>OU342742.1:76334179-77567145 GCA_910589775.1 Avena eriantha | reverse complement strand
AAATTTTCCTCTATGCTGCCATTTGTTGGTATTTTCTGGCAGCCTAATAGAAAAGTTAACAGTATGGGAAAAAATTAACAGGTTTGACAGCAAGAGATTTTGCCGAGATTGTCGAAGAAATGTTATCCGTGAATTCAAGGAGCTAAAGGAATTGAAACGCACGCGAAGGGAATCTTACTGCACCAGTTGGTTCTGTGTTGCTGATTATGCATTTCAGTGCGAGGTCAGAGTGACTTCCTCAATGTTTACCAACAAGATCTGCATTTAATTGATCATGACATGGTTTATAATTCCTATGAAGTTAATCTGGCTCCTCTTATATGCAGGTGTTTGAGGATGCCGTCATGGTTGATTGGCACCAATCTTTATCAGTGACAGATGGATCTTATCATCACTTTGAATGGGCTATTGGGACTGATGAAGGACAATCTGATGTCTTTGGCTTTGAAAATGTTGGGATGAAGACCCAAGTCCACCGAAATGGGATTGATCTTGACCAGTATGAAGATTATTTCATAACTTTGAGAGCTTGGAAGTTCGATGGACGCTATACGGAGCTGTGTGTAAAAGCACATGCATTGAAGGGCCAATCTTGTGTCCATCACAGGCTGGTGGTGGGAGATGGCTTTGTGGCGATTACGAAGGGTGAAGGTATAAGAAGTTTATTTGAGCATGCTGAAGAGGCCGAGGAAGAGGATGTATGTGGCATATCACTTACAGTGTTTCGTTCTTTAACTAAGATAGGCTTAATTGGGAGCATTTATTATTCTGACTGATGAAAACTTGAGCAGGAAGATGATGCCATGGAAAGGGATGAAAATGATCTTGACGGTGATGGCTCTCATCCACAGAAGCATGCCAAGAGTCCTGAGCTGGCAAGAGAATTTCTTCTGGACGCTGCTGCGGTCATATTCAAAGAACAGGTAATTTATTGTCAAAACTCATGACTTATCCGAAGCAGTACTTGCATAATGATTCTGACTGTACAAAGAAGAAAACGATTTTTTTTTTTTACAAATTCTGATAACGTCTACCAAATTAAGGTGGCTTAGCCATATATTCCAGCTTACAAGTTCGAGTTCAGTAAGATGTTAGCCTTTGGTAGTGACCGTAAAAGGAAAGTACAACAGATCATCAGTTATTGTTATTCCTATGTGAAGACTTCTAGTAGTGTGTCATCTGATTTCCGACCTTATAAAATAATAAGTGTATTGTTCTCTGCTGATCAATGAATTTACAAGGATTGACAGCTTTAATCACTACTTACTGTGATATATTTTCTATCTACTGCATTCACATAGTTTGCAAACAAGCTCTTTTTCCTGCATACTATTTGTGGTTACTGTAGCTACCGTCAACTAACTATTCAGATTTATTCAGGTTTTATCGAGAAATTTAGACAACCATACTCCTAGTCTTAATCAAAAAGTAAATGTAATTTTCTTTGCAGGTTGAGAAAGCCTTTAGAGAAGGCGCAGCCCAGCAAAATGCACAAAGTGTTTTTGTGTCTCTTGCACTAAAACTTCTGGAGGAGCGAGTGCATGTTGCATGCAAAGAAATTATTACGCTGGAAAAACAGGTGTGTGCTATACCTGCAAAGAGAATTTAGGAAAGATATGCTCATTTATATTTGTGACTATTAATTTATTGGACACCTTGCAGAACAAGCTTCTTGAGGAAGAGGAAAAAGAAAAGCGTGAAGAACAAGAGCGCAGAATGAGGAAGAGAACAAAAGAGAGGGAAAAGAAGATCAGGAGAAAAGAGAGGCTGAAAGAAAAGGAAAGGGATAAGGGGAAAAAGCTTGTTGAATTCAAAACTTCAAATGATATTTCTTCAACTCTAAGCAACTCCTCAACATGTACAAACCATGAATCTGGAAATACTTTTGACTCTAGAGATTCAGCTAGTGAAGAGGAAGACAATTCCGCTGTAGTGGATCTGTGCCACGCTGACACTGAATCTTCATGCAGAGAAATTAATGGACATAACAATGTAGATTGCTGCAATACAGTGACAAGTTATCCTCCAGTTGATAGCAGTGAACCTTTCACATCCGAGCAATCAAAACCATCAAGACGAAATCTGAGGTTGAGAAAGGACATTCCTCGAGACCAGTCCTCTTGTTGGGATGATGATGGCAGAGATGAATCAGGAAGTGTCGGCAATTTGCAGTGGCAATCAATGGAAAGAATGAGAAATGGTGCTGGGAGCTGTAACTCAGTGTTTAGTACAAATAACAGAACAAGAGATCGGCAAGACTATAGTTTTTGCAGCTATGACCATCAGGAGAGAGCGGGTGACAACTTTTTTTCGCCAACAACTAGATCAGGCCGGGAGATGAAGATGGCAAGAAAAGCAGGAGTTGATAAGCCTTTGGTACAGTACCGCCGTGTTGGTAGTACACAAGAGAGAGATGCAATCCCAAAGCAAGTATGGGAGAGAATGGATACCCGAAAAAAGACTTGCTTACACGTAACAAATAATATGTCAGGATCAGTTGACGATGTCGACTCACCCAAACCAGTGCTGTGTGATATCAGTGGACGCGAGAAGCTTGACACAGGACCTGAACCACTGGGTAAAGTTTCTGAAAGGTCCAGGGATGTTTGTAAATTAGAAACCGATCAGTTACATGAACACCGTGAGGAAAATCAATCTGCTTGTTGTGATGGAACTCCTATGACAAATGAACAAAAATGTTACTCCACAAATAATGAAGGCTCTAGGCTGGATGAAGAGCTGATGACGAACTCTGCCAGTTCTGATGGCTCATCTTCTTGTATGAGCGAGGCAGATAGAGAAAGCAGTTCAAGCAGTATGACCTCTTTGAGCACTCATAATCCAGAACCATCATCATCTGACTCAGAGGAATCTTCTGAGAGAGTCAACAGCGTTACAGAAGCTCCATCAACAAGAACTGCTTCACGTTCTTTACTTGAGACATGCGCAGGAAATGGTTTCAGAGAATACCACCCAAAAGCCAAATGTCCCCCTCACAGCAACGGATTTGGGTTCAATGTATCCCCCTGCCAGGATCAGCTATTGCGTCACCAGAACATGCATGCACCTGCATATTCGCCAGTCACGGTTGGCCCTCACAGTCATTCTTGTGCTGCTCCAACAAATGGATATTTCCAGTACGGCCAGCCTCCCAATTTCTTTTCCGGTCCACTTGGATTCCGAGTACGTGGGAACCAATCTGCAGATTTCCCAGTGCAGTACAACAATGTACATGGTTACCCAGCTCCTGCTTATAGTTTTATTCACCCAGAGCAAATTCGCAAGATGTCAGCAAGCTTCGGAGTCATGCCTCCACCTCCACCTCCACCTTCGCCTTACCGACATCGGGCAGGGCCGATCAGTGGTCATCCTGGTGGAGACTTGAATCCAGATAGGCATAGTTCCATGTTGAAGCCGATGGGCCTGAAGGATGCTGCAGAAGATGGTAACAAATTGCATGACAGAAGTTCATCCTTCTCGTTATTCCAGTTCAACCTACCAATAGCTCCGCAAGCACCTCCATCATCCAAAGATGGTAAGAGTGGAGAATTGGTATCAAGAACGCCATTTGCTCCCGTGCAAGCCCAGCCTTGCTCTAGAGAGCAGACAGATATGAAGGAGTATAATCTGTTCTCCACTGATCAGAGCGCCTATTTTCATTTATCCAGATAAAAGCAAAGTGTGTGGGAGACGTGTTTTTCCCTCTTTACTGAAAAAAAACATACAGTACATGGTGAGTGATTGTATTCTCTAAACGAAATAAAAGATTTTAGTGTTTTTTCTTCTATGTTTATGTGCCTTACCTCTCCATTTTCCCCCTCTTGTTATTCTCTTCCGTGTATGAAAAGTTAGTTTATGAGCATTTTAATTTCTAATCCAATTCCTTTGAAGTTCGTAGTTTGCTCCAGTAGTTTATATTGTCTGAAGCAATTTGCTTCATTAGAGTTAGCTCCTGTCACCCCTTTTTCCTCTCTTAATCAATTCTGCTTCTCTACCATCTTTTTCCTATAAAATAAAAAAAAAATACCTTTTCCCTATTTTGCGGTTTCATGGTGATGGCCAACTTGTAAAAATTCTTCCATCTAAATCATCTGTGTGGCTGTGGTATCATTTATCAACGTGGACAGCTCACAACGTGTCAAACTACGCAATGATGAACTTACTAACAAAAACAAGGATCGCCTTGAAAAAAAAACACTATACAGACCACTCACAACGCACAATTCACAATATAAACTTAGTAGGATAAACAATGATAATCTTGCAGAAGCGCTATGATGGCAGTGACAATGAAACTGAATGACTGACAAACTAAACAGAATCTGGGAATCTCTGCATGGCTTGCTTCCAGGAGCCTGGAAGAGGATGAACATCAGAGATACAAGCCTATGCTATACAGAGTTTTTGTCCCTGTGTATTCCAGACCTCTTCCACACCATGATAAATCAGACATGGACACCTTGCATATCTACAAACAAGGAGATGATAAACCAGTCCACATATGTCTTACAAAACAAGGTTTTCATCCTTGGAATTGCAAAACAGCAAGATACAGCGTTGACTCATCGACAAACTCCACTATTTCATACTTGCTCCCAGCTGCAGCCTTCTCCAGTGAAGACCTACTAGGCAAGTCGGAGAATACAATGTCTGGATGCTCTCTGCGGTGTTCTGCCAAGTTCTGCCTCCCCTGATCCAAGAACATAACAACCCTCGCACCTAGGTAAAATGAAAAGAGTCTCAGATTATATAATTGAGCAGAACACAGGGTTTGGAACACCCAAGGTACTCACGCAGTAAAACACTAAAACATTGGCATTTTGAAAGTAAGCAGCTAATTGGTTTATGACCTAAAGAACCTGCAGTAGCCTGTCAAATGCCTGAAATTTGCCTCAACTAGAGGTGTGGCAAAGGTTGAAGAATTTTGGCAGCATAGGCAGACCCTTGTTTGGGTAATACGAGTCCGACTAACCTAACTGCCTTGTGAGAGGCTCTTATGAGAGGTGAGAGTGACAAAAATGAGACAAATCAAGGACAACTAACTAACTGAACTGACACACTGAAATTACTGGTGCAAAAGACAAAATGGCCATGGCACCATCTAAATACTAGTACGAATCACCTTGGGAAAATTCTACGTTGCCTTTGCAGCAACAGGATTAGGCAAACGGGAGCAATTAATGATTTTAGCCAATGAGTAGTATGAATCTTTGAAGTAGAATGAGCACCCTCAATCAATAACCTGTAAATCTGCTAGTCTTAGAAGAAACTCAAATGACGTTACTAAAATAACGACAGCATACTGCTTGGATATTGGCTACACTTTAGGAGTTGATGTGTGCATATGTAGGTTCCATTAAATTCTTCAACACTACATTGACAAACATACATCACAATAGCTTGTTATAACGTGCAATGTAGGATACTGCATCAATATTGTAGATAAATATTCCCTATTGCTTCCTTGTAAACAACAGTTATTGTACATAAACAAGTTTATCCATGTAGTTCGAGTATATGACATGGTCGAACAGCATTAATCTAACAGACCAATCTGACCATTAGAACTCACAAGCTTCCACCACTTAGTGTGCGTTCTAGCATCTTAAGCATCACATACCACCAAGGATTACGAGTCGCTGAGTCGAAAGTAGTTGCTAGGGTACCGACTCAAAGACTAGTCCTGACTAGTCTCCAATAGCGCTTGACTAGTAGATATGTAGTTAGCTTGCTTCTAGCAGTAGAGTTAGCTTGCTGCAGCACAGTCACAAGAGCAGCCAGAAATACTGAACACTTGCAATTCACTATGCCGTTACCTCAAAGGCAGTACTGATAATTCATTACCGAATACTGAAACATCGCAATAAGGTCTCAGAGACGTCCTCTGGCCATCTATGTATGACAATGGACAGAAGGGACTGCACAAGTCTAATTTTACACTTCCAATCAGCAAATGACATTGATAACACAGACTGACAAACAAAGATAAGGTAGTGTTTCATCCGGTCGCTCACCTTTGCAGCACCTCTTCGCGAGCGACCTGAGCAGCGCGGCGGCCGTGACCCCCATCCCCGGGAAGTAGCACACGAACACCACGTCGAACGCGTCGAACCTCCCCGGCACAGCCTCCACCACGCCACCTCCCTGGCCCCCTCCCCCTCCCTCCAAATGGAAGCACCTCACCTGGTCGTGCTCCTCCTTGATCCCGCCCAGCACATACAGCGACTCGTGCGCGGCCACCAGGAGCTCGCAGGGGGACTCGGAGAGAAGGGCGCTCACGAAGGACGCCGTGGGCGTCACGGCCAGCACCCGCGACGCCGGCGAGAGCGCCCCCGCGACGAGCGCGCGGGGGAGTTGGGATCCCGAGGCGTTCAGGAAGGACCAGTCCTTCTCTACGATGTCGTCTATGGCGAAGCCGTCGGGGACGCCGGCGAGGGGGGCGGCGCAGGAGAGCGCGGGCGCGAGGCTGAGGCGCAGGGGTTTAGGGAATTTGGGGTCGAGGTGTCGCGGTTGGAATTGGGATTGGGGTTTTGGCCGGAGTATAGGGGAGAAGGCGAGGGAGAGGGAGGAGGAGGTAGCGGCCATGGCGTGTCGGCGGTGGTGTGCGGGGGAGGGAAATGGAACGAGGTGTGCGGCGAGGTTGTAGAGGAGGCGACCACGGTGAAGTGGATGTGGGAGTGGAGCAAGCACGAGGATTTTGTGGGCTGGCACGGCGAAAGTATGGAAAATCACGGCCTCGGTCGAGCCAGATTCATGGGCCATCTTCTCGAGGATTTTGTGGCAGGCTTGTTCCTTCCTTGCTCGGGGAAACCCAAACCTACGATCAAGGAAATGAGCATGGAGTATTATTTTTATAGTCGTGGTCTATGTCAATATATTGATTCGTTAATTCGAAAAATTTGGTGGGAAGCAAGGCTGGACAAAGGAAAACTTCATGAGTGCCTTGGAAAGAGATGACCAAACAAAAGTATACGGAAGACTTGGGTTTTCGTGATATGTTCAACCTCGCTCTTCTACTCCCACGCGACATGAGATGGAGGGAGTAGCTCGCCAAACATGGCGTATTTTGTGATATCCATCCACACCTCGCTCTTCTAACTCTCCAAGCAAGGCAACATACTTCCCAACAAAGATTTCCTAGATGTTGAACTAGGAATGCACCCTTCTCAGATTTGCGTGCGCTCGTGGAAGGAAAGGAGGCTCTCTAGTTGGGCCTTGTTCACCGCATTGGTGGAGGCAAATCAACCAGAATCTGGACTCAAAACTGGTTGCGTGTGCGTAAATGATGAGGCCAATTGCTTGTCGTGTTGATAATGCTCCCAGTAGGTCAGTGAACTGGTCAAATGCTTGTGGAGATTGAACAAAGAAGTGGATCCTGGTTGGATGGACGGTCTTCATCTTCAAACAACGATGATCCAAGAGCTGAACACGTTGTCCCCTAAAAAGTCATGGTGTTTCTATGGCATTGGGCAAAGCAATCCTTCCCACATATATGATATCATGAATCACCGCAGCATGTCAACGACTAGTTTATGCTATGTGCGGTAGGCAAGATTCGTGGTGTCACTCGCTCATTGAGTCTCCGTTGGCAAGGTGCGTTTGGGCGTTGTGTGGTGAGAAAACAGTCGAGCATATGAACTCTACTTACGAGCCAAACATGAAGTGCCGGATTTCTGAAATGATGGAAATCCTAGCCACCGATGAACTTATCAAGGTCATGGGCACCTTATGGGCAATTTGGATAGCAAGGAGGAAGGCTATCCATGAAGAGGAGTTTTAGAGCCCACTCTCTACGGATTGTTTTGTTTGTAGATTCTTGGAGGTGAAGGCATCTCCACCGGGCTGACCCAAACGTGGGACTGAAACGGTCCGTTTCTATCCGTTTGGTCGCCCCGCGGTCATTTTGAGGTAGCGGTCTGGCTTTGTCCGCGCCTAGGCATGGATCATATTTTTTTTAAATTCAAATCAACACGATTCGCGCGTAAAATAAACTGGCAAAATTCATATGAAATATATTACATTCAAAAACATAAAAAGAGAAAAAACTGGCCCCTAGCCCTAGCTACTGACGATCTGCTCGCCCGTTCGTCTATGGATCGAGGTCGATGTACTCCGGCAGCGTCTAAAGGTGTGGCGGCAGCAGACCCGGAGCCGGCGCCGGTGCGGGAGGTGTCGGGTGGTCGATGACCTGGCCTGGCCATGCCGGCCACGCGTCTGTTTCCACCGACGCGGGCGGAGCGCGGCGCAGGTGAGGCAAACCCCTCCGACGCGGGCGGAGCATGTTGGAGTTCTTGGCTAAATGGGCCAGCCCATATTCCATTTTAATAATTTCTGAAAATCCTAGAGACCCATGTGGCCTATTCATGTATGGCAAGAGGTGCGACAAATATTTAGTTCCACATTACTAGTTGAAAGATTTCACCACCTTATAAGGGGGGTTCTTCCACCACTTGGTAAAAGGATGAGAAGGAGAGAGACGTACACGCGCGCTCCTCCTCCTCCGCCGCCCGCCTCGCCACGCGACGCTGCGCGGGTTGCGCTAATGCCTCGAGCCGAGAGCTTCCCTTTCTTTTTGCCGCACATGAATAGATTAATAATCTGAACAGTCTGCGTAAGTGGGTGTTTAATATGCACTCAATGGAGATTTATTAATTGGACGTTTCCTCTAAGGTTTAATTCGAACGTGTCTATAAGAGTGAGAGGACGTTCCTCTCCTGAAACAGGCTTCGCCTCCAGTTCCAGAGTATCGCGTTGCCGCTCCGTTCTCTTGCAGCATGCACTGCTAGCCGGGACCGTAGGCCATCGAGACCCCGCTGCTTCGAGTCCTATATGGGAGAAGGGCGATAAGGTTTTTGGGGAGCGATATCGGCGCGACTATTGGCTTTATCACGGACTCCTTCTCGGATAGCGACTGCACCGATGACGTCTTCCCCAACGAGAACTTCTTCCCCGACATCAGCAACCTCTTCCTCGATGACATGGATGACGATGGTGCTAACGCCAACACCGGTGGTTCCTCTAGCGGTCCCTCTGCTGTGATGTACATCCTCTTACTTAATATTGTTTATCTTAGTCAGATAGTATGTCGTTCCCTTTAGTTTGCTACAGATCTTGCTCTGCTCTTATCTCAAGTTGTATGCTTTGCAATTCTCTTCGATATCTGCCTTAATTTATATCCGCTAAATCATATGATCTTTACTATTAAAAGCAAAGTGGTGGTGTCACACGGTGTCACACTTCAGTTTAATTACATGTCAAATGCCACCGTGGTCTAACTAAAGGAAGCCTACTTTCTAGCTAGCCTAGCACAATTTTCTTAGGGCACGTACAATGGTGTTATCTTAGCGCTGCCATGTAGGATCATTGCTGAGTTGGAGAAGAGAGGAACCAAAAAAAGACCTTTGTCTTATCTTAGCCAAGAGATGATCTCTTAGCGTGATATGTCTCACCATATTTTTAGAGATATCTGTCACTGAAGATAAGACTAAAAAATAACCCATTGTATATGATATTTTATCATCATATCAAGATTACGTGTCCTGTATAAGATAAGATTGTCTTATCAACCATTGTACGTGCCCTTATCCGTTGTTGTTTCCATCGAACGAACAAAGGTCGGGCAACCATTTATCTAGAAAATCGGAACTTCTCCAACAACTTCCGTACTCATCTAAAAAAAATCCCATACAAAAAGCAGCAGCCGTTCCTCTTCTCCTGCAATCCAGGAGATCACGGGCGTCATCTCCTTTATCCAGGAAATCATGGCCTCACCATCGCCGTATTCTCCCGCCTGGTCTGTCGTCGCCTCCGTCTGTGGCCCTCCACATCATTGAGCACCTGTCGCCCAAGGCTTCTCCTTCCCCGAGTTGCCTTCACCTGAATCCTGGTCTTATAACGTCCTCTCCTTCAACTCAGCGGCCTTTCGATCATGTCCAGCTCAACTGGTCGGCGACAGGATTTGGTAAGCATCCGATCCATGCCTCTCGTTACTTGTTGTTGCCATTCCTGTCCACATCATCTTTCTTTTCCATCCCCGTTGATGTTGCGGCGACGATGATGAGGATGTCGTCACGACCACGACGACTTCTCAGCATGCATGACGATGGTGTGGTGGCATGTAATTACGCAGAGCAAGTAATGAATAAGAACCAGTCCATTATTCCGTTCTTAAGTCAGCTGCTTCGCATCCCTTACTTGGAATTCTGCTCCCTTTGGTTTAGTTGCTCTTGTGCTCTCTACTACGTTTTGCCGAAGAACTCCTAGGGCCTTCTTGAGGTTGTTGTCCGGAGTTCTTGAATACATGGGTTTTATCAAGTGCATGAACCATGAAGAGATCACATGACGTACATACATCGGTATGTGTGTCATAAAGGCCTAAAAAATGGTGTTCTTTTCTCCATATCGAAGGTGGAATTGTTCCTTCGTCCTGCATGCCCATTGAATTAGTCTTCAGACTGTAGATATACTATGTGCATTCCAAGTTTCTAACATTTCTTCGATATGCATCAGGTCTCTTATTTGCTGCAAAGCAGATGTCAACTAGAAGCATTGTAACATGTAGTCATTTATTCACAAGACTGCCTACAAAAAGAAAAGGAACTTTTGGTGGTGGCCTATCTGAAACGAATGAATGCCGATCTTCAACTTCTGAACCTTATATTTTTTGGCTGCTACAGGAGTTTCTAAAAAACCTTTTGTACTACTGTAACATTATATAAAGAGCAGGGATGGGCCTGGTATTCTAAGAAAAAAGGAAAATGTAAACTTGTATTTACTCATAGGACGTTGTATGGTCCTCATGCATACGGAAGAAAATGTTAGAAACTCTGCTTGAATTTAGATATGCTAGCATTTCTCTTGGATAAAAGGACAAATGTATAGAAGTGTTATGAGTAGAAACTAGAAACGATTTACAAGCTTTGAAACTTTCACAAGATAAATTTGCATCAGTTTTTTACTTCTCTTTACTTGTGCTTCAAACGGAAGTTCCGCAATTGTTGAGAGTACTATTTTCAGTGAACTGTTTAAATAATTAGTTACAAACAAAATAGGGAGTAAGGAGTAATTTTAACATGATTGCTTTGTTACTAGATACTATTTCGCTGAAGCCGTGGACTGCGATGTTTAATATTCGTTGCACCATGGCATAATACACTATAGTGAACACATAGTTGAAAGCAAAACTTGCGAGATAGAAGGGAGGGAAGTGAGATATGCTTCAACGTATGGGCACTTATGTTTATGGCTTGTCTACCTTGTAGGTAAGGATGTTCTTAGGGCCTCGTGGTGGCTTGGTCCCCACCCAGGTTAGATAGTAAGATCTTTGAGCACAAACAATACTAATATGATTTAATTTTCATGAAATTCTAGAACTTCGTGTGATTTAGATATGGGAGGCGACTCCAAATCTGTAGGTATTGACCATGTAGAAGACCTACATTTTATTGCTTGTTTCTAACAGGGTCGGGTTGGAATTATGTGATACTTTGTTTTCATGCCTTGCCAAATTATTAATCGTATCACTCATAATATACCTCTAATAGAGTTTTTTTTGTAATAGAGTTTGATCTCTTGATAGATAAAAGGAAGTACTACCTCTGATTCAAATAAGTTGTTGCAGATTTAGGCAATTATTTTGGATGCTAGATAAGTCAGTCATTTTCCCTTTGTGAATAAGAGTATGCCAAATCTTGGTAACAAGAATCATCACATACGAATACTATCCCAATTTATTTCCCACCATCTTATCTGAACAAACAATGCCTAATGGATCCTGCAACACAAAGCCTATTGGACGAGCCCGCGCCAAGCAGGAGGTCACTCATGTCTCACATTGTGTCTATGTTGCAGCTACTCGTTCTGGTGTCCTACGGTTCCACCTATGTTATGTTCAAATGTCACCACCTGCGATGCCCTAAATCTTATCTTTGTTGTCCCATGTACAACACTTGAATCGGTCGATTCATTCTATATGTTTGATCGGATGGCGCCAGTTATTGGTTGTACCACAAATACAATCATTGACTGATCTTGTCTACCTATAAGGATTGCAATTTTACCCCTTGTTACCCGCGGGGTACCGTCCATATGCGTCCCCACAAGTACCACAGCCATATGGGCACACTTCCATATCCATGGCTAATACTCATACCCTACACTTCAAATCATGGATAGGGCACATGTATAATTTTGTAGCCGCCTGAACTGACTTGTGGATCTTACGTGTAGAGTTCCAACCTATGCAAGGACCGAGTATGAGATTGCGATTTTAAACTTCGATAATTTCATGTACTCATCCACCAAATTATTGTGTTTAGATAAACAATGTGTCGAACGTGTTATTGCTTAATTTATAAATGTGAATAACTTGTGTACAATCCGATCTATCCGTCGGGTACCCAGTGGGTATGGATACTCACCAGGTATGGCTATAGATAAATTTTATACCCACAGGTACGTGTATAGATAGATTTTTATACCATTGACTATACGAGTATGAGTATGATATTGTTCTACCTTGCCCATGCCCTGCCACTGCCATCCTTATGTACCTCGGTACGAGAACAAAATCAGTAAAATTGTCACATTAATTCTGATTTCTGTGTTCAAAGAACTGAGAAATATTCGATCATCTCACCAATTCTCAGATGTTACATATATTTAGTCAAAGGTGCTTAGTTTAGCGCGCGAATGCTAAACTTTTGAACCTGTTTAGGAAACAATGTGCTGATTTTATATGGGTCTACCTCTCGAAGAATTTTCCATCCTCCAAAACCTTGCTTCTCCAACAATGGAGATCATAGAGGAGAGTGTTTTCATTTTACCTTCATTATCCATATTAAGTATCCCCAAACATAATGATCTTTACCTACCGGTGATTTTTTCGGCGTTTAAGAGCACATGTAGTTCATATCAACAGAAAGTGGAGAAAAAAATATTAAAGAGAAACAACAATGGAGGCAAGAGAGCCAAGCACCGAGAAGAACTAAGAACCACATGGATGCATGATGGTCATCAAGATTTTTTTTAGCAAGGTCGCTTAGACCCGGAGCCAATTTGTAGTGGTGTCAGAATGCTTCATGCCACGAGTTACATATTTTTCTGGAATTTAAACACCAGTTTTTCAACGTAGGTTTCACACACGTCACAAACCTATGTGCTATATGTATGCCGATGATTTTTGTAGAACCGTGACAACACACAGGCATTCAACTATTAGTTTAACTTCTGTTATTCTATTCATGTTTTATTTAGCATTTATCTTGGGTAAATTGCTCGTTTTCTCAACAGAGCAGCCCACCCCCATAGCTGTTGTGGTGGGGGCGGTGGCGCTGGCAGCGGCTGCCCGGCGTTGACCTGCGCCACCAGGCCGGTGAGCTGGACAACCTCCTGGTAGCCGTCCCACATGGCCTCCTCCTCCCTCGCGTTGGCCGGGATAGCCTCCTCGAGGATGGCGTCCTCGTCGTAGCCTCGCGCTAGGACCGCCTGGTACTCCAGGGGCAGGTGCGCGGCAATGAACGCGAAGGACGACCCCTCTGCCTCGTCCTCCTCCTCTTTGACGATGATGTCGTCGTCGTTGTTGCCGCCAAGGTCGGCATCGGAGTGGTTGACGACACCATCGGAGGCGGCCTCGATGGCGGGGAGGTTGCGGGGGCCCAACGGGTCGAATTCGCCGCGGTAGGTGCTGGGGTGGCGCGCCGTGTGCTCCTAGTCGAGGAACTTCCTCCAAAAGACCGGGTTGTGGTACGCGTTGTCGTATCGGAAGGCCGGTGGGAGCTTGCGGATGCGGCGGGCCATCTCCGCCTCTAGTGCCTTGTCATCCTTCGGGGCGGGCGGCACCGACACCCGCTCCTGGTTGAGGTGCTAGCCCATGGGGAGGGAGACATCATGGTGGGCGATGCCTCTCCCCTTCCTCCACCACCGCTCGCACTCCGCAATGCGAAACTACCGGCGGTCACGGGCTTGCTCCGCATCCTCCCGGTGCGCGACTCTGATGTCTGCAAGTGCACAGATCATTTGTAGCTAGTTTCGAAGGATATATATTGATCCCACAGGGAGCCCAAAGGTAAGTGTTTATGAATGAAGTCTCTATCACACTCAAAGTTTTCACAGGTCTTCGAGTGAATTGACTGCAAGTGTGGAAATAAGAATGAAATTTGGATTAAACTGGATGTATTTAAATAAAACTAAAATGTAAACTTCAGTAATAAAAGGTAAAGAACGATTCGGTTGTTTCTTGTTTTCTGTAGATGACAAAGAAGGCGGAGATACAGTTCATGGTGATAGTGACTGTGCCAGGTGGACGAATGATGAATGTAACAATTATAATCTTATAAGTATATGTGTAGGCGAGAAACCCATAATTAGTCAGAACTCCTTTTGGTAGATTTCATCCCAACTTCAATAATCCTATTAGCCTGTTACCAAAACCATGGTCAGTCACTAGACGATTAAGATCCTTCAGGTTGCTTAGCAATTAAGCTCCTTGGATCAGACAAATGCAATAAGCACAGTGATTCCTCGTGATTCTCGAGTCAAACTAGTTTTCCATTGATAGCCCCGTGTCACTCGGAGGTCGCCGGTCTGCTAGCGAACAAGATCCTATCTATGTAGAACAAAGCATCATGTTGTCTGGACCCTTACTTGGACAACAAGCAGTAGACATCCCACAGATAGTCAAGCACACATAATATAATAATTAAAATCAATCACAAACTAATGGAAAATATATGGAGGCACATCACATCTCACCAATTCCTTACATCTCTCACGCCCAAGGGACTTACTCACACATGAGAGAAGAAAATATCATCGATATAATTATATAAAGGGAGTTCTTCTCGATATTACCATGGAGATCCACAATAAGAATAGAAAAGCAATCCAACACAATTCAAGATAGAAAGAAATAATCTCAAACCCTAATCTTGCAAAGTGAAGATCTCTCTCTCTCAAGTACAAGTAATGGCTATGAGGGTGTGATGGCTAGGAGGTCGAAGATCATGGAGCGAGTTGAAGAACGTCTTCCCCTTCTTCTCCAGATCTCTTCTTTCTCCTTTCTGGATGGGATGGCGACTGTTGTGTTATGATTTCGCGTCTGGCCTCTTCACGAAAGTTGTCCCTTTTGACAAGACGGAGGCGGCGGCAACTATACATCAGCAACTATACGGCTGGAAAAATATTCCCGCCGTATAGTTGCTCGTCAAAACTTTTGTACGTATCTCTTTATTGCTTCCAAAAAGAGACTTGCTTGTTTTCGCCTGAATATTGTGTTTCTCTTGTTAAAACCTTATGTTGATGTTCAGAACCTGAAACACACATGAAAAACCAAGTTTTCTTCGCTACCAAAGTATTAGCGTTAGGTAAAGCTAGAAAACGATCAAATCCAGAAGAAAACCTGAAGGAAATATGCCCTGAGAGGCAATACTAAAGTTGTTATTATATATTTCTTGTATATGATAGATGTTTATTTTGCATGCTATAATTGTATTGATAGGAAACATCAATACATGTGTGTTTAATAAACAAAAAGGGTTCCTAGTTATGCCTCTCTTATAGACTAGCTTGTTGATTAACAAGATGATCAAAGTTTCCTGATCATGGACATTGGATGTTGTTAATAACAAGGTCACAGCATTTGTGAAATTATGTGATGAACATTCATCCGAAGTATAGCATTACGATCAAGTAATTATGTTTATATTGCTATAACATCATACAAAGTAGTCTTAGTCCTTAGACCATGGGATCATGTTAATTGCTAACACCGGAAGAGTATCTTGATAACATCAAACGTCACACCGTAACATGGTGACTATAAAGATGGGTTCAGTACTACGAAGGTGTTATGTTGAGGCTCATGGATCAAAAGTGGAATTTGTCAATCCAGATGACGGATAGATATACTCTGGACCCTCTCGGTGATATCACATTAAGATAGCTTGCAAGCAAGTGATGTGATCACTAGAATGTTGTATCACGGGAACGAGAAAAGAGTGCATGTCGGTAATAAGATCAAACTCGGTATTTGGATACCGATGATCGAATCTCGGACATGTATTATATCATGAGACAAAGGGATTAAATTGCTGACGTTAAAGGTTCTCACGATCACAGAAGTCATCGTTAAATATGCAGGAGTCAGTATGGATCTCTAGGTCCCGCTTCTGATTATTGATCTGAGAGGAGTCTCAATCATGTCTGCATTATTCGCGAACCGTAGGGTGACACACTTAAGGGTTTCCAGACACCATTTAGGAGCACATATGTTCCAGACAAAAGGTTTGCAAAGCGCAGGAAATGTTTCGATAGAAACCGGAATTGTTTCAGGTGAAATTGCAGAAAGTGGTTCTGCATGTAATATTGAAATGTTGCAAGGGGTTTTATGTGAATGTTTGTTAATTAAAGTAATTAACAAAATTCTGAATAAAATAAATAAAAGAGTTTTATTAAATGAGAGGGCATTAAATTTGGAGAAATTTAATGTATTTAAAGTGGAGACTTTAAAAGAGAATGTTAAGGGGCATTTTAATGTGGAGGGGTTACCACCACATGAATGGGGGAGGTGAGAGGTCACCCCCCATGCGCCGGCCATGGAGATAGGGGGCACCCCCCTCCTCCTATAAAAGGCCACCCATTCCCTCCTTCATCCTCACACCTCCTCATGAAGGATCTCTCTCCCCCTCTAGATATTCCGCCATGGTCTCGGATTAGCGAGATACATGTTCCCGGTGGCCTTGCGTCTGGAAGGAGTTGTTGCTTCCGCTGATTCGCTGGAGCGAGGAGGTGGAGGTTGTCCGGTGGCTTGAACATGTGTGCGAGGACGGATGCGCTGCTGATTTGCGGCGCTCGGACTTCCACACGATCTTGAGATCGGCAAGCGTACGACTACATCAACCACGAGTTCCTACTCGTTAACAAAACTCGTTGTCTTCGAGGGTAAGTTCTCCATGGATGTATGTCCACCCGTTGCTCTGTATCTAGTAGATAGATCTTGGTGTATAGTTCTCATCGTAGGAAATTTTTTGTTTTCTATGCTGCGGACCCAACAGTGGTATCAGAGCTAGGTTTATGCGTAGGTGCTTTGCACGGGTAGTACACATATGTTTATATGTGGGCGATGATGATCATGTTATTGCATCTTCTATATACTTTGTATATTGGTGGCATAGTGGGATGAAGCGGCCCGGACCAACCTTACATGTCATCGTACATGAGACCGGTTCCACGACTGACATGCAACTTGTTTTGCATAAGTGGCTGGCGGGTGTCTGACTCTCCTACTATAGTCAATATCTGATTTACAACGAGTTGCTAATAACTTGGTTAACCTCGTTGTGGTTCATGTTCGTAGGTAAGACCGGTTCTATCTCTGAAAGCCCTAAGCCACGTAAAACTTGCAATTGATAAATTAGAGGCGTCTAGTTTAGATCGTTGCTGGGCTAGTGTCTTGATATGGTATTGTTGTAAGTAGATGTATGATAGATACTCTTACAACTCACTTAATGTGTAAGTTCCATAGACATTGGCCTTACACACAAAGGAATGATAGAGATCATACCATGATGCAAATGATAGAGATCAAATGCATGGACCATATCACCTCACTTCACACATTAGATGTTAGCATCTTATATTGCTAGTTTGGCGCTTTTGGTAGCATTATAAGATGATCCCTCATTTAGATATCAAGATAAAATGTGTTCTTCCTTAAGTATGCACCGTTTTGTGGATCATGTTTTGAGGCATCACGTGATGATCGGGTGTTCTCGACTCTACGCTTTCATACAACGGGTGTAAGACAGTTTTACACACGCGAATACTAAGGTTCTTACTTGACGATCCTAGCATGTACAGACATGGCCTCGGAACACGGACCGAAAGGTTAAGCATGAGTCATATAGTTGATATGATGCCTATATAGATACTCGCCTTTGAAGCTACACCGACTCACGTGATGATCGGACTTGGTGTAGTGGATTTGGTTCATGTCATCACCAAAAGGACACGAGGGATGTCGTTTTTGAGTGGGAGTTCATTAGTAATTTGGATTAGTTGAACTCAATCTATCATAAACTTAGTCTAAATATATTTTACAAATTCTGTTGTAGATGGCACCACCTGCTTTTAATTTCAATGTGTTCATTGAGAAAGAGCTTGCTGCGAATGGTAGCAACTTCACCAACTGGGCTATGAATTTGAGGATTCTCCTCACTGCTGCACAAAAGTAATATGTGCTAGAGGCGCCGCTAGGCCCCCCACCAGCTCCTGATGCCCCTGACGAGGAAAAGAACGTCTATATAACTCGTCAGGAGGACCACAACTTAGTTCATTACGGCATACTGTATGGGCTAGAACCAGAACTTCGAAAACGTTTCGAAAATGGCAATGCCTTTGATACCATGGGAGAATTGAAAATGATTTTCGATACCCATACTTCCGTAGAGAGTTATAATGCTTCTGAAAATTTCTTTAGCTGCATGATGGAAGAGAACAGCTCCGTTAGTGAGCACGTACTCAAAATGTCTGGGTACGCCGATAAGCTTGTGTCCTTGGGAATAACGATTCCCATTGACTTAGGCATACATCGTGTTCTCCAATCTCTGCCACCTAGCTACAAGAGCTTCGTGATGAACTATAATATGCAGGGCATGAAGAAGTCTCTTCCCGAGCTTCTGTCAATGCTTAAGACTGCAGAAGTGGAGATTAGGAAAGAACATCAAGTGTTAATGATCAATAAGACCACCGGTTTCAAGAAGGACAAGAAAGGCAAGCATAAGGGAAAGAAGGGCGGCAAATCTGTTGCCGCGCCTGAAAAGAAACCCCGAGCTGGCCCTAAGTCTGACACCGAGTGCTACTATTGCAAGGGGACTGGCCATTGGAAGCGCAACGGCCCCAAGTATTTGGCGGACAAAAAGGCCAGCAAGGCAAACAAAGGTATATGTGATATACATGTTATTGATGTGTACTTGACTAGTACTCGCAGTAGCACCTGGGTATTTGATACGGGATCGGTTGCTAATATATGTAACTCGGTTCAGGGGCTGCGGAACAAGCGACAACTAGCAAGGAATGAGGTCACGATGCGGGTCGGCAATGGATCAAGAGTTGATGTGATCGCCGTCGGAACGCTGCCTCTCCATATGCCGTCGGGATTAGTTATAAACCTGAATAATTGTTATTTGGTGCCTGCACTGAGCATGAACATTGTATCCGGATCATGTTTGATGCAAAGTGGTTATTCGTTTAAATCTGAAAACAATGGTTGTTCGATTTATATGAATAATATCTTTTATGGTCATGCACCTGTGTTGAATGGTTTATTTCTATTGGATCTCGATAGTAGTATTACGCATATTCATAATGTTGATGCTAAAAGTATTAAACTTGATAATGATATATCTGCATATATGTGGCACTGCCGTCTAGGTCATATTGGCGTTAAACGCATGAAGAAACTCCATTCTGATGGACTTTTGGAATCACTTGATTTTGAATCATTTGATACATGTGAGCCATGCCTTATGGGCAAGATGACTAGAACGCCGTTTTCCGGTTCAATGGAACGGGCGACAGATTTATTGGAAATCATACATACTGATGTGTGTGGACCAATGAGTGTGTCGGCTCGAGGTGGATATCGTTATTTTGTTACTTTCACGGATGATTCGAGTAGATACGGGTATATCTATTTGATGAAACACAAGTCTGAAACTTTTGAAAAGTTCAAAGAATTTCAGAATGAAGTGGAAAATCATCGTAATAGAAAGATCAAATTTCTACGGTCTAATCGTGGAGGAGAGTATCTTAGTTACGAGTTTAGCACACACATGAAAGAGTGTGGAATAGTTTCACAACTCACGCCTACCGGAACACCACAACGTAATGGTGTGTCAGAACGTCGTAATCGTACTTTATTGGATATGGTTCGATCTATGATGTCTCTGACTGACTTGCCACTGTCATTTTGGGGTTATGCACTGGAAACCACTACATTCACTTTAAATAGGGCACCATCTAAATCCGTTAAAAAGACACCGTATGAATTATGGTTTGGAAACAAACCTAAGCTGTCATTTCTTAAAGTTTGGGGATGTGATGTTTATGTGAAGAAACTTCAACCGGATAAACTCGAACTCAAAGCGGAAAAATGCGTCTTCATAGGATACCCTAAGGAAACGATTGGGTATACCTTCTATCACAGATCCGAGGGCAAGGTCTTTGTTGCCAAGAATGGATCCTTTCTTGAGAAGGAGTTTCTCACGAAAGGTGTGAGTAGTTGGAAGGTAGAACTCGAAGAGGTTATTGAACCTTCTCTTCATGAAATGGCGAGTAGCGCAGCACCGGAAGTTGTTTCGCAATTGACTTCACCTAATGAAGAGAGAGCTAATGATATTGATCATGAAACTCCGAAAGAGGACACTATTGAACCTCGCAGGTCAAGCAGGACACGTGCAGCTCCTGAACTGTACGACAATCCTGTTATGAATTTCATGATTGATGAAATAGATGACCCTGCGACGTATGAAGAAGCGATGATGAGCCCTGATTCTAACAAATGGCTAGAAGCCATGAAATCCGAGATGGAATCCATGTACGAAAACCAGGTTTGGACCTTGGTGGACTTACCTCACGATCGAAAGGCCGTTGAGAATAAATGGATTTTCAAAAGAAAAAGTGATGCTGATGGTAATGTAACCATCTATAAGGCTCGACTTGTCGCAAAGGGGTTTCGACAAATTCAAGGAGTTGACTACGATGAGACATTCTCTCCCGTAGCGATGCTTAAGTCGGTTAGGATTATATTAGCAATTGCTGCATATTTTGATTATGAAATATGGCAGATGGATGTCAAAACTGCATTTCTCAATGGTAATATTGAAGAAGAGTTGTATATGATACAACCAAAGGGTTTTGTCGATCCTAAGGATGCTAATAAGGTGTGCAAACTTCAGCGATCCATCTATGGACTGAAGCAAGCATCACGGAGTTGGAATCTCCGCTTTGATGAGGTGATCAAAGAGTTTGGATTTGTCCAAACTTATGGAGAGGCTTGTATTTACAAGAAAGTGAGTGGGAGCAATGTGGCATTTCTGATATTATATGTGGATGACATATTATTGATTGGAAATGATATAGATCTTTTAAACAGTGTTAAAAGTTATCTAAACAGCAAAATTTCGATGAAGGACCTTGGTGAAGCTTCATATATATTAGGCATTAAAATCTATAGAGATAGATCAAGACGTCTGATTGGGCTGTCGCAGAGTACATACCTTGATAAGATATTAAAAAAGTTTAATATGGACTAAAGTAAGAAGGGGTTCTTACCTATGTTGCAAGGCAAGACATTGAGTAAGACTCAAAGTCTGGCTACGGCGGAAGAAAGAGAGATGATGGATAAGATCCCGTACGCCTCGGCCATAGGCTCTATTATGTATGCCATGCTATGTACAAGACCGGATGTGGCACATGCTATTAGTTTGACTAGTAGGTACCAATCTGATCCAGGTTTGGAACACTGGATAGCGGTAAAGAACATCCTCAAGTACTTGAGAAGAACTAAGGATATGTTTCTTATATACGGAGGTGAAGAAGAGCTAGTCGCTAAGTGTTATGTCGATGCTAGCTTTGACACCGATCCGGATGACTCTAAGTCTCAATCCGAATACGTATTTCTCTTGAACGGAGCAGTAGTTAGTTGGAGGAGTTCCAAACAACCAGTGGTGGCTGGATCAACAACGGAGGCGGAATATGTTGCTACTTCAGAAGCGGCGCAGGAGGCAATTTGGATGAAAGAGTTCATTACAGAACTGGGTGTGGTTCCCAGTGCGTTGGACCCGATGGTGATCTATTGTGACAACAATGGAGCCATAGCCAACGCAAAGGAACCAAGGTCTCACAAGAATTCCAAACATATTAAGCGTCAGTTTCACTCCATCCGCGAGCATGTCAAGGATGGAGATATAAAGATTTGTAAAGTGCACACGGACCTAAATGTAGCAGATCCGTTAACTAAAGTACTCCCTAGGGCAAAACATGATCAACACCAGAACTCCATGGGTGTTATATTTATCACTGTGTAAACTAGATTATTGTCTCTAGTGCAAGTGGGAGACTGAAGGAAATATGCCCTGAGAGGCAATACTAAAGTTGTTATTATATATTTCTTGTATATGATAGATGTTTATTTTGCATGCTATAATTGTATTGATAGGAAACATCAATACATGTGTGTTTAATAAACAAAAAGGGTTCCTAGTTATGTCTCTCTTATAGACTATCTTGTTGATTAACAAGATGATCAAAGTTTCCTGATCATGGACATTGGATGTTGTTAATAACAAGGTCACAGCATTTGTGAAATGATGTGATGAACATTCATCCGAAGTATAGCATTACGATCAAGTAATTATGTTTATATTGCTATAACATCATACAAAGTAGTCTTAGTCCTTAGACCATGAGATCATGTTAATTGCTAACACCGGAAGAGTATCTTGATAACATCAAACGTCACACTGTAACATGGTGACTATAAAGATGGGTTCAGTACTACGAAGGTGTTATGTTGAGGCTCATGGATCAAGAGTGGAATTTGTCAATCCAGATGACGGATAGATATACTCTGGGCCCTCTCGGTGATATCCCATTAAGATAGCTTGCAAGCAAGTGATGTGATCACTAGAATGTTGTATCACGGGAACGAGAAAAGAGTGCATGTCGGTAACGAGATCAAACTAGGTATTTGGATACCGATGATCGAATCTCGGACATGTATTATATCATGAGACAAAGGGATTAAATTGCTGACGTTAAAGGTTCTCACGATCACAGAAGTCATCGTTGAATATGCAGGAGTCAATATGGATCTCCAGGTCCTGCTTCTGATTATTGATCTGAGAGGAGTCTCAATCATGTCTGCATTATTCGCGAACCGTAGGGTGACACACTTAAGGGTTGCCGGACACCATTTAGGAGCACATATGTTCCAGACAAAAGGTTTGCAAAGCGCAGGAAATGTTTCTATCGAAACAGGAATTGTTTCGATAGAAACCGGAATTGTTTCGGGTGAAATTGCAGAAAGTGGTTCTGCATGTAATATTGAAATGTTGCAAGGGATTTTATGTGAATGTTTGTTAATTAAAGTAATTAACAAAATTCTGAATAAAATAAATAAAAGAGTTTTATTAAATGAGAGGGCATTAAATTTGGAGAAATTTAATGCATTTAAAGTGGAGACTTTAAAAGAGAATGTTAAGGGGCATTTTAATGTGGAGGGGTTACCACCACATGAATGGGGGAGGTGAGGGGTCACCCCCCATGCGCCGGCCATGGAGAGAGGGGGCACCCCCCCTCCTCCTGTAAAAGGCCACCCATTCCCTCCTTCATCCTCACACCTCCTCGTGAAGGATCTCTCTCCCCCTCTAGATATTCCCCCATGGTCTCGGATTAGCGAGATACATGTTCCCGGTGGCCTTGCGTCTAGAAGGAGTTGCTGCTTCCGCTGATTCGCTGGAGCTAGGAGGTGGAGGTTGTCCGGTGGCTTGAACGTGTGTGTGAGGACGGATGCGCTGCTGATTTGCGGCGCTCGGACTTCCACACGATCTTGAGATCGGCAAGCGTACGACTACATCAACCACGAGTTCCTACTCGTTAACAAAACTCGTTGTCTTCGAGGGTAAGTTCTCCATGGATGTATGTCCACCTGTTGCTCTGTATCTAGTAGATAGATCTTGGCGTATAGTTCTCATCGTAGGAAATTTTTTGTTTTCTATGCTGCGGACCCAACAAAACCATCAAAAATATATCGAATCTCACAGCTATCAAGCTCAGACACCGACGAAGTCCTATGCCCGGGGAGGCGGTGGCAGCACCCCCCGAACGAATGATGGCGTGCCGCTCTGGTTGTGGCGGCCGCTCGGGCCGGATCCGCCGGCTTCGTGGTCGTTCTTCGACTTCTTAAACTACCCTGGATTCTTCATCGTTGGCGGAGCGGTGCTGGCGGCGGTTGCGGTGGCTATGGCGGCTAGTTTGTTGAGTGGATCCGGCGATGGTGATGGCGAGAGGAGGGGTGATGTGCGGCACCGATGGTCGTGGGCATGCCCTTAAGTAGCCCCTACCGGTGGGAGCGCGTGCAGGTTCTCGCGCCTTCGCCATCAATGCCGGCGCGTGAACTCAGGCGATGCCCCGTCCGGTCGTCATTGATGGCGAAGACTACCACGGTTGCGTCTGACTCGGTCCCGCCGTTCAGTCTGTCGCCCTGAATCGTTGCCGCGGCCTTTGCGTCTGAATCAGTGCTGCGTTTGCGTCTGAATCAATGACGATGTTGCGTCTGTCGCTGGTCGGTGGGCCACTAGCGCGCGTGCGGAGGACATGCCCGTGACCCGCACGTGTCCGAGACGACCCAGTGGTCACGCAAATTAGATGCACGAATCGGTCGAGCCGGACGCGCCGGGACGGATGGGCCGTGCCGCGCATGTCGCGCGCGTCCGTGCAGATGAGTTCGGACACGCCCGGGCTAGTTGGGTTGACCCGGTAGAGATGCCCTGACATAGGTATGCCCCATAGGGCACCTGCCTTTACCCTACCTGGCTTGGTCCAACAAGAGACCCACATGATGATCTGCTAAGGTCCGTGAAGCCTAAGCCAATTCGGCTGCCGCAAAGCCCACATGGGCACCGACTTCTGGCGTGCATAGCAAGAAGAAGATCCTGATTAGGAAAATAGAACTCAACAAGTAACCGACTCGGATGGTACCCGAGACCCAGCCTCCCCAATTTGCGCACCCATAGCCATCTCGGTATTATATTCTTCTTCATCATCAATCAAGAACAAACAAGCATGAAGCAGGGTATTACCCTCCGGAGACCTGAACCTGGGTAAACTAGTGTCTCCATGTTGTTTGTTAATCGACAAAGTCACCAGCACACATCTTTTTACTGAAAATCCAAGTCCATCAACCATGAGCATTGTCGTGGAGACCTCATATCAGTTAGCGCCGTCTGTGGGGAACTCGTGTGCTGAGGTTAGGGCTTCGGCTGTTCCACCAGGAGAGCAGATCGACTTCAAGACCCAAACACCGAAGGATATATTTTCATGCAAACATGGCTTCAATCTAGATCGATCTGAAGCACGCGGTTGACGGAAGTCGTGGCGATTCTTGCGTACATGACTGCGGTTCCGTGTCACGTTAGGTGGCAGCATACAGTGCAAAAAAGGAACACCAAACTCGGCCATGAACGTCGTCTTCTTATATACATCTACATGCATCATACATGCACAAGAGGCATCCATTCAAGGCAATCGGCGGAGCCGCGCACGGTGTGCAGTCTGAAGAAAAACTAGCCGCGTCTAGCGATCTTAAAAAATCAATCATGGCATTAATTCCCACGAAGAAAAAAGCAAATAAGGTGATGTTCATCGGCTAGGCGCGGAGATCAACACGAGCTCCCGTTACAAGCTCCTCTATGATCCTAGTACTAGTTGGCTTTTGGTTTTTGAACTAGCTTTGATTCTCTTGTCATCAGGGTTGATACACACAGATCCGTTACCGAATAGGAAAAAGCAATCTGGAAAGCACTGCTCAATTTAGATTCTTTTACAAATATGACTGTTTGCAAATTCTCATCGCCAAAACTGATCCTTTCTCAACTCTATTGTCAAAAATGACCTGGCGAAAAGAGTAAAAGATGACACGTATAACGTCCCGCCACAAGAGCCGGCGGAGCTAACCTCCCGCCAAGCACAATGGCGAAAGGGACATACCGCCAATCCCATGGGCGGAATGTGGCCTGTAAGCTGGCGGAAACGGCCAAGTCTTAATTGCTTCACTAATTAAGCTCTACGTAGATGATGACATGTACAGAAAACATGAGGCATGCACCGCCGTTGGGAGCAGAGAGAGCAGGAGTATGTAGATACCTACTACCATAGTTAGATACTACCATTAGTTAATTAGTCTCGAGCCAAACACAAGTATGCCTTCAGCCTAGATTAGTTAGTAAATATATGCTTTGAGCTAACATGGTGGTAGGATTTCTTTAATCGGCAGCTACGTCTCCTCCCGCCTTCGGCATGGGCGGGATGTTCTTCCAGCCAGTCCCTGTGACGGGTTGTGTGGTCCGTCACCTGTCGTGGCGGGATGTTACACGTGGCAGCTTTTCCGCTTTTCGCCAGGTCATTTTTGGCAATAGAGTTGAGCAGGGGTTAGTTTTGGCGATAGAATTTTGGAGGGGGTCATATTTGTAAAAGAATCCTCAATTTACTACTAAGCTACACGGGAGATTAAAACAATTAGGCCAAGTGCTACTTCACGAGACTTGATCAGGGGCCAAAAGAAAAAAAGCGGAGATCAATCAAAGATAGCTAGCCTGGCCCCTCGCCCGGTTACATCCGTATCAGATTTACTAATCCAAGTCACCGAAAAAGTACAAGAGAGACAAACATGGTATAGATGACATGAAAATGACTGTTTGTCGGAATAGTCCGACTGCCGCGTCTGCCGCGTTTACTATGCGCCGCGTTACCTTTGCATCCACCGTGTCGATTCTAATCGTCACGTCGAACCCGTCCGCCGCATCGACTCCGACGAGTCCACCGTGCTGACTCTAGATGAGAGAATCTAATGAAACCGCCGTGTTGACTCATGTCCGCCATGTCCACTCATGTCCGCTGTGTCGACTCATATCCGCCGTGTTGACTCCGTTCATCGCATTGACTCCTTTTGGCTAAACGCTGCATGACTCGCCACCACGACGACTACCAGTAAAGTTAAGTTTTCTTTTCCTCTACGAAGAGTCGATAATTTTTTACTTTCACCGTACCTAATACCCGGGAGTTGCGTCGTTTAAACTAACATTACGAGTCATCGACTCCGCGCACTCAAACACCTCACATGAAAGCTCGAGTAGCTGACTCTGCCTAAACGTTAAAACCTTGAAAACTCTGATTCAGTTACAGCCCAGCTGACAGTTGGAAAGATACCGAGACAAAGCGTGTCAAGCTAACGAATAGGCCTAGCATACGGTGCAACGCGTCGAGTCCAATGGCAACGAAAATCTTTTCATAACAAGCCGAAAGGCAAATATTCTATACAAGATACAGATACTTCACAACTCTTTATATTTTTGCATTTTAGAAAGACGTCGACTGAGCAACTTTATCGAGTCCTCCAATAGAGTCGACACCAATTATCCGTGCTCGTAGGCACATAACCCAAGTCAAGTACCTCATTGGATGATCACATCGCTTGATGCCATGAACAAAATGAGCCTATGTGCGGTCACAAGTTGCCACACATAGTCTCGGGGCCTACTTCCATAGGGAGCGCTGGTCACAGACCCAAAAGAAATGACTGCATTGACTCTATCTGAGGCATCGACTCCCTCCGCAGCGCCGACTCCTTCTGACTAAGCGTTGCATGACTCCGCATCGTTGACTCCATCCGAGGCGTCGACTCCATTTGTAGCGTTGGCTCCTTCTGGCTAAGCGCCACACGACTACGCCGCGTCGACTCCGTGAGCTATGTCGACTCTGTTGGCAGTGTCGACTACTTCCAGCTAAGCGCCGCATGACTCCACGCGTCGACTCTATTCGAGGCATCGGCTCCTTCCGGCTAAGCGCCACACGACTCCGTCGCGTCGACTCCATCCGATGTGTCGAATCCGTCCACAACGTTGACTCCTTCCGGCTAAGCGTCACAGGACTCCGCAACGTCGAATCCTTCCGGCTAAATGCCGCATAACTCCGCGGCATCGACTCTGACTCTAGCGTCGACTCTTGGATCCTTACGCGCAAGATGCCGACTCAATGTACTTCTAGGTCAGTGTCTTATCCTTACAAGGTTGTCGACTGCGACTACACAATGCCTAACCTTTTAGTCTCTACCTAAATATACGATTCGACTAGAGACTCAGGGCTACTCCCATAGGGAGCTGCTGGTCGTGCACCCTATAAAAAACAAAGATATATAGCGTGTTCGTTGCATCGACTGTGTCCATAATGTCGACTCTATACTTACAACAACCGAATACTTGGTGACTCCACTCATTATGCACCTTATACCAAGGTCGAGTTCGGAGTAAACATCTCCTCGACTGCCCAGATCGCACCCGTTGCAACAAATATCTGGATGATGTGTCTACCATGGGCAAAGCTTGGTGGTGGCCGGCGGTGCTAGGATTGTTTCCCTCATGCGAAGATCTCTCTGCCCAAAGCCCTCTGGTCCTACATCACCCTACCATCACTTCCGTGAAGGGAATATGCCCGAGAGGCAATAATAAAGTGGTTGTTATCTTATTCCTTGTTATGATAAATGTTTATTTTGCATTCTATAATTGTATTAATTGGAAACGTTAATACATGTGTGTTTAATAAACAAAATACAAAGTTCCTAGTACTGCCTCTCATATAAACTAGCTTGTTGATTAACAAGATGATCAAGGTTTCCTGATCATGGATATTGGATGTTGTTAATAACAAGGTCACAACATTGGTGGAATGATGTGATGAACATTCATCCAAAGTATAGCATTACGATCAAAGTCATTATGTTTATATTGCTATAACATCATACGAAGTAATCTTAGTCCTTAGACCATGAGATCATGTTAATTGCTGACACCGGAAGAGTATCTTGATGACATCAAACGTCACAACGTAACAGGGTGATTATAAAGGTGGGTTTAGTGATACAAAGGTGTTATGTTGAGGCTCATGGATCAAGAGTGGGATTTGTCCATCCCGATGACGGATAGATATACTCTAGGCCCTCTCGGTGATATCACATTAAGATAGCTTGCAAGCAAGTGATGTGATCACTAGAATGTTATATCACACGAACGAGAAAAGAGTGCATGTCGGCAATGAGATCAAACTAGGTATGGAGATACCGATGATCGAATCTCGGACATGTAATAGATCGCGAGACAAAGGGATTTAGTTACTAGCGTTAAAGGTTCTCACGATCACAGAAGTCATCGTTGAATGTGTAGGAGTCAGTATGGATCTCTAGGTCCCGCTTATGATTATTGATCTAAGAGGGGTCTCGATCATGTCTGCATTATTCGCGAACCGTAGGGTGACACACTTAAGGGATACCGACACCATTTCGAGCAAATATGTTTTAGATAAAGATTTAAGAAAGTGCTGGAATTATTTCAATAGACACCGAAACTGTTTCGGATGAAATTGCTAAAATTGGTTCTGCATGTAATATTGAAATGTTGCAGGGGGTTTTATGTGAATGTTTGTTAATTAAAGTAATTAACAAAATTCTGAATAAAATTAATAAAATAGTTTTATTAAATGAGAGAGCATTAAATTTGGAGAAATTTAATGCATTTAAAGTGGAGACTTTAAAAGAGAATGTGAAGGGGCAAATTTATGTGGAGGGAGTTACCACCACATGAATGAGGAGGTGAGGGGTCACCCCTTGGGGCGCCGGCCATGGGGAGGGGTACCCTCCCCTTCTCCTATAAAAGGCCCCCTCTCACACCTTCACAGTCACACCTCCTCGTGAAGGATCTCTCTCCCCCTCTAGTATTTTTCCCCATGGTCTCAGATTAGCGAGATACATGTTCTGGATGGCTTTATCTGGAAAGGAGTTGCTGCTTACGCTGCTTTGTTGGAGCGAGGGATGGAGGTTGTCGGGGTACCGGACATGTGTGCGATCATGGATGCACCGCTGCTTTGCGATGCTGGACTTGCTGGAGCTGGATCTGATGGACGTGCTGGAGCCGGACCTGCTAGAATTCATCACGATCTTGAGATCGGCAAGTGTACGACTACATCATTCACGAGTTACATCTCGTTAACAAAGCTTTGTTGTCTTTGAGGGTAAGTTCTCTATGGATGTATCCACTCGTTGCTCTGTATCTAGTAGATAGATCTTGGCGTATAGTTCTCATCGTAGAAATTTTTGTTTTCTATGCTACGAACCCAATAGTGGTATCAGAGCCTGATCTATGCGTAGGTGCTTTGCACGGGTAGTACACATATGTTTATATGTGGGCGATGATGATCGTGTTATTTCTTCTTTCATGTATTTTGGATATTGGTGGCATAGTGGGATGAAGCGGCCCGAACCAACCTTACATGTCATCGCACATGAGACCGGTTCCACGACTGACATGCAACTAGTTTTGCATAAGTGGCTGGCGGGTGTCTGTCTCTCCTACTATAGTCAATATCTGATTTACAACGAGTTGCTAATAACTTGGTTATCCTCGTTGTGGTTCCATGTTCGTAGGTAAGACCGGTTCTATCTTCGAAAGCTCTAAGCCACGTAAAACTTGCAATTGATAAATTAGAGGCGTCTAGTTTAGATCGTTGTTGGGCTTGTGTCATGATATGGAAATGTTGTAAGTTGATGTATAGTTGATACCCTTACAACACACCTAACGTGTAAGTTCCATAGACCTTGGCCTTACACACAAATAAATGATAGAGATCATACCACAATGCATATGATGGTGATCAAATGCATGGACCATATCATTCCACTTTACACATTATATGTTTGCATCTTATATTGCTACTTTGGCGCTTTTAGTAGCATTGTAAGATGATCCCTCATTTAAATATCAAGATAAAATGTGTTCTTCCTTAAGTATGCACCGTTCTATGGATCGTGTTTCGAGACATCACGTGATGATCGGGTGTACTTGACTCCACACTTTCATACAACGGGTGTAAGACGGTTTTACACACGCGAATACTAAGGTTCTTACTTGGCGAGCCTAGCATGTACAGACATGGCCTCGGAACACGGACCGAAAGGTTAAGCATGAGTCATCTAGTTGATGTGATGCCCATATTGATGCTCGCCTTTGAAGCTACACCGACTCACGTGATGATCGGACTTGGTGTAGTGGATTTGGTTCATGTAATCACCAAAAAGGCACGAGGGATGTCGTTTTTGAGTGGGAGTTCATTTCTAATTTGGATTAGTCGGACTCAATTTGTCATAAACTAAATTGAAGTGAATTTGCATAATTTTTTGTAGTCATTGGCATATGTTTACTACCTTATGCTTAGTTGTAATTGAGATAATGGAACTACATAATTCTGGATATTTACATTACGAACTGGTATCGTATTGTTTTGAACGTCAATTTAAAGTTTAGAAGTCCTATTGCAAATTTTCAGCAAACTCTATTTACTCCATGAAGTTTAATAAGTAGTATTAAATCAAGAGTAAGAATTCCAATGTTAGTATCTTAAATATCATGCTTGCCTCCATGATTCTTGATATTCAAAAGTTGTTTTAATATCGAGGTTATCTAGGAGCTGAAATAATTGTTTCAGAAACCATCATGTGTGAAAGATATTGATGTCGGAACAATGTTTATGGTTGCAATATGATGGAGTATAATTTAACAAAATACATGTTCTCATATTGTATGAGAATTTGTGAAGGTTGGAGACGATAGGCGTCCTAATCTACCAAAAAGGTTTTGGGAACTGATATTATACTCGCGATTCTTCCTTATAGGCTATAGTAGCTTGATCATGAAGTTATCATGATAAGGATGAATAGAAGATGTAAGTAAAATGTTTACTACACTGAAAGATTACTAATGAATGGATTTTTGAAAGAATACCAAACATTTGATGATGGTGATCCACTTCAAAGTGCAAGTCCAAAGGTATTAGTATTTGACTATACACGTTTTGTACTATGTGTCATGTGAATGACACCACTATTGATGTCGGTAGATTCTTTTAAAAGGAAAAGGAATTGCTGAAAGAGAATCTATAAAATATTTGGCAGAAAAGAAAAAGTTGGAGATGTCCAACTTAGGTATATAGAAGATATACATGTTATGGTTGTATTCCTTGCTTGTTAAACAATGTGGTTCTTAGGTATTGGATACCGGTAGATACCGAATTGGTTGGTATGAAGTGTCATACAGAACAACACAATTCATGAACCGCAACAGCCTAAGTAACTAGCAAGAGAATAAGTGATGATGTTCATCGAAAACAAATAAAGTGCTATTGTGTTTTTCGTTGTCGTCAAACCTAGCCTTCAAGATTTGTTTTAAATAATAATTATTTTTTTCCGGTATTATGAGAACAATGGTTGTTCAAATAGTTACCGTATTCCATAAAGGATGGATGAACTTTTACAAGTCTTGTTGGAGAAATCACATCCATAAACATTATTGCTAAAATGTCGTAAGACAAATGATTGGAAGATCACTTATGAAGTGACATCGCTATTTGAATTATATTGGAAAGTAAACATGAAGAAACTCCATGTTGATGGATTTTTGGAGTCTTTTGATTTTGATCAATTGACGCTTGTGAAACTTTCCTCGAGATAATTGAAACTCCGTGATACATTGCAAATGTATCTATAATTTTTGATGTTCCATGCTTGGTTTTATCCACTTTCTTGTGTTTTGTCCACACTTTGGAGTACTTTTCATATGATTTCTTGGACTAACCTATTAACAAGAGCCACAGTGCCAGCTGCCTGTTTTCTGCTGTTTTTGGTTCCAGGAAGTCAGAAAATGAATATTCTCGGAATTGGACGGGACAAAAGCCAAAGTGCCTATTTTTCTGGAAGTCATCAGATGCCAAAATACGAGATGGAGAAGGGCTAGGGGGCGGCCACACCACCTAGCCGTGTGGCCAGGCCTGGCCCACACCAGGAGGTGGTCTGGCCGACCCCAGCACCCCCTCGGCCTCTCCTTCCGCCTATATATTGCCCTCAGGACAAAAACCCTAAGTACCCGATCAAAAATCCACAAAAGAGTCTGTAGCCGCCGTCATCTCCATCCCTAGATCGGGAGGGATCTGAAGCTCTTTCCGGCACCCTGCCGGAGAGGGGAATTCACCCTGGAGGCCTTCTTCATCATCATGCAAGCCTCCGGTGTGATGCGTGAGTAGTTCATCTCTGGACTACGGGTCCATGTAGTAGCTAGATGGCTGGTTCTCCTCCTTTGTACTTTCATGTCTAGATCTTGTGAGCTCCATTCATTATCAAGATCATCTATTTGTAATTCTGCATGTTGTGTTTGCGGGGATAAGATGGATATTGAGATGCTATTTCACATTGATTATTGATTCTATCATGTCTTTGTTATTTGTGATCTTGCGTGCTTTCCGTTGTTAGTAGATATCTTGTCCAAGTAGATGCTAGCAACTCCAAGAGTTAGTATTTATGCTCGATAGTGGGTTCATGCCTCTGGTAATCTGGGGAAGTGATAGAAATCTCTAAGGTACTAGATGTGCTGTTGCTACTAGGGAGAAAACAACAATCCTTTGTTCATAGAACAATCGTATTGTTTACATTACATGCAATTCATAAAGCAATAATCTGTTGCTTGCAACTTAATACTAGAGGGGGTTCAGATGATAACCTGAAGGTGGATTATTAGTCATAGATGCAGTTGGATGGCGATCTATGTATAATGTTGTAATGCCCAATCAAGTTCCAAAGGAGTCAAGATTATTAGTATATGCATGTATTGCTTTCTCGATGTTTGTCAATAGCCCCGCTGTAATTTGTTCACCCAGCATGTTATTTATCTTAAGGAGAGCCACCTCTAGTGAACTATGGATCCCGGTCCTCTTTCTTTACAAACAATCTACAATCTTTTACTATTTTGTGTTTACTTTCTGCAAACTTTTACTTCTTTCCATTCGATACATTTAATCCTTTATTTTCCGCAAAACACGGTGAGATTGACAACCTCATCGCAAGTTGGGGACAAAGTTTTGTGGTTGTGTTGTGCAGGTCTCCACGTTGCTACTAGCACCGGTAGTGCGCCCTGCCAAGGCTCAGCTAGCAACACCTTTGGGGTGTTTCCTTGCTCCTACTGGTTCGATTAAACCTTGGTTTCATAACTGAGGGAAACTTGCTATTGTGCTCATCATACCTTCCTCTTGGGGTTCCCCAACGAGCTTGTTAATACACGAGCCATCAAGCACTTTTATGGCGCCGTTGCCGGGGAGTCAAGGACATCTTCACAAGGGGAGTCCCTCATAACCAATCTCTTTACTTTGTTATTTTTCTTTTGCTTAGTTTACTTTTGCTTTGTTTGCTTGTTTTGTTATCAAAAACACACAAAAAATAGTTTTACTAGTTTGCTTTCTTATTTGAAAACACACAAAAAATTAGTTCATATTTTAAGTTGCCACTATGTCTAGCCTTGCTCCAATCACTATGTCACCCGAGGAAATGATTTTCACTTTTAAACAAGGAATTGAGGAGAGCTTCAAGGAATCTTGGTCTAGAATCTCTGATCTACATGAAAAAACTGAGCCTAAAATGACTGAAAGCATGTTCCTTAGCAGATTTTACCTTGGAATTGCTCTTTGCTATATATATGCTTTAGATGCTGTTGTGGGAGGAGATTTCCTCTAATGTAATGAGGATGATGCTATTAATTCTATAAAGAAATTGATCCTTACTTACAACTTGCCTAGCAAAACTGATATTTCTTTTGCAAGCATATTTGCTAGATTAAACACTCTTGAGACCATCACTTCTAGATTAAAAGATTGCTATAATATGCTTAGGGAGAATTATAATTATGTTCCAATAAATTCTGAACCATCAAAGTGGCTCCCCACAGTAAAGATTGATATAAATACTGAAACTTTTCAAGCTCGTTGTGATATCATGTCTGAATTTTGCCTTATGCCCAAAGATATTTATGAATCTTTAAATCTTTTGGGGCTTACTGAAGGAGGAAAAGAAATATCTCTTGCTAATAATGCTACCATATTACCTATTGGAATAGCTGAAGGAGTGTTTACAAAGATCCTTGGGAAAATGATTTCTACTGATTATCTTGTTATTGAATGTACAGGAAAAGGACAAATTACACTTGGAAGGTCCCTATTAGAACTCCTTGGAGCAATAATAGATGTGGGAAAGGGGAACATGCACCTTTCTTCTCCACCAAACAATCATATTTTCCCCAAGTTTAAGAATAAAAGTAAGAGAGGTAAGAGCAAGAAATTTGGTCTTAATGCTTCTTCATTTTAGAACACTTGATTTTTTCTTGCTTCTTATGCCTAACTTAAAGGCGTTAAAGAAAAGTACTTATTGGGAGATAACCCAAAAGTTTTAGATCAGTATTGGAAGTTATTACCTCTGTAATAACTCTCCTTATCCTTTTCATTTGCTTTTTGTGCCAAGAGTAACCTCTAATGAGAGAGAAGTAATGATTGGGAAAGTTGCTGTCCCGAAACAGATTTTTGTGCTTCACCGCAAAATTCGTGTAAAATCTCTGAATGTCTTTTTGAGGCGTGAATTTTTGTGCTTCTGTCCCAGGTTGTTATCTAACTTTAGTTAGTTCAACACTTTTTGATTTGAGCAACAGAAGGTCTTCGCAAAAATTCGTCTTTACCTGCTGGTCTGTTTTGACAGATTTCTGCCATTTTTCTGCATTTGCTTCTTGTTGGTTCATTTGGGGAATTGAGATTTTTGAGGGAAGTGCTTCAGTAGCTAGTGTTCTAATGGAAGTTTATTGATGTTAGAACTGAACCTTAAGACTTATTTATCTTGAGTGCACTAATGTTGCTAATAAAGATTGTGTGAAGTTTTGTATGAAGGAAAAATTTCAGGTGTATGGAAGGAATGAGTAATGAGACGAAGGATGGACTAAAACTCAAGCTTGGGGATGCCACGCGTGTCACCCCAAGAAATATCCAAGAAGTACAAGTGTCAAAGCTTGGGGATGCCCAAGGCATCCCCTTCTTCATCAATAAAAATCCCAGGTTTCTTCCAAACGCTTTATTTTTATTGTTTCATGCACAGCTGTGTTGTTCTTGGAGCGTCTTCTTTTTCGTTTTTGTTTTGGTTTTTTGTTTTATTTTGTTTGCTTAGTTTGCTGAATAAATTGGTTGGACCCCCTCTTTCATACGTTGATTTTCAAATAGTTTGGTTTGGTTTGGAAAAGAGTAGAAAAGTTCATGCTTATGTGGTAAAAAGAGGTTGTTTTTGACTATGACTTATGCTTTGTCATGCCATGCTTGATATTGTTTTGGCTTTATTCTTTGTATTCTTTGCTGTAGCATGACTTGTTATAAACAATTGATATTTCTTTATGTGCCTTGGATGAATCATGCGTTGTTTTAGCATATTAAAGCATAGTATAGTGGTATTCTCCTTTGATGCTTTATTTGGGTTGACTTGGCACATGCTCACACCATGTTATGACTATCTCAAGTCACCTAAGCCTTTATGATCCTTTAGTTTTCAACTTGTAGTATCACTTTATGCTTTGATCAATGATGTTTTGTCGCTCTGCATGATTATGGCCATTATTGCTCTCTTAGTTTGTCGCTCCCAGTCTTTTGCTAGCCTCCACAACCAAGTATGAGTTCCACTCATGCATCCAACTCCCTAAACCAAGTTATTCCAAAGAGTCCACCATACCTACCTACTAGCTTATGCTATTCCAAGTATATTCATGCTTTTGTTTACCTTCCAAATTAAACTTGTTATGAGAAAACTAGTGATTAAAGCTCTCACGAACTTGATGGCACACTTTAATTTTCTTGCCCTTAATAAACTTGAACCATCGGGTCCTTCTTTGTTGCGTGTATGCTTGCGCTTTATAAGTTGAAATTAGCAGAACCATGTATCATGGGGAACGCTTTCAACATTGCACCTGTACTTTGTACCCCGTTGATATCATGTCCTTTTGCTTATGGATCCCGGCAGTGTGAAATAAAAGTGGAACTTGTAAGATCATGGAGTTTGTATGTGTGTTAGAGAAACGCTTAGGCCTCTAGCCTAAGCCATGCCTAATCATGGTGGAAACTTGCAGCATCACCATAATGAGCACTCTATGAAGTATCCTCAATAAAAACATATGCAAATAGCAAATAAAAAGATCGTTGAGATGCTCATTGTCTGCTTGCCTTGTCATTTTGATTATGGGATAGCTCCTGTATCATGTGCAAGGGGTATCCCGTTGGCGGTTCTTTATGATACATATGTACTTACAATGACAAGAGCTTACTTGTGACTAAAGTTGAGTAGCATGAGGTTCGGTCTTCGTAAGTAAGGGGCATGAGATTTCGGTTTATAACTTGTCAAGCATATCCTCTTAGTTGTGTCACTTTAACCTTAATCACCTTCAAGATGCTTATGATAGGGGCAATGAGAGCTGAAAGCTATAAGTACCATAATTTTTCGAAGCTCTTTATGAGACTTGAATCCATGCTTCCTTCTATGAAGGCCTTTCTTCCACCATTATATTGAGTCTCCACCTTCTACCTTTATGCACCTACTTTGAGAGCATAGTGGCCATTCTTAGTTCTATGTGCACTGTCCCAAGACTAGTTGATTGATGCATAACTTGATATTGCTTTTTTTAAACTATTTGTATCTAGTCACTCTTATGAACTTTGAAGGTGTCCTATGCATTTATATTTGCTACTCTATGAGGGACAAGCTGAATACTATTATGCTATGTTTTCTTTATGTGAAACAAACAAACGTCTTGCAAAGCATTGTTATTCATGAATCTTTTGTTTGTGCCTTTTCATGTTGCATCATAGTTTCTTTGTCTTATTGCTAGAACTTTGTCTTTCATGTTATGATTGAAGTACTATGATCCCAGCTTTGAATGTTTTACAAATACTTTGATCAAGTCTTTGATGGTGGATGTCACCTCAAAAATTATTCTTTCATTTTATCACTTACCTACTTGAGGACGAGCAGGAGTTAAGCTTGGGGATGTTGATACATTGCAAATGTATCTATAATTTTTGATGTTCCATTCTTGGTTTTATCCACTTTCTTGTGTTTTGTCCACACTTTGGAGTACTTTTCATATGATTTCTTGGACTAACCTATTAATAAGAGCCACAGTGCCAACTACCTGTTTTCTATTGTTTTTGGTTCTAGGAAGTCAGAAAATGAATATTCTCGAAATTGGACGGGACAAAAGCCAAAGTTCCTATTTTTCCAGAAGTCATCAGATGCCAGAATACGAGACGGAGAAGGGCTGGGGGGCGGCCACACCACGTGGCCGCATGGCCAGGCCTGGCCCACGCCAGGGGGTGGTCTTGCCGACCCCAGCACCCCCTCGGCCTCTCCTTCCGCCTATATATTGCCCTCGGGACGAAAACCCTAAGTACCCGATCAAAAATCCACGAAAGAGTCTGTAGCCGCCGTCGTCGCCATCCCTAGATCGGGAGGGATCTAAAGCTCTTCCCGGCACCCTACCAGAGAGGGGAATTCACCCTGGAGGCCTTCTTCATCATCATGCAAGCCTCCGGTGTGATGCATGAGTAGTTCATCTCTGGACTACGGGTCCATGTAGTAGCTAGATGGCTGGTTCTCCTCCTTTGTGCTTTCATGTCTAGATCTTGTGAGCTCCGTTCATGATTAAGATCATCTATTTGTAATTCTGCATGTTGTGTTTGCGGGGATCCGATGGATATTGAGATGCTATTTCAGATTGATTATTGATTATATCATGTCTTTGTTATTTGTGATCTTGCATGCTTTCCGTTGTTAGTAGCTATCTTGGCCAAGTAGATGCTAGCAACTCCAAGAGTTAGTATTTATGCTCGATAGTGGGTTCATGCCTCTTGTAATCTAGGGAAGTGATAGAAATCTCTAAGGTACTAGATGTGCTGTTGCTACTAGGGAGAAAACAACAATCCTTTGTTCATAGAACAATCGTATTGTTTACATTACACGCAATTCGTAAAGCAATCTGTTGCTTGCAACTTAATACTGGAGGGGATTCGGATGATAACCGGAAGGTGGATTATTAGTAATAGATGAAGTTGGATGGCGGTCTATGTATAATGTTGTAATGCCCAATCAAGTTCCAAAGGAGTCAAGATGATTAGTATATGCATGTATTGCTTTCTCGATGTTTGTCAATTGCCCAACTGTAATTTGTTCACCCAGCATGTTATCTATCTTAAGGAGAGCCACCTCTAGTGAACTATGGATCTCGGTCCTTTTCTTTATATATAATCTACAAACTGTTTACTGCTTTGTGTTTACTTTCTGCAAACTTTTATTTCCCCTCCATTCGATACGTTTAATCCTTTGTTTTCAGCAAAACCGGTGGGATTGACAACCTCATCGCAAGTTGGGGACAAATTTCTGTGGTTGTATTGTGCAGGTCTCCATGTTGCTACTAGTACCGGTAGTGCGCCCTGCCAAAGCTTAGCTAGCAACACCTTTGGGGTGTTTCCTTGCTCCTACTGGTTCGATTAAACCTTGGTTTCATAACTGTGGGAAATTTGATGCTGTGCTCATCATACCTTCCTCTTGGGGTTCCCCAACGAGCTTGTTAATACACGAGCCATCACTCCGTTCATAGGCCAAAGAGAAACGTATGACTAGCTTATTGGAAATTGTGCATCGTCCATTATGTGTAGCCATATGTGATGGATCTTTTTGCTTCATATGCTTTCTCCGAAAATTTGACTGAATATATCTGTATATTTACTTAATAAGGAAGAAGTATGAAACATTTGAAAATTGTTCAAAGACTTTCAAGATGAAGTGGAAAATCATTGTAACAAGAAAATAAAGAGTTTATGATTTGATCATAAAGGAAGATATTTGAGTTACATGTTTAGCAAAATACTTAAGATTTGAGGAATTGTTCCATGATTTGTGTTTCCCGGTAAACCATAGGAGTATGACATATTCGAGAGATGAAACCAAACCATGTTTGACATGGTAAGATCAAAGGTGTCATTTATAAAACTGCCATTATGTTTTAAGGATTGAAGCTTTAGAGACTACCGCTTTTACACTGAAAAGAGCACCATCGTGATCCGTTGAAATGACACCATATAAGTTATGGTTTGGGATAAAACCTGAATTGTCTTTTCTTAAATTTTGGTATGCTATGCATAAGTAAAATGTTTACAACCAAAGTCGGATAAGCACGTCTTTGTAGGTTATCCCAAAGAATTTGTTGGGAATTTCTCCATAACACCGAGGACAAAAGAGTTTGTTACTTGGAACGTCAAGTTCCTTGAGAAGGAATTTTTCGCGAAAAGTTAAGTGGGAGGACAATAGAACTTTGATAAGGTTGTTGAACCTGAGGTATATGTGCTAAGTAGCGCAGTGCTGGAAAGTGTCCCGGTGGCGGCCACAATGCTCATGGCTCCCGTGATTACAAAGGTTGTGATCTCGGAGATTAGAGTTCCTATTGAACCGTGTGGGTCGGTAAGAGTCAAATAGTGTGATTTGATAAGCAAGTCATTATTGTTTTGACAATGATGAACCGACTACATGCAAAGAAGCGATGATGGGCCCTGAGTCCATAAAATGACTAGAAGTCACAGAATCCGTGATAGTATCCATACACGAGAAATCAAATTTCTGAACTTGGAAGACCCTTCGGAAATGCGTGAAGCCTATCGGTCGTGTTTGGATCTATAAAGAAATAGACATGGATGTTTAACATCTATGAAATAGTCGACATGTCGGAAAGAAGTTTATGACAATGTTCAAGGGGTTGACTATGACAAGATTTGATCTTTCATAGCGATATTTAGTCTTTACGGGTTAAATGTAGCAACCACTACATATAATTTGGTATATGGTGGTTGAATAAACAAAACAAGGTTCTTCTAATAGAACGGTTACCTAGGACATGTACATGACATGGTCCGAAGGGTTTTGTTAATTCAAAGGGTGCTAAAAGGGCGTGCAAACTTCAATAGTTGAAGTGAGCATAGCGGAGTTGGAATCTTCGCCACGATGAAAATGTTAAAGGAGTTTAATTTCATCGGAGATGATGAAGATGCTTGCATTTGCAAGAAATTAAGTGGGAGCGCTGAGACATATTTATAATACATTATGTAGAGGACATATTGTTGATTGGAAATGATGTATCTTGTATTGACACAAGTTAAGAATTTCATTAAAATAAGATTTCGATGAAAGACTTGGGCAAAACCGGAATATTTGGCATCAATATCTATATGGATAGATTGAGGCGCTAATATGATTGTGCCAGACGTACATATATGAGATATTGAAAGGGTTCAATATGGAAACAACAAGAAAGGTTCTTACTGCATGGAAAGGATTGTATCAAGATTCAAGAGTTTCAACACTTGGTGAGTAAAATCATATGAAGATTTTGATCTATTATACCATGATATGTATATATCCAGAATGTCCTGTGCTCTAAATGTTATGAGCACATGCCATAATGATTCATAAGATGATCATTGGACGATAGTAAAGATATTCTTATGAGCTTTGGAAGAACTAACAATATATCATGTATAAGTGACAAATAGTTAAAGGTAGTTCATTGTAAAGTGTTACATTGATACTAGTTTTGTCACAAGATACAAATTAAAATTTATCTCAATTTAGACTAAGGGTGGCACAATGTAATGGAAAGGATGTTCCATGATGGATTTGGATGAGTTCCAAAATTGAGACATTGTGACGAATACTACAACAAAAAGGCTAAGTATATGACTGCTATAGTAGAAGCAAAGGAGGGCATTTGTGTTAAGTAGTTTGTTATCAAACTAGGTGTGGTTCAAAGTGGGCTAATACTATGAAGATATATTGTATGACAATAATATCAACATATTTTAACCTGAACGAACTAAAGGTCTCACCAAATGACCAAATTTATACAATGCCATCTCATTTGAGAATGAGTGATGCGTAGAGACGCAAAGACATGCAAATACACACGGACTTGAAAGTGCCAGATCCGGAGATTATGTTAACCACTAGCAAACGCGTATATTCAACACCTAGGTGTTGTATATACAAGTTTACAAACTAGATTATTGACTCTAGTGCAAGTGGGAGACTGAAGGGAATATTCCCAAGAGGCAATAATAAAGTGGTTATTATCTTATTCCATGTTTATGATAACTATTTATTTTGCATGCTATAATTGTATTAATTGGAAACGTTAATACATGTGTGTTTAATAAACAAAATACAAAGTTCCTAGTACTGCCTCTCATATAAACTAGCTTGTTGATTAACAAGATGATCAAGGTTTCCTGATCATGGACATTGGATGTTGTTAATAACGAGGTCACAACATTGGTGGAATGATGTGATGAACATTCATCCAAAGTATAGCATTATGTCAAAGTCATTATGTTTATATTGCTATAACATCACACGAAGTAATCTTAGTCCTTAGACCATGAGATCATGTTAATTGCTGACACCGGAAGAGTATCTTGATAACATCAAACATCACACCGTAACAAGGTGACTATAAATGTGGGTTCAGTGCTACAAAGGTGTTATGTTGAGGCTCATGGATCAAGAGTGGGATTTGTCCATCTCGATGATGGATAGATATACTCTAGGCCCTCTCGGTGATATCACATTAAGATAGCTTGCAAGCAAGTGATGTGATCACTAGAATGTTATATCACGGGAATGAGAAAAGAGTGCATGTCGGCAACAAGATCAAAGTAGGTATGGAGATACCGATTGTTGGGGATATACTTTCCGAGTATCCTCACAGTTCCTCACTGACCAGGGTGGCCCACTTCGCGTTAGAGATTTGCTTCACGGGCGGCCCAGTTAGGGAGAGAAGACGGAGTCCAATCCGGCTACGGGAAGGCCTAGAAGACTTACCGACTTAGGCCCATAATGTTACTTGTAGTTCAAGATGTACTCTGTAACCAACTATTAGTCGTAGCCGGATAGATCTCTCCTGTAAAACCTAGGCCGGATATCTATATAAGCCGTCCTAGGGAGAGCCTTTAGGGCACCCAATACTTTAGACCCTCAACTCGCACAGGCGAAACCCTTGTAACACATATTCCGGCTCTGCCGTATTACTGGATTGCTAGCAGGAGTAGGATCCGTCCAAAGCCGGTGGATTCAAACCTGGGTAAACTTGTGTGCTCACCGTCCCGGAACACCGTACGTCTCACACCCCTCTCTTCCGCATGCCTCGAGGACCCATGGCGTACTTGTCCTCGATCCGACGACAGTTGGCGCTCATCGTGGGGCAAGTGAGCTTCAGATCTGTGTTCCAAGCGAAATCTGCAAGAATCGGAATTGGCAAGACTATCGCCATCAGTCGCATCCTCTACGCCAGCGAGGTCCCTCTCATCGTTCTCGACGAGACCTGGATTCCGGCTAGGGAGGCTGTGACTGCCTACACAATCATGTCTTTTGGCGAGATCGATGTTTACATCGGTTTTGCTGAACCTGCCCAACCCACCCCAGCGGTGATGATAGAGGCAGAAGAATCTTCTAGGTCCCCTTTGTCCACGGAGGCGGCAGAGTTCCGGATCTCAGAAAACCCTAACCCCACCCAGCCCGCACCAATTGCGGAGATAGTGGAGAAATCCAAGCCTGAAGAGGACCTAGCGGTCCAAGTCGAATCTGGAGCGGATCTCCCTGGAGAAGCCGGATCCCAGATCGACCCACCCATGGAAGTCGAAATTCAGGAGGAGAATATCAACGACACTGATTCCGACTCTGATGACGCCGGGACAGACAGGCCTTTTCTGAGGTACACACTAAGACGTATGATACTGCAAGGCGAAAGCACGGATGCAATCCTCGAGACCATCAAAAGTTTCGACATGGCTAAACGCGAAGGCCGCAGGTACCTCAGGAAGCACGCGTTGGATACGTGGGATCCGGATCCGGCTCTGCCGATGCTGGAGAAAACACTGACTCTGTGCTGGAGGCAATTGGAACAAACGCTGACGCTCCCGCATCCTCAGATGAATCTATGACGTCAGCAGATTTCCGAAAGTTCTCCGCGGAATATGAAGAGGAGTATAACTCCAAAGCTGCAGAAGAAGGAGAAGCCATGGATGAAGGATCCGGGGAACACTCTCCCAAAGCACAGGAGGACATGGACGTCGGAGATAATCCCGAGGTATGTTCGAAAGTACCGATCAGAGCTTGACTCCGGGAAACAGACCCAAAGCCGTCTTTGCTACCGGCGCTGCCAAGAAGGCAAAGAAGAGGAACAAGAAGAACAAGACCCCGGCAGAAGACCCTATGACAGAGGAGGTGATTGCCGAGGAATACGAGGAAGACTCGGATGGATCACTTATCCCAAAAGAGCCAAAAAAGAAGCATCGGTGGATGGCCACGTGATCACCGAAGGTGCGCGTAAACTCATCGATGCTGCATTAACCACACCTATCCCTATAGCCACAGAACTTACTGCGGAAGAGCTGGACGAAAGGGCGCAAGCCCTAGAAGCGTGTCGTCAACAACTCCTCGATGAAGCCAAAAACATCGAGGTGGAGAAGAAACGCATGGCAACTAAGGACTACATGTCTCGGTTGCATCAGAAGACACGGAAGCGTCACACCAATGACGACCAATTCCCACATGTCCGTGCCGTCCTTTTTGGAGATGAGATGGGGAAGCCACAGAAAGATAGCAAAGGATATTGGGTATACCCAACCCCAGTACAGAATACCGTGGCGGCCCGAGAAATTCTATCGGCTAATCCAGGACCGGAGGAGATCCATTTGGGTATCAAACTACTCAACAAGGGACTGGAGCAGCAAAAGGTCGCCCTGTCCGGAAGTCAAAAATTGGTCTGGGATTTCGACCAATGTCGCACAGATCCGGCATGGGCTGACGTAAGATCCCATTACGTCCGGGGGCAGTATCATCACCCCGAATGCTGGGGACAATTATTCAAGAACCGGATCGTTAGGACAGCATCACAGAACTACGCGTAACTGGAGCAACGTCGCTCCAACGGCCGAGAAAGATGCCATTGCTGCACTGAATCCGAGGAACCCTCCTCGACGAGAGTCTAACGATCAAAGGGGAGAAGATAAAGAGAAATGTCGGGAGGAGGATCGTCAAAAAATGCCACCTCCTAGACATGCAAGCCGTCTGGCTGAGCCCCACCGTGGTGGGAACGACGGACGAAGGAACGACGGAAACCATGCTGGTATAAGCTGGCAGGGGGCTCGTCATAGTCAAGATCCTCCTCGGAACCGGAATAATGACGCTTCGGACGGAGACCGGCGATTAGCCGGAAACAATTCAGCTGCCCCACCATCTCCACCAAGCAGTCATCACAACGGCTCCCAAGGAGGGCAAGGAGGACGACGAGGCGGAGGAGGTGGTGGCAGAAGCCGAAGTCCGGCTCCAAGGCACCATAGCCACAACCGACATTCAGGATGATCTCTATCCCCGAACGACGCAAGGCACAAGATCAATTCCAACATAGAGGCGCGGCGCTATGAAAACGATGACATGTATGTGGGCCCAAAGTGCTTCGGACCACGCATCAGAGCTACAAGATTCCCGGAAGGATTTGCTATCTCAAGGCACATCCAAGCCTACGACAACATTGCTCGGCCAAATACTTGACTACAAGATTTTTTCCAAGCTTGATGCATCGCTAAAGGCGGAAATAGCCTGGTTGCAACCCGATATCTCCCACTTATGTTGCGGAAGACGGCGCGATCATGGCTCAATGAACTTCTGGAGAACACCATCCATAACTGGTATGACATGCAAAGTGCGTTCTTTCAGAATTTCGAAGGCACATATCGGAGGCCCTGTTCGGTCGGAGACCTACAACGTTGCACCCAGAAAGCCAGAGAAACTTGCCGGGATTACCTCGGATGATGGATCGACACCAAGAACTCCTGTGAAGGAGTAAACGATCAAACCGCGATTGAAGCTTTCATCGCAGGACTCCCAATTGGTCTACTACGTCACCGCTTGAAGTGTGACAAGGTCACTGATTTGGGAGAGATGATAGAAACAACGAGCAAGTATGCACATGCTGACGACGATGCAGAGGGATTACTCAATGTCCTAGCTGTGCCTCAGTCAGCAAGACAACCAAAGCAACAAGCTCAGAAGTGCAAAAATACCTTGGAAGAAAAACCCAACGTGGAAACAGCGGTGGTAACTACTGTTTCCGGGTCTAGAGTACGAGGAGGAAGCGGCGGAGGCCGCGAGCATGGCCGTGGGACTTCAAGGGTCCAAGGTAGAGGAGAACAGCAACCAGGCAAAACCTACTCTTGGGCCGACATTGCCAATAACCCATGTGTGCATCACCTAGACGCCAATGGGGGCTCGTCCCACACCAACGCCGAATGTCGTTTCAATGACGACATTAAAAGAGATGACACGACGGGCTACAAAGCTAAGCAGAAGAAGGGAAATAAGAATCCCGAAAAAGACAAAGAGACCAAGGAAGATTCCGACATGGAGGAAGCTGATACTTCAAATCCCAAGCCGGAAGGGAAGAAAACTTTTCCCACCAAGAAGGACACTTACGTCACCTTCCTCGGATCTCAACCAGCAAAGGTAAAGAAAGCAGTTCTCCACGAGCTCAATGCAATAGTTCCGGCTGTCCCTCAATATCTGGACTGGTCGGAAGTAGCAATCACATTTGACCGCGCTGATCATACGCCTAAGTTACACAGGCGAGGAAAATACGCCTTAATCGTCAACCCACTTATTGACGGTTATGGTTTCTCCAAGACCCTCATGGACGGTGGTAGCAGCATCAATATTCTCTATGTCGAAACGCTACACCGGATGAAGATCTCGGAAACCCAGCTGAACCATAGCTCTATGATCTTTCACGGAGTTGTCCCAGGAAGACAAGCTAATTCCCTGGGAGAGATTACTTTGGATGTTACCTTTGAAACTCCAAAGAACTATCGGACTGAGGCACTTTCCTTCGAAGTGGTCCCGTTCAAGAGCGCATACCACGCTATATTCGGACGTCCGGCTTACTGGGCTTTTATGGCTCGTCCGTGTTACATTTACAATATGCTGAAAATTCCAGGTCCCAACGGCGTGATCACCATCAGGGGAGACCCGAAGAAAGTGCGAGGGTGCGAGGATGGAAATGCCGCCTTTGCCGAAGCCGTGTTGCACGCCCAGGAGTACCAGGAGATCAAGAAGAGCATAGATCCGTCCGAGATGCCCGCAACGAAGAAGGAGGTGACAAAGCCAAATCCGGAGTTCAAGGCATCGGAAGAGACGAAGAAAGCGCCATTGAAGGATGATGACCCCTCCAAGGTGACCCAGATAGGCGTAGGCCTAAGTAGCGCATAGGAAAGCGCGCTCGTCAAGTTCCTCCAAGCAAATCAAGATATCTTCACATGGCAGCCATCTGACATGACCGGAGTACCTAGGGAACTTGTCGAGCACTCTCTAAATGTAAACCCGAACGCTAAACCCGTCAAACAGTCCCCACGACGGTTCGGCGAGAAAAGCGTAAGGCAATAGCTAAGGAACTAGCACGGCTCGAGTTAGCCGGATTCATAGAAGAGATCATCCACACTGAGTGGTCGGCCAATCCTGTAATGGTCCCTAAAAAGGACACCACTGATTTAAGGATGTGTGTTGATTATATTGCCTTGAACAAGGCTTGTCCAAAAGATCCGTTCGCTTTGCCTAGAATTGATCAAGTTATCGATTCTACGGCAGGCTCGAAACTCCTCTGTTTTCTCGACGCATATTCCGGTTATCACCAAATCCGGATGAAGGAATTTGACAAAGTCAAAACTTCATTCATAACCCCCTTCGAAACCTTCTGTTTTGTTACGATGCCCTTCGGGCTGAAGAACGCAGGAGCTATGTACCAGCGCACGATGCAGCGTTGCCTCCATGACCAACTCGGACAATGTACATGCATACGTGGATGACATCGCAGTAATGTCCAAAAAGAAGGAAACGTTGATTTCTGACTTGGAGGAAACATTTGCCAATCTACGAAAATACAACATCATGCTTAACCCGAAGGAATGCTTCTTTGGAATACCAGCCGGAAAATTGTTAGGTTTCATCGTGTCTCAAAGAGGCATAGAGGTGAACCGAGACAAAATCAAGGCTATACTCAATATTTCCAGGCCAACTCGCCTGAAGGACGTACAAAGATTAACTGGTTGCATCGCTGTGTCAGTCGATTTGTAAGCCGGCTTGGTGAAAGAGCCGCACCATTATACAAACTTCTGAACAAGACCAAGGATTTTGTTTGGACTGACGAAGCTGAAGCTGCACTACAAGATCTGAAGAGAGTACTCTCATCTGCTCCTATCCTTGCAGCGCCGGAACCTAAGGAACCGATGCTGCTCTACCTTGCTGCGACAAATAAGGTCGTTAGTGTCGTCATGGTAGTGAAGAGACCAGAGGAAGATCAGGAACACCTAGTGCAGCGTCGGACTTACTTTGTCAGCGAGGTCCTGACGGAATCAAAACAGCGGTATCCGCACTATCAAAAGTTGGCTTACGGTGTTTTTCTAGCATCTCGTAAGTTACGACACTACTTTCAGGAGCATCCAATTACCGTGGTGAGCACAGCTCCCATGAGAGATATAATCAACAACAGTGACGCCACAGGACGCGTCGCCAAATGGGGCATAGATCTTTTAGCTTTCGATATTGAGTATAAACCTCGGACAACAATCAAATCCCAGATCCTTGCTGACTTTGTCGCTGATTGGACAGAGACGAAGGAGAACATGACCCTCCCTAAGTCGGAATATTGGACCCTCTTTTTCGATGGGTCTAAGGCTCGAGGGGGCTCGGGGGCTGGCGTGGTTCTCAAATCACCCCAAGGAGACAAACTTTCATACGCGTTGCAGATCCACTTCACAGCGACAAACAATATTGCCGAGTATGAAGCATTGCTGCATGGAATCCGGATTGCTAAGGATATTGGCATCCGACGTTTGATGTGTTACGGAGATTCGGATCTTGTTGCTCAACAAGTGTCGGATATTTGTAATGCAAATAAACACATGGCAGCATATAAAGCTGTCGTGGATGATCTATCTAAATCGTTCGAAGGGTTCGAAGTTCAACACATCCCTCGAGCAGAAAATGAGGAAGCAGACGCACTATCTCGGATAGGTTCTGTGCAGAAAGAGGTCCCAGATGGCGCTTTTTTAGAGCACCTCAAAGTTCCCTCAATAAAGGGAGTAGATAAGGAATATCCGACCAAATCCGACTCACCTTTGATAGCAGTTCTGGCTGTAATTCCCAGCTGGACTCAACCCTACCTCGATTATTTGGTAGATGGCAAATTACCCGAAGACGAGGTGCTGAGCCGGCAGATTATCCGACGAGCAAAATCCTATACTATTGTTAAAGGTGAGCTCCATAAACGGAGTGTTTCTAGAGTTTTTCAGCGCTGTGTATCTCTGGAAGGAGTGGAAATCTTAAGAGAAATCCACAAAGGCGAGTGTGGTCACCATGCTGCAGCCAAAGCTTTAGTGGAAAAAGCTTTTAGACACGGATTTTTCTGGCTTATAGCTCAGGCAGATGCCGAACGATTAGTCAAGACGTGCAAAGGCTGCCAAAAGTACGCCAAGCAAGCTCATCTTCCGGCTGATCAGCTGCGAACAATACCTATAACATCGCCCTTTGCGGTCTGGGGGCTTGATATGGTAGGACCATTTAAACGAGCTCCAAGTGGATTTACTCACCTCTTAGTGATGGTGGATAAATTCACCAAATGGATTGAGGCTAAACCTGTCACTAGTTGTGATGGAGCAACAACCAAAAGATTTGTCAAGGATGTTATAATCCGGTATGGTTATCCACATAGCATTATCATGGACAACGGGAGTAACTTCTCTATGGGAGAATTGACTGAATTCTACAACGAGCAAAATATCCGGCTTGACATTGCGTCAGTCGCACACCCACAAGCTAACGGACAAGTCGAAACAGCAAATGATTTAATCCTACAAGGCCTAAAACCGAGACTCGAAGCACCACTACGACGTGCTGCGGGGGCTTAGGCAGAGGAATTACCCTCTGTAATTTGGATTTTACGAACAACTCCAAACAGGTCAACAGGATACACATCTTTCTTCTTGGTCTATGGCGCAGAAGCAGTTCTTCCTAGTGATTTCATTCATACTTCTCCTAGAGTGGCCATGTATATTGAAGAGGATGCCGAGGTTTCTCGACAAAACAATCTCGACCTGGTCGAAGAAGTTCGCGTCATTGCTGAAATGAGATCTACAGCCAATCAACAGAAGTTACACAAGTATCATTGCCAGAGAGTCAGAAATAGATCTTTAAATAAAGGTGATTTGGTTCTCCAACTTGTGCAACAAAGAAAGCACAAACTTTCCCTAGTATGGGAAGGGCCCTTTTTAGTTAGTCGAGTATTGCATAATGGATCGTTAACTGACATGAGGCCAGTCAAAGAAAGACCTGCTACTAAGAAGAGAAAGAGAGCTGGAGGCAGTACAAATCCGGATGAGTTAGACAGACCGTGGAATATTGCTCAGCTACGTCCCTTTTATTCTTAGTTTATCCTTCTTTGTAATCATATATATGTACATGTTCTGTGAGAAATAAAAGTTTTGGTTGCCTCAAGATTTTTCTGAGAAGTTTTTTACCATCTTATTTCCGAATGATCATGTCATAGTAAAAAATCCCAGAATGCTTGAAAGTACTTTATGCTCATGTTCGTTCTGGTTTAGATTTCCGATTCTAAAATTGCTACCTTCGGGTATAACTCTAAAATTTCTAGTCTTTACTTTGGTTATTTGTCTGATTGCTAGATGCGGGCATTTTCCGAGTAGTGAATTGTTGGTACTGGAAGCCGGCTTTGTTTCCGAGTTTAAACTGGTTTAGCAATTGAGCTCCATTGCTCGGCAAAGTTTCCGGTGAAAGGTTTAGCTGGCTCACAAAAGGGACGAGGCGGAAAGCCAGATAAACGATAAGTATAGATGAAAAAATACAAGTGCTTGTGTAAACATTTCAGGCACACAAAAAAAATTCAAAGCCAAAAAGTGCTGAATAGATCAAAAGCTTAGCACTAGCAAAGTTGAAAATACTGCATATTTACAGACGCATCATGTTTTTCTGGAAAAATACAAAAATTTCTGATCTATGATGTAGGAGGAGATGAAGGAGCCGCCGGCTCGCTGGATACCTCGCCTTGATATCGTTCCGAGATGTCCGCATCCGAGGTGGTGCGTTCATCGTCGGAAATTTCTGCTGATTCTTCTGGAGGCGGAGGCGGAGTGTCCACGCGGTTGAAGAATGGAGTATCGTAGCTGGTCAAGTCAGCTACATGACACCCATATCCGGCACAGGAGTCCATAATGGCCTTGATGTCCTGCTCCTGGCCATCTTCATCCACAGTAGAGTACCCTCTGGTCACTTGCCATATCTCCATGTTTCCATGGTGGCTCATGACCATGGTGAGAGTGTTCTGTGCTGCTGATCGCACGTAGGACATGTTCCAATCCTGGACAAGCTGCGGCATCTCCTTTTCCTTGTCCCGCACCTGAAAATCCGACATGCTGTGCATGTCCGGAATCTTGAGAGCTTCGCCGATGTCCTCAAGGGATTGTCGGAAATCATGAAGCAGGTCACCGACTTCGGTAAACCGATGGGTGCGGGGCTCGGTGGAAGAAGAGTCCGTCAAGTTCAGAGGACCTATATACAAAACAAGTTAAGAAATATCCGACATTGAAGAAAGTCGAAGAAAAGATAAGTTAGACAAATGGAACGTACCGAAAATGACGTCGTCAATTTTGGTCTTCTCCTCCCAGAGACTCTGGAGTTCATCCCGGAGCGCCTGGGAAAGGTACCTCTCTCTGCTAAGCTCATTCTTGAGGTCTGAGATTGTTTTATCTTGAGCAGCAATCTTGCGATCACGCTCATCAGTGGCCATGGAGGAAGATTCAAGGATTTGAGCAATGCTCTTTTCATGATTTGCCTTGAGCTGGTCCAGCTCTTGGCGAAGCTCCTTGTTCTCCACCACCAAGGTCTTGAGGTTCTCGGCCTCTTCGATCATGGCGCATGATTGTTTCACCAGCACTGTAAGTCAAAAAGAACAACAGTTCAGAAAAATCGACATTGAAAATAACAAAGACAAGGTTTAAGTCCTGGAATGTTTACCTTCGGCCTCATCCTTGGCAACTTTAAGTTCAACATTTTTAAGCCGGAGAGCTTTGATCTCTCTCCGCTTATCGCAGACATTCTTCAGTAAATCCTGGTTATAGGAACATACTTTCTGTAAGTCAGAATACCCAAAGTCAGAAAGCTACTTAAGACTCGGGCTAATATTTTTGCTAATATCAGCACGAGCCTTGGGGGCTACACTAGTTCGTTCTTTGGCATCCTAATGAAGCATAAACCCGGATTATATATCCTACTTCATGCTTGGGGGCTAGAGGATATGATATAAAATAATGGAAAAAACAGGAGTTGGAATTCCGACTTACATATTGTTCGCGGGTGAGTTTATCCAAACCCGCGTTCACTTCAGCGGCCACCTTTTCGGCGAGAGTCAGAGGAATCACTGGGGCTGTTGGACCAATCCTAATCCTCTCATCGTGAAGGCGCACCTGGGCGAGAAGGTTAGAGAACTTGACGTCCTCTGCTTCTTGCGCTTCTTCTTCGGGAGATAAAGTACTTTTCTCCAAGCATTGCCTGGTGAGCCGCTGGATTTCTTCAGCAGATTTCCAAGACAGGCCAAACTTGGCAAGTCCTGGATTGCTGATAAGGTTTTTAGTGAAGGTTTTTGCCGAGGGATCATTACCCAAAGAGGGTTCACCCTTATCTAGATCCGACTCACCCATGGTGACGTCAGTTTGCGATTCAAGGATCGCAGGCTCTGTTGAAGGAGTTGTATCTTCTACGACGACCGGGGAAGGAATGGTCGTCGGCGTTGCAGAAGGTTGAGGGGCAGGAGTCGGAGGAGCCACGACAGGAGAAGCTATGGTAAGCTTCATCTGTCGCAAGGGCTTCGAAGAAATCCCTTTCCCCTTGCCCTTGATGAGCGGTTTTGCTCTGAGAATGTAGTAAAGTCGGAAACGTTACATCTCGGAAAGAAATTTGAGTAAAGTACAAAGGCGGAAGTTGTGACTGAAAGTTACCTCTTCACGACAGGCACCTCCTTTGTGCCAACAACCACTGTCGGAGCTTTGCGCTTCTTGAGCGCAAGGTCCGGCAATGGGACCACCTCTGTCTCCTGAGAAAACTCAGGAGGATATCCTTCGAGCGGATCAAATTCCGACTCGGGGAGGTCGGCAAGCTGAAAATAAAAAAACATATCAATATTGCAATATAACTCGAAGATTGAAACACATAAAAAGTGTACTGATGGAAGCTTACCAGCACTACGGGGTTTTCCGTCGTATGCATATCCAGAGAAACCTCCAGGATTCTCCTCTCGATCCGCTCCCGGATCAGCCACTTGATTTGGCTTATGTAGCCTTGAGTGGTGTAGGATTTTGGGCTGATGTGGAGGGAGTCTTTCTTGGATGACGTGATGGAGTGCATCAGTCGATCCCCATGGTACTGAAGGGGCTGGATCCGGCATGAGACCCAGCATTGGACCAAATCGGATCCCATCAGTCCCTTGTGTTTGATCAAGTATTCGATCCACCTCTTAGCGAGGATCAGATCGTCGGTGAGAGCCGGAGCAGCCTCGTCCCAAGAAGGTTGGGCCGTGGCAGCTCCGTCAACAAAAGTCGGCAAAGTAGTGACTTTGCCGGGAGCCGGAATATCCCTATGATAGAAAAACGTGGCTGGCCATTGTTTGACCGAGTCACTAGCTAGAATTTTGGGATACGCGCGCTCGCATCTAAGCGAAAAACTAATAGTGCTGGTGATGTAAGGAAAACCGGCGGTAATGGAGTTTCTCCGGACATGAAAATAGTACCGAAAAAGAGTCAAACTCGGCCTAATGCCGAGAAAGCCCTCACACAACGAAGCGTATGCACTCATCTCTAAGAGAGAGTTGGGAGGAAGATGATGGAGTTGAACTCCGTAATGATCAATCACCTCGGAGAAGAACTCCGAGGGAGGAAATGACAAACCTCTATCGAGGTGGGTGCCGAAGTGGACCCGCTCGCCGTCGCGCGGGTTGGGGATGGTTTCCTCAAAGCCGCTCCGCCAGTCACCGGCGGTAAGGATCCCTTCCTTCTCCACGTTCTTCAGACCTTCATCGTTGAGCGTGCAGGGGATCTAGATCCCGCGAAAGCTCTCTTTCTCTGCCACCGCTTCCGCCATCGCTGCCATCGCTGCTGCCGCCAAGCCGGAGGAAGAAGATGAAGCCATTTTTCCGGCGGGCAGATGACCTAAAAGGGGCGGCGCTAGGAGTTCTGTGGGGGAGGAATGGGGGAGCTCTGTGCACGCAGGGAGATTGGGAGGAGAGGAAAAGGCAAAGGACTGGTGGAAAGAGAAGGAGAAAAAACTAACCCCTTATATCCACCTAACTGTGCCAAGATTCGTGCAAATGCTACAGTTTAACCGCCACACGTCGTGGAAGGAACTGGGAAGGACCCACGCGATGATTGTGTCGCCTCGATCTCCATGCATGCATTGAAACGACGCCTCGGTTCCACGAACCGCGGACCCACCAACGGTCGTGCTGATGGAATGCCTGTCAGATGACGTGACTTGACCATGACTTGTGTCAGGTGGCGTTAGAAACCAAGTTCCGGCTTAGTTTGAAATCAAGCTGGAAAATCTGAGTAACCTGTTGATAGGTCCGACTTAGTTTTTAAGACCCGGATCGTATTTTTTGTTGGGAAGTTTCAGGAACCCTTCAAGATTCTGCAAGCCGAAGATCAACCTAGACGATGATGAATCCGACTTTAGATCTTGGAGGCCTCCGGGGGCTGCTGTTGGGGATATACTTTCCGAGTATCTTCACAGTTCCTCACTGACCAGGGTGGCCTACTTCGGGTTAGAGCTTTGCTTCACGGGCGGCCCAGTCGGGGAGAGAAGACGGAGTCCAATCCGGCTACGGGAAGGCCTGGAAGACTTATCGACTTAGGCCCATAATGTTACTTGTAGTTCAAGATGTACTCTGTAACCAACTCTTTGTCATAGCCGGATAGATCTCTCCTGTAAACCCTAGGCCGGATATCTATATAAGCCATCCTAGGGAGAGACTTTAGGGCACCCAATACTTTAGACCCTCAACTCGCACAGGCGAAACCCTTGTAACCCATATTCCGGCTCTGCCATATTAGTGGATTGCTAGCAGGAGTAGGATCCGTCCAAAGCCGGCGGATTCGAACCTGGGTAAACTTGTGTGCTCACCGTCCCGAAACACCGTACGTCTCACACCCCTCTCTTCCGCATGCCTCGAGGACCCCCTCATGGCGTACTTGTCCTCAATCCGACGACACTGATGATCGAATCTCGGACATGTAATATATCGCGAGACGAAGGGATTTATTTACTAGCGTTAAAGGTTCTCACGATCACAGAAGTCATCGTTGAATGTGTAGGAGTCAGTATGGATCTCCAGGTCCCGATTATGATTATTGATCTGAGAGGGGTCTCGATCATGTCTTCATTATTCGCGAACCGCAGGGTGACACACTTAAGGGATACTGACACCATTTGGAGCAAATATGTTTTAGATAAAGATTTAAGAAAGCGCTGGAATTATTTCAATAGACACCGAAACTGTTTCGGTTAAAATTGCTGAAATTGGTTCTGCATGTAATATTAAAATGTTGCAGGGGTTTTATGTGAATGTTTGTTAATTAAAGTAATTAACAAAATTCTGAATTAAATTAATAAAAGAGTTTTATTAAATGAGAGAGAATTAAATTTAGAGAAATTTAATGCATTTAAAGTGGAGACTTTAAAAGAGAATGTGAAGGGGCAAATTTATGTGGAGGGAGTTACCACCACATGAATGAGGAGCTGAGGGGTCACCCCTTGGGGCGTCGGCCATGGGGAGTGGTACCCTCCCCTCCTCCTATAAAAGGCCCCCCTCTCGCACCTTCACACTCACACCTCCTCGTCAAGGATCTCTCTCCCCTCTAGTATTTTTCCCCATGGTCTCGAATTAGCGAGATACATGTTCCTGGTGGCTTTATCTGGAAAGGAGTTGATGCTTCCGCTGCTTCGCTGGAGTGAGGGACGGAGGTTGTCGGGGTACCGGATGTGTGTGCGATCACGGATGCACCGCTGCTTTGCGGTGCTGGACTTTGTGGTGCTGGACTTGCTGGAACTGGATCAGATGGACGTGCTGGAGCCGGACCTGCTGGACTTCATCACGATCTTGAGATCGGCAAGTGTACGACTACATCATCCACGAGTTCCATCTCGTTAACAAAGCTTTGTTGTCTTCGAGGGTAAGTTCTCTATGGATGTATCCACCCGTTGCTCTATATCTAGTAGATAGATCTTCACGTATAGTTCTCATCGTAGGAATTTTTTTGTTTTCTATGCTGCAAACCCAACATTCCGCTATTTCTATCCATCAGTGAGCACGCTGCACCCTCTCCCTGATGGGTTCGTAGCATGGAAAACAAAAAAATTCTACCGCAAGAACGAACAAAACCTAGATCTAATCTAGATAAAAGCCAAGATCTAATCTATTAGACATGTGCAACGAGATAGATCTGTACTAACCCTTGTAGACACGAAAGCGTTACGAGATTAGATCTCGTGGTTGATGTAGTCGATCACTTGCCGATCTCAAGATCGAGTGGACGATCCTTCCGGCGCCGCGTTCCGGCAGCGCTTCCGCAGTCGGTCACACATGCGGAGTCGAAGCAGACCTTCCTCTCCTCGTTCCAGCGAGCAACGGAGGTAGTAGATCTCTCCACGGAATCCCAACAGCACGACGGCGTGGTGGAGGTGGTGGAGTGGAGAATTCTGCAGGGCTTCGCCTAAGCCTGAGTAGAAAGAAGGAGGAGGAGAGAGGCGGCTTGGGGCAAGAATGGAGGATTAAAGGGGGGTGGCACCTCCACCCCTCTATATATAGAGGGAGGGGTGCGGCCTAGGGTTCCCACCCCTAGGCCCACCCCTTAGGGCCGGCGTACCAAGGAGGTGGGGGAGGAGTCCTCCCCCCCCAAGTCTCCTCTTTAAATTTCCCTTATCTTATCTTATCTTATCTTGGTTTTCAAATAAACTCCAAAATATCTTCTAGAACCTTCCGGAACATTCCGAAACCTTCTAGAATCCCCATACAAACACTCTGGAACATTTCCTAACTCAGAAAAAGATCCCCATTATATGAATCTTACTCCACGGACAATTCCGGAGCTCCTCGTGATGTCCCGAATCCAATCCGAGACTCCGAACAACATTCGGTCTCCAACGCACATTCCATATCTACTTAAAAAAAACTTCGAACCTTAAGTGTGTCACCCTACGGTTCGTGAACATGTAGACATGACGGAGACACCTCTCCGATCAATAACCATCAGCGGGATCTGGAGATCCATAACGGCTCCCACATACTCAACGATGACTTCGTGATCGATTGAACCATTAACATACGAAACCAATTCCCTTTGTCTCGCGATACTCTACTTATCCGAGGTTTGATCATCAGTATCTCCATACCTAGTTCTACCTCGTTACTGACAAGTACTCTTTACTCGTTCCGTGATATGTCATCCCTTGTGACCTAGTCACATGCTTGCAAGCTAACTAGATGACATTCCACTGAGAGGGCCCAGAGCATATCTATCCGTCGTATGGATGGACAAATCCCAATCTTGGTCCATGCGCTTCAACACATACTTTCAGAATACCCAACGACACCTTTATGACCACCCAGTTACGAAGCGGTGTTTGATGTCATCAAAGTACCCATCTGGTGATGGTGATTAACACAACCTCATGGTCGAAGGATTAGGTCACTATGCATTTAAAAGCTTATAGCAATACGAACTTAATGACTTGATCTTATGCTACGCTTACTATGGGTGTGTGTCCATCACATCATTCTTCTAATGATACAACCTTGTTATTAATGACATCCAATGTCCATGACTAGGAAACCATGATCATCTATTAATCAACAAGCTAGTTCAACAAGAGGTTTACTAGGGACTCTTACATGTTTACAAAACACACAAGTATTAGTGTTTCCTAATAATACAATTACAGCATGGGATGTAAACATTCATCATAAACACAAAGATATAATAATAACCGCTTTTATTATTGCCTCTTGGGCATATCTCCAACAGTCTCCCACTTGCACTAGAGCCAATAATCTAGATTACATGGTAATATACCTAACACCCATGGCGTTCTGGTGTTGGTCATGCTTTGCCCTAGGGAGAGGTTTAGTCAACGGATCTGCCACATTCAGATCAGTGTGTACTTTGCAAATCTTTATGTCACCATCTTGGACATACTCGCGAATAGCATGGAAACACAGCTTGATGTGCTTCAACTTGCTATGTTACCTTGGCTCCTGTGCATTAGCTATGGCACCTGTGTTGTCACAGTAGATGGTCATCGGGTCCAACGCACTGGGAACCACGCCAAGTTCAGTAATGAACTTTCATCCATATGGCTTCTTGCGCAGCCTCCGAAGCAGCTATGTATTCCGATTCAGTTGAAGATTTTGCCACAACGCTTTGCTTTGCACTCCTCCAGCTCACTACAGCACCATTCAAAATAAATATGTATCCCGACTGTGACTTCGAGTCATCCGGATCAGTGTTTCAATTAGCATTGGTGTAACGTTTACAACAAGCTGTTCATCACCTCCATAAGAAAGAACCATATCCTTAGTCCTATTTAGGTATTTTAGGATATTCTTGACCGCTGTCCAGTGTTCCATTCCAGGATCACTTTGATATCTGCTAGTCAAACTAACAACATGTGCTATATCCGGTCTTGTACATAGCATGGCATACATGATAGAACCTATGGCCGAGGCATAGGGAATATTACTCATTTTCTCTCTATCTTCTGCCGTAGCTAGACTTTGAGTCTTACTCAAGGTCTTACCTGGCAACATGGGCACGAACCCTTTCTTGCTCTCTTCCATTCTAAACTTCTTTAGAACTTTGTCTAAGTATGTACTTTGTGAAAGCGCTATTAGGCGTCTTGATCTATCTCCATAAATCTTGATGCCTAGAATATATGCCGCTTCGCCAAGATCCTTCATTGAAAAACTATTATTCAAATAGGCTTTGACAGTATTAAGAAGTTCTATATCATTCCCAATCAACAATATGTCATCTACATATAGTACTACGAATACTACAGAGCTCCCACTCACTTTCTTGTAAATACAAGCTTCTCCATACGTTTGTATAAACCCAAATTTTTTGATTACTTTATCAAAACATTGATTCCAACTCCGGGATGCTTGCTTCAGTCCATAAATGGAGCGTTGAAGTTTGCATACCTTGTCAGCATCTTTAGGATCGACAAAACCCTTGGGTTGTACCATATACAACTCTTCCTCAATGTCACCATTAAGGAACGCCGTTTTGACATCCATCTGCCAAATCTCATAATCGAAATGTGCAGCAATTGCTAACAAAATCCTCACAGACTTTAGCTTCGCTACTGGTGAGAATGTCTCATCATAGTCAACTCCTTGAATTTGTCGGAACCCTTTCGCGACAAGTCGAGATTTATAGATGGTAACATTACCATCAACATATGTTTTTCTCTTGAAAATCCATTTGTTCTCGACAGCCTTACGGCCATCCGGTAAGTCCACCAAAGTCCATAGTTGGTTTTCGTACATGGATTCCATTTCGGATTTCATGGCTTCTAGCCATTTGTCGGAATCTGGGCTCACCATAGCTTCTTCATACGTCGCAGGGTCATCAGCGTTGTCCACCAACATGACGTTCAAGGCAGAGTCATACCAATCAGGAGTGGTACGAACCCTCGTTGACCTGCGAGGTTCAGCAGTAACTTCGTTCGAAGTTTCATGATCACCATCATTAGCTTCCTCTCCAATTAGTGCAGGCGGCACAAAAACATCTTCCGGTGCTGCGCTACTCTCAAATCCGGGAGAAGGTTCAATAACCTCGTCGAGTTCTACTTTCCTTCCAGTCACCTCCTTCGAGAGAAACTCCTTCTCAAGAAAGGATCCATTCTTGGCAACAAAAACTTTGCCTTCGGATCTATGATAGAAGGTATACCCAATTGTTTCTTTAGGGTATCCTATGAAGACGCATTTATCTGCTTTGGGTTCAAGCTTTTCAGGTTTAACTTCTTTACATATGCTTCGCAACCCCAGACTTTAAGGAACGACAACTTAGGTTTCTTACCAAACCACAATTCGTACGGTGTCGTTTCAACGGATTTATATGGTGCCCTATTTAAAGTGAATGCGGCTGTCTCTAATGCATAGCCCCAAAACGATAGCGGTAAATCTGTAAGAGACATCATAGACCGAACCATATCTAAGAGAGTTCGATTACGACATTCGGACACACCATTACGTTGTGGTGTTCCCGGCGGTGTCAATTGCGAAAGTATTCCACATTTCTTTAAATGCATGCCAAACTCGTAACTTAGATATTCACCTCCGCGGTCAGAGCGCAGAAACTTAATCTTCTTGTTACGATGATTTTCCACTTCACTTTGAAATTCCTTAAACTTCTCGGAAGTTTCGGACTTATGTTTCATAAAGTATACATACCCATATCTACTTAAGTCATCCTTGAAAGTGAGAACGTAACGATATCCACCACGCGATGCTACACTCATTGGACCGCACACATCGGTATGTATTATTTCCAATAAGTCTATAGCTCGCTCCATTGTACCAGAGAATGGAGTCTTAGTCATTTTTCCCATTAGACATGCTTCGCATCTTTCAAGTGATTCAAAATCAAGCGATTTAAGAAGTCCATCAGAATGGAGTTTCTTCATACGCTTCACTCCAATGTGACCAAGACGACAGTGCCACATGTATGTAGAATTATCATTCAATTTTGTTCGTTTAGCATCTATGTTGTGAACATGTGTATCACTACTATCGAGATTCAGTAAGAATAAACCATTCATCTCAGGTGCATTACCATAAAAGATATAACTCATATAAATTGAACAACCTTTATTCTCAGACTTAAAAGAGTAACCGTCTCGCAATAAACAAGATCCAGATATAATGTTCATGCTTAATGCAGGCACCAAATAACAATTATTCAAATTTAAAACTAATCCCGAAGGTAGATGTAGAGGGAGCGTGCTGACGGCGATCACATCAACCTTGGAGCCAGTTCCAACGCGCATCGTCACCTCGTCTCTCGCCAGTCTTCGCTTATTCCGCAGCTCCTGTTTCAAGTTACAAATATGAGCAACCGAACCAGTATCAAATACCCAGGCACTACTACTTTTACTAGTAAGATACACATCAATAACATATATATCAAATATACCTTTCTTCTTGATGTTGCCATTCTTCAGATCCGCCAGGTACTTGGGGCAGTTACGCTTCCAGTGACCAGCACCCTTGCAATAGAAGCACTCCGTTTCAGGCTTAGGACCAGCCTTGGGCTTCTTTGCAGGTGCGGCAGCTTTCTTGCCGTCCTTCTTGAAGTTGCCCTTGTTCTTAGGCTTGCCCTGTCTCTTGAAATTGGTGGTATTATTGACCATCAACACTTGGTGCTCCTTCTTGATCTCCACTTCAGCAGTTTTCAGCATGGACAATAGTTCAGGCAACGTCTTGTTCATGCAGTGCATATTGTAGTTCATCACAAAGTTCTTGTAACTTGGTGGCAGTGATTGGAGGAGATGGTGAATCCCAAACTCATTAGGAATCGATATCCCCAACTCTTGGAGCTTGTTTGCGTACCCAGACATGGTGAGCACGTGCTCGCTAACGGAGCTTCCCTCTTCCATCTTACAGTTAAAGAACTTTTCGGAGGCCTCATAGCTCTCCATGGCCGCGCGAGTCTCAAAAATTAGCCTGAGCTCCTTAATGATCTCGAACGGGTCGTGGTGCTCAAAACGCTTTTGGAGCTCCGCTTCTAAACCGTACAGGATGGCACACTGAACTGTGGAGTAATGATTTTTCCGAGTGGCGTAAACATTCTTTACGTCATCGGTGGCATCTTCTGCAGGTGGGTCACCTAGCGGTGCTTCGAGCACATAGGTCAACTGACCAGCCCTGAGGACGATCTTCAGTCCACGGGACCAGTCCGTGAAATTGCTTCCATTGTTTTTAAGCTTTTCTTTCTCTAGGAACGCATTGAAATTGATGGAGGGGGTCGCCATAATCTACAACAAATTTTGCAAGTAGTTTAGACTAAGTTTATGATAAATTGAATTCAAATTTAATTCTTAAATTAACTAGGTGAACTCCCACTCAAAACAACATCCCTCACATTGTCTTAGTGATTACACGAACCAAGTCCACTACACCAAGTCCGATCTTCACGAGAGAAGATGTAGTTTCATCGGAGAACAATCTTCATGTTCATCATATCATTTATATGACTCATGCTCTACCTTTCGGTATTCCGTGTTTCGAGACCATGTTTGTACATGCTAGGCTCGTCAAGATAACCTTAGTTTCTGCATGTGCAAATCTGGCTTGCACCCGTTGTATGCACACGTAGAATCTATCACATCCGATCATCACGAGATGCTTCGAAACGACGAGTCTTAGCAACGGTGCCAACTAAGGGTGAACACTTTATTACTTGATATTTAGTGAGAGGGATCATCTTATAATGCTACCGTCGCGATCTAAGCAATACAAGATGCATAAAGGATTAACATCACAGGCAATTCATAATTAGTGTGATATGATATGGCCCTTTCTTCTTGCGCCTTTGATCTCCATCTCCAAAGCACGGACATGATCTCCATCATCACCAGCATTGCGTCAAGGTCAGTGGAGCCGCTTCATGGTTGTCCATCATCACTAGCAACTATTACAACTACTTGGAATAAAGCTATTACAAGATGAATAGACACGCAGGTCTTAACAGAATTAAAGACAACCATTAGGCTCCTGCCGGTTGCCATATTACAACAAGGATCATTGCATACATCAAATATAATCACAATCACATGATGGCCATATCACATCACAAAACCCCTGCAAAAACAAGTTAGACGCCTCTAATTTTCTTTGCATGTTTTACGTGGTTTGGGGCTTTCGAATAAGAACGGATCTTACCTACGAAACTGAACCACAACGTTGATACAAGTGCTATCAAAACTTGCAAAGTGTAAATTGGATCTATACTATGGTGGGAGAGACAGACACCCGCAAAGCCACTTGTGCAAAGCAAGTTACACGTCAAGCGTGGAGCAAGTCTCATGTGCGATGACATGTAAGGTTAGCCCGAGCCGCTTCATCCCACCATGCCGCAAGATGCAAAGTACACAAAGCAAAAGACGGCACGAGCACCAACGCCCACAAAACCATTGTGTTCTACTCGTGCAACAGATCTACGCATAGACACGGCTCTGATACCACTGATGGGTTCATAGCATGGAAAACAAAAAAATTCTACCGCAAGAACGAACAAAACCCAGATCTAATCTAGATAAAAGCCAAGATCTAATCTATTAGACATGTGCAACGAGATAGATCTGTACTAACCCTTGTAGACACGAAAGCGTTACGAGATTAGATCTCGTGGTTGATGTAGTCGATCACTTGCCGATCTCAAGATCGAGTGGACGATCCTTCCGGCGCCGCGTTCCGGCAGCACTTCCGCAGTCGGTCACACATGCGGAGTCGAAGCAGACCTTCCTCTCCTCGTTCCAGCGAGCAACGGAGGTAGTAGATCTCTCCACGGAATCCCAACAGCACGACGGCGTGGTGGAGGTGGTGGAGTGGAGAATTCTGCAGGGCTTCGCCTAAGCCTGAGCAGAAAGAAGTAGGAGGAGAGAGGCGGCTTGGGGCAAGAATGGAGGATTAAAGGGGGGTGGCGCCTCCACCCCTCTATATATAGAGGGAGGGGTGCGGCCTAGGGTTCCCACCCCTAGGCCCACCCCTTAGGGCCGGCGCACCAAGGAGGTGGGGGGAGGAGTCCTCCCCCCCCAAGTCTCCTCTTTAAATTTCCCTTATCTTATCTTATCTTATCTTGGTTTTCAAATAAACTCCAAAATATCTTCTAGAACCTTCCGGAACATTCCGAAACCTTCTAGAATCCCCATACAAACACTCTGGAACATTTCCTAACTCAGAAAAAGATCCCCATTATATGAATCTTACTCCACGGACAATTCCGGAGCTCCTCGTGATGTCCCGAATCCAATCCGAGACTCCGAACAACATTCGGTCTCCAACGCACATTCCATATCTACTTAAAAAAAACTTCGAACCTTAAGTGTGTCACCCTACGGTTCGTGAATATGTAGACATGACGGAGACACCTCTCCGATCAATAACCATCAGCGGGATCTGGAGATCTATAACGGCTCCCACATACTCAACGATGACTTCGTGATCGATTGAACCATTAACATACGAAACCAATTCCCTTTGTCACGCGATACTCTACTTATCCGAGGTTTGATCGTCGGTATCTCCATACCTAGTTCTACCTCGTTACTGACAAGTACTCTTTACTCGTTCCGTGATATGTCATCCCTTGTGACCTAGTCACATTCTTGCAAGCTAACTAGATGACATTCCACCGAGAGGGCCCAGAGCATATCTATCCGTCATATGGATGGACAAATCCCAATCTTGGTCCATGCGCTTCAACACATACTTTCAGAATACCCAACGACACCTTTATGACCACCCAGTTACGAAGCGGTGTTTGATGTCATCAAAGTACCCATCTGGTGATGGTGATTAACACAACCTCATGGTCTAAGGATTAGGTCACTATGCATTTAAAAGCTTATAGCAATACGAACTTAATGACTTGATCTTATGCTACGCTTACTATGGGTGTGTGTCCATCACATCATTCTTCTAATGATACAACCTTGTTATTAATGACATCCAATGTCCATGACTAGGAAACCATGATCATCTATTAATCAACAAGCTAGTTCAACAAGAGGCTTACTAGGGACTCTTACATGTTTACAAAACACACAAGTATTAGTGTTTCCTAATAATACAATTATAGCATGGGATGTAAACATTCATCATAAACACAAAGATATAATAATAACCGCTTTTATTATTGCCTCTTGGGCATATCTCCAACACTCCCCTTCTCCCAACCAGCCTCTAGTCATTGTTTGTCGATGGTGCACCTCCCCTTTGAATGAGATATGCCCTAGATGCAAATAATAAAGAGGTTTTTATTGACATATCTCATTAGTTCATAATAATTTCTACCATGCTATAACTTTAGTAAGCGGAAACACAAACACTAATACACATGTGGTATATAAATTAACATGTCCCTACTATCCTCTATTAGACTAGATCGTTGGGCAACCGATGATCGAGATTTCTTGAGCATGGACATTTATGTAAGCTGACAAGGGGGTCATGTCATTGGATGAATGATGTGATGGACGCACACCCAATCCTAGTATTGCGATGTGATCAATTCACGAAGTTCAGCATTGCGATATCTAGCAAAACATAGTGGTTCACTCCTTTGACCATAAGAGCATGTTTAATCACTATCCCCGCGACTGCTTAGACTGCATCAACCGTCACACTGTAACAAGGTAATCATAAAGGTGTATGTTGGGTATTCCAGAGGGATATGTAGAGATGCATAAATCAATATCGGGATTTGCACATCCGCGTGACAGATAGATACCCTAGAGCGGGAACAAGTAAATGTGTTTGTCGGTAATAAAATCGAACTAGGTATGCAGATACCAGAGATTAGGTCTTGGAAAAACCAGGTATCATGTTGCAAAGGGAATGATACTCTACGTTCAAGGTTCAAGCGATCAAGCTATTCGTGAAATGCATGGGCCATCATGAGTTTACATACACCGCTATTGGTCAATGATTCGAGATGTGTCTCGATCATGTCAGTGTATTCCCAAACCGAGGGTGTCACGCTTAAGGGTATATGCCGCTTAGGGATTGATTCGAGATCGTTAGAGAAAAGAGAGAAAACATCGGAATTGTTCCGAGATGATACCGGAAGTGTTTTGGGGATATCAGATGATGATCGGAGGGGTCCGAAAGGTGTTTCGAGATGATAGAAATTAAATAATATGCATTTAATATTGATTAATTCAATTAATATTAAATATATAGATTTAAATTGGATTTTGGGGCAGCGCACCTAATTGGGCCCTTCCTAGAGGGAAAGGTCCATGTGGGGGAGGCGTCCCATGGAGGGGCCAAGGGAGCCGGCGGCCATGGGCCTTACCCGTGCATGGGGCCCACCTAGGCTGGCGGTAGGAATGGTCCTACCCCACCTAGCTCCTGGTGGTAGCACCCCTCCTCCACCTATATAAAGAGGGGCACCTCCTCTTCCTCAAATCATTCTCTCTCCCTCTCCCTCACGTGTGGTTCCCAAGATTGGAACTGCATACGGAGATATGAGTTTCTCCACCATATGCACGATGTCGTGCTGCTGGATTCGGTCCGGATTAATCTTCTTTCGCTGCTTAGTTGGACCTGAGCCCGTGAGATGTCTCTACACCAGATGCGTGTAAATCCTCGGAGGCACTGCCAGTTGTGGTGCTTGGAGCTCGTCATTTGGAGCTTGGATCTTGGACGTATACATGACCTTCAGGTCGGTTACGTAGTACGACGACATCATCCACATTTCTTGTGAAACATTGAACGCTTTATGAACACCGAATCCATCCATTACCTTACATCTGCATAGATAGATATTGTCTATGGTGTTTGCGTTGGAAGGATTTTTTTTTTCTACCGCGGAACCCCTTGGCCCTTCCCAAGTCTATGCATCTTTGCGGCCTCCTCCAGATCTTGAGCTTGGGCGTCGTTAACCTTTGCTGCTTGGTTCAACCGCGTCGGCTCTACAACTTCTAGGGTCTAGGATTTGGACCCCCCTCCCCCCCCCCCCCCCCGCAGGTGTTTGGTTTGGATTGCCTCTTCCAGATCCTGGTGCGTCCGACCGGTCAGGGGTGCTTGATGTCTCGAAGATCAGGTGGGGATGGAATTCCGGGCGTCGCTATCCTCCTTGGAAGCGTCATTGAGGAACCCATCTCCTACTTATGGTGGACTATCAGGGGAAATTCGGGAACAAGTTTAAGCTTTGTCCCGAATCTCATCAGTACTAGTGACGACGATGCCCTAAGGCATCGTTCCCTTCCATGGAAGCGTCATCTTGGTTCCCATCCCTTGACCAGCTTTGGTGCTTCTAGCTTGGGTATGCTCGACATGATCTAGTCTAGGTGCAATGCTATCCGTCTCCTTGCCAAGCCAAGTTCTTTGGTATTTGATGCAACTTCTTGACCTACTCTTTAGCATGTTCGTGCCAGCAGTGAGGTCTCGACGATTGTGGTCCTTCAATGACGTATGTCGTTCTTGTGTCCTCACTTTGTGCTAAGGTTCACTCCTCTTGTGATGGCTATCTAAAGGCCAAGAGGAGGTGCAATGGTAGTCTTAGTGAACCTTGCCCTCCGGCGGTGGCATCAGCAGGGGGATGCCCTTCGACTAAGGCTGTAAGTCTCCTAGTTCTGAAAGTGTAGAGTGATCGCTCGGCAAGCGAGTTTAGCCTCTCTACGTAGTCTCAACTATGGGATCTTTTCGATGATCCTACAACACTCCTCCATGCTCTTCGAGGTTTGTTCCAGAGTTGCTGGGTGCTAAGTGTATTGCTTGGTGGTAGGCATGCAGGCGGATGGTCCGGTGGACATGGTGGACAATCCGTCGGATGTCATGTAAAGTTTAGGAAAGAAACAGGCTGTGTATTAATGAGTACGTGATTAGAGAGGAATTAGATTAGCCGGACACAGCTGGATTGTTTGGCGGACGTCCACCTGCATCCCTACTTGGTGGTGTTGTAGACTTCGCTTATGTCTAGTTTTTCCGTCCACTAGTAGAAAAGAGGCCTTTGGTCCAGCCCCCAAAGCCATTCATCCCGGTTCGAACAACAAATCAGGACCAATGCCAAGCATCGGTCCAGGTTCATGCCGCCAGGACATCGGTCCCGGTTCATCTCGGGGTATTGGTCCCGGTTCATTGCATGAACCGAAACCAATGTTCAGCGGAGCATTGGTCCCGGTTCATGCCATGAACCGGGACCAAAGGGTCCCTTTTTAGTCCCGGTTTGGGACATAAACCGAGATAAAAAAAATCAGAAATTCTCTGTCGCCTACTCTGCCGCGGCAGAAAAAAGGCCCAAAATCCTGCCGCGGCAGGAGAAAATCCACCCCCTGAATCGCCTTCTAGTTTCAAAAACATGTCACAGAAAATTGTAAAAAAATCAAAAAATAAAATCCTTTCAACTGTAGTTGTATTTAGTGATACACTTGTCATGAAAATTAACAAACTTGAATTTCGACTTATTTTGCAAGAAAACGTTATAAAAACTTCACATGGCCGCCATTTGTGCATACGATGTCGGAAAAAAATCGTATAATATATCAAAATGATCAGCAAATTTTTTTGATACCGATGGAACCACCTTAGGCCGTTTGCAATTTTTTTAGATTTTTGAAATTCCAAAAGAGTCAAAATTCAGATTTTTTTTAAAAAAAAAAATTGACATATTTGGATTCCTCACATTTTTCTGATAATAATGGACATATTATTTGTGGAATTTCGATTTATAGATTTAAAGATATGAATTATGCCACATTAAATGAATTAATGCAATAATAATAATAATAAAACATATTTTATTTCTATATTTATTCAATATTAGTATTACTTAGTCATTTTTGTACATTAAAATCATGTTTGTAACTCAAATTATAAGAATGTGTGACTCACAAGATGCATGGGTTAATATCATTAATAACATAATATAGACATAAGGTTACAAGTGAAACATAGGAAGAGGGATGAGAAGGAACCAAAATGTTAAGCGTGCTAGGAGTGGAGTAGTGTTAGGATGGGTGACCGACCGGGAAGTTTAACCAAAGATTGAAATTTGACCAAAAACTAAGTGTGATTGAGAGGTTTCAGGTGAGAGATTAACCATTCCAAATATTCATAGATTCAAAAAAAATTGAAAAAAATAAAATTCGAAAAGAAAATAGAAAAGACCTTCGGTCCTGGTTCATGCCACGAACCGGGACCAAAGGTCCTACTGTAAGCGCACGCGATGACAGGCCACGTGGAGACCCATTGGTCCCGGTTCGTGCCAGAACCGGGACTAGCATTAGTCCCAAGTGATTGGTCTCGGTTCAAAATCCGGGACTAATGGCCCTTATGAACCAGGACCACAGATTGGAATTTGACCAAAAACTAAGTGTGATTGAGAGGCTTCGGGTGAGAGATTAACCAGTCCAAATATTTATAGATTCAAAAAAAATCGAAAATAAAATAGAAAAGACCTTCTGTCTCGGTTCATGCCACGAACCAGGACCAAAGATCCTACTGTAAGCGCACGCGGTGACGGACCACGTGGAGACCCATTGGTCCCGGTTCGTGCCAGAACCGGGACCAGCATTAGTCCCGAGTGATTGTCCCGGTTCAAAATCCGGGACCAATGGCCCTAATGAACCAGGACCAAAGGGGTCTTTTCTACTAGTGGTCTTTGTTTTTCCGCATTTTGTTGTGTTATTGTTTTGTGTTATTGTTGTGTGTTACATGTGGTAGCAGTTGTGTTTGTATCCGGTTTCGATCTTTTAATGAAAATGGTTCATGTTGGCTAATGCCCGCCCTAGTTTCCTAAAAAATCCAGTAATCCTAATTTTCAGAGTCATTTTCCACGGTCGTATTTGTTGTAGACAAACTTCATCAACACTCCCTAGAACTTATTTGGTGGACCGTGCCATGTTTCAGCACTTCCTATAGTGTCATGGTTAACGTGCATGGAGGCTCCCAGAAGGCCAGAAGCACGAGCAACACGAGCAGTAATGCGGTTAGAGTTAGACAGCTTTGGTCCAATGGCTTTCAAGTTTCAACCCCCCGTTTTGCCTTGAAGCTAAAAATGGAAAAACGCAAGGAGATCAATGGCCAGTATCCAAGAAATGTGGCGAGGCGTTGGACAATGTGACGAAACCTACGCCTCCGAAGCCTACTTCCCTTTCCTCGTCTCTCCGGCTCTGTTTCAACCCCTTCTCTTCTTCTTCTTTCGCGAAAGAACAAGGGGAAAAGGAAGGTACATCATGCCTGCTTCGTTTTCTTCACGTTTTGACATCTTTGGTTGGTTTATTCTTTCGTGTAACCATTCATTTTGTCTTGGAATTTCAATGACACAAGGCATAATTTGTTTTTCCCACCATCTTCAATCATGAAATGTGGCTTGTACTTGCTTACTATGATCTTGGATTGGTCATTCTTTTTTCTTAGACAGTACTATGGATTGGTCATTCTCAAATGTGATGTGAATTAGTTCCAGTTAGAGCATCAATTTTTTTGTCCAACGTAACCAGAGTCTGAAATCTCTAAATCTCAGCAATTCAAATATTTTCTTCCAAAACATTGTTCCAGGGGTTCATTACGGGGAGGGCGATGGCGACGAGGATCGGCGCCATTCCGACCCAGAGCATCTTCTAGAGGGTGTAGGCATCGTCTTCACCAGGAAGAGCTCCATCCTGGTGAGCCGCGGGGAACGCTAAGTAGGAAAGCTGTCAACAATGGATGGGCCGCTTGACAACGGGCCCCTAAACCGCGGACCCCTGGGCCTGCTAGGCGGCGGACTGGACCCGGACCCGTCTTCGTCCTCCTCCTCCTCGTCGTCGTCGTCGTCGGAAGATTCAGATAGCTCGGGGGGATCGTCATCGGTATCATCCACCTCGTCATCGCCGCCTCCCTCCAGCCAAGATTCGCCCACGCAGTCGTCCGGCTTACCACCGTCGACGCCCTCATCGCCGCCGGCTCCACCAGCAGATACAGGCGGCTCTCCCCCATCGCAGGTCTCGCCGCCAGGATCAAATGCCCTCCCGTCTCCGCAGGCTCCGAAACGCAGCGGCGGCGAGAGCGGGAGTAATAATTCCAAGGGCGGGGGCGGGGGCGGTTCGAGCGGCCGTGGCAAGAGCGGAAGCAAGCAGGACGATTCGCCGCCCGTGGAGGCCATCGTCGCCGGCGTGGTGATCGGCGTTGCCGCCTTCGCCCTGCTGATGTGCATCGCGGCGTGCGTGTGCTGCGCCAGGAAGAAGAAGAAGCGGCAGCCGCCCATGAGCATGCCCTACTACACCGACCAGCACGGTAGCGCGCGCATACTATAGTAGTAATTGTTGTTCCATTCCACCATGCCCATTCATGCACGGGGGTAGTAATTGACATGGCGGCGTGCGCGTGCATGCAGGGAACGTGTTCTACGCGAACAACATGCCCAAGTGGCCGCAGGGCAGCGGGCCGATGGACGGACGCGGCGGCGGCGGCGGCGGAGGGTGGCAGCAGCCGCAGTTCTCGCCGGGGCAGGGGCCCCTGAGCGAGGACATGACGATGAGCGGGTCGCACGGTACGGGGGCGCTGCCGCCGCCGTCCCCCGCCTTGTCGCTGGGGTTCGGGTCGCAGAGCTCGTTCACGTACGAGGAGCTGGGGGCGGCGACGGGCGGGTTCTCGAAGGAGAACCTGCTGGGGCAGGGCGGGTTCGGGTACGTGTACAAGGGCGTGCTCCCCGGGAGCGGCAAGGAGGTGGCGGTGAAGCAGCTCAAGGCCGGGAGCGGGCAGGGCGAGCGCGAGTTCCAGGCGGAGGTGGAGATCATCAGCCGCGTCCACCACCGGCACCTCGTCTCCCTCGTCGGGTACTGCATGGCGTCGTCCCAGCGCCTCCTCGTCTACGAGTTCGTGGCCAACGACACCCTCGAGCGCCACCTCCACGGTTCGTCCCTCTGCTTTCTTTCTGACCCGGGCACGCGACTTTCTGAATTCTGACACTTGGTGGCTACGCTGCAGGGCAGGGCCTGCCGGTGATGGAGTGGCCGACGAGGCTCGCCATCGCGCTGGGCTCTGCCAAGGGCCTTGCTTACCTGCACGAAGATTGTAAGTTTGTACTAGTCTTGTTTTGGGTGCTCGTCGTGCATGTTCTCTGTATGTCTTTCTGACGATTTGTCTATTGTGGTGTCGTATTATGTTACTTAAGGCCATCCAAGGATCATCCATCGTGACATCAAGGCGGCTAACATTCTCCTGGATGAAAATTTCGAGGCTAAGGTGAACTAACCAACCCCTCGGTCGATGCACGAGATTTGTAAGAACGGAAGTACTGTATAATCTCTTGTGAATGTTGGCAGGTTGCGGATTTTGGGCTCGCCAAGTTAACCACGGACAACAACACGCACGTCTCCACGCGCGTCATGGGAACCTTCGGGTGAGCAGAGCACGCGTACATCGACACACCTCGTACTTTGGCACACAAGAATTACCGTCCTTTTTCCGTGTTTGGCGTGTGCAGGTATCTGGCCCCGGAGTACGCCTCCAGCGGCAAGCTCACGGACAAATCCGACGTCTTCTCCTTCGGCGTCATGATGCTCGAGCTCATCACCGGCCGGCGGCCCGTCGATCCCACCAACTACATGGAGGACAGCTTGGTCGACTGGGTTAGCTACACTGCTCCTCTTTCCCTCGATCTCCCGCAGCATCCGTGCGGCATATAGCTTCGTTTCTGACGCGCCGGCGGTTGGCAACAGGCGAGGCCGCTCCTGGCGAGCGCGCTATCGGAAGGCGGCAAGTTCGACGAGGTGGTCGACCCGCGCCTGCAGAACAAGTACGACCGGCAGGAGATGGAGCGCATGGCCGCCAGCGCGGCCGCCGCAGTCCGACACTCCGCCAAGCGCCGGCCCAAGATGAAACAGATAGTTCGAGCTCTGGAGGGCGACATGTCGCTGGACGACCTGAACGAAGGGGTGAAGCCCGGGCAGAGCATGATCTACAGCTCCGACGAGTCCGGGAACTACGCGGCCAACATCAACAGGTTGAGGCAGGTCGCGTTCGAGAGTAGCGGGGAGTACACCAACGAGTACAGTGGGACGGGTGAGTCGGGGGACGCAGCACGACAGCATCCTCCCACCTGATACAATCAGTCCTTCCAACGGCTCTTCACCGTATTATAATCTTGAAAAATCTGTGGTGTAAGTTGGACATGCGTGTTATGACTATGAGAGGGATCGATCGATTGATGCACGTATGAGTTGGTGTCTACATGAGGCAACATCCGGTATGTTTGATGTACCTGCTTCAATGCGCTTGTAAACCGGTGTTGTATAATCGTGTAAATTGATGTGTCTATATGTACATACATGTACAGCTCCTCGGTTACAATTGAAGTGGAAATAGATTTCAAAGGAAAGTCTAGACAAATGCCACTGTTAAGTTTGTTTTTCTAGATAAAATACACCAAAAGGATATTATCTTAAATATCAGATATTTATCAAGGAAAACATAAGACATTAATTGTGAGCGACGGGTCTTCTTCCTTCGCTTGCTAGTCATCCGCCGGAGGTCAACAAAACATTGAACTAATCGTGGTCGTCTTCATGTGTGGTTTTGGTAATTAATAACAATCTCTATGGACTAATATTTGCATTGGGTTGCACTTGTAGGATTTATCCATTGGCTTTGCTTGGACCATGTGTTGGATTCAAGGTGAAAGAAATGAAGATGAAGAAGCATTGTCCAGGGGCATTGGACCTTTTGAAATCATATGGAGTTATAAGCAATGTTGTGCAAGTAAAGATGCGCCATTTCTAGAAGATCTCATGCTTGAAGCTTGTCATTCTTGGTGGTCATGGATCGATGAAGACAATGTCAAAGAAGAGGCTTTCTCATGGTGTATGGGAAAGCATATATCAAATCTTCATCAAGCAAGTGTGTGCAATAACAATCAAGAAAGGTGTCCATCTTGAGAAGGACAAGGTCGTCTACACCGTGCTCAAGTGGTTTGCTCAAGGTTAAGGTATAATCTTGATAGGTTTTTCATTTTTCCGGTCTCATGTTGGTAGTTAGGAGACCGGGTTTAGGATAGATAACCGTACTATCAAGAGGGGCTCTTGACTCTTGAGTGAGTAGCTCGGTCATATCTTTCGGAGAGATCTCAAACCATTGCATTCTTAGCATCATATTTCTTTGTTGTTTGTTATATCTTTTCCATCGTTGGTTCTAGAGCTTGTGTTCATGATAAGCTCTAGTTCATCAAAAACGGATCTCCCCCTTATATCTTATTGCGTTTTTTATCTTGGATTTTTTTCGGATTCTCACCAAGGGAGGTATCTCACATTATAATATTTGATACACTCTCACATGTGTAACACAATGAAAACACCATGGTTAGAGCATCTCCAAAATCCTTCCTATATTTTCGCCAGATTCCTAAAAACCGCTTTTTCACCAATTGGGACAAAAAATAGCTCCGGTAGCATTTCTATAACTAATCCCCACACAAAAAATTTAACTCAGCTGAGCAAAATCGCACCCTCACTTGGCATATTTACAAAGTCTAGAGCCACTTCCTATATTCCCAAAACCAACGCGGGAGAGAGCCAACCGCCCACACAAAAAGTTCACCGTGCGAGCCGTGGACACCAGTCGCTGCCCTGCTGCCTCCCCTGCTGCCGTTCGGGTCATGCGCCATCGCACCTCCTTCCATGAGTTGGCTCGCCGCTCATCACCTTGTTTTTCATCCGCATGAGCTTTTTGTTGGGTAGCTCTTGTCGTCCTTTTTCCAAAAAAATTGGTTTCGGCTCAATCGGAGTTTCCTAACTCAAGATATTGCTATTTGAAGTTTGCCTTTATTTGGTTTAAAAAGAAAAAGAAAAAAGTTTCCCTGGGCCAAGCGGTACTACCGCGTGTAGGTACCGGCTGCACCTGACCGCGCGGGCCACTCCCTCTGTGCCGCCCAGTAGTGGAGCAGGCCCAGGCCGGTAGTACTGGCCCAAGCGGTACTACCGTCCGGCCGACCGGTACTACCGGGCTGGCCCAATCCTACCCAGCCTGCTTCAGCCGCCATCATTGCCTCGTTGGGCTCGCCCCCTTGCGCGTTTGGTCTCGCCATGTTGCCCTCCTGATTCCCTCTCGCTCGCACGCCTACCGCCCATGTTGACTTGCTTTGCACGCGTCGCTCGCTAGTTCGCCCCAGCGCTGCTGCCTGCTTGCCTGCTTTCCTGGCGCTGCTTGCTCCTGGGTGGTAGTACCGGCCCACTACGGTACTACCGGCCCAGGTCGGTATTTTTGCCCCCAATGGGCAGAAATCCCTTGGCCCTATTTAAGCACCTCCTCTCTCTTGTTTTAGGGTTACTCCTCCTCTTTTTTCTCAAGCTTTGCCCTATTATTTGACACCTCTTTGAGCTTGATTTCTTTCTTCCCCTCCAATGATTCTTACACATATTTGAGAGGAATATTAAGGAGATCTAGATCTACACTTTGACCAAACCAAATAATTTCTTTGTGAGTGAATCTGTGGGATCTAGATCTTCGAGGATTTTGTGTTCTCCATTTGTTCTTCCTCTCTTATTCCCCCAATTGCTTTAGTAGTTTTGTTGGAATTTGAGAGTGAAGGATTGGAGCAACTTTGTGGTGTTCTTGCCGTTTGTATTAGGTGCACCCGTTTGAGTTCTCCCTGGAGGATTTGGTTGGTCAAATCGAGAAGCTTGTCCCTCTTGGGTTCTTGGAACCCTACACGGTTGTGTGGCCTTTGTGGCCAGTTCTTGGGGCCTTCAATTAAGTTGTGAAGCTCTTCCCAAGATTGAGGCCTTGGTGGAGATTATTGGAAGCCTCCAATTAAGTTGTGGAGATTGCCCCAATCTTGTACGGGTTTGGTGACTGCCCTCAAGTGTCCCATAGTGGAACGGGTGCTTGCCGTGTGGTGGGTGCTCGGGAGAATAGGGTGAGGCCTCTTGTGGTGTTGGTGGTCTTAGTACCGCCCACCCCTCCAACGAGACGTATCCCCTTGTTGGGAGGAACTCGGTAAAAATCGTCATCCCCACGTGCCTCGGTATCTCTATTCCCGAGATGTTTACTTATGCACTTTACATTGTGATAACCTTCGTGCTTGAAGTAATCTATCTTGCTATCACTTTGTTGCTTGTCTAGCTTACCATAAGTTGTTGGTGCACATAGGTGAACCTTACCATTTATAGGCTTTGTGCTTTTATACCGCCTATTCACCCCCCCCCCCCCCTCTAGGCGGCATCTGTGATCTTTCAATTGATATTAGAGCGAGGTCTCTCGCTTTTAGGCTTCACCGCCTTGAGAGTAAAGATGCCGACTAGGGGATTAGTGCACGATTCCATTTATATATTCGATGGCACTAATTATGATGCTTGGAAACTTTGCATGCTTGATTTTTTCTGAGGCATTCACCCATCTATTGAGGGAATTCTGTATATGGGATTTTCTTCTCATATGGATCCCTAAAATGAATCTTTTGAGGAGAAGATGAACTCTTATATAGATGCTCAAGCTACTAAAGTGCTTTTACTTGTTGTGAGCAATGTAGTTATGTCTTCAATCATGCCTTATCAGAGTGCTCATGAGATATTGACAAAGCTTCAAGATAAATATGATGTGTCCAACATTATTGAGGATGATTGTTTTCCCTCCACCTCTGGTTGTGATGTGTTCTCACCTTTTACCACTTCACCAACATGTGATTTTTCACAAGGTAATGATATGGTAAGTGGTGATATAAATTGCAATGTAGATAGTGAGATTACTATTGGTAATCCATCTTCTCTATCTAGTTGCAATATTCTAACTTTGGACCTTAACACTTCTAGCACTCAAAACTCATTACATGCTTGTGTTGATAGTCCTTGCATATCATGTAAAAATGGCTTGAATAGATCTCATGATGATATGCTTGCTTTGTCTTGTGGCCATGATACAATTCTTCTATTTCCTATAGTTCTTGTGTTGCTAACCATGTAGAGGAAATCGAAGATTATATGGGTCAATACAAGTGTTTGAATGAAGCTTCAAGTAAAATCTCATCACCACTTTCTTAAATTTATCGCATATGCCTTATGGCTAAGGAAACAAAGGTAACCTCTTTGGATCCCATTGTATCTCATCATGTTGATGATGATGATGATGTTAGTGATGATGATTATGATGTTGTTAATGGTAGTGATGATGATCATCATCATCTTGTTGATTATGATATTACCACTATTCAAGATATGGGAGAGATTGTCTTTCCCGCTCTTCATAAAAATAAAATTGCTTGCTCCAACTTTGTTGAAATCTTGCCTTGTGATATTGAGGGTAAGAATATTGAGGAGAAAGAAAATATCATATTTCAAAAGAATGAACATGAGCGTGAGTATGCTAACGAGATTGCCTATCTAAAGAGCTCCCTTGAATAAGAACAAACCATGACCAAGGAATCTCTTGAGGATACCTTTACTCTAGAATTATCTAGAGTAAAGGAAAACCACGATAGAGAACTTGTGGTGGTAAATGTTCTCAAAACTAAAATTGATGAACTCGTAGTTGCCCATGCTAAACTTGTTGAGGATTTTAAGCACCTCGAAAATGGCTCTCGGGTCGTTAAGAGTGAGCTCATCAAACTCACCGAGTCGCATGAGCAACTTAAAGCTTAATATTCAAAAGAGCTTGCCAAGTTGCACTCACCTCTTGCAATTAATGATGATGCTTGTGCTACTAACTCTATTTCTTGTGAAGCATCAATGTTGAAGGAGAATGTTGAGCTAAAGGCTCAACTTGCTTTGTTATCTAGCAACTATGGGAAATTGGAAGAAAGTCATGTTAAGCTCTCACACTCGCATGATGATCTTCTAGTCTCCCATGGTAGGCTAAAGTTAGATCATGAGGCCATTGTGTCAAAGGTAACATCTAGTGGGCCTCATGTGGACATTAACACTACTTCTACTCCTAATTTGATATTGCCATGTGCTAGTCCTTGTAATTGATCTTCGCATAACCATGATATATCTTGTGATGAATTGCATTCCGTGCCTTGTTGCTCTAACAGTGTAGATTCTACTTCCTCTACTACTATTGTTGTTGACACTAACCATGTATAGGAAATTAAAAAGCTCAAGGCTCAAGTCACTTCTTTGAAGAATGACTTGAAAATGGGTCATAAAGGGAAGGCCACACTCAACCACACCTTGAGCGTGCAAAAATCCCCCAATGACAAGAGTGGACTTGGATTCAACTCCAATATCAAGAACAAGTCCATTATAAAGTTGAATCACAAGGGCAACAACAAGAATAACCAAGATCAAGTAAAGAATCTAGCCAACATTGTTTGCTTCAAGTGCAAGGAAGAAGGGTATCATGTTATGTCTTGCCCATTGAAGAAGAAGCCTCTTAGTGTGAAGCAACAAGGAAAGTGGACTCAAGCTCTACCTCAAGTTAGAGATGGGCCTCTTCCTAAGAGGACTACTCAAGCTCTTCCTCAAGTTGTGGCATCACCTAAGAAGAAAGCTATCAAGACAATAGCTTGCTACATTTGCCGTGAAAAGGGGCACATTTCTTCCTCATGCACTATTGGCATCTCCTCATCCAACCCTATCTTGATTGATGATGCTTATTTTCTTCGTAAGGATGAGGTTAGCAATGTGTTTACCAAAAAAATTGGTTATCAATGTGGTGTCAAGAGAAGAACCATTTGGGTTGCCAAGCCTATTATGACTAACTTCTTAGTACCCAACTTGGTTGGGGACCAACAAGCCAAAACTCGATCAATAGGTGATTTTGGAGGACAATGGAGACTTGGTTTCATCATGAAGAATTGAGGGATCTTCATCTATTATATTTATCAAGCCAAGTCATGTGTATTATATTTCCTCTATCATATTTCCAATGTTCCTCCTTGCGGTAACATGTTCTTAACTCATTACATTAAAAGTTACTCACCCCTTGTGCATGTGTTGGTTTTGTACCTTGCATGCTTTTGTATATGTTGTGCTTGCCACTTACCTATCTTGAGTCATCAACTATATCTGTGTATGTTTGGGTGGCACACCATGTACATGTGTTTTCTTGTGTTTGATCCTTTCTTGAATATGTTTGGAATCTTATTTGGCTCTTGTGAGAGATTAATGGACTATCCCATTTTGGAGGAGTGTTATGCTTGGGCATTCCACAATCCTAAAAATATGTGTACATGAGGTATACCACCTAGTATTGATATTGTATTCTCTAGTATCTATGTGGTATGAAATTCTCATGAGAAATTCAAGTTCTATAATGTCCATTAATGATCTCTATTTGGATATTTTTGCCTCGTGTTGATATTTATAGTTTATCACATTATGGGGGAGTCATATGCTTAGTGCATATTACAAGTCTAGAAAATGTGAATATGCGAGGTAGTGTCACTTAGAATTGATACTGATAATTATCTAGCTCGTATGTGACACATTTTCTCAAAGAAGTTCAAATTTGCTTGAATACATTTGTTTCTCATCTTTTGGATCTTGTTTGTGAGAGTGTTTCTTGCTATGTGTTTCCTCATATTTGGATCCCTATATCCTCATGGAAACCATTAGCTTCAAGTCACTCTAATCACTAGTGATTGTGTGACTATTGGAAGCTACCAAGAATCTCTTTTGAAGCATCAAGCTTAATTCTTATACTTTGTTTTATGCTTCTTTGTGTGAATATGATCTTGGATATCCGTGTGAACTACCTCGGGAAGATCATTCCCAATACGTCTTGTCCTTGGACAATTAGTACTAGATTTATGGTAGAATTTATTGATCATCTTCACTTTGGCCTTTGCTTAATTTTTTACTCTCTCTTGCCAATAAAATGTTTTGTGTTGTCTCTCAAGCTTTCCTTGCCTCTTATGGATCTTTTTTTATTGGTATCCTCATGTGTTTTATTTAATGTAGGTAGTAGTGATGATCTCATTTGTGTGCATTTTTCATTTAAAAGAAAAATTCTTTATAATTTACTACTTATGGGTGAGATCTCCTATATTATTTAGAACATTCCTATTTATGCTTCTTGTTTTGTTCCATATAATGTGTATGTGCTTGGAAGTTCGATCTTTTTGTTTTGGTATTTTGTGCCATCATGAAAAGTGTGGAGAGTTTGGTTTATTTGTTGGAACCTTGCTCTTTTTGGGAGTTGGTTTTGTCTCATTCCTTGTTTCGTGTTTTGAATTTTTAGAATGAGATAAATCGTAGAGCATTTGTGTTTTTATCTATATTTTTCTCTTTGGCTTTAGCCTAGTTCATTTGTTGAACTTATGATCGGTCATGTGTTGATTTGATTCTTTTGACACATTTTGGACACCGTTTGTCGTGTCACGCGCATGTGTGTACCATCTTGGTTTACTTGGTGTTTTTGTTCAAATTGTATCTCCTTTTGGTTCTTGAAAGTCTAGTGCATGCATATTTACTACTTGTTTATATTATGGCATGCTTGCTTTCGTTGATCCAATATATAGGGGAAACTCCAGCAAATCCCATCAGCTAAGTTGTGCATGAAATTCAATTTCATATCAATATGCACATATTGATGTGGAGTCTCTCCTATGTATTGTAGTTTATCTAACTACTTTGGACCCAATGTTTGGGGACCATTCTGTACTTAATGTGTTTTAGGTACATTGGAGATATATTGGATGCTTGTCTCTCAATTTTGAAGAAGTGGTGTGTCCTTGAAAATTGGAGGCAAGCTATATGATGATCGATGAACTCACATCTACAACATCCTATCAATGATATCTCGGTAACAAGTATCTCTTTCTCATGCTCATATATCTTGCTTCCAACCGTTTGTGGGTTGCCTTCTAGCATGAATTTTTGTATTTGTATTTGTATTTGTTGTGGCTCTAGCTTCGGTTTGAAGAGAACCTCCTATTGCAAATGTGTGTAAGTTGAGATGAGTGCATATAATTGGGACTATTCAAAATCATGCATATGATTCACCAATCCCAAATATGTAAATCCAGCAATTTTATTGCCTATCTTTTCCTCAACTTCTATCATGTGCAATAGTGAAATTTTGATAGTTGAGTTTTCCTTTGTGATACTTGTTGCTTTTCTCCATATATTCCAACTATATACTCTTCCCTTGGTGATAGTTGTAATGTATGAGGTGTGTTGGTGTTTGAAGCTCATAAATGAACAATAAGATAAAATTGTGCCTTTGGCCATGCTTTTAAGCAAAAAAATCTTATTGGTATATGTTATGACTTCATTTTGTATTCCATGGGCTTTCTTGTATATCTTCTTTGTGTGTGCTTGTTTCCTTGTGGGCATATGTCTTTGTGATGCTTTCCACTTAGAAACTTATACACATAAGAGAAGATATTTTTCGTTAAGATTTTGTTCCTTGGAGACCACCTTTGTATTTCTTTTTTGATTCTTCGGTGGCTTCCAAATTTATTTTCCTATGAGTGCTTGTCTCTTGTTTTTGCATCTTTGGGCACTCATATTTGTTCTCTCATGCCTTATATTGTTAAATGAATTTGGATGAGTGAGGATTCCATAATCATGCACTTTATTCCCAAATGCAATTATCATAATTGGTGCATAATCATTGGGGAGCTCCTCTAATTCATTTAATAATGCTCATTTGCCTTCTTGCTCACCTTGTGTGCCTTAAATGCTTATGGGGGAGTGAGTATTCCATGTTTATGCATTGTGTATGCTAAAACAATTATTCTAATTTGTGCGCAAATCTTGGGGAGCTTCTCTATTTTTATTTAAAACACTCCTTTGATCGTATCATAATATCTTGTTTTTTCCATTTGGTCTCATTTGTTTTTTCAATTGGTTTATCGAATCTTGTGATTGCTTGCATCGTTTGTTGATTCTTCTTTTATTTTATTTTATTGGCAATCTTCGGGTCCTCAATATAGTTCTGATTCCTCCCAAGTATTCATCATTGGATATGTGTGAATGCATACCTTTGGAGGAACTATCACTATATGGGCCTTCTAGAACTTGTCACCCATTTCGGCAATCGATGCCAATGGGGAGCAAGTTTTAGAGGGTTTAAGGAAAGTTGGTTTATGCTTTGAGTTTGTTCTTAAGCATTTGCCTTTCATGCTCTTGCATCTTTGTTGTTGCTTATCATGTGGTATATATAGAGTAAACTCCACCAATGATAATGATTGGCAATATATGCAATGAAATTCAAGTTCATCACACATGCATGGAATTGTGGGGGAGTTTGCTCTATATGTGGTGGTGGCACCAATATCACATACTAGTGTAGTATTTGACATTGATGCTACCATTTTGTTCGATATAATTCCTTATATAAACCCTCTTAAAGGGATCGCCATCAATTACCAAAATGGAGGAGATTGAAAGAGCATGTGGGCCCCCATGTGTGGTTTTGGTAATTAATGACAATCTCTATATACTAATGTTTGCATTGAGTTGCACTTGTATGATTTGTCCATTGGCTTCGCTTGGACCATGTGTTGGATTTAAGGTGGAATAAATGAAGATGAATAAGCATTGTCCAAGGGCATTGGGCCTTTTGGAATCATATGAATTTAGAAGAAATGTTGTGCAAGTTAAAGATGCGCCATCTCTATAAGATCTCATGCTTGAAGCTTGCCATTCTCGATGGTCATGGATCGGTGTAGACAATGTCAAACAAGAGGCTTCCCCATGGTGTATGGGGGAGCATATGTCAAGTCTTCATCACGTGAGTGCGTGCACAAGAAATCAAGAAAGGTGTCCATCTTTAGAAGTACAAGGTCATCTACATCGTGCTCAAGTGGTTTTCTCAAGGCTAAGGTATAATCTTTATAGGTTTTCCCTTTTGCCTCTCTCAAGTGAGTAGCTCTATCATATCTTTTGGAGAGAGTTCTAACCATTGCATTCTGAGCATCATATTTCTTGGTTGTTTGTTAGACCTTTTCCATGCTTGGTTCTAGAGCTTGTGTTCATTACAAGCTCTAGTTCATCAAAAACGGATCTCCCCCTTATATCTTATTGCGTTTTTGATCTTGGAGTTTTTCCGGAATCTCACCAAGGGAGGTATCTCACAGTATAATACTTGATACACTCTCAATTCTGTAATCCAATGAAAACACCATGGTTTGAGCATCTCCAACCAGATTGGTAAAAACTACTTTTTCACCAATTTGGCCAAAAATAGCTCTAGGTTCATTATTATAACTAATCCCCCCCCCCCCCCCACAAATTTTTACTCAGCTGAGCAAAATCACACCCTCACTTGGCATATTTGCAAATTCTAGAGCCACTTCATATATTCCCAATACTAACGCGGGAGAGAGCCAATCGCCCGCGCGAAAAGTTCACTGTGCGAGCCGTGGACACCGGCCGTTGCCCCGCTGCCTCCCCGGATGTCGTTCAGGTCATGCGCCACTGCACCTCCTTCCGTGAGTTGCCTCGCCACTCCTCACCTTGTTTTCTCAGCCGCATTAGCTTTTTGTTGGGTAGCTCTTGTTGTCCTCTTTCGGAAAAAAATTGGTTTCGGCTCAATCGGAGTTTCCTAACTCAAGATATTGCTATTTGAAGTTTGCCTTTATTTGGTTTAAAAAGAAAAAGAAAATAAGGTTTCACTCAGCCAGGCGGTACCACCGCGTGTAGGTACCGGCTGCACCTGATCGCGTGGGCCACTCCCTCTGTGCCGCCTAGTAGCAGAGCAGGCATAGGCCGGTAGTACCGGCCCAAGCGGTACTACCGCCCGACCGACCAGTACTACCGGCCCAGCTCAATCCTGCCCAACCTACTTCAGCCGCCATCGCTCCCTCGCTGGGCTCGCCCCCTCGCGCATTTGCTCTCGTCATCTAGCCCTCCCTATCCTCTCTCGCTCGCGCGCCTACCGCCCGCGTTGACTTGCTTCACGCGCGTCGATCGCTAGTTCACCCATGCGTTGTCGCCCGCTTGCCTACTTTCCAGGCGCTGCTTGCTCCTGGGCGGTAGTACCGGCCCACTGTGGTACTACTAGCCCAGGTCGGGATTTTGGCCCCCAACAGGCAGAAATCCCTTGGCCCTATTTAAGCATCTCCTATCTCTTTTTTAGGGTTACTCCTCCTCTTTTTTCTCAAGCTTTGCCCTATTATTTGACACCTCTTTGAGCTTGATTTCTTTCTTCCCCTCCAATGATTCTTACACATATTTGAGAGGAAGATTGAGGAGATCTAGATCTACACTTTGACCAAACCAAATCATCTCTTTGTGAGTGAATCTGTGGGATCTAGATCTTGGAGGATTTTGTGTTCTTCATTTGTTCTTCATCTCTTATTCCCCCAATTGCTTTAGTAGTTTTGTTGAAATTTGAGATTGAAGGATTGGAGCATCTTTGTGGTGTTCTTGCCATTTGTATTAGGGCATCGGTTTGAGTTCTCCTCGGAGTATTTGGTTGGTCAAATCACGAAGCTTGTCCCTCTTGGGTTCTTGGAACCTTAGACGATCGTGTGTCCTTTGTGGCGAGTTCTTGGGGCCTTCTATTAAGTTGTGAAGCTCTCCCCATGATTGAGGCCTTGGTGGCGATTATTGGGAGCCTCCAATTAAGTTGTGGAGATTGCCCCAAACTTGTATGGGTTTGGTGACCGCCCTCAAGTGTCCCATAGTGGAACGGGTGCTTATCGTGAGGTGGGTTCTTTGGAGAATAGGGTGAGGCCTCGTGTGGCGTTGGTGGTCTTAGTATCGCCCACCCCTCCAACAAGACGTACTCCCTTGTTGGGAGGAACTTCGTAAAATATCATCGTCCCCGCATGCCTCAGTTATCTCTATACCCGAGCTCTTTACTTATGCACTTTACATTGTGATAGCCTTCGTTCTTGAAGTAATCTATCTTGATATCACTTTGTTGCTTGTCTAGCTTAGCATAAGTTGTTGGTGCACATAGGTGAACCTTACTCCCTCCGATCCATATTAATTGTCACCGGATTGGATGTATCTAGCACTAAAACATGTCTAGATACATCCGTTTCTACGACAAGTAACATGGATTGGAGGGAGTATCATTTATAGGCTTTGTGCTTGACAAAAGAAAGTGCTAGTTTTATTCCGCCTTTGTTAAGCCCATCTCATAAAAAAATATACTGCCCATTCACCCTCCCTCTAGGCGACATTTGTGATCTTTCAGCCACCTTACTTCCAATGTCGATCAATGCCATGACTTTGATCCTATTTCCAATGCCAAACACTTCCACGGATATCGCCACACCCTTGACAAATACTTCCATTGTGATGGACATAATCTACGTGACCCCTTGAGCTCCTACTCTCTTTGTGATTATTTTCTAGCCAATTCTTTTTCATGGAGCATGACATTTCTCATGATTACCTCTCTACGCGCATGTCCTTATCCAAGTCAAGCAAAGTCACTATAGGACCGAGAGGAGATGTCGATTGATTGCGGGTATTGTACTGACTATACATCCATTTCTCACGGTTCTCTACCAGCTACAACATCATTGTTTTGTTATTCTAGTTGGATTTGCAAGTGTTTGATCTTCGCCTTGACTAGTTCCATATTGTGGACCCTGAACTCTTTCAGAATGTCCATGTCACACCTGAATTTGATTACATGACTTGTGGAAGGAAGGGGATATTGGACCGCACATGGATAAACAAAACTTTTCTACACGGTTATCCCAAGATCCAGCTGAGGTAATAGGCGTGTACTGTTTCGAGGCAGTGCAGCCCGATCCCATGAACAACTCCTCCAGATCCTCCATGAACTCAGCAGCTCCTACAGATCCCCACGAACACCTTTGTCTCTAGCATCACAGGTGCAATGGCGCTACCGGTATCCACATGTGTAGGTAGAAGCACTGGGAAGAGGATTTTTAGATCCTATCTAACCCTATTTGGGAGTGGAGAAAGTGACTGCTAGGTAGGACATGTTTAGGAGGAAAAACTTGAGGTCCATCTAGGTTGTATCCCACTGTCCATTTGGGTCTAATCCACATTGGCCCCTTATCCTTAAGTGTGTGACCCTGTAGGTTCACATACACCTAGACACGACATGAGCTACACTTCCAAGTATCCCTCCATTGTTTTGAGTCCAACTCACTTCTGTGAACACTTTGTATCACATCGATAGATGGTAGCGGCCTCTAGTAAGACGTGCCAACTCTCAAGTGTCGTAAAGTATGGAAGACAACCTTCAATGTGACTTTCGTCCAAGTCCCTTTGCCACATGATATATCTAGTGAAGCTATAGACGAGTAGTTGTCATCCCTTTAATAGCTCAACTCTCTTCTCGTTTTGTGATATTCGATTCACTAGACTAACACTTAGTATGACTCCTTAGTAACACTTAATTGAGTCGCGCATGTTCATGCTTCTGAATCATATCACACGAGAGGGCCAAGAGAATAACTATCTATTACAGAGGGAGAAATCTCATCTTGGTTATCCACGTCACGCAACTTGATTTACAACTGTCTTGAACTCTATCTTTATAATTGCTCTTTTACATAATATCGTTTGAGAGAACCTAAGTCAACCGATCCGCAACTCGGATCCTGCGATCACCTCAGATCTAAGGATTCCATTACTTGACTCTCCAAATGACATGCTCTTGCATCTCAATTGTGGATCAGTCCGACTCTCTAAACACTTTCGCCAAATCAGTGTAAGATGGATTAGCATCACCATACCCATGACAAGCGGAACCATGTCATTAGCCGAATTGCACATTGGTCTAAGTTGTGTGTCTAGCACAGCCTCGACGACCAAGGGCAATTTAGTACGAACAACATGAATATATAGTTTCACAACTGAATCACGTATTTAATGATATATATCTGATATTCATACCAGGACACCTTAATAAATTTATGAATACATTGGAATATCATCATATTTGATTGCCTCTAGGGCATATTCCAAACAATGGAGAAGATAACATTTTATGTCGTTTGTCTAGAGTTTGTCTTTTCTCAGTTGACGTATGCCTAAGGATTTTTCCTCATAGATGATGCCTACATGATGTAACTACCTCAGACCCTACGCTCTAAGTTCAAGCCTGGATGAAGCGGAAGTGGTTAAAATAGTACAGCGGTGGCCCAGATGACCGCCCACATGTAGACCCCTCGGCCGTCCTAACCACTTTCAAGACATCGGGACAAGAGCGAGCGGCGTAGGCAACTGGCGAAGAGATCAAATACATACACAAGTGAGTATGTATGCAAGCTACCATACAACAGTCCTCAGAGCCATTCCATCTAAAAGAAATAGAAATATTGCAACGCCATACGGCAAGATCCAAATATCCTAAATAGAGATAATAGTTTAGGATAGCTCCTCATACATCAAACATCAGAGTATCAGGCGGAAGCGGAAAACAAGATCCGAGTACGGATAAGAGGCAAATCGGCATAAGATGCCACATAAATAAACACATCCCGCCCACAGATCTCGCGGATCCCCATCCCCGGAATCTCTACACCAAGTGATCGTTGCCAACATCATCTGTCTCCTCCACCCAGTATCCATCTTGCGAATACACCTGTTCATCTGAATCAAACAATTTATCGTGTGAGACCCTAGGGGTACTCAGCAAGTCTTTATGCCTCTAAAGGGGACATAACCTGGGGTGACGCAATTGCAGCAAAAGATAATAACTAACAAGTCTATAGATACTCGCTAACCATCCGCCTAACCAATGATAGATGGATGTCCGTTAATTAGGAAAAACAGTTATAACAGTATAGAAATAACAAAGCCATCCTCCTTCTCGCTTACCAACGAGAAAACGGACGAACAACCCATCCGTTGGCAGTTTTATTAACCATACCATGAGTGTTGCACTATTTACTAGTCAGGTGTTTGTCCAAATTAAAAGTGGTACTTTAGTTATACTTGTCTATGATCGAGAAACTGTGCTCCAAGTCGTCCATAACCGCGGACACGGCTTTTAGAAAGATTTACCCTGCAGGGGTGCACAAATAGCAACACACACTCGATCAACCTCGGAAAAAACAAATCAAAACCCAACAAGGCATTCACGACAAAGCGATCACAGGATTCCAAAATATTTCAGGGGGGCACCCCAATAAGCTACCCGCAACGAAGTTGGCCGGCTCCGAGACGAACCTAGGGTTTGCGACAATGGTTGTAAACGACTGGGAACCCGAAAATGTGACTGGGCTTGTCGATACCGCGAAAACATTCCGCATTCTTAAACAGTACAGGTGCTCCTCGCACAATCTTAAATAAAGCAGTAAAGCATGGCATAAGTACATGATAGTAATAAAGCCCCAAACTACTTATGGCCCCAAGAAATAGAAATGAATCAAGCTCTGGCTCAGGGGGTCCATAAGGCCTCCCGGATGTGGATAGTGCGAATAGTCAAGGAATAGGAATCAAGTACTCGGGGTCCTACAGGACACAAGTGAGCATGAAAAACAAATAACAGATATTGCTCACTAGTGCCTCTTTCATTAGTTATCCCATTACTACTCAGGTTAAGTTGTTTAGGTACCTCGTTATCCATCAGACACTCACGTACCCTACACATGTTGTTCTACGACTCGCATGGCTCAAACAACTCATGTAGTAATGGCTCATGGGATGGAGGAACAAGCTTCGGTGGGGTTTAAAAGTAAAGGCTATGCAGTACTTGGGATTCAATTTAATACAATCGCGACTCAATGATGCAAGAATAAGATAGAGGCAATAGGTACTATATGTATGCAAGCATGTGGTAGTGCTTGCCTGGCAGCTCAGTTGAAGCGAGAGACGGATCTGGGTAGTACTCCTGGGATTCCTGATATTTCCCCTGCTCGGCGTCTATTCGAAGAAGAACCAAACAAACAAGGGCCAACATAAATAAAGTGCACAAGCATATGAATTAGAATGTGACAAGAAAACAAGCATTCCATGATGAATGATGCACAATTTACATGGCAATAAAGTGGCATGGGTGACGTGTGGGGTGCAAGAATAAAGCATTTTATTAAGTTTTAGTCATGTTTTGCTCTCAAAACACTTGCTGTCCACTTAATATTTATATGATGTATGCTGCAAATCAGAACAAGGCATGCATAGTTAGAACGGGCTCGTCGCGCTGATCGATTTAGACATATTATTTGTCGAATTTGGAGTTGTAGATTTAAAGTTATTAATTAATCAAGAAAAGGCATTTTTATTGCATTTAAACAATTTTGAAAGTTTAAAGTGCTCAAATAATATTTTGAATGGCATATTTAAAATCCTCACATTTTTCTGATTCCAAAACATATATTATTTGTATTATTTGGATTTACAATTTAAAAGTTATTAAAAACAGAATTTAAAACATATTTAAACATTTTCTGAAATTGTTTTATTTTAAACAGAGAAATCAGAAAGACTTTTTCTACTCAGGCAGAGCTAGCCACAGCCACTGATGGGTGGGACCAACGCTGACTGGGCGAAGCGGCGCGGCAGAACTTTTCTTACCGCGGCGTTATCCAACCCGTGCAGTTGACACGTGGGGTCGGTGGTGTACGGGGCCACGCGTAGGCTCGCGAACCAGGCGCGGACACGTGGCGCGGACAGGGAGCATGGGGTGCAGGATCTGGAACCCCAGGTCCCTTTTTGTAAAAACGCCAGAGGCACAGACAGGTGGGGACTGGGTGGAGCACGGGTTAAGAAAACAAAAAGGCGGGGGAAATTTGCAAAGTGCCCCGCGGCACTGTTTTTCTTCTACGCCGTTTCTGATGAAACTGACAAAGACGCGCGGCCCGGCGCAGCGGGGGCTCGAACTCGCGACCTCGCGCGTGCGCACGGCGGCGGCGACCACTGGGCTAGCTGGGTTTGGTGTTAGGGAGCGGCGGTACGGCTAGGTAAGCCTAGCGCGGTGCGCAGCGAGGCGGCTACCGGCGAGCACCGTGCACCGAGGGTGCTCGTCGGACGGATCAGCGTTTACAGGAAGCAAAACCAAGTGGGGGTTTGTCAGGGAGGTACGGCGGCTCACCGGGAGGAGGTTGGAGGTGGTGGTACGACCGGAGGCGCAGCGGATCGTCGGCGAAGCTGGCGGCCGGCGATTAGGGTTTTGTCACGGACGCGTCGGGGTTCAGCGGCTACCGGGCCTCCTCCTCCTCGTTGCAGAGCATAGGAGCGACGCAGGGGACCCCGTTGCCTTCCTCGACAACCTCACACCACACCCGCCTCCTCCTAACGGCTAGGGCGAGACGACACCGACGATGGTCACCAGAGATGGACGAGAGACGGTGGCGGTAGGTGAGGAAGAAGAGGGGGAAGGGCAGCGGCGCAGGGGCAGGCCTTGGGGATATGGGACACAGTAGAGAGACGGGAGGGGGTGGATATAAGGACGGGTGAGAGGGGGGTTGCCGTGGGGCTCGGGTGGAGAAAAATGTGGCTCGGCCACCTTTCTCCTCCTTCTCCTCATGTGCTAGGCACGACACGACAGGGTGGCTGCAGCTGCAGCTGGGGCCGGCAGAGAGGGTGGATGGCTCGGGTGGGGTCGGCTTGCAGCGAGAGAGAGATAAAAACCGAGGGGAAGGCTCGGGTAGGGTTGTTAGGGTTGGAGGGGGTAGATGGGGTAGAAGGTGGGGTGGTAGCTCGGCAAGGGGATGAGCATGGGGTGGTGGTGAGGTTAGGGTTAGGTTTTTAGCTAGATCATGCAAGGGTGGGTGATGGTTAAGGAGAGGGTAGGGTTTGACATGATCAAAACAAGATCAAGCAAGAGGGAGGGGTGAGGTTTGTGATGCACATAGCAAGGAGAGGAAAAACAAGATGGTGAGGGTTGAGAGAAGGAATAGGGCTCAACAAAAGAAAAGATTCACTCAAAAGCCAAGTAAAACCCAAAATAATAGAATGGTGGTGATTGTTGCATGGCCCATGCATATTTATTAAGTGCCATGTTTAATCTTGTGAAGAAAAAAAATCTCATGGCCTTGACTCATATGCATTCCAAAATATGGAGCTAGGGCCAAGCCAAAAGAATTAAAAGGATGTTCCATGTGGGGTAGATGGAGATGCTCAAATTTGAATATAATTTGGACATGCTAGTGTGTATATTCCACTAGGTGTATAATATCCTCAACAATATTCCAACATGAGCAACTATTCCAAAACACTCCATATGGAAGCTAGAAAAAGGGGTACCACTCACAAGGCATGCAAAGGTGGCTCCACATATCAATAATGTGAAAACAACATGATGCTAGTGTGAGAGCATGTGGAAATAGAAGTGGATCATCCCAACCCACATGAGCTAGAGGTAAACCAAATAAGATGCAAAGCTCACATATAGTTGGGTGGTGGAAGTATGGGGTGGTGACAAAGAAAGGTGGTGGAGTTAATAAAAGATATGCCCCCAACTCAACTTGGGCATCAAGCATTTATCAAGAACCAACTACAATATATCAAGAGGCAAATACAATTAATAATGCATATGAGATGAGAACCAAAAGAAAAAGGGTTTTATATGATGCTCAAATGCAAGGTGGCATGATGACATGAGCATGATATAATTATGATGCAACAATTATACGTAGGAAGTAGCAATTATATTACTAGACCATGTAGCATTACATATGTTAGACAGATGGGATGCTACAACTCTCCCCCACTAAACAGGAATCTCGCCCCGAGATTCTAGGAAGAAGAAGAAGACACGAAGAGGGTAGGATACTTGGCATGGAGCTCATCCTCGCGTTCCCAAGTGGCTTCATCAACGGAATGGTGCGATCACTGCACCTTGCAGAACTTGATGGACTTGTTGCGAGTCCTTCTTTCTGCGACTTCTAGGATTTTTATGGGGTGTTCTTGATAAGACAGATCTTCTTGGAGATTGATGAGTTCATGGACCACGGTCCTGCCGGGATCCTTGAAGCACTTCTTTAGTTGAGAGATATGGAAAACATCATGGACCTTGAGTTTTTCAGGGAGTTCAAGAGCATAAGCAACTTCTCCTCTTCTTCCACGAACTTTGAAAGGACCGATGTATCTAGGAGCCATCTTTCCTTTGATACCAAAACGGTGTGTGCCCCTCATGGGAGTGACACGAAGGTAAACGAGATCACCAGGAACATACTCCATGTCCGTGTGCTTTCTATCATAGTTGCTCTTCTGGCGACTTTGAGCAACCTTCAGGTTTTCAAGAATGATGTGAACCTTCTCCTCCACTTGAGTTACAATGTCAGGGCCAAACAATGTCCTTTCACCTGCGCCCGACCAACCAATCGAAGTTCTGCATTTGCGTCCATAGAGAACCTCAAATGGTGCCATCTTTAGACTTTTCTGGAAGCTATTTTTGTAAGAGAATTCAGCATAAGGAAGGCATTCTTCCCACTTCATGCCGAAAGAGATAACGCAAGCGTGGAGCATATCTTCCAGAATCTGATTGATCCTTTCCACTTGTCCTTGCGACTAAGGGTGGTAAGTTGTGATAAAGTTCAATTTTGTTCCCAAAGCATTTTGGAAACTTCCCCAGAACTTGGAAGTGAAGATGCTTCCACGGTCTGAGCTGATCTCAAGAGGAACCCCATACAGAGAGACAATTATGTTGATATAGAGCTCAGCCAACCGAATTGCAGAAATTGTTTCCTTGACGGGAAAGAAGTGAGCCACTTTAGAAAGCCTGTCGATGACAACAAAGATTGCATTGTTGCCCTTCTGCGACCTTGGAAAACCAGTTATGAAGTCCATCTCTACTTTCTCCCATTTCCATTCCGGAGGCTTCAATGGCTGTAGAAGACCGGAAGGTTTCTGATGGACCGCTTTAACTCTACGGCAGACATCACACTCCGAGACATACTTGGCACAATATCATTTCAACCCAGGCCACCAATACTGTGTTTTCAAGTCCATGTACATCTTAGTGCTGCCAGGGTGGATAGAAAGAACATAATCATGCGCCTCCTTGAGAACTTGCTCTCTTAAACCCGGGTAGTTCAGAACAAACATCCGGTGTTCAAAGAAAAGAGCGCCTTGGTTGTCAACGTGGAAGGACTCATACTTCGGAAGCTGAATGTTGGAGATGATCTTTTTAGTGTAAGGATCACCAAGTTGAATGGATGAAACTTTTTCTTCCAAGAGAGGGGTTGCCGGAAGGTTCAGAAGATACCCTTGATCCACAATTTCAAGGTTGAGCTTGCGGAATTCCTCGCACAAGAGAGGTTCTTGTTCTTCCACCATGATGTTGTTGACATAAGCTTTTCGACTGAGAGCATCGGCCATGATATTAGCTTTGCCCGGAGTGTAGTTGATGGTCAAATCGAAATCATTAATTGCTTCAATCCACCTTCTCTGACGAAGGTTGAGATCAGGTTGTGTGAAGATATACTTCAGACTCTTGTGATCAGAAAAGATCTCACAATGGTTGCCAAGCAAGTAGTGCCTCCATACTTTCAAAGCAAAGACAACTGCTGTGAGTTCGAGGTCATGTGTAGGACAGTTGATCTCATGCGTCTTCAACTGTCGAGAGGCATAAGCAACAACTTGTTTTTCTTGCATAAGGACCGCACACAATCCTTGCAATGAGGCGTCACAAAATATCTGGAAAGGGTTTGATGTATCTGGAGGAATCAAGACTGGTGTGGAAGTGAGCTTCTCTTTGAGTGTTTCAAAGCTTGCTTGACATCCAGGAGACCAAAGGTATTTCTTGCCTTTCTTGAGGAGATCGGTAAGAGGCTTCGTAATCTTCGAGAAGTTCTGAACGAAGCGACGACAGTAACTAGCCAAACCAAGGAAACTCCAGACTTCTTTAACATTTTTGGGTGGAAGCCAGTCAACAATTGTCCGAACAGTTTCTGGGTTGACGGCAATGCCCTTGGCAGAGATGACGTGACCAAGGTAGGTGACTTCAGGCAGCCAGAACTCACACTTGGAGAACTTTGCATACAGGCGGTTCTCACGAAGCTTGTTTAGGACACACCGAAGGTGTTCTTCATGTTCTTCCTTTGACTTAGAATAGACTAGAATGTCATCCAGATAGACCACAACGAACTTATCAAGATACTCCATGAAAACCGAGTTCATAAGCCTCGAGAAGGTGGCAGGTGCGTTGGTGAGACCGAAAGACATGACCGTGTACTCGTACAGGCCATAGCGGGTGGTGAAAGCTGTTTTGGGAACATCTTCCTTGCGAATCTTGATTTGATGATATCCACTTCTCAAGTCAAGCTTAGAGAATACCACAGATCCAGCTAGCTGATCGAAGAGATCATTAATCTGCGGAAGGGGATATTTATTTTTGATGGTTTTAGCATTGAGAGCCCGATAGTCAACACAAAGTCTATCAGTCTTGTCTCGCTTCTTCACAAAGATGGTTGGGCTACCCCAAGAAGAAGTACTGTGCTGAATGAAACCCAACTTCTCTTGTTCATCAAGCTGACGTTTGAGTTCAGCCAATTCAGCAGGACCAATTTTATAAGGCCGCTTGGAGATAGGAGCGGTTCCAGGTTCAAGCTCAATCACAAACTCGACCTCTCGGTCAGGAGGCATACCTGGCAGCTCTTCAGGAAAAACATTTGGAAACTCACGGACCACCGGAACACTCTGAATAGCATCCATAGCATCATCATTCAGAGCCGCCAAAGAGAAAAGCTGAATTGTAGGAGTCAGACTTGGAGAATAGACTATATGGCCTTCAGGAATTTTCAGAGAAACCGATCGTTCAGCACAATCAATCACAGCTTTATTTGCAGCTAGCCAATCCATGCCTAAAATGACATCAATATCTGAGTTGCCCAGAATAATCAAAGAGGCCGGAAAGAAAGAATCCCCAATTTGAACCTGATTGTCATAACTGATCTTGGAAGTTAACATCCTTGCCCCAGGAGAAAGGACCATCAGCTTTTTAGGTAACGAATCATAAGACAACCCATTCTCTTGAGCAAACTTGAAGGATACAAATGAATGCGACGCTCCAGAATCAAATAAAACTCGTGTAGGGACTAATTTAACAGGAAGCGTACCCAACACAACTCCAGGTGCATGCTCGGCTTGAGCGACGTTGACACAGTTGGCACGAGCAACCGTAGACCCGGGCTTGGTGTTGATGTTGAGAGCCCGAGGTGGAGGTGCACGAACCATAGAAGAACTTGCCGCAGGTCTTGGAGGTGGTGGAGGAAGAGCTTTGTTGTTCATGGGACAACTCCAGTGTTGATGCCCAGTGTTCCCACAGGTGTAACAAGCACCAGGTGGACGTGGAGCAGCATAGCCAGGGACTCCGCCAAGCGCTCCAGGGTAGTTGTGGTTGTAGCCCCTAGGAGCCGCGGTGAAGGAGTTTGGTGGCCTTGCCGCGTAGCTTGACGGTCTTGGTGGAGCCGGGAGCGACGGTGGGGTGTTAGGAACCCACACACGGCGCTTAGAAGGAGCTGTCATAGCTGAAGAGCTTGCTGCGTCGCGGCTGTGTTTCTTGGACTCCTCAAACACTTGCCTACTTGCTTCTTCCTACAGAGTTGTATGTTGGAGTTCTAGAAAAGACCCCGTCCTTGCATGAGTGATTGCATATTTGATAGATGCATTGAGCCCTTTCCTGAACCTCTTTTGCTTCTTCTTGTCATCAGAGATCTCATCGCCACCATAACGAGAAAGGTTCATGAAGTTTCTGATATAGGTATTGACATTGTCATTGCCCTGCTTGAGGTTGAGAAACACTTCCTTCATTCTTTCCATGACAATTTCTAACAGGTATTGCTCTTTGAAAGCCCCAGTGAACTGCTCCCAAGTCGGCTGAAAACCAGAGTGGTTTGCCTTCAGGTAATTCTCCCACCATAGAGCTGCATCTCCCTTCAGAAGGTGAGTGGCACATTTTACCCATTCTTGCTCTGGAACATCAGCAGTCATCAGCAACCTTGACATCTCTCGCAGCCAATCATCAGCGTCCAGTGGCTGATCAGACACCTCAAAGTGGCACGGGTTGAACTTCAGAAAACTCTTGATGTCTCCTCGCTTGGGAGGTGGAGGTAGCAGAACAAACTCATTCCTCTTGACACTTTCTTCAAAATGCTGCTGGTTCTGCTGCATTGTTCCCAAGGTATTAGCAATACTTGCCAACGTAGCCCCCAGTTCAGGTGGTATGTCCTCCTCAGAACGGCGTGGTGGTGCCATCCTGTGATTGATATAAAACTCAAGTCAGTACCATAATGGAGAATGATAATAATCCAAAATAGTACCAAAATGGAATTAACCAAGATTAAAGGATACAAATCACTAAGATGATATTAAAATATCAACAAAGTTCAAAGCACCTAGAAGATATCAAGCATATCGCACACGACTGAACAAGGAGTGTGGTACACAAGATAACAAATAAAAAATTTCTGCAAATTTCGACATTAAAATACCACTATATGCGCAAACCCCACTTAACGAACCAAGATTAGTAACTCTACCAATTCAATATACAAGAGCGAATGATAAAAGTAGTGGTATGGTCACGACTCCATCCCGCACTCAAATCATTACTCCGCACATGAATAAGTAAAACACATATCCCAACACCTTCTTCTTAAGATGAGCCTAAAGATTAGTAACTACGGAAACGAACACCCCAACAAGATAGCATCGGATAACAAAGAGTAAGACAGATCGCACCGGTATACAACGAATCAGATAGATCGCGTCGGTTTACAAAGGCCTGTCGGTATGGAATGTACCAACAGTTGACAACCAAAAGGCAGATAGTGCTAACATTTGGATGCAACAGATAGACAAGGAATTACACACACACACACACCCAACCTATGGTACTACGGAACCCAGAACACGTGAATCCTAGTTTGAATTTTTAGAAGAGGATTGAAAACGTTACACTTCCTTACCAGAAAAGGGTGGGTGGGTGGGTAAGAAGAAAAATGGAAGCAGTCCTACTCTCACGTTTTTTTCCTAGTATACATAGCTACCAAAATATTAGCTAGACTGACAAAGACCATTTGGCTGAGACCCTGAAGGGCGGGATGGCTCTGATACCAATTGTAACTACCTCGAACCCTACGCTCTAAGTTCAAACCTGGATGAAGCGGAAGTGGTTAAAATAGCACAGCGGGGGCCCAGAGGACCGCCCACGTGTAGACCCGTCGGTCGTCCTAACCACTTCCAAGACATCGGGACAAGAGCGAGCGGCGTAGGCAACTAGCGAAGAGATCAAATACATACACAAGTGAGTATGTATGCAAGCTACCATACAACAGTCCTCAGAGCCATTCCATCTAAAAGAAATAGAAATATTGCAACGCCATACGGCAAGATCCAAATATCCTAAATAGAGATAATAGTTTAGGATAGCTCCTCATACATCAAACATCAGAGTATCAGGCGGAAGCGGAAAACAAGATCCGAGTACGGATAAGAGGCAAATCGGCATAAGATGCCACATAAATAAACACATCCCGCCCACAGATCTCGCGGATCCCCATCCCCGGAATCTCTACACCAAGTGATCGTTGCCAACATCATCTGTCTCCTCCACCCAGTATCCATCTTGCGAATACACCTGTTCATCTGAATCAAACAATTTATCGTGTGAGACCCAAGGGGTACTCAGCAAGTCATTATGCCTCTAAAGGGGACATAACCTGGGGTGACGCAATTGCAGCAAAAGATAATAACTAACAAGTCTATAGATACTCGCTAACCATCCGCCTAACCAATGATAGACAGATGTCCGTTAATTAGGAACAACAGTTATAACAGTATAGAAATAACAGAGCCATCCTCCTTCTCGCTTACCAACGAGAAAACGGACGAACAACCCATTCGTTGGCAGTTTTATTAACCATACCATGAGTGTTGCACTATTTACTAGTCAGGTGTTTATCCAAATTAAAAGCGGTACTTTAGTTATACTTATCTATGATCGAGAAACTGTGCTCTAAGTCATCCATAACCGCGGACACGGCTTTCAGAAAGATTTACCCTGGAGGGGTGCACAAATAGCAACACACACTCGATCAACCTCGGAAAAACCAAATCAAAACCCAACGAGGCATTCACGACAAAGCGATCACAGGATTCCGAAATATTTCAGGGGGCCACCCCAATAAGCTACCCGCAACGAAGTTGGCCGGCTCCGAGACGGACCCAGGGTTTGCGACAATGGCTGTAAACGACTGGAAACCCGAAAATGTGACTGGGCTTGAACATTCTGCATTCTTAAACAGTACAGGTGCTCCTCGCACAATCTTAAATAAAGCAGTAAAGCATGGCATAAGTACATGATAGTAATAAAGCCCCAAACTACTTGTGGTCCCAAGAAATAGAAATGAATCAAACTCTAGCTCAGGGGGTCCATAAGGCCTCCCGGATGTGGATAGTGCGAATAGTCAAGGAATAGGAATCAAGTAGTCGGGGTCCTACGGGACACAAGTGAGCATGAAAAACCAAATAACAGATATTGCTCACCAGTGCCTCTTTCATTAGTTATCCCATTACTACTCAGGTTAAGTTGTTTAGGTACCTCGTTATACATCAGACACTCACATACCCTACACATGTTGTTCTATGACTCTCATGGCTCAAACAACTCATGTAGTAATGGCTCATGGGATGGAGGAACAAGCTTCGGTGGGGTTTAAAAGTAAAGGCTATGCAGTACTTGGGATTCAATTTAATGCAATCGCGACTCAATGATGCAAGAATAAGATAGAGGCAATAGGTACTATATGTATGCAAGCATGTGGTAGTGCTTGCCTGGCAGCTCAGTTGAAGCGAGAGACGGATCTGGGTAGTACTCCTGGGATTCCTGATATTTCCCCTGCACGGCGTCTATTCGAAGAAGAACCAAACAAACAAGGGCCAACATAAATAAAGTGCACAAGCATATGAATTAGAATGCGACAAGCAAACAAGCATTCCATGATGAATGATGCACAATTTACATGGCAATAAAGTAACATGGCATGGGTGACGTGTGGGGTGCAAGAATAAAGCATTTTATTAAGTTTTAGTCATATTTTGCTCTCAAAACACTTGCTGTCCACTTAATATTTATATGATGCATGCTGCAAATCAGAACAAGGAATGCATAGTTAGAACGAGCTCGTCGCGCTGATCGATTTAGACATATTATTTGTCGAATTTGGAGTTGTAGATTTAAAGTTATTAATTAATCAAGAAAAGGCATTTTTATTGCATTTAAACAATTTCGAAAGTTTAAAGTGCTCAAATAATATTTTGAATGGCATATTTGAAATCCTCACATTTTTCTGATTCCAAAACATATATTATTTGTATTATTTGGATTTACAATTTAAAAGTTATTAAAAACAGAATTTAAAACATATTTAAACATTTTCTGAAATTGTTTTATTTTAAACAGAGAAAACAGAAAGACTTTTTCTACTCGGGCAGAGCTAGCCACAGCCACTGATGGGTGGGACCAACACTGACTGGGCGAAGCGGCACGGCAGAACTTTTCTTACCGCGGCGTTATCCAGCCCGTGCAGTTGACAGGTGGGGTCGGTGGTGTACGGGGCCACGTGTAGGCTCGCGAACCAGGCGCAGCCACGTGGCGCGGACAGGGAGCATGGGGTGGAGGATCCGGAACCCCAGGTCCCTTTTTGTAAAAACGCCAGAGGCACAGACAGGTGGGGCCTGGGTGGAGCGCGGGTTAAGAAAACAAAAAGGCGGGGGAAATTTGCAAAGTGCCCCGCGGCACTGTTTTTCTTCTACGCCATTTCTGACGAAACTGACAGAGACGCGCGGCGCGGCGTAGCGGGGGCTCGAACTCGCGACCTCGCGCGTGTGCACGGTGGCGGCGACCACTGGGCTAGCTGGGGTTTGGTGTTAGGGAGCGGCGGTACGGCTAGGTAAGCCTAGCGCGGCGCGCAGCGGGGCGGCTGGCAGCAGGGCGGCTGCCAGCGGTGCTCGTCGGACGGATCAGCGTTTACAGGAAGCAAAACCAAGTGGGGGTTTGTCAGGGAGGTACGGCGGCTCACCGGGAGGAGGTTGGAGGTGGTGGTACGACCGGAGGCGCAGCGGATCGTCGGCGAAGCTGGCGGCCGGCGATTAGGGTTTTGTCGCAGACGCGTCGGGGTTCAGCGGCTACCGGGCCTGCTCCTCCTCGTTGCAGAGCATAGGGGCAACGCAGGGGACCCCGTGGCCTTCCTCGACAACCTCACACCACGCCCGCCTCCTCCTAACGGCTAGGGCGAGACGACACCGACGGTGGTCGCCGGAGATGGACGAGAGAGGGTGGCGGTAGGTGGGGAAGAAGAGGTGGAAGGGTAGCGGCGCAGGGGCAGGCCCTAGGGATATGGGACACAGCAGAGAGACGGGAGGGGGTGGAGATAAGGACGGGTGAGAGCGGGTTGTCGTGGGGCTCGGGTGGAGAAAAAGGTGGCTCGGCCACCTTTCTCCTCCTTCTCCTCACGTGTTAGGCACGGCGCGGCAGGGTGGCTGCAGCTGCAGCTGGGGCCGGCAGAGAGGGTGGATGGCTCGAGTGGGGTCGGCTTGCAGCGAGAGAGAGAAAAACCGAGGGGAAGGCTCGGGTAGGGTTGTTAGGGTTGGAGGGGGTAGATGGGGTAGAAGGTGGGGTGGTAGCTCGGCAAGGGGATGAGCATGGGGTGGTGGTGAGGTTAGGGTTAGGTTTTTAGCTAGATCATGCAAGGGTGGGTGATGGTTAAGGAGAGGGTAGGGTTTGACATGATCAAAACAAGATCAAGCAAGAGGGAGGGTGAGGTTTGTGATGCACATAGCAAGGAGAGGAAAAACAAGATGGTGAGGGTTGAGAGAGAAGGAATAGGGCTCAACAAAAGAAAAGATTCACTCAAAAGCCACGTAAAACCCAAAAGAATAGAATGGTGGTGATTGTTGCATGGCCCATGCATATTTATTAAGTGCCATGTTTAATCTTGTGAAAACAAAATAAAATCTCATGGCCTTGATTCACATGCATTCCAAAATATGGAGCTAGGGCCAAGCCAAAAGAATTAAAAGGATGTTCCATGTGGGGTAGATGGAGATGCTCAAATTTGAATATAATTTGGACATGCTAGTGTGTATATTCCACTAGGTGTATAATATCCTCAACAATATTCCAACATGAGCAACTATTCCAAAACACTCCATATGGAAGCTAGAAAAAGGGGTACCACTCACAAGGCATGCAAAGGTGGCTCCACATATCAATAATGTGAAAACAACATGATGCTAGTGTGAGAGCATGTGGAAATAGAAGTGGATCATCCCAACCCACATGAGCTAGAGGTAAACCAAATAAGATGCAAAGCTCACATATAGTTGGGTGGTGGAAGTATGGGGTGGTGACAAAAAAAGGTGGTGGAGTTAATAAAAGATATGCCCCCAACTCAACTTGGGCATCAAGCATTTATCAAGAACCAACTACAATATATCAAGAGGCAAATACAATTAATAATGCATATGAGATAAGAACCAAAACAAAAAGGGTTTTATATGATGCTCAAATGCAAGGTGGCATGAGCATGATATAATTATGATGCAACAATTATATGTAGGAAGTAGCAATTATATTACTAGACCATGTAGCATTACATATGTTAGATAGATGGGATGCTACACATGATGGCTAGAATTTTTTTCAACCGAGATTCTACCCCTTTCCATTGCAGTAATGAAAATAACAAATCCGTTACACAAGAAGAGAGAGAATTGGGAACTAAGAATCGAGCTAGTGTAGTATTAGGAAACCCACTATTATCCTCGTTGTTGAGAGCACGCTAGGAAACCCACTATTATCCTCATGTTGAGAGCATGCTATGGGAAAAAACCTAGTACCACAAATAGAGTTTAAACAGGGGAAAGGCTACATAAACAGTACAAGGTTCTCTACGTGGCAAATTTACAACAACTTAAGATCACACAATGGAAATATCTAGAGATAACATCACGAACCAATAGAAACACATGCGAAGGCAGTAACCCATCTTTTTATTTTGTCAAAAGCAACAGTTAAGGAAGAGGACGAACACATCAAGCTCCAGTTATCATCAAGACTTATTGAGAGCCAATGTCAGGAACTTGGTTGTTGAAGATGGAAGACGCCATGTGTATCATTTTTTTAGCTCCTCCAGCGAGATATTCTTTTTCAGCTCCCCTCTATAGACATGTTCAGTAACGAAGCAAAGAGATTGAAAAGAAACCAAATACATTAGGGAATCTCATCTGATGTTTTTCAGAAGTTATTTTGTTGTGGACATTCCAGATTACCCAACAATTATCTACAATAAGAATCATGAAAAACTTGTCTCTGCTAGTGAGATATGCATGAAGCCAGGTCATAGCCTGTCATAAGGAATTTGGCACACAAGTAGCACCCATGACAGCAGCCAGAACATCCCCAAACTAAATTTGCAATGTCGCAAGTGAAAAAGAGGTGGCTATTCATTTCAACTTGATTACAGAAGAAACAAAGGGAAGATCCAAGCCAGCTCCTCATCCTCATATTTTGCCTGGTCAAAATAACACCTTTACAAAGTTGCCACATGAAAATCTTGATCTTAAGAGATAACTTAGCCATCCAAACCCATTTTTTATTAGATCCAGCTAGAGTTCTCTCCAATCACTTACAGATTTGGTCAAGAAAAATGCATTTTCATTGAAAGAACAAGAAATCCTATAAGAATCAGGGGATATGGACAAATATTTTATATTTCGAATAACCATATTCAATTGAGTTAACATGCCACCATGAAGAAATTCTCCTAGAAGGGATCATCAAATTTGCCTCTGTTGTTTCTTTTATACTACAATCATGCAGTTTATGAAGATAACATAGATTAGGGAATTGATCAACAAAGGGGATAAATATAAATGAAATCTTGTGAACGTCTAGTAATGTCGCCATTCCCTATAATAATTCCCCTCGTGGAAAACTAGGTATCTCTAACTCTCAAAAGTGCTTTTTAGTAAGAAGCCTCATTAAAACAATTTGGAGAAAAATAGCAAGACACTGCTGTGATTTTTATTCTTTATTAAATAGGCTTACATCATTTGTGATTACAATAGTGAGAAAATATGGAGGTTCATCTTGCAATGTGGTGGAAGCATAAACCTTGGCTCTACTAGCTAAAATACGAGCTGCATAATTTGCTTCCCTATGACAATTACTATAAGAAACATAAGTAAAATTTCAACAAAGAAAATCACTCTCTTCATAGATCATTTTTATTGGTATAAGCACCCACCCCGCATGACTTGAATGACTTCCATGCAATGTGCTTGAGCCATGATCTTGTTATAGCCAAACTAGAATTCAAGCAATAGCCCATCTGGCAATGCTTCTGCAGATGGAGCATAAGTAATATACGATAGAGTGTGATTGATATCTACAATGAAAACACCATGGTTAGAGTATCTTCAAAAGACTTCCTATATTTTCGCCAGATTGCTAAAAACTGCTTTTCACCAATTGTGCCAAAACATAGCTCCAGTGGCATTGCTATAACTAATCGCCACACACAAAATTTTACTCACCTGAGCAAAATTGCACCCTCACTTGGCATATTTACAAAGTCTAGAGCCACTTCCTATATTCCCAAAAGCAACACAGGGGAGAGCCAACCGCCCGCGCGAAAAGTTCACTGTATGAGCCGTGGACACCGGCCGCTGCCCCGCTGCCTTCCCTACTGTTGTTCGGGTAGTGCACCGCCGCACCTCCTTCCGTGAGTTGACTCACCTCTCCTCACCTTGTTTTCTCAACTGCATGAGCTTCTCTAACACTCCTAGTTATAATAATATCATTTAGGGTTTGGTTGTGCATCATGAGCATTGCATGCAAGCATTTGAACCAAGGAAAATTCAAATTGTAACTAAGAGAAGAAAATAAAACCCTAATTCTCTATTTTCCTCTCTCATAAATACATTCAGATGGTTTTGATATTTGGAAAATACAAAATATTCTGGAGCCCAAATTGTTCTAAGGACCCCTTAGTGTTTTCAGGTATTCTTGAAACCTTCTAGTAATTTGGAAATGCTCAAAATAGATTTGAAATTGAAAATACAAATAAAGAAATAGAAACATAAAAAGAGAAGGATTTTTTAAATAAAAATCTACAACTAAACCTAACCTGGGCCACAACCCATCTCTCCTCCCTCCCTATCTACCTCCCAGCGTAGCCGCTAGTATCCCGCTTCGCTTGCTTTGACGCGGCCCACCATTCCCATATGCAGCCTGCGGTCGGCCCGTACTGCTTCGGCCTTGTCTTTTCCATCATCTTCGACGATGATAACAACCACCCGCGTGTCGTCGATGCCGCCATCGCCCCTACGCCATGATTCATGCTTGCCGCCACCATAGGAGAAAGGGGATAAGACCTCGCTTTGACACCTACCTCATCCTCATCCTCTCGCTTCCTCTTTGCCTCTTCCTCTCTTGTTCCTCCTCGTGGCCGAAACCCTAGCTACAGAGATCATCGGCGCCTCGTCGTTCTATGCTTCCCCGCAAGCAGCCGAGTAGCCTAGGAGAAGCGCCTTGTCATCGTCGTTGTCCTCGTCAAGCCACACAAGTCGGGAGGACCCCGTATGACCGGAATCGTGCTCGAGGTGCTCGTCTTCTTGAAGTTCGACCACCATCGATTCCCCTCTGTGTGGCCTCTTCCGGCATCCCCGACCTCACAGTCGTGCTCATGGTGAGCTAGCAGTCCTCATGGACCCTGTCCTTCACTCCCTCTCGCTCTAGTTCGTGCCCTCGTCGTTGCATCGCCGCTGGCTGCCGCAGTTGCTCATCGTTGCCTACCTTCTAGTGACCAAAAAGAGGCGGGGCTACCACTAGGTCTGTTTCAGTCTCCTCGTTCCAGAGAGCCTAGCCCCGAGTCCCCGAGTGCAGCAGATCATTGGGAGCATGCTTGATATGAGAGCATCTCCATCGATGACGCCAACATGATGTAGTAAAGCTTTTCCTTTTATTAAATGGTTTTGTAAATTCTTTTATAGAAATAAAAATACCCCTATGGGCCCAGTCTGTCAGCATTTTATTAATTACCAAAATTATTTTCTGAAATGATTAAAAACCTAACATGTGGGACCAAGTGGTTAAATAATTTATTATATTCCTAAAATTATAAATTGTTTTAAAATGGATTTAAATTGAGAAAAATCATAACTAATTCATTTTAAGTCAGAAAAATATGAATAATATAGCAAAATGTTCGAAAAAAATGAGATCTTTACAATAACATCATAATCATACATTGTTAACCAGCTTCAATTAAGAAGTTTGTTAGAAGAACAATAGAAACCCCATAGGTGCATTTGGGGTTATTTTGGAAATGTCGTCTTTAGGGTGTTTCGACCCTAGTTAAATCGATGACTATGTTTAGGGTTATATTTAAGCATCGTGTAACCTGTCATATCATCATACTTATTTGAGCATCGCATTGATTCCATTTGTTGATTACTGCTTCTCTTTTCGATGTTTCTGCTTCTTCTCGGTAGACCTCGGAGTTGATATGAGCAACAAGATCGAGTCGAAGATTGAAGATCGAGATCAACACCATCAAAGGATATCGATGAACGATGCCAAGAGGCAATAATAAAGTTGTTATTATACATATTCCAAATATATGATAGATTTTTATTTTACATGCTATGATTGTATTAATTTGGAAACGTTAATACATGTGTGTTTGATAAACAAAAAGGAAAGTTCCTAGTTATGCCTCTCTTATAAACTAGCTCGTTGATTAACAAGATGATCAAGGTTTCCTAATCATGGACATTGGATGTTGTTAATAACAAGGTCACAACATTAGTGGAATGATGTGATGAACAATCATCCGAAGTATAGCATTATGATCAAAGTCATTGTGCTTATATTGCTATAACATCTAACAAAGTAATCCTAGTCCTTAGACCATGAGATCATGTTAATCACTAATACTGGAAGAGTATCTTGATAACATCAAACATCACACCGCAAAAGGGTGATTATAAAGGTGGGTTCAATGCTACGAAAGTGTTATGTAGAAGCTCATGGATCAAGAGTGGGATTTGTCCATCCCGATGACGGATAGATATTCTCTGGGCCCTCTCGGTGATATCACATTGGTTAGCTTGCAAGCAAGTGATGAGATCACTAGAATGTTATATCACGGGAACGAGAAAAGAGTACATGTCGGTAACGAGATCAAACTAGGTATGGAGATACCGATGATTGAATCTCGGACATGTAATATATCGTGAGACAAAGGGTTTTAGTTACTAATGTTAAAGGTTCTCATGATCACAGAAGTCATCGTAGAATGGGTAGGAGTCAGTATGGATCTCCAGGTCCCGCTTCTGATTATTGATCTGAGAGGGGTCTCGATCATGTCTGCATTATTCACAAACCGTAGGGTGACACACTTAAGGGACACCAACACCATTTGGAGCAAATGTGTTTCAGACGAATGAATTGCAAAGCACTGGAATTATTTCAATAGACACCGAAACTGTTTTGGCTGAAATTGCAGAAATTGGTCTTGCATGTAATATTGAGTTGCAGGGGGTTTTATGTGAATGTTTGTTAATGAAAGTAATTAACAAAATTCTGAATAAATTTAATAAAAGAGTTTTATTAAATGAGAGAGCATTAAAATTGGAGAAATTTAATGCATTTAAAGTGGAGACTTTAAATGAGAATGTGAATGGGGCATTTTAATGTGGAGGGAGTTACCACCACATGAATGGGGGAGGTGAGGGGTCACCTCCATGAGGCGCCGACCATGGAGGGGGTACCCCCCTCCTCCTATAAAAGGCCCCCCTCTCACTCCTTCTTCCTCACACCTCCTCGTGAAGGATCTCTCTCCCCCTCTAGAATTATTCCCCCATGGTATCAGATTAGCGAGATACATGTTCCCGGTGGCATTTCGTCTGGAAGGAGTTGCTGCTTCTGCCGCATCGCTGGAGCGAGGAGGCGGAGGTTGTTCGGTGGCCCGAACGTGTGTGCGAGTGCGGATGCGCTGCTGTTTTGTGGCCCGAACATTTGTGGCGAGTGCGGATGCGCTGCTTGACTAGTACTCCCAGTAGCACCTGGGTATTTGATACCGGATCAGTTGCTAACATATGTAACTCGAATCAGGGGATGAGGAACAAGCGACCGCTAGCAAGGTATGAGGTCAAGATGTGTGTCGGCAATGGATCAAGATTTGCTATGATCGCCGTTGGAACGCTACCTCTCCACCTATAAATAATTGTTATTTGGTGCCTGCACTAAGCATGAACATTATACTGGATCTTGTTTGATGCGATGTGGCTATTCGTTTAAATCCAAAAACAATGGTTGTTCGATTTATATGGATAATATCTTTTATGGTCATGCACCCGTGATGAATGGTTTATTTCTGTCGAATCTTGATAGTACTCATACGCACATCCATAATGTTGATGCTAAAAGGATTAAACTTAATGATGATATATCTGCATATATGTGGCACTGCCGTCTAGGTCATATTGACGTTAAACGCATGAAGAAACTCTATTCCGATGGACTTTTGGAATCACTTGATTTTGAATCATTTGATACATGTGAGCCATGCCTTATGGGCAACATGACTAGAACGCCGTTTTCCGGTTCAATGGAACGGGTGATAGATTTATTGGAAATCATACATACTAATGTATGCGGTACAATGAGTGTGTCGACGCGAGGTGGATATCGTTATTTTGTTACTTTCACAGATGATTTGAGTAGATATGGGTATATCTATTTGATGAAACACAAATCTGAAACCTTTGAAAAGTTCAAATAATTTCAGAATGAAGTGGAAAATCATCGTAATAGAAAGATCAAATTTCTGCGGTCCGACCGTGGTGGTGAGTATCTAAGTTACGAGTTTAGCACACACATGAAAGAGTGTGGAATAGTTTCACAACTCACGCCTGCCGGAACACCACAACGTAATGGTGTGTCGGAACGTCGTAATTGTACTCTATTGGATATGGTTCGATCTATGATGTCTCTGACTGACTTGCCACTGTCATTTTGGGGTTATGCACTGGAAACTGGTGCATTCACTTTAAATCGGGCACCGTCTAAATCAGTTGAAATGACACCGTATGAATTATGGTTTGGAAATAAACCTAAGCTGTCATTTCTTAAAGTTTGGGGATGCGATGTTTATGTGAAGAAACTTCAGCCGGATAAACTAGAACCCAAAGCAGAAAAATGCGTCTTCATAGGATACCCTAAAGAAACAATTGGGTATTCCTTCTATCACAGATCCGAGGTCAAGGTTTTCGTTGCCAAGAATGGATCCTTTCTAGAGAAAGAGTTTCTCGCGAAAGGTGTGAGTAGTCGAAAGGTAGAACTCAAAGAGGTTATTGAACCTTCTCTTCATGAAATGGCGAGTAGCACAGCACCGGAAGTCGTTCCGGAGTTGACTTCACCAAATGAAGAAAGAACTAATGATAATGATCATGAAAATCCGAAAGAGAACACTACCGAACCTCGCAGGTCTAGCAGGACACGTGCAGCTCCTGAACTGTACGGGAATCCTATTGTGAATTTCATGGTTGATGAAATGGATGACCCTGTGACGTATGAAGAAGCGATGATGAGCCCGGATTCCAACAAATGGCTAGAAGCCATGAAATCCGAGATGGAATCCATGTACGAAAACCAGGTTTGGACCTTGGTGGACTTACCTCATGACCGAAAGGCCGTTGAGAATAAATGGATTTTCAAAAAAAAACTAATGCTGATGGTAATGTAACTGTCTATAAATCTCGACTTATCGCAAAAGGGTTTCGACAAATTCAAGGAGTTTACTACGATGAGACATTCTCTCCCGTAGCGATGCTAAAATTAGTTAGGATTATGTTAGCAATTGCTGCATATTTCGATTATGAAATATGGCAGATGGATGTCAAAACTGTGTTCCGCAATGGTAACATTGAAGAAGAGTTGTATATGATACAACCAAATGGTTTTGTCGATCCAAAGGATGCTAACAAGGTGTGCAAGCTTCAGCGATCCATCTATGGACTGAAGCAAGCATCACGGAGTTGGAATCTCCGCTTTGATGAGGTGATCAAAGAGTTTGGATTTGTCCAACTTATGGAGAGGCTTGTATTTACAAGAAAGTGAGTGGGAGCAATGTGGCATTTCTGATATTATATGTGGATGACATATTATTGATTGGAAATGATATAGATCTTTTAAATAGTGTTAAAAGTTATCTAAATAGCAAATTTTCTATGAAGACCTAGGTGAAGCGTCATATATATTAGGCATAAAGATCTATAGAGATAGATCGAGACGCCTAATAGGGCTATCGCAAAGTACATACCTTGATAAGATTTTAAAGAAGTTTAAAATGGACGAAAGTAAGAAGGGGTTCTTACCTATGTTGCAAGGCAAGACATTGAGTAAGACTCAAAGTCTGGCTATGGAGGAAGAAAGAGAGATAATGGATAAGATCCCCTATGCCTCAGCCATAGGCTCTATAATGTACGCCATGCTATGTACAAGACCGGATGTGGCACATGCTATTAGTTTGACTAGTAGGTACCAATCTGATCCAGGTTTGGAACACTAGATAGCGGTTAAGAATATCCTTAAGTACTTGACAAGAATTAAGGAAATGTTTCTTGTATATGGAGGTGAAGAAGAGCTGGTCGCTAATTATTATGTCGACGCTAGCTTTGACACTGATCCGGATGACTCTAAGTCTCAATCCGGATATGTATTTCTCATGAATGGAGCAGCAGTTAGTTGGAGGAGCTCCAAACAACCTCTGGTAACAAGGTCAACAGCGGAGGCGGAATATATTGCTGCTTTAGAAGCAGCACAGGAAGCAGTTTGGATGAAGGAGTTCATAACCGAACTTGGTGTGGTTCCTAGTGCGCTGGATCCAATGGTGATCTATTGTGACAACAATGGAGCCATAGCCAACGCAAAGGAACCAAGGTCTCATAATAATTCCAAACATATTAAGCGCCGATTTCACTCCATCCGTGAGCATGTCAAGGATGGAGATATAAAGATTTGTAAAGTACATATGGATCTCAATGTAGCAGATCTGTTGACTAAAACTCTCCCTAGAGCAAAACATGATCAACACCAGAACTCCATGGGTGTTAGATTTATCACCATGTAACTAGATTATTGTGTCTAGTGCAAGTGGGAGACTAAAGGGAATATGCCCTGAGAGGCAATAATAAAGTTGTTATTATACATATTCCAAGTATATGATAGATGTTTATTTTACATGCTATAATTGTATTAATTTGGAAACGTTAATACATGTGTGTTTGATAAACAAAAAGGAAAGTTCCTAGTTATGCCTCTCTTATAAACTAGCTCGTTGATTAACAAGATGATCAAGGTTTCCTGATCATGGACATTGGATGTTGTTAATAACGAGGTCACAACATTAGTGGAATGATGTGATGAACAATCATCCGAAGTATAGCATTACGATCAAAGTCATTGTGTTTATATTGCTATAACATCTAACAAAGTAATCCTAGTCCTTAGACCATGAGATCATGTTAATCACTAATACTGGAAGAGTATCTTGATAACATCAAACATCACACCGTGAAAGGGTGATTATAAAGGTGGGTTCAATGCTACGAAAGTGTTATGTAGAAGCTCATGGATCAAGAGTGGGATTTGTCCATCCCGATGACGGATAGATATTATCTAGGCCCTCTCGGTGATATCACATTGGTTAGCTTGCAAGTAAGTTGCAAGTAAGTGATGAGATCACTAGAATGTTATATCACGGGAACGAGAAAAGAGTACATGTCGGTAATGAGATCAAACTAGGTATGGAGATACCGAGGATCGAATCTCGGACATGTAATATATCGCGAGACAAAAGGTTTTAGTTACTAATGTTAAAGGTTCTCACGATCACAGAAGTCATCGTAGAATGTGTAGGAGTCAGTATGGATCTCCAAGTCCCGCTTCTGATTATTGATCTGAGAGGGGTCTCGATCATGTCTGCATTATTCATGAACCGTAGGTGAAAGGACATATACTGTCATAATCACTTTTGGTGTTCGGTAACAAATAGTAGACCCTGTTTTACAGTTTTCTATTGTCTACAGGTTGATATATTACAAAGTGAAAAGGACTGCATGTCTCTTGGGAATTCCAGACCAGAGTCTCCGGTCTGCCAAGACCGGAGTGTCTGGTGTGGTCCGGAGTTTCCCCAGGAGTCTCCGGAGGGGGCTTCTATTTTCCTGCCTGGGTCATTCTGTTTGGTGGTCCGGAGCTTGGTCCGGAGGAAGGTCCGGAGTCTCCGGTCCGTGGCTCAAACCGGAGTCTCCAGTGCAGTTGGACCGGAGTCTCTAGACCACTTGGCTCACAAGTGGGCTGGGTCATTCTGTTTGACGGTCCGGAGGCTGGTCTGGAGATTGACCGGAGTCTCCGGTGTGCAGACCGGAGTCTTTGGTCTGACTCTTCCCCAACGGTCAGAAAACGGTTCACTGGTGCGTAGGGCTATAAATAGAGGACCTTATCCCCTTCCTCCTGCTGCTCGTCCACCTCAAGAACACCATGTCCATTTGAGCCACCAAATCAATAAGATCTCTTCATCCAACCATCCAAAGTCTTTGATCTTTGGAGAATCGAAGGAGGAGGCCTTGATCTACAGCTTCACCAAGAGAGATCTTAATTTCCCCCTCATTCACTTGAGGGCCCCCATGCTCTAGTGTTTCATTGGAAACCCTAGGTTTTGATTTGGTTCTTACAAGCTTGTCTTTGATTGTTTGACAGCTTGCTTGTATTTGGGAGCCTCCAATTAAGTTGTGGATGTGTGCCCCGAACTTGTTGTAACGGTGCCGGCTTCCCACTCGAAGGTTGCCGTATAGTGGAAGAGGTGAATCGAACCCCTTGGGGTGAGGTTCATCGGAGAACAAGGGAGGCATGTCGTGGCGTTGGTGGTTTGACACCACCCCCTCTCCAAACGTAGACGTACTTCCCCTCAAAAGGAAGGAACTACGGGAAACAAATCCTTGTGTCTCTGAGTGCTCCGCTTTGGTTACTTCTATCCTTTACCGCACTTTGCTTATATAGTTCTTGCTTGGTTCTTGTACTAGGTTGACATATAGGTAAATTCACCATAGTTGCATAATCTAGAGAATTTACCTTTTCGTGTCAAACCCTAAATTGAAAAAGAGTAAAATTTTGAGTAGCGCCTATTCACCCCCCCTTTAGGTGCCCATATGATCCTTTCAATTGGTATCAGAGCCTCGGCTCTTTATTCGGGCTTAACCGCCTAAGAGATTATGGTTAACCCATAGGAGGGAGAAAGTGAGGCTAGCCATTTGGTGACCATGGTAGATCTCAAGAACTTGGAAACAAGCTTGAGCTCTTCCTTGGGCAAAGAAATCCAACAGTTACGTCAACTTGTTGAGCAACTTGTTAGGGATAAGCAAACCTCACCTCCTCCCTCTCTAGAGGAAACACCACCAAACCCAAAGGCTAATGCTCCGGCTAAGCCTTTGGAGGAAGTGGTGGGGGATGAACATAATTCCACTAACTCCACCACCAAAAAGGGTGATGGGAAAGAAAAGTTCCATACGGTTCCCGGATGGTACTCTCCCGACCCTCCAATCCCTCATCCACATATAAATAATAGAGGAGACCCACCTAAGTTAGATGCACATACTTTTGCTCAATGGCAAGTGTTAGTGAAATCTCATGTGCGTAGCTCTTGCATTGATTTGTGGAATATTATTGAAGAAGGACTCAAAATTGAGGATCCAACCAACTTGACAAGAAGAGAAGTGGTAAATAGCCAACTCAATGCGACTGCCTTGCACATGATCCAACTTGGAGTGGGGCCAAAGGACTTTCCCCACATTGAGCACTACAACACCGCCAAGGAAGCTTGGGACGCTCTCATTGACTTGTTTGTTGGCAATGAGAGTATGAGAAGAAATAGATATGATGCCTTAAGCAATGAGGCCGAAGGGTTCTTCATGAAGGATGGTGAGGATCATGAAGACATGTATCGAAGACTCAAATCCACAGCCACCGCCTTCAGGAATGTTGGTGCCTCTCACATTGATGATGCGTGGATCAAGAGGAAGTATGTGAGTGCACTCATGCCTTTCGAGCCTACTGACTTGAAGAGTCTCCAAGGAAGACACAACTACCATATCATGACCTCCAATGAAGTGATGCAAGAGATGGCCGCCTTCAAGGTTGCTGCCAAGAATGCCAAAGACGCCCGTGCTTGTGCCATTGGAATGAGTAGCGGTGTCAATCTTGCCTTAAAGGCCAAGGTTGTGGAGTATGATGAAGATGAAGGAAGCGATGAGGGACCCTTAATGAGTCACACCGAAGATGTCAAGGTTGCTCATGGTGAATACATGGCCTTCTGTGCAAGAAACTTTTGGAAAGATCCCGCCAAGGCCAAGATGGAAATGCAACAAAGAAGCAACCCCAATGGGAGAAGAGACAATGGGTCCAAGTTGAGAACTTGTTTCAATTGTGGTGACCGCTATCACTTCATTGCGGCTTGTCCCTATGAGAAAAGAGAAGACCATGGGGGTAAACTTGTGTTGAAGAAGACCTCGAAAGCTCCCTACAAGAAACCCTTCATCAAAAGTAACTCAACCCACAAGAAGCCGGGAGAAATTGTCTTGATCACACATGAAGAGTACTCCTCCGATGATGATGATGAAGATGAAGAAGAGGATACATCAAGTGGTGTGGCGGCTCTTGCCACTACCTCTACCCCGTCATTCTCCCTCTTCGACTCTCCAAATGAGAATATCTCCAACAAGAATGTCACTTGCCTTATGGCAAGAGGAACGGAGGTATTATCATCAACACACTCCACCTACCTAATCAATGATGATGATTTTGATGATGAGTTGTCTCTTGAGGTCAAAAAGGAATTAGTTGCTTTTGATGTGTTCATGAACAACTTGCAAGGGGAACACAAGAAACATGTTGTGGACCTCTTAAATCAACTTGCACACACACGAGAACTTCTAGATGAGAGATGTCAATTAGGGAGAGAGTACATGATTGAGGTAGAAGCTATAAATAATGCCTTAGAAGAAGAACAAGAAACTAAATTATCTCTTGAAACTAAACTAGGGGGTCTTGATGATGCAAATGATCTCATTATTAATAAACTCATCAAGGAACTTGATCATGCTATTGCTAAATACAAAAAGGCTAAAAGGGATAAGATTGAGTTTGATGTTGTTCATGAAAAAGTTGTCGAGGACTTTAGGACACTTGACAAGGCTCACAAGGCCTTGGAAAGTGAACTATTGTCACTCACAAAGTCTCGTGAAAAGCTTCAAACTCAATTGATCAATACTCCCTCACCTAGTACATTCATTCCTTCTAGTTGTACAAATACTCTTGAAGAACATGCTAGGTTGAAGGGGGAGCTAGCTAAGACCTCCTTTCCCAAAGGAAACAAGTCTATTGGTGACCTCTTAAACAAGCAAAGGTCAAATGGTGAAAAAGGGGGCATCGGCTTTGTCTCTAAAGCCAAGAAGAAAAAGAACAACAACAAGAAGAAGGCCAAGCCCGCCCAAGAAAAGAACAAGGTCATTGTGGGAAGTAAGACCCCAAGTGGCAAAACTATGTCTCATGATGATTTTGCGGGTAGTGCTAACCCTCACTATGTCTTAATGCGTGATTATTATGGTGATGTGTATGCACAATATGTTTGCCCATTTGATGGTTATATTGCATGGTCTATTTGGGTTCCCAAGATCCTTGTTGCTAACAAAAGTGGACCCATTGAAAGATGGGTACCTAAAAACTAGTTTGATATTTTGTAGACCTATGCTTCCGGAGGGTCAAAATGGGTGCTTGATAGTGGATGCACAAGTCATATGACCGGAAGTGCGTCTAGTGTCAAGGAGTTGAGACCAAATGTTGATCAGATATTTGTGACATATGCCGACAAATCGAAGTCTAAGGTAATGGGTTTCGGCAAAGTTGTGGTTGCACACGATATCACTCTCGTGGACGCCATGCTTGTTGAGACCCTTGGCTATAATTTAGTTTCAGTTCGTTCTCTTAGAAAGATGGGTTTTGCCGTCTTCATTGATAATGATATTGTGATCCTCATGTGGAGCAAGTCTCTAAAGGTCGCTTTCAATGGGTACGTCGAGAATGACTTGTACGTGGTGGACTTCTCGGGGAAAACCACTACAAGTCTGATGTGCCTATTCGGAAAGGCCGATGTGGGTTGGCTATGGCATCGTCGTCTAGCCCGTGTCAACATGAGAACTTTGCAAAGCCTCCACAAGGATGGTCATATTGTTGGACTAAAAGAAAATGTTTGCTTTGCCAAAGATCGTATTTGCAGGGCATGTGTTGAAGGAAAGATGCATGATTCTCCCCACAAGCCAAATAACTACATCAAGTCCAAGAGGATCTTGGAGCTCCTTCATGTGGATCTCTTTGGTCCTCGTCTCATGCGAGTCTTGGTGGGAAGAAATATTGTTTGGTGATTGTTGATGATTACCCAAGATACACTTGGGTATATTTCTTCAAGTTAAAAATGAGACCCAAGAGAACTTCATCGACTTCATCAACATGGCTCAATGTCAACACAATGTCCCAGTGTTAACAATAAGAAGTGACAATGGTACCGAGTTCAAGAACTACACATTAAATGGATTTCTTAGTGATGAGGGAATAAAACATCAATATTCCGCTGCATATACCCGTCAACAAAATGGTGTAGCTGAGAGGAAGAACCGGACTCTTATTGACATGGCAAGGACTATGTTGGCGGAATTTAAATCTCCATACAATTTTTGGGCTGAAGCTATCTCCACCGCATGCCATGCATCAAACCGTCTCTATCTTCGCAAAGAATTGATCAAGACTCCACATGAAATCCTTACCGGTAACAAGCCTAATGTTTCTTACTTCCGGGTATTCGGTTGTAAGTGCTTCTATCGCATTAAGGGCATTCATTTATCCAAGTTTGATTCCAAAGCATTAGAGAGTATTTTTGTTGGTTATGGTCTCGAATCCCACACTTATAGAATCTATGACAAGCTCTTAGGAATTGTCATATAATCTTATAGTGTGGTATTTGAAGAATATGATGGTCCCCAAGCGGGGCGTGTTGATGTTTGTGATGTAGATGATGAAATGCCTCAGGATGCCATAGGAAGAATGGGTGCGGGTTTCATCCGCCCTGTTGAGGAACCCTTTATGGTGGATCGAGAAGAACTATGCTCTACTCAAGTGGAGTCGTCATATTCACAACTTCAACAAGCTACTATCGAGGAGGACACTGAGCCATGCCAAATACAAGTTATGGACCCTCAACCTGCTGATCAACAAGAAACCTCTAGCCAGGAGATACTTGAATCTCCATTTACCAGAATGTCCAGTGGTGCGAAGGCTATTACACAAGGAAGATCTATAGAAACTGCCTTAAGGAAAGCTCAATGCCTATCTAGGAGTATGTTTGATCAAGACCAAGGTCAATCTTTGCCTCTTACAGAAGAGAATAATGTTGGAGATATGCCCAAGAGGCAATAATAAAAGCGGTTATTATTATATCTTTGTGTTTATGATGAATGTTTACATCCCATGCTGTAATTGTATTATTAGGAAACACTAATACTTGTGTGTTTTGTAAACATGTAAGAGTCCCTAGTAAGCCTCTTGTTGAACTAGCTTGTTGATTAATAGATGATCATGGTTTCCTAGTCATGGACATTGGATGTCATTAATAACAAGGTTGTATCATTAGGAGAATGACGTGATGGACACACACCCATAGTAAGCGTAGCATAAGATCAAGTCATTAAGTTCGTATTGCTATAAGCTTTTAAATGCATAGTGACCTAATCCTTCGACCATGAGGTTGTGTTAATCACCATCACCGGATGGGTACTTTGATGACATCAAACACCGCTTCGTAACTGGGTGGTCATAAAGGTGTCGTTGGGTATTCTGAAAGTATGTGTTGAAGCGCATGGACCAAGATTGGGATTTGTCCATCCATACGACGGATAGATATGCTCTGGGCCCTCTCGGTGGAATGTCATCTAGTTAGCTTGCAAGCATGTGACTAGGTCACAAGGGATGACATATCACGGAACGAGTAAAGAGTACTTGTCAGTAACGAGGTAGAACTAGGTATGGAGATACCGATGATCAAGCCTCGGATAAGTAGAGTATCGCGAGACAAAGGGAATTGGTTTCGTATGTTAATGGTTCAATCGATCACGAAGTCATCGTTGAGTATGTGGGAGCCGTTATGGATCTCCAGATCCCGCTGATGGTTATTGATCGGAGAGGTGTCTCCGTCATGTCTACATATTCACGAACCGTAGGGTGACACACTTAAGGTTCGAAGTTGTTTTTAAGTAGATATAGAATGTGCGTTGGAGACCGAATGTTGTTCGGAGTCTTGGATTGGATTCGGGACATCACGAGGAGCTCCGGAATTGTCCGGGGAGTAAGATTCTTATAATGGGGATCTTTTTCTGAGTTAGGAAATGTTCCGGAGTGTTTGTATGGGGATTCTAGAAGGTTTCGGAATGTTCCGGAAGGTTCTAGAAGATATTTTGGAGTTTATTTGAAAACCAAGATAAGATAAGATAAGATAAGATAAGGGAAATTTAAAGAGGAGACTTGGGGGGGAGGACTCCTCCCCCCACCTCCTTGGTGCACCGTCCCTAAGGGGTGGGCCTAGGGGTGGGAACCCTAGGCCGCACCCCTCCCTCTCTATATAGAGGGGTGGAGGCGCCACCCCCCTTTGATCCTCCACCCTTGCCCCAAGCCGCCTCTCTCCTCCTCCTTCTTTCTGCTCAGGCTTAGGCGAAGCCCTGCAGAATTCTCCACTCCACCACCACCACCACGCCGTCGTGCTGCTGGGATTCCGTGGAGAGATCTACTACCTCCGCTGCTCGCTGGAACGAGGAGAGGAAGGTCCGCTTCGACTCCGCACGTGTGACCGACTACGGAAGCGCTGCCGGAACGCGGCGCCGGAAGGATCGTCCACTCGATCTTGAGATCGGCAAGTGATCGACTACATCAACCACGAGATCTAATCTCGTAACGCTTTCATGTCTACAAGGGTTAGTACAGATCTATCTCGTTGCACATGTCTAATAGATTAGATCTTGGATTTTATCTAGATTAGATCTGGGTTTTGTTCGTTCTTGCGGTAGAAATTTTTTGTTTTCCATGCTACGAACCCATCAGTGGCATCAGAGCCGTGTCTATGCGTAGATCTGTTGCACGAGTAGAACACAATGGTTTTGTGGGCGTTGGTGCTCGTGCCGTCTTTTGCTTTGTGTACTTTGCATCTTGCGGCATGGTGGGATGAAGCGGCTCGGGCTAACCTTACATGTCATCGCACATGAGACTTGCTCCACGCTTGGCGTGTAACTTGCTTTGCACAAGTGGCTTTGCGGGTGTCTGTCTCTCCCACCATAGTATAGATCCAATTTACACTTTGCAAATTTTGATAGCACTTGTATCAACGTTGTGGTTCAGTTTCGTAGGTAAGATCCGTTCTTATTCGAAAGCCCCAAACCACGTAAAACATGCAAAGAAAATAAGAGGCGTCTAACTTGTTTTTGCAGCGGTTTTGTGATGTGATATGGCCATCATGTGATTGTGATTATATTTGATGTATGCAATGATCCTTGTTGTAATATGGCAACCGACAGGAGCCTAACGGTTGTGTTTAATTCTGTTAAGACCTGCGTGTCTATTCATCTTGTAATAGCTTTATTCCAAGTAGTTGTAATAGTTGCTAGTGATGATGGACAACCATGAAGCGGTGCCACTGACCTTGACGCAACGCTGGTGATGATGGAGATCATGTCCGTGCTTTGGAGATGGAGATCAAAGGCGCAAGAAGAAAGGGCCATATCATATCACACTAATTATGAATTGCATGTGATGTTAATCCTTTATGCATCTTGTATTGCTTAGATCGCGACGGTAGCATTATAAGATGATCCCTCTCACTAAATATCAAGTAATAAAGTGTTCACCCTTAGTTGGCACCATTGCTAAGACTCGTCGTTTCGAAGCATCTCGTGATGATCGGATGTGATAGATTTTATGTGTGCATACAACGGGTGCAAGCCAGATTTGCACATGCGGAACTAAGGTTATCTTGACGAGCCTAGCATGTACAGACATGGTCTCGGAACACGGAATACCGAAAGGTAGAGCATGAGTCATATAAATGATATGATGAACATGAAGATTGTTCGCCGATGAAACTACATCTTCTCTCGTGAAGATCGGACTTGGTGTAGTGGACTTGGTTCGTGTAATCACTAAGACAATGTGAGGGATGTTGTTTTGAGTGGGAGTTCACCTAGTTAATTTAAGAATTAAATTTGAACTCAATTTATCATAAACTTAGTCTAAACTACTTGCAAAAATTTGTTGTAGATTATGGCAACCCCCTCCATCAATTTCAATGCGTTCTTAGAGAAAGAAAAGCTTAAAAACAATGGAAGCAATTTCACGGACTGGTTCCGTGGACTGAAGATCGTCCTCAGGGCTGGTCAGTTGACCTATGTGCTCGAAGCATCGCTAGGTGACCCACCTGCAGAAGATGCCACCGATGACGTAAAGAATGTTTACGCCACTCAGAAAAATCATTACTCTATAGTTCAGTGTGCCATCCTGTACGGTTTAGAAGCGGAGCTCCAAAAGCGTTTTGAGCACCACGACCCATTCGAGATCATTAAGGAGCTCAGGCTAATTTTTGAGACTCGCACGGCCATGGAGAGCTATGAGGCCTCCGAAAAGTTCTTTAACTGTAAGATGGAAGAGGGAAGCTCCGTTAGCGAGCACGTGCTCACCATGTCTGGGTACGCAAACAAGCTCCAAGAGTTGGGGATATCGATTCCTAATGAGTTAGGGATTCACCGTCTCCTCCAATCACTGCCACCAAGTTACAAGAACTTTGTGATGAACTACAATATGCACTGCATGAACAAGACGTTGCCTGAACTATCGTCCATGCTGAAAACTGCTGAAGTGGAGATCAAGAAGGAGCACAAAGTGTTGATGGTCAATAAGACCACCAATTTCAAGAGAGAGGGCAAGCCTAAGAACAAGGGCAACTTCAAGAAGGACGGCAAGAAAGCTGCCGCACCTGCAAAAAAGCCCAAGGTTGGTCCTAAGCCTAAAACTGAGTGCTTCTACTGCAAGGGTGCTGGTCACTGGAAGCGTAACTGCCCCAAGTACCTGGCGGATCTGAAGAATGGTAACATCAAGAAGAAAGGTATATTTGATATATATGTTATTGATGTGTATCTTACTAGTAATCGTAGTAGTGCCTGGGTATTTGATACTGGTTCGGTTGCTCATATTTGTAACTCGAAACAGGAGCTGCGGAATAAGCGAAGACTGGCGAGAGACGAGGTGACGATGCGCGTTGGAAATGGCTCCAAGGTTGATGTGATCGCCGTCGGCACGCTCCCTCTACATCTACCTTCGGGATTAGTTTTAAATTTGAATAATTGTTATTTGGTGCCTGCGTTAAGCATGAACATTATATCTGGATCTTGTTTATTGCGAGACAGTTACTCTTTTAAGTCTGAGAATAAAGGATGTTCAATTTATAAGAGTAATATCTTTTATGGTAATGCACCTGAGATGAATGGTTTATTCTTACTGAATCTCGATAGTAGTGATACACATGTTCACAACATAGATGCTAAACGAACAAAATTGAATGATAATTCTACATACATGTGGCACTGTCGTCTTGGTCACATTGGAGTGAAGCGTATGAAGAAACTCCATTCTGATGGACTTCTTGAATCACTTGATTTTGAATCACTTGAAAGATGTGAAGCATGTCTAATGGGAAAAATGACTAAGACTCCATTCTCTGGTACAATGGAGCGAGCTATAGACTTATTGGAAATAATACATACCGATGTGTGCGGTCCAATGAGTGTAGCATCGCGTGGTGGATATCGTTACGTTCTCACTTTCACAGATGACTTAAGTAGATATGGGTATGTCTACTTTATGAAACATAAGTCCGAAACTTTCGAGAAGTTTAAGGAATTTCAAAGTGAAGTGGAAAATCATCGTAACAAGAAGATTAAGTTTCTGCATTCTGACTGTGGAGGTGAATATCTAAGTTACGAGTTTGGCATGCATTTAAAGAAATGTGGAATACTTTCGCAATTGACACCGCCGGGAACACCACAATGTAATGGTGTGTCCGAACGTCGTAACCGAACTCTCTTAGATATGGTTCGGTCTATGATGTCTCTTACAGATTTACCGCTATCGTTTTGGGGCTATGCATTAGAGACAGCCGCATTCACTTTAAACAGGGCACCATCTAAATCCGTTGAACCGACACCGTACGAATTGTGGTTTGGTAAGAAACCTAAGTTGTCGTTCCTTAAAGTCTGGGGTTGCGAAGCATATGTAAAGAAGTTACAACCTGAAAAGCTTGAACCCAAAGCGGAGAAATGCGTATTCATAGGATACCCTAAAGAAACAATTGGGTATACCTTCTATCATAAATCCGAAGGCAAAGTTTTCGTTGCCAAGAATGGATCCTTTCTTGAGGAGTTTCTCTCGAAGGAGGTGACTGGAAGGAAAGTAGAACTCGACGAGGTTATTGAACCTTCTCTCGGATTTGAGAGTAGCGCAGCACCGGAAGATGTTTTTGTGCCGCCTGCACCAATTGGAGAGGAAGCTAATGACAAAGATCATGAAACTTCAGTCGAAGTTGCTGCTGAACCTCGCAGGTCAACAAGGGTTCGTACCACTCCTGATTGGTATGACTCTGCCTTGAATGTCATGTTGGTGGACAACGCTGATGACCCTGCGACGTATGAAGAAGCTATGGTGAGCCCAGATTCCGACAAATGGCTAGAAGCCATGAAATCCGAAATGGGATCCATGTACGAAAACCAAGTATGGACTTTGGTGGACTTACCGGATGGCCGTAAGGCTGTCGAGAACAAATGGATTTTCAAGAGAAAAACAGATGCTGATGGTAATGTTACCGTCTATAAAGCTCGACTTGTCGCGAAAGGGTTCCGACAAATTCAAGGAGTTGACTATGATGAGACATTCTCACCAGTAGCGAAGCTAAAGTCTGTGAGGATTTTGTTAGCAATTGCTGCACATTTCGATTATGAGATTTGGCAGATGGATGTCAAAACGGCGTTCCTTAATGGAGACATTGAGGAAGAGTTGTATATGGTACAACCCAAGGGTTTTGTCGATCCTAAAGATGCTGACAAGGTATGCATACTTCAGCGCTCCATTTATGGACTGAAGCAAGCATCCCGGAGTTGGAATCAACGTTTTGATAAAGTAATCAAAAAATTTGGGTTTATACAAACTTATGGAGAAGCTTGTATTTACAAGAAAGTGAGTGGGAGCTCTGTTTATTCCTAGTACTATATGTAGATGACATATTGTTGATTGGGAATGATATAGAACTTCTTAATAGCGTCAAAACCTATTTGAATAATAGTTTTTCAATGAAGAATCTTGGCGAAGCGGCATATATTCTAGGCATCAAGATTTATAGAGATAGATCAAGACGCCTAATAGCGCTTTCACAAAGTACATACCTTGACAAAGTTCTAAAGAAGTTTAGAATGGAAGATAGCAAGAAAGGGTTCGTGCCCATGTTGTCAGGTAAGACTTTGAGTAAGACTCAAAGTCCAGCCACGGCAGAAGATAGAGAGAAAATGAATAATATTCCCTATGCCTCGGCCATAGGTTCTATCATGTATGCCATGCTGTGTACAAGACCGGATATAGCACATGATGTTAGTTTGACTAGCAGATATCAAAGTGATCCTGGAATGGAACACTGGACAGCGGTCAAGAATATCCTAAAATACCTAAAGAGGACTAAGGATATGGTTCTTTCTTATGGAGGTGATGAACAGCTTGTTGTAAACGGTTACACCGATGCTAGTTGGAGCACCGATCCGGATGACTCGAAGTCACAGTCGGGATACGTATTTATTTTGAATGGTGCTGCAGTGAGCTGGAGGAGTGCAAAGCAAAGCGTTGTGGCAAAATCTTCAACTGAATCGGAATACATAGCTGCTTCGGAGGCTGCGCAAGAAGCCATATGGATGAAGGAGTTCATTACTGAACTTGGCGTGGTTCCCAGTGCGTTGGACCCGATGGCCATCTACTGTGACAACACAGGTGCCATAGCTAATGCACAGGAGCCAAGGTCACATAGCAAGTTGAAGCACATCAAGCTACGTTTCCATGCTATTCGCGAGTATGTCCAAGATGGAAAAGATTTGCAAAGTACACACTGATCTGAATGTGGCAGATCCGTTGACTAAACCTCTCCCTAGGGCAAAGCATGACCAACACCAGAACGCCATGGGTGTTAGGTATATTACCATGTAATCTAGATTATTGACTCTAGTGCAAGTGGGAGACTGTTGGAGATATGCCCAAGAGGCAATAATAAAAGTGGTTATTATTATATCTTTGTGTTTATGATGAATGTTTACATCCCATGCTGTAATTGTATTATTAGGAAACACTAATACTTGTGTGTTTTGTAAACATGTAAGAGTCCCTAGTAAGCCTCTTGTTGAACTAGCTTGTTGATTAATAGATGATCATGGTTTCCTAGTCATGGACATTGGATGTCATTAATAACAAGGTTGTATCATTAGGAGAATGACGTGATGGACACACACCCATAGTAAGCGTAGCATAAGATCAAGTCATTAAGTTCGTATTGCTATAAGCTTTTAAATGCATAGTGACCTAATCCTTCGACCATGAGGTTGTGTTAATCACCATCACCGGATGGGTACTTTGATGACATCAAACACCGCTTCGTAACTGGGTGGTCATAAAGGTGTCGTTGGGTATTCTGAAAGTATGTGTTGAAGCGCATGGACCAAGATTGGGATTTGTCCATCCATACGACGGATAGATATGCTATGGGCCCTCTCGGTGGAATGTCATCTAGTTAGCTTGCAAGCATGTGACTAGGTCACAAGGGATGACATATCACGGAACGAGTAAAGAGTACTTGTCAGTAACGAGGTAGAACTAGGTATGGAGATACCGATGATCAAACCTCGGATAAGTAGAGTATCGCGAGACAAAGGGAATTGGTTTCGTATGTTAATGGTTCAATCGATCACGAAGTCATCGTTGAGTATGTGGGAGCCGTTATGGATCTCCAGATCCCGCTGATGGTTATTGATCGGAGAGGTGTCTCCGTCATGTCTACATATTCACGAACCGTAGGGTGACACACTTAAGGTTTGAAGTTGTTTTTAAGTAGATATGGAATGTGCGTTGGAGACCGAATGTTGTTCGGAGTCTTGGATTGGATTCGGGACATCACGAGGAGCTCCGGAATTGTCCGGGGAATAAGATTCTTATAATGGGGATCTTTTTCTGAGTTAGGAAATGTTCCGGAGTGTTTGTATGGGGATTCTAGAAGGTTTCGGAATGTTCCGGAAGGTTCTAGAAGATATTTTGGAGTTTATTTGAAAACCAAGATAAGATAAGATAAGATAAGGGAAATTTAAAGAGGAGACTTGGGGGGGGAGGACTCCTCCCCCCACCTCCTTGGTGCACCGGTCCTAAGGGGTGGGCCTAGGGGTGGGAACCCTAGGCCGCACCCCTCCCTCTCTATATAGAGGGGTGGAGGCGCCACCCCCCTTTGATCCTCCACCCTTGCCCCAAGCCGCCTCTCTCCTCCTCCTTCTTTTTTCTCAGGCTTAGGCGAAGCCCTGCAGAATTCTCCACTCCACCACCACCACCACGCCGTCGTGCTGCTGGGATTCCGTGGAGAGATCTACTACCTCCGCTGCTCGCTGGAACGAGGAGAGGAAGGTCTGCTTCGACTCCGCGCGTGTGACCGACTACGGAAGCGCTGCCGGAACGCGGCGCCGGAAGGATCGTCCACTCGATCTTGAGATCGGCAAGTGATCAACTACATCAACCACGAGATCTAATCTCGTAACGCTTTCATGTCTACAAGGGTTAGTACAGATCTATCTCGTTGCACATGTCTAATAGATTAGATCTTGGCTTTTATCTAGATTAGATCTGGGTTTTGTTCGTTCTTGCGGTAGAAATTTTTTGTTTTCCATGCTACGAACCCATCAAATAATTCCAATGATGATCAAGGTCAAGTTGATGGTCAAGACGAGGACCAAAATGATGAAGTGACCCCCCCAAGAAACAACAAGGAGATCGAAACTCGTCGCCAAGCTAGAATGGATAGAATATTGGAATTAAGAGACCACACTCTTGAGAATGTGGTAGGAGATCTAACAAGAGGGATATCTACTCGAGCTCAACTGAAGAACTTTGGTGAGCACCAAGCACACATTTCCATGGTGGAACCAAAGAAAGTATGGGAAGCTCTTGAAGATTCGGATTGGTTGGATGCAATGCACAAAGAGCTCAACAACTTTGAGTAAAACAAAGTATGGAAGTTAGTGGAAAAGCCAAAAGATTGCCGCAATGTTATAGGCACCAAGTGGATTTTCAAGAACAAGCAAGATGAGCATGGAATTGTGATAAGGAACAAGGCAAGATTGGTTGCACAAGGGTTCTCTCAAATTGAAGGCATTGATTATGGAGAGACTTATGCACTCGTGGCTCGCCTTGAGTCCATCCGTATCCTTCTTGCTTATGCGGCACATGATAAACTTAAACTACAACAAATGGATGTAGAAAGTGCATTTCTTAATGGTCCATTGCATGAGTTGGTATATGTGAAACAACCCCTGGGGTTTGAGGATCCCAACTTTCCAAACCATGCCTACAAACTCGATAAGGCACTCTATGGGCTCAAGCAAGCCCCACGCACGTGGTATGAGCACCTTAGAGAGTTGTTGTTAAATCGTGGGTTTGAGGTTGGGAAAATCGATCCCACTCTTTTTACTAAGAAGGTCAATGGGGAACTTTTTGTATGCCAAATTTATGTAGATGATATTATCTTTGGCTCATCTAACAAAGTTTTTAATGATGAATTCTCAAAGCTTATGACTAACAGGTTCAGGATGTCTATGATGGGAGAATTGAGAGTACTTCTTGGTTTTGAGATCAAGCAAGTGAGAGGAGGAACATTCTTTAACCAAGCCAAGTACACTCAAGATATGCTCAAAAGATTCAACATGAAAGACCTAAATGGAGCTCCCACTCCCATGGCAACAAAGACTCATCTTGAACTAAACCCAAATGGTAAAGATGTGGATCAAAAGGTATACCGAGCCATGATTGGCTCTTTGATTTACCTTTGTGCATCTAGACCCGATATTGTGTTGAGTGTAGGAGTGTGTGCAAGATATCAAGCGGCTCCTAAAGAAAGCCATTTGATGGCAGTCAAGAGAATCTTTCGATATTTGGTTCATACCCCAAACTATGGTATTTGGTATCCTAGGGGCTCAACTTTCTCTCTTTGTGGGTACACGGATTCTGATTGGGCTGGTGACAAGGATGATAAAAAAATCGACCTCTGGGGCTTGCCAATTCCTTGGGAGGTCCTTGGTGTGTTGGTCTTCTAAGAAGCAAAATTGTATATCTCTTTCCACCGCCGAAGCCGAGTATGTGGCTGTTGTTAGTGCTTGTACACAATTGCTATGGATAAGGCAAACTTTAAAGGAATACGGTGTCCATTGTGACAAAGTGCCTCTTCTATGTGACAATGAAAGTGCTATCAAGATTGCATATAACCCAGTGGACCATACAAGAACAAAATATATTGAGATTCGTCACCACTTCATTAGAGATCATGTTGCCCAAGGTGATATTGAGCTATCATATGTGTCAACCAAAGACCAACTTGCCGATATTTTCACAAAGCCACTTTATGAAGCAAGGTTTTGTTATTTGAGGAATGAACTAAATATCATGGATTCTAGGAGCTTGACTTGATTACCTTGCATACTCACCTATGTCTTGACCCATATTTGGTGTAGGTGTAGGCATGGAGATAGGGGGGTGCGGTTCTAATTCATTGGACTATCCCTCCCCCAATAATGCCAACATTAAGAAATTCAATCCTCTTAGTATCATTTAGCGATATGTGAGCATCATTGATGAGTAGTGGCTATGGACCCAAGGATAATTCTTCGTGGTGTCATGCCACAAACTCCTACATGGTGGCTTCGGCCACCACCCTCTTCTCATTTGATATGTTGGTTCTTAGTTTGGGTTTATTTGGCACATTAATAAACATTTGAATTGATTTCTATGGTTTTCTTGACTTTTCACAGTATGACATCTTAACCCAAGCCTACTCTCTGTCCTAAAAACTATCTCTATCTAATATATGTCCCCATACACATATCTTGGAGTTTTTGGTCGAGGAGGACCGGAGTCTCCGGTGTGTTCACACCGGAGTCTCTGGTGTGGGCCGGAGTCTCCGATGTAGACCGGAGTGTCCGGTCTAAACGGTTTCTGTCCACAAGGGGAGGACGGGGTGAACTGAAACAGCAGTTTCATTCATCCACCCTCGTCCCCCCTCTCTACCCCGTCGCCTCCTCTTCCAAAACTTCTCCCCGGAGGTCAAGAAGCCCCCGGGATCCGCCGTGCCGCCGACCAACCATCTCCTTTCCACCATTGGGTGATTCCCACCAGTGGAATCCATCCCATGGACAGATCTGGTACCTCTCCTCCTTTTTCTTCGTCTAGGGTTCTTCCCTTGCTTTGTTTTTGAGGATTGGTACTAGTTTTGGCCACAGGAATCCCTTGTTTGTGCGCACTTGAGTACTTTACCCTTGTTACCCTGCCCGATCTGTTGGATTCAACACCATTAGAGCCTTCCTGATCTTCCCTCGAGTCTCCAGACCGGAGACTCCGGTCTGAGCTGGAGACTCTGGTGTGGTTTGAACTGACATATTTTGCAAGGTCTCAAGGGTCCTGTACTGCCTCCTTGGGACATATATACTTACCTCCATGCTATCTCCCTCGCTGCTTTTCACAGGTTCTGGCTCTCGTCGTCCTCCTCGCACTAAGGACAAGATGAAGAGATGGGATCCTCACTATGATGAGTCTGAGGGTCAGTACATTGTGCCCCCATCCAACCGTAGACAGTAGGCCCATGATGCAGCCTATATGCGGCGGGAGTAGGACAGGGTTGAGGACGAGAACCGTGCCAAGAGGGAAAAATACGACAACCTTCAGTATTTGGCCCGCATGTCTAAACAGGAGTACCGTGAGCTGCGGAAGACTGATTTCTATGCCTTGCCTCGCACCAGTGATGATCCATGCTATTGGAGGAAGGAGCAGGCTGTCTTCATGAAAGCCATTTACAGCGTGCTCAAGAGATCCCCCGTGTGCCCCTAGAAGTACTTGAGTGTTGAGCAGATGAGGAAGAGCTCCTACTTCTCTGATGCACTATGGATTAGTGAGAAGTTGGGGCTGTTCAACTTAATGGAGCTCCGTGAAGACTACAACATCACCCTTGTGCAGCAGTTCTATGCCATAGTTGTGTTTGGGACTGACCAAGCCAGGACTATGACTTGGATGACTGGCAACCACCGTTGTTCTGCAACTTTCTATGACTTTGCTGAGGCCATCTTCGAGACATTCTAGGGGGTATCTACTCATGTTGGAGTTCGCATGCACTCAGCAGCTCTTGGGGTGAACAAGAACAAGCTTGCCCCTTTATATGGTAGTGAGGGTGTTGTGGGAGGATCCAAGGGAATCAAGCCTCTCTACAATCTGATGTTGAGGATCTTCCGCCAGACCATTTCCCCTAGTGCTAGGAATGATGATGCCATCAGATGTGGTTTGGTCAACTTGCTGTATCACACCCACAAGATTTACATGGCTGGCCCCGATGCATATGTTGATCCTATTGATGTGATGGATTACACCTCTTCCTCCCATGACACGTGACTATGTACATGAGAGGGTCAAGAAGGCCTCATTCTGGGAGAGGACCCTGTGCTGCATGAATGTGGACATCCGCAAGCAACAACATGATTCCTACAAGAGCAACCGTCGCATCGAGAAGCTACTCAAGGAGATCAAGGCGGGTGAAGCGTATGATGAGGAAGGTGAGGCTGAGTACACTGAAGAGCATGGCGCTCAACCATCCACCGATTCAGATCACACTCTTTCGTTTGGGGCATGGAATGCCCATCAGAACAGTTTGGTGGATTAGAAGACCTTTTCTGATGTCACTTCTGGATTTGGGTACCAAGGTACCTCCTCTTCTCGCCCTCACGGCAAAGGACCTGCAGCTCCAGATGGTGATGAGGACTATGATGATGATGATGAGGATCAGGATATGGATGAGGAGGACGAGGATGATGATGATGACGAGGACTACTGATTCGTTGGGGCGCTAGCTTAGGTCTTTTCCCTTTGTCGGTGTCTTGATGCCAAAGGGGGAGAAGACATTTGTCATTGGGATTTGCATGGGACTGGGCTTTGATTCTTGTTTGCTATCTCGACTTTCGTACTTTCGTATCTATGTGCCTTAGGTTTGTGCGAGACACTATTTGCTATTTGTGTATGACTTTGTGGGTGCTCCTACATGCATGTTTGTAACTCGTGTGAGATCTTTGTGCTTTATCCATGTTCAGCCTACTATGCTTGCTTTCCATGTTTATCCTAGTGCACATAGCCAGGGGAGCATGTCCATACTCTGTCTTAAGTCATTGCAAACCTTTTCCATGCTAAATCACTAGTTGTCATCGAACACCAAAAAGAGGGAGATTGAAAGGACATATACTGTCATAATCACTTTTGGTGTTCGGTAACAACTAGTAGACCCTATTTTACAGTTTGCTATTGTCTACAGGTTGATATATTACAAAGTGAAAAGGACTGCATGTCTCTTGGGAATTCTAGACCGGAGTCTCTGGTCTGCCAAGACCAGAGTCTCCGGTGTGGTCCGGAGTTTCCCCAGGAGTCTTCGGAGGGGGCTTCTGTTTTCCTGCCTGGGTCATTCTATTTGGTGGTCCGGAGCTTGGTCCGGAGGAAGGTCCGGAGTCTCCGGTCCGTGGCTCCGACCGGAGTCTCCGGTGCAGAGGGACCGGAGTCTCTGGTCCAGTTGGCTCACAAGTGGGCTGGGTCATTCTGTTTGACGGTCCGGAGGCTGGTTTGGAGATTAACCGGAGTCTCCTGTGTAGACCGGAGTCTCCGGTGTGCAGACCAGAGTCTCCAGTCTGACTCTTCTCCAACGGTCAGAAAACGGTTCACTGGTGCGTAGGGCTATAAATAGAGGACCTTATCCCCTTCCTCCTGCTGCTCGTCCACCTCAAGAACACCATGTCCATTTGAGCCACCAAATCAACAAGATCTCTTCATCCAACCATCCAAAGCCTTTGATCTTTGGAGAATCGAAGGAGGAGGCCTTGATCTACAACTTCACCAAGAGAGATCTTCATTTCCCCCTCATTCACTTGAGGGCCCCCATGCTCTAGTGTTTCATTGGAAACCCTAGGTTTTGATTTGGTTCTTACAAGCTTGTCTTTGATTGTTTGACATCTTGCTTGTATTTGGGAGCCTCCAATTAAGTTGTGGATGTGTGCCTCGAACTCGTTGTAACGGTGCCGGCTTCCACCTTGAAGGTTGCCGTATAGTAGAAGAGGTGAATCGAACCCCTTGGGATGAGGTTCATCGGAGAATAAGAGAGGCCTCTCGTGGCGTTGGTGGTTTGATACCACCCCCTCTCCAAACGTAGACGTACTTCCCCTCAAAAGGAAGAAACTACGGGAAACAAATCCTTGTGTCTCCGAGTGCTCCACTTTGGTTACTTCTATCCTTTACTGCACTTTGCTTATATAGTTCTTGCTTGGTTCTTGTACTAGGTTGACATATAAGTAAATTCACCATAGTTGCATAATCTAGAGAATTTACCTTTTCGTGTCAAACCCTAAATTGAAAAAGAGTAAAATTTGGAGTAGCACCTATTCACCCCCTCTAGGTGCCCATACGATCCTTTCAGTAGGGTGACACACTTAAGGGACACCAACACCATTTGGAGCAAATGTGTTTCAGACGAATGAATTGCAAAGCGCTAGAATTATTTCAATAGACACCGAAACTGTTTCGAGTGAAATTGCAGAAATTGGTTATGCATGTAATATTGAAATATTGCGGGGGTTTTATGTGAATGTTTGTTAATTAAAGTAATTAAAAAAATTCTGAATAAATTTAATAAAAGAGTTTTATTAAATGAGAGAGCATTAAATTTGGAGAAATTTAATGTATTTAAAGTGGAGACTTTAAAAGAGAATGTGAAGGGGGCATTTTAATATGGAGGGAGTTACCACCACATGAATGGGGGAGGTGAGGGGTCACCTCCATGAGGCGCCGGCCATGGAAGGGGTACCCTCCTTCTCCTTCAAAAGGCCCCCCTCTCACTCCTTCCTCACACCTCCTCGTGAAGGATCTCTCTCCCCCTCTAGAATTATTCCCCCATGGTCTCGGATTAGCGAGATACATGTTCTCGATGGCATTTCGTCTGGAAGGAGTTGTTGCTTCCGCCGCATCGCTGGAGCGAGGAGGCGGAGGTTGTTCGGTGGCCTGAACGTGTGTGCGAGTGCAGATGCGCTACTGGTTTGCGGCGCTAGGACTTCCACACGATCTTGAGATCGGCAAGCGTACGACTACATCATCCACGAGTTCCTACTCGTTAACAAAACTTTGTTGTCTTCGAGGGTAAGTTCTCCATGGATGTATATCCACCCGTTGCTTGTATCTAGTAGATAGATCTTGACGTATAGTTCTCATCGTAGGAAATTTTTGTTTTCTATGCTGCGAACCCTTCAGCTCCAAAGTCTTTTATCGATAGATACAGTAGTCCTATCTGATGCATATTTTCTTTGTAGCCTATACTTTCTGATCCACTGCTCCTAGCATAACTAGGGTTTGGCTTATGAGCAACTCTAGAGCTATTATGTCTATTGTGCTTAGCCATACTTAGTTGTTACCGCTAGTCCATCCGGTTGATGAATTACAGCTATGAATGAACCTAGTTATACAGGATGACGTGGTATAATCAGAGAGGAATGTTAAACATGCTAAGGCTTGTATGGGAGGCCACCGTGGGTTGTGGTTTTTGCAGTCACATACTTTCAACCATTAAGATCCAAGTTCTTGCCTCTTGAAGCAAGACAAGCGTACATCCACACGGGGGCCCAAAAAACCCCTCGACCAACTAACTTGTCTAGTAGATTTCACGAGTCGCATAGTTCGGGCGTTCCATTTGACATATGCATTCTGGTTGTTCTCGAAGGAGGTGCATTCATACAGGTAGGTAAGCGTGGCAGGGAACGAGAGAGGCACGGTCTCCGTAATCTCGAACCCCGTTCACATCTCTAGGGACCGACTTCGGGACTTAACTCATTACAGCGGCATCTCCTTAGGGCATGACTCATGGTCTCGCTGGAAGCAAGGTAAAGGTCGTGGTCAACCACTCTCTGCCGGCCTTCCAAGGAAGAGGGCTCATAGCTTGGCACTAAGAATTGGTTGGTATGTGTGGGTAAAGTTGTACACCCTGCAGGGTTATTAATCTTTTCCAAAAGCCTTATTCACGGTTATGGACGACTTGGGAACATACGTGATGATCATAGAGAACTATAAACTAATCGTAAAACTTGGCAATTAAGTAAAGTGTGCTTAGGATGCTTCCTCATGGATCGAGAGGGTGATCCTAGTTGGTAGGTTCAGCTGATAAAGGTTCATCTGATATCAAAGATGATCGAAGCTAGAGATACCGCTCTCTTACCCCCTTTTAAAATGATTTGTTTAGACGAGATTTCTACTCCTCTCCTTTTTTCAAAGAAAGATAGCTTTATGCAAATGAACTCCACCAGCCATAAGTCTTGTAGAGTACACCCTATACTCAGTCTTGCTTTGTAGATACTTTTTCAGAGCAGAGTAAGTGTTTCCCTGAAGATGAGTTATGTACAACATCGACATTGACGAGTAGCTTGGGGTTCCTGGTCGGCAACCTGGAATCTATGGATTGGGACGTCATCGTTATGCTTCAGGCCTCTTAGGCCATTTTTTAAAGTTTGTTATACTTAATAGCATAATTTTCCTTCTGTTGTTTTATGTTGTGGTCAGTGACATTTTCTTGTAACATTTTGGTTCTCTGCTCAGTTATGAGCTTGGTGTAATAACTTTTGTGTCGTAGGGTCACTATTGCGTTACCGATTCTTCACTTGATATTCTCGAGCTCTAGGTTAAGCTTATGCCAGGATAAGATATGGGATTTGTTTAACCCTGATCCCGGGGGTGTCACAGCTTCCCAGGAAGCCAATCGAGATCTACCTCACCCGTAGTGCCACTGTCTAATTCGGACCGGGGGAGGCCATCGCCGGTGCAGGGGGAAGCTCGACATGCAGCCCCCAGTGCCCCCACTCGTGTCCCCTCGCCTCACCCCTCGTCCTCACGTCTTGGTCAGAAATTGGAGGACACGACGCTCCCACTCGTCTTTCCCTACCCGCGCCCCTCCCGCTCTGGTTGGAGGAGGAAGCTCGACCGCCCTACCCGTGCCCCTTGCCTTGCTAGCGCCCACTCCCGCTCCCGGCTGATTTTGGTAGTGAAGTTCGTATCGGGAAGAAAAGATGGGGAAGAAGAGGAGAGAAAAATAGAGAGAGGAAACATGACCCATTTACACGTGGGTCCCGCAAAATTTGCAATTGCTATTATAGGAAGGCTCGCAAAGTAGATCTTTGTTTGGATTGCTAAACCCTCTCTCTCCTCTTCCTATACCGAATTTTCAGCAATCCAATATACAAAGGCTGTTGGAGATGCTCTTATCATGTATTTGGCCTTGATGATATCTTGCCAAAGCCAGTTTGGCTTTCTAACTTCCACCGCCATTTACAAAGGAGGCTAATTTTATGCTTTTTTAAATCTTCAACACCAAGGCCACCCATATATTTCAATCTACAAAATCTACACCATTTGACCATATAATAACATCTTTTTTTCCTTACAATGCCAAAAGAATCTTCTCATGTTATATTCTAAAATTGCAAGGGCTATACATGGTTATTTCGATGCTTCTTTTTTCCTTCTTGCACAAATTAAGGCATGGTACAAGAAGTTTTTGCAGAAGACACACTCCCACATGAAGTTGTTCAACTTTGGCTTCATCATCGAACCATCTAAAAGGGATGGCCATCACGACAATACACAAGACACATCGACATTGAACGCAAATCTCTAGGACGAGGAAAAGAAGAACGTGTATACTCCCTTTGTTCACTAATGCAAGACATTTCGGTATTTTAAAGTGGACTAGATACATTCTAAAATAAGTGAACCCACACACTAAAACATGTCTACATGCGTACATGTTAGAAAAAATTAAATATCTTATATTAGTAAACCGAGGGAGTACATCTAGAGCTATAGTAAGCGTGGGATTTTTTTGAATGGAAATGTGTAAGTAGCAAAGTGAGGTCGTGTTATGATTTGTGATTACACCTCCTAAGGGCAACTCCAACGGAACCCTCATAAACGGATCGAGGTCGTTCGAGTCTATCCGACTAGACGGGGGCAGGGCCCAACATGCCCCGCAGACAAACCGCGCCCTGCAAACCGTGCATTTCCAGTCCAAATTTGGGTCGTATTTATGGTGATGTGGATAGGGTGCGTGTCCGGTCGTGAATCCTTTTTTCCAGCTCGGGTCCTCCAACACCCACACACGCACGCGGTCCTCCCACTCTCACCTAGCCGTCCCCGCCTCTCTAGATCTATGGATGCCACGTCGTCCCCTGCCGTGCCCCCATTGCCGTCCCCCGCCATGCCCCTGCTGACACTGAAACCGCTCCCACGATGCGGGGGGTTGGGGTTCCGTCCTGACATGATAGTGAGGACCCGTCTCCCGGACCACCGGTTGCCCCTTTGGCTGGGACATCCTCGATGAAGTCTTCCTGTCGGAGATGAAGCACATGTGACCTCTCGACGAGGCTCACTTGGAGCGCCTCCATGAGGTACACGCAAACCCCGTCGACACGGTCGCCCGTGTCTGCCCTGATGAAGCTCGGGAGAAGCTCGACATGCAGAAGGTGACCATGCGCTAGCTCAAAGAAGAGTGCGGCCTCGTTCAACCCCGACACCTGCTCAACAAGGCTACATTCCGCTCCCTCGGCATCTGAGGGCCTACGCTACGGCGATGATGAATAGTGTTGCCTTTGGCTACCTCGACATATGAGGTACTACACTCCGGCGATGATGAAAAGTGTCGCAATATAGGGTTAGGTTTAGTAGAAATAGTAGAACTAGTAGAGCATCAAGATGAACCTCGTTTTGCTACTTTAATTTACTATAAGAGTACCATTTCAGTAAAATAAAAAATGAAAAAAAATCCAGCCGCAGACAAATGTGGAGCGGTATTGGGTATTGGGTAAAGTGGCATGTCCAAGACGACATAGTCAGATCAGATACTTTTTGGTGTGTGAAATGGGGGTGTAGTTAGAGTTGACCTTAGAGCATCTCTAGTAGATACTGCATATCTGGTCAAGCTCGTAAAATATGTAATTTTGGTCCAAAAATAGCTAAAGCGGCCAGAACAGATAACACAAAACTGGTCAAAACCGCAATTTTTTTGCGGTTTCCCGAATATCAACTCACATGTATCCCCTATATCTAGTTTATCCGGTCTATTTTGCAGCTTCCCACAAAACGGTCAACGCTCACGGTGATGAAATTTCTGACCGCACCGCCGCTAAACTCGCCGAAGTCCGCCAAGTTCCGACGAGGTGGTTCGATTCCCCGCGCCAATCTACAATTACGAACGAGAAGATCCGATTCCCTGCATCTATTGTGTGCCGGTGCTGGCGCGTCCAGCGGAGATGCAAGCTGATGGGTGGCTGTTGGTGAGGGACAAGCAGTAAAGCTGCGTTCCCTCGTCGCTGAGGAAGAAGACGGTGCGGGACTCGTACATCGTCCTTTTCAGCAGCTCGCGCACCTTGTGCACGTATGGCAGGAACACGTCGTGGTAGTCCAACGCCTCATCCACAGTCATAGAGCACGTACGACATGAACACGCCATGGTGCTCCCTGGTTAGTTCAGAAGGCAAGACTACACACGAACATGCCGCACAGAAGAAAAAGAACTATGGACTGGTGCACTGCGTGCGGGCGAGAGAAAGAAGTCGGTCGAATATTCGAGAATATATTCTGCTTTGTCGTATACATATGCAGTATCTATTCCGCGCCAATATTTTCAGGAAAAAAACGGCTCTACAGTACACCACATTTGAGTTTTGCAAGACCGCGAGATGGTGGGCGTGTTTGGTTGCTCGTGAATTTTAGTGGTACCTGGAGATCATGGCTTCATCCAGAAGTTGCGTGCGACAATGCAACCTCTCGTGACAAAATAACCATTCGTTTGGTTCCATGTATTCTTATTTCCCTAGGGGTTTGGAAGCCAAGGACTAGTTGTTTGGTTCTATGCATTATTGGTTTTCACCAAATTGCTACTTGTTTGGCTACTTGTATTATCCCTAATAGCCTTACCTACTCACTACTTACGTGAGCTTACCCAACAGCAGCAAGGCAGATACAAAGTTCAGACAATAGTAATTCAGAGAACTACTAGATTATATTAAGACTGGTTCGGCATAATCCGTCATGGTGTGTGCTGTAGCACACGTTCACGAACAATTGCCCGTGGTGCAACACAAGTTCATCACAAACGGAGGGGTTATAACTAAATACCACCTCCCAAAATATATAGACCAAAGTCCAGGAGTCACCGCAACCAAAATTCATTAGCCTAGCTACTATAAAATACACATCATAGTCATCACCATCAACACCGCTACCAGCACCTCCTCGAACAGCTTAGTCCGCTGCTCAGAGATAGTACTTGTTCAGAAAGGCTGTGAACCAGCTCATCCTGCGCCCAGGGGTCATGGCAAGGTACCTGGTCGTCTATCCACGGTGCTCCATCAGATGGCTAAGAGCACGGTGTATCACGGTCACAGAGATGAGCGCAATGGAAATGCGAGGATCGTAGATGATCTTCATCTGATCATAGTTCTCAGTGGAATTATTGATTAACTCGGTGTCCGATGGCTGAGCCTACATGCGAATCACAGTTAGTTTAAGACATGTAGTTTAGAAAATATAGATATAGAATAGATATAGAATCCAAGAATATAGATATAGAATAGATATAGATATTGATATAGATATATATCTATATCAATATCTATATCTATTCTATATCAATATCTAAGCCTACATGCGAATCACAGTTAGGTATAGAAAATATAGATATAGAATAGATATAGATATTGATATATCTAGACAAATCCAAGAATATTTGGATCGGAGGGAGTAACAGAATTCGGGCCTGACAGCTGACGACCCGCAGACCCAACTCGGCTCTAGGGACCTAAGTGCAAAAAGGGCGCGTAACAAACCAGAGCTCGAGGCTCGTCCGAAGTCCCGATCCACCACACCGTCTGAAGTACCGATCCCCACCGCACCGTCGTGCGCTGCGCCCACCAGTCCACCGCCGCACGGCCGAGTTTGCGTAGGATCCGGGCGAAGAGAAGCTTCCTCCGCTCCAAGGACACAGAATCCACCCACCACCCGCCACAGTGCGGCCAGTTCGTTCCGCAATCAAATCTTCGCATGCCTCGTTCTCTCGCCGGTGACCTCACGGACCCGGAGATGGCGCAGCCCTACATGAAGAAGGACGACGACGATTCCGAGAGTTAGTTACCTTCTCCCCCCGCTAAACCCCTACCGAGTACTCCTCCTCGCGCTCCCTACCTTGCTTGCTGCTCTCGGTCGGATATGATGCAACCCGGAGGGGACGCCACCGCCGACGAGAATGCCGGATCTGGCTCGATCTCGCGGTGGATCTCATGTAAGTGTGTGCCCGGCGCGCGATGTTGCTTTTAGTGGCGGTGGCCTTGCGTCCTTGTTTGACGCCGCTCCGCTGGTAGGATCGGCGGTTGATTTGGTTCAGAATCGGGGCTGGAGAGCTAGGATTTAGGTGGATCTGCACTAACTACACCTCATCGGGCGGTCGGTTGTGGCGTCCCCTACTTTTTGGTTCGTCCTCCCAGTAGCGAGCAGCGAGTTGCTACGGCGATTGGCTGAGACTCTGCAACGCCTGACGGCCGGAATCAGTTATGCCCACGTACCATTGTTGTGAATGCGCTCCTTTAGCTTGTCTGTTTGTTTGGCCAATTAGATTGATAGCATGCTTTCGGTGATAGGTTCTCGCGGTCTGGTTATATATGTGGTGTCTTCGCTGACTTAGCAGTATACCATCTTCTACACAATTGCTTTCCATGTTTCCTGCATGAATCAGTTCATTGGTGTTGCAATTAGAGCTTACATCTGATTACTGGCTGGTCTGTTTAAGGACGGTAATATGTGCTGCGGACAATTTTTACAGCTGACAGGTTGAGAACAATGGATTGTTTGTTGCGTGGACTGTGTTATGCAAGCAGGACCTAGTGTTATCGCACTGGGATGTGCCGTAGTCCTTTCTGTGTGACATGAATGCCATAGACTGATTAAAATTGCCTTACCTCTTTCCACTACGGCAGTGTGACCATCGCAAAAGCGCATGCTGGTCAATCAATATTTTTTTTGCACTGTTGCACATTTTTTGGTTTTATTTATTCCAGGAAAAATGATTCCTGGCATGAATCTTGAGAGTACAATATGGTTTTATTTATTCCAGGAAAAATAATTTTCTTTGTTCCAGATATAACTCTGTTAAAGCCCATAAAATTTGCCTATGATGATAATGATTTGATCAAATTGTGGTTCTGCATTTTGCCAGCAAGCCAGCCTAAACCTTCTAAACAGAGGCATTTCTGATCCTCCTGGTGTTTGGCTTAGAGACTGGTCCAACTGTAGGTTTGAGACGGGCTTGGATTCTGGGCCCATTTCCATTGGTTCAGTTATTTTAAAACACTTAATTTCTTTTTAACAATTGGGTTTTGAAATGGCCAGTGGTTTTCGGCACTGAGTTTGAGTTTGATATTTTATTGAAAGGTTTCTATCTCTTATGTTCTTAGATCATGGTCCGTATGAATAATTGCTTTCACAATATGGCATGTTCATTAACTGTTTGGAAGCTGTTGCAGTTGAGTACTCGCCATTTTTCGGGATTGAGAAGGGGGCTGTTCTGCAGGAGGCGCGTGTGTTCAATGATCCTCAGCTTGATGCCAGAAAATGCTCGCAGGTAATCATTGCTTACAATAACTATGTTTCTCTCATCCTTTATGATAATACATCGAGCTGTATATTTGTGCCCTATTATTCTTATGGACTTTGCAGTTTGCTTGATATATGCTCTTGAATTTTGCAGGTCATCACCAAGTTATTGTATTTACTTAATCAAGGAGAGACATTCACAAAGGTATGATAGTGAAGATCTGCATTATGCAAAATTTGTGATGGAATGCAGCAAACTAATATTGATTTAATGTAATGTGCACTGATGCGAGCCACAGTGTCAAGTATTGAAGTTAAAGATTAAAATAGTGATTCGAATGCAATTTATAGCTGTTTAAAAAGAGCAATTGTGATATTATCTTGTTTTATCCCTGATGGATATATTCTGCAGGCTGAGGCCACTGGAGTTTTCTTTGCAGTGACTAAGTTATTCCAGTCCAATGATGCTGGTCTTAGGAGGCTGGTCTATTTAATGATCAAAGAACTTTCTCCATCATCAGACGAGGTGAATGTTGTTTCAGATGTACTAATCTGTTTCATGTTTATTATTCTAAGTCGCTTGAGTTTCATTTCTGCAACAGGTTTTCATAGTCACAAGCTCATTGATGAAAGATATGAACAGTAAGACAGATATGTACCGTGCCAATGCTATTAGAGTGCTCTGTAGAATAATTGACGGCAACCTCCTTACTCAAATCGAGAGATACCTGAAGCAAGCTATTGTAGACAGAAATCCTGTGGTTGCTAGTGCTGCTCTTGTTAGTGGTATTCACCTGTTTCAGGTACTAACATAGTTCTGTACACAAATTTCTATACCTTGTTTACAGATACTTAAAGATATTCTTAACATATAGGCAAATCCAGAAATTGTGAAAAGATGGAGCAACGAAGTGCAGGAAGCTGTGCAATCAAGAGCTGCACTTGTGCAATTTCATGGCCTTGCTCTTCTTCACCAGGTATAATTTTTGTTCAAGAATAAAAGGGAAAGTTATAGAGCTGCACGTCTTCTAATGGTGTTCTAGGAGAACAGTTTCCTTCGATGCTAAGTTACCTGAATCGTTCCCTGCATACAGGTGACCTGATAGCTTATGGATTCAGTGCAGTAAACGGTTCGGTCAGGTCATGTACTGGGCAGTATGCTTTGGGAGTTAGAATATGTTATGGAGCACTAACATGTGCACAAGCTGATGCCAGCGCCATTTATTTCGGTGTTGTAGTAATGAACCTTATATGTCGGAAACTTCTAAATAAGCAAGCTCATGAGACTAGTGGCTTTAACTGCAGTTCTATATATGCTGTTTTTGACTTTTGCTGAACTAAAATTTAAATGGTCTGTTCATTTTACACCTGCAGTTCCGCTTTGATTATACTACTCCCTCCGCCCTGAAAAGGATGTTGCAGATTTGTCTAGATACACGTTTTAGTGTATAGATACATGCGAATCTCGACAAATAAGTGACATCCTTTTCTGAGCGGAGGGAGTATGTCCAAAATTGTATAGCGACGCACGAAAAAGAATATGTTATAGTGAACTGCATTTGTTACGAGAGAGTAAAGTAGTGCTATGTAAAAGTTTCTATTAACCTCAGACACTTTATATTCAGTAAATTTTCTCTCAAACTTGCAGACCAGACAGAATGACCGTTTAGCTGTTAGCAAGCTGGTTTCTAGTTTGACAAGGGGGTCGGTCCGCTCGCCCCTTGCACAATGTCTTCTGATTCGTTACACAAGCCAGGTAACCTATATGTACTTCTACTGGAACCTTGAAAATGAGTAAATGGCTAAAAATGGGAGTGGTTATTTGGTAGGTAATACGGGAGAGCATGAACACACAAAATGGCGATCGCCCATTTTTTGATTATCTGGAATCCTGTCTCAGACATAAATCAGAAATGGTGATTTTAGAGGCTGCACGGAAAATAACAGAGATGGATGTCACAAGTCGTGAATTAGCACCAGCAATTACTGTGTTACAGTTATTTTTGAGCTCATCCAAACCTGTGCTTCGGTTTGCTGCTGTCCGTACCCTCAATAAGGTAACCCATGCATGTTGAGCAAGCTTTGATGTACACAAATATTGTACTGTGTTCATATCCTATTTTTAAGAGTATGTTGTGTCCATATCTTGATGCACCTTTCGTCTTGCAGGTTGCTATAACTCGCCCTTTGGCCGTCACAAACTGCAATGTTGATCTAGAAAGTCTGATGTCAGACCAGAACAGGAGTATAGCAACCCTAGCAATCACTACACTTCTTAAAACTGGCAATGAATCAAGTGTTGATCGCCTCATGAAACAAATTACCAGTTTCATGTCTGACATAGCAGATGAATTCAAGATAGTTGTAGTTGAAGCTATACGATCTCTGTGCCTGAAGTTCCCACTGAAGTACCGTTCGATGTATGTGAGCAACTAATGGGTGTTGACACCTTTCATATAACATTTATTTCTTTAAGTAGTGCCTTTTCTTTTGATTATTTTAAATTGCATTCATGGTCCATGTTTTGACTTTCATTTCTTCTGTAGGATGATTTTTTTGAGTAACAGTTTGAGAGAAGAAGGGGGCTTTGAGTATAAAAAGGCCATAGTTGATTCAATAGTTGCTCTGATCAGTGCGATACCAGACGCCAAAGAAATTGGTCTCTTGCATCTCTGTGAATTTATCGAAGACTGTGAATTCACATATCTTTCTACCCAGGTATTTACATTTGTTATGCTTGTACTGTTTATTATGCAATGGATCATTAACTCCAAGCTCCAGCTACCTATGAATTGAACAATTTTCTTTTATAGTTGTTGCCTGATATTTAAGGCATGTGCACAATAAGTCCTTTTACAGCTTCCATACATATTTCATGTAGTGATTACTTGACATTGTTATAAAATGCTGTGGATAGTGAACCTTATCAGTTATTACTATGGTGATGTCTAGGACAGTATTGGTGATATTTTGGTATCTCTAACAGTATAGTCAGAATATTTTGTGTCACATGAGAGCCTTGTTACTCCCATGTTATCTGATTTCAGCATACTTATTGTTTGATACTTCATCACAATACAGCACAAAAAAGCTCTCAGCATCTGTAGCTAGAACTTAAAGTTGCATTGCCACCAAATTAAGCTGACCATGTAGACCATCATCTCTCCAGCAAATCAGCTGTCTAGAAGGGTAATTTCACTTGAACAATAGAGCGTACCCTTATATTACAGAGCACATTAAGTGAAAATTAAGGGAAAATGCTTGTTTGACCCCGGGTACAGATGCCCCCTTTATCTCTGCCATCCATTTTCTCCAAGATGGGTGGTACTCAGCGCATCTCCACTCGTAACCCCCATACGGGCTCCGGCGTGGCCCGTTTTCTGCCCGTATGGGGGGGCGCCGGCGCGATGTTGCCAAATGGTGCGGCACTGGCTCCCAGCCATGCCCCCCATAACAAAATTTAAAATTTTTAAATTTAGGAGAAATTTAGAGAAACAGTTCAAACTTCAACGAACAGTTTAAACTTAACAAAAATTTACAAAAAACAAAAAAAAACGCCATCTAATGGCGGCCACGGCCGATCCCGAGCCGGCGGTACATCGTCGCGGCATAGTCGAACATGCCGTCCTCGTCGTCGTCGTCGCTGGGCGGCTCGTCCTTCGCCGGCGGCAGGCGGCTGCACCCCTCGCCGCTGGTCCTGTGCGCCGGCCGCTTGGAAGGACCAGCCGCCCCCTCGTCGTCGTCGATGTCGACGACGACGACGTGGCGCCTGGCGCGCTCGGCCTGCTCCCGCCGCCAGTCCTGCGCGGTCCAACTGGCGATGAACTCGTCGGTGGCCGGCAGGACGTCGTTGAAGGATGCCCGCTCTAGCATCCTCTGACCCGGAAATTCTTCCGGGTCCTCGCCGTCCGCCAGCTGGAGCACGGCCGCCTTGTACTTCGGCGGTGGTGTCCACTCCTTGGGCTCGGGCTTGGGCCTGTCCAAGCGGAGGCGGCGCAGTGGGCTCGGCGGCTCGTCCTTCACCGGCGGGAGCGCGAGGTAGCGTGGCGCCGGCGAGGGGTACGGCGAGTACCGTGCCGGGGACGTCAACGAGCGTGAGGAGGACGTCGGCGGCGCGCGGCGGGGCCCCAACGGCCTGCTGGCGATCGCGCGGGATGCACAGCGGCATCGCCAACGGTGGGTTGTTGCCGTTGGCGATGTGGTCCAGGACCCAGGAGAGGGCCCGTCCCGGAGCACTCCACCACCGCTTCCGGCCTTCGCTGTTGTAGTTGGCCGGCGGCGGGCCAACGCCGTCATAGGCCTCGATGCGTTCCTCGTGCTGCCGCGCGAAGAATGCCGCCCACGCCTGGAGGTTGTCGGGATCCCATTGGGGGTCATTGCGCTCCTCGTCGGTGAGCACCCCCCAGTAGTGCTCGTAGATGGCGGCCCTGCGGGCCGTGCCGGTGGGAATGGGCAGCACAGCGAGGCCGCCGCGGCTCACCGCCCACCCCGTCGGGAGCCGGAAAGCCGGCGGGACGGGGTAGCCGGCGCTCCACAGCGCCCGCGCCTCGTCGACGTGGAGCCAGAGGCGGCCAAACCCGTTGGCCGTCGCGCCGTCGTAGCGCGACATCGCAGAGGGAGAGGGAGAAGAGGACGACATTTGGGGGAGGAGATGGTGGAGCTCACCGTCGAGGTTATGCGCGTGCGGCAGCAATGGAAACCGCTGCGGGTTTTTATACTGGGGAGGAGGGGGAGGCGAGCGGTGGGCATTAACGCCGCCCTGCCCCTTTGACGAGACGCGTCGGCTGCACCGCCCGCTGCCGTTGGCTGGGAAGGCTGCGGCGAGCAGCGCCATTACTCGGCGCTGATGGCGAGGAAGAACGGCTGCCACGCGGGCCAGCTTTGACCGGGGCGGTTTGGCGCGCGCGCTCCCGCCTAATCTTCCTGCCACCCGCCCTGCCACGCGTCCATCCGGCGCCCCCGCTCGCCTCCCTATACATTGGGTTTGCCGGCGCCAAAAAAAAAAAGGGGCGCGCGGCTGGGCTCGAAATTCCGCGCCGGCGCCCCCCAAAACGCTATGGGGGGCCTTTGAGGCCCCCGAGTGGAGATGCCCTCAGAAGTACTAAACTCCGTATAGCATTTTAATAATGCCGAGTCCACAGTGCATGGTCCCACCTCTGCGTGAGTAATGATGATCTAGTTGCCGTCGCGTACTATCGGTACATAATCCTGACACAGAGTGGACCAGGAAGTCAATCGCTTTGTACCGATGAATTTGTGACTCCTTCCATATTTCCCAGCTAATTCTCGTGCATTGCCTTAATTGAAGCACGAAAAATCTTGCTGACTAAAATATCACCATTTGCCCACCCAGTTGCCTTTGATTTTACTTTCATCGTCGATTTCCCCGTATCCGGCGGCGAGCTAGCTCACTGGAGGCCTCCGCACTATCTCCACCATCGACCACCCATTCAGCAGACGGAGGGTTGATGCCTTCCAGCGTGGCAGCCGCTTGCTCAATGTCGAGAACTTGCTCCTCACCGTGAGGCATCCGATCCATAGTGGTCTCGTTGTGAGTGCCACCCTCAAACAAAGGGAACCTGCGCAGAAGGATGAGTTCTAAACTTCTTCAACAAATTGTCAAAACAAAACGACAAAGTCCAAACAGATCGATTTACCTGTCCACCGGATCCAGCAAAAATTCCATGTCCCCCGCCATTTCTTTCTTCGCCGGTGCAAGCTGGATTTCAATCGCACCGCTCTCTCTTTCTCTTCGAGAATCCTCTCGCCTCACCCATGTTGCGAATCAATTAGCCCACCAAAATACACTGACCAGAGGCCCACGGAATCATGCTTCTGTATGACCAGCAGTCCCTGCAGACGTAATGCACCAATGTACAGAAACGATCTGTTTACCTGTCCCAAATGCCCGTCATTCTTGGGCCCACCATACTCGGGTAGCACATGCAACAACGACCCAGTACTTTTATTTTCCGTGGCCCTGGCTGAACATAAAAGTCTGACGAGACACAGATCCCCAAAGGACACGGGTGGTCCAGATAGCATGTGCATCTTTGCTCGTGACTCCAAACACCCTGTCCAAAGTTAAGGTCAATTAGACGATATGCCTGTAGTTACAGAAGTTTGCCTAGGAAAAGTTCTGTTCATATTAGGGATTTTTACTCAATGAGGTGAAACTGTTCTTCGCCACCAGACTTATAACCTTGAAATGTACCTGGGTCTGTTTACGGTGCAATCCATTCGATGAAACTATCAACACATGTTGAATATTCCTATACTTTGTCTAGATTTGTACATATGCCAATTTGTTATACAACCATATGGGTCTGAACGTCGCATAAGTGTTTAATGTGTTCAATTCCATTATTCTATTATACTTCCTCATTCACCATGACGTTAAGAGCTGTTGGATAGTTTTCTGATTAACTTCAGAATTCCGTATTGTAAAAAAATATTTCCTGATGATTCAACTCTTCAACTAGAGAATTAACAGCTTCTCTTGCTGCCAGATATTGCACTTTTTGGGAAATGAAGGGCCAAGAACATCAGATCCAAGCAGATACATACGGTACATCTACAACCGCGTGATATTGGAAAATTCCACCGTTCGTGCTAGTGCTGTTAGTACGTTGGCAAAGTTTGGTGCCTTAGTCGATGAATTGAAGGTAAAATCATAAATCCTTTTTTCCCGTTCTTACACCACTTTGTTTTCTGCATATTTAACTCTTTTATATTTTTGTTTTTAGCCTCGGATATTTGTGCTTCTACGACGGTGCCTGTTTGACACTGATGACGAGGTAAACTTGGAATTCCACTTGATTTTAATGATTTCCTTTTTGTGAAATGGAAACCGCAAAAGAACAATTTTCCATTATGTTTGCAATACTTAATTAGCAGGTCACCTCTCGTTGGATTCCACTGTAGCAGTAAAACACAGTTGTATGATGTATCTGGGCAATAATGAATTATTAAGCATTGATTGGTCTTTGCTGTTGTAGGTCCGAGATCGTGCTACACTTTATCTCGAAACTCTGAATGGTGAAGTTGCTGTGGGGAACTCTGAGAAGGATGTGAAAGAATTTCTATTTGGATCGTTTGATGTGCCGCTTGCCAACTTGGAAGCAAGTCTAAGAACCTATGTATGTTTACTGTGAGCATTACATTTTGCATGTTTCAACTGAATCATTCCCTATGCTATGCTCAATTCTTGAAGAACATGGCAGGAACCATCCGAGGAGCCTTTTGATATTTCCTTAGTGTCAAAAGAAGCTAAGTCACGACCACTTCAGGATAAAAAGGTCCCTGGAAAGAAGCCATCTGCTGGTGCTCCTGCCCATGCACCTGTTTCAGCTGTTGATGCTTATCAGAAGGTGCTCTCATCCATTGCTGAGTTCTCTGGGTTCGGAAGGCTCTTCAAGGTTTGCACAGTAATTACATTTTAGTGCTTTTTGACAAGTTCATGTTCTAAATTTCTCTTGTTGCCCCAGTCGTCAGAACCTGTGGAGCTGACAGAGGCAGAGACTGAATATGCGGTTAACGTGGTTAAGCACATATACGAAAGACATGTTGTATTGCAGTACAACTGTACCAACACAATCCCTGAACAACTGCTGGAAGATGTAAGCAATGGCCTTGAAGCATTTTATTGGAGACAAACGGTTAACTCACGCATAAAATTTGATTAATGTCCGTTACTTCTTTCAGGTTACTGTCTATGTTGATGCCACGGATGCTGAAGAGTTTTCAGAAGTTTGTTCAAAGCCTCTTAAAAGCTTGCCATATGATTCACCTGGTCAAATTTTTGTTGCTTTCGAAAAGCCAGAGCATGTTCCTGCTACTGGGAAATTTTCAAATGTACTGAGGTTCACTGTTAAAGAGGTAAGTCAGTAAGTGTAACAATGTTCCTCATATTATTGGATTCTGCATGGAGGTGGCAATTCGGCTCATAGGTGCAAATGCACCCATTATGAGAAAACATATTTTGAAATGTCAAAAAATTCGAAAAAAATTCCTACATATACATTCGAACATTTTATGTTAGTTCACAAGTTTTGGGGATGAAAGAACATTTTATGTGTTGTGTATAAAAAAGACAAAAAATGTCACGTGAATAGTCGTATTCCTGTGACATATTTTGTCTTTTTTATACGCGACACATAAAATGTTCTTTCCTGCCGAAAACTTGTGAACCAACATAAAATGTTTGAATGTATATGCGAATTTTTTTATTTGAATTTTTTAACATTTCGAAAAGTGTTTTCTCACAATGGGTGCATTTGCACCCGCGAGCCGAAGTGAATATCCCATTCTGCATGACTATTTTCTGTAGGTTCCACTAATTCAAACATTTTCCATATAATAAGAATTGGGTCTTTGGCACTCAATGTCTAGTCCATACGGAAATCTTTCTGTGTGTAACATTGTGGTGTCGCCTTCTGGAATTTGGATTCTTCGGGCTGGTTGTTTTGGTGCCAACATCGGCCATGCCAATGTTTAGGCAAGCCAAAATGTTGGCTACCAAACCTCCTTGGCAACCTCTAAAAAAGTTGTTAAATTTTAGCAAGTATTGGTCTTACCAAATATTGGCTACATTGCTATGCCAAATGTTGGCATCAAACCAAGCAGCCCTTTCATGCGAAACCTGCTTCATCTGCTCATACAACTGGAATAGTCTAAAAGAAATTAGGAATATAATACGTAGTAGAGTCATGTTCTGGATTTCAAACGATTATATGCCATTATCCTTGAAACAAGGGAAAGGCACTAATTTTTCCGTTCATTGAGTTAATGTTATTTGCCATCGGCAGGTTGACACATCTTCAGGGGAAGTCGATGAAGATGGTGTGGAGGATGAATACCAGATAGAAGACCTTGAAATTGTTCCAGCTGATTATATGCTGAGGGTTGCAGTCTCCAACTTTAGGAATGCTTGGGAAAATATGGACCCTGAAAGTGAGCGTGTTGATGAGTATGGACTCGGTACTAGAGAGAGCTTGGCTGAGGCTGTGAGTGCTGTCACTGGTATCCTTGGCATGCAACCGTGCGAGGTGAGCTACCATTTCTCTAAACTAACATTTGTTAGGATGGTTACCCATGTTTGTATTCATCTTTGGCCGTTTCTTGGAGCCTTGTTTGGATTGTTGTCCATGTTTGGTCATGTCAATGCCTCTATTCCTAACCAGTTTATTTTTCTTGTTGCATTTGCCAAATCATGGGCAAGCGAAACCTTTGCAATATGGTTCAAACCAAACACAGCCCAAAACTTTTGATTGAAAGGTTGCTAAATAGTTTACTCATGTTTTACAGGGCACAGAGGTGGTACCAAGCAATGCAAGATCGCATGTTTGCCTGCTTTCTGGCGTATTTATCGGGGACGTGAAGGTTCTTGTGAGGTTATCATTTGGCCTAAGTGGGCCCAAGGAAGTAGCAATGAAGCTCGCGGTCAGGTCAGACGACCCTGAAGTCAGTGACAAGATCCATGAGATTGTTGCCAGCGGCTGAAGTGGATCACCTCAACCCCTGCCAAAACTTGTGTAGAACTGGTAAATAGTCTCCAGATTCATGGTAAAAGGAAAATAGTGAATGTACCCTGTTGATGCTCCAGTGTTTACAGAATGCTCTTAGCTTTCGCTTCCTCTGTTGCTCATCAAAAGTTGTACTGTATCTTGTACGCCTTGCCTTCACTGCACAGTTAATTTCTGAACATTCAATTTTCACTAATAAGTAAGCAAATATGGTATGCATGCTTGCAAGTAGGGTTGCACACGAGGGCCCAACTTTCTCCCGCAAAACACATGGGCAGTTTAAAATGTATATACTACAGCCCTCACGTCCAACTCTGATTAAATCGTACTAGCCGGATAAGGAATCTGTCAGCATGGCACGCCGCTTGGTGTAGAGCAGACCACAGCCGGATGTCTACGTTTCCCAAGTCATAAAAAGAAAAAAAAAGAATTCCATTGCCGGGATTTGAACCCGGGTCGTCTGGGTGAAAGCCAGATATCCTAACCGAGCTAGACGACAATGGATTTGTGATGGTTAAAATATTTGCCGCTACTTGTAAGGAAACCACTGAGAACATCACAACCACCTTTTTGTGTGGGTGGAAAATGATTGCTAAAATGGCACCATTCTACTGTACTCACCATGATAATAACCTGTTGATCATAATGTACACAGGTTCTGGTGTTTGCTAAGAATCTAGCAAGATTTTTTGTTCTGATCTTCGTCAATTTTTCTCGTTGTGAATAAGCACCTTCCATTACTATACCATGCAGGTTTACAATCACGTCAGATGCAGATTACAAGGGAATCAAGCAACATGTTTAACCGGAGATAATGCTGCGTCCCAGCCCTAGGACTCAAGGCACAAACGAGTAGCTAGGTTAGCACCTCGTTAGACATTTTTTAATTTGTTGTTGAGAAAACTCAAAATATGTGCGTCTTGATGCACATAAAAAGAGTAATATGCAAGGGCAAAGATGACAAAACCCCATTATTACAACTCTGACCCTATGGGGTAGGCCTATTCAAAAGTAGCACTGCCAACCCTTCGCCATAACCCAGTCTCAACCCCGGTTGTGTCGAGGAGTCAGACGATGTTCGGCTTCACGTTGTGGATTGTCGAAGGTGGGCAATGTTCCGTTGTTCAGATCCACAAAGTGGTGAGCATGATCGTGAAGAAGGTTGAGTTGTGAGGGGGTGACCGGGTGAGGGTGGAGGGTAAGGAAGATGGCCCGCTCCCACATTGTCTTCTCCAACAATGAGCGGCATGGGACTCAATCAAATCTAAGAGAGGACCACATACCACAAGGTGCGAGTGAGAATGTGTGTGACATGTTTTCCTCCGACTGAGCAAGCACCACGGGGCATATGGGGCAACCTACTCCGCGCAAGTCTCTCCCCGTCTAACTTCGATCTTGGTGGGCCAACTAGATGAAGAATTTCACCTTATGAGGGATCATTGGCTTCTAGTTAAGCTCAGAGGACCTCGAGACAATCACCCCTTTGATGTCTTAGCATTACTTGGAAGTGTAATGACCGTCAGGCGTTCATCACCAAATTAGGGGTGTACGATGAGTCTATAAGTTGCACGCCCTAACCAATTGAAAGACGTGAATATATTCCAAAAACGCTAGTGGGCTAAGCACACCTAAATGCCGGATGTCCAATGTATGTAAATAAATGTGTCCCAAATAGTAGGTCGTTTTGCAGCTGCTTAGATATGTGCATGAGGAGGCCGAGGAAAATATCGATGATGGCCTTCCCATAGAACCACTAATCCTCCAAGAAGAGAGCGGGTGTTCTAGCCCTAAACCACCATCTTGGTGTATGCGATGAACATTCTAGCCCACCAAGCATAGCGGGCAAAAAAAATTCCTCCTATTTCCATGAGAGTGGCTACCATGTGTGGATGACGTGTCCGTCCAAAGGAACACCTAGGTGATCATCAATCATGAAGCTTCCTCGAGGGAATCCATGCTCTCACACATGATGGGGATGAGAAACATTGAGAACTTTTGTGAAGTTGTTTTTCATGCACATGGACTAACTAGATAGTGCCCAAAAACGGGATCGCTCTAACACAACCCTTTTAGATGCCACATTGACACCCCAACTTGTCGCTAATCAATATCCTCGAGCTGGTCAGGGAGAAGAGGATGGTGATCCACTCTAGAAAGCACGACCATATTTGCACCCTTCAAAGTACCTTGAAAGAAGATGCAACAATTTTTTTATAGATGAGCTTTGATTCTCCTCAAACAAAGATCCCAATGTTCCCTCTTTTTATTTTTTATGGTTGGGACATCAGCGAGTTGGATGGTGTGTCTACGATAGAAATTCAAGGCTTCATTTCCATCGATGATGATGTTTGTGGATGATGTTCACCTCCTTGGGGCGTGGCCATGGCGCCCATATTATTGTTGATTTCCTTTTCCATTGACACTTTTGATGCTCTTTTGAATTGCGTCATCTTTGAGTTCCTCTTTGGACTCCCTATTCGTAAATGCCTTTGATACCTTCGATTTGGATTGCGGATGTAGTATAGATTATTTTTTCCCTAGAAGACCTAGGTTTATCAAACCTTAGGAAGAATTTGCTTGGTGTAAGATTATGTGGAACAAGATCTTGACAACTCGTAGTATATTTATTTACCGGACCCTTCACGTTTACTTCTTTTGTTTGTATCAATGGATGGAGATAGGCCAGGACTAAGGATTCATCTGTAGTTGTGCACACATATAGAATAAACACAATAATCTCGTTCATGAGTTGTGATATAATATTGATAAAGGTTGTGAGTGATACATAGTAACTACTATAGTATTTTCCAGCCACATCTACTATAGAATTTTGTCCAACCACTACACCACTGTCACATGTGATTACATGGCTACAAGTAAAACAGACCAAAGCCTTATGATTTATGACATTACTGTTACTTCCAAATGGATCTCTAAACAACTACTATACTCCCCTTGTTGTCACTAGGTTTCACGCGTAGAAGATGATTAACATTCATCTCACCTCATTACCTGTATCAATCCTCGGGATCTTGGGCACCTGACCAGTCCATGGATTGAGGCAAGAGACAAGAATACAAAGAATAAATCCAATATTCAATCACAACACAATATTCCATGTTAAAGGATGCACATAACACTTCTAGGCTATGCCTTAGCCCGTAGTCCGTGAGGACAACTCACTCACAATAAGATCAACAATCATAAACATTGTAGAGAAATTCTTAAAACAAATACCAAAGAGTCTTACAATACTCTCAATCATCATGAGATCAAGATTACAAGTAGAGGACTATGGCTATGGAGTGGAGATGGAGATAGAGTGGAGGAATGGCTATGGTGATGCTGATAGCGACGGCTCTATGGTGGATCTCCTCTCCTCATATGTGTTTTGCTCCGAATGACTTCAGATGCATTAGGGTTTCTAGAGGCTCTGATGCGAATTCTATATATGCGTCTCCACCAAAGTTGCTCGGTTTGATGAGGTGAAGGCAGTGACACAAGGTGCAGGTGGGTAGTACGAATGGGTTGCGCTCGTACTAGTGCATGTTAAAGCTCATGGACACCTCTTCATGGCCTCTTTGACTTGGGAAAAATAGCAACTCACAAATTTTCATTGATTAGCAGATATTTTGCCATAAACGTGTTCATTTCTGCAAGGAGAAAAATCTAACAAAGGATTTGCATATCTATACAATAATTAGTCACTAGTGGCAAGGCTAGAGAGATATTTTATCAATTACTTGACTTATATGAGATTTAAACATGGAGAAAAATGGTTGTATTTCACAACCATCAACTTCCCCAAGCTTAAACCTTGATCATCCTCGAGCAAGGAACTAAAATCATAAGGAAATCAACATTTAAACTGAAACATCGAGAAATCAAGTTCACATACAATTGGTAGTCTCATGTAGCCACCACTTATTCAATCTAAAAGCTTAGCATAGATAGAGTAATGGAAAGAATATTATACAAGTTATGTTAAGTCAAGACAATCACACTAAAGATTTTATCAACAAGCATAACAAGATGAATAAATAGTTATTTCAATTCCTCTAGTCAACTTTCAGCTTTCCAAGGAACACTTGGACAATTCATATTCACTGTTAAGAGTGAGAGATCATGTCAAAAGAAGCATAACATTAGAGTGTCTCATTTTAAACACCCACATCAATAATCAGGGTTATCAAACATTTCTTTTCCATTCTTTGCCCTTTCAGAGTTTAAGTTCTTAAGTAATGAGACCATGCCAAAACTTAATGTGTTTAATGAGAATGTGTAGGCTAGGATGGATACTCGTGACCGCCACCAGGTTTCTTTGGCTTTAATAATGATTTCTCGTAGCAGGTTAGAGGAGTATTTCAACTTTTGCTTGAAACATAGACCCATGAGAATGCCAAAACTCTTCCACACTATAGCATTGCTGCTACGAATATTTAATCAACTCATAGCCAAAATCCAAGATTTTTCTCTATACAAATTTTTCATAGGCCAACAGAGTCATCAACATACCATGGAGTGCGACAGTGTTGCATACATGCATAACTTATATCTACTTTAATCAACAGGTCAAATTTTGGCATGCATCTCAATTATCATTAAACATCAGTGTTCTTTCGAACAAATCCTTTCAAGAGTGTCATCAAGTCTATCATTGTATCTATGGTGATGAGTATCTCCAAAGCTAAACTCTTAAGACAATTACACATCACCTAAGTCATTATTTAGAGACTTTCTCTTGTTCTATTTGTTTGGCAAAATTATTTCCAAGTCAAGACTCGGTTAACTACAATAATTAGAGTAAAATCTTAATTATATAATTACTCATGCAAACAAAAGATCCACTCTAACTATCAAGGCTTACTGCCACTAGCATAACATCTCAACAATACTACCAACTAGCATAGGCATTTTAAACTTAATAAGTGTGAGTTATAAGACATACCTCTCACTCGTGTCTTCACATTTATATTCCATACGATATGTTCTTTCAAAACTTGAACCAAATCACCCTCTTGCAAATATTAAATCAACAAAGCCAAATGGAACTACTTTTAAGAGAAATGATAAAATGAAAAAATAGGTTTGTATTTTTGAAGATTGAGATAGAGAGAATACAAAATTGGTGACAAATATCGGCTAGGAAAACTTCAAACTAAATATAAACAAACGAAAAAAGAAAAAGAAATGAGAAAGCAAAGTGTTGGAATAAGTCCAACACAACTATAAAATCTCACATGGAGTTAAAGTAGAACCTCATTATTACATAAATAAATGCCACTCTCGATTTTTGGGGAGACTTCCCCAAGTTTAGGATTTTGCAAGCCCTTTTGTTCTTTATTGTGGCGGTGGCGGATAAGACTCAAAGTTCTGTTAGCTGCTCCAATATATGGGCGAAGTGAGATGACAAATTCTGAGTTTGTCACGTAGGTTGATGCTGAGGTTGTTCATGATGTCGACGGCACCTCCGAGCACGTACATGTTGGCATACATGGTGTAGGGGTTATCCAGCTTCTATTCTTGTTCATGTCCTTCTTCTCCTTGTTCTACTTCATCATCCTCTTCTAGCATATCCACTTTGGGTTGGCTTTCTTCACTCGTGTAGCATAATGCAGACGTCCATCCTCGATAGAGAATAGATAGTGAGGTACAATAACAGGGTATACAACCCCAGCTCTAGGTATATGTGACACCCCAATATTAGCTAATCCTAATTAGGGTTTTGATTGTGCATGCATCAGCATCATTGTTTTTGCTAAAATAAAAATGCAAATAAGAAAACGCAAAACCCTAAACCCTATTTTTCCCCCTCTCTAAAAGAATTCAAAAGGTTTTGAATTTTGGAAACTACCAACACTATTGAAGGACAAGCTGAATAAAAGGGCCCCACGGTATTTCATATATTTTAGAAAGCCTCTAGTATTTTCAAACAACTCAAAATAGAAAAGTATTTGAAAATGCAAAGAGAAAAGGAGAAAATTAAATGGAAAATGTTTTTAGAAATAAAAAACAAAGCTAGCAACAAAACCAGGCCGGCCCATCTCCTCTCTTCCTCTCTCTACCCTCAGCACAGCGCCTGCAGCCCAAGTCGCATCTCGGTCAAGGCCCAGCCCACATACCCTTTCGGCCTCCCCCGATCGTCGTCTTCCCCATGCCTCCAAGCTGCTGTCTAGCGTTGTCGACACCATCGATCCGCGTCGTGCCATGCTCGCCACCGTGTTGTGCCCTGGAGCCGAGTATAAGAACGACGCTAAGACATCTCTCTCCCCCTGGTTACCTCTCTCGCTCCCGCAAGCTTCCTCTCATTCCCCAACCATCCGGAACCCTAGCCGCCTAGATGCCGCTCGTCGCTGTTGCTCCCGGCCACCCCGTGCCCAGCTGAAGTCCCCTCGAGCTCCGCCTCGATGTGCCGGTCCTTCCCACCAATGAAATTGACGCCACGTGTCCGGAATCATCCGCAACGACCGTGTCTCTCCGAACTTCGGCCGCCACCATCGTTGTCAATCGCCGCTGTTCCCGATCGCGCCCTACCTCGCCAACCGCCTATTCGGGCTCCTGGTGAGCATGCGGTGCTCAGGCACCACCCCGCGCCTCCCTACCTCTCTGGTTCGTCCTTTCCTCGTGTGCCGCCGCGCGCTGCCACTGGCCTTCATCGTCGCTCCGGTGACCACCCCACAGCGGCGCCGCCTCCTTTAGGTCCGCCTTGAAGTGCTGGTTCGAATGCGTGTAGCCACACAGCTCCGCGCGAGCCCCTGCGTCGCCACCGGCCACCGTCTGCCACGCCGTTGTCATGGTGACGTGGTGCTTGTGTCAGCACTGCGCAAGCCACGGTGGCACCTGACGTGGCCCATGGCCCACCCGCCAGTCACCACGGCTAGCCTCTGCGTCGGTGTAAAAAGAATTAAATGCCCAGTGTGATGTCAGCCCCGTGTCATAATGACGCAGTAAATCTATTTAAATTGGTTAAAAATATTTAGAAAAGGGTTTTAATCTTATAAATTCAATATCTGTTCTTCTGTAATTCAGAAATACAAATAATATATCAAAATATTTAGAAAATGAGATCTACACTTTAGCATCAAAATCATGCATTGTTCAATAACTTTCATTATAAGTTTAATTAGAAGAACAAATGAACCCCCACAGGTGATTACGAGGTTCCCCCTATTCAAGGGTTTGTGACCCTCAGACCCTATTTAAAATGGTTAATCATGCCTTAGGGTTACATTTCAATACAATTTAACTTATAATGTCATCATCCTTGTTTGAGCATTGCATCGATGCCATGTGTTGATTGTTTCCTCTTTCTTTTCGGTGTTTTTGGTTCTTCCCGGTAGAATAGAATATCGAGATCCAGATCAAAGACCGAGATCAACACCATCGAAGATCGACAAACAATACTTGACCAACTATAATCAAGTAAAGAACAAGGCTTCTGAAGATCTGCTTTTGGTTAACAATAGGCAAAGGCAAGCATAGCCCCACCATAATACAATCCTATGGTTTTAAAAGCATTTCAATTCTTACCATGATGCATACGATTCTACTGTGGTATTTTATCGATAGATAGAGTATCATATCTACTGCATTACTCCCTTTGAGCTTATATTACCTAACCCACTGCTCCTAGCATAACTAGGTTTGGCTTGTGTGCACTACTAGAGCTGTTATCTGTGTCTTTCTTAGACATGCTTAGCTATCAGTGCTGGTTCATCTAGATGTTGTACCAAATGCAGAGAAGCTAGTATGACAAGAGAACGAGGTGTACTGATGAGGTAAGATCAGTGGTAAAGGTTAAACATGCTAATGCTTGTATGGGAGGCCACGATGAGATGTGGTTTTTGTAGTCCCATGCTCACCATTAGTAGGACCTGAGTTCTTGCCTTTGGAACCGAGACGAGCGTACAACCACACAGGGCCTCGAAAACCTCACGAGTAACTAACTTTCCTAGTAGATTCCATGAGTCACATAGTTCGCGCGTTACATTCAAGATATGCATAGAAAACGTTTTGAAAGATTTGGCGAGTGAAGGTGCATCATAATAGGTAGGTAAGCGTGACCGGGCTTACTTGGGGTCGACGGAGCCCCTGATAAACTAACCTCACCTCACATCTCTAGGGACCAGCTTCAGGACTTGACCCGTTACAGCGGAACCATCCTTAGGGCGTGACTCATGGTATCGATGAAAGCAAGGTAAAGGTTGTCTCCAACCACCATGTGTCGGCCTTCCAAGGAAGAGGGCTAATCATGTGGCATTAAGAGTCAGTTGGTACGTGTGGGTAAAGTTGTACACCCCTACATGGTTAAATCTTTTCGAAAAGCCGTGTTCATGGTTATGAATGCTTGGTGACCGAATTCTAAGATCATAGAGAACAACAACCTAATTGTGAAACTTAGAGGTTTCAACGTGTGCTTAAGGATGCTTCCTCATGGGTACGAGGGGGTGATCCTAGTTGATAGGTGATGATGATTTGGTGGATATCAAAGATGATGATCAATTCTTCGGAGATTTCACTCTCTTATCCCCTTTTAAAATATTCTGATTAGATGAGCTTATTCCCCCTCTTTTTTTATATAAAAAAGATGGATTTATGCAAAATAACCCCACCAGCCATAAGTCTTGCGGAGTACACCCTATACTCACCCTTGCTTTGTTGATACTTTTGAAGTAGAATAAGTGTTCACCTGAAGACAAGTTTGGTACGACATCGACACTAACGAGAAGCTTGGGGTTCCCGGCCGATAACCTGGAATCTATGGGCTAGGACGTCATTGTTATGCTTCAGGAATCTTAGGCCATTTGTTAAGTTTCTATACTTAATAGCATAATTTACCTTCCGTTGTTTGATGTTTGCGGTCCGTGACCTCTGCTTGTAATATTTTGGTTCTTTGCTTAGTTATGAGCTTGCTATAACTTTTTGTGCCGCCGGGTTACTATTGTGTTACTGATTTCTCACTGAATATCCTCGAGCTCCAGGTTAAGCTTATGTCAGGCTAAGGTCTGGGATTTGTTTAACCCTGATCCCGGGGGTGTCACAATATTTGGTATTAGAGCAGCACCAACTGTAGGAAAACCTTGCTTTTGGTCAATGTTGAGTCGAGTAATTGTAAAAAACTATTTCAAAGATGAAAAGTATTTGCGAAAACTCTAGTATGCTTCTTTTGCTCCTCATCTAGTATCGCTCTTAACTCTGGGTCATCTTATCTCGTGTTGATTTGGAAAAGTTTTGATATCCCTTCTAGTCTTTCAAAGCTTAGGTGCCTTCTAGGCATGTCATTTCTCAACCAGTTGACCTAGTTGTTGAGTTCTCTAGAGTGGTGTGTGTTGTGAATTCCTTGTTCCCTTTTGCTATAATTCGTTTGTGAGATTCCTTTCCATCATGATCTCTCTATCCTATGGGCCACAATAGTATATTGTAGGATCCATAGTGTTCTGTTCTAGGCTTCGAAATGTCCTTTCGCCTCGCGTGCCTCCTTTTTATTTGTTTGGGTACTTTAGAAGTTGTTTCTTATCTTGGAAGCTACCTCGTGATTACTATCTTGAAGTGTACATTGTGTCACTCAAGTAGTAGTTACTTCTTTCTCGGGTTTTAACCCTTGGACTTGAACCGAAGGTCCCGAATTGTGCTGGATTCTAGTGTTGAGAATCTTGTGCATGAATTTGATCTTTAACCCAAGATCCATTCCGTTGTCCCCTATTGTTAATGTTCATACATTACCTCAGGATGGCTGGTACTACAATTCTAACCTCCACACTTGTGGTTATTGTCGTGGTTGAATTTTGACAATTAAGGACTTCCCCTACCACTAGCTATGGTAGATGTTCTTTAATGAAACCAAAAAGATCACGACAAGAGTACTCCTCGAGAGTCTCATATCTATACTCGTGACTCTGCCACTCCTCCCTTTCCTGCACCGGTCCTCGGAAGATTGTTGACTTATGCATCCAGATCTTGGGATTCTATCCTGAGCATGTTCTTTTTCCCTTGTTATTTCCGACCTTTGTCTACTAGTTGGTAGACAAGTAGTACTACGCATTGGTATCTTTTGATGCGAGATACTCTCGTGATCTGTCATGACAAACCATTTCAGGATGTCAGGAGAAACGAACTCCAGTACCTTGTCATTTCTAGGACTAGGTCAAAGTGTTGTAATCCACAGATCAATAGGCATTGATTAGCTTCTATTTGTTCCACCTTAGCGTATCACACCCTTTTATACTAAGAGGTCCTGTTGAGTTTCATGACCTTCTTAATGAAGTGATGCTTATACACATCTTTACCCACCCATCCTCTGAGCTGTCATGCTCGATAATGATGCATGTGCGTAATAATGTGGCCATTCGAGATTCTCAGCATTCATTATTGCTTTGAACTACAAGGATATTTATGTCATCCTTAGCGTGATTGGTTAACCCTGTCACTAAGCAAAGGATGAATGTGCTACCAAGTCCGCTATCCTGGTACATTTCTTTAGTCAAAGAGTTAGGCTTGTGCCGAAGCTCTGAGACTATGTCTTCTTGCCTTACCAAGCAAGTTTCCTCTCGAACTAAGTGACATATCGGTGGTTCGTGATATTCTAGATGTCTACTAGAAGTATTGCCATGTTGCCACATGACTGTGTTGTGAAGTTCTTGTGCAACCAAGCTTTCTAAACTGCTTCCATCTCCAAGGATCCGTATCGGATACCCCTAAACTAATTGGTTGACCTTAAACAACAACTTGGAGAGTTGCAAGACAAAAGTTCTATGCGACTCAGTTTCATCTTAAAGGGATGTCTAGTTTTGTTCGTGCTGAAGAAAGATAGTATCGCCTTTGTGGATATGTTATCTTCCCCGCCTTTGATTTGATTGGGCTATCATCAAATCAAACTCAGTGCCAAGGACTATCTTGATGATGTTGCTACTCGTGATGTTTCACTTGAGTACGTCTTCATGTCCGTTGGTCTGACCAATACTCTGCCTTGTTCATACAACATATGAGTCCATCTTCCTGGAGTATCTTGATAAGTTTGTTGTTCAGCCCATCGATAACATCTTATCTTCTCCAAGCTAGACTAGGTTCATATGGAACTTTTGGCATTTATGTTGGAAAAAAAATTAGAACCATCTTCGGGTAGTCTCGAAGTACATATTCTGGATGATAGAAGTGACCTTCTCCGATTCACATGCAACTGTTGAAAGATGTCGCAGTGAATTTGAGTAAAGTTATCCTTGTTCCTTAAGGACACATGTGTATTTCATTGCAAGTATTCAATGTATGAGCAGTTGTCTTTCAACAAGATGCTAATACATAGGTCTAGCAATCTAGCTCAGTCTTTTGGAGCTTGACATTGCACTCCATGACTTGAGAATCTAGCGACTTTACCTTTGTGCTAAATGTTGCACACTTTCTGTTTAGACATGCTGAGCCTGAAGTAGCATTCCACCTAACCAGAGCTAAATCTCAAGCAGCAATGATGGTTGGTGTTTCTCAAGGTTTTTACATAGGTCTCTATGCAAACCCGGCAAGATTGATGTAATGGTTGACACAATTAGTCAGAAGGTCTATCACCATATTATCTTGAATCAGCAAATAGCAACCACTCTTCATGAAGCATCTTCTATGATTTAATTATAGGAGTTGTGCTTGTGGTTTCCTTTGACTCAGAAGTCTGACCTTTACTTGATGTCTCATGCTTCGAACATCAAGGGGAACATTTAAAGTAGTGCCGCTAAATGTCTCTCGGTCGATCCTCTAGACCCTTTTACATTGTGAAGCGTCTTGTTGTGCCAAGTAATTGAAGTCTGAGAATGAAGTTTCTTTTTCTCGTGTCATCAGGAATCTTCTTATGTATTCATCTCGTGGGGCAAAGTGATATCACGATCTTCGGAAAAGATTTTGATAAACCTAGATGAATAAAGAGTTTCCTTCATTTCTTGATCATGTTCGAAGAGTGACTATGATTTTGGTAATCAACAATTTCTCTCATTACATGTTCCTTGTGACTCTTATGAGTCCTCACCATAAAATAACCTTTCTGTCTTGACCTTCTGTTGAACGGAAGAGTGAGCCTTTTGTATCAAAAGTAGTTCAACAACTTGGTTATCCGTATCTTTATATATCTGGAAGCTCTACTTAAGTAATTAGTAGAGGTTCACCTCTCAAAGTATATGGTCATGTCTTCTCTGTTGGAAGCTTTCCCTTCCAGAAGCTTAAGCTCTTCTGAAACTCCATGGTCTCAATCCTTATGAAGACCAGCTATCTCTCACCTTGAAACCATCTCCTTTTGTTTCCTTCATTACCTTCACGTGTTACATGTTTGTCATCTCAGAGTTGTTTTTGAACACTCCTTCATGATTTGACCATGAGATACTCTTTGTGTTGTTTAATGTGTTTCCCTCTTATCCTTAGAGTGACCCAGTTCTCTTCCTTCTTCCTACCTTTGGAATCTCGGGTCAAGATTCTCGTAAGGGGGATAGAGATGTAACACCCCAGTATTAGCTAATCCTAATTAGGGTTTTGATTGTGCATGCATAAGCATCATTGTTTTTGCTAAAATAAAAATGCAAATAAGAAAACGCAAAACCCTAAACCCTATTTTCCCCTCTCTCTAAAATAATTCAAAAGGTTTTGAAGTTTGAAAACTACCGACACTATTGGAGCCCAAACTGAATAAAAGAGCCCCACAGTATTTCATATGTTTTAGAAAGCCTCTAGTATTTTCAAACAACTCAAAATAGAAAAGTATTTGAAAATGCAAAGAGAAATGAAGAAAACTGAATGGAAAATGTTTTCAGAAATAAAAAAAAGCCAGGAGCAAAACCAGGTCATCCCATCTCCTCTCTTCCTCTCTCTGCCACTTAGCGCAGCGCCTGCAGCCCAAGTCGCAGCCCGGCCAAGGCCCAGCCTGCATACCCTTTCAGTCTCCCCCGGTCGTCATCTTCCCCGCGCCTCCAAGCTACTGCCTTGACGACGCTGTCAATCTGTGTCGTGCGATGCTCGCCACCGTGTCGTGGCCTAGAGTCAAGGATAAGAACAACACTGAGACGTCTCTCTCCTCCTGGTTCCCTCTCTCGCTCCTGCAAGCTTCCTCTCGCTCCCCAACTATTCGGAACCCTAGCCGCCCAGATGCCGCTTGTCGCTGTCACTCCCGGCCACCCCATGCCCAACCAAAGTCCCCTCGAGCTCCGCCTCGATGTGCTGGTCCTTCTCGCTGACGGAATCGATGGCACGCGTCCAATAGTGATCGTGTCTCCTTGAACTCTGGCTGCCACTATCTTTGTCCACCGCCGCCGTTCCCGACTGCACCCTGCCTTGCCGACCGCCGCTTCGGGCTCCTAGTGATCATGCGGTGCTCAGGCACCACCCCACACCTCCCCTACCTCTCTGTTTCACCCCCGCCTCACGCGCCGCCACTCGCCGCCACTTGCCTTCATTGTAGTCATCGCTCCGATGATCACCCTGCAGCGTCGCCGCCTATTTTAGGTCTGCCTTGAAGCGCTGGTTCGAACACACATAGCCGCACAGCCCCGAGCGATCCCCTGCATCGCCACCGGCCACGGTCTGTCGTGTCATTGTCGTGGTGACGTGGTGCTTGCGTCAGCACCGCGCAAGCTTTGCCAGTGTGGCACCTGATGTGGCCCATGGCCCACCCGTTAGTCACTGCAGCTAGCCTCTGCCTCGGTGTAAAAAGAATGAAATGCCAAATTTGACATTAGCCCTATGTCATAATGACGCAGTAAATCTATTTAAATTGGCTAAATAATTTCAGAAAAGGGTTTTAATTTTTTAAATTCAATATCTTTTATTCTATAATTTAGAAAAATATAAATAATATATCAAAATATTCAGAAAAATGAGATCTACACTTTAGCATCAAAATCATGTATTGTTTAATAACTTTCATTACAATCTTAATTAGAAGAACAAATGAACCCCCACGGGATATTATGAGGTTCCCCCTGTTCAAGGTCTACAACCCTCGGACCCTGTTTAAAATAGTCGAGCGTGCCTTAGGGTTACATTTCAATACAACTTAACTTGTAATACCATTATCCTTGTTTGAGCATTGCATCAATGCCATGTGTTGATTGTTTCCTCTTTCTTTCCGGTGTTTTGGTTCTTCCCGGTAGAATACGATATCGAGATCCAGATCGAAGACCGAGAACAACACCATTGAATATCGACAAACAATACTTACCAACTATAGTCAAGTCAAGCACAAGGCTTTCGAAGATCTGGTTTTTGGTTATCAATAGGCAAAGGAAAACATAGCCCCACCATTATAAAATCCTATGGTTTTGAAAGCATTTCAATTCTTACCATGATGCATATGATTCTAGTATGGTCTTTTATCGATAGATAGAGTATCCTATCTATTGCATTACTCCCTTTGAGCTTATATTACCTGATCCATTGCTCCTAGCATAACTAGGTTTGGCTTGTGTGCACTGCTAGAGCTGTTATCTGTGTCTTGCATAGCCATGCTTAGCTGTTAGTGTTGGTTCATCCAAATGTACCAAATGCAGAGAATCTAGTATGAGAGGAGAACGAGGTGTACTAATGAGGTAAGATAAGTGGTAAAGGTTAAACATGCTAAGTCTTGTATGGGAGGCCACGGTGGGATGTGGTTTTTGCAGACCCATGCTCTCCACTACTAGGACCCGAGTTCTTGCCTTTGGAACCGAGACGAGCATACAGCCACACAGGGCCTGGGAAACCTCATGAGTAACTAACTTGCCTAGTAGATTCCATGAGTTACATCGTTTGGGGTTCCATTTGACATATGCATAAAAAACATTTTGAAAGATTTGGCGGGTGAAGGTGCATCATAACAGGTAGGTAAGCATGGTCGGGGTTTCTTGGGGCCGACGGAGCCCCTGATAAACCAACCTTGCCTCACATCTCTAGGGACTGGCTTCGTGGCTTGACCCATTACGGCGGAACCATCCTTAGGACGTGACTCATGGTCTCAGCAAAAGCAAGGTAAAGATTGTCTCCAACCGCCCTCTGCTGGCCTTCCAAGGAAGAGGGTTAATCATGTGGCATTAAGAGTCGGTTGGTATGTGTGGGTAAGTTGTACACCCCTATAGGGTTAAATCTTTTCGAAAAGCTGCGTTCACGGTTATGAATGCTTGGTGACCGAATTCTAAGATCATAGAGACAATAACCTAATCGTAAAACTTGGAGGTTTCAACATGTGCTTAAGGATGCTTCCTCATGGGTACGAGGGGTGATCCTAGTTGATAGGTGATGATGATTTGGTGGATATCAAAGATGATGATCAATTCTTCAGAGATGTCACTCTCTTATCCCCTTTTAAAATATTCTTATTAGATGAGCTTCTTCTCCCTCTTGTTTTATAAACAAAGATGGCTTTATGCAAAATAACCCCACCACCATAAGTCTTGTGGAGTACACCATGTACTCACCCTTGATTTGTTGATACATTTGAAGCAAAATAAGTGTTCCCCTAAAGACAAGTTTGGTACGACATCAACACTGACGAGTAGCTTGGGGTTCCTGGACAACATCCTAGAATCTATGAGCTGGGACATCATCGTTATGCTTCAGGCCACTTAGTACATTTGTTAAGTTTGCTATACTTAATTTCATAATTTTCTTTCCGCTGTCTGATGTTTGTGGTCAGTGACCTCTGCTTGTAATATTTTGGTTATTTGCTTAGTTATGAGCTTACTGTAATAATTTTTTGTGTCGTAGGGTTACTATTGTGTTACCGATTTCTCACCGAATATCCTCGAGCTCTAGGTTAAGCTTATGTTAGTCTAAGGTCTGGGATTTGATTAACCCTGATCCTGGGGGTGTCATAGTTTGTGAAAATATAACGGTTATGCTTATTCTTAACCATACCACATGCATTAAGAGCATGAAAACCAAGACATCATTGACTTATCGATGTTTGTATATTACCAAATTCGATATGAACAGTGTTGGCAAGGACGGCTACAACCCCTTCGTAGACGATAGGTCGACAAGATTGAAAAAGCTTGATGGCGCAAATAGAACAAAAGTATGGCGCCCAAGTTTGGCGTCAAGTTATAGTTGGAGATAGAAGTTTTGGCGAGGAAAATCACGTCCTTCTTATTGACTCTAGTAAATTCAGTATGTGTCTGTAGGGTGTTAGCAATAACATAGTAAAAATATCGAACCATAGGACACTCAATGTTGCTCCTTTTTTTAACAGTTTGGAGAACATGCATCATATTGAAATATTGAGAGGGAGTAGTGTTTAGCAAAAAACTTGCACACCAGACACCAACGTTGTTGTTGATGAACCCAAAGAAGGTTTACAACTCAGTGAGAGTCAGGTTGTACTTCTCTTTCATGAGGCGGAAGGTGATCATGCCGCTTCATTCCTAGTCCTCCTCGAAGCAGTAGTTCACTCCCATGGTGTGCTTAAACATGCTCAAGAACTCGAGCGTCAACTAGCTGTAGGTTGGAACATCTCGAAAGACAAATAGAAATAGTTAAACTCTATTGCAAAGTAAATTAAAATCATTAATCAAACCTAGTGGATTAAGGATAATAGGGAATGCTCACTTGGTGGACTTGATCTCATGTTCCTCGAGCCTTCTAAATATGTTGGTTTGAAAGTCCTCGATGAACCCGATGCCCATGAATGCATCACTCGAAGAGGTAGCATCACGAGAGGTTCTCGTGATGACATGCACATGTGTTTGGCTCCTCGTGTTCATCATCTAGAAAATTAAAAACTTGCACAAATTAATTTTTTATCCGATGGCCTACAAGAGCATAGGTTCATCAAATCACGTTTTCGTGGAAGTATCAGTACCAGTTTTTATATTGATCCCAACAAGGATCATATGGAAGTGTTTATCAGTGACATTTATGTCGCACTCAAGGTGTCACTTGTCTTGAGTGAATTGATTATAATGATTGAGATGCAAAAAGGTGAGTGTGAATGGTTGAGAATTGAGTATTGGGCAGTCTTTAAAGTAAAGAACATAAAAGTAAACATTACTAAGATTGCTTTGAGTTTCATGCGGATGAAATATTAGGCATGGAGAGATACGGTTCATGGTGATAATGAATGTGCTAGGTGGTATAAATGGGATGAGTGATTATAATACTTCTTATTAGTGTGTAAGTAGGCGAGCAACCCATATAATAGTCAAGACTCCTCTTGGTAGATTCCCTTGGCTTGAATGATCCATTTGACTATTACCACAACCATAATTAGTGCAACAATTAAGGTCATGAGACCAAATCAAGGCTTTAAACTTAGTGGTTCCTCATTCTCCTCGAGTTATACTAGCTCCCCTTTGATATCAGATGCATCACTCGGGGGTCGCCGATTCACTAGCAAACAAGTTTATGTCTATGGGATCTCATGATCATGTTGTTTGGACCCTTAAATTACACACCAAGCATTAGTTGCACAAACACAATCATCATTCTCACACAAAATAATCACAACGATAATCATAAATAGGTGGAAGCAAAATAGTCACATCACATCTCACCAATTCCCTACATGTCCCACGCATATGGGGATTTACTCACACATGAGACGAGAATAAAAGAATGATATAATCATAATGTAAATGGAGTCTTGTGACCTAGGAGATTGTGTGCAAACCCAAAAACAAAGGAGGTCTGGGTGTTAGGAATTTGGAAATTCAAAATGATGCCCTGTTATTGAAGTATATGGTCAAATTTATGAATAAAGCAGATATTCCATGGGTGGATTTGCTATGGCATACTCATTATCAGGGGAAGGTACCTCATGCCTCTCCTGAGGTTGGATCTTTCTGGTGGAAGGACATTTGCTCTCTCTTTGATCAGTACAGAGGCAGAGCCTCTTGTAATGTTGGAACTAGTCACTCAATGCTTCTTTGGAAAGATAAGTGGTTAAATCATAACCCCCGAGCTGGTTCTTATACCAGATTTTTCTCCTTTGCCCTAAACCAGGATGTTTCGGTCATGCATGCCCTCCAAACAAACCATTTGGCAAGTATGTTCGATTTACCTCTATCTACTCAGGCTTTTGATGAAATGCATCTTATGTAAATAGAATTAAATGAGCCGAGGGACAATTATAAAAGAGATAAGGACCAATGGATTTACTCTCTAATAGTGGTACATACTCATATTCCAGCTACTATAGTTTCCTTTTACAAGGGCTGTCAGCTGGAACAATTTTCAAATGGCTTTAGAAGAGTAGATGTGTACCAAAGCTGGATGTTTTTACTTGGCTGGTGATTACTAATAAGATCAATACTAAAGATATGGTATTAAGGAGACAATGGCATCTCAACTCTGGTCCTGAATGTATTTTGTGTACAAACCATAGTCTTGAAACTAGAGACCATCTTTTATTTACTTGCCCTTTTGCTACTAGATGCTGGAACTATGTGAAAATTCAGTGGATACAGAAATCTAATATCTCCGAAACTTTCAAAGCTACCAAACAATTGTACTCTATACAATGTTTCATGGAGGTAGTTGTTTGTGCAAAATGGAACATTTGGAAGGAAAGAAATGGATTCATTTTTGAGCATCAGGACCATAGTTTTGCATGGTGGAAAATTCTCTTTAAGAAGAACATCTACCTAACTTCCCATAGGGTTAAAGCTAAACACAAGGAATCTCTTCTCAGCTGGTTGCATTCCTAGGTGCCTATGGGTTGATACTCTCAACCTTTGTAAATATGTGAACCTATCCGTACTTTGGTTCATTTAATTAAAATATATCGTTGGGGCTTCCCTCACGGTTTCCTTGGTCAAAAAACATAAATGGAGTTCAGCTTGATATTACCATAGCAAGCCACAATAAAGGGAAGATCAGATCCAATACAAAGCAAACTATGAATAGAGTCTCAATCCTTAGTCTTACAAGTGTGAATCTCTCTCTCTCTCTCTCTTGATCTAGGGCAAGGGGGTTATGGAGGAGTGAATGATCTAGAGGCTAGAGATCTTGGAGAGGATTGATGGAACTCTTCTTATCCTTCATATCTCTTCTTCCTCTTGATACATTGCAAATGTATCTATAATTTTTGATGTTCCATGCTTGGTTTTATCCACTTTCTTGTGTTTTGTCCACACTTTGGAGTACTTTTCATATGATTTCTTGGACTAACCTATTAACAAGAGCAACAGTGTCAGCTGCCCGTTTTCTGCTGTTTTTGGTTCCAGGAAAGTCAAAAAATGAATATTCTCGTAATTGGACAGGACAAAAGCCAAAGTGCCTATTTTTCTGGAAGTCATCAGATGCCAGAGTACGAGACGGAGAGGGGCCAGGGGGCCACCACACCACATGGTCGCGCGGCCTAGCCTGGCCCGCGCCAGGGGGTGGTCTGGCCACCTCCAGAACCCCCTCGGCGTCCCCTTCCGCCTATAAGATGCCCTCGGGACGAAAACCCTAAGTACCCGATCAAAAATCCATGAAAGAGTCTGTAGCCACCGTCATCTCCATCCCTAGATCGGGAGGGATCTGAAGCTCTTCCTAGCACCCTGCCAGAGAGGGGAATTCACCCTGGAAGCCTTCTTCATATCATCATGCAAGCCTCTGGTGTGATGCGTGAGTAGTTCATCCTTGGACTACGGATCCATGTAGTAGCTAGATGGCTGGTTCTCCTCCTTTGTGCTTTCATGTCTAGATCTTGTGAGCTCCGTTCATGATCAAGATCATCTATTTGTAATTCTGCATGTTGTGTTTGCGGGGATCCGATGCATATTGAGATGCTATTTCAGATTGATTATTGATTCTATCATGTCTTTGTTATTTGTGATCTTGCATGCTTTCTGTTGTTAGTAGCTATCTTGGCCAAGTAGATGCTAGCAACTCCAAGAGTTAGTATTTATGCTCGATAGTGGGTTCATGCCTCTGGTAATCTGGGGAAGTGACAGAAATCTCTAAGGTACTAGATGTGCTGTTGCTACTAGGGAGAAAACAACAATCCTTTGTTCATAGAACAATCGTATTGTTTACTTTACATGCAATTCATAAAGCAATAATCTGTTGCTTGCAACTTAATACTGGAGGGGGTTCAGATGATAACCTGAAGGTGGATTATTAGTCATAGATGCAGTTGGATGGCGGTCTATGTATAATGTTGTAATGCCCAATCAAGTCTCAAAGGAGTCAAGATGATTAGTATATGCATATATTGCTTTCTCGGTGTTTGTCAATTGCCCCGCTGTAATTTGTTCACCCAGCATGTTATCTATCTTAAGGAGAGCCACCTCTAGTGAACTATGGATCCCGGTCCTTTTCTTTACATACAATCTATAAACTGTTTACTGCTTTGTGTTTACTTTCTGCAAACTATTACTTCTTTCCATTCGATATGTTTAATCCTTTGTTTTCAGCAAAACACGGTGAGATTGACAACCTCATCGCAAGTTGGGGACAGAGTTCTGTGGTTGTGTTGTGCAGGTCTCCACGTTGCTACTAGCACCGGTAGTGCGCCCTGCCAAGGCTCAGCTAGCAACACCTTTGGGGTGTTTCCTTGCTCCTACTAGTTCGATTAAACCTTGGTTTCATAACTGAGGGAAACTTGCTGATGTGTTCATCATACCTTCCTCTTGGGGTTCCCAACGAGCTCTACATCAACACTGAGCCATCACCTCTCTTCTCGGATGGATGGTGGTGGTTGCTCCTGTTTTCATTGTTGCCTCCTTTATGAAAAGTGCTTATATTTATCAGGCGAATACGGCTACAGGTGGTACGGGCGGGTCGTACGGGCAAGCTCCGCCAATACTAATGCTCGTCAAGGCTCCTAGAGCCTCGAATCAGAAAGTCTTCAGTTACAGATTTTCTTGATTTGTTCCAATAAGCTCATAAATGGCCTTGGATCCTTAAAAAAGTATCGAGAATCTGAAACTCACATTAAAACTACAAGGTTTCACTATGTTGTGATATTAGCGTTAGCTGAGAGATGAAAACCAACGAAACCAATGGAAAATTCTCGGTAAAAAGTGTCATAATTTGGAGCTATCAACATCCCCGAGCTTAGTTGTTACTCGCCCTCGAGTGACAAAGTGATAAGGAATTATGGCAACAAAAAAAACTTGGGTAGAAAAACTTACAAGTCCAAGGTGACATCGTATTCCATCTTCACAAATCTTGCAACCTTAAACATGATCATAATATATTTGAATGGTTGCACCTAAGTTCACTTCCTAACCACATGTAACTTGCTAGTAAATAAGTCTTAGTCCCAAGAGGAAGTGTGAAAGATTTACTTAGGCTTTTGAATCAAATATTTTATCGCCTCTCTTTTAATGAGAGTAAAAACAAGTTTAGCAAGAAATGCATTGTCAAATTAAGGATGCTCAAGTAAAGTCAAAATATATATAACATTAGAGCAGCTCATTAACACCCACTTCAAAAATTGTGACCCTATACCACTCAATTGTTTTCCTTTTCTAGAACTTCAAACCTTTGGTAGTGGGATGATGCCAAGACTTAGTTAGTTTAATCGATACTATGCATGCATTGTTAAATGGCTCAAACTTTGCTTATAACATAGACCCATAATACCAAGACTTTTACCCATCATAGCAATGGCATGCTACATATGTTCAATTAACTCATAGGTGAAATCTAAGATTTAACTCGGATAGATTGTTCAAATGCTAGCAAAGTTGTCAGTCCCATGGGGAGCGATTGTGTTCTGAGACACGCATAAAGCTATATCTTACTTTCAATTAACAAGTCAAGCAGCATTGGCATGCATCTCAACTATCGCTAGAAATTCATACCTTCACACAATTCTTTCTCAGCAAGTGCATATCGAGTCAATCAAATTTAAGTTTTATGGGGTTGAGCGTTGCTAAGGTTAAATCCTTAAGACATGTACAAGGCACCAAATTCATCTCATAGATGATTTCTCAAGTTTTTAAAATTATTGGAGCTGACTCCTACATAGTTGTTTTTCAAACTAAAGTGCAATATTCATAAGTCGAAACTAAAGTAGTGACACAAGCATGGGAATAAAATTTATAGGATAACAAGATAAGTGGGGATCGAGAATAGAGTGCAACCGAGCAAACAATAATATGATTAGGAATAAACTTACAAGAGGAGTAGATATAAGAATGTGATACCTCCTCTCACCTGTTCGATCGTATACTCAAGTCGTATCCATGGTATACTTCCCATCACTACGTCACCTGAAGTGAATAGCCCGTGAAAATCGAAAATAAAACCATGGGAGTTTCACACAAAATAAAACAAAAGGCTACTCTATTTTTTGTGTTATCTTTTTATCGATGCAAAACTGAAAGTAAACATGCAACTAACGAGAAAACAAAAACAAATCAAAAGAAGAAAAAATATGAATACAAAGAGGATGGAGGATTTCAACCTCCCCAAGCTTAGGATTTTGGCCTAACTTGTTTTACTCGTTATAACCATCATTTGACGCTGGTTGAGGTGCAAGTAGTAGTTGGGGAATCACTCATGAAATGAGTGAAGTTCTAAATCAAGTTAACGACATTGGCATTCACGTCGTGCAACATGTTTTCCACATCACCCACACGAGTAACCAATGTGTTGTACTGGTCGAAGGGAACATAGATATGTCCCAGTGGTGGCACTGGTGGCATGCATGGTTGTTGCTACTATGGTGGGAACTACTGTTGGTGATGGTGTTGCTAGACATAGTCATCCCAGCCCATGTCACCCCATCCTGGTTTCTACTCCTAATCCTGCTCTTTCTTATTTCCTCCTTCCCAAGCGGGGTTTCCCTTCGGGTTTTGAATTCTCCTAGCAAAGATCCTTGCTTGGTGGAATTCCTCCTAGGTAAGGACCCGACTCTGTCTTCCTGGCAAACCAAAAGCATGTACAAAAGGAAGAAGTTCTTGTTGTACATGACCATTAGGCTCAAAATAAAACTAATAAGCACGGAGGTGGCGATTGGCTCCACATATTCCCACATATTCCATGCTAGCCATATGGATACTATCTAAATACTTACTCCCATCCACGGGTCGTCCTGCCAGAATAGGCCACCGTCTTTAGTAGGCGATTTGGGTGACAAAACCGTCGCATGGAATATCTCCTTAATGCGGCGAACTTTGGCGGTGGAAGTGATGAATGAGGAGAGCGCCAAGGTTGACCTTGTGAACCATCTCTGTATGAAGATCCATGTACATAACACTAATGTCGGGGTCTGCCATTGCCCCGACGTCCCCCTTCCTGAACAAAGAGTTTGCCAAGAACGTGGCAAAGTTGTGGATGGTCGGCTTCTGGATTGTGGCGGCTTTGCTATGCAGATATTGGAGGTTCCTATGAACATAACTTTTGTCCTAAGCATCCATTGCCTCAATGAGGACTTCATTAGTAGTATCTGCTTCTCCTTCATAAGCAAACCCAAAAAATCACATAATTCCTAAAAATTAAGACCGCGAGGGGTGCCATTGAGTGTAAAGATCATAGTGCAATGTTGTTGGTGCATGGCGAGGTTGTCGTAGAAGGTGGAGAGGAACTCCCAAGTGCCGCGCTTGTAGGTGTCAATTATGAGGGAGGAGAAGCTCTCCATGCCAGCGTCCCTGACCATGGCGTTGAAATCCTCTTGCAAACCATTGCGCGGGAGAAATTGTTCACAAACCCACTTCATGGGTAGAACGACATGGGAGCTGACCCTCTTGTAGTCCTTGTCAAGAGCCGAGTTCAAGGCATCACCCTCCACACACGAGCGCTTTCCCTTCGATCCCGATGAACTGGTGGTTCCACCGCAACAAAAGACTTTTGCCAGATTCATTGTACTGCAAAATTTCAATAGAAAACTGCTGGTATAAGGTTTCTATGATGTATACAAATGATTTCATGCAAAACTTTGAATCCTAACATGTAGAATCAACGGGGATCTAAGAATATTATGAAATCATGTAGATAGTCAATGTGAGAAATTTAACCATTTATTTCTAAAAATAAGACATGTATCGGATGAGAAACTTACCGATGTGAAGATTTCCCAACTTAAACGGGTGAAATCAGTGAAGAATCGGTGATTCTAGGTGATTAGGGTTGAGGTTTGAGAGATAAAGAGAGAGAGGAAGAAGAAGAACGGCCGGTTTGGGGCTCCTAGCCAACAACTATCATTTTTACGAGGCAACGCACACGGTACGTGCGGAAGGTACGGGCGTGTCCTGCCCATACCGGTGTTTGTTATCGTTGGATACCTCGGTTAGGTTAGTGCACCCTACCTAGGCTCGGTACGGGCGTGCGGTATGGGCAAAGAAGGTTGTACCAGCACTAGTGGAGAACGGGCCTTTAGTCCCGGCCCGTAAGAGCCTTTAGTCCTGGTTGTGGTACCGGGACTAGAGAGGCGGGACTAAAGGCCCACCCACTAGTCCCGGCCCTCTTACCAGCCGGGGCCAATGGGCATCCACGTGGTCGTCTCTACGGGCGCGGGGCGCCACCCATTAGTTCCGATTCGTATTATGAACCGGGACAAATGGTTCTCTGCCACAGCAGAATTTTAGCCACTTTCTCTACCGCGGCAGAGAATTCAATTTGTATCCTTTTTTTCATTTCAAAATAGTTTTCTACGCTACCAAATATCGTACATGTTCGTGCATACATAAAATAACTTCTCTTAATTAAGATTGAGCATACAAATATATACATGATAGTTACACATGGGAGATCACAATTATTGAGACTAGAGCCCGTCTATTCAATTACACGGTCGGGGATCATCGGCGCCTATTCACACTAAATTCTCCGGCGTCATCTATCATCTTGTTCATCAAGAATCCTGCCAGTTCTTCAGCAATTGCTACTACGCGTTGCTCTGGTAGAAGCTGATCCCGCATTTTCTCGAACTATATAAGAAAAGGAGAATATTATGAATATCAATCATGATAACAAAAAGTGACGGTAATAAAATAATGTTGTGAATGTATTGCTTTGCATCGACTCTATAATCATTCAGCTCACTAGTAAACATGTGAATGAACTCGCAAACGTAGAATCCACATAGATTCGTCTTTGGTGGCTGCCTCGCGCACTTTACGAGAATAGAATTCAATCAAAATAATAATCTAGCATCATAATTATATTGAAACTAGAAGTAAAGAGACTCGTGTACGACTTACCGAGACCGGCTTAAACGTCAGCTTCTCACTAAAGTCACCCGTAACCGCACTCTTGAACTGGTTCCAAACCCTGCCCGGTAAAGAAAATGATGAATGAGTTATTTATTACGTGATATCTCAGGAAATCAACGAAAGAGACCGATGTAGCACGAAAATTACCTCTGGAGCATGTCATGCATGTCCCTAAACTGTTCCAAGGGTCTCTTTAATGGGTCCATGACTTCAACTCTTCCCTTATCAAGTTGAATGTCTAGCAGAATCCAGTGGAAACTTCACACATTTATATATACATCAGTAACTCATCAATTACACTTAACATCGAGTAAGCAAAAGTGAATGTGTACAACAGAGTAAGACCCTCACGCGAAATTGTAAGGAAACAGTATGTAGTCACAAAAATTTTGCTCCGTTAGAAACCTTAGAAGGTTTTCCTGTGTCTCCTCGGGTTTTGTCGTTAGCGTCTTTACATGTATTTTATCTAGGTCAATGAACCCAACACTAAAGATTGACCTTCTTTTACATTCCATGATCTTCATTCTGCATAATAATAGAGTACAAAAGGATATAATTAGGATAATTGCATGCAATGAACTGAACAACTAAAAAAATGAACAACTTATATATAGACAATGAATTCAACAACTTACAAACAATAGCAACTCATGATAGATTTGTCGAGGGCGTCGAAAGCGTATAACTGGAAGAGTTCTGGAAACTCAACATGGACCTCTTCTTCTCAGAAGTAGTAGTCATGTGGGACTTTCGCCACGATCATTATTCTCTCCTGCTTTACGGCTTTCAAGTACCAATTATGTAAACTCTGCATTTGTGTTGGCAGTTGTTGGAACTACTCAAAGCTGACCAGAGGCTTCCATGGGACATATGTAGAGACTACCTGAGCCTTGGGTAACTTGTCGTCCTTGGGACCTAGCAATTCCTCAACAGTCACATTCATAGAGGCCGCAAGCTTCGCAGCTTGTTCCATATTCTGCTGGGGAATGTCATGGGATACCACCTTGAGGGGTGGGGTCATTTTTTAACCTGTTTCCCCGAGCTGGGGGACGTCCTTTCTTTTCTCGGTTGCACTTTGACTTGATGATTTTCTCTTGCTTGCACTTCTTGATTTGCTCTTCTTCACTTCCTTCTGAAGTGTGCGTCGATAGTCATATGGCTTAAGGTGCAATTCATATTGCGATTTTGTGTTCAGAAAAGAAAGTGCATACGCTTTTTGCTTCTCGGTGTATACCAGGGCGGGCTCGGGTTTCTTCTTTTGAAGCTGCGCAACACATTCGGCCTTTACGGTCATGTCGTTTTCCTCATCAGTACGATCGTAAGGTCTGATGGGAAGATTCTTATGAGGTACTCTTGGGAGGGGCGACATTTGTCGTTTTGGGCTGCTGCATCGTTTAGTCCTTATCGACGGAGCACACTTCCGCTTTTTGTCCTTAGCGGGCGGAGAAGGCGGCTGACCCTGCGGCGGAGATCGAGATGGACTCGCGCTGTGGTGGTCGTAGTCATGGGGTGGGCTTCTTGGAGGTGATGGAGGTGAAGGCGACATACGACGACTCAGAGGCAGTGTTGGCCTTGGCGCTGAGCCTGGAAGCTTGATGTTGTTCTTGTCCCATAGAATGATGCCACCCAATACTTCTCCGAGTGTCCTCTCACCTTCAGGTCCAGGGATGCCAAGCTCCATTGAGTCCCACCCCGTTGTGATTTCATCCATCCCAACTTTAGCATAGCTAGCTAGAATCTCACGGCCATGCCAGCGTGCGTCAGGTGGACAAGGTAAAGCACATCCGACTGCCACCTTGATGGATAGGTTCTTCACCTTCTGATGGAGCTCACAAGATGCCTGCTCCTTGATTCCATCCACGGGGTAGCCGGGACCGCCATCTACCATCCATGCATCGTTAGACGGGACCTCCGATTCAGCCACGCTGCTTCTCCGCTGAGATGGAATGGCGGTAATATCGAGTGCAGGATCTTGCAGGCGCGCTACTCCTCGAAGTTCGTCAATCTGTTGCTGATGCATTCGAAGTGTTCCTAGCAACTCGGTGAACCTGTCTCCATCCTCCTCCTGCCATCGCCTCTTTTCTCTCTCTCGGCTCCTATAAGTATCTCTGTCTTTGGGAAACCCCATGTCCCAAGTATAACTAGTGCCAAGGCCTCGTACTCGTCCTCCGCGTTCTTTATTCCCGAGGGCCTTTGTCAGCAAGGCATTCTCTCTATCGGGACAGAACTTTGTTGTCCCCTCTTTAATTTCCTTAACCACTCTCTGCCATGTCTCTCGAGGTATCCTAATCCCGTCACTGCAAATAAGGTCCCCTGTTGTTTCGTCATACTCACTCCCATGCCCAAGGAACCAATTTCTTGCCCTCAGATCCCATTCTTCATGTATTGGTTCTGGAGTGATCCCTTTAGCAAGGAACTCAGTCTCTTTAGCATCCCACTTTGGCATGGCAGTCGCATAGCCCCTGGCCCCATGTGATGGTGATATTTCTTCATCGCGGCATTTTTCTTGTTTTTTTCCGACTTTTCCATAGCAGGTTCTGACTCCTTGTACTTCACAAATGCATCCTAGTTAGCCTACTGCTTCGTTAGATAGCATTCGAATTTAGGAGGAATCTTCGTCTTCTGATACTTTTGCCATAATGCTTTCTTCCAGTTCTTGAATAGTTCAGCCATCTTCGTAAGAGTCCACTGCTTGACTTTCTTCCTCAATGCAGCTGTGTCGGCATCATCCTCACATTATGGCAGGGTGAAATGTGTCATGAGGTCATTCCAAAGACCCTCTTTGTACCTGTCAGCGACATACTCACCCTCTTTCGCCCCTTTGGTCTTATTCCACTCTCGAACGGTGATCGGGATGCAATCCCTAACTATAACTCCGCATTGTTGTTTAAATACAGTTTTAGCCTTTTTGGGTTCCAACGGTTCACCCCGTGGTGATACCACTATAATTGAATAACGCGTAGAGCCGTCCAACTTTTTGGCCGGGCCTCGTTTGGAATTTTTTTTGCTCGATGTGGAGGCCTAAGAGAAGAAACATTCGTCAATTTATATATATATATATATAACTCAATTAATGCATCTACTAATCATCGGACTTCATATATATACCTCGCCGGACTTCGTTAAGGTTCCACCGAGGCCATTGGCTTCTCCATCAACGGAGCCGTCGGCTTCTCCCTGATCATTTCGGTCGACCTCCTCACCCTCACCGGAGGGGTTCAGATACATCGACGGAGATTCGGGTGGATCAACATGGGGGCCGTCGTTGATCATATCCTCGAGAATTTCTTCTTGTGCTATGCCTTTGCGCATTGGACTAGGTGGATCCATAGTTTCTGCAAAATGCGAGATGCACACAATATTATTTCCTATATACAAATATTGCCTATATACAAATATTGCCTATATACAAATATTTCCTATATACAAAAATATATTTCCTATATACAAAAAGTCCGGGGGCCCGTGAGCACTACCACCCTAACCCTAAGTCCGGGGGCCCGCGAGCACTACCACCCTAACCCTAAGTCCGGGGGCCCGTGAGCACTACCACCCTAATCCTAAGTCCGAGGGCCCGCGAGCACTACCACCCTAACCCTAAGTCCGAGGGCCCGCGAGAACTACCACCCTAACCCTAAGTCCGGGGGCCCGCGAGCGCTACCACCCTAACCCTAAGTCCAGGGGCCCGCGAGCACTACCACCCTAACCCTAAGTGCGGGGGCCCGCGAGCACTACCACCCTAACCCTAAGTGTGGAGGCCCGCGAGCACTACCACCCTAACCCTAAGTCCGGGGGCCCGCGAGCACCACCACCCAAACCCTAAGTGTGGGGGCCGCGAGAACTACCACCCTAACCCTAAGTGCAGGGGCCCGCTAGCACTACCACCCTAACCCTAAGTCCGGTGGCCCGCGAGCACTACCACCCTAACCCTAAGTGCGGGGCCCCGCGTGCACTACCACCCTAACCCTAAGCGCGGGGGCCCACGAGCACCACCACCCTAACCCTAAGTGCGAGGGCCCGCGAGCACCACCACCCTAACCCTGAGTGCGGGGGCCCGCGAGCACCACCACCCTAACCCTAAGTGCGGGGGCCCGCAAGCACCACCACCCTAATCCTAAGTGCGGGGGCCCGCGAGCACTGCTATAATATTACAATATACTACTATAATGCAATATACTACTATACTATTACAACTATAAACACTACAAAATAATATTATAATATACTACTATAATGCAATATACTACTAATACAGTATACTACTAAAAAAATTACAACTATATACACTACAAAATAATATTACACTACTAAATAATATTACAACTATACACTACTATTACACTACTAAATAATATTACACATAAAATAATATTACACTACAAAATAAAATTACAACTATATACTACAAAATAAAAAAATGGAAAAAAGAGAACTTGGCCGGGGGCGCCGCCGGCGTGCACGGCTGTCGCCGGCCTGGCCTGCTCGCCCACAGTGGTCAGCGGCGCCGCGCCGCCACGTAGCCGGACGGGGGAGTGAATGGGAGGGGGCGGCGGGGTACCTCTGGCCGGGGGCGCGCACGCGGCGGCTGGAGTGGCGGTGGCGGTTGGGGCGGTGGCGGTTGGAGTGAGTGGCGGCGGCGGTTGGGGTGGTGGCGGCCGGAGAGAATCGGGCAGCCCTGCCGACGTCGATTCGTTGTCCTCGCGCGTGGGGGTTCTCTGCGTGGGGAGAAAAAGGGGCGCACCAATATATAGGTGGGGGACCTTTAGTCCCGGTCCGTATAACGCACCGGGACTAAAGGGTTTTCGGCACCGCCCAACGCGCACGCCAACGCTACACCTTTAGTCCCGGTGTGTAGCACGCACCAGGACTAAAGGTCCTTTTCTCAATTTTTTCACCCCAGGGGCACGCCTTTTAAAAAAAATCAATTGGTATATTTTTTAAACATTTGAATTATACAGTTTTTGCATACTTATGAATTTGAGAAAATTTTCAACATGAAAAGTTCTTGAATTTGAATAAGTAATCCAAATCTATTTTCTGTTTTATAAAATAATTATTCTAACTAGTGAAACTAATGACCATTTTGCCATTTCAATTTAAAAATGCACTAACTATTATATTTTTCATATTTTTGAATCTCACTAAATTTTTAACATAAAAAATGCTTGAATTTGAATAAGCGATTCAAATCCATTTTCTGTTTTATAAAACAATTATTCTAACTAGTCAAACTATTAACCATTTTTCCATTTTCATGTGATTCCGACGCATGTCCGGGAAGGGGGTCACACCTGGAGCCTACGCATGGCACCTACCAACCTTGCACCACTCTCACACACATATCCTAGGGGCACATGCAAGTTTTCATGTGATTCCGATGCTCCGGGGGTCTTCCTACGGCGAAACCCTAGGCCCGGGGCCCCGGATTGTCTACCCCTATAGCTTTCTCCGTACGAGGGTAGCGCGGTGGACCTTTCTATTTGTTTTGGTTTGTTTAGGACATATGTACATGGAGAGAAAATTTTGGGCCAACTTTGCCACATTCTAGGCCCCGGTTGTCCCGTGGCGGGAGTTTGCACGTACAGATCTAGGATTTCATTAAGTGTTAACACATGTCCGAGAAGGGGGTCACACCTAGGGCCTACACATGGCACCTACCAACCTTGCACCACTCTCACACACATATCCTAGGGGCACATGCAAGTTTTCATGTGATTCAGACGCTCTGGTGGTCTTCCTCCGGCGAAACCCTAGACCGGGGGCCCCGGATCGTCTACCCCTATAGCTTTCTCCGTACGAGGGTAGCACGGTGGACCTTTCTATTTGTTTTGGTTTTTTAGGACATATGTACATGGAGAGCAAATGTTGGGCCAACTTTGCCACATTCTAGGCCCCTGTTGTCCCGCGGCTGGAGTTTCCACATACAGATCCAGGATTTCACTAAGTGTTAACGCATGCCCGAGAAGGGGGTCACACCTGGGGCCTACACATGGCACCTACCAACCTTGCACCACTCTCACACACATATCCTAGGGGCACATGCAAGTTTTCATGTGATTCCGATGCTCCGGTGGTCTTCCTCCGTTGAAACCCTAGATCGGGGGCCCCGGTTCGTCTACCCCTATAGCTTTCTCCATACGAGGGTAGCGCGGTGGACCTTTCTATTTGTTTTGGTTTGTTTAGGACATATGTACATGGAGAGAAAATGTTGGGCCAACTTTGCCACATTCTAGGCCCCGGTTGTCCCGCGGCGGGAGTTTCCACATACAGATCCAGGATTTCACTAAGTGTTAACGCATGTCCGAGAAGGAGGTCACACCTGGGGCCTACACATGGCACCTACCAACCTTGCACCACTCTCACACACATATGCACACATCCACACATTCCTAGATTTATGTCTCAAATAAAAGGTTTAATACATTACATAGATTTATGTCTCAAATAAAAGGTTTAATTAATACATTATTACACATCACCAACATCTAGTGTTGTGGTTTTCTTCTGCACCGTAGCCATGGAGAATCTTCATCATTTAACAGGATGCTTGGGTCAGTTTTCACTTTGAATGGCGGAATTTCATGAAACTTATTGTAATCTTCTGACATGTCTGTCTTGTCATCCACTCCCACGATGTTTCTTTTCCCTGAAAGAACTATGTGGCGCTTTGGCTCATCGTATTCTGTATTCTTTTGCTTATCTTTCCTTTTTCTCAGTTTGGTAGACATGTCCTTCATATAGAAAACCTGAGCCACATCGTTGGCTAGGACGAATGGTTCATCCATGTACGCAAGATTGTTGAGATCCACTGTTGTCATGCCGTACTTTTGGTCTACATGTACCCCTCCTCCTGTCAGCTTGACCCATTTGCACCGAAACAAAGGGACCTTGAAAGTAGGTCCATAGTCTAGTTCCCATATCTCCTCTATGTACCCATAATATGTGTCCTTCTGCCCATTTTCATCTGTTGCATCAAAGCGGACACCACTGTTTTGGTTGGTGCTCTTTTTATCTTGGGACATCGTGTAAAATGTATTCTCATTTATCTCGTACCCTTGGAAAGTACATATAGTCGAAGATGGTAACCTGGCCAACAAGTACAACAGATCTCCAACAGTGGTGTTATTCATGAGATGTGTCTGCAACCAACTGCCAAAATTCTTCTCGTGTTCCCCTTTAATCAAGGAGTCAGGCTTCCCCGGGTTTTCGGAGCGAAGAATATTCTTGTGTTTCTCGATATACGGAGCCACCACGGTGGAATTGTGTAGAACTGTGTAGTGTGCTTGAGTGAAATAGTTCTCGTCCCTACATACCATTGATTTCCTTCCTAGTGTGCCTTTTCTAGTCAGCCTCCCCTCATACCGAGATTCAGGAACACCAATCGACTTAAGGTCAGGAAGAAAGTCAACACAAAACTCAATGACCTCCTATGTTCCATAGCCCTTGGAGATGCTTCCTTCTGGCCTAGCACGGTTATGAACATATTTCTTTAATACTCCCATGAACCTCTCGAAGGGGAACATATTGTGTAGAAACACAGGACCGAGAATTCTAATCTCTTCGACTAGGTGAACTAGGAGGTGCGTCATAATATTGAAGAAGGATGGCGGGAACAACAACTCGAAGCTAACCAGACATTGCACCACATCAATCTGTAACCCTGATAGACTTTCTTGAACGATTACCTTCTGAGAAATTGCATTGATGAATGCACATACCTTCACAATGGCTAGTCGAACATTTTCTGGTAGAATTCCCCTCAATGCAACTAGAAGCAATTGCGTCATAAGCACGTGGCAGTCATGAGACTTTAGGTTTTGAAATTTTTTCTCTTTCATATTTACTATTCCCTTTATATTCGACGAGAAACCAGACGGGACCTTGATACTGAAAAGGACTTCAAAAAAGATTTCCTTCTCTTCTTTGGTAAGAGCGTAGCTGGCAAGCCCTTGAAACTGCCATGGATGCTTGCCGTCTCGTCCTTTATGATGTTGCTGGTCCTCCCGTGCTGCCTGGGTATCTTTTGAATTCCCATACAAGCCCAGGAAGCCTAGAATATTCACGCAAAGATTCTTCATCAGGTGCATCACGTCGATTGCAGAGCGGACCTCCTGCACTTTCCAATAGGGTAACTCCCAACATATAGATTTCTTCTTCCACATGGGTGCGTGTCTGTCGGCGTCTTTCGGAACAGGTTGTCCTCCATGACCCTTTCCAAAGATTACATCCAAATCCTTGACCATACCAAATACATCAGCATCAGTACGGGGGACATGCTTCGTCCGGGCTTCTCCCTGGCCATTGAAATCCTTGCCTTTCTTCCTTAATTGATGACTTGGCGAAAGAAAACGATGATTGTATGGGTACACATTCTTCCTACATTTATCTAGATATATACTTTCAGTCTCATCTAAACAGTGCGTGCATGCATTGTATCCTTTGTTCGTCTGTCCTAAAATGTTACTAAGAGCAGGCCAATCATTGATGGTTACGAACAGCAACGCTTGTAGGTCAAATTCCTGTTGTTTGTGCTCATCCCACACACGTACACCTGGTTTGTCCCACAACTGTAAAAGTTCATCAACTAATGGCCTTAGGTACACATCAATGTTGTTGTCGGGTTGCTTCGGGCCTTGGATGAGCACTGGCATCATAATAAACTTCCACTTCATGCACAACCAAGGAGGAAGGCTGTAGATACATAGTCACGGGCCAGGTGTTGTGACTGCAGTTCTGCTTCCCAAAAGGATTCATGCCATCGTTACTTAGACCAAACCATAAGTTCCTTGCATCACCAGCAAAGTCCGGGAAGTCCCTCTCGATTTTTCTCCACTGCCGACCATCAGCAGGGTGCCTCAACTTCCCGTCTTTCTTACGGTCTTCCATGTGCCATCGCAACAACTTTGCATGCTCTTTGTTTCTGAACAAACGTTTCAACCGTGGTATTATAGGAGCATACCACATCACCTTGGCAGGAACCCTCTTCCTGGGTGGCTCGCCCTCAACATCGCTAGGGTCATCTTTTCTGATCTTATACCACAATGCAGTGCAGACCGGGCATTAATCCATATTCTCGTACTTCTCACCACGGTAGAGGATGCAGTCATTAGGGCATGCATGTATCTTCTGCACGTCTAATCCTAGAGGGCAAACAACCTTCTTTGCTTCGTACGTACTGGAGGACAATTCGTTATTTCTTGGAAGCAGCTTCTTCATTATTACCAGCAACTTTTCAAATCCCGAGTCAGTCACCCCGGTCTCTGCCTTCCACTTCAGCAATTCTAGTGTGCTACCCAGCTTGTTCTGGCCATCTTCACAAGTCGGGTACAATAATTTGTTGTGGTCCTGTAACATCTTCTCGAACTGCAACCTCTCTTTTTCTGTGTCGCAGTCTTGCTTTGCATCAGAAATGACCCGACCAAGATCATCAGCGGGCTCATCTGGTTCATGTTCTTCACCCCCTTCTTCTTCATTGTCTACCATTGCGGTATCAGCGTATTCAGGGAACATAGATCGGTAGTTGTTGTCATCGTTCTCTTCTTCATCACCGTCTTCCATCATAACCCCTCTTTCTCTGTGCTTGGTCCGAACATTATAGCCGGACATGAAACCGGACTGAAGCAGGTGACTCTGAATGACTCTTGAGGAAGTGTGAGCCTGCTCATTTCGACATTCAACACATGGACAACACATAAAACCATCCCGCCACTTGTTCGCCTTGGCCACAAGGCAAAAAGAACGCACGCCTACTCTGTAAGCGTCAGAGCGTCGGTCACCGTACATCCATGGATGGCTCATCTGCATCATACAACCATGCATACATATCAAATGCAATCACGATGCTCAAATTAGTACTGCGTGGTCTAAACGAGAAAATAGTGGCTAACCTTTTAGGACACCTGGAAACAAAGCTGAGAAAACTTAAGTGTGGCTCTAGCACCTCATATCATGTTTTGTCTTGTGTGAACTCAAGTGACATCGCTCTAACATGCATTTCACCGAACACCTCTAGCGCATATAAGAAAAAAATGAGCACAAAGTTATACCCACCTCACACATAGGAAAAAAACAGGAGAGAGTGGAGGGCTGCGTGCATATATATAGGGCCAGACCATTAGTCCTGGTTTGAGATACAAACCGGGACTAATGGTTCTGTCAGGAGCATGCGTGCCTAGACCCATTAGTCCCGGTTTGTATCTCAAACCGGGACTAATGGTCCCTTACGGGCCGGGACAAAGTACCTCGGCCTCCTCAAGCCGTCTGGTTCGGACCATTAGTCTCGGCCCCAGCCACGGCCAGGACTAGTGGCTCGAACCAAAGGCCCATTTTCTACTAGTGCAGTGGTCGTTAGCCATTCAATAACCTTCAAAGTTTTCGTCTAAGTTCCGGTAGGGGCACGTGGTATGATTGGATCTGACCGTACCGGCGGTCATTAGAACTCCTTTTTTGGCAATAATTCTGATTTTCTACACCACTTTGGTACGAGCACGTGGTACGAGTGGATCCTGCCATACCGGCCCTCATTAAGACCCTTGTTACTTTTCTTTTTCTTAACCTCTCCTTTATTTTTTTCAAACTTCAACCATAAGCTTCAAGTATCAATTTTTCTGTAAAATTTGGGTAGAAGAGATCTATTATAAAACCTAAAGCTAAAATCTAAAAACTAAAAACTAGATTTTATTCGAAGATGGTTTAACTCCCATCAAGCAATTTATTCCAATCATTAGTTGATTTGATTTTAGCGAACCCTTTAGTCTCAAATGCGCACCTTTGGTTGCTCATCGTCAAGGGCACTTAACGTTTGAACTCTTTTAGTAGGTGGCACATGTTTCTCACTACTCTTTGGTTTCTTCAGAAAATATCGAATGATTTGATCATCATAAATATTGAAGACTATTTTTTTCTACTGGAATTGACACTTGTTCCTGTAGTGCTAAGAAAACATCTTCCAAGAATGATAGAAAGTTTGTCATATTCAGGCATATCAACTAAAATAAAATCAGTAGGAATAACAAGTTGATGAATTGGAAGCAAAACGTCCTCAATCATGCCAACAGGTTGCTTGGTGGTTTTCACATCCATCTATAAAGTAATATATGTAGGGGAATATTATCCTAGATCTAATTTCTTATAGAGTCAATATGGCATGACGCTAACTCCTGCACCTAAATTACACAAGGCATTATAAATGTTAGTTGTTCCTTAGAGCAAGAAATAGTTGGTGTACCAGGATCTCTAAGTTTAGGAGGGAGTCTATCAGCATAACTAGTCATCACTGCTACAGTCTTTATTACCTTTTTCTTTCTATTGAAAATATCACACATGAACTTCTTGTAAGTAGGTACTTGAATTGCATCAGCTAGAGGAAGTTCTAAACGAAGATGGCTTAGAGCTTTGGCAAAGGCACAATATATATCTTTATTAGGCTCATATTGCACTCGGTTAGGGTAAGGAATTTCTTCTTTACCTTCTCTTTTACATTTGGCGTTGGCTCTGGATCTTTCGTTTTCTTCTTTGTCTTAGGCTTTTTCTTTTTAGCTTGTTTATCTTTAGCTATAATGGCCTATTCTTCTTGTTCACGACTATGTTCACTTCCTTCTCTTGGATCAACAGTTTCGGCATCAGAGTGGTATTGTTTATCTTGATCTTCAGTGTTGTCTTCCTCAGTTTCTTCCGTGCCTCCTTCCGTTTCCTTTGGGATTCAAGTTCTATATCATCTTGACGGTCAGAAGGATTTATTCCTATTGTGTCATTTCTTGAGTTTCTTTAGCCATCTAGGGTTGCTCTTCTTGATACCAAGGTGGACCTAGAGGTTCCTGCGTTCTTGTACCTCATCTAGTAATAGTGTTACTAATGATAGTTTCATAAAAATCATCTTGACTCAAAATAAGAGCTCGACTCTCTACTATTTGGTCACATTAAATTTTAAGCATCCTAACATGTTTATCCAGATGTATAGTTGCATGTCCCAGAAACTTCCATCAGTTCCTTAATATCTTTTTCATGAAGTTTGAGATGTTTATTATAATTATGACGGAATTGGGTTTGTTGACGCATAGATTGTTAAAGAGCTTTATTCAGTTCACCTTCTTCTGCTAAATCTTGAAACACATCAACTTTATCGTTTTAAACAAATTTAGCCGCTATACCGGTTTCCTCCATCGACTTGTTAACTTCACGCATGAGTTATGGTGTTATAAAAAGCATACCTTTCCTTGGTTCAGCTTCTCCTTCTGGATTACATTTTTCATTGTTAGAAGCTCTTACCACGAAAAGTTTCAAAGATTGCTCTACTGTTAATTCACTTAGTGTTCCTTTTGTAGTTGAGTCAATCATTTGTTTGGATTCATTAGTAAGTAAATTATAAAAATATTGCACAATTTAATAATCATGAAAACCATGATTAGGGACACTCATAATTAGCATTGAGAATGTTTCCCAGGCCTGTGCAAAACTTTCCTCAATCTTCTTGAACAAATTAGTAATATCGTGTTTGATCTGTAGCATTTTATCAAACAAAGTAAATTTTTGCATAAACTCTTTAATACAACCCATCTAACTAGTAATTGATTCATTAGGTAAGGATTGTAACTAGGCAAATGCTTTATCTTTCAAAGACCAACAGAATAATTTCAGAAGTAGAAAGTGACAAGGGGTAACCTCGGCAATGCCCATGATTATGGAATTGGAGTTTCAGGGAAATGAGAGCGCTAGTGATTTTATTGGCTTATCAGCCAAACAAGGGAGTCAATGCACGTATGATTCTTTAAGAAGATGATTACAGAGTCGCCGATTCGCTAGATGCAATCTAACTCATGGCGGATTGTGGTTTGCTGAAAGCTAAGGTTCCCTCTCCATCGGCTCCTCCTAGCCTTTATATGAGAGGCTGGGTCTCAGAGTCAAGCATACGGATCGGTTACCAGTTAGAAATACAAATCTATGACTATGTCAGTTTAAGCTTCTGCCTTGACCATCACGTCTAGTTCCTAGGCTTAGGATGCTTCCAGGACCCTTGGTTTCTTATGTGCCTCATGGGTCGTAGTTCAGGTATGTACCATGTATACCAATAACGGGAACCTGATAAGTCATACATATGTTAGTAGCCCCCGACACTCCACCCAAATCACAGATTTAGGTTGAGTCTCAAAGACATTTTCGGCATTGAACCCAAAAATTTCTTCGAGTAAATGAGCTATGATTTTTTATCATGGAAATTTTGGTATAATGATTCTGGTGCATTCGACAGATTAGGAACCAGTTAATTGCTCTTGGGAAAAAACATCGTGAACCTTCTCAAGATCAAGTCCCCGGACTCGAACCTGGTACATAGTAGCGTAATTCAGCTCAGGCCACGGAGGTATTGTCGAGTACTGAATTCTAGTTTTATGTTTTGGGTAACCAACGCGTCTGTCAAGATTTTTCATCATATCGTCGATATGAAAATTTTCTAGCAGAGCACATTCATGTGCGATTACCAGGCGCATAGGATGGATCTTGGGGTCTTACCTTCATGTCATACACACGACAATCAGACATGTCATCACGCCGGACACCATCTGAGAATTTGAAGTTTCTGTCGACTGCCTTGTTTGGTTGTTGAAATTGTTGAAGTTGTCAGCTTATTGTCATTTTCATCGGATGTGTTGTTAACGCTCCCCATGAGAGTAACCATTTGAGGATACACTCGGATAAGCTCATAGGTTTTCTGTATGTCGACTCCGTAGGAGGATATTTTCCTTTCTATCGGGTGCGTGGCTGCGCTCCCGATGGGAGTATCCCCCAAGGCTACATTCGAATGCTTGCAGTCGAGTGTAGGCTCAAAGTTCGTCTTCCTGAATTATTCTGTTGAATCCATAGGAGGATTTGTTTTTCTATCGAGTGCACGGTCAGTGCTCCCGATGGGAGTATCCCCCGAGGCTATGTTCGGCTGTTTGCACCAGAGCATAGGCTCAAATCTTTATCATCTGAGGAGGTCCTCAACCTAGGCCTTCTATTTCTTGAATCATCAAAAAAATTGGGTGCATTGACAGCACTTCCTATGAGAATATCCCTCGAGGCTATGTTCGGGTGCCTGCATCGGAGCATAGGCTCAAGATCTCCATCATTCGAGGAAATTTTCAGTTGATGAGGGGTAACCTCGACAATGCCCATGGTTATAGACTTAGGGTTTTAGTGAAAAGAGAGTGTTGGTGATTTCATCGGCTTATTAGACAAACAATGGAGTCGATGCCCATATGATTTTTGAAGAAGATGATTACAGAGTTGCTTTTGCTAGATGTAATCTAACTCATGGGGGGTTGTGGTTTGCTGAAAGCTATGGTGCCCTATCCATCGGATCCTCTCAACCTTTATATGAGAGGTTGGGTCTCAGAGTCAAGTACGGATCGGTTACAAGTTAGAAATACAACTCTACGACTATGTTAGTTTAGGCTTCTGGCTTGATCATCAAGTCTGGTTCCTAGGCTTCAAGGACCCTTGGTTTCTTATGGGCCTCATGGCCCGTAGTTCAGCTACGTACCAGGTATACCAATCACAGAAACCCGATAAGTCATACCTATGTTAGAAACTCTTTAGGTAATCCTTCTGGTCCAAAAGTATCACAAATTTCATACACCCTAGTTAGGTGATGATTTGGATCTTCGTCCTCTTTTTCTGAAAAGGAAATATCTTGCATCATATGCACAAGTTTAGGATTTATCTCATATTCTATACGTTCTAGATTAGGATAAAGTATAGGTTTTCTCATGGCAAGTGGAGAAGAAGCAACTCATTCTTTTAGTGTCTTCTTAGGCTCCTCTGCCCTCTGCATTGGACATAGTTCTGCCATTAAAGAACTCAAATTATTCGCGTCTACAACATGTGAGTTAGCAAGATTTTCAAGAAATTCCTGACGTCTAGCATCAGGTATATACTCAATATAAGGTGGCAAATAAGTCTTTCCAGAGCATGTTTTCGTGAAAGTATTAGTTCCAATTTTTTATATCGATCCCAACAAGGAGCATAGGAAAGTGTTTATCAACGGCGTTTCTGCCGCACTCAAGGTGTCACTTATCTTGAGCGAATTGACTGCAAGAATCGAGATGGAAAAGGGTGAGTATGAATGGTTAAGAATTGAGTATTGAGCAATATTTAAAGTAAAGAACATAAAAGTAAACAATATTAAGATTGCTTTGAGTTTCTTGCAGATGAAAGATTGGGCGTGGAGAGATACAGTTCATGGTGATAGTGAATGTGTCAGGTGGAATAAATGGGATGAGTGATATTAATGTGCAAGTAGGCAAGCAGCCCATATAATAGTCAAGACTCCTCTTGATAGTTTTGCTTGGCTTCAATGATCCTGAAGCGACCCGACCTAGTAGGGGTCTAAGCCTCTTTGCTATTTAGTGCTAGTCCCTGGATTGACTCGCTAGCACACACAGTTCAAGATGTAATATCACGAAACAAATGTCATAATTCTATTACATCGAATGATTTAGAATATAACATAGTCTCATATAAGTTGCATAGCAGAAGGGCTAGCTCCTCACAAACAAATTCCAACAACGCAAGAATAATAAAAGATAAGGAGATCCATTCAAATGCCACAGGTGAAGCATGGTGAGTGGAGACTCGCAACCCTAACATCGCACTTCAACAATATTTAGTGAAACCTAAAACATGAAAAGTTGTAGCCACGAATGGTCAATACATTCAATGTATTTGCAAGTGTCACTATTAGGGGTATAATAAATCCAATGAGGCAAAATCAGTCAGCTCTTCTTATCTACTGGTCTATGGGTCAATCCAAAGCCACCTTCCAAACCATCCTTCACTCCACTACTCCTCAAGGGCCAAACTCAACATGTCAGTAGTTAGACTGTAGCCCTACCATGCTACTTGTCCAACCTCTCCTATTATCAACATGTTAGTAAGTCAGACCACCGCCCTTGTCATGCACCCCATCCAGGACTCAACTCAACATATCAGAAAGTCAGACTCGATGCCCTTACCATGCCACGCAATCCACCCACTCATGCTCAACACATCAATAAGTAAGACTCCATGCCCTTACCATGCCATGCCATCCTAGAAAATCTCCTCCATTCTTCCAAATCCAATCACTCACTATATCAATCCAATCTCATTGTCCCACTAAGTCAAAGTATATTCTTGGGTTTTCGTCCACATCCCTAAATTGGCATAGCAAACATTCCCAACACAAACATTGGTCACACACCACACAAGATTGAATATCCATATGGCTATCCTATCCGGATTTCATACTGTATCATCATACAAACAAAATTACTTCTACACTCACATAGTAAGCGTAACAAGGACCAAGGTGTAGTTCAACTTGCGAATTAATCATAACATTATCATTAGTAAAGATCAACTTGCCTCATTGTTTATGGATGTTCACTCACTTCTTACAATCACAAGGCTAGCACACCTCTCAATCTATAAGTCAAAGAATTCAAATGAACACACATTCACGCAACAAACATCATGCAAGAGTAAGACATGCACGACTTCATACAAAACATTTGATATGTATTGAAAATCATGAATAAGGTTTATAAAAGTTAAAAATATGCATGGTGCAAAAAGATTTTTTTAAAAATAATTTTTATCACTAAAGTTATGTTCAAAATAGTTATTAAAACGGTATAGATTCATATTTAAGTAAATATGATGTAGACATAATTTTAAATTTGATCCTATGATCCTATGGGACAGGGGGACTAAAATATAAGCATTTAGAAAAAGGAATCACATCAAAACATTTTTGTAATTAAAGTTATGCCCCTAATACCTAAATGGCAATCCTATAATATTGTTAAATTTAAAATATTCAAATTTTAAAACTAACAATTGGAAAACATTCTACATGTCACAAGAGTTCCAGGGGTATATTATTTGCATTATTTAGGCTTATAGATAAAAAGTTATGATGTATCTAAGTTATAGGGACTTTTCTGCAAAAATGACATCTACTAACGGGTGGGAGACTCTATTTTCAAACAGCCGGCCACATGGAGCTCTCCTATTCTCTGATACCCATTCGGTAAGTGGAGCAACATGGGTCATTGGATCATCACAACCTGGACGACCAGATCGCCTCCAACTCGTGGCTCGACTCGCGACACGGCTAACGGCTAAGCTTGCAGCTAGGCTCAGCTAGGTTGAATCAAGGCCGTCGTTGCACGATCGAACGATAGAGAGATGGGGTGTCTCACCTCTGGGGTTGGGTTGCTGGAAAAGCTTGTTCGCGGTGGCGGGTGGCTCGAGCATGGACGAACGCGATGATGCGGTGGACCTGGGCGACTACGGAGGCATCAACAAGAAGCGGGGAATCGAGGGGAGGTTGCAAGTGGTAGTGATGGGTAAGTGCGACCGGAGTGGTGGCGGATAGTGGCGTCATGGGGGTGGTCCTCTAGGCTGTGGAAGAGGGAAAATAAGAGCACCAGGAGATGTGGGAGTGAGAAAGGGAGAGAACTAGGGCGAAGGAGAAGAGCAAGATGGTCGGAGCTCACCAGTAGCAAGGTCAAACAGCGGCGATGGCGGTGGTTCCGGCGAGAAATCTCGGGACAGCCTAGTGGCATCGTCACGGGGCAACAGAGCGAAAGAGAATATGGAAGTTCAGGGTTTTGAAGGAGGGTCTCGGGAGCGGGGTCAGCCGAGGAGTGGGAAACACGGGTGGAGCAGTGGCAATGAGGTCATCGGAAGGTGGGCATCGTGGGTGGTTGGAGGAAGATGATGGGGTTGGGTGGGTCCTAGGTGGTAGTGACGGGGGAAGGGGAGTGGGTTCATTGCTAGGCCGCTCGTGCGGGTGGGCCGCGTGGTAGATAAGGGCATGGAAACTCCGGTACGCCCTAGTTGGGTTGGTTCGGTAGATCTAGCTATTTTTTTTGTTTTATTTCTTTTTCAGTTTTACCTTTTCCTTTATAATTTTGGTTTATAAATCCAAATTGAGTAAAATTAGTTTCTATTTTTTTTGTAAAATCAAAGCACACAATAAAAACTTTATAGAAACATGTTTTTAACTAAAAATAAAATATAAAAAATGCCATTTGCACTAAAAGCAATATAGGGATAGTTTTGAAAACTCGGGTTTAGGCTTCAAATATAAAATAAAAATAATAAAAAATTGTTTTGGGGCATTCAAACATTCAAACCATGCTATTTAAATTTAACATTCCAAAATTTGGGAAATTTTGGGATGTTATAGATCCATTTGCCTATTACCACAGCCATGGTCAGTGCAAGAATTAATGTCATGAGACCAAATCAAGACTTTAAACTTAGTGGTTTCACGTTCTCCTTGAGTTATACTAGCTCCTCTTTGATATCGACTGTGGCACTCAGGGTCACCGATTCACTAGCAAACAAGCTCATGTCTATAAGATCTCAGGATCATGTTGTTTGGGCCCATAAATTAGACAACAAGCATTAGTCGCACAAAGACAATCATTCTCACACAGAATAATCACAACGATAATCACAAATAGGTGGAAGTAAAATAGACACATCACATCTCAATAATTCCCCACATCTCCCATGCCTATGGGGATTTATTCACACATGAGAGGAGAATATCACAATGATATAATCATAATGTAAATGGATTTCATCTTTATATTGCCGGAGATAGCCAAAATAAAGGGAAGATCGGATCCAATACAAAGCAAAGTATGAATAGAGTCCCAAACCCTAGTCTTACAAGTGTGAATCTCTCTCTCTCTCTTGATCTAGTGCAATGGGGGTTATGGAGGAGTGATTCATCTACAGGCTAGAGATCTTGGATAGGATTGATGGAACTCGACTTCTCCTTCACATCTCTTCTTCCTTTGTTCTCGGATGGATGGTGGCAACTGTGTCTATTTTTTTGTTGCCTCCTCCATGAAAAGTGTTTATATTAATCAGGCAAAGGCGTCTACATGTGATACAGGCGGGCCATATGGTCAAGCTTCGCCTGTACTGATGCTCGTTAAGGCTCACGGAGCCTCGAATCAGAAAGTTTTCAATTAGAGATTTGCCTGATTTGTATCAATCTGCTCATAAATGGCCTTGGATCCTTCCAAAAGTGTCCACAGTCTGAAACTCACATTAAAACTTCATGCCTTTGCTAACTTGCAATATTAGCGTTAGTCGAGAGATGAAAACCAATGAAACCAAGTGAAAACCAATGGAAAATCCTCGGGAAAAAGTGTCATAACTTGGAGCTATCATGATCCAATGGTAATAGGCAATGAATGTTCCTCTACACTTTATACAAAAATCTTCCTCTAAACATTGATACAAAACATGTTCATCAAGAAAAATGGTTCATAATAGACACGAGTCTAAGATTGGTAATGAAAAGAGATAGATAATGAAAAGAGATAGATCATGGTTTTGCAAAAAGTAAATGTGGGATTGATGGAGAAACATACGAATGATCGTTGGTGTGTAAAGAATCAAATCAAAAAATAGTAGAGGTGAAGAGTCCTTGAGGTGCTTGAGAGTTTCGAAGGAGAAGAAATAAGAAACATGGAATTTGAGAGTGGGTTTACCTTACTTCGGCGGATAAAAAAATGGTCATCTAGGTGGTATGGTTGTACCAGCACCAGCTGCTAGGTGATGACTGGGTTCCTTCACCAATAATAGGGTTATTGCAGTACTTGTAGCAGCAAATATTTAAAGAGTTTGTCACGATGGGAGCTCGTCGAACACGACCCCGCATCCATGTTGTCAATGCGACCACGTTTGCACCCAAACCGTGGTTTAGAAATAGCCTATTCTATAAGTTGCTAGGATAAATGAATTTAAGATGCTTTGTAATAACTACTACTAGGACTAGAAGAAAACTAGAACAAAAGTAAAACTAAAAAGAGGTGAATGCAATGAGATGAAACATTAATGCTATGATTCCTCAAGTAATGTTGTGTATACCGTTATGCATGATAAGTACTTATGGAATAGTTGTTAACTATAATTGTGGCGGTCCCTCGTATACCGTTGTCTCCCACCGTTGGTAAGTGGCAATTAGACAACTCAATTGTCTGCACCCTCTTCGAACATGGGTCATCTCGTAAGAGAATAGTGTATTAAGGTAACAAGACCAATCAAGTTAAACCAGAGCAAAGGCATTAAGTTCTATAGACAACCGTACTCCTAAGCAAGTGTGCTAGTCACAAGATATCCCGTCTATCACCTTGGGGTCAAGCAATTCGCAACACTATACCTATCTATATCATGAGTGATCTTGAGGGAACTCTGGGTGGTGCATCTTAAGCTGTTATTGCCTCCACAAATCACTTAAAGCAAATAGCCTATTAGTTCTACCCATGGAAGAGAAGAGACTAATGATAAGTTTTGTGACACTCCGTGAATCCCTAGTAAATTCCTCAATAATGGATTGGACGTCTCCGGTCACTAGAATAATATCATGAATAGAATAATGTAAAGAGAAAGCACAAACATATTAATTAACAAGAACACACCACACTTCAATTACTCAAATCATCATAACATTAATAAAAGGGGGTTCAAGCCATGTTACAACCCATCACAGAGATCATGATGGGGAAGGATGAAGGAGTAGCGGCGATGGAGATGGTGATGACGGTGCGGTGATGGTGACGTCGGCGTGGTGATGGCGGTGTCCTCCTTCTCCTCCTCTTCTTGATTGGATGGCTTGATGGTGTGATGGAGATCTAGATCTTGGTGGGGATATAGAGGCTATGGAGGCGGCACAGCAGCAGGGCGCCGCCGTGGAGGCGGTAGATGGGATCTAGATCTTGTATATGGTGTATGGTGGCTTCCTCTCCTCTTCTTTGACTCATCCCTCCTTTATATAGGCATTGGGGGTGCCCTAGGGTTCCCCCAATACCATCATATGACTTAGGGAAGGTTCTGGAGCTTCCGGAGGGCGAAATCCCGTCGTTTGCGACCTTTTTAGCAACTGTACGGCGGGAGCTATACGACCGGAATTTTTGCTCCCGCCGTATATTGGTCATTAAACCTTCGGTACTCTTTAGTATTTTGGTCGCTATTTCTTCATATAAACTCCGTTTTGGGTGTTCTTGGGCTTGTTGAATTCGTCGCATCGAGGGCTACAACCCTATTGTCTTGGATCTTTAATTTGAGAAGTTGGAAAAATCACTTTTCCAACACCTCAAATGGCTAAGTCAGGTCCCTGCAGTTCCTCCATACTATGCTCTCTTTGTTCCTTTTGCCTTTGTTTTATCCATAATCATCATCAACACCTACACACATGTCAAAGACAAGGGAGAGGGATAAAATTCTACCTAAATTACTAAATGTGCAAAGCTCATATTGAATTTAATAAAAACAAGTAATCATGCATATCAGGCATAACAATAGTTAGATGGAGCATGATATGATAGGAAAATGACACAATTTATATTGCTAAAAAGTGTTGTATTATCACAGCCATCAACTTCCCCAAGCTAGATCTTGCTCGTCCTCGAGCAAGAGGGATCGATAACTTAATGGATGTGATCTTGCTTATCATTGGAAATCAATGCATTGTATCCTTGTTTTTCCTGCAAGCTCAAAGCAAGAGAGCACATAATCATACAAGGCAATATAAGCTCAGTTATATTATTCCAAACCACTAGAGATTAGTTAAAAACTTCTATGTCCCATGTCAAAGTTAAATCTAGCTTGCAAGTAAACTTGTGATCCTTCTATACGCACTTTATTGTGTTTTTGTATTTTATTTGTATAAGGCAAAGCTAAACACGGTTAGTTGTCAATCATAAATAGAAATATAGTTTTCTAATGCTGCCCACTCATGCCATCTATTATAGTCTCTCAAGTGCAAACTTCGATTGTTGAGCTCATAGAAAATATATTTCTTAGTAACGAGACCATGCCAAAAGAGTGGTATATGTTCAATCGAGACTGTGTAGGCTAGGAAGGACACTCATGACCATTACCAAGGTTTCCCTCTTCAGTATAATGATTTCTCATAACGGTCAGAGGAGTATTCTGACTTTTGCTTTTAACGTAGGCCCATGAGATTTTTTTATAACCTGAAATGTTAGTGAGGCTTCCAAAATGATAGTAATAGTCAGAATAACATCATATCTTAATTAGCCACATATAAATGAACAACTTTGAACATATTTACCTTGTCTTCTCCTTCATGGATCTTTGAACTCTTTATTTTGCTAAAACAAAAATAATCAAAAACACAATCAAAGATTTATTTCACATGGGTTGCTTCCCATGAAGCATGTCTAGTTTTTGTCATTTAGCTCGACCGTGATGATGATCATTTAATCTTTGGAACATGGGACACCCACTCCAAAATAGTTGGCCTTCAGGGTGATGATCCCATCGTCATATTTTTTGACCTTCTTTTTGCTAGGGAAATGAACAACAAAAGGTTCTCGCGAGGGTAATTCAAACCGCATGTTTCTCTTCATGAAGATTAGTCAATGCCTTAACAGTTCTTAAAAATGGTCTATCAAGAATTATAGGTGCTATTGAATCTTCATGCATACCAACTATGATAAGATAAACAAGTGCATGATGCCCTTTGATTTGCACAACAATATTTTCTTTAATGCCCACAACTTGTTTAAATGTGTAATTCGCTATATGAAGTTTAAGTTTAGTTACTTCAAACAAACAAAGGTTAAGCCTATCAAATAAACTTTTAGGAATAGTTGAAACGCTTGCACCAGGATCATAAAGTGCAACTATCTCATTAAATCCTACATGAATCTTGATTGTAGGTTCAAATATATCTTATAGATTAGCGTGGATCTTCTCAGATAACTTCTTATATTCATTTTCTATCTCACATGTTTTTGTAGCAACTTTATTGATAAATTATTGGTACATGACTTATGACCTCTATAAATGTTGGGGTTCTTTAAAGTGAACATTTTAATAAGGTCCTCCACGGTGTAATCCAGGGATGGAACATTGCTATAGTCTAGCTCTTCAGGTTCTTCATCTCTATTTTCAACCCTCATCTTCTTGAGATCTTTGATTGAATTAGGCTCAGGTTTCCCTGCAAATCTTGCAAGTACGAGAATTTGACTCTCAGCTATCTTACCCAATTATCTCTCCACAGTCTCTGTTCTTTCTTGAAAAGCCTGCATATCATTTCTATAATGTCAACAACTTGGTTAGAAATTTTACCGATAATATTATCATGGTTCTCCATTATTTTGGTAAGGATACTATTTTCTTAGCTTGAGTTTGCATAAAATTTCTAAAAGAATTTTCAGTTACAAAGAGATTACTATGATTTTCTCCATTAGTATTATTGCTATTGTTTGGAGCACCTGTAGTATTATATTAAGGTTCTTGAAAGTTTGAACCATAGTTTTGGTTCTTCCATGCAGGGTTATAAGGATTACAAGAAATGTAGTCCACTTCTTCAACATTAGTTTTGGCGATGGCAATAAATTGTGTTTATTCCTTACTCTTTATTATTTCTATGAGCTTATTCACCTTTGCAGCGAGTTCTTCATTCTTCTACTCATTAACAGAGTTTAATTTTCTTGAGGGGGATCTTTCCACATGCCATTAGACATGGTTGTTCTGCATATCATCAAGAAGCTTCATGGAAGCATCAACTTGTTTGCCTATGAATGTGCCTCTAGTTGCAATGTCAAGCAATGGTTTAGATGTTGGATTAAGAGCGTTATAAAATAGGTGGAGAATTAACCACTCTTCCATCCCATGGTTAAGATATTTTTCTGACAGACTCCTTCATCCTTTCCCACACAAGCTCTAATGGCTCGTAGTCTTCATGTTTAAAACTTGTAATATTAGATCGTAGTTACATAGTCTTAGTAGGAGAAAAATTTAGTCATAAAAATATTAGTACATTCCTCCCATGAAGTGATAATGTCTTTATACAGTGCTAGCAACTAACCTTTTGCCTTTCCTTTTAGCGAGAAAGGGAATAAATGCGGCTTGACTGTATTGGGGTCAACATCTTCTATGTGCATCATGTCGTATATCTAGTAAAGCTATTTAAATGCATACCTGCGTTATTAGTAGCCGAGCCTCCAAATTGGTTCTGTTGAACCAAACTCAAATAGTTAGACGTCATTTCATAGTTCTCCGTTGTGACAATGGGTTGAGTAATAGATGCACATGAATAATCATCATTGGGAGTAGCATACTCCTCAAACTTCTTTTGTGCCATAGTTCTAATATTTCTAGGGTTTTTCGATTAAGACAAATAACAATATTAATAATAATAAACTTAACTATTTTTTTGAATTTTCAATTAATAACAAAAATGTCAACCAAGAACAATAAATAAACTAAAAATAAAATAAACTAGCAAGGTATCTAATAACCTCACTAGGATAGCAAAAATTGCTTCCACGACAACGACACCAGAAAAGGTTGATATCTTCTATCGGGATTACATATGTAGTATAGCTTACTTTTTTCCTAAAAGACCTAGCTTTATCGAACCTTGAGAAGATTTCTCTTGGCGTAAGATTATGTCGAACAAGACTTTGAGAACTCGTAGTATCTTTGTTTGCCGGACCCTTCATGCTTACTCTTTTTTATTTGTATCAATGGATGGAGATAGACGAGAGCTAAGGATTCACCCGTAGTTGTGCACACATATGGAATAAAGATAATAATCTCGTTTATGAGTTGTGATCTAATATTGATAAAGGTGGTGTATATTACATCTGTAATTGGTATAGTAATTGCCAGCCACATCTACTATAGACTTTTTTTCTAAATACTACACCACCCTCACGCGGGTTACACAATTATTAAGTATAACAGACCAAAGGCTTACGATCTATGATGTTACAGTTACTTCCTAGTGAATCTCTAAACAACTATTTTACTCCCTTAACTTCACTGGGTTTCACGCGTAGAAGCTGATTACCATTCATCTCACCTCATTACTTGTATCAATTCTCGGGGTCTTGGATACCTGAAAAGTCTGTGAATTGTGACAATATACAAGAATACAAAGGATGAATCCAATATTTAATCACAACATAATATTTCATGTTAGAGGATGCACATAATGTTGTCGGGATATGCCTTAGCCCGTAACCCATGAGGACTACTCACTCATGATAAGATCAACAATCATAAACATTGTAGAACTTTTTGAAGACAATACCAAATAGTCTTACAATGTCGGCAGTCGAGATGATCAGGATTACAAGTAAAGGATCATGGCTATAGAGTGGATATGGAGTAGAGGAATGGCTGTGGTGATGGTGACGGTGGCGACTTTGTAGTGGATCTCCTCTATTTAGATGTGTTTTGCCGTGAATGGCTTTAGATGCATTAGGGTTTCTGGCAAATCTTCAGACGTCAGTATTCGAGGCATCTAACAAGCAACAACCCGCGACCCTCCCTTTTCATTTGTTGGCCTTGTCATTGTTTGGAAGCCGCTCCTGCTAGGATCCGGCCGTCAGTAGACCATACTATGCATCCACGTCCATGTTGTCGCATCTGAAATGTTGAGATGGAATGATGAAGAGACATCCAACGAGGAATGGCTAGGCGATTTGATTTCTCCCTCATTTCAGTGTAGGATTTACGGTTTAGAAGGTTCCTAACATGGATATGACCTGTCGGGTCTCCATTTTTAATATACCTGGTACATATCCAATACAAGACCCATAAGGCTCATAAGGAGCCAGAGGTTCTAGATGCACCAAAGCCCATGAACCAGACATGACAATCAAGGAAAAGCCCAAGACATAGCCGACATAGTCGTAAGGTTACCTTTTATACTGTAACCGACCTAGATTGGACTCTGAGACCCAGCCTCTCATATAAAGACTCGGAGGAGCCAACGGGGAGGGCACCTGAATCTAGTCATAGCAACCCACTCTAAGCTATATCACATCTAGCAACCCAACAACTTTTTACTCTCCATTTAAAGATCAGACAAGCAGGAAGTAGGGGTTCCTCTATGAGGGCCTAATAAACTTGGGTAAATCTCGCCTCCCTTGTTTGTCTGATAAACTGACGAAATCACCAGCGCACTTCTTTTCCCTGAAACCCAAGTCCATAGCAATGGACATTGTCGAAGTTACACCTCGTCAGTTCTAACTTGGGATTTTTGATTATGCCTAGATTAATCCTAGATTTGGTGCTATTTTGGCCAATTCGTAGTTCCCATGGGTGGATTATTGTAACACCCCAATTTTAGCTAAATCATTAATTAGGGTTGGTTGTGCATTCATGAGCATCATCTTTTAAAAATGTATGCAATACAAAGGAAGTAAAACCCTAAACCTTATTTCCCCTCTCTCTCAAATCAATTCCAAAATGGTTTTGGATTTTGAAAAGTACAAAAGTTGTGAAGCCCAAAGAATTACAAGGGCATTACATTGTTTTAAATATTTTATAAAACCTCTGGTATTTTGAAAATACTCAAAACATAAAATAAATTGAAATTACAAAAGAGAAAACAGGAAACAGAAAAAGAAAAGGTTTTATAAAAAACTGCTTCCTATGCTAACTAGGCTGCGTCCCACTTACTCTCCTCTATCCGCCGCGCACCCTCAGCCACGAGCAGCAGCCAGCAACCCAGTAGCCAGCCCAACCATGGCCCACTCACAGCCCGATACCGCTTCAGCCACTTCCACGTTCATCGTCTTCCTCCCCGACGGAGGAAGCAGCTCGCTGGCCGCGCCTCCGCCGCTCGCCAGCGCTGTGATGCCCGCCACGTGCCAAGATTCGCGCCACCGACGCCTCGGCCATTTACAAGTACCCCAACACCGCGAGAAACCCTAGCCGTGCCCTAGTTCTTCTCCTCCGCCTTGACCCAAAACCCTAGCTCTCAGGTCCTCCTTCTCCTCATCGTCTCCGGCCACCTCTCGCTGATATGAGCACATCGGAGTGACCGTCGTGGAGTCCTCGTTATCTTGCCCTAGTCAGCCCAAGCCGGGGAGCTCTTAACTGGGCCAATTGACACCATCTTCTCCGCGGACGACGAAGCTTCGCCGTGACATCATCGTCGCCTCCGACCTCCTCTAATCGAACTGACCTGTCTGCGATAATCACGGTGAGCTACTGAACATCCTAGTGCCTCGCTCGCGTGCTGTAGCCGCCGCTCCTTGTCGACATGCTGTCGGCGCAGTTGTTCGTCGTCGCTGGCCACGCTCCGGTGGTCAATCCGAAGCGGCGCCACCAGTTTCTAGTAGCCCGCCTCGCCCTCTCGCCAGCGCCCCCACCTGCGCTTCTAGGCTCGCACGGAATCGCCGAGTCCGAGTTCCACCTGGGAGCATTGCCAGCATGACGCAATAATCCCTTTTCATTTTTATTTTAAATGTTTTATAACTATTTTCTGGAATATTATTATGACAGGTGGGTCCTGGTTGTCCGCGTTTTATTAATTTCCTAAATCATTTATGAAATGAATAAAATCCTGACAGGTGGGACCAAATGGAAAAATATTTAATATAATCCAAAAATGTTTAATTATTTTAAAATGATTTAAAAATGGATAAAAAATGAGAAAATCATAACTAATTTATTTTAAATCAGAAAATATGTATAATATATCAAAATGTTCAGAAAAATTAGATCTATCTCATAGCATCAAAGTCATGCATCATGGTAACAACTAAAATGATCTCCTTAGAGAAACCATAATAAACCCCTCTCATATGCCTCCAGAGTTTATCAGAAGTGTTATCTAGGGCATTCCTACTCCGCTTAAAATGGTTCATATACCTTTAGGGTTTGATGTAACATCTTTAAATATGCCATATCATCATCCTTGCTTGAGCATTGCATCGATGTCATGTGTTGATTGTTGTCTTCCTTTCCGGTGTTTCTGCTTCTTCTCGGTAGACCTCGGAGTTGATGTGAGCAACGAGGTCGAGTCCAACATTAAAGACCGGGATTAACACCATCAAAGAGAAGTACTTGATCAATGGTGAAAAATGTCAAGCAGATAAACCTGAAGTTCTATATCTGAGTATCAACAGGCAAAGGCAAGCATAACCCCACACATAATAAAATCCTATGCTTCCAAAGTATTTCATTCTTGTCATGTGCATACGATTCCAAAGTTTTTTATCGATACATAGAGTAATCCTAACTGATGCATGTTTCCTTTATAGCCTATATTCCCTGATCCACTGCTCCTAGCATAACTAGGGTTTGGCTTATGAGCTTCGCTAGAGCTGTTATATCTGTTGCGCTTAGCCATGCTTAGTTGTTATCGCTGGTCCATCCTGTTGATGAATCAGAACTATGATTGAACCTAGTATGACAGGATGATGTGGTATGATCAGAGATGAAGGTTAAACATGATAAGGCTTGTATGGGAGGCCACGGTGGGTTGTGGTTTTTGCAGTTCCATACTTGCCACCACTAGGACCTGAGTTCTTGGATCTTGAACCAAGACGAGCGTACAACCACACGGGGGCCTGGAAACCCCCTCGACCAACTAACTTGCCTAGTAGATTCCATGAGTCACATAGTTCGGGCGTTCCATTCGACATATGCATTCTGGTTGTTCTCGAAGGCGGTGAAGGAGGTGCATTCATATAGATAGGTAAGCGTTGTAGGGAATGGGAGAGGCACGGCCTCCATAATCTCAAACCCTGTTCACATCTCTAGGGACTGGCTTCGGGACTTGACCCGTTACGGCGGCATCTCCTTAGGGCGTGACTCATGGTCTCGGCAAAAGTAAGGTAAAGGTCGTGTCCATCCGCTCTCTGCCGGCCTTCCAAGGAACATGGCTAATAATATTTGGCATTAAGAGGAGGGTGGTACGTGTGGGTAAAGTTGTGCACCCCTGCAGGGTATTAATCTTTTCGAAAAGCCGTGTCCACGGTTATGGACGACTTAGGAACGGATTCAAATATCATAGAGAAGAATAACCTAATCGTAAAACTTGACAAGAGATGTGAGGTGTGCTTAAGGATGCTTCCTCGGGGATCGAGGGGGTGATCCTAGTTAGTAGATTTGGTTGATGATGATTCGGTGGATATCAAAAGAAGATTGAAGCTAGATATATCGTTTCCTTATCCTCTTTTAAAAGGTTATATTAGTCAAGCTTCTCCTCTCTCTTTTACAAAGAAAGTTAGCTTATGCAAATGAACCCCACCAGCCATAAGTCTTGCGGAGTACACCCTGTACTCAACCTTGCTTTGTTGATATTTTTGCAGCAGGTAAGTGTTACTATAAAAGATGAGTTCGCTACAACATCGACATCGACGAGTAGCTTGGGGTTCCCGGTCGGCAGCCTGGAATCTATGGACTGGAACACCATCGTTATGCTTCAGGCCTCTTAGGCTATTTGTTAAGTTTGCTATCCTTAATAGCATAATTTTCCTTCCGTTGTTTGATGTTTGTGGTCAGTGACCTCTGCTTGTAATATTTTGATTCTTTGCTCAGTTATGAGCTTGCTGTAATAACTTTTGTGTCGTAGGGTCACTGTAATGTTACCGATTCTCTCTCTATACGCTTCTGAGATTTAGGTTAGGCATATATCAGACATATATCTGGGATTTGTCTAGCCTTAATCTTGGGGGTGCCACAATTATGCTCCTGGATCAATTGACGACCCAACATTTCGGGGGATCGCTGTCGGTTCAGCCGAGCTTTGCCGCGCCCACAAGTGTGTGCCGGAGAAATCCGCTTCCCTCGAAGGAACGGACACAAGAAAAATGAACTATGCCTGTGCACAACACAATGTATAATAGTGTGCTATATTTATATCAATTCTTTAGGACTTACCATAGATATGCAAGGCAATGGTAGTGTGATTTGCTCAATTTTAGTGATAAATTATTGTTAGAACAAATTTACCGGTGCAATTTTTGTTAAAACAAGTGTGTGTACAATTTACATTTGTAGGAAGTCATAGATTATAAACTGCAATTTTGTATGTTTGGTTGATCCCGAGTGGCATGTAACACTGCAATATTCACTATCCAGTTTGTGCAACATATATAAGATAGCAATAACGCCGAAATTGAAGAGAAAATTTAGAATGCTGAGTTGCTTAAGAATTTATTAAAAAAAGAATAAGATGGACAAGAAATAGATTACCATATTACCAAATGTGAAGAAGTGAATGGATACCTAGTGAATCGTGTACTAGACCAAAACATGCAAAGTTGAAAGAGAGATGTGAAAAGAAATTTGAGATTGAGTTAAGAAAGATGGAGAAGGAGAGGAATATGCTAAAACAGGAGAAAAACATGAGATGAGGAAATAAGATAGTGAATGAGAAGAGGAGACCTACATGTTGTTTGTTGTTTGGTATATTGAAAGCTAGTGATTTGAACAAGTAAAAGGTAAGATGCTAGAGATGTTTTCGGTTGGATCTTGTTGAGCCTTTGCCGTTAAAAGAAAATATTCATTTGTCCAAATCTAGATATAGTATTATTTATTGTATGAATTTCTATTTAAGTAAAATATAGTTGCATTTTTACATAGAAAAATTATTTTACTCTCTTAGTTCCTTTCAATAGTGTCTAAAGTTTTATGATTTTTTTTAAATAAGGTATACTAGATGGACATGCGCGCTTCGCCGCGCCGTCTATAGTCTGTTTGGCAGAGTGTGGTAGGTGTGTTGCACTCATTGTTGGTAACACATTTTGTTTTATTTGTGTTACCTTAAATTAAATATATGAGCATGTACAAGGTTGAGTATTTTAGTCGGTATACACATGTATCATTTACGTGTTAGACATGTCTGAAACTGAGAGATCTAACCTTATAACAAGAAGCGGACCCTTATTTCTGGTTCCCCCTCATTTGATATTGTGTGGTGCAGACCGGCGACTGGAGGAGGCAGCCCTTTGGACAAGGGGAGGCGAGGTGAATGCACCATGGGAAAGGAAATGCCGCATTGGAAGAACCGGAGGCGTCTCCTGCAAGCTCCGGGCGACGCCTTGCTATAGGAGTGAGCGATCAAGAAGCGGATACCGGAGAGGGCAAGTACCTAACAGCGGAGCTTGACCATGGGGGAGGAGCTACCCGGTAAAGAGGGTCCAGTAGGGGAGGAGGGGTACCAGGGCGGAGTCCTGGCCGTCGGTGGGATGTCAGAAGCGAGGAGGAGTAGACGCGGAGTTGCCATATCAACCCCATATAGCTGTTGCTTCACCCATGATAAGGTTTGACGCAAGGGGCTGCGCTGGGTCCGGAGGGAAGGAGATGATGGGAGAAGAGGTTATCGTGAGTGGATGGGATAGAGCGAGCGGAGGTGAGAGGGAGAGCTCGGGGCGTACATTGCTAGGTAGACAGATGAGGGGCTAGGATGGCCGGGAGCTCGGGGTGGAGGGGAACGAGATCGAGATGGGGGTGGGGATAGGGGCGGGGGTGAGAGGGACTAACTCATAAGCGAAATAATTGACGGTCACCACCGTAACAAAAACTTCAGTCAACATCTGAAACTGTACGGTTGAGATGACTTAAAGTAAAGATCAGACGGCCACAAACGCGCGCGCGAGCAGATGACCTCAGATAACTCGCTTTTGCTCAAGCTTAAACTATAGTATAATTGTATTACACAACTCTCTTGAACAATATTTTTAGAGATTTACTTACTTTTTTATCTGATGTAAACTCTTCTATTTTATTATGTCAATTAGCTAAGAGTAATACCGTCCAAAACTAGTAAGTTTCTCTTCACATGCATTTTTAATTTTTTTATACCAAAAACTATAGACACGAGTGGAACGGAGTGAGTACTATCTTTGTTTGGGATTATTAGTCCTAGGGCTAAGTTGCAAATACCAAGACACTCCATAGCTCTCTCTCATTAATCTATGCATGCACCGATAGTTTTACATGCATGAGAGAAGTGAGAGGAAAAGAAGAACATGTATTAAAAAAGAGACTAATAAATAAGATAACCCTTATAATCTCAAACAATATAAAAAAGCTCTCCGGACTTATATTTCCAAACAGAGGTACTACTTGCTAAGAAAATATAGTTAAAAACAATTACTAGGCCTATAGGTAGTTCTGTACTTGTCTGTGGGACTCAATTTAGTTTTCATATTCGTAATTTGTAAAATTTTAGCCGTGTATTTATCAATTAGACTCGATTTAGTTCTAAACCATATTTGTTGTCGAAATTGTGCTAACACAGACGCCATGTGGACATGAATCCCACTCGTAGGAGATAACTGCCTGAAAATTTGTACTTAGCCCCTTCCATGTGACCCGTTGCGGTTATTTGATCTTCCGCCGGTAAAATATGTGAAATCCCGGTTGTTAGTTATAGACATCCTATGCTCTAAAATTCCCAACTCTTCTAATCCATAACCCTAGTTTATTCGTCGTCTCCTATCCTCTGTGAAAGGGCATGTATGCCCCCATGTGTGGTTTTGGTAATTAATGAAAATCCCTATGGACTAAAGTGCAAATTGAGTTTCACTTGTAGGTTTGTCCATTGGCATCGCTTGGACCATGTGTTGGTTTCAAGGATGAAAAAGAAGAAGCATCGTCCAAGGGCTTTGTGATGGGTTCGTAGCATGGAAAACAAAAAATTTCTACCGCAAGAACGAACAAAACTCAGATCTAATCTAGATAAAAGCCAAGATCTAATCTATTAGACATGTGCAACGAGATAGATCTGTACTAACCCTTGTAGATCCGAAAGCGTTACGAGATTGGATCTCGTGGTTGATGTAGTCGATCACTTGCCGATCTCAAGACCGAGTGGACGATCCTTCCGGCGCCGCGTTCCGGCAGCGCTTCCGCAGTCGGTCACACGTGCGGAGTCGAAGCAGACCTTCCTCTCCTCGTTCCAGCGAGCAGCGGAGGTAGTAGATCTTCTCCACGGAATACCAGCAGCACGACGGCGTGGTGGTGGTGGTGGAGTAGAGAATTCTGCAGGGCTTCGCCTAAGCCTGAGCAGAAGAAAGGAGGAGGAGAGAGGCGTCTAGGGCTTGGAGTAGTGCAGGGGGCCAGGGGGTGGCGTCTCCACCCCTCTATTTAAAGGAGGGAGGCTCCATGGGAGGGGGAGTCCTAGTAGGACTCCCCTCCCTTCCTTGGCCGGCGGATTGGGAGGGGGGAGGAGTCCTCCTCCCCCACGACTCCTTGTCTTGCCCCACAAGGACTCCTTGATCTTTTCTTGGTTTTCAAGCAAACTCCAAGAAATCTTTCAGAACCTTCTGGAACATTCCGAAACCTTCTAGAATCCTCATACAAATACTCCAGAACATTTCCTAACTCAGAAAATGATCCCCAATATATGAATCTTATTCTCCGGACAATTCCGGATCTCCTCGTGATGTCCCGGATCCAATCCGAGACTCCAAACAACATTCGGTCTCCAACGCACATTCCATATCTACTTAAAAACAACTTCGAACCTTAAGTGTGTCACCCTATGGTTCGTGAATATGCAGACATGATGGAGACACCTCTCCGATCAATAACCATCAGCGGGATCTGGAGATCCATAACGGCTCCCACATACTCAACGATGACTTTGTGATCGATAGAACCATTAACATACGAAACCAATTCCCTTTGTCACGCGATACTCTACTTATCCGAGGTTTGATCGTCGGTATCTCCATACCTAGTTCTACCTCGTTACTGACAAGTACTCTTTACTCGTTCCGTGATATGTCATCCCTCGTGACCCAGTCACATGCTTGCAAGCTAACTAGATGACATTCCACCGAGAGGGCCCAGAGCATATCTATCCGTCATATGGATGGACAAATCCCAATCTTGGTCCATGCGCTTCAACACATACTTTCAGAATACCCAATGACACCTTTATGACCACCCAGTTACGAAGCGGTGTTTGATGTCATCAAAGTACCCATCCGGTGATGGTGATTAACATAACCTCATGGTTGAAGGATTAGGTTACTATGTATTTTAAAGCTTATAGCAAACGGACTTAATGACTTGATATTATGCTATGCTTACTACGGGTGTGTGTCCATCACATCATTCTCCTAATGATATGATCTTGTTATTAACGACATCCAATGTCCATGATCATCCATTAATCAACAAGCTAGTTTAACAAGAGGCTTACTAGGGACTCTTTTATGTTTACAAAACACACAAGTATTAATGTTTCCGGTTAATACAATTATAGCATGGGATGTAAACATTTATCATAAACATAAAGATATAATAATAACCACTTTATTATTGCCTCTTGGGCATATCTCCAACACTTTGTGCCTATTGGAATCAAGTAGAAGAAAAAGATCAAGTATGTCTTGAAGAAGAAGAAGATGGAGTTCCTCATGGCTATCTTCAAGACATCGTCAAGAATTGTTGTGCAAGCTCAAGAGAATGATGAAGACAAGTTCGAAGAAGATGCTTCCCCATGGTGTATGGGGGAGCATGTCTCAAGACTTCATCAAGCAAGTGCGAACAAGTGCAATCAAGAAAGGTGTTCCATCTTGAAGGTGACAAGATCGTCTACATCAAGCTCAAGTGGGATGCTCAAGGCAAAGGTATGGTCTTGATAGGGTTTCCTTTTTACCGGTCTCTTGTAGTGTTAGGAGACCGGGTTTAGGATAGATAACCGTACTATCAAGAGGGGCTCTCGAGTGGGTGACTCGTTCGTATCTTTCGGTGAGAGCTCAAACCTTTGCATACATAGCATCATATTTCTTGGTTGTTGTTTGGTTCTTGTCCTTGTGAGGATCTAGAGCTTTTGGTTATCTTCATTACATGCTCTAGTTCATCAAAAACGGATTTCCCATGCATATCTCATTGCGTTTTTGATCTTGCGGGTTTTCCGGCTCCACACCTTGGGAGGTATCTCACATATATATTCATGATATTTTCTCCCTTGGTGATATCCAATATTTCACCTTTTGTTGGATTCTACACGTCGTTATCTTTCCAACAAAATTGGTTTCATCTCGTTTAGAGTTCAGATGCAAAAGTTATGGCATTTCTGGTTCTGAAGTTTCTCTGACCGGAAGTACCGGCCAGACGCCGGAAGTACCGCTCGGGCAGAAATGCCGCCGGTAGTACCGGTGTTAATACCGGCCCAACTTCCGGTGAACCCATTTTTGGTTCAGTATGCTCTCTGCCTGGTCTGCGCTATTTGACGGAACTTCGGTCGGAATCTTGGGCGGTTGTACCAGCCCAGGCGGTAGTACCGGTGACCCACCGGTAGTACCGGCCGGTCTCGTTTTTGTGTTCGTTTGCACCGTGTTTTTGGACCGTTGGCTGAGTGCCACCGGTAGTACCGGCCACCCACGGTACTACCGGCCGTGCGCGATTCTGTGGGTAACGGGCAGATCGGGGAGCCCTTTAAAAGGAGCTCCCCTTTCCCCTTCAGCCCTAACTCGTTTTTTCTTGGTTCTTGCTCTCTCTCTCCTCCATTGTTGACCTTGAAGAGCTTGCCCTCTCCCCTTCTCCCTCCTATGATTCTTGCATCTTTTTGAGGGATTTGAGAGAGGAGATCTAGATCTACAAGCCCCACCAAGCAAAATCCCTTCTTTGTGAAGGAATCCTTGGGATCTAGATCTCGGAGAGTTTTGTGTTCTCCTCTTGTGTTCTTCCTCCCTTATTCCCCCAATAGCTTTTGTAGCTTTGGTGGAAGTTGAGAGAGAAGGACTTGCCTCTTGCATTTGGTGCATAGGTTTGAGTTCTCCTCGGAGATTCGGCGAGTTCAAGCCCTTGGGCTTGTTTCTCTTGGGTTCTTGGAACCCTAGACGGTTGTGTGGAGTTGTGGTGTGTTCTTGGGGCTCCAGTTGAGTTGTGGAGGTTCCCCAAGCTTGTTGGCCTTTTGTGGCATTGTGGAGCCTTTGTGACGTTTCTTGAGAGCCCTCCAATTGAGTTGTGGAGATTTCCCCAAGCCTTGTACGGGTTCGGTGACCGCCCTCAAGTATCCCATAGTGGAACGTGGGTAGGTCTTTGTGGCGAGCTCACGGGAGAATAGGGTGAGCCTTTTGGCGTCGGTGGGTTGCGTGCATTCGCATCTTGGGGTGAGGCCTTGTGTGGCGTTGGGTGAGCATCGTGCCACCACACCTCGAGGTGAGCCATTTGTGGCGTTCGAAGTTCATTGCGCCCCCGCACCTCTCCAACGGAGACGTAGCTTCTTTGAAAGTGAACTTCGGGAAACAAATCATCGTCTCCGCGTCCATCGGTTATCTCTCAACCGAGCCCTTTACTTATGCAATTTACATTGTGATAGCCTTCGTGCTTGAAGTACTATATCTTGCTATCACCTTGTTGCTCTTCTTGCTTAGCATAGGTTGTTGGTGCACTTAGTGAAACTAGTGGATATAGGTTTTGACTTGATAAATTAAACGTTAAGTTTTATTCCGCATTTATTAGAGCCTAAACCGTAATAATTTTAAAACGCCTATTCACCCCCCTCTAGGCGACGTCCTTTTCCCTTTCACTCTGCCCCGATCATCTCTCTGGTAGCGCCCCTCATCGTTGGAGCTCGAGCATGTCAAGCGTCTTTCGTGGTTCCAACTTAGGTGTGAAGGAGTACCGTGTTCCCAAACGGGAGCCACCCCTCGTCAAGGCGTCTCACAGGGGGCCTAGCATAAATTTCTAGCGCTGCTGCCACCTACTCCCTCCGTTCGGAAATATCTAGCTTTGTAAAATGAATGTATTTAGACATCTTTTAGTGTATAGGTTCACTCCGAACCTCTACGAACTTATACACTAAAAGATGTCTAGATACATTCGATTCAAAAAACTAAAACGTCTTATATTTCCGAACGGAGGGAGTACGAGTGAGATCCACACCCACGTCATCCGTGAGCACAATTTTAACAGGAAATATGGTTTAAAACTAAATTGAGTTTAAATAATAAATACACGGTTAAAATTCCACAAATTGTGAGCACGAGGCTTAATAAATCTAAATAAACACAGGCACAAGTACGGGCACGTATTTAACTCTTTTTTTACGCCCGTCACTTATTCAAAAGGACAACGCTACGCATCTTCCGGACGATGGGGGCTTCCCATCGTCCTCCTCCCCCGCACGCCACGTGTCCCCCAAATCTCGATTTTGCTGCAAAACACCCGATTTTGCTACATATGTTCCGCTTTTGCTTTCGAAGCAAAGAAAACGGTTCGTTTCAGAAATAGAATGTTTCGCCGGAGACCTCGTCAAAAACCATGCAGCAAAAAAATTGTACTAATGAAGCAAAAACGACTTCGCCGGAGGTATCGTCGGAAAAAACTCGCTAGTGACTCTCGCCCAAGACCTTGAAGCAAAAACTTGACACTGTTATAGCAAAACCACAAGACAGTTGTAGCAACAAAGTTATTCTAATGCAGCAAAAAACTAACTTCGCCGGAGACTCGCCCGCAAACATTGTCGGACACCTCGTAGCAAAAACTTTGCACAATTATAGCAAAACCTCAAACCAATTCTAGCAAAAAATCTAGTAAGTGCATAAAAAAAGCAACTTCGCCGCCTCGGCTTGTAGCAGCACGGTCTAGGTCCTGTAGCACCACCGCCTCGGGCTTGCAGCAGTGCCGTCTAGAGCTTGTAGCACCACCTCCTCGGGCTTGCAGTAGTGTCGTCTAGGGCAGGTAGCACCGCCGCCCCTTCATCAGCTCGCACACGGCTGTCTCCATGGCAGGCCAGTGGTCGAGCATCCATGCGTCGGCCTTCATCTCCGGCGACGGCGGGGAGCGAGGCGGAGCTCCTAGCTGCGGGGATCACCCGAGGCGAACGGAGAGGGGGTGCGGGCAGGGAACGAGGCTCGGGCTTCGGCGTGCTGGTTGGGACCGAGGCGACAGCGCCATGTGGGGAAGCTTCCATGCGCCGGCCTTCATCTCCGGCGACGGTGGGGCGCGAGGCGGAGGAGACAGGGCGCCGAAGCGGAACTCCTAGCTGCGGGGATCACCCGAGGCAGACGGAGAAGGGGTGCGGGCAGGGAACGAGCTCGGGCTCCGGCGTGCTGGTGGTGGGGGGGGGGGCATGTGGGGAAGGGAGAGGAGGGCCCTAGCGATGTCGCGTGCTCACGAGCGAGGGAGGGATTCGAGGTGGGAGGAGATGGGTTGGTGGCGACGTGATCTGCGTGTCGAGGACGAACGCTTCAGCTGTGCGGGTGGGACCGCGTGTCGTGTCGGGGTGATGGGGTGACGGTAGCGACCCGGACGATCATCGTGTGGGGGATCCGCATCATTTCCCTATTCAAAATCCCCCTCTTCTCACAACCATAGCCTCCACCAGGCTTCCGCCTCCTCGCACATTTTGTCGAACACCACACCTGCTCTTCCCTCACGCTCTGCACCTCCGCAATCGCTATCCCTAAACCTTAGTCCTTCTGCCCGCCACTATTACTCCGTCATCCACGCGGGCGATGCGGAAGAGGTAGCACCCGATCCGGCCATGGCGTGCTGCTGCCTCCGCGCCGCCGCGGCGCCCCGCCTCCTTTTCCGCGCCGGCGCGCGGCGCCTCCCGTTGCCGCTCGCCGTTTCCCGAAGGGTACGTGTTCTGGGCTTCTGGCCCCTTCTCTGGTCAACCCCTTCCCATCTCACAGTTTGAAGGTTTGGTCTTGGAGAGTGCCCAGGGGAGAGAAAATTAGTGGAATACCAACATTAACTAGCCCTAGTAACATTAGGTGAAGGTTCGGTGGTCATTTCATTGCTGCTTGTACTACATTGCCTCTGGATAAAGTTCAGTGTTGTTCAGTTGAGCACATTCATGTAATTTCGTGGCAAATTGGATTGCAATCCTTTTTAGATTCGAGTTCGACAGTAACTCAAGTGGTTTATACCCTTAATGTTTTCAGTAATATGAGTATAATTTAATTACTGTTCCAATGTCTCCTTCGATATATTAGGTTTTTTCCAAGCAGTCACTCTTGCCAACTACTGATTCAATTGAGAGTTTTCGAGGACCATCCGTGGAGCATGCCCCACCGATCCCGTTGTATGATGACAGCATGCCCTCAATTGTCTCGACCATATTAACTAATCCTGGCGAGAATGTTGCTCCTGCTGATCCTGCAAAGAGTAGAATAATGCTTGTTGATGGAACCTCAGTGATGTACAGATCATACTACAAGATATTAGGTCAGTGTTTCCCTTATGCAATGATATATTGGTATATCTTGTCATTATATCTTGAGAATCACCTCTTGGTAAGGTGATGGAGTTGTGGGTGTACTGCACGACTCCACCCTTCAGGGTTTTTATCATGGTGTTCAGTTTCTCATGTAGACCTGATTGTGTATGTTCTTCCTTGTAATTGCAAAAAAGAAATTATCTTGAAGCATGTATTTAAATCAGCACTCCTAATGATAGAGGAGATGTTGGAACTCAACATTGATATGGAACTGATGGACTTAGTTCTACTTTGGTGTGATAATTCAAAGTATAGCTGAATTCTGTTGTTATCCTAGACACAAAACATAGAGGGGTAAAAGAAATATTACATTGTGCACACATGCAATGTAAATTTCATTACTATATGGCATGGAACTTTTTTCCAATTTCACAAACCCGTAATATGTAAATGGTCTTCAGTCTTCACAGGTTGATGGTTTAGCTATTCAGCTGCTGTATTACCTGCCTTGTTATATGTACACGTACATTATCTTCTAGTCTGTCTCTCTGGTTTAACCGTGGGCTATGCTTGAACAGAAATCTTAAGTAGCACCGCGGCAGAACATTTGATAACTGATGCCAGCAGCTTGTTATTCTGTAATCCTATTAGATAGCCATGCCAATTGGTCAAATCCATCCCAAAAAATCAACTACTTGCAAAACCACCTGATATTTTCTGCAGGCATAAAATAAATTGATATTCACAAAAGAAAAGGCACCAAACGTGCTGCTGATTTCTAAGTAGGTTTCCAGTTGCATAATATGTCACACTATTTGTATCTTTCGGCCCCCATTTTATTAGAGTAAATTCGTGAATCTACATGCTCATTTACAAACTATCACAAGATGACAGAACTACAGATTTAAAGACCAAATTTGCAGTATAGATTTAGGGACCAATTGTAATATAACACCGCAGAATAATCTGCACATATGTGAAATGGGGTTTCAGATATGTTGTTTTGGCAAAGTTTGAAGTACATTAAACCTGTTGGTGAAATTTACTCTTTCCAATTGCTCTTTTCAGTTTTGTAATATACAACTCATATATTCTTTTCTATGGATGTAGCACAGCTGCAACATGGTCAGTTGGAGCATGCTGATGGAAATGGGGATTGGGTTTTAACTATATTCAAAGCTCTGTCACTGGTGAGTAGGGCTTGTTTGTAGCTTTTAAATGGCACCCTAGATGTTAATTAACTCAAGTTTGTTCGCAATTGTTGTTGCACTTATGTGTTGCTTCATGTAAAGTTTGTCGGAAACACAATCTGCTAGAGCAATTCCGTTTCTTCATTTGTATTTTTATGTGACGAACAAGAACATGGTACATGATTGTACTTTATTCTCTGTAAACAATTTTCTCACCATCCACTGGACACTACTAACTCGACAAGTATGAATTGGGGAAAAGTGAAAGAATATGGAAGGTGAGAAAAAGTTGAGAAACTTTTGCACTTAGATATGTTTTTGGTCGGTGGCACATTATACCTGGACAGTTGGTGCATAATTTGTTCCACCATGCTTGTCTTCAGTGACATTTCATTAATGAACTCTAACTGACAGACAATAGCATGGATTTTGACCAAGTTCGTTCCAGTAGGCATATTTGACCATTATGGTGAGCCGTTAGGGTCGAGTTTTGGGGAAACACAATTTCCTGTACATAACTGCATATTTCATCATCAACCATAAAAGTTTATCCTCAGTTAATATTAGTCCCTTATGGGTATATAGGGAACCACACCAGGCCATATGATGTTTACTGTGGCTTTGAAGAGAGCGATCGATACTTCTGCAGATTAATCATTGACGGATTAACCTTTTGCCGCTATTTCAAGTACCAAAATTTATATTTACATCGTAGAACTGTTTCCTTTGTATATCTGTTTAATTGATAACATTTGTGATCCTTTGCTGTGGTTTTTAAATCTACCGAGTTTTCTCTGCAGCTTCTAGACATGTTGGAGTTCATTCCATCTCATGTTGCGGTATGTCATTTTATTCGAGCATGGATTCTACTGGCATCTGTGATTTAATTTTGTATTTTCACTGACAAAACTACATTCTGGTGGTCTATGCATGACCTTTTCTTGTTGGTAACTGCTTGTCAATTTATGTGCACATGTATAATATCCTTAGTCTAATTCTCATTACTCCCTCCGTCCCGGTTTAAAGGGCCTACGCGTATACCTAGGTTGTCTATTTGACCAATAAAATATAAATTATTTTACACAAATGTTATACCATTAGAAAGTATAACATCTAAATTTTCTAGTGATATAATTTTTGTGTTAAATAATTAAGATTTTGTTAGTCAAATTAACGACCTAGGTATACGAGTAGGCCCTTTAAACCGAGACAGAGGGAGTAGAATAAAATATTTAGAGTCTAACTGTAGGTAACCTTTATATTTGTAGCATACTTATCATTTCAACATTTTGGCTTTAGGCATCATTTGGCACTTCCCAACCTAAGCGTCCACTGAGAAATGATTACAGCATTACAGAAACTACAGTGTGTGTTCCTTTATTTGTTTCCTCTTAGCCCCTTGATCCCCTTATGTTGCTTTAAACTCATTTGCAGGTGGTGTTTGACCATGATGGTGAGCTTGTCTGCCTGTCTCCCTGCGATAATCCCCATATTTATTGAGTACACCCATTATTTTAATGTTTACTCTTGCACTGATTCCTTTACTCAGTTTCTTGCTGTCATTATTGTATGTCCACTCTTCATATAATGGCAATTTGCATAGTTTTCAACAGTAAACATATTAACTCCAATTACTGTTCTCTCCAAGTCTTTGTCTTGCATTGGTGCATTACTATTTGTGTTTGGACATACAACTCCCAAAGTTCATCTTTCCTGCTCTCTGATTCGCTCTCTTAGTTGTTGAGCCAAACAGAGTGGTGTTTTGATCACTTCCTTTTCACATCTATGATCTATCCCTGTTCTGTTAAAATGCACTATGAGTGGTTTGTTTCTGCACAAGGTGGGAAACTTTATGATATTTATGCATTGTTGCGATGGTGCAAATCCAAACAAAAATTTAAGACCTATTGTTATCATATGAGTCAATGTAACTCAAGTCAACATGTTTGGCGTAATTCAAAATTAATACTCCCTCCGATTCATATTACTTGTCGTAGAAATGGATGTATCTAGACATGTTTTAGTACTAGATACATCCAATCCAAGGACAAGTAATATGGATCGGAGGGAGTATCTTTATTGTGTGGCCTTGTGGGTTTAGTTTATGTGTTTGGGTTTCTTCTTAAAAGCGGAAATCCCCTTGTTTAGTAGCTTGTGAAAAGAAACAAAATGCCCTTGCTATGCAAATTCAAAGTAATATATCTCATTATAGTTCTTAAAGTATAAATAAGCGGCCGAATTTTTCTTTTCAGGAGTCCCATATGGTAAATATAAGGCCATGCCATCCAAAGAATGTCACATGGCAAAAGGTAAGAGTGGAGATAAACTCAAGTAACTTAATGGGATCATGGGAGATGGTAATCTGAGGCCTTCTCATCTTGATTCATTGGAGAGTTTAGGCTGATCCAAATTCTTATGCAATGGATGGCCTGGAAAAGTGTACAATGGTAGGAGCGGCAAAAATGAGTTGTAGAATACAGTGTCTAGGACTCCGTCTTATGAATGCCAGCCTTTTCGTCTATAAAAATTTAGTTTTTGTTCTTCTAGTTCTCGTTCAAATCCTCCTTTTTTGGCCTAGGGCTGCTTGGATAAAATAATTTCGAAAGAGTAGTGTAGGATTCCAATCGAAGATAATTTTTTGCCTACAGGGACTATTGGGTTCAAAATTATGAACCCTCCAAAATTCCTATGGATTGCTTTCGTAGACTCCAATTCCATTGGATTCATTGCAGGTGGTTAGATCTCTTGAAAATTTTCCTTGGTGTCTATGAAAACTATGACATGCACTCAATCACTGTAGGCTTCTAAAATGTCATGGCATCCTATTCTGCGGTTTGCAGATCCTGCATTCCAGAGAGGTCCTAATAGGTAAATATTATATTGGTGCTAAGTAACATAGGACAGAACCTCATTCTGTACTCTTGTGTTGTGTGTAACAGGAGACTCTGGCTCATCTATATTTTATGTGGTCCTTCTGAAGTCTGGACATGTGTCATTTATCTCTAGCCTGCTGGGCCGAAACAATTCATTTTGAATCCATATTATTTTTCATCTTGTCTTCTTTGTCCATATAATAGGTCAGCATTTATAAAGCAACACTAACTGTATGAATATAGGTCTGTGGAAAACTTTTAAATATTAACAGTTATCTTCTATAATCTATACTCTATGGGTTTAAATGTACAGGAACATGATGCTATTTTGTGTGCATTTTCGTAGGAATGACTTTTCGACATATGTTATACCCTGCTTATAAGAGCAACCGCACCTCAACACCAGACACCATTGTTCAGGGCATGCAATACTTGAAAGCATCTATCAAAGCAATGTCAATTAAAGTAATCGAGGTAAAATAATTAGCAGCTGTACATGCGGCTTTGAAGAAATTATTTGTTATCTATTGATATCTGGGATTGTCAAAAAATATTGATGTAGGTTCCAGGTGTCGAAGCTGATGATGCTATTGGTACACTAGCTGTCAACAGTGTGTCTGCAGGCTACAAGGTAAAAACACTTCTGTCACGAACTATTCCTTGAATACTTTTGTCATGTATGTTTGGTCAATATATTTCTTTTCATGAATATTTTCCCCCTACTACTGTTACTAGTTGAATGCCCATGTTTGCCTCGGGCCCTCAAGTTTTTTCCTCAGTCATGCTTCGTAGTCACCCCACTCTAACAAGACCACCACTGTACTCCGTAGCACCTCTACTTCAAAAACATGTAACTCGATATCATGCACCAGTGTTTTCTCCAATTGGCAGATCCTAGTCGTTCCCAACTTTCCATAGCCCATGAATTCGGAGTTGCTACGAGATAACATAAGTAAATATTGTCGGGGTTTCGTGTCCCGACAATAAATTTATATAGGTAGAGTATGTGGCCATGATCCAATGGGCTAACTACCTCAGGCACACAAGGATGTATACATGTTCAGGCCCTGGGAATGGTCGCCGGTAACAGCCCTACTTCCTAGGCCGACTTCTTTTCAGCTTGTGATTCTAGATAAGCTAGCTTTTGGAAAATTGTGGGGAGAAGCTGTGGTGAGGAGAAGCTCATAGAATCTGGTTCTTCCATTCTTTTTGGCTTCTAGACATTTGGCTTATTTGATGTGTTGAGTTGTGAAATGTCTGTAACGCCCCTAAATTGCATATGTATACTAGTTTTTAGTACATAATGAGCTAGAAATAATTAAAGAAGATTATAAAATAGTTCAAATGAGATGATACTATTAGTTGTATAATTTATTACATGCCCAAAATAAAATAAAAATATGTAACACCCCTAAATTACAGTTCTGATCAGATGAGATGATACTAAGTTATATAAAATTCATTATATGCTGAAATAAAAGAAATATCTTTTAGTACAATAACTGATTTTTAAATCAGATATCACTGAAATTAGAATCAACGTAGCACTGAAATTAGGTGAACTACACTGAACGGAAACTGAAATCGTAACACTGAAACGAAAACTGAAATCGTAACACTGAAATAGAATCAACGTACACGCACGCACACAATCGCTAACAGATTCAGTTAGCATATGGACGTCGGGCGCACGGGTCAGCTGGACGTGGAGGCGGGTGGGGCAGCGGCCGTAGGTCGCATGTGGGCGAGGAGGCGGGTGGGGCGGCGGCCGTAGGTAGCATGTGGGCGAGGAGGCGGGTGGGGCGGAGGCAGCGGTCGTCGTCGCCGGAGGTCGTCCGCGGCGGAGCAGCGAGCCAGGGGCCGGTTCAGCGGCGGCGGCGGCGACGACGGAGGAACCGCTGGTTCCTTTCGTTCGGGTGAGCAGGGGACGCGGCGTGGAGCGATGCGTTCGGGTTGGGCTGTTTACTTTTTTTCTTTTCTCCTTTCTGAGCGGTGGCATTCCTCTGTAACCAACGACATGTCCAAGTGTGAATAAGTTTCGGCCCCAGGTGGAAAATCCCGGGAATCTGTCCAGAAGTGACCATCGACCCGATTCTGCGTTTACGAAGGGACTAGATTCTGCGGTGGAAATAAGCTGGCCAGAATCAGACCCATTCTTTTGGGCTTGTGCGATTTTGGGCCCAGAATCTGCTCTAGAAGCTGAAAAGAAGTCGGCCCTAGTCAGCCTCCCCTCCATCCCTGCTAGCTGGCTGCTGAGCACCACACACAGGCAAATGTGAGAATAGATGGGGTGAGGTTGGAGGTGGAGGCGACGCTATGGCGAGGCTGGGCAGATAGAGGGTGTGCCAGAGAGGCGCGAGGGCGGGACCGAGAAATGCCAGCGCTAGGAAGGGGAGGTATATGGCCTGAGTGCCGCTATTACAAGTGGCCCACAAGTCGGCACATCTAAAAATTGGGAAAAACTTGCGATCACTCGAGGAGGGCGACGGCGTATGACAAAACAAGACATACCACCAACTGCGCTTTAATAGTAAACATCGACTGTTCATAGTCAATGATGATGTTTCCTGGATTCTTTTTCTTTTGCAAAATTTACTGGAGTTCTGGTATTCAATGGGATAATAAACAATTTACCATTCTTACTTGGAAAATGAACAACTAGGCAACGCCTGATGTTAAATGCTGCCTCAGCATTTTTTGAATTTTTTACCAAAAGTGCAAGACATGAACTTAGCTGATAAAATTTGGTCTCGTTGAAGTCTGTTCGATTTGATATCTTGTGTACACTGGGTCTCTTATCTATGGCTAATGTCTTTATGTCTCAATATGCCCCGTCCTCTTCTGAAGGTACGGGTTGTCTCTCCTGATAAAGACTTCTTCCAAATTTTGTCACCTTCTCTACGTTTGCTGAGGATTTCTCCACGTGGTTCTGGGTCAGTGTATTTGGTTTTTACCTCTCTTAAGCGTTGCTGGAAATGTTCAAACAGTTAATTTTCATGATTTTGACGTGGTTTCATTTTTTTCTGAACAAACAGGATGGTTTCATTTGGAGTTGAAGACTTCGTGAAGAGATTTGGAGCACTAAAGCCATCACAGTTTGTTGACGTCGTTGCACTTTCGGGTGACAAAGCTGATAATATACCAGGTATTTTCTGTACAGTTGTGTCTTTTGATGCCGTTCTAGCTAGGGGTAAATAAAACCACTCCTAGTAGTTAGCATTATAACCTGGCCCAACTGTATTGGAGTTAGGCATACATTTTTTACGTGAAGGCAGATCTCTCTTTACCTTATAAATGCATTAAAAAATTCAAGTACATGAGGAAACAGGTAGAAACTTTCTGAGTTAGGCAGTTTGTGTTGAGTGGGTTGCACGTGTTCGACGGTTTCAGGGCTGTGTGGCCTGTGGGTGAGGTGGGCTGCTTTTGGTAGCTAAGCTAGCTTGTGACAAGTTGTTGTGATATTCCCACCCACCCTTCTGCTTCACTGAAACCAAAGAAAGCAAGTAGCACTGCCTCCGTTAGAGTCCATGGCTGTGACTGATCTCCAAATGCCTTCTGAGCAGAAAGCCTCCACTTCTATTTAGCTCCGCTCTATCTTGCAGCCACGCCATTTGCCTCCAAACTCTGTCCGCTTCTCGTGCTTCCTGCCCCCAAGTCTTCAACAACTCCAGTGAGCTCTCCAATTTTCTTGTCTACCTAGTGCTCTCAAGCTTTGGCACGATGCCATCCCACCTCGGTATTGACTCCATACTGATTAGGCGTCATGTCAGCTCCCCAAACTAAGCTGTGCATGCTGGACTTGCTGGCTTCGGCCTTGGTATGATTGACTACATTGACCGTGCTGTGGCTACATGCCTGTGCATTGGTCGTAAACCATCCCGGCATCCACAATTATTTTCTCCCCTTTCTAGTTATCTCCTTCCCTGATTCTCACTAGTTAGGTGGTTTTTACAAAACCTTTAATCCACCAACTGCAACAGGGTTTGGTTGGTTCGTCAGTTGATTGATTCAGGACCATTTTGTTAACAGCCCTAAATCTGGCATTCATTCTCCTTTCTGTTGTTTTTGTGCTGTTGCTCACTCAATTGATTAAAATTCATAAAGCTCTCAAATATACCCTGAACAAGGGTGGGTGCATGAGTTCAGGGTTTAGGTATTTGTGCATTTTGAAAAATTCTCAAAAACAAATCATATATCTACTTCATGTTAAAACTTGTGCACCTGCAAAGTTTCACAAAAATATGACCAAATTTGTTCTGTACAGAGAAGGAAAGTGGTTGCTGTTATACACTGTTCAAAAAGAAGTCGTACATTTTGTCTTTTCTGTGCAGGGCATATTTGATCGTGTTTTTTTTGTTCGATTTTTTGTAGGTGGCATGATGCACATCTATAAGTTTTTAGATAATTTTTTAAGATGCATAATTAGGTAACCCCTAAACTGAAGCACCCACCCTCAACATGAATATTTTCATGATGAAAAATCGACAACATGAAGATAATATTAGAGCAAATACATACTGTGGGCATAATGTGTTTTTGTACTGTAACTTGTCTTTGATGGAGAAAATGCTAGTTGCATGATCTACTAGAAATAACGGTTTCTTTTCTATTACTGTTTCATTTGGGAAAACTATGTATGAACTGACCATATGACTTTAGTCTTATTAACCTTTTGATTCCCCTCCTCACACCCCCAAAGGGGTTTAGTTAACCTTTTATGCATATTCAATTTGTATGTGAGAAATGAGAAATCCTCCGACCCAAATTACTTGTCGCAGATTCAGGCAAAATGTTGCCTAAAATCTGTCTAGGTTCATTGAACCTGGGACACGTAATTTGGATCAGAGACTATTCATTCATGCAACTCAAATTTGTGATCTTATTTTCACCATGGGAGCCTATTGACTTTTATATGGCTGGTCATTTTCTTTTTCAGGGGTTGATGGGATTGGAGATGTTAATGCAATAAAACTGATAATTAAGTTTGGTATGTTGACTTTTTCAAACTGTTTTTGTTCAGAAGACTTATTAGATCTTTATCACCTGAGAGTCATAGCATGTAGGATTTGCTTTCATTTAAGTTATAGTTTGTCGCAAACTGATCAAGCTAAGGATGCATTCTGATGCAATAAAGGAGGATGTGCATACATACGGAGTTGAAAATTTACTGATGTTCCATTACTTGTTCCCTTGTCTTGGTTGATTTACTGTGCTGAGTTTCTGAAAGTATTAAATGGCATTATCTGCTACCCTGATTGAAAATTGTCCTTTCGCTGGAACTTGAATAGGTTCCTTGGAGAATTTATTGAGATCTGTGAATGAAGTTGAGGATGAGCGAATCAAACAGGTAGAGCAGACCATTCTAAATCTTGCAGATTATAAAAATGCTAAAATTGCATCTGAATTGTTAAACATGTCACAATCGTTTTGACTACTGATTGCAATTTTCTCTGTAAAGTATATCATCTTATTGTTTCTCAAATGATTTGAGTAATTTGTTCCATTGGAGCTCTCCCCTATTTTCCAATGAAGGAAAGATTGAGTTCTGTTGATTGTGGTCCTTTACAGGCTTTGATATCTCAATCGGAGCAGGCATTACTTTGCAAAAGCCTGGTATTTTCTTTCTAACTGTCTTCTTTCATTAGTCCTTAATTCTATCATCTTTGAGTAGCTTCTTTCATCCCTCAGCGAAACTCTTCTGATTGAAGTTATTCTTGTTGTAGGCCATATTACGTTGTGACCTTCCATCGTATATGGTTCCTTTTAAGACGCCTGACCTTGTATTTCAGAAGCCAAAGGTGACTTAAGCTGTAGCATAATTTACCACTAAATTCTTCATTTTATGCTTCTGCTTCCTGCTCACGCTGCTACTATTCTGCTTCAGGACGATGGGGCCAAATTCATAAATCTCTTGCGAGCTTTGGAAGCGTATGCAGAAGGATCGTCAGCAGATCAAATCATCAGAAGAGCATCGTATCTTTGGAACAAACTTGAATCATGACAATGTCAGATGTTTTCAGTGTGAACGGCAAGAATGATTGCATAACTGCACGAGGATAGGAGACCTGGTGTTGAAACAATGTCATCACCTTGCTTCAGCCTAGGGAGCACTTGCCATATCGGAAATGGAGTACAGTTCGTTGCTGGCTACCACATTTTGTGTTGCACTTAGGAAAGTATCGGTGGTGCCTGTTTAGACAAACTGATATTGCGAAACTAACCATAGTTAGCTTTGTATGCTTTGTAGATAAATTACAACACCATCGATAACGTAACTGTTGAACCAGATGATCTTTTGTATTTTTCTAATTAAGGTGGGACAGAACGTGACAAGGCGGCTGGTTCGTTCATCATTCGATTATGTGCAACTTTTGTGATTTTTCGTTTTCTAGCAGTGAAATTCACTTTTGCACAGAGGTGATGGGCGCGTTTTCAGAATCAAAAGTCTACCGATTTCTTTGCAGCCGATGACATTATCTAGTATCTATCCGTTCGAAAATATAAGACGTTTTAGCTTTATGAATCAAATGTATCTAGACATCTTTTAGTGTATTTCGTAGAGGTTCGGAGTGAATCTATATACTAAAAAGTGTCTATATACATTTATTGCACAAAGCTAAAATGTCTTGTATTTTCGAACTCGGAGGGAGTAATATCTATACAAGTCATCTATTTTCCACCAACATTGCCAGACTCAGTAAAATACCAAAAAACCATACAAGCTGCCGCATGCCGGCATGACCTGTCTGCGCTTCCGCCCCTGCCGGCATGTAGCACGAGCCGCCCTGCTGCTCCTGTTGCGTGCTTCCTGGCAAGCTGCCTGTTGTCACGCAGAATCCCGTCGGTGTCACCCCACTCCCCGCCTGCACCTGTGCTGGAGCTGGAGTAACACCGATCTGGCCTGACGTGCTGGGAGTAGTGCCGCTGCCTTTGGCGAGCCCGATGTCGTAGTTCGCCGTGAGGTCGGCCTGGTACAGCCCGAACGACCTCTCCGACACCGGCCCGGGCTTGAGGTCCTCGTCGTAGAGCGCGAAGATGTACGTGTCCACCGACTTGCCCGGCGTCCGCGGCGTGCCCACCTCCGACTTGAGGTGCGCGACGAGGTTCCCATTGTACGCCTTGGCGTTGTCCGGCGTGGCGCCGGCCTCGTCGGCGTCCCCCTTGTACGGCCACCCGGTCTCCGCGATGACGATCTCCACGTCGGTGTACCCCTTGGTGTCCAGCGCCGCGCGGATGGCGTCGAGCTGCGCGTCGAACATGTTCATGTAGGTGAGCCCCGACACGGCGTCGACGCGGCCCGGGTTGGGCTGGAACAGGCAGAAGGCCAGCGTCTCCTCCCGCGTGTCGGAGGCGTAGGCGAAGTACGGGTACGGGTTGATCATGAACGGCCCGCCGTTCTGGTGCAGGAACTCCAGCACCGGGTCCAGGCTGGCCGCGAGGTCCTCGTGGAACGAGCCGGACGACGGCGGGTCCGACGACGCCAGCACCGCCATCGAATGCACCGTGGAGACCTTGGTGGCTGAGCCGGCGGGGAGCGCGGCGAGGAGGTTCTGCATGGCCGGGAGGAGCTGCGGGCCGAGCGTGGGGTCGCCGGAGTTGAGGAGCTCGTTGCCGACGGAGATGGCGGAGACGGACACCGTGGTGGGGATGTTGGCGGCGGCCCAGGACGCGGCGGCGGCTGGGGAGGAGGCGAGGCTCGGGACGTCCGAGTTGGGGACGCCTAGGAGGATGGAGATGTTGGAGCCCGCGAGTGCGGCCACGAGGCCCGGCTGGGGCTCGTAGAGGCGGAGCTTGCCGATGGACGTCGACGTCAGGAGGCTGGCCGTCGACGCCGCTGGCGGGAGGTTGTCCGCGATCGTGCCGTAGTTGACTCCGATGAACGACTGCGACGCTGCATGAACAAGTCCAAGTTAGAACGCTTACTGCAGTCTAATTTCCACATTTTTGCTAATTATATGCATGGGTACGGTGGTCTCGATTTTCTGAAATCACAGTAGAAATTCGGCACTATCAAAACCAAAAATTGCACTCTTTTGAAGTTGCGTTACTTTAGAACTGGCATTTTCTCATGTCACGATCGTGCCAATAAGCCGAAGTGCCAAACTTACAATGCGGAACGAAGTTCTTAGGTGTACTTGCCTAAGATGAGGACGTTCCCAAAGCGATTTTTTCGTCCGGACTGCGAAATTTCGCCAATCGCGTTCGATACCGAATTTTCGGATTGGCCCAACTTTCATTCGGCGTTTTCAGTCCGAATCCAGGGTGCTGGAAACCTCTTGAGAACACCGAAGTCAGCGGAAAACAGGTGGGGCAACCCTGTCGGCGAGACAACCCCATTCCCCACCCCGACTTGGCTCTCTCGTGGCAGAGAGCTTTCGTTGCCGCCATGTCGTCGCCAGCGAGGTCCCACCACGCCAAGCCGAAACCACGCCTGTAGATAGGTCCGCCGCCTCCGCCGCATTCTTTCCCCTCCGCCTAGGCCTCATTTCGTCGTCCCCCTTTGCCGTAGCTCGGCTTCGTTCCGAGCTCCTGCCACCTCGCCCGCGAAGTGTTCGGCGTTCGGCCATGGACTCCGATGACGAGGAGATATTCGCCCTGTTGCTTGAGGAAGAGACCACCGCAGCCGCTGAAGATGAAGAGCACATGCAGATCCTCGCCTCCTTGGCCCGGCTGTACACGCAGACGGCAGCGCCGAAGCGTGGAGGCTCGGCGAAGGGTCGCCAGAAATGCAAAGCAAGGCAACAAGTGGAGGGCTACTGCATGCTGTACGCCGACTACTTCGCCGACGAGCCGCTGCACGAAGAGGCTGTGTTTCGGCGTCGTTTAAGTATGAGCCGGAAACTCTTTCTCAGCATCGTGCATGTCATCCGGGAGTTCGACCCCTATTTCGTATGCAAGAAGGACTGTACCGGTATGGTAGGGTTTTCCTTCTGCAGAAGTGCACAGTGGCGATGAGGTTGCTTTCATTGGAGCTCCGGGTGATAGTGCCGATGACTATCTCCGCATGGCCGAGTCCACCGCCATTGATTGCTTGTACAGGTTCTGTAGGGCAGTGTTTACAGTGTTTGGGCTACAATACTTGAGAACACCCAATGCTGAAGACACTGCTCGGATCCTCACAGTCAATGAAAGTAGAAGATTTCCTGTAATGCTTGGAAAGCATTGACTGCATGCATTGGCACTGGAAGAACCGTCTATTTGCTTGGCAAGGAATGTACAAAGACCAGAAAGGAGGTTGCACTGTGATACTCGAGGTAGATGTTACACATGATCTTTGGAATTTGCACTCCTTTTTTGACATGGCAGGATCGAACAATGATATCAACGTCCTCTAGTTCTCAAATGTCTTTGCCAAGCTTGTTGTGGGCCATGCTCCCCCTGTGGACTTTGAGATTAATATGCACCACTACAACAAGGGATACTATCTTGCAGATGATATTTATCCAAGATGGCCAACATTTGTGAAGACTATCTCAACCTCGATGCTCCCTAAGCATTTTCAGTTTGCCAAGGAACAGGAAGCTTGCAGAAAGGACGTGGAGCGGGCATTTGGTGTGCTTCAACAGAGGTTTGCAGTTGTCTGGTTCCCTGCTATGACCTGGTCGAAAGATCAGATGTGGGAAATGGTGAACTGTTGTGTGACCTTGCACAACATGATCATTGAGGATGAGAGAAAGGGCCCAGTGGATTTGGTCGAGCAGGACGAGCCATACTACAGACAGGGATCCCTTGCAGAGCCTGATCACCAGGTGCCGCCATCCTGGACTGCATTCATCGCCACGCGTCAGGAGATCCAAGACCCGATAGTGCATCAATAGCTACATGATGATCTGGTTGAACACATATGGATATGCAAAGGGAAACACGTAGATGCCGAGCATGATCTGGCCAAATTAGGCCGAACTAGTATTTCAGTCTATGCCAAACTATGTTTAATTTAATGCTGAATATTGCTCTGTATATTTATACCGAACCACACTGAACTCTATTTGAATTTGAGCCGAATTAGGGCGAAAACTCGCCGCATTTACATCGAGTGAAAACACGGGTGGGACAAAAAGCCGTTCCCATGTCTAAAATTACGTACGCCCGAACTAAATAGCGCCCGATTTCGGCCTAGTAACGCCAACGAGTGCTAACATGCTCTTCTCTCCGCCTTCAATATATAATTCCGTGCGAACATGCAGCACCTAGTAGTTTCTCAAGTTAAGCGTGAAGCAGATGCAGCACGTACGATACAAGTACGACTGATGCAGTGTTAGAGCATCTCCAGCAGCGGCGCTAAAAATTGGCGCTGTATAAGTCGTTTGGCGCGCGCTGTATCACGTTGCCGCGCGCAACTCCGGTTGTCAAAAGACAGAAGCGCTAAAAACAGGTTATAGCGCGCGCGGCAAAAAAAAGCGAAATGACAGGCGCTGTAAATTTTCAGCGCGCGTGCAGGAACAACAAAATCACATACAAATGACAAAACAAAGATCAAACACACACAATAAATCAAGAATAAATAGTTCAAATATTCATACAACATCAACACAAATGAATAGTTCAAAGTACCGATACAACAACACATACAACAATCATACAACAAATGTATCTCAAAAAACATACAACAATCATAGGAGAACATCAATTTTCTCCATTTCAAACCCACCACTCCGCCATGACATCCTTTTGGAGATCATCATGCACCTCATTAACTCGAATGGCATGGTAGGAGGTAAGGAACCGGGCTATCCTATCTTGCCTCCTTCGAATTCGGACGGGTTGTCCCACATACTCATAGTTGTAGTCGAGGCCATCCTCACCACGCTCATCCTCTATGATCATGTTATGCATGATCACACAAGCCATCATGATGTACCAAAGGATCTCTTGATCCCAAAACCGAGCCGGTCCACACACAATTGCAAATTAAGCTTGCAATATCCCGAATGCTCTCTCCACATCTTTCCTTGCCGCCGCTTGTGCATTATGGAAATCGACTTCTCTCTTGTCTTCTGGATCCTTGACCGGCTTCACAAATGTCCTCCACCTTGGGTAGATGCCATCGGCAAGGAAGTAGCCATGGGTGTATGTTTTGTTTTTTGCCACGAACTGGAGTTTCACCATTAGCTACCCTAGCCATGAGTGGTGACCACTGAAGAACATTGATATCATTGCAAGATCCGGGCATCCCAAAAAAAGCATGCCAAATCCATGTCTCATAATCGTCTACGGCTTCAAGGATGATGGTGGAATCCTTCTTGTGGCCTTTGAATTGTCCATGCCAAGCCGCATGACAATTCTTCCAACTCCAATGCATACAATCAATAGAGCCAAGCATTCCGGTGAACCCACGCCGCTTGTTTTGCTCCAATAGCCTTGCCGTGTCTTGAGCATTGGGGGATCTCAAGTACTCCTCCCCGAACACTCTCACGATAGCCACGGCAAAGCGGCGGACACAAAGAATGGCGGTGCTCTCCCCCATTGCCAAGTGGTCATCAACCAAATCCGCCGGAATACCATATGCCATCATACGCAAGGCGGCGGTCACCTTTTGGTAGGTGCTATGCCCAAGCTCCCCGACGGCATTCCTCCTTTGCTCAAAGAAATGATCAAACTCCATCACACTCTCGGCGATGTTCTTGAACAATCTTGTGCTCATCCTAAACCGGCGCCGGAAGTAGCACTCGAGGAAGATGAGCTTCTCGATGAAATAGCTTCTCATCAATTTGGCATGGCCTTCCAACCTCTCCCTCCACAATCTCTCTCGACCAATCACGGAACCACCATGCTTCGGGCGCTTCATCCTAGCGCGAACGGCCAAAATGATAGCAAAATCTTCCTCTTCTTCCGCATCCCATTCATCATCGGACTCTTCCTTCGACCGGCGGCGCACTATTTGCATAGGACGGCTACGTCTAAATAATATCCTAGAATGAGAAGGTATGACAATGGAGGACACTACATACCTTGGTGGGGAGTAGCGCCGGTGGTGGCGCGGAAGCGGCGGCGGCGGCGGTGGACGGCCGAGGCAGCGCTGGATCTGTGCTCGCGGAGCTCGAATTGACGGGGAATGGCGCCGGTGGTCGCGCGGAAGCGACGGGGGCGCGGCGGCGGTCGTCGATTAGCGGCGGGGGAAGCTTCGGCGCGGCGGCGGCAACAAGCGGCGACGCCGGCGGGATTTGGGAATGGGGAGAGCGGAAGCGCGGACACCCGGGGGGGAGGGGGGGGGGGGATTTCAGCTATGCGCGTGAGTGTGCGTTTCCAGCGCGCCGAACCAGGAGCCCCAGATGTGGCGCTCGCGATAGCGCATATACTACACGCTGGAATTTTTTTACCGCGCGCTAGTTTGCAGTCTCTGCTGGAGCGCCGAAAATAAGGCTCCGCGCGCTAAATAAGCGGTTTATTGGGCGTGCGGCTGCTGGGGACGCTCTTACGCAGGACGTCAGATTCCGGGAAACGGAAGGACCACATCAGTGGGATGCACGACGTGTAGCAATCATACGTATACGGCGATGTACACTAGAGTCTTGGCCTCTCAGCTGTACAGTCCTGTCCATTATTTGTCTGTTTCTACGCATTGATAGTTTGATGCTCCTACCACTAGATTCCATGGCCAACCGGGTTCGTTGGACTGAAAAGTTTGAGACAGTGGTCAAAGCCACCCAACACCAATCAAGGGAACACATCGTGCATGTGAGGTTGCTTAGGAGCTACTCCTCATAATCTCCTTACCACTATGAGCATCAGGCTTTTCCCTACAGCTAATAATACAGTCGCTAATGCACCACGCTCAGTTAAAACCATGCCTTTTTTGGTACTCCCTTCGTTTTAAAATATAAAATGTTTTAGTTTTGTAAAAGAAGTATACCTAAACTCTTTTTAGTGTGTAGGTTTATTTAGTTTTAAAGTGAATCTACACACTAAAGGATCTAGATATACTCTTTTCACAAAGCTAAAATATCTTATATTTTGAAACGGAAGGAGTAGTAGTTAAAGCATCGCCATTGACAGCAAATCCAAAAATGATTCATCTCTGTCTATGCGTTGGGAATATGATCACGACCCATGCACGAGCACAAGAAAACCACATGGAAAAGAGTAGTAATAAGATCTAATGAAATCCGCATCTTAACTTTAAATTAGCACAGCTGTGACATCAATCGACATCGACTTTACCTACCGTTCTGGTAACTTGAAAACAAAGTTCAGTAAATCACCACGTGTATTCTACGGCTAGCTAGAAACGTAATACACCTTGACCTTGTGTAAACTAGTGTTCATCTTCGCAAGGTTCTAAAGCGTGGTGCAGCAATGCATCGGAGCACTATAATTTCGAGAAACAGAATCACCACAGCAACGCCAAGTCACTGCCCAAACATATTCGCAAAAAGAAAAAAAGTCACTGCCCAAACATAACCAAACTATAACCCGTTATAGTACAAAAAAACAAAAACTCTTATAATTCCATAGGAACACGATAGGATTCGATAGTAATTAAGCTGTCTGCGTTTGATTGTTTCCGGTATTTTGCATCGCAATTAGGAGAGGAAGATGCTACGTAGCTAATTAAAAGTGAGGAGAACTCTGAAGAAAGTAAGCCGGAGATTACCTGCCAAGTGGAAGAGGAAGGCGCCGTGTAGGAGCCTGAAGATCACAGCAGCATCCGGCTGCCACCTCATCCTCACCTCCATGCTACCGCTACTGCCTTAGCTTCTGCAATCTCTTTCTGAGGAGGTGTTCACCAGTTGCTGCTCGCTTGGGCTATATGGAAATGCGAGCTCGGCCTGCTCTGCTCGGGGTAGAAGAAGACGAAGGACGGAAGGAGGCGAGGCGTTACTTCGCGGTTGTCTTTTCCCCTGGCCCGTTCTTCCTGCATAAAAGAAGGCGAGACGACACCGAGAGTGGGCTCGGCAGGGGCTGTGTGCAGTACTACTAGATGCTGGTCGCCGTTCGTCGTCTCCTCTACCTTTTGTGCGGATCTGTAGCTGGCTGCACGCTCCCGCGTGTCTTTCGTGGCGCCAGCCTGCAGAGACACACAGCTATATAGCCAAGACAAATCAATCGATCAGCGACGGAAGCTTCACCCGTAATAATGTTCTTTGGAACGTACGGTGGATCAGGTCGGATGTGGGAACTGGCAGCGGTTGTACTTCCGTTTCGCAGAATTTATGGCTGATTCATGGAATCATCATCATCATTTAGGTTTGGGCCACCCTGTCTGTCATCGATCGGCCGTCACGTCTTGGTGTCTTGTGGATGCGGTCGACGCTGCTGTGCCAGCGCCACCCTGGTTCTCGATCATGTCGTGTAATATGTGTGTCTTGAGCTGAATCAGTGGCGAATTTGGGCAATGGCCGCTGTGGCACCCGACCGGCCAGACGGGTGGTTATCGTGGCAATTAATCGGTACTACGCGACTATTACTTAGATCATTGAGCCGTTCCATAAGGTCAAGGCTCCTCCGTAGGCAGAGCGCGATGGCAACTGAAAAGAGCCTGTCACCTGTATACTCGTCCGGGTTAATTGCATGGCGAGGCGTGTATGGATATCGATATTCTGAACCAGCAAGAGTAGGCTGCCACCTATTTGGTACTCCTTCCATTTTGCTTTGTGAAAACAGTGTATGTAGACCCCTTTTAGTGTATTCCCTCTCGTTAGGGTTTTCGTCCTCGCGCCGTCCTACCGGTGATCGAGAATTCCTATCCCCGCTTCCCCCAATCCTTTCCTCTGATCTTGCTCGGGCCTCCTGGCCTTGGCGATCTTGGATCGAGTGCGGGGTTTTAGGGCTCGCTTTGTTTTCTTCCGCAAGGTGTGTTTGGAGCTAGGATTTTGCCATGGATCCTAGCGCTTCCGGATCAGGAGGATCTAGGAAGGATAATCTGGAAGCAATGATGAAAAAGTTGGGTCTTCGGAAGGAAGACCTAGACGATGTGATCTTTGAGGAACAGCCCGTTCCGTCGACCGAGACCACTAGATGGCTGGCGATTGGAAGGGTCCATACGGATAGGGAGTTCAGCGATTATTGGTTCTTTAACAATATGCGCAATGCTTGGGCCTCGCTTAGGATGTCAAATTCAGATCGCTGGATAATAATATGTATATGATGCAATTTTCCTGCCTCGGCGATTGGGACAAAGTCATGGAAGGAAGACCTTGGACCTTTCGTGATCACCATGTTCTTCTAGCTCCTTATGATGGCATCACAAAGCCGTCGGAGATTGATCTACACAGGTTCAAAATCTGGATACAAATTCACGATTTACCTGATGCTTTCATGCCCATGCTTGAGGTTTTGGCGTCTAAATAGTTGGTGAGGTGATTATCCTTCCTAGACCCCCTTCTAATGATTTCACGGGGAATTTTTCAGAATTAGAATCTGGCTAGATGTAAGAAAGCATCTGAAGAATGTCATGTCTATGATCAGAGCAAACAACAGACAATTGTTCCTGGTGAAATATGAGCATCTGCCTGACTGGTGCTCTTTTTGTGGTATGATTGGACACCTTCACAATGAGCATGGGGATGGGGTTCATCCGCCAGAGTCTCTGGTGTTCAAAGACATTAGAGCGGTCTAGGCCATTGGAACTGGTGGCCGTGGTGGTGGTCGTGGCGGTGACCGTGGATGAGGGTATGGACACGGCTTTGGAAGAGGATCGTATTCTGATGATTTTTTAGAGTCTCAGCAAAACAAAACTTCCGATGAGCTGTATGAGGATACTATGGAGATTGACCCATCCAGGAAGCGGGGCATGGAGGGCCGCGTTGCTATTATGGATGGTTCTATGCATCCTTCTTCATCTACTGTGGGCACTAATTTGGTTTCTCGGTTTCAAACATATCCGAAAACTTTGGTCCCTCCTAGTCCTCCTACTAGCAGGGATCCAAAACGGGTTAGAACTGCTGAAGGTAACAATGTCTCGGAAGAATCAAAAAACATAGATGCCGATAAACTGAATTTGACGGGCTCCGGTATGGCGCGCCGCCCGTCCCAATGAATCTATTGGGTCTGAACTGTCATGGGGCGGGGGACCCTCGTACAGTTTGTGACATCACGACGCTAGTTCAGTCGCATTCCCCTCCCTGCTCTTTTTATGTGAAACCAGGTAGAAAAGGGAGAAGATGAGAGGTTTGAGAAGACGGTTTGATCTGCGTGGATTTGAGGGTATTGACAACAAAAGTTTGTCAGGTGGTTTGGCATTATTTTGGCATGAATCTTTAACTTGGATGTTCATGAAGTTACTGCTAGATACCTCGATGTTTTTGTCCGCTCTCCAGTTGATGATCATCAATGGATATTAACATGTATTTATGGGGAGCCACGTGTTGAACATAGACATCTTATATGGGACAAGTTAATGAGTTACATTCACGATCTGATCTGCCCTATGGCTAGTAGTTGGGGATTTGAATGAGTGCATGTGGGGTTTTGAACACTTCTCCTCAACACCTAGAGTTGAACCTCAAATGTCAGCCTTCAGGGATACATTAGATCTTTGTGGTCTTATTGACTTGGGCTTTGTTGAAATCCCTCATACATATGATAATAAGCGATCTGGGGCAGCAAATGTCAAAGTCCGACTTGACCGAGCTGTCGCTATGAATGCTTGGTGCAATATATTTCTATTTTACTCGGTCACGCACTTGGTTACTCCATGCTCGGATCATGTGGCTCTTCTAATTAAAGGTGAGCAGGAGATTCCCCAGATTGGTTGCAAGTGAGCTCGACAGTTTGAAGTGATGTGGGAGTGTGATCATACGCTGCCTGGGGTTATAAAAAAATGTCTGGGACTCTATTGCTGATATCCACGACTTGGGTGATGTTGACAATGGCCTTCGGAAAACTACGGATAAACTCTAGGTGTGGAGTAAATTAAAATTTGGGAGTGTGAAAGAGGAGATTCAGAAATCAAGATCCCAACTTGAGGAACTTATGCACATGAATGCTGACATGCATGAAATAAGGAAGATAACTGATAGGATGAATGAGCTTATGTACCGAGAGGAGATGATGTGGTTACAGAGATCACGTTTGACTTGGTTAAAAGAGGGTGATCGTAACAGAAAACACTTTTACGGTAAGGCGGTATGGAGAGCTAGGAAAAATAAAATCAGAAGGTTAGTGGATGATGTGGGTGAAGTCCATGAGGATGTTGTAATAATGCAGCACATGGCGACTAAGTATTTTCAAAATTTATTTAGTGCTGACCCTAATCTAAACCGTGACCCGGTCATTGAATTATTTGAACAACACATTACGGATGAGATCAATGGGTCGCTTAGTGCTGATTTCACCAAGGAGGAAATTTCCAATGCTTTATTTCAGATTGGGCCTCTTAAGGTGCCTGGTCCGGATGGTTTCCCGGCTAGATTTTTTCAGCGTAATTGGGATACTCTCAAAGAAAAAATCATTGGAGCCATCTAAGAAATTTTCAGAACAAGTATTATGTTAAGGAGACATGCCCTAGAGGCAAATAATAAATAGGTTTTTATTGTCATATCTCAATTAGTTCGTAATAGTTTCATACTGTGCTATAACTGTATTAATACGAAACGTTAAAATACGTATGGTATGTAAACAAACCAAGTCTCTAGTTACCTCTAGCGAACTAGTTCATTGGTCATGAGGATGATCTAGGGTTTCGAGATCATGGGCATTTATGCCAATTGACAATGAGGTCACGTCATTAGTTGAATGATGTGATAGACAAACAACCCAACCAGTTGTATCTTAATAAGATCTAGTTACAAAGTTCACCATTAATGATAAAACTAAGGAAATCTCGCAACCTGTCTTTAGACTATGAGATAATGCAAATCACCGTTCTGGAGGGAGCTTAGATGGTTATCAAGTATCACACCGTGACTGGGTGATCGAAAAGGTACTACTCATGTTTCCCAAAGGAGCACGTAGAGGAGTACATATCAAGACCAGGATTTGCCAATCCATGTAACGGCTGGATACATATATGGCCATCTCGGTGACGTTGCATTAACGAAGCTTACAAGCGTGTGACTGGGTCACGGAATGCAACGACACCAGAATGAGAAAACAAGTTCATCGGTAACGAGATCGAATGAAGGTATGGAGATACCGTAGATCAAATCTCGGGTGAACTAGGTATCAAGTGGCAAAGGGAATGAGAAACGACTGTTTACGGTTCAAACGGCATTATCATCGTGGAATGCACATGGGTCATTATGGGCATCCCGGTCCTGCTATTGATCATTGATGGAGATCATGTCTGTGCCATTCCCGAGCCGTGGGGAAATACACTTAAGGGTACGATGAGCTAGAGATCCTCTGTAAGTTGGAATCACCATATGAAAGAGAAAAGGAAACCAGAAAAGTTCCATGAGAGAACCGGAATCGTTCCGGGAAAGATCCGAAGTCGTTTGGAGGAAATCGAAAGGGAACCGAAAGGTGTTTCGGATCAAATCGGATTTTGTAATATGTATTTAGATATTAATTAATGTAATTAATATTAAATATAATATTAAAATCTAATTTGAAGGGGTATTCCACTAATGGACCAAACTTCCTAGGGAAAAAGGGCCCATGAGGGAAAGCCGAAGGAGGGAAGGGCCAAGGACTAGGAGCCTCAAGGAGGCCCACCCGGCCAGCCTAGGGCTGTGCGCGGGGTGGGGCTCACCCCTGGCCGGCTGGCCCATGAGGCCCATGGTGCCTCCCCCTCTCTCTCTTGTTTAGTCCCACATGGGAAACCCAAAGGGAAGGGCACACCCCTTCCCCTATATAAAGGGGTGCCCATGGGTGGGATTTGACACACCAATATCTGGAGAAGTCCTTTGGTTGACTTTATCCTTCCCTCTCTCTCTCATCTTCATGCGTTGACACGGTCCCAAGTAAGGACTATCCGAGCAAGAGACATCACACCTGCAGCACGCCGTTGCGCTGTAGGGATTCCAAGCCGGAGATCTACTTCCGCACTCCCGGCAGGGATCAAGGAGCCGGAGATCGTCATTGTACACCGTATGTGTACGAAACCACGAGGGGCCTCACTTGAGGCACCTTGGATATCGTGAGCCAGAGCTGATGCACGATGAAGAAGGAGCAAGGGGTGACCTACGAGGAGCTTCGCGACCTTGAGGTCGGCTACGAGTTTGACTACTTCAACCACGTTCCTCTCGGAACGTTAACCGCGTACGGTCTACAAGGGTATGTATTCTATACGCTCCAGCCGTTACCGCATTACTACATAGATAGATCTTGGGCGTTAGGAAGTTCCAACGTAGGTTTTTTTTTGTTTTCTGCTGCGGAACCCTTCAGTGGTATCAGAGCCGATCTATGCGTAGGAGTGCTGTACCGCCAATACGCACAAGTTTTGTGCGAGCATTGATCTCTTAGTTATTACCCTCTAAGGTGTACTTTTTTATATCGCGACATTGTTTGATGAAGCGGCCCGGACCGACCTTACACGTATTCGTACGCGAGACTGGTTCCACGCTCAACATACAGCTTGTACCGTATAAGTGGCTAGTGGGTGTCTGTCTCTCATTCAATAGTTGATATAGCATTTACAATGAAGGGCCCCGAAAGGGGTGTAGTAGAGACAACTGTTGGATCCATGTTGTGGTTGGAAAGTTCATAGATCAGAAACGGTTCTATTGCGAAAGTCCTAACAACCACGTAAAACTTTCAAAAGATAAAGTAGAGGCGTCTAACTTTATTTTGCAGGAGGGCTTGTGTTATGATATGTCATTGGACGTTACAAAGGTAAAGTAGTTTACTTTTCTGTTACTAAGTAGTATAGTAATAGTCATCGTTCCGATGGACGATCGGATGGTGGCGTCGTGGACTTGGCGTCAAACCAAGGGCAAGATGGATATCATGCCAGAGCGCTCGATGGAGATCAAGGCGCAAGAAGAGGGACCATATCATATCACAATACACATGTGATGTTGATACCTACTTTATATCTTATTATATGCTAGTATTAGATACTCAATGGTAGCAAATAAGATAATCTCTATATAATTCCAATGATAGTGTTCCCCTTGTGTGTGCACCACCAAGAAAGTTTGCCGTTATGAAGCCGACCGTGACGATCGGGGGCTAGACATATCTACATTCGCATACAGTGGGTGTAGGCCATATTACACAACAAATACACACAAGTTAGATTTGGCGAGCCTAGCATGTGTAGACATGGCCGTGGAACACAAGAGATCGAAAGTTCGAGCATGAGTCACATGGTTGATGTGATTGACATTGGGGAATGTCTACCTTTGATGCTGCACTGATGTCTGTGACGATCGGGGGCGGTGCAGAGGATTGGGATCATGTGATCACTAAAATCATCCAGGGGATGATAATTTTAGTGGGAGCTCAATTAGGATTGAACTCATATTATGAACTTTGTCTAGATGTCTGTTTGCAAATATCTTAGTAGATCATGGCCTATCCAATTGAGGTCCTTTGCGACCATAGGAAATATATTGCTTGATATGGAACTTAGCAACGGGTCCAACTTCATAGATTAATACCCACGCCCGAGGGATATCCTCGTAAAAGGTGATCTTCTCTTCTTGATACAATGACCATTAGGAGATAATCCGATGACTCCTTAATGTTTGTGTGTTCTCCGTAATCATCCAATAAACCATTCTCCATTCAATGGAGAGTTGGATTACAATCTTGTATTCTGCAAGATCAGGCACATAAAGTATGAGCCGTTGGATGAGTTTTCTTCCATGATGGATGAAAAAGGGAATATTTGGAGAAACACTTAGCAATCTTGCATTAGAGTTATGAACTATCAGAAGGGCTTGATTGCAATAGAGGTCATGAATGAAAAAGGGTATATGTTAGATATACAAAGTTATAATGTAATCCTTGCAAAACTCGTTGCAATTTATATAAGTATTGGATACTTGTCCCGTTTGTGAAAACAGGATGGTCTACTTGAGAATTGCTTGAATTGAGGCAATGTGGCAAGAAGCCGGCAAGCAAAACAGTTTATGGCCGACATAACCCCTTTCCTCAAAGATTATCATTTGGATTAGTGGACTTGAATATAATTTTGTAATCATTGTTTGTGTGTCTTGCTTTTAGCAAGACAATTGTTCATATGAATAAGGTACAAGCCAGTTGTACTGTTCTTATGAATAATACCTTTATGGTCACATTACAATTATAAATGAGTTATTCTCATCACTATGTTAATGATAATAGTTTAAGCATTTATAAAGGATTAGAATGCTAAAAGATATCTAAAGTTTAATTATGATGTGGCACTACAGTTTAAGTCATTTTGGTTACTGCATGTTCTTCATTCTAAATGAAGATCGGGGTCCTAGATGCTTAATCTAGAGACTTTGCAAAACCATGCCTCATTGGGCAGAATGACTAAAACTCCGCATTCTGGTAAAACGGTGACATGCGAAGAAATGTTGAATCTTATACATAGTGATGTATCGTATTTTCAACAAGTAGTGGAAATCATTAGTTAATTGTGGACTTAAGTGAATAAGCATATTTACTTAATGAAACATGAGTTTGAAATGATTTGAATTGTTCAAATGAGTTCACAACAAAGTGGGATATTGAAATTAACAAGAATACAAAGTCTCTTTGATTTGATCGACATGACTAAAGTATTTAAGTTAATTTTGGCATAAAATGACATGTTAGAGATGTTTCACAAATTATGATAATTGGACGAATTTCAAAGTGTATTGAAATGTCTAAATATCATAATCATTATGTATTAGATACATATGGTATAATATTATCTTTTATCGGGGTTATAGTTATCGTTTATAGTTAGAGATCGAAATGAGCAAACACTCGGTTGAAATACAAAGGAACATCTAAAAAGGATTCATGGAAACAACACCATAAGAGTTATGGCATGTTCGAGTTTCTAGAGGTTTCGATAATTTGAAATCGTGGCGAATAAACAAGTCTTTGTAGAGTATTCTTAGGCAACCATGAATACATATTCCACAAGGGGAAAACCTGTTGTTGTCCAAAGTTGACGTGTCTTGATGAAGATACAGGTGGAAGAAAGTAAAAGATCAAAACAAAGGTATTTGACCTTGCCTCTGAACTGTTGAGTGGCGCAGCGGAATTTGTTTCGTGAAACCAAACTCTACAAATAGAGGAGAAACAAATGATAATGATCATAAAGTTTTAGTGAATACTTTTACTAAAGAAAGTAGGATTCAACAATATATACTCTACAAGTTCGTGGAAATATATTGTTGATTCACTTGTCATGTTTATGAACAAGACATGACTACGAATTACAAACAAGCATGATGGACCTAAGTGCGAGAAATGACCAGGAGTCATAAAATCCTATATTAAGTTACATTTAAGATTGCAAAGTAATATGTTACTTGATCTTATTAAGTAAAGCAATTTACTTGATATTTCTGAATGACTTCAAAGTCATAAGATGGAAATGAATTTAATGGAGACGTAAATCTCGATTTGTCACAAAGTATGGAAAAATTCAAGGAGTTGACTATAAATGTAGCGATGCTTGAGTCTTTTGGATTTACACTACCAATATAGGTCATTGCAATCTCGTAGATGGAATTCTCAATTTGATGATGATCAAAGAATTTTGGAATGTCCAAGATTATCGAGAGGACCTGCATTTGAGTGGGAGCTAAGTAGCTTGGCTGAATCATAATATGTATTAGACATATTTTGAGTGGGAGCTAAGTGAAATCCCTGGATCTCAAATATGGATGCCATATTTGAGTGGAAGCGTGAAATCATTCTAGGATATGTGGACGACACATGTGAATGATGTGATTAGTGTTAATAGCATTTAAGTAGATAAATAAGGATGAAGTTGAAGTTATTAAACAATGAGATCTATCGAGATATATTGGTAAGTTTAATAAAAATCAAATGCCAAATGCTTCTTGGACTTGATTCTGAAGATGTTCAGAATGTCCTTAGCAAGATTCTAAAGAAGTTCAGAATGGAACAAGGTAAGAAAGAAGTTCTTACTATATGAAGCATTGTCTTAGTATTACAACGATGGTTAAAAAAGGAAGAAAGAGATGTGTTGCATCTCCTATGCCTCGGTCATAGGTTCTTCCATACAACCATATTGTATAGTCGACGTAATGTGACCTGGAGTTCTGGTTGAAAGGACAAGCTCTTAACTATAAGAAAACGTCTTGAAGTGATTCTTGAGTTAACCACTAAACCAGAAATAAGTTTGTACTTAAATAGCAAGAACCAAAGTAAGTGGCATAGTTGCATCACATGCACTAGGATCTACATAGATATAGAAGTATAAAGGCTCCATCTGATGTGATGTATATTTTTATGGCGGGGCTAGTTCACTTTTAACATAGAATGATGTGTCCCAGGGCACAGTGCCCATGAGAAATCCCTCGAGGTTGATCTAAAGTCACTGTAGGCTCCTGGAAACTGGCCACATTCTGTTGCCAAAACTGCCGTACAGACACAAAGGATTGCAAAGTGTGTTTCGAAGTTTAGATGACAATAGTGAAAACGACCGTCATTATAAACACTAGAAACAAAGTCTCACTTCGTTGTCAAATGAATACTTCAACCCATTATGATATAATGGTGTGAATGTCAAAGTTAGGAAGACACGATTTGGAAAGACATAATGATCTGGTAAAACAGAACATGGACAGGACATTTTCCATAAGCATGCATGATCAATGAACTCATATGTGATATGGTTTATGATGAGTAAAATGCGAGCTAGATTATTTGTACTCTAGTGCAAGTTGGAGACAGAAGGAGATATGCCCTAGAGGCAAATAATAATTAGGTTTTATTGTCATATCACAATTAGTTCATAATAGTTTCATACCGTGCTATAACTGTATTAATACGAAACGTTAATACACGTGTGGTATGTAAACAAACCAAGTCTCTAGTTACCTCTAGCAAACTAGTTCATTGGTCATGAGGATGATCTAGGATTTCGAGATCATGGGCATTTATGCCAATTGACAATGAGGTGACGTCATTAGTTGAATGATGTGATAGACAAACAACACAACCAATTGTATCTTAATGAGATCTAGTTATAAAGTTCACCATTAATGATAAAACTAAGGAAACCTCGCAACCTATCCTTAGATTGTGAGATAATGCAAATCACCATTCTGGAGGGAGCTTAGATGGTTATCAAGTATCACACCGTGACTGGGTGATCGAAAAGGTGCTACTCAGGTTTCCCAAAGGAGCACGTAGAGGAGTACATATCAAGACCTGGATTTGTCAATCCATGTAACGGATAGATACATATGTGTCCATCTCGGTGACGCTGCATTAACGAAGCTTGTAAGCATGTGACTGGGTCACGGAATGCAACGACATGGGAACGAGAAAATAAGTTCATCGATAACGAGATCGAATGAAGGTATGGATATACGATAGATCAAATCTCGGGTGAACTAGGTATCAAGTGGTAAAGGGAATGGGAAACTACTATTTGTGGTTCAAACGACATTATCATCGTGGAATGCACAGGGGTCATTATGGGCATCCCGGTCCTGCTATTGATCATTGATGGAGATCATGTCTGTGCCATTCCCGAGCCGTGGGGAAATACACTTAAGGGTACGATGAGCTAGAGATCCTATGTAAGTTGGAATCACCATATGAAAGAGAAAAGGAAACCGAAAAAGTTTCATGAGAGAACCGAAATTATTTCGGGAAAGATCCGAAGTCGTTCGAAGGAAATAGAAAAGGAACCGAAAGGTGTTTCAGGTCAAATCAGATTTTGTAATATGTATTTAGATATTAATTAATGTAATTAATATTAAATATAATATTAAAATCTAATTTGAAAGGGTATTCCACTAATGGGCCAAACTTCCTAGGGGAAAAGGGCCCATGAGGGAAAACCGAAGGAGGGAAGGGCCAAGGGCCAAAGGGCTAAGGCCTAGGCACCTCAAGGGGGCCCACCGGCCAGCCTAGGGCTATGCGTGGGGTAGGGCCCACCCCTGGCCAGCTGGCCCATGAGGCCCATGGCGCCTCCCCCCTCTCTCCTTATTTAGTCCCACATGGGAAACCCAAAGGGAAGGGCACACCCCCTTCACCTATATATAAAGGGGTGCCCATGGGTGGGATTTGACACACCAATATTTGGAGAAGTCCTTTGTAGGGGTGGACACAAAGCTCGAGGCTCGGCTCGGGCTCGACAAGGCTTGGCTCGGGCTCGACTCGGCTCGAACTCGACTCGGCTCGACAAGGCTCGGCTCGGGCTCGACAAGGCTTGGCTCGGGCTCGACATGCCAAGCCTAAACCTGGCAACTCAGGCTCGTGGCTCGACAAGCCCGCTCGGTGAAGCTTGATACATTGCAAATGTATCTATAATTTTTGATGTTCCATGCTTGGTTTTATCTACTTTCTTGTGTTTTGTCCACACTTTGGAGTACTTTTCAAATGATTTCTTGGACTAACCTATTAACAAGAGCCATAGTGCCAACTGCCTGTTTTCTGCTGTTTTTGGTTCCAGGAAAGTCAGAAAATGAATATTCTCGGAATTGGACGGGACAAAAGCCAAAGTGCCTATTTTTCCAGAAGACTCCCGGAGCCATAATATGAGACGGAGTGGGGCTGGGGCCCAGCCACACCACCTGGCCGCGCGGGCTGGGCCTGGCCATGCCAGGGGGTGGTTGGCCACCCCAGACTCCCCCTCGGTCCCCCTCTTCACCTATAAGTTGCCTTCTGACCTAAAAACTCAGGAGGGGTTCGACGTTTTTCTAGAAGGAGTTCCGCTCTGCCGCCACCACCAGATTCCACGAAACAGCACCAGAAACTCCGTTCTGGCACCCTGCCGGGACGGGGAATTGGAGGAGATCATCGCCATCATCATCACCATCACTTCTCCATCGACCATCCATGTTCCCCCCATCTATGAGTGAGTAATCCCTCGTTGTAGGCTATGGGGATGGTAGGGATTGGATGAGATCGTTCATGTAATGGCATCATATTGTTAGGGCATGATGCCTAGTATCTTTTATTAGTGCTTTATGACTTTGTTGCGACTTGTTATGCTTAATGCTTGTCACTAGGGCCCGACTGCCATGATTTCAGATCTGAACATGTTATTGATTCATTATGATAGTATTTTTATGGTCTTATCTGCAAGTTGTATACACACGTTGTTCTCTAGAACCAATGGCCCCAAAGTGACAGAAATCAGGATATCCGGAGGGAATGGCTTTGATGTGAGGATCACATATCTTCACGGAGTGTTAATGCTTTGCTCCGGTGCTCTATTAAAAGGAGCACCTTAATTGCCAGTAGTTCCCTTGAGGCCCCGCTGCAAACGGGCTGGTAGGACAAAAGTGTTGTGCAAGTTCTCATTGTGAGCACGTATGACTACATATGGAACACATGCCTAGGATTATCTAGTACTTGGATGCTTTATCTTATTTATCTGCAATTGCCCTATGTTCTGATTGCTATGTGAATTGTTTTGTCCATGTAATGCCCGTCCATCCATCCATATGCCTACCGCACTTGAATCCTACTGTTTACTGCTATTGTTACTACTGTCTTTACTTTACTACTGCTGCTACTTTGATATTCCTACTATAAAACTATTGCTACTGATAAACTGCTGTGAGCAAGATTGTTTCCAGGTGCAGCTGAATTGACAACTCAGTTGTTAAGGCTTATAGATATTCTTTGGCTCCCCTTGTATCGAATCAATAAATTGGGTTTCACTTTCCTAGAAAATACTGCGATACACCCCCTATACTTGTCGGTCATAAAAGCTCGCAAGCCGGCTCGAAAGCTCGGTGAAATTAAAAAAATCGCCATGACATTTTCCAAAATTGTAACAATTCACGACTATAAATAATAATTGAACATGAATACATCCATAATATAGTATGACAGGTTTCACTGAGTACCAATGACACAAACGTCCAATAGATAGTGTCATTAGTTTGTTGTAGTATAAATAGTTTCAGCAATCAGACACACTAATTAAAAACTAATTACTAAGTTTTGCCCCAGATTAGTTGCTGTCAAAAACTTCCAGCAAGTAAAGAGACAATGAAATCACTATTTACTTAGTTTTGGTTGAGTTTTCTTGCTATAGAACAAGTTTCAGTAGGCCAACAATGCAGCAGTGCAGCTGTCGGTGGAGGAAAGTAGCAGTCTGCAGTGGCAAGAAATTTTTGATTCAGCATGCACCTATAGGGACACTACATACATATTCCCTATTCCTACTAGCTATCGATTCATAATAGGAATGACAACCAAACACATTGATCTATAAGAACATGGAAGAAAAGAATTATGGAACCTCCTCAATAATAGAAAAAAAGAATTGAAGAGAGGTTATACTAACCATTTGAGTTCTATGCAGTCCGTTCCTTCATGGAAGACAAGAGCAGGGGGAGACGGGAGGAGATGATGGGGCCGATGTCGGACACCGTTGGGCGGCGGAGGGCAGGCAGGCGGAGCCCCAACGGGCGGCGACCTCCCTCTAACCCCAGACGAGCAATGTTGCAGGCGTTCTAGTTCGGGAATAGCAGGGGCAGGGGAGGGGAACCATGGGAGGAGGAGATCGGGTCGGTGTCGCCATGTCTGCCGGTGTTGGAGGTGGTGGCCGATGTCTGTGCTTGGCGGCGCTAACCCTAGCAGCTGCAGAGTGCATACGGACGGGGTGGAGGTAGGGAATCACGTTATCTCCAGGTCGTCTCATCGCTCTGGTCTTGTACTAGTGGGGAATTTCAGTACGGGGATGGGATTTGGCATAGGGCTCGCGAGCCGTTCGAGCCGAGCCTCGAGCCATGCAAGCCGAGCCACGAGCACTCCTTCTAGCATTTTTTCAACACCAAGCCGAGCCAGGCTTGGCTCGAATTCTACCGAGCCTAATCGAGCCGAGCCATGAGCCGGCTCGGCTCGGCTCGATTCCACCCCTAATCCTTTGGTTGACTTTCTCCTTCCCTCTCTCTCTCGTCTTCATGCGTTGGCACAGTCCCAAGTAAGGACTGTCCGAGCAAGAGGCACCGCACCTGCAGCACACCGTTGCGCTGTAGGAATTCCAAGCCAGAGATCTACTTCTGCACTCTCGACAGGGATCAAGGAGCCGAAGGTTGTCATCGTACACCGTATGTGTACGAAACCACGAGGGGCCTCACTTGAGGCACCTTGGATGTCGTGAGCCGGAGCTGCTGCACGATGAAGGAGCAAGGGGTGACCTGCGAGGAGCTTCGTGACCTTGAGATCGGCTACGAGTTCGACTATTTCAACCACGTTCCTCTCGAAATGTTAACCGCGTATGGTCTACAAGGGTATGTATTCTATACGCTCCGACCGTTACCGCATTACTACATAGATAGATCTTGGATGTTAGAAAGTTCCAACGTAGGAATTTTTTTATTTTCTGCTAAGGAACCCTTCATTATGCCTATTGGTGCTAATAATACTTCGATTGTGTTAATACCAAAAGTGAATAATCCAACAAAGCTTTTAGAGTATAGGCCAATAAGCCTTTGTAATGTTATTTACAAAGTGATTTCTAAGTGTTTGGTGAATAGAATGCGTCCTTTACTAGATGATATCATCTCACCAGCCCAGAGTGCATTTGTTCCTGGACGGTTGATCACATATAATGCATTCTTGGCTTTTGAATGCATCCACCATATTAAGCGGGAGAAAGATCCTACAATTTTTTGTGTGCCTATAAAATTGATCTCTCAAAGGCATATGATAGAGTTGATTGGTCGTTCTTGAGACAAGTGATGCAAAAGTTGGGTTTCTCTCATAAATTTGTGGAGTGGATAATGATGTGTGTGGCGGCTGTGGGATATTTTATAAAGTTTAATGATACCCTCTTGGATTCATTTGCACCGTCACGTGGGCTACAACAAGGTGATCCACTCTCTCCATTTTTATTCCTTTTTATTGTTGACGGTTTATCTGCTCTCCTGAACAAGGAAATTGCTGAAAACAATATATCTCCAATCAAAGTATGTCGGTGTGCTCCTAGTGTGTCCCATCTTCTCTTTGCCGATGATACTCTATTATATTTTAAGGCTGACCGCGAGCAAGCCTTATGTGTTCAGCGTGTATTGGATGTAGGGTAACGGGTAGGCTACACTAGCGTAAAATCAAAATTTTCTACCGCGTCAACCAGGAATACTATTGTCATAGATCACGGGATTACCGCTAGACGCGCAGGTGCGGAACTCGATGAAGCACGTTGCGACAGTGTAGATGTTCTACGTCTCCTCCTCGTCCTCGTCCTCGTCCCACGAGCAGCTCCCCTTTGCGCAGCTCGTCCAAGTGCTACAGATGCAGCATCTCCGAGGTATCCACACGTCCGGAGTGGAAGCCGTCACACGCCAGACTGCTAGGTCTGCGCATGCAACACAGGCACAATAGGAGTGGCGGCTGGGTGGAATGCTCAACCCTATTCAGCTCGCCTCACTCTCTCTTATATAGGCATCCCTGGTGGGCTTCTACATTAGCAGCCCATTAGCAGCCTAAGCCTGGTCTAATTCGGATCCAATCCTCATTAGGCTTCCAGCCCCTAAAGTGTGTGACCTTATAGGTTCATACACGTATAGACATGATGCGAGTACACTTACTCCGTCAATAGTTGGTAGCAGCCTCTAGCAAGATGTGCCAACTCCTAAACGCATATAAAGATCATTCGGATGAACCATCACAAGGTTGAGTACATGTCTTTCCCTTTGCCTTACGATATTTAGTCTAGCTCAAAGCTGACCTCTCTTTCTCGATATTGTGATTCAGAATCCCTTTACTAGGTTAACTCTTAACCATATGTAGCACGGCCATGCATTTCTGGATCCGATCACTCGAGGGCCCTAGAGATATCTCTCTCAAGTAGAGAGGGGCAAATCCCATCTTGATTGACCGATGCCTTGCAGCATGTATCAAGACAAACCCGAAAGCTACCTTTATAACTACCCAGTTACGGAGTAGTGTTTGATAGCCCCGAAGTAGGTCGATCCACATCTCAAGTACATGCGACAATCTCAGGTCCAAGGACAAAATGTACACGATGTGTAGAGAGAGCTGCAAGTATTATTGCCAGTCTCATGTTGGGTCAGTCCAACCCCATGTTCATAACATGTGTCCACATCATTGGTTTGACATCTCCATGTCTATGACTTGCGAAACATAGTCATCAACCAATCGATGTGCTAGTCTAATATTCACGTGTGTCCTTGCATGAACTCCGACTAGGGACAATTATTAGATAACCATACAAGTAAAGAGTTTTACAAACAATTCACATAATTGCCAATCAATACAAGTTGCCTGGAATATGGATATTCAAGGAACATTATAATAACTCATGGATACACATGAAATACAATCATCTCTATGATTGCCTCTAGGGCATATTTCCTTCAGTCTTCCACTTGCACTAGAGTCAATCTAGACAGTATCTAATACCTATTGCTCTTGTGTGCGCTTCATGCGCTGCGGGAGTGGCTTAGTCAAGGGATCAGCAACATTTGAGTCTGTATGTATTTTGCATAACATGACACTACCATCATCAATGAACTCACGAATCAGATGGTAACGCATGCGAATATGTTTGTTCTTCTGGTGCTATCTAGGTTCCTTGGCTTGTGCAATAGCACCATTGTTGTCACAATAAACGTCCAAGGGATTGTACGAGCCCTGAACCACACCAAGAGCGATCAGGAAATTCCTAATCCAAACAGCTTCCTTTGCAGCCTCCGAGGCAGCAATATATTCAGCTTCTGTTGAAGAGAAGGCCACTGTATCTTGCTTGGAACTTTTCCAGCTCACAGCACCACCATTCATGACAAACACATAACCTGATTACGATTTCGAGTCATCTGAGTCGTTAAGGTAACTCACATCTGTGTAACCCTTTACACTGAGTTCAACCTCACCTCCATAAACTAGGAACATATCCTTAGTCCTTCTCAAGTACTTAAGGATATTCTTTACCGCTGTCTAGTGAATCTCACCTGGATCAGCCTCGTATCTACTCGTAACACTTAGAGCATAGGAAACGTCTGGGCGAGTACATGTCATTGCATACATGATGGATCCAATAGCCGAAGCATATGGAACCCTACTCATGCGTTCTCGCTCATCAGTGGTCGAAGGACATTGAGTCTTGCTGAGTTTAATGCCGTGAGACATGGGCAAGAACCCCTTCTTAGCCTCTTCCATGCTGAACCGTTTCAACACTTTGTCAATGTACGTACTCTGGCTTAATCCAATTAGCCTCCTTGATCTATCTCTATAGATCTTGATACCCAGAATATATGCCGCTTCTCCCAAGTCCTTCATAGAAAAACTATTTTTCAATGAGGTCTTAACAGACTCGAGCATAGGAATGTCATTTCCAATCAGTAATATGTCATCCACATATAATATTAGAAACACAAGTGATTTCCCATTTTCTTTCTTATACACACAAGGTTCTTGTTCGTTTTTGGCGAAGCCAAACTCCTTTACAACTTCATCAAATCGAATGTTCCAACTTCGAGATGCTTGCTTCAGCCCATAAATAGACTTTCGAAGTTTGCATACCTTTCCAGCATTATTTGGATCAACAAATCCTTCGGGCTGCATCATATACACGTCCTCAGAAAAGATTCCATTTAAGAAAGCCGTCTTGACATCCATCTGCCATATTTCATAATCGAAATGTGCAACAATGGCTAGAATGATCCGTATAGATTTAAGCATCGCTACAGGCGAGAAAGTCTCGTCGTAGTCAACTCCTTGAACTTGTCGAAAACCTTTTGCAACAAGTCGAGCTTTATGGATGTGAACATTTCCATCCATATCAATCTTCTTCTTATAGATCCACTTGCACTCGATGGCTTTAAAACCATCAGGCAGGTCAACCAAGTTCCAAACTTGATTGTCTCCCATGGACTCTATCTCGGATCTCATGGCAATCAGCCATTTCTCAGAGTCTGGGTCCACCATCGCTTCTGCATAGGTCGTAGGCTCATCATTGTCTAACAATAATAACTCTCGCGCTTCGCGAAGCCTCGCCGACCTTCGTGGTTGTGGTGCTTCTATTGCCACGGGTCCCTCAACTTGTTCTGCTACAATAGCATCACTCGTAGAAGCATCCCTGACTGGCTCATCTTGAACTTCTTCAAGTCGCACCAATCTTCCACTCGTTCCCTTTGTGAGAACCTCTTTCTCTAGGAAAACACCGCTACGAGCGACAAACACTTTGCCCTCTTCTAGGTTGTAGAAGTAATACCCTAAGGTTTCCCTTGGGTATCCCACAAAAATGCACTTATCCGATTTGGGTGTTAGCTTGTCCGACTGAAGTCGCTTGATAAATGCATCACAACCCCAAATCTTTAGAAAAGACAAACTGGGATTCTTTCCAGTCCACATCTCATATGGTGTCTTAACTACGGATTTAGATGGTACCCTGTTTAGTGTGAAAGCTGCTGTTTCTAGCGCGTAACCCCAAAATGATAATGGTAAATCCGACTGGCTCATCATCGATCGAACCATGTCCAACAAAGTTCGATTACGCCATTCAGAGACCCCGTTTCTTTGAGGCGTTCCGGGCGGCGTGAGCTATGGAACAATTCCGAAACTCTTAAGATGATTGCTAAACTCGTGACTCAAATATTCACCTCCGCGATCAGATCGCAAGGCCTTTATTTTCTTGCCACGTTGATTCTCTACCTCATTTTGAAACTCTTTGAACTTTTCAAAAGTTTCAGACTTATGCTTCATCAAGTAGACATAGCCATATCTACTGAAATCATCAGTGAAAGTAATGAAGTAGTGATATCCTCCTCTGGCTGTCGTGCTCATTGGTCCACATACATCAGTATGTATGAGTTCCAACAAGTCTGTCGCTCTCTCGGGAAACCCCGTAAAAGGCGTCTTGGTCATCTTTCCAAGTAAACAAGCTTGACATGTCTCGTATGATTCAAAATCAAACGAAGTTAGAAGACCATCACCATGGAGCTTCTTCATGCGTTTTCACTTATATGCCCCAAACGACAATGCCACAAATAGGTAGGACTCAAATCATTTGGCCGAAGCCTTTTAGCACTAACATTGTAAACACATGCATTATCAAGATTTAAAATAAATAACCCATTCACAATGGGAGCATTAGCCACAAACATAGCATTCTTAGAGATCACACAACCATTGTTTGTACTCGCGAATGAATAACCATCCCTCATCAAACATGAAGGTGATAAAATGTTTCGACCCATACTAGGAATGTAATAACAATTATTCAACTCCATGATAAATCCTGATGGAAGGGGAAGTTGCATGATGCCGACGAACAATGCAGCAACCCTTGCTTTATTTCCGACGTGAAAATCCACTTCGCCTTTCTGCACTTCTCTAGTCCTTATTAGCCCCTGCATCGAATTGCAAATATGAGTAACCGATCCGGTATCAAATACCCAAGAGTTAACATAAGAATCTGCGAGAAAAATGTCCACAACATTTACAACAAGCGTACCTGAGTGGGAAGTACTCTTACTTCCACTCTTCTTCAAAGAAGCCTGGTACTTGCTGCAGTTTCTCTTCTAGTGGCCATATTCGTGACAAAAGAAACACTCAGGGTCTCCTGCAGGACCAGCCTTTTGCTTGGGTGCAGGGTTTGGCTTAGGGATCGTATGCTTAGCCTTGCGCTTCTTGTTCTGCCAAGAAGTGCCCTTTTTCTTGAAGCTAGGCTTGTTCTGCACAGCCATCACATGGCTATGCCCTGCACACTTCTTAATGTCACATTCTGCTGTTTTAAGCATCCCACATAATTCATTAAGGCCCCTCTCCACCCCATGCATATGGTAGTTCGAAATGAAATGCCCATAGCTAGATGGAAGAGATGCCAAAATGAAATCAGTGGCCAACTCTTGGGGCCTAATGGAAAACCAAGCTTTTCCAAAGTCTGACTGTAACCAACCATTTTGATCACATGGGGGTCTACAGCTGCTCCCTCTGCCAGCTTGCATTCCACAAAGGACTTAGTGACATTGTACCTCTCAGTCCTAGCCTGAGTCTAGAACATGTCCTTAAGCGCAACGATCATATCATACGCTTCCTGATCCTCAAACTGCTTTTGAAGATCAGGTTGCATGCATGCAAGCATAAGACAACTAACCTCAAGAGATTCATCACATGCTTTCTTGTAGGCATTCTTAAGGGTAGCAGTTGCATTATCAGCAGGTTCATCCGGGATTGGGGTATCCAGAACAGTTTCCTTTTTCTCAGCCCTGAGAACAATTCTCAGGTTACGGACCCAGTCTGAATAGTTTGTTCCATTTAGTTTATCCTTTTCAAGAATCGAACGCAAAGCAAAAGGTGATGAATTGTTCGGTGCCATTGATCTACAACAAAAAATATGCAAAATACTAAGCCATGTAACCATGAAAGAGTAAAACATATTAAACAATTTAATAGCATATACTCCCACTTAAATCAACATCCCTCTATTGATACTAAGTGATTCAAGATCCACAATTAACAAGTCGACTAGTGAGCTTTAGCATCACTGCTAGAAGACAAGGTAAATCGGTAAGCAACCTTTGCTAATCATATCACATATGACTCTTGTTGTTGGGTGACATCTCTATGTCAAAACTAGGCGCCCAACCTTTATGCCCCAAGGTCCTTAACTGTTAAGATGACCTTGTTAAGCTCACCAACCCTTATGCGTGTAGGTATCCGATACAAACCCATCCAGCCAAGGAAAACCGTGGCACCCTAATTTCATAGACCCACCAACGATTGTACAGGGCATAGGATGGTGCAAGGTTTGGTTGGGAGGGCATGGTTTAACTTAAACTTTGTGAGGGATCGTTCTACTTCTATCATCTAAGCATGCATAGTAGTAAAACATATAAGAATAGCATTCACATAGATGTGATACAGTATGGCCCATTTTCTCATGGTGATCTCCATCGCCATAGAACCTGTCCACCATGATGATCTCCATCTTCATGCTCTATGCGAGTCATCCTCCAAGTGATGAGTTCTCCAAGAACTAATACAAGATATTACTCCTAACAACTAGTAATCAAAATTACATGGTATTGGGATCATCACAAGTTGGCACGCAGGCCATTACAATAATTGAAAACACATATGGCTCCAGCCGTGTTGCCCTACTCACGACACGCAGGTCATGAAAAATACATACATGCATCACATACATTTTTGGGCCATACCGATCACATAAATCCTGCAAAAACAAGTTGTGCATATAATCGCATTCTACCGGATCATGTGAAATCGTAGCACCTATGAACCTTAACGAGATACAAAAGGGGGCTACGACTAAGGGGGGTCTAGGGGGTCTCCCCCTGCGAGGTTCGAAGGGGAAGGGCCCCTCACATTTGTGAAAAATGAGAGATCAAATCTATACAATTTTCTTTAAGGATTTTGATTGGAAAATCAAATTTACCATAAACCGACCATAGTTCCGATTCAACCAAACTCCTTTGATCACGGTACGTCGATTCAGATCTAATTCCCGATTCGATCAATCATATTGATCTTCGCATGATTCAAAAGGATTTATGTGTCACTGTCTACCTCGATGGCGGAAACCGACCGGTAGGGGTAAGTCGTTCGACGACCTTCGAATCACGATCACAGAACGTAAGATCATGGATCAATCCAGAAACACCGCCATACAAATGATCACATCATTCATATCAATCTACATATCACCATATGCAAACTTCCCGAACCTATGACTGGATAGCATCGGCTCTGATACCACTGTAGGGTAACGGGTAGGCTACACTAGCGTAAAATCAAAATTTTCTACCGCGTCAACCAGGAATACTATTGTCATAGATCACAGGATTACCGCTAGACGCGCAGGTGCGGAACTCGATGAAGCACGTTGCGCCAGTGTAGATGTTCTACATCTCCTCCTCGTCCTCGTCCCACGAGCAGCTCCCCTTTGCGCAGCTCGTCCAAGTGCTACAGATGCAGCACCTCCGAGGTATCCACACGTCCGTAGTGGAAGCCGTCACACGCCAGACTGCTAGGTCTGCGCGTGCAACACAGGTGGAAGAGGAGTGGGGCTGGGTGGAATGCTCAACCCTATTCAGCTCGCCTCACTCTCTCTTATATAGGCATCCCTGGTGGGCTTCTACATTAGCAGCCCATTAGCATCCTAAGCCTGGTCTAATTCAGATCCAATCCTCATTAGGCTTCCAGCCCCTAAAGTGTGTGACCCTATAGGTTAATACACGTATAGACATGACGCGAGTACACTTACTCCGTCAATAGTTGGTAGCGGCCTCTAGCAAGACGTGCCAACTCCTAAACGCATATAAAGATCATTCGGACGAACCATCACAAGGTTGAGTACATGTCTTTCCCTTTGCCTCACGATATTTGGTCTAGCTCAAAGCTGACCTCTCTTTCTCGATACTGTGATTCGGAATCCCTTTACTAGGTTAACTCTTAACCATATGTAGCACGGCCATGCATTTCTGGATCCGATCACTCGAGGGGCCCAGAGATATCTCTCTCAAGTAGAGAGGGGCAAATCCCATCTTGATTGACCGATGCCTTGCAGCATGTATCAGGACAAACCCAAAAGCTACCTTTATAACTACCCAGTTATGGAGTAGTGTTTGATAGCCCCAAATTAGGTCGATCCACATCTCAAGTACATGCGACAATCTCAGGTCTAAGGACAAAACGTACACGATGTGTAGAGAGAGCTGCAAGTATTATTGCCAGTCTCATGTTGGGTCAGTCCAACCCTATGTTCATAACATGTGTCCACATCATTGGTTTGACATCTCCATGTCTATGACTTGTGAAACATAGTCATCAACCAATCGATGTGCTAGTCTAATATTCACGTGTGTCCTCGCATGAACTCCGACTAGGGACAATTATTAGATAACCATACAAGTAAAGAGTTTTACAAACAATTCACATAATTGCCAATCAATACAAGTTGCCTGGTATATGGATATTAAAGGAACATTATAATAACTCATGGATATACATGAAATACAATCATCTCTATGATTGCCTCTAGGGCATATTTCCTTCATTGGATAGCTATGTTGTGGCTACAGGTCAACTTATAAACCCTGCAAAGTGCTCAATGCTCTTCGGTCATATATGCGCAACCAACATCCAGGAGGAGGTATGTACGATGCTGAATGTGTCCTCCTTGACTTTTGAAGAGAAATATTTGGGTTTGCCTACCCCTGAAGGCCGTATGTCGAGAGGAAAGTTGCAAAATTTGCAAGCACAATTAACAAAGCGATTGTTTATGTGGGGTTATAGGAACGTAGACCAAGCTAGCAGGAAAATCTTCATTAAAGCTATTGTGCAGGATCTTCCAACTTATCTCATGGGTGTCTTCAAATTTCCCTTCTCAGTGTGTGATGATCTAACCAAGTTGGTCAGAAATTTCTATTGGGGTGCAAAAGGTGGAAAGTGAAAGACTCACTAGAAGGCATGCGAGAAGTTACAAATACCAAAGAAACAAGGTGGTATTGGCTTTAGAGACTTCAGGAAGTTAAATCAGGCTCTCTTGGCCAGGTAAGCTTGGAGGCTACTTTAGAAACCTAATAGTTTGTGTGCTAGGGTGCTAAAGGCAAAGTACTACCCAATAGCAGTATTGAGGACACTATATTCACCGGTAATTCTTCTTTAACATGTGAAAGAACATTTCATGTATTCCTATGTTTTGTGTGTTAGATAACAATACTATGGAGACTTTTCATGTGTGCTAAGTGTGCAGGAAGTTTTGAGGGGGGCCGGATAATCCGCCCCACCAAGGGCCGGATAATCCGGCCTACCTCATCTCTCAAGGAAGCCAAGGCGCGTCGCTCGGTACCCGGTCGGATTTTCTCCCGGAAAATCCGAACTGGGGCGGTTTTTCCTCCCCAGGCCGGATAATCCGGGTGTCGCATGGGTCGGATAATCCGGCCCCCAGTTTTCAAGCAAAAGGAACCAAGGCGCGTCGCTCAGTATCCGGTCGGATTTTCTACCGGAAAATCCGAAATGGGGCGGTTTTTCTTCCCCAGGCCGGATAATCTGGCCTTCGCATAGGGCCGGATAATCCGGCCCCCAGAAGTTGATCAAGGGAAAGCTCGGCGCGTCGCTCTGTCAGGGGGGCGGATTATCTGCCGGATATTCCGAGTCATTTCGGGAGCCTCCAAGTTGTTGTGGAGTTGTTGCCCCACCTGTTGTGTAAAGGCGCCGGTGCCCGCCTCGAAGGGTACCTATAGTGGAAGGTGGATCAGGCCTGTTGTGGCAAGACCCATCGGAGAACAGGGTGATGCCTTTTGTGGCGTGGTGGTCTTAGTACCGCCCAGCCCTCCAACGCAGACGTACTTCCCTTAATAAGGAAGGAACTGCGGTCAAACAAATCCTGTGTCTCCGCGTGCTTCACTTCGGTTTACTCGTTCCTCTTCCACTCGCTCTTTACTCGCTAGTAGATAGGTTTGCATATAGGGAAATTCCACCCAATAGTCTATCTAGAGAATTTACCCTTTGTGCTAAGCCTAAAACTGAAAAAGAATTAAAAATTGGTGTAGCACCTATTCACCCCCCTCTAGGTGCCCATCGATCCATTTCAATTGGTATCAGAGCCCCGGTTCTTAATTCGGGCTTAACCGCCTAAGAGTAGTATGGGTACAAAGGATGATGGAAATGAGGCTGTGGATAAGGTCACAATGGATGATCTCAAGTCATTGGAAACAACCTTGTTGAAATCCTTTGAGGCCAAGATGGAGGAGATGAATCAAATGATTGCTCGCCTTACATCATCCATAGCTCCATCTCCATCCTCCTCTAAGGCTCCCACACCATCATCTAAGGAAAAGGGTAACACCGGATCCAAGGATGATGATGTGGAAGGTGAAAAACTAAATGGCTCCACCTCCAAAAAGGTTAATGGTAAGGAGGAATATAGTGAGGTTCACCACGTATATTCCCCCGACCCACCTATCCCTCATCCTCTTATAAACAATAGGGGTGATCCACCCAAGCTCACTGCATCTTATTTTAACCAATGGAAATTCCTAATGAAATCTCATGTTTGCAGCTCCTCTATTGAATTGTGGAGGATTACTGAAGAAGGTCTTCATATTGGAGATCAAACCAATCTAACGAGAATGGAAGTTGTGGATAGCCAGTTGAATGCCACCGCTCTCCACATGATACAGCTGGGTGTGGGTCCCAAGGACATGCCACACATTGAACATCTCAACACAGCTAAAGAGGCGTGGGATGCTCTTACGGACCTTTTCGTTGGAAACGAAAGCATGAGAAGAAACAGGTATGATGCCCTTAGTAATGAAGCTGAGGGATTCTACATGTTGGATGGTGAAAACCATGAGGACATGTATAGAAGACTCAAGGGCATCGCAACAACATTTCGGAAGCATGGGGCCACTCACATTGATGATGCATGGATAAAAAGAAAATATGTGAGTGCCTTAATGCCTTTTGAGCCAATGGATTTGAAGATCCTACAAGGTAGACACAACTATCATCAAATGACATCCAACGAAGTCATGCAAGAAATGGCGTCATTCAAAGTGGCGGCAAAGAATGCTGAAGATGCCCGTGCTCGGGCCATTGGAATGCAAAAGGGTGTCAATGTGGCTCTCAAAGCCAATGTTGTTGAGCAAGAGGAATATGAAGGAGTTTTTGAGGGGGTATCCATGGACTACCCCGATGAGGTCAAACGTGCTCATGGTGAGTACATGGCATTCTATGCAAGGAACTTTTGGAAGGACCCTGCCAAAGCCAAGTCTGATCTTGAGCGTAAGAACGGGTCAAATGGAAGAAGAGAAAGTGGCCCAAGATTGAGAACTTGCTTCAACTTTGGAGATAGAACGCACTTTTTTGCCGAGTGTCCTTATCAAAATAGAGAAGACAATGGTGGCAGGCTCATTCTTAAAGAGAAATCTAAAGCTCCTAAGAAGAAGCCGTTTATTAAGAAGAATGGTCCTTTCAAGAAGCAACCCAAGATTGTCCTTGTAGCTCAAGAGGAATACTCCTCCGCAAGTGAAGATGAAGAGGATGATGATAGTTCCCGCAAAGTGGCTGCTATAGCCACCACATCGACTCCCTCCTGTCTGTTCGACTCGCCGAACGAGAACGCCATCAACAACAATGCCACTTGCCTAATGGCAAGAGGATCAGAGGTATCAACTTCTAGCTTTCATTTCCTAAGACTAACATAATTTTGGATATGGATGATCATGACAGTCTTGTAATGAAAGAAGAAGTTATTGCCTTGGATACTTTTTTCACTAACCTACAAGGTGAGCACAAACTCCATTTTGATGCTCTTATGAGTCAACTTGCTCAAGCCGAAGATCTCCTTGAAGAAAAGGGCAGAATTGAAAGAGAAGATGCCTTGGAGATAGCTTCTTTGAAGAATGCCTTGGAAGAGGAAGTGGAAGCTCGAGTTTCTTTGGAAGAAAGACTCGAATCCCTTGAGGAGTCACAAGAAGAAGCTGTAGCTCAGCTCATTAAAGAACGTGATCATGCTCTTGCCAAGGTAAAGAAACTAAAGAAAGAAAAGATTGATTTTGGGGCTGTTCATGCTAGACTTTTGGAGAAGTTTGATAATCTTGAAAGTGCTCACAAGGCATTGAAGAGTGATCATTCTACTCTAAATGAGTCTCATGACTAGCTCCAAACTCAATTGAAATGGTATGATGTGCCAAGTACCTCCTCTTCATCCTTTGGAAAAGAAGATCTTGCAAGAAGTTCTCAACACAAAGGTAAAGGGGTTATTGATGAGATACTGAGCAGGAAAAGGACAAACAATAGTAAAGAAGGTCTTGGTTACATACCCAAGACAAAGAGCAAGAAAAACAAGAAGAAGAAGAACAAGACTGCTCAATCGAAGACTAGCAACATTACCAATAACAAGACTAATCATGATGGTTTTGCAGGGATCAACAATCCTAACTTTGAACTATATTATGATTGTTATGGTGATGTTTATGCTAGTTATGTAGGGCCTTATGATTGTTACATTCCTTGGTCTATTTGGGTTCCCAAGACCCTTGTTACTAACATGAGAGGACCCATTGAAAAATGGGTACCTAAAACCAAGAAGTAATTTTCTTGCAGGCCTATGCTTCCGGTGGTTCTAAATGGCTACTCGATAGCGGTTGTACGAGTCATATGACCGGAAGCAAGGAGATCATCATGGAGATGCGGCCAAACCTTGATCACATTACCGTCTCCTATGGTGACAAGTCAAAATCTGAGGTATTGGGTCTCGGCAAAGTTGTGGTGGCTCACGATATCTCTCTCGTGGACGTCATGCTTGTTGAGACCCTCGGGTATAACTTACTTTCAGTTCGTGCCCTTGGTAAGATGGGCTTTGCAGTTTACATTGCTGCTGATTTTGTGGTACTCTTGTGGAGCAAGTCTCTAAAAGTCGCTTTCGTGGGATATGTCGAAAACGACCTGTACGTGGTGGACTTTTCGGGGAAAACCACTACAGGCCCGATGTGTATTTTCGGAAAGGCTGACGCGGGTTGGCTATGGCATCACCGACTAGCCCACGTCAATATGAGAACTTTGCAAAGTCTCCACAAGGGTGGCCACATTCTTGGACTAAAAGAAAATGTCTCTTTTGCCAAAGATCGTGTTTGCAGGGCGTGTGTTGAAGGGAAAATGCATGATTCACCTCATCGAAGGAAAACCATTATCTCTTCAAAAAGGATTTTGGAGCTCCTTCATGTGGACCTCTTCAGACCTCCATCACATGCAAGCCTCGGTGGGAAGAAGTATTGTCTAGTGACTGTTGATGATTACTCAAGATACACTTGGGTTTATTTACTCAAGTTGAAGAGTGAAACTCAACAAGCTGTCATCGACTTCACCAACGAGGTTCAACGTCAACACAACGTCCCCATTCTGGCTATAAGGAGTGATAACGGCTCGGAGTTCAAGAACTACACCTTAAATGAGTTCCTAAGTGAAGAGGGGATAAGACATCAGTATTCCACTACGTACACCCCTCAACAAAATGGTGTAGCCGAGAGGAAGAATCGAACTCTAATGGACATGGAAAGATCAATGTTAGCCGAATTTAAATCTCCATATAACTTCTGGGCTGAAGAAATCTCTACTGCTTGTCATTCATCCAACCGCTTAAACCTCCGCAAGATCTTGGACAAGACTCCGTATGAAATACTTACCGGTAACAAGCCAAACATCTCATACTTTCGGGTATTAGGGTGTAAGTGTTTCTTTCTTTTAAAGGAGTTCGTTTATCTAAGTTTGAATCTAAGGCTTTAGAACGTAGTTTTGTTGGTTATGGTGCCGAATCCCACACTTATAGAGTCTACAAGAAGCTCTCCGGAACTGTTGTAGAATCTTGTAGTGTGGTGTTCGAGGAAAATGACGGTTCCCGTGCGGACCAAGTTGGTGTTTGTGATGCAGATGTTGAAATACCCCAAGATGCCATAAGAAGAATGGGCGTGGGATTCTTCCGCCCCATTGAGGAACCCCTTGTGGTGGACCGGGAAGGACAATGCTCTACTCATATAGAGCCCTCATGTACACATACTCAACATGCTCCAACCACAGGGGCAACTTCTACACCATCTCCATCAAATGCTGAAGGTCAAGATGTTCCAGAAAGCTCCAGGCCGGATTTTCCAGTTGACACCAGATTATCCGGCCACTCCGCTACAGCTGACCATGTTGCTCCTGCTGGTGAAGATTTCAACGCAAGCTCCAGGCCGGATTTTCCGGTTAGCCCCGGATTATCCGGCCCCTCACCAGTTCAAGCAAGTCCCAGGCCTCCTAAAGAAGCTGCGACAAGTACTCCCAGGCCGGATTATTCGGCCTCTCCATCGGCCAGATTATCCGGCCCTGACTCTCCAGTTCTGCAGCCTCCTGTTACGGCTACGGACTCACCTCAAGGGCATGCGTCTCCACCACCTGCTACTGATGTTCCAGTTACTGTTCAAGGCGGAGAAAATGTTTCCAATGAAGACTCAAGTGATGAATCTCCTCCTCCAAGAGACAACAAACTTACTGAACTTCGTCGCAAGGCTCGGGCTGATCGTAACCTTGAGTTGAGGGGTCACACTCTCGACAAGGTTGTTGGTGATCTTCGACAAAGGGTTTCTACAAGAAGAGAATTGGCCAGTTTTGGTGAGCATCAAGCTCATATCTCCATGGTGGAACCTAAGAAGGTCTTTGAAGCTCTTGAAGACCCAAACTGGGTTGTTGCTATGCATGAAGAATTGAATAATTTCGAGCGCAACAAAGTTTGGAAACTAGTGGAGAAACCCAAAGAGTGCCGCAATGTTATCGGCACCAAGTGGATTTTCAAGAACAAGAAAGATGAGAATGGCATTGTTGTGAGGAACAAGGCAAGTCTTGTGGCACATGGGTACTCCCAAGTTGAGGGCATCGACTTCGGCGGAACCTATGCTCCCGTGGCTCGCCTTGAGTCCATCCGTATCCTTCTTGCTTATGCTGCTCATAACAATTTTAAGCTGCAACAAATGGACGTCAAGAGTGCCTTCCTTAACGGTCCTCTACATGAGTTGGTATACGTAAAGCAACCCCCGGGGTTTGAGGATCCTAACTTTCCGAACCATGTCTACAAACTCGATAAGGCACTCTATGGCCTTAAACAAGCCCCACGTGCGTGGTATGAGCACCTTAAATAGCTTTTGTTAGATCGTGGCTTCGAAGTTGGGCAAATTGACCCCACTCTTTTTACTAAGAAGGTTAAGGGGGAGCTCTTTGTATGCCAACTATATGTAGACGATATCATCTTTGGTTCTACTAACAAAGCTTTTAACGATGAATTTTCAAAGCTTATGACTGACAGGTTTGAGATGTCTATGATGGGGGAATTATGGTTCTTTCTTGGATTCGAGATCAAACAACTTAGAGAAGGAACCTTTATTAATCAAGCAAAGTACATCCAAGACATGCTCAAGAGATTCAAGATGAAGGATCTAAATAGTGTCGCCACTCCGATGCAAACAAAGTGTCATCTTGAACTTAACCCTCATGGTAAAGATGTGGACCAAAAGGTATACCGGTCCATGATCGGCTCTCTTCTTTACCTCTGCGCATCTAGGCCCGATATTGTGTTGAGTGTGGGAGTGTGTGCAAGGTATCAAGTAGCTCCTAAAGAAAGCCACTTAGTGGCGGTCAAGAGGATCTTTCGATATTTGGTTCATTCCCCCAACTTTGGTCTCTGGTATCCCAAGGGCTCCAATTTCTCTTTATGTGGTTATACTGACTTAGATTGGGCTGGTGATAAGGATGATCGGAAATCCACTTCTGGAGCTTGTCAATTCTTGGGAAGATCTCTTGTATGTTGGTCCTCCAAAAAGCAGAATTGTATATCTCTCTCTACCGCCGAAGCTGAATATGTTGCTGCTGCCAGCGCTTGTACTCAGTTATTATGAATGAGGCAAACTTTAAAGGAATACGGTGTCAATTGTGACAAAGTGCCTCTTTTATGTGATAATGAAAGTGCAATCAAAATTGCGTACAATCCCGTTCAACACACAAGGACGAAGCATATTGAGATTCGGAATCATTTTATTCGAGACCATGTTGCTCGCGACAATATTGATCTATCCTTTGTGAGCACGAAGAACCAACTGGCGGATATCTTTACAAAGCCACTTGATGAAGCAAGATTCTGCTATTTGAGGAATGAGCTAAATATCATTGATTCCGGGAGCTTGTCTTGATTACCCATGCACTCACTCGTACATCTCAATCCGTTTTTGGTCTAGGTGTGGGCATGGATATAGGGGGAGTGTGGTCCTAACTCATTGGGCTAACCCTCCCCCCATAATGCCAAAAGAAAGATAAATCATTTCTCTTAATATCATTCTGTGATATGTGAGCTTATTGATGAGTATTGGTCGTGAACCCAAGATATATCTTCACGGTGTCACACCATACACTCCAACAAGGTGGCTTCGGCCACCGCCCTCTCCCTTGAGGAGAATTGGATCTTTTTGGTTGTTATTTGCTCTCTCATGTTCTTATTGGAATCACACTCAATCTTGGCTTTTATTTGATTTGGATTTTGCAATTTTGAGTGTCTAGTACCATCTCAGTTTGGCTCTCTTAATCCTAAGCCTTCCCTACCCCTAAGCCATCTATTCTTGCACACAAGTCCCTTGTACACCTTGTGGGGGTGTTGTTTGGGGATGCGCGGGCCTGGTTCTGTGTATAACAGAATTCCAGAAGTTAGGCCAGATAATCCGGCCCAAGTGTTGGCCGGATAATCCGGCCCTGGCGGATTTCATCTTAAAGGGTAGGGCTCGGGGGAAGGGCTCATATCGAGCATCACTTCTTCCCAGCCCTCTCCTCCTCCACACCCGCCGCCTGCTGCCCCTCACCCTCCCCGGAGCCTCTCCGGCCACCGGATTTTCCGGGCCTCCCCGGATCTTCTTCTCTGCTCCTCCGGGTACCTTCTCCTCCGCGTTCTTCCTCCAATGAGTGAGGGTAACTCCCTCTCTCCCCATCTTTGGCTAGATGTGTATCTTTTTGGGTGGAACGTTGTCTATAAGGATGTGTTTTTGCATAGAAATCGTAGTCTTGTAGTTTCTAGGTCCGATCTACTTTTTTGCATGCAGTCTAGGTGAAATTGAAAATTTCTGCTAGGGCCGGATTATCCGCCCTTGGCCAGGCCGGATAATCCGGCTTGACATATTTGATTCTGCTTCAGTTTCACTATGTGTATGCATTGATTAGTTTTGTCCTCTGAACTTTTTGACTACTTTTTCCATGCTCTCTCCTGGACTTGTGTGTATGCTTATCCCCTTGCTATCGCCCTTATTCTCCTCACAGGTGGTTCCAGTGTTTCCAAGACCTACAAGCGCCGTCCTCGCGCCAAGTACTTTCGGGACGACGGTCAAGGTAATCTAGTGGACGAAGTTGAATTGAGGAGAAGGAAGAACGAAGAGAGGCGAATGGCTGGACAATCCAAGAGGACTAGGAAGGGGGTGTCCAAGAGGAAGGGCAAGGAGCCCAAGATCAACTACAGGGCTTTGGATGCAATTTTCTTTTCCGCCATCTGTCACCGTGACTTTTTTGCTGAGCTGCCTCGTGATGTTGAGCTGGGGGATACCCGTTTTTGGTGTGCAGAACAGAAGGGGATTTATGAAGACATCTATGCCAGGCTGAACATTAGGCCTACGCACCCTCTGGTACTTGATGATGCTTTGGAGAAGGCGCATCTTGTGGATGCGATGTATGTGGCTGAGAGGATGGGGCTGCACCATCTCATGTCTCTCCGGTGCTCCTTTGACTCTGAGGTGGTGAAGCAGTTCTTCTCCACTTTGGTGATTTGTGGGGATGAGCGTCGCACTATGCAGTGGATGACTCATGACAGGCCAATGACCGCTGATTTTCACGTGTTTGCTGAGGTTCTAGGGTACTACTTCCGCAGCAGGGATAGAGCCAGTGGCCACCGCATCATCACTCAGTTGAAGCCCAACAAGGATGCAGCTCTCTCTCCGTGCACTGTGGACAATGGCATTGTCGGTACTGTGGCTGGTCTTGCTCCCATCTATGCTGCATTAGTGGGTCTCTTCCGTGACTCTATTACGCCGAGTGGGGGCAACAATGACAGCATCCGTGGTCACCTTGTTCAGCTACTTAAATTTTCTCATGAGGTTGCCTCCTGTGAGGACGAGTCAGTGCAGTACAGGCTGGATGTCATGGACTTCATCTACCATGAGCTGTGTGATGCTATGTTCAACCGTCTGTCCATTCCCTATGCGCCCTACATTATGATGCTCATCCGCCACCTGCTTCCTGCTGAGGAGTTCCACATTGACTCGGTGCACAAGGCCAAGAAGATATACAACAAGGTTCATGAGGGATGCTCGCAGGCCCCCTGTGCCCCCGTGGCCCGTGAGATCAAGCAGCTGAACTGGTTCCAGCGTCACATTCTCTGCATGGGCGTGGACACGCGCAAGGGTCAGTACAAGGCTTACAGGCAGTGCCATGAGTTGGCTCACTCCCAACAGCTCATTCTCCACCACGTGTCCGGCGCTTCGGGTGCTCCTCCGGCTCCTTCACCTCCCACTCTGTATGCTCGGTGGAACTCTTCCTCCGGGTTGAACTATGGTGAGCTGGAGCGTCACTTGTTCCCCTCTGTGCCCGCTGCTGATGAAGATGAGGAAGGTGACAGTGAGGAACTTGAAGATGAGGATGAGGAAGAGAATGAAGAAGAGGACGAGGACGAGGACTACGATGAGTGAACCCGTGGGGCGCTAGCATCGCTCTTCTCCCTTTTTGGTGTCTCGATGCCAAAGGGGGAGAAGTAGTTCTATTAGGTTGTCCATGGATTTGCATGGGTCAGGCATAAGCACTTGCATTTTTCTATTCGTTATTTCCTGCTTATGCCCATTTAGCGTTGAACTTTAAATTCGTGATTTGGTTGTTTGAGACACTTTGTGGTTGTCTGGATTATGCTATGCCTATGGTCTTCATATCTTCATATCATGGATTATGCTTATGGATCTGTCTATTCATATCCTATTGCTGGAGGTATATCACGGAAGGCGCACGCGCTCATATTGGTTATCCGGTAATAATTGTGATTTATGTCAAGGATTCTATTCATTATTTCTTGCTTATGCCCATTTAGCGTTGAACTTTAAATTCGTGATTTGGTTGTTTGAGACTCTTTGTGGTTGTCTGGATTATGCTATGCCTATGGTCTTCATATCTTCATATCATGGATTATGCTTATGGATCTATCTATTCATATCCTATTGCTGGAGGTATATCATGGAAGGCGCGCGTGCTCATATTGATCCGGTAATAATTGTGATTTATGTCAAGGATGCCTATTCTCTACTTCGGTGGTATGTGGTTTTGCTCACATGTCTATGGAATAGATTCTCCTATTTGTGTGCATTTGTATTCCAATGCAAAACTCTATTATGCACACATTGAGGGGAGTCTCTTTCATAAGTTATCTCTATCCGTCTTGTGTCTTTCTCCTGCAAATCCTGGTATTGTCATCTAACACCAAAAAGGGGGAGATTGAAAGAACATTTCATGTTTTCCTATGTTTTGCGTGTTAGATAACAATACTATGGAGACTTTTCATGTGTGCTAAGTGTGCAGGAAGTTTTGAGGGTGGCCGGATAATCTGCGCCACCAAGGGCCGGATAATCCGGCCTACCTCATCTCTCAAGGAAGCCAAGGCGCGTCGCTCGGTACCCGGTCGGATTTTCTCCCAAAAAATCCGAACTGGGGCGGTTTTTCCTCCCCAGGCCGGATAATCTGGCCCCCAGTTTTCAAGCAAAAGGAACCAAGGTGCGTCGCTCGGTATCCGGTCGGATTTTCTACCGGAAAATCCGAACTGGGGCGGTTTTTCTTCCCCAGGCCGGATAATCCGGCCCCCAGAAGTTGATCAAGGGCAAGCTCGGCGCGTCGCTCTGTCAGGGGGGCGGATTATCTGCCGGATATTCCGAGTCTAGGGTGGTGTTTCCCCAGACCGGATAATCCGGCCCTCACTTGGGCCGGATAATCCGGCCCCAAAGGTTGCAACGGCTGGTTTCTGAAGGGGGGGGGGGTATAAATATCCCTTCTTCCCCAACGTTCAGACCCCTTGATTCATTCGAATTTGACCAGACCTTGTGCAAGAGCTCTAAATCTCGATCTCCCACTTCAACCACCTGAAGGTCTTGATCTTTGGTGGAATTGAAGGAGGAGAATTTCATCATCATCAAGAATCAAGCGCTTCAACTCCTCTCCATTCAATTGGAGAAATCCTTGATCTAGTATTCTTGTCAATACCTAGATCTTGTTTATTGTATTTGATAAGTTTGTTTTTGTGGCAGCTTGTTGTCATTTCAGGAGCCTCCAAGTTGTTGTGGAGTTGTTGCCCCACCTGTTGTGTAAAGGCGCCGGTGCCCGCCTCGAAGGGTACCTATAGTGGAAGGTGGATCAGGCCTGTTGTGGCAAGACCCATCGGAGAACAGGGTGATGCCTTTTGTGGCGTGGTGGTCTTAGTACCGCCCAGCCCTCCAACGCAGACGTACTTCCCTTAATAAGGAAGGAACTGCGGTCAAACAAATCCTGTGTCTCCGCGTGCTTCACTTCGGTTTACTCGTTCCTCTTTCACTCGCTCTTTACTCGCTAGTAGATAGGTTTGCATATAGGGAAATTCCACCCAATAGTTATCTAGAGATTTTACCCTTTGTGCTAAGCCTAAAACTGAAAACGAATTAAAAATTGGTGTAGCACCTATTCACCCACCCTCTAGGTGCCCATACGATCCATTTCAACATGGACGACCATATTTTATGGTCTCGAATTGTTAAAGAAAGGTTTAGTACGTGTAGCGTGTTGATAATGGCCAGAGTATTAAAATTTGTCAGATGCATGGATTCCTAGACCAATATCTTTGAAGAGGAGGTGCAAACTCCGTTTTGTATCAGAGCTGATTGATCAGCACGGTGCTTGGAAAGTGGACCCGCTAAACCAATATTTCTTGTCAGTTGATGTCATGGAGATTCTGAAAATTAGCCCCTCCCCAAGGCTGTTACCCGATCGGCTTGCTTGGGCCCCGGAAAAACATGGAATTTTCATTGTACATAGTGCTTATGGACTTGCCATGGATGAATCTTGGAGGGAGAACACACAATCTTCCAGTTCAGCACCTGATGGTAGAAGTAAGGATTGGGTTCTAATCTAGAAAAATGACGCTCCTTCAAATATTCAACACTTTGCATGATGTCTTGGGACGGAATCATTACCAACTTGGCAATGCAAGCGTACTCTAGAACAAACTGATTTGTGCCCGGTATGTGGTATCCAGACAGAGGAAAACTTCCATCCATTTATGAGATGTCCTCTTGCTAAGCAGCTCTGGTTGTCCATGGCTGAGATATGGAAACTTCCGAATTGTGAGGAATTACAAAACTCTGGAAGAGAATGGTTCTTTAACGTGCTTTCAGGCTTGTCTAAGACCAGGATTTGCATGGTGCTCATGGTTCTATGGAGAATTTGGCACATCTGTAATGAGATTACTCATGATAAAGTGCCACCACCACTTGAAGCATCACGTCGTTTCCTCACAAGTTATATGGAATCTTTGATTTCAATTAAACATCATACAACCAAGGATATTGTCAAAGGGAAGTTCGTCCTAGACACTGAAGATAAGAGGTTTCATTCTCCTCCTTTAAACCCTGGGCATCTTGGGAAAAAACACCGATCGGATGGTGCAAACTAAGTACGGATGGACGTGTGAGGATGGGAAATATGGTGCGGGTATGATTGCTAGAGATCATGATGGTAACATCATATTTTCTGCATGTCGCAGTCTGCATTTTTGTAAAGATCCTCTTAGTTCTAAACTACATGATTTATTGGAGGGGTTGGCACTTGCACTTCATTGGTTGAAACAGATTGCTTGGAGATAGTGAAGCTGGTGAAGTTTGGAGAGGTGGATCGGTCAATTCACTCTTCCATCATAGAGGAAATTAAGATATTACTTAAGATCTGAGATACTTGTGTTACTCATGTAAGGCCTTGTCAAAATAAATGTAGTCATTATATGACTAATTTAGGTAGAACTCAGGGCCGCACTGCTGTCTGGCTGCATTCTGGTCCGGAGGAGTTAGTGAACATTAGCCTTACAGATTGTAATCCCGAGACTCTTTGAGTAATACAAGTTTTTCATTCGCTAAAAAAGACTCATTTTAGTGTGTAGATTCGGAGTGAACCTATATATTCCCTCCGGCCCAAATTACTTGACTCGAATTTGTCTAGATTCGGATGTATCTAGACATATTCTAGTGCTAGATACATCCAAATATAGATAAATACAAGTCAATTAATTTGGGTCGGAGGAAGTACTAAAAAGGATCTAAATACATTTATTTCACCAAGCTAAAACATCTTATATTTTGAAATAAAGGGAGTAACTTGTAGCTGACTGAAACTAGGCAATCTTAGTCCTTTCTGTAAACACCAGATTCCTCGTGATACGTGCTCTCCTTGAAACCATTGTCTTCATCTCCGGTGGTGGATTTCGAAATGTAAACCTGTCAGGGACAAACAACATCTCTAGCAAATACGTTAAATAGATCCGGGCCAGTAAAAGTCCGAAAACTTTACAATTTATCGCAATTTGTTCAAGCTAGCAGATCCCTAAAAGGCTCGCCCGAAACATGATTCGAAGGCCGGCATATGTAGCGTGCTACACCGACGCCGCCGTTCGTATAACCGTCTCCAGTCGTCGATTCCTCGCTGCTTTGGCAAAATCATGCACAGCCGGTCGAAGATCCCTTCGCTATGCTTCCATTCCGACCAAGTCTGTGCCAATTTTCGACGAATCGTCTCAGGTACAAGAGAAATCCGGCGAGCGGCGCTTGTAAGTAGCACATGTGAGTGGCGCGCACTAGAGAAGTGAATACGAGTGGCCCACGCGAGAGCGGTGCAGGCGCGCGACCAAGTGCACATGAGCTTATTGACATGGGCTGCAGGCGCACGCGAGAGCTGGATCGATTCCATAGCTAGCTAGCTACGTGCTACTATTGGACCGTGCTACCCGACGGATGCTCTAAAAACGACGTTTTGGGCGGGCGTTCTAACAGGGACTGGTTTTGATTTCCCGCGTCCCGATCCTGCAGCCTGCACCCGTCACGGACGCATGACCGATTCCAAAAGCGGAAAGGTGGTCTTTTCTCTAAAAAGAGGGACCATCTTCCTCTTCAAGTCAAAACCAAACGAATCCTCTAATTTCACACCTGACCATGTCACCTCCAATTTCTCGCCAAAATCGCTATTAGAGCTCCACCTTAATAGCTTGATGCCCAGCACCCCCTTCTCCTGGAAAGTAAAAAAAAGATAGACATGAAAAAACAATAGGTACTTCTCAAACAAATCCAGAATTCACCATCATTTTGGTAGCAAAACAAAGAGAAAAAACACTATATGGTTCTGTAAATAAAATTCTACTAATGCACACCATGAATCTAACCAAAAACTAGGCATCTACGACTACTTTGCTACTCAATCAACAAACTATGGTTCTCTAGATCAATTTTGCCTCTGTATATGTCCAATCTTGTTCAAACTACAACATATCAAACTTTTTAAGCTTCAATATTAGTTTATATTGATCCCTGCATAAGAAAAAACTAAATTAGGATAGCTAACACAAATACAAACAGTAGCAAAACAGAGAACTTCTCCTAATAATGATTTTTTTTCTAAATTGACATCCTATTATTGCTACCTAAATTCCTCACATGTTGCATATTCTGGTTGAACAGCGGGGACACCATGGCTATCGACCTTAATGCCGAACCAGGCCAAGAAACAGAAGAGGAGGAACATGGTGATGTTTCGCACATAGATGCTATTGTGCAAGTTATGAATGAAGGTATGATATTTATACAAATTTAGAGATAAGAAATCACACATGGGGTGTAAATAAGTTATCCACCAGTTTATATAGCAGTTGTCCAGGCATATGAGTATAATTTATCCACCAGCTAACACTATAGTTATCCAGAAATGTTAATCAAGTTATCCACCAGCTAACACTATAGTTACCCATGCTTATATGTGGAAGTTACCCCAGAAATTATCACTAGACATATATCCAATAGTGTTGTGCGTGACCAGACAAGTGCATTAAAAACTTGACAGTAGGAAGAGAGTAAAAAATGAATAGTATTCTAGTTATGACTGAAAAAGATATCATGTTTAAGCACAATCAGAGATTAGAAAATCACACATGGGGATATAAAAATCAAGTTATCCACCATTTTATGCAGCAATTATCCAGCCATATGTGTACAAGTTATCCACCAGTTTATACAACAGTTATCCACACATATGTGTACAGATTCATCCACCAGTTAGCAAATATATTTAGGACGTGATATAGTTATCCATGGTTAGATGCAGAAGATACCCCATGTGTGGATTTTTTAACTACATTATCCTATTCTACTTGCACGTGACTTACCATTGCAAAGACACTCAACATATTTACGAAAATGCTTGCTAATTTTGAAAGTTATCCACTAGGTCGGGGCAAGTTACCCACCTATTATATCTATTGTTATCCATGCCTTTTCATTTTGGTTACCCATTCCTACAAAAAAATAGATAGAATAATTCGATTGTGTTCACAATATGATGTTTAAGCACAATCAGAGATTGGAAAATCACACATGGGGATATAAAAATCAAGTTATCCAACAGTTTATACAATAATTATCCAACAGTTTATACAACAGTTATCGAGACATATGTATACAAGTTATACACCAGTTTATACAACAGTTATCTAGGCATATATGTATAGATTCATCCACTAGTTAGCAAAAATAGTTATCCATGCTTATATGCAGAAGATACCCCAGTGTGGATTTTGTAACTACAATGTCCTATTCTACTTGTGTGTGACTTACCATTGGAAAGACAATCATCATGTTTACAAAATGCTTGCTAATTTTGAAAGTTACCCTCTAGGTAGGGTCAAGTTACCCACCTATTATATCTGCTGTTATCCATGCCTTTTCATTTTGGTTACCTAGTCCTGCAAAAACAGATAGAATAACTCGTGTTTACTTGCGTAACATATATTGTCCAAACTGAAGAACATACTAACAATGACTGCATGTACACTATCATTGAACAAGCTGGACAAGAAACAACGATGGGTAGCACAATCGAAGAAACGGCAGGACACATAGCTAAACAATTGAGGATTCAGATAATAATGCTACCAATGATGCAAGGGATGAAGTACACTCAACACCACAACCACCAACAACTGGAATGTTCTTTGACAGTTTTGAATCAGCTCGGGGAACACTACGGGGCATATTCATAAAGGAAGGGGTTCGGAATAAGGATAGATTGGTCAAGAGAAGACGCAAAAAATGATCTAAACAAGGCATCTATTGTGTGCACAAAAGCTGGGAAACCTCATGAAGATAAGGAAAACACACAGAATCCTAAATCATGTGTCAAGAAGAGGAAAAAGAATACACACCCAAGGACTGGGTGCACAACACACATATATGTCAAGAGGAATAATGCTTGGTGGTACGTTGAACATTCGTCGGATGATCATAACCACCCCTAATAATAAAACCTTCATTTACAAGGTTTTTACGTTTGCACCGCAACATACCAGTAGAAGAAAAGGTGTTCCTACGGATGCTGCATGCATGCAACATCGAAACATGCCGGCAGATGCAGCTGATGGAAAGTTTCTATGGGAGCCTGAATGATGTGCCATACATAGAAAAGTACTTGGCGAACCTGAGGGCATCTTTCCGCAATTCAAACAATCACCATGACATGCAAGACACATTGACATTCTTTGAAAAGATGAAGGATGAAGATCCATGTTTCTTCTACAAAATGAAACTCGATAAGAAGGACAAGGTTGAGAACCTATTCTGGGTGGACATGGAATCACAATGAGCATACAAGGCTGGCTACAATGATTGCATATCATTTGACACTACCTACCTAACGAACTGGTATAAACTACCATGTGCTCCATTTATTGGGATAAATAATCATGGGCTCTCGGTTTAGTTTGGATGAGGATTCGTGCGTCGAGAGCTCAAGTACAACTTTGTGTGGTTGTTTCAGAAGTTCAAACTAGAAATGGATGGCTTAGCGCCAAAAAATATCATAACAAATCAAAACTCCGCCATGGGTGGTGCTATAAGTGATGTTTTCCCGGATGCAACTCATAGAAATTGCATATGACACATCATCCAAAATTCAACTGAGAAAATGGGAACATTCATGGCCAATCACCCAGAGCTGCTAGATGCTTTTAATGTCTGTGTGGACAACAACATGACACCGGAGGAATTTGAGGAGGCTTGGATGCAAATGATAAACACTAATAATGTTTGTGACAACGTGGATCTATTTTCACTATGGGAACAAAGAAAGGTTTGGGTACCAGCCTACTTTATGCATGCCTTTTTCCTGTTCCTGCAGACCACAACAAGAAGCGATGGCTTCAACATAAACCTCAAGTGTTGCATCAAACCAAGTAATTCCCTATATGAATTTGTACAATAGTACATGTCGGTACAATAGAAGATTTACACTACCGAGTTGAAGGAAGAGACATAAACAGCTTTGACAGACCCGTAATGGTGGTGTGGAAGCATAATGGAGCGACTAATGGCAAAAGCATACTGATATCTTTGATTCGGATTCACGGATGCAGTATAATAGTCTTTTTCCCTAGTAAACCTAGGTTCAATCGAACCTTGGGAAACAACACTAAATGGAATTAAAAAGGACCCGTCTACAAGACCTTGTCTTTTTGTTTTACCTTCATTTACCAGACCAATCTAGTTTACTTTTTATCGTGGGTTGATTAAATGGTTAGAGATAGGACATGGTTGAAGATCCACCTGCAGCTACACATCAAATGGTGTTGGGGGGATGACCACCGGGTAGCCTGGCCGGACAAGAACAAAGGCAGATGACTCATGTCCGGCTAGCAGATCATAGTCGAAAGCAGGCGCGTTATCCCGGCTACCAGATAGTAGCCGGAACAAGGAAGGGTGGCAAGACATGGATCCAGCTACACGGACATAGCCGGATGCAATCAGGATAGAGGCAGGGCGACGTGGAGCACAGTGCACGGTACACCCTGGTACAACGACAAGACACACCACTACGAGACCATACCGAAGACTTTGTGGCTGACGGGGGCACAGTGGCCGGTTGTTGACAACAGGCTCGCACGATGTTCACTGTGCCCAGGACGACCCACACGATGCGTACTCTGGACGACACCCACCACTACTCGGTACTGTAGATGACCAACCGACTAGGGCCCACCTATGGGACCCACCAGCCGGACTGGCCAGTAAGATCGCTCCCTTAGCCTATATAAGGGGGAAAGGCTCTCGTAGCAAGGGTTGGCATTTGAATAGCTAGATAGTCCATAGAGCTCGAGGAGCAGCTTGTATTCCAGATATCTCCCATAGTCAGATTGTAGGAGTAGGGGTGTTATCTCCATACGAGGGCCCTGAACCTAGGTACTTCTCGTGTCTCGCTAAGTTTGTTTGTACCCAATCCCGCCTGCGGACACCGTTGAGAGCTTCCCTGCTGACGAGGGGTAACCTCAGCAATGTCCATGGTGAAGGATTTAGGGTTTCGCAGAAAAGAGAATGCTGGGGATTTAGTCAGATGTCAGGAAAACAATGGAGTCAAAGTCGCCTGAATATTTGGGAATTGCACTATTACAAGTTGCCTGGGAGTTTTTCGGTACCCTTGCTTGGTGACGTGGGCATACCCTACAGGTACTCGAGCTTGGTATATACGGCCCAGAGATGATGGAAGCCCACGGCATTACCAGGGCCCAATACAGAATTCGAGTGAGCCACGGAGACTCCAATTGCTTGCAGCACAAGACGAAGCTTAAGATAGAAAGTTTAAAGGGACAAACCCTAATCTGTAACCGACTCGACCTACTTCCTGAGACCTAGCCTATCTATATAAAGGCTAGGAGGGGGCGGCGAGGAGGACAATCACAACCCTAGTTTCCACAACCATCGCCAGATTGCATCTACGCACCCCGTGTAACTTTTGACTCCCTCGATAATTCAAAGAGCAGACAAGCAGGAGTAGGGACCTCTACGAGGCCTGAACCTGGGTAAACCTTGCGTCCATGTTTGCTTGTTTGCTAGCCAATTGATGCCTCCAGCGCTCCCTCATTCTCCAAACCCAAGTCCATAACAATGGGCATTGACGAGTTAAACCCTCGTCAATTGGCGCCGTCCGTGGGAACTGGGAGTGCTGATGTCGTGGCTTCTTTGGCCCCATCAACCGCGATCTACAACTCTGCAACAGCGGAGATTCGCCATCTCTTCGGCGCTTTCGACTTTACCGTCCACACGCCAGCCACTTGTTCTGCTTTTGAGTCCATCGACGATGAAATCAGCTTGGCGATCGGGAGCTTACACTTCCAAGTTAGTCAGCTGGGCACGCTTCGCCTTCCCAATCAACCGACGGCTCCCGCGATTGCTCTAGCATCTTGGTTTCCGCCACCAATCGGCACCATGAGCGAGCTCAACGCCCCGACAATAGTTGAGGGTACGGACAGCGACAACAATCGCGGATCCGATCTGGATGACCTGGCCACAGAGGATGGAGCCTACGGCTACGGATCTGAGAGTTGTGGGAGCAACAACTTCCCCAATCACTTCATGTGTGCCGTCATCAACGCATGCGACACCGGTGTCAATCGCGACAACGCCGACACTGGTCCGTCCAATGGCGGGAACGGTGGCCCCAACAATGATGCGCCCACCAACGGTGCACCCGTCAACAACAGAACGGATGGAAACCTGAACCTCACGGCGAATGGGCACGCCGAGGAGCACATGCTGATCAAGCTCAACGACAACGAGTGGGCCCGCTGCCGCGAGGTTCTGCGGGGTAATGCTCTCCCCCTAGGCGCATTGCAATAGATGCTGGTGGACTACCAGTGGCTGCTCAACGAGGAGTTCAAGCGCCAGCAACAAGTAGCCGCGCAACTTGACGAGCACAAAAAAGTAGCGAATGAGTCGAGCCTTCGACGGTCTCAGCTTTCCTCCATGAGAGGATCGTCTTCCAAGGGCAACAACTACGTGGCCGCCAAACGTCGATCTCGACACGCCCACCTCACCGACAAGGAGCACGAAGAAGCTGCAAAAGTCCTCGACTTCGGCTCTATGACGGTGGATACGCGGGGCAACATGCTCCCGAAGACACCACAAGCAGCGGTGACAGCAGCCACCATGTACCTCCTCAACAACCAGCCACCAGCTGGGGATCTGTGAGCTGCGATGCATCGATGTACGATCGCAGGCCTGGGGCTAGTCGAGGCTGCCCTCGTCAAGGAGCCGACACCGGAGCCAAATAAAGGCATAACTCTGGAAAAATACTACTACTCGTACTCCTCCAGTGACGACATCCACGATCTGTCATGGCGACGTCGCTCACGGCGGCACGACTGCGACTACGACGCGCGTGATGACATCACGCAGTGCAAGGTCGACAAGATGCGGGCAAGGCGTGCTTGTTCGACTGACTCGGAAGACGATGAGGTGGAGCTCTACGGTGCCAGATGCTTCGGTAGGGCCATCAGGCAGAAGCGAATGCCTAAGGGGTTCAAACTCCCATCGGAGAACCCCGAATTTGATGGCCTGCCGGACCCGAAGATCTGGCTGGAGGATCACATCTCCTCTGTCAGGCTACACGGCGGAATCTCAAGCACAGCAATGCGATGCCTGCAGCTGCAGCTGCAAGGCGCCGCCCACGCCTGGCTCAATAATAACCCACGCAGATCAATTCGCAGTTGGGAAGAGTTAGTCTATAGCTTCGTGCGCAACTTCAAGGGCACTTACAAAAGGCCCGCGTCAATCGAAGAACTAAGAGGCTGCCACCAAAGGTCTTGCGAGTCATTGCGCTCATACATCCAGAGGTGGTCCATCATCAAGAACTCCGGAGAAAATATCTCGGAGGATCGCGCAATCGACACGTTCAATAGCGGTGTTTGCCGTATAGAGCTTAGGGAGGAGTTGGGCTGCTCGAGGCCCAAAACAATCGACCACCTGATGGAGATCGCAAATCGGTAGGCGGACGGAGAGGACTCGCTGAAAAACCGTACCTACTCCAACGATGACGACGACCTTGGGCGCAGACGCGACCGCCAAGGGAAGCGTCGAATGCGCGTCTACGAGGACCATGACGAAGTTAACATGGTCATGGCTGGCTACGCCGACAAACGTGATGACAACCGCAACAGCGGATACCGTAGTGGTGGATACCGCGACAGCGGGAAAACCATGCAAGTGTGGCAACACCGCACTCGCGACGGCGCGCCTGGGCAATCCATCCAGGACAAATTGTCCGGACCATGCACTGTATACTTTTACATCGACAAAAATGATGGCAAGAAAAAGTCCAGCCACTTTCTCAAGGATTGCCGCGAGTTCCTCAATCTTCATGAGGGTCTAGCCCAGATGAATCGCGACACGATCAACTAGGGATACAGAGCTGCCCCGGGTGCCGTAGCTCACGGAGCACCACCATCACCACCTGGACCACCACCACCCGTGCCTGCACCAGCCCAGAACCGTGGGGGCGAGCCGTACCCACGAGCGCTGGGCAATATAGGAATGATCCAAAAGGGGCGTCCCTCAAATCGAGTGGGCCATCACTCGCCAGGTCAATTTGGCGATAAACTCTCCAACTTCCACCACTGAGTACCTCAGTGGAAGCGAGTCCTACATCACCTTCGACAAGCACGGCCACCTACTCCAAGTACCGCGCCCAGGCCACTGTCCCCTCGTACTCGAGGCACAGATCGGGGGCTTCGATATGAGTCGCGTCTTCATGGACGGCGGAAGTGGCATCGACCTCATGTTCGCAAGTACCTTGCGCGCGATGCAAATTCCTCTCACATGTCTGGAAGTTTCAGACACAACATTTCATGGCATCATCCCAGGGAAGAGAGTGTAACCCCTGGGAAAAATCAACCTCGACGTCATCTTCGGCACGCCACATAATTTCTGGCGAGAACACATCGACTTCGAAGTCGTCGACTGGCCCTCAGAGTACCATTGCATCCTCGGACGTGTTGCGTTCGCGAGGTTGATGGAGGTACCACACTACGCCTATCTGCAGATGAAGATAGTAGGACCAAATGGCGTCATCACAATCAACGGAAGCTTCAAGAGGTCTGATAGCTGCGACAGGGAATTCAACAGAATCTCCTAGTCTTTCGGCATGCAAGAGGAACTCACAAAGTTGAAGGAGTCAACATACAACAGTCTGCCTTCCTTGAGCAAGCCAAGCTCACCCGACCTCTCCTTCGACTCGTCGGTGCACACCAAGAAAGTCCAGGTCCACCCAACGGACCCAGCCAAGACAACCCTCATCGCCAACAACTTGAGTTCCGCATAGGAACTCGTGCTCGTCGAGGGCCTCCGTGAGCATTCGAAAATCTTTGCCTAGTGTCCAGCGGACATGCCAGGAGTTCCCAGGGAATTCGCCGAGCACTCACTCAATGTGAATCCAGATGTAAGGCTAGTCAAGCAGACAATACGGTGAATGTCTGAACCAAGAGCAAAAGCGGTCGGTATGGAGATCAACAGACTCCTCGACGCAAATTTCATACGCGAGATCAAGGAAAGCACCTGGCTCACAAATACAGTGCTTGTGCCTAAAAAGGACACAGATATCCTGCGGATGTGCATGGACTTCACTTCCATGAATAAACACTGCCCAAAGGATCACTTCCCGTTGCCACAGATCGATCAAATAATCGACTCCACTGCGGGATGCAAACGCCTCTGCTTCCTCGATGCCTACTTAGGCTACAACCAGATTCGAATGAAGAAGGAGGACCATGACAAAACAACATTCACAACACCCTTTGGTGTGTTCTGCTACAACACGATGCCCTTCGGGCTAAAAAATGCTAGAGCCACCTATCAGCGGTGCATGCAGGCCTGCCTTAAGAACCAACTTGGTCGCAATATCCAAGTATACGTCGACGACATCATCATCAAAACCAAAGAGGAGGCCACCTTAATCGACGATCTCCGCGAGACCTTCGATAACCTCGACCGCTATTGGATCAAGCTCAATCCGGACAAATGCGCCTTCAGCGTACCATCTGGGCAATTACTTTGGTATCTCATCTCTGCGAGAGGGATCAAAGCAAACCCGAAGAAAATAAAAGCCATACTGGCCATGGAGAAGCCGAAGAACGTAAAAGGTGTCCAGCAGGTGGCTGGGCGCATCGTGGCGCTCAGTCGATTCATCTGTTGCATGGGCAAAAAGGCACTGCCCTTCTACCAGCTTCTCTGCAAAGCTGACAAGTTTGAGTGGACAGACGAAGTGCAAGAAGCATTCTAGGACCTCAAGCGTCTACTATCCACCTCGTCAGTATTGGTCACGCCTCGCGAAAAGGAGCTGTTGTTGCTGTACATTGCCACCACCAACCAGGTGGTCAACACCGTACTCGTGGTGGCGCGAGCCGAAGAAAATAAGGTCCACGGGGTTCAGCGCCCTATATACTGATGACCCACAAGTATAGGGGGTGTATCACAGTATTTTCGATAATTAAGAGTGTCGAACCCAACGAGGAGCAGAAGGTGCTGGCTATTGGCTTGGAGCAGGAATTCTCTGTAAATACTTAGCAAACGGATTTTTAGGGTTTTTTGATAATGCAAGTAAATAAAGTACGAGTAAATAAAAGACAATAAGAATAAATGCATCAAGTGGCCTAGTACTTTCTTCGACAAAGGACAAGCCGGTTGCATTACTTAAGATGACCAAACGTTCTCAAGGACACATGGGAATATCGTCAAGTGCTTTCACGTCATATAGTTGATTAATCTTCTTTAGCTTACTAAGTGTTGTGTGGGTGAACCTGTGCTAATGTACCGACCTTCCTAGGACTAATACGTACATGTGATTATACCCCTTGCAAGCATCCACAAGTATAAGAAAGTAATTAAGGTAAAAACCTAACCACAACTTTAAACTCTAAGACCCTGACGTCCCTTGTGCAAAGGTTTCCTAACGGGGGTTCAGGTTTCTGTCACTCCGGCAACCCCTATGATTAGTAGCCAAATACACAATGCATTCGCCTAGGCCCATATAGGTGAAGTGTCATGTAGTCGACGTTCACATGACACCACTATAAGAAGTACACCACAACTTAATTAACAAACCATTGAATCTTTCTCAACACAATTCCACTACTAACAACATGACTTCTCCCATGTCCTCAAGAACTAGACGAACTACTCACAAGACATCATATGGATCATTATCAGAGATGAAATAATTATAAGTAACAATCTGAACATAACAATAATTCAATTGTTTCACTCAATAGCATCAACTACAAAGAGTAATCAACACCAGGAAAGTTTCCCCTAAGAACTATGCAAGATTCAACCCAATTGTTACAGCGGTATGAAGTGGTGATGATGGAGCTGGTGGAGATGATGGTGGTGATGATGATGATGATCCCGATGAAGTCCATCTTGATGGTGATGTTGATGGCGACGATCTCCCCTCTTCGGTAAGAAATTCCCCCAGCAGAATTCTATTTGCCGGAGAGATCTTACTCTCTCGGTGTTTTCCACCCCACAGAGGCGGCGGAATCTTTCTGTGGTCGTTCCCGAGTCTTAGGGTTTCAGGAGGATAATATACGCCAGAGGGGAGAGCCAGGAGTGGACTAGGGTGGCCACACCACCTGGTGGCGTGACCTAGGGTGGCCTGCGCTAGGGGGTGGTGTGGGCCCCCTGTGGCCCATCTCCACTCCTCCTTCTGGCAAAATTCGTCTTCTGGAAAAATAGGATTTTCCATGTATTTTCCCGGATTTTCTGATCTTTGCGAATTTCACCTCCAAACAACACCTTTTCCATCAGAATCCTGACTGCAGCGGTCCATGCTCCAAAAGTCATCAACCATGCAAAAATAGACGAAATAACATAAGTATCATCTCTTAATATGAAATATATCAATGAATAACATTAAATATTGCGATATAGAATAGTGATGCAAAATGGACGTATCAACTCCCCCAAGCTTAGACTTCGCTTGTCCCCAAGCGAAACTGAGCTCAATAAACATGACCTTAGGTTTATGGAGTGAAGAGTCGATAAAAGAATACAGACAAGAAGCATCACATTCATCAATACATAAATCATAATCGAAGACAACTCACTATTATACAACTTAACTTGCAATAGGTAAAGGAAACACAATAAGGATACATAAAGTAAATCATAATTGGTAATGGCAAACTTAGCTCTTAGTCGAAGAATAGTTGACAGTTTGTAGGAGTTCACAGATAACTGGTTTTCAAAGATAGCTTTCAAAGTAATACTCACTAAGATAAGAGCAAAGTTCAAAACAAGGAGCATAAGAAACATGATTGAATAAATCATCATATGAATGAATGAAACACAACAACTCAAAATACTTGCTGAGATAGAAGGGAATAGGTTTACTGACTCAACTAAAAAGTAAAGGGAAGGCCCTTCGCAGAGGGAAGCAGGGATTTCAAGTTTCATAAAGAGGTTCCAAAAATTATGATACTTATTAGCTTTCAGCTCTCATTGCCCCTATCATAGGCATCTTTAGGTGATTAAGGTTAAAGTGACACAACTAAGAGGATATGCTTGACAAGTTATAAATTTAAGTCTCATGCCCCTCACTTACGAAGACCGAACCTCATGCTACTCAACTTCAATCACGAGCAAGCTCTTGTCATTGTAAGTACATATGTATCATAGAGAACCGCCAATGGGGTACCCCTTGCACATGATACAAGAGCTATCCCATAATCAAAATGACAAGGCAATCAGACAATGATCATCTCAGCAATCTTTTTATTTGCTATTTGCATAGGTTTTTATTGAGGATGCTTCATAGAATGCTAATTATGGTTATGCTGCAAGTTTCCACCATGATTAGGCATGGCTTATGCTAGCTGCCCAAGCGTTTCTCTAACACACATACAAACTCCATGATCTTACAAGTTCCCCTTTTATTTCACACCACCGGGATCCATAAGCAAAGGAACATGATATCAACTAGGTACAAAGTACCAATGCAATGTTGAAAGCGCCCCCCATGACACATTGGTTCTGCTAACTTCAACTTATAAAGCGCAAGCATATACGCAACAAAGATGGACACAATGGTTCAAGATTATTAAATGCAAGAAAGTAAAGTGTGCCATCAAGTTCGTGAGAGCTTTAATCACTATTTTTCACGTAACAAGTTTAATTTATAAGGTAGATAAAAACATGAATTTACTTGGAATAGCAATAATGCTAATAGGTAGGTATGGTGGACACAAATGGCATGGGTTTTGGTTTAAGGATTGGATGCACGAGAAGAATTCCCTCTCAGTACAGGTTTTTGGCTAGCAAGGCTGGGTAGCAAGTATAAGAGTTGATGGAAACAAACAAACATACAAATGATAAAAAAAACATGAAATCTTCCTTGGAAGCACAAAAGATCTTAACTAGAGAATACTAAGCTTATGAGCAAATCAAGAAAGAAAGATGATGAAATTATATTTCTTTAAGAGTACTTTTTATCTTTTTCATTCAACTCTCAAAAATAGTGTTGCTACTAACCAAGCCAGGTTTGCCAAAACCAACTAAATTAACTCAATGATCCTAAAGTGATACCAATACTAACAACAAGATCAATCATATAGTAGCAATTGAAAACTAATATAAGATATGCAAAAGAGTAAATGATAGAACTTCTCATTAATATTCCATAACGGCAACTCACACCAAGGGATACATATCTAACAAGAGAGGGGACACTTCCACATTGCAAACCATCCTACATGATAACTTCTCTATTCATGATATGACTCTACTAAAAAGGTAAAAAGATAGAAGATAGTGATGTGATACCACGGCACTCCCCCAAGTTTGGAACAAACCAAGGGGATGCCAAAACCTGATGATGGATTACTCCTTCGGTGGTGGTGTTCTCTCGATGAGCCTTTTGATTAATTTCCCCAAGTCCTGAATCTCGAAGGTTAGATTACGAATCAACTCCGAGTTTTGCTCAATACGGCTCATGATCATGCTGGGTTGCGAATTCCAGCTCTTGCGGTTCTTTCCCCACTCTCCCTCCTTGAAGTCTTCTTTTCCTGCATGGTTAGAACGAGGCAAATCCCAATTGGAGGGTAGTTTCTCCTTGGGCATATTCTAGTATTGATGCTCATGGATGAGGGTATGGAAGGGATTCTTGGTGTGTGGAGAAGGTGACCGTGGAGCCAAACAGTGACGCGGAGGCTTCCCTCCAGTTGACATCTATGCAATCCTTTTGACCTTGGCAGGGTTCGCCAACACTCCAATGCTTGCAATGGTGGTGCTGGTGTGTGGATGTTGGTTTTCCTTTGCCTCCACTTCAACTTCACTCTTGATCTCCTTCTCTAGCCCAGGGTCTTGGGGATCTTCCTCCATAGGCTCCTTGCCCTTATCGTTGGCGGAGACCATTAGGCTTCTAAACCTTAAGAATAGTTCCTAGCAGAAACAGATCGAAACGAAAACACGATGAGAACACGATATACGTACCTCGGGGGATCCGGGGGATTACATATTACGAAGTTTTACAACAAAAGGAAGGTACTGGGAGAAAACGGGCCAGAGACGGAGTCCGGGGCGGCCACACCACCTGGTGGCGCGGCCAGGGGTGCGCCCGTGCCACAGGGTGGTATGAGCCACCCAGGCTCCATTTCCGTCCCTCTTTCACTTTGTTGCTTTTCTTGTTGGATAAAAACTACAAAAATATAACTGGACAGGTTTTTCGTGGAACTTTTCTTACCAAAACTGTTACCTATTCGAAAACGGACTCTACAGGTCTCTGAATTTGGTCTTTAGTAGATTTTTCGGAGTTACCACTTGAATAACATCATTATCTTCATCTTCATATACATATTGCTTGAGTCATGAAATCTTTCACTTTCTTATTACACCATTTTCTCCACTAACCTGGAAATTTCTTTCACACAAGACTTCACACAATTCTCATTAGCAACATAGTTCAAGCGAGGTAATAAACCTTTTAAGTTCAATTTCAACCGAAATCCATCAAAACATAAGAAACTGAAACAACTCCTTCCAAAAACCCAAAAAGAATTCAAAAAGGAAATCGATTTAAGAGGCAAATGCAAGAGTGGTAGAAATTTGTCAAAACAGACCAGCAGGTAAAGATCATTTTTTTCGAAAATCTTGTGTTTCTCAAATAAAAAATTGAAAAACTAACGAAAGTTAAATAACAATCTCGGACAGAAGCACAAAACATTATAGCTCAATCCTACTTACAGAGATCTCTCACGAATTTTTACGGTGAAGCACAAAAATCTGTTGCAGGACAACAACTTCCCCAAATATTACTTTTCTCTCATTTGGGGTTGATCTTGACACAAAAATCAAACAAAAAGGATAAGGAGAGGTTATTACCGAAATAACAACTTCCAAGACTCAACTAAACGAAAGAAAACTGAAAACACAAATATATTGGGTTGTCTCCCAAAAAGCTCTTTCTTTATAGCCATTAAGATGGGCACGGTGATTTTAATGATGCTCACATAAGATTATGAATTGAAGTGAGAGAGAGCATTAAGAAGCAAAAATACACATGTTTAAGTCTAACCCACTTCCTACGCAAGGGAATTTTGTAAGCAAACAAATTATTGAAACCAGCGGCTGCTAGCATAGGAAGGAAAAACAAGTGCAACATAAAGACTTTCAGCATAAAGCAAGGAAACTTAATATTATTGAGATGCATAAGAACACTTTTTCCTCTCTCATAGTAGCTTTCAGTATCGTGCATAAATTTAATGATATAACTATCACAAGAACCATTGTAGCAATGATCACGTATCCTAACGGAAAACACATGGACACTAACTCTCATAACACTACTTTGTGAAACAATATTAGAGGTATCCTTACAAAGGATAGTGTGTCCATTTTCTACATATCTAGCGACAAAGTCTTTCACATTTGCTATTATAGGTTCATCTTCCATTTGTTTATCAGGTTCAACAGCTTTATTTGTACTTTTATCAACCATACTAGCTATCATAGAATGTTCCTTTATCTTAACTAGGAAAGGCATTTTTCAATGTAAGGCCCAGGTAAAACATGATTAGCAGTATAAACTTCAGTATTTCTTGCAGGAACACTCTTAGCAACATCTTTATATGGTTCATGATACTTATTCCACTTCTTTTAGGCACTTCAATATAGGAAACAAAAGCCTTAAAATAAGTTGCAATTGCTTGAGAGTCTAGACCATAAGCATTTTTAATATTTTGAAAGTCATCAGTTCCCATAAAAGATTCAATGCATTCATAATCATAATTTATACCTGACTTTCTTCCTTTGTCATTCTCCCATGCTTCAACATTGTCTTGAATATGGTCTAGAAGATCCCATTTAGCTTCTTCTTCCATGCGTGTAAATGATCCAGCACAAGAAGCATCCAATAAATCCTTATCATGAAGAGAAAGCCTTGCATAAAATTTATTGATAATAATATTGTTGGGGAGCTCATGAATGGGACATTGGAGCATTAATAACTTCAATCTCCCCCAAGCTTGAGCTGTACTCTCTCCATCAAGAGGCCAAAAGTTATATATTTGATTCCGATCTTTATGAATCTCACTAGGAGGATAAAATTTTGAATAAAAGAGAGGCACTATTTCCTCCCATTCAAGAGCTTGACCATTCTTTAGTAGCTTGTACCATTCTTCAGTTCTTCCTTTCAGTGATAATGAGAATAACTTCTTGTTGACTTGATCTGTTGTAATACCTACACACTTGAACAACCTGCATAATTCATGTATAAAGAGCAAATGATCACCGGGATGGACAATTCCATCTCCAACATAATAGTTATCCATAACACGATCAATAATTCTTGTAGGTATTTTAAAAGTATCATTCTCAATAGGTGGTGGTTCATCTACTACCTTAGCAACGGTAGTAGCATTGCGAAATAAGAAACTCAACGAATTATCCATAATGAAACTAAAGCAACTAACAGAAGTAAACAATACTCACACTAGAAGTTTCCTTTACCAGTTCCACTCTCTAATATCGCTTCACTCCCCAGCAACGGCGCCAGAAAATAGTCTTGATGACCCACAAGTATAGGGGGTGTATTGCAGTATTTTCGATAAGTAAGAGTATTGAACCCAACGAGGAGCAGAAGGTGCTGGCTAGTGGCTTGGAGCAAGAATTCTCTGTAAATACTTAGCAAATGGATTTTTAGGGTTTTTTGATAATGCAAGTAAATAAAGTATGAGTAAATAAAAGACAATACGAATAAATGCAGCAAGTGGCACAATCCTTTCTTCAGCAAAGGACAAGCCGGTTGTATTACTTAATATGACCAAACGTTCTCGAGGACACATGGGAATATCGTCAAGTGCTTTTGCGTCATATGGTTGATTAATCTTATTTAGCATGCTAAGTGTTGTGTGGGTGAGCCTGTGCTAATGTGCCGACCTTCCTAGGACTAAGACATACTTGTGGTTATACCCCTTGCAAGCATCCGCAAGTACAAGAAAGTAATTAAGGTAAAAACCTAACCACAACTTTAAACTCTAAGACCCCGACGTCCCTTGTGCAAAGGTTTCCTAACGGGGGTTCAGGTTTCTATCACTCTGGCAACCCCTACGATTAGTAGCCAAATACACAATGCATTCCCCTAGGCCCATATAGGTGAAGTGTTATGTAGTCGACGTTCACATGAAACCACTAGAAGAAGTACACCAAACTTAATTAACAAACCATTGAATCTTTCTCAACACAATTCCACTACTAACAACATGACTTCGCCCATGTCCTCAAGAACTAAACGAACTACTCACAAGACATCATATGGATCATGATCAGAGATGAAATAGTCATAGGTAACAATCTGAACATAACAATAATTCAATGGTTTCACTCAATAGCATCAACTACAAAGAGTAATCAACACTGGGAAAGTTTCCCCTAAGAAGTATGCAAGATTCAACCCAATTGTTACAGCGGTATGAAGTGGTGATGATGGTGCTGGCGGAGATGATGGTGGTGATGATGATGATGATCCTGATGAAGTCCAGCTTGATGGTGGTGTTGATGGCGACGATCTCCCCTCTTCGGGAAGGAATTCCCCCTGCAGAATTCTGTCTGCCGAAGAAATCTTTCTCTGTCGGTGTTTTCCGCCCTGCAGAGGCGGTGGAATCTTTCTGTGGTCGCTCCCCGAGTCTTAGGGTTTCGGGAGGATAATATATGCCAGAGGGGAGAGCCAGGAGTGGACCAGGGCAGCCATACCACCTGGTGGCGCGACCTGGGGTGGCCCGCGCCAGGGGGTGGTGTGGGCCTCCTATGGCCCATCTCCACTCCTCCTTCTGGCAATCTTCGCCTTGTGGAAAAATAGGATTTTCCATGTATTTTCCCGGATTTTCTGATCTTCGCAAATTTCGCCTCCAAATAGCACCTTTTCCATCAGAATCCTGACTGCAGCGGTCCATGCTCCAAAAGTCATCAACCATGCAAAAACTAATGAAATAACATAAGTATCATCTCTTAATATGAAATATATCAATGAATAACAGTAAATTTTGATATAGAATAGTGATGCAAAATGGACGTATCATATACTACCTCAGCAAGGTGCTCATGCCAACAAAACAACGGTACCCGCACTACTAGAAGCTGGCGTATGGTGTCTTCATGACAACCAGGCGACTGTGCCACTACTTCTAGGTGAACCCAATCGTGGTGGTGAACGACGCCCCACTCGGACACATACTCCATAATCCTGATGCCACTGGGTGAGTTGCACTCTGGGACATAGAGTTGTCGCCACGCAACATCACATACGAGAAGCGCGACGCGATCAAGTCGCAAGTTCTCATGGACTTCCTCGTGCACTGGATGGAGAACCAACTCCGCGACAAACCAGATATGTCCTATCTATGGACAATGCACTTCGATGGGTCCAAGCGAAAGGACGGAGCTAGCGCAGGTGTCATACTAACATCACCCCAAGGAGACAAGCTGAAGTATGTTATGCAAATGCAGTTCACAACCTCCCATAATGAAGCTGAGTACGAAGCCTTAATCCATGGAATGAGGATGGCGAAAAGCTGCGGCGCCAAGAGGCTCGTCATCTATGGCGACTCCAAGCTGGTGGTCAACCAAACGATGCACGAGTGCGACGCACTGAGCGACAACATGATTACCTATCACGACCTCTACGACACACTCGAGGGAGACTTCGACGGCTGCGAGCTACGACACGTTGGCTGCGAAAGCAATGAGGAAGCAGACATACTGGCCAACATCGGCTCCACCTGCGCCCCAATACCACCTGGTGTATTTCTAGAGCGCATCTACGAACGCTCCATCAAGCCCAAGGCTCCAGAGAAGAAGGCAAGCACATCAACGGACTCGGGGGCTACGCCACCCAATGAGCCAATGGCACTCGAGGACACGAAGCCTGATATAGGACTCGAAGGCCCAATGGAGGTCATGATGATCGAACCATCTTGGACGCAGCCATATATCACATACCTTCTCAGCAAAAGGCTGCCCAATGACCCGACTGATGCAAGACATGTAGCGTGATGATCCAAGGCATTCGCCCTTTTCAACGACAAACTATACAAGCGCAGCATCACATGAGTTCTCTAGAGATGCGTCTCCAACGGAGATGGAAGAGCCATCCTCCTCGACATACACGAAGGCACCTGCGGACACCACGCGGGCAGTTGCGCCCTTGTCGCCAAGGCTCTACGAGCTGGATTCTACTAGCCAACAGCCATGTGTGACGCCAACGATATCGTCTAGCACTGCAAGCTTGCTAGTGATTCGCGGATAAACCGCACGCACCAGGCAGAGAGCTCAGGCCAATACCATTGGCTTGGCCCTTTGCACAATGGGGACTCGACATGGTCGGCAAGATCCCGAGGTCCTCGCGAGGAGGCTACGTTTACCCCTTAGTTGCGGTTGACAAATTCACCAAGTGGATCGAGGCCATGCCGGTGACGAATCAAACAGGAGCCAGCACCATCAAGTTCTTTGAGTCCATCGTCTGCCGCTTCAGAGTGCCACACAACATCATCACGGACAATGGGATAAACTTCACTTCCAAGGAGTTCTAGGAATTCTTCGAAGACCTAGGAATAAACATTAGCTACGCCTCGGTGGCTCACCCTCAGACCAACGGTCAAGTCGAAAAGGCCAATGGCCTCGTCTGTGGCGGAATCAAGAAACGACTCCTTCGGCCACTCGAACAAGCTGTTGGGTGCTGGCCAGATGAGCTGCAGTCCGTACTTTGGAGCCTACGCACAACTCCAAACAGCGCCACGGGATACAGTCCGTTCTTCATGGTGCACGGTGCTGAAGCGGTGCTACCCGCAAAAGTATGCTACAAAGCCCCACAAGTGGCTGCATACAGTGAGAAGGAGTCAACTCTCGCACTCAAAGACTCCATCAACCTCCTTGATGAGGCACGCGAGATCGCAGCAGAGAGATCCATGATCTACCAGCAGAGCCTTCGCAACTACCACAGTAGAAGGCTACGCCACAGATCCTTCGTTGAAGGCGACCTGGTCCTACGACTGAAGCAACAAGGGCATCTCAAGTTCGAGTTCCCTTAGGAAGGACCTTACATGATTACAGAAGTAATCCCAGGTGGCGCCTATCGTCTTAACGATTTCGAGAGCGGAGTCGCATACTCCAACCCCTGGAACGTCACGCAGTTGTGCCGTTTCTACCCCTAGATGTTTTTACTTTAAAAATAAGGCTATTCAGCCAGGCTACTTAGCCACACATTGTACCTCGTACTATTCTACGAATAAATAAAGCTAAATGCCCCAAAACTCTGTGTCTTTTTTGTTTTTCTCGCAATTTATCACTCAGGGGCTGCACCACCCTTTATACCTTTGTTCCATGAACAAATCGCAGTATCCTGAGTAGCTGGAACATGACCAATCAAAACCTTGATAAAAACCAACCCAGCTGCAACGCACCTGATAGGTTGGCAAGGTGCTGAGATAATTACATGTCAGGCTAACAAAAGGGAACTGCAGAGTACAACACACTCGCAAATACTACAAGCTAGCAAGCTCTTCACATATTAATGGGTATTAAATACACCCACCACAATCATATGAACTTTACAACACTGATACATCTATGTGCAGGATACAAATTATGCTACTGCAGCAAAAGGAGAACATTTGTCTGCTCTTCAAAGAAGTCGACGATGTCCTCCACTGGCCGATCAACCACCTCATAGTGCGGAACCATATTCCAAGTCATCCGTTCTGGCGGAGGCGGCGGTCTAGCAGCAACAGACACGACGTCGACATCTGGCCTATGCAGTCGCACCAGCGACAATGGAGCTTTGGCACCAGCGAGCAGTTGCTGCCGCATGCACTCGTGGACCACGCTTATATCTTGAAACTTCGCCAGAAGAGCAAACAGGCTTGAGGGCACCGCGTCAAGAGGAAACATTGCTTGGAAGATATGCCTAAGGCACGACTATGCCTTCTTCAAGCATTAAAGTACTCGCGAAGAACGATCCTGCAGGGTCGCCAATGCGACTGCAAGGTCCTGGTCCACCCAAAAGTACCCACAAACCTGCAGCTGCTCCTGGGTCAGGTCATTCATTCAAATGGACACCCAGTCCTTCTCATCCCGTGGATGACGAGCACTAATAACCACACCAAACAAGAGCAAAGTGTAAGGACAAGGCATCACCGCGACTGGCTAAAAGACAAGATAAGAAGACAGAGAGCTACATTTAAATTGCTCATTCAACTTCGCCACATCCAAGAGATACTTTTTGTGGGCGGTGGCCTTCTCAGCTTTCGACTTCCACACATCCACCTTACCGTGGATCATGGGCAACTCACGCTCCAACTACTTAATATGGTCGCGAAGGTACGAAAGCAATGATAGTTCCTCCACCTTTGAACGCGGCTGTGCCGTGGTTTCATCGGTGGGAAGAGAGTCACAAGGATCACTCGAAGGACCACTCGAAGGACCCTAGTTACAATCAAGCAAGAGGCAAATGAGACTAATCATACATTGATAAAAAGGAGGATTGCATTCAAATTCGATAAAAGTATCAACGGGGCACCCTCCACAAAATGCGGATCAGCAAAAGAAAGTTACAACTATTACAAAGGGCAGCTACGGAGCAATATGCTTCTTCGACTTGGACTTCGGCTTCGGGGGCTTCCTCGAATCCATGGCAGTCTCCGATGCCATAGACTTCCTGGTGGTAGCCCCAGACGCCATGCCTTCGCCACCTTCACTCGCCGCAACTCTTCATAATACTTGGCGATTGTCTCGATGAGACGAGGCCCGTATTTACTGCATTTAGTGGCGAAGGGAGCAAACAGTACCTGCTGGCCTTCCTCATTGACAGGCATCACCTCAGATATAGCACTTGGGTCTAGCTCCGCACCATGTGCTTGGTCCATCGCGAGTGCCATGGTAGCGCCGAGAGACCGCTAAGCATTCTTGAAGTCTGTCGGGATGCCTTCCGCGATGGACTCCACCAAGCCATCAAGAGTCTCGATTAAGCTGGCCTTGGGAAATATATCCTCGCGGAGGCACATCACGTTCTTGGCCTTCTCGAGTGTATCCTGGAGGGACACACTGCGGTCCTCGACTGTGGCTATGGCGCCAGCCAAAGCATCCGCACGACGCATGGCCTGGGTGTCAAAGCTTACACCGACAATGATACATTGCAAATGTATCTATAATTTTGATGTTCCATGCTTGGTTTTTATCTACTTTCTTATGTTTTGTTCCAACTTTGGAGTACTTTTCATAGACTTTCTTGGACTAACCTATTAACAAGATGCCAGAGTGCCAGTTGCCTGTTTTCTGCTGTTTTTGGTTCCAGGAAAGTCAGAAAATGAATATTCTTGGAATCGGACAGGACAAAAGCTAAAGTCGATATTTTATCGGAAGACTCACGGAGCCAGAAGATGAGCCGGAGAGGGGCCAGGGGCTAGCCACACCACCTGGTGGCGTGGGCCAGGCCAGGCCGCGCCAAGGGGTGGTGTGGGCCCCTCCGGCACCCCCTCGGTCTCCCCTCTCGCCTATAAGAGCCTCCCGATGCAAAAACCATAAATAGTCAAGCCTCCAGCCACGAAAAGTTCCGCAGCACCACCGCCATCGAAGGAGAGATTCGGGGGACAGAAAGTCTCTGTTTCGGCACCCTGCCGGGACGGGGAAGTGCCCCCAGAGCCATCTCCATCGATCTCCACCACCATCTCCATCACCGTTGCTGATTCGCATGATGAGGAGGGAGTAGTTCTTCCTCGAGGCTAAGGGTTCTACCGGTAGCTATGTGTTCATCTCTCTCTCTATGCATGATCTTATTGAGATCATGAGCTTGTAATCTATAGATCTATTCTGCTACTCAAGTGTTTTAATAAATCTCTGCTCTCCCCATGTGTGTGAAAGTGACAGCGTGCTCACCATGGTGGCACTTAGGCTAGAGATTACAAATACTTGTTATGAGTTATATTTGGAGTTAGATGTCTTTATGAAATTGTGGTGTTTGTTGGACTCATCTAGTACTCAAGGTGACAGTGTGGGGTTTTCTAGATGGGAAAGGCTTACTTTGAGGTGTGCTATTATAGCCCTACCATTGATTAGAGTGTCCAACTGGAGAGTAGTTAAGAGTAGTATCATAAAGAATAATATATTTATATGAGAGTGTTCACTAGTGAAAGTATGATCTTTAGGCCTTGTTTCTAAAGCATTGATACACCGTTTGCAATTAGATTTGTTACATGTTTGCTTGCTTCCATCTTTATTTCAGTTTGCCTTTAGTCTCTTCCACGCCATCAAGCTATTTTCTATCACCATTACCACTTATAGTTATCTATACCACTTGTATTTCACTATCTCTTCGCCGAACTAGTGCACCTATACACCTGACAAGTGTATTGGGTGTGTTGGGGACACAAGAGACTTCTTGTATCTTGATTTTAGGGTTGCTTGAGAGGGAATACCTTTGACCACTTCCTCCCTGAGTTCGATAAACCTTGGATGATCCACTTAAGGGAAAACTTGCTGCTGTTCTACAAACCTCTGCACTTGGAGGCCCAACAACTGTCTACAAGAATAGAAGTGCGTAGACATCAGGCGACATCTGCATACACAGAGTATCAGCATAGCGACACGAAACCAAATAGGGAAAAATACAAGTGCAGCTGAATAATACCTGAGAGAGCCTTCGCAATCGAGAAAAGTTGTTCTTCGAACAACTTCTCCCTCTTGGCAGTGGAAGCGCGCAAGTCCTCTTCATGCTTCTACGTCTCCTCCAGAGCCGCGACTGCCTCATCACGCCTTTTCTCCGCTGCGGCAAGTCCCTTCTCGAGGGAAGTGACACGGCAGAGAAGCTCATTATGCTCTCCTACAAAAGGGCAGAGCCCGACAAAACTAAGTTCACAAAGTCCTACATAAGCAGAGTCAAGAGATACGATCACTACAAACCTTTGACTGCGCGATGACGATTGTCCAGTAGGGCGTGCTATCGACCCAAAGCAAGGATTTGCTCTGGAAGGTGAGCAGATTCCTTCACAATGAGCTACACCAAAAGAAACGAAGACTTAGCGTCAGCCAAAAGCACAAATTCGACTGCTAACGGCAAAAAAAGACACTCACGTGTTCCTCCAGGAACCCCAAAGATTCCTATCGGGCAGTCATCTGTGCAACCATCTGCTGCTCCCTAGCATGTGGGGAACTCAAAGAATTGGTGCCGGAGTGGGCCGCAACTGGAGGAGAAGGAGACCGTGCGACCACCTCCTTGGTCTTGGAGTCTGCAACTCCAGATTCTTTCACAAATTGGCAATGGTCGAAGGACGATGACACCGTTTGACTAGAAACAAGACCAGCACCACTATCAGAAGACAAACTCTAACGAACAACAAGATGCACTCGTAGATATTGACAACTTACTCGTCAAAGTTTTCGAGATCAAAGGAGTCCCCCGACGACTCCTTCGGCAACCTCAGCTTCTTTCGAGCACGAGGAGCCATGGCGTGTACAGACATGGTAAGGATAGGCTCCTCCACAGCAGCAGGAGATCCCTTTGGCGTCATCGGTGAAGAAGCGTCAGAATCCTCGCCGCGGGAGCACTTGTGAGTGCCGTGGCCACTGGACTCGGGGGCTTCCTCCTCTTCTTCAATCGGGACGGTCGAATCCGACTCGTCCTCTTCCACCACTTCACGCGGGATAACCCCTTCAGGCTGAGGAGGCAAGCAAGAAGCCACTTTGCAGTCCTACAAATAGAAGAAATATTAGTATATATGAAGCACTTGGCAGCCAATCAGAAAATGCAGACTACTTCACAGGAAAACTCTACCTCAAGTGGAGGGTTGTTGGCATCGAATGGAGGCACGACTGATTCGCCTAGGAGATCCTCCTTGGAAGTATACTTTGTCACCAACCGCAACCTCCTGTCTACCTCACCCGTAGAAATGCCCTCTGCAGATATGCGAGTGACATCGCCAGCGCCGATCCAGCGGTACATCGGATGGACTCTGGCCTGCAGGGGCTGGATAAGACGGCACAACCACATGCGAACGAGCTTATCGCCACCTTATTCTTTGCCTATACGGCCTTCGAGGTTGCAGACACGCTGATACAACATCTCTGTCTCCTTGGACTCGCCGGGCATCATGACGTTCTTCTAGGAGCGCCTCCTCTTGCAAGCCGCCACGGGATCAAAGGGAGCAAGTCCGTAGTGCTCTCCATTGGCCTTCTGGTCACGGATGTAGAACCACTTATCTCTCCACCCTTGGACATACGCGGTGAGCTTGATATCAAAATAAGTGGCAGAGGAGTCGACGTGGATCCTGCAGCCTCCTACGTCGTAGACTACCGAACCAGACGCTGACTGACGTTTGAGCTTAAAAAGCTTCTTGAAGATACCAAAGTGTGGCTCGACTCTGAGCCAACACTCGCAAAGTGTGATAAAACAAGTGATGTGGAGAATCCAATTTGGGGACAGCTGATGCAGCTAGAGCCCATAGAAACAGAGAAGACCCCCAACGAAAGGATGCAGGGGAAGAGAGAGACCACGGATGATGAATGCAAGGAACATCACCCAGAAACCCATAGTAGGAACGAGAATTACCTCCTCGCTAGGCACGTGGGAGTCGTCTTCTGCGGGAGGAAGTGCTCCATCTTGACGAAGATTGAATAGCTCCGCATGCTTGATGATAGATGCGCGCCAGGACCCATTGGTGATGCGAGTCCCCGTGCCCTTCTTCTTCCCAGCGCCGGCGGCGCTAGTTCCCATGGTGGTGGCGCCTCCCTTCTTCTTGGCAGCGACAATGGCGGCCGCAGATCCAGCGGCAGAGCCTCCTTTCTTCTTGCCCATCTTGCGATGGCGATGCGAGCGCAGGAAGTAACTGGGGAAGACGAGGAGGTGGTGCAGTGCCATAGAGAAGAGGTGCGCAAAGGACTAGGAAGAGCAACAATGGCGGAGGGAGCGCGAGCAAAGAAGGGAGATGTGGGGAATTACCGCATGGTGTATCCCTACTTAACCACCTAGCAGATGACATCCAACGGTCAGTACAAAACCTACCAGACGCATGGCACACATCAGCACTGACGCGTGGCAAGGGTAAATCGCGAACTGTGCCCTACTACTCCCATTACGCATGGAAATCAAGGAGACGCAGTTAAAATAGAAGATTACGCACACCCAGTCAAATCGAAGTCAGAAAGTGGGACCCACTACTCATCACGTCCCATCAAAGCCACTCACACAGGCAGCTGAAGTCATCTCGTCGTCAGCACTGACATCATCAATTCCAGCAGAAGAACATTTTGACTACTTTAGTCCTTACTCGAGTCTTCGACTCAACCAAGCACTCAGGGGCTACTCCTAATAGGAGCGCTGGCCACGCACCCGAAGAATTTTATGCAGGTGACCAAGCATTATTAGAACCCTTCACTCGAATCAACGATTCGATTGTGGACTCTATGTTACTCCCATAGGGAGCACTAAAAGCACAATCGACTGAAACAAGCAACAAAAGACGACAACAGTCACACAATTTTTTTAGTCCCCACTCGAGTCTACGTCTCGAATAGGCACTGGGGGGCTACTCCCATAGGGAGCGCTGGCCGCGCACCCTATGATTATTTTTCTTGAACAGCGAACCGTGTGTTGATAACATCCACACTCGAATACTACAGTGACTCCACCTCATATTTTCCCTGCAAAGATATTACGTTTCCTGGGCCACCTGAATCATCTCCACGATGACAAAAATTTGGATGCCACGCTTACAACGTGAAGATAAGACCTGAATAAGGCCTGGCAACGCATCTGCTGCGCACTACCAGAAATATATCCGTACCTACAGGTGCGATGAATATGCCTTGATGGACGCGTCGAGTGCTCACATTTACATACTGGAATTCGACTCCTGTAAGACCTCCTCGGCCTAAGTCGAATTACGCCAGCACTTTTTTGAATTCGAGTCCGAGGACTCGAGTTTGAGTAGATTACGTTGTTTTGCCCTAAGGCAGTTAACTGATCCCGATACATCGGAAGAATCAGGCACGTATATCAACAATCCCTATGACATCAATCAAAGCACTTGAAAAAATGTTTAGCTATGCATTCGATAGACTTCATAAAGTCTACACTCGAATCTGTGATTCCACTAGACACTCGGGGGATACTAACATGGGCATACCCTATAGGTACTCGAGCTTGGTATATACGGCCTAGAGATGATGGAAGCCCATGGCGTTACCAGGGCCAATACAGAATTCGAGTGAGCCACGGAGACTCCAATTGCTTGCAGCACAAGATGAAGCCTAAGATAGAAAGTTTAAAGGGACAAACCCTAATCTATAACCGACTCGACCTGCTACCTGAGACCTAGCCTATCTATATAAAGGCTAGGAGGGGCGGCGAGGAGGACAATCACAACCCTAGTTTCCACAACCATCGCCAGATTGCATCTTTGCACCCCCGTAACTTTCGACTCCCTTGATAATTCCAAGAGTAGACAAGCAGGAGTAGGGACCTCTATGAGGCCTGAACCTGGGTAAAACTTGTGTCCTTGTGTGCTTGTTTGCTAGCCGATTGATGCCTCTAGCGCTCCCTCCTTCTCCAAAACCCAAGTCCATAACAATGGGCATTGACGAGTTAAACCCTCGTCACTTGGGCTTCTCCCATCCTATATATGATAGGCCGGGTCTCAAAGTTGTATGCGGATAGGTTTTACATACGCGCAATTACAATACCAACACAATGTCGGTTCATAGTCTCTTTCCTAATACGATCAAAGTCTTTGTCGGCTACTTCCTTGGGCTATCATCTGCAATCTTCATGGGCCGTAAGCCTTTTACCCAGTATAGCAAATCATAAGTATCCGAGTAGTCGTACCTATGTCAGTAGCCCCCGAGACTCTACCTAAATGGTAGTTTTGGGTTGAGTCTCAAAGTTTCTTTTTCCCTTCTTTCCCTTTATTTCTGTTCCTTGATTTTTAATTTTGTAGGGAGTTTGGTACAACAAGTCTGATGCTTCCGACGGATCAGGAATCAGTTAATTGCTCCTGGGCAAAAACAAGGTTGTCCTACATCAAATTCAAGTCCCGAGGCTCGAATTCGGAATTTACTACTGACGTAACTCAGTTAGAGCCACTGAGGTCTTATCGAATACTGAATTCTAGTTTCTATTTTATCGGGTACCCAACGAGTTTGTCGGGATTTTTCATCGTATCGTTGATATGGATATTTTACTGGAAGAGCGCATTCTTGTGCGATTACCAGGCCAAATAGGATGAATCCTGGGGTCTTACCATCATGTTTTTGAACATGGCATTCAGATTTTTGTCACGTCGAGTGCGATCCAAGATTTTTTTGTTTTTTGGCGACTAAAGATCTTTTTGTTTTATCCAACTTCTTCTGATAGGTGTATCTGTTGAAGAATTTTTCATTTATCTTTCTTTATCAGGTGCGCACCATCGCTCCTGATAGGAGTAGCCCCCGAGGCTATGTTCAGATGTATGTATCTGAACATAGGCTCGTAAACTTGGATTTATGGTGCCAGTGTTTCTGTAGATTTTGTCGGGTGCACAACCAGAAGGCACGTCCTAATGGGACGTTTTGAATGTGGAGCCATGCGGCAGTAATGATGACGTGTGGTAGCGTATTCAACGGAGTTTTTTGACTGCACATCCCCTCTCCGCACGAAGATCGAGGCATCACGCGCTGTCCTCCGTTTTTACCGTGGCAATAACTTCTTTAGATTTTTTTTCCTTTATGGAATCTATTTAACATGTGTCACCACCATGTGATCTTCTGTCGGTTCGATTTTGCATCGAACGGTCTGAACTTCATACCTTTGCCCCTTATAAGGTTGAATCTGGATGACCAGTTAAAGACGTCATTTATCACCCCGTACGGGGCTTTCTGTTACATAACCATGCCTTTCGGTCTGAAAAATGCAGGCGCTACTTATCAGCGCTACATGCAGAAATGCCTACACTCGTAGATCAACCGGAATGTGCATGCCTACATGGACAGTGTTGTCATCAAGATGAAGGAGAAGCACATCCTCCTCGAGGACTTGGGGGAGACATTCGGGAACCTTCACCGGTAGTAGATGAAGCTAAACCCGGAGAAGTGCGTTTTCAGCGTATCCTCCGGCCAGCTCCTCGGTTTATCGTTTCACAACAAGGAATTGAGGCAAATTGGGAGAAGATTGTAGCCATTGCAAGGATGCAGCCACCCAAGAGCTTGCTTGGAGTCCAGAAGTTCACCGGATGCCTCGCCTCCCTCAGCCGTTTCATCAGCCGACTTGGCGAGAAGGCACTCCCACTATACCAGCTGATGAAGAAGACGGACAAGTTCTCCTAGACCTCGCAAGATGATGCCGCGTTTCATGACCTCAAGTGCATGCTATCCACAACGCCGGTTCTGGCCACGCCGGCTAGCAAGGAGCCCATGTTGCTCTATATAGAAGCCGTCAGCCGGGTCGTCAGCATCATCCTGGTGGTGGAGCGCCCCGAGGAAGGCAAGGCTCAGCCGGTGCAGAGGCCCGTCTACTACCTCAGCGAGGTTCTCTCCATCTCCAAACAGAACTACCCCCACTACCAGAAGATGTTCTATAGAGTGTACCTGGCATGCAAGAAGCTCAAGCACTACTTCCAGGAGCATCCGATTAAGGTGGTGTGCACCGCACTCCTTTCGGAAATCATCGGCAACAAGGACGCCACCTGCCGAGTCGCCAAGTGGGCAACCGAGCTCGCCGCCTACTCCATACAGTACGAGCCAAGGCTCACGATCAAGTCGCAGGCTTTAGCGGATTTCTTGGCTGACTGGGGTGAGACCCAGTACCCGTTGTCGGTTGCCAACTCGGATCACTAGAAGATGCACTTCGATGGCTCGAAGTTGATCGAGGGATTAGGCGCCGGTATCGTCCTCACCCTGCCCAATGGAGACCGGTTGGAGTACGCTCTCCAGATTCACTTCAAGGCCTCCAGCAACATCGCTGAGTACAAGGCATTGGTGCACGACCTCCAACTCGCTAGGGAGATTGGCATCAACCGGATCCTTTGCTTTGGTGATTCGGATTTGGTGGTGCACTAAGTATCCGAAGAATGGGAAGCCTGTGATGCGAACAAGGCCCTCTACTGCTTCCACGTGCAGAAGCTTAGCGCCTGCTTCGACGGAGGTGAGTTCCATCGCGCCCTCGCCAAAACAACGAGGCAGCTGACTCGCTCGCCCGAATCGGCTCCACCAGGCCAGCGATCCCACCAGGGGTCTCCCTAGAACACCTGCGCAAGCCCTCCATCAATCCATCTCCCGAGTCGGACTCAATCATCTAGGCCGAAAGCCCAGGGGCTGACGGCTCAGCAGACCCAGAACCTTTAGAGCCAGCAAAGAAGAAGGCTTGCACCGACTCTGGCGCACCCGCACCTTCTAGCTCGAAAGACCTGGGGACTGCCGACTCGTCAAGCGGCTCTGGGGCTGCCGTTCCGGGCACCCCACCCGGACTCCCCCCTGACATCCCCCAACCGGAGCACGTGAGCATCCTCACCATCCAAGAGATACCATCCTGGGCAGATCCCTTCATGAACTACTGAAATGGATCGTATGGGCACCTAGAGGGGGGGGTGAATAGGTGCTACTTCAAATTTTAATGCTTTTTCAATTTTAGTCTTGACACAAAAGGTAAATTCTCTAGATAAGCTATCATGAAGAATTTCCCTATATGCAAACCTAACTACTAGCGAGTAAAGGCGAGTGAGAAAGAGGAACGAGTGAACCGTAGTGAAGCACGCGAAGACACATGATTTGTTTTACCGCAGTTCCTTCCTTGTTAAGGGAAGTACATCTGTGTTGGAGGGGTGGGCGGTACTAAGACCACCATGCCACAATAGACCTCGCCCTGTTCTCCGATGGATCCTGCCACCAAAGGCCTGATCCACCTTTCCACTATAGGAACCCTTCGAGGCAGGAACCGGCGCCTTTACACAACTAGCGGGGAACAACTCCACAACCAAATTGGAGGCTCCCGTAATGATAACAAGCTGCCACAAGAACAAGTTATCAATAACAAAACACAAGATCTAGATATTGACGAGAATACTAGATCGGAGATTTGTCCAAGTGAATGTAAAGGAGTTGATGCGCTTGATTCGTGATGACGATGTAGGTTGTCTCCTACTTTAATTCCCCAAAGGTCGAAGCCTTCACGTGGTTGAAGTGGGAGATCTAGAGAGAGAGCTCCTGCAACAGGTCTGGTCTTTTTCGAATGAATCAAGAGTTCTGCCTGAAGCGGATGAAGGGGATTTTATTCCCCTGCCCTAGCTAAGCTGTTGGAGCCTTTGGGGGCCAGATTATCCAGCCCAAGTGAGGGCCGGATTATCCGGCCGGGGGAAAACTCCGCCCCAGACTCGGATAATCCGGCAGATAACCCGCCTCCGAACAGAAGCATGCACAGGGCGGACCTTGGCATCTTCTCCTAGGGACCGGATTATCCGGTCCTAAGGGAGGGCCGGATTATTTGTCTGGAGAAAAATTCTGCCCTAGCCACGGAATATCCAGGGGAAATTCCGCCCCCAGACAGAAGCTCGAGTAGACGCTCCCTTGGGCGATTCCCCTAGGGCTGAATTGTCCGGCCCTAGAGGGAGGCCAGATTATCCGGTCCAGGGAGAAAATCCGCCCCAGATTCGGACTGTCCGGGGGAAAATCCGCCCTAGATAGAAGCACGCGCGCAGCCAGCCCTAGCCAAGATGGTCAGGCTGGATTATCTGGCCCACGATGGGGGCGGATAATCTGGCCCCCAAACACCCAAAACTTTCCTGCAACACTTAGTGCACATTAGAAACGCCATGGTATTGTTATCTAACACACAAAACATAGGGAACCATGAAATGTTCTTTCAATCTCCCCCTTTTTGGTGTTAGATGACAATACTAGGATTTGCAAGAAAGTTCACAAGACCACCAACATTAAATACATGAAAGAGACTCCCCCTTATTGTGTGCATACTAAAAGTTTGCATTTTAATACAAATGCACACAAATAGGTACGAGTCTATTCCATGAAATATAAACATCATAAACATACAACCGAGATAGAGAGAGGCGTCCTTAAGATAGCCAGTAATACTAATGTGATAACCATTATAAACGCCTTCATCGAGATAGATATCCAATATGATAGAATATGATATATGAATCCATAGGAGTAACCCAAGAGATAAATCCAGAGCCACAAAGACACATAGTTTCATACAAACCAAATCACAAATTAAGGTTCAACGCTAAATGGGCACAAGCGAGAAAACGATGACTAGAAAAAAGTGCAAATGCTTGCGCCCGACCCATGCAAATCCTTAGAGACCTAATAGAACTACTTCCCCCCTCTGGCATTGAGACGCCAAAAAGGAAGAAGAGCGATGCTAATGCCCCAAGGTATCACTCGTAGTCCTCATCCTCATCCTCGTCCTCGTCCCCGTCCTCGTCCTCATCCTCAAGCTCCTCGGTGTCATCCTCCTCCTCATCAGCAGTGGCCTCGGAAGGAAACAGGTGACGCTCAAGCTCTCCATAGTTAAGCCCAGAAGAAGAATTCCACCGAGCATATGGTGTGGGAGTAGTAGGAGTAGGAGTAGGAGGATCGCCTGAAGCACCAGACACATGATGAAGAATGATCTGTTGAGTGTGGGCCATCTCGTGGCGCTGCTTGTATGCCTCATGTTGGAAATATGCCTTAGAGACAAATAGTAATATGGACTATTATCATATTTCATATAGTTTATGATTAAGTTTTATATCATGTTATAACTGTATTGAGTGGAAACATCAGTCCATGTGTGATATATAAACAACCAGGGGTTCCTAGTGAAACTCTAGTCATTGGTTCATTAGTCAACAAATGATCATGTTTCCTGATCATGTCGCATTTGTACCAGTTGGAAATGGAGTCAACTCATTCTGTGAATGAGATGATGAACCAATACTCAACCTAAACATCATGACCCGATCATGTCACGAAGTTCAAGTTACGATGATTAGAAATGGATCCTCGTAGACTATTCCTTAGACCGTGAGGCTATATCAATCACTCTCTACCGAGAGTGCTTAGATAACATCAAGCGCCATCTGGTAATACGGTGGTTATAAAGGTGTGTTCAGGTACTCGGAGGAAACCGTAGAGGCAATATATGTCAAGAGCGGGATTTGTCCGTCAATGTGAGAGAAAGGTACTCAAGGGCCCACTCAGAGAAGTTATATCCAATAGCTGCGCAACGTGTGATTTTGATCACAGGGATATCACTTGTTGGAATGATTCAAGTAGCATTGTTCGGTAACGAGATTGAACACGACATGGTGATGTCATTGATCAGATATCGGGCAATTCAAGTATCGAGAGCAAAGGGAATAAGACACAACTGTCCCGGTTCAAACGACGAAAGATCTTCATGGAACACACAGGGATCACATGGCCATCCAGGTCCCTCTGTTGATCATTGGTACGGGAGTGTACCGACCATGTCTGGAGTGTTCCCGAACCGTAGGGTATCACGCTTAAGGGTTTCATGATGCTTAGAGAGTGTTTATAGGACCGAAAGAATCGCCGAAGAATAGTAGAGAGAAAATAGGAAGGGTTTCGGTAAGTCCGGAGAATGTCCGGAGTGGAGGTGGAAGGTGTTCCATAGCCATGGAGATTGAATAATATGTGAATGAATGTTAAATATTGATTTAATCATTTATTCATAATTATTTAATAAAGAGAAAATCAATTTAAATGGTCAAAAGCTTAATGGGCCAATTCTGGAGGGAAGAGGGCCCATTAGGGAAAAGGCAAGAGTGAGAAGGGCCAAGAGGGCAGGACGGCGCCCTAGTGGGCCAGCCCCCGGCCCCCCACGCAGGGCCCATGGGGTGGCCAGCGGCGCCACCCCCTCCCCCTCTCCTCTCCTTTAGTCCCACCCCGGGACTCTGAGGGAGTTAGTACCTCCCCTCCCCCTATATATAGTGGGGGTATTTGGCCAGATAAATACACACAATATTCAATAAAGGTCTTCTCACTTTTGGGAAGACCTACAATTGATATTCTCTCTCTCTCTCTCTCTCTCTCTCTCTCTCTCTCTCTCTCTCTCTCTCTCTCTCGTGACCCTGGTCCCAAGTTCGGACTGCACGATCGAGAGACATCTTCACCGCGGAGCGCTGTCGTGCTGCGGGATTCGGATCTAGGAGCTCTACTTCCACAACTGCTACTGGATCAGGGAAGCGGGAGTCATCGTTAGGCACCGGACGTGTGTAACTCCCTGCGAGGTGTCACACTTGAGGCACTCAAGTTGTTGGAGCCAAAGGAGCACAAGGAGTTCATCACGACCTTGAGGTCAACTTCGGCTCATCTACATCAACCACACTCTCCTGAGCGTTGACAACGTTTTTCGGTCTTCAAGGGTAAGTTCGTAAAAATCCCCTCCCGTTACTGTATTACTAATAGATAGGTCCAACATCAGGGGTTCAGGGGCGTAGGGTAAAAATTTATTGTTTTCATGCACGGAACCCCTACAGTGGTATTAAAGCTAGATCTATGTGTAGTAATGCTAGTACGGGTAGAACACACGGGATGTAGCGTGTGGGCGTTGATCTTTTAGTTGTTACCCTCCCACGTGTACTTGTGTATATCGCAGTAATGCTTGATGAAGCGGCCCCCAACTGACTTTACGCGTTCATTCGCGAGACTGGTCCACGCTTGACATATAGCTTGTACCGTATAAAGTGGCTTTGGGGGGTGTTTGTCTCTCTCGCATTAGTTGGTATGCCATTTATAATGGAGGGCCCTGAAAGGGGTGTTGTAGAGACAACTACTTGATCAGAGTTGTGCTAAAAGTTCGTAGGTAAGAACGGTTCTTGTGCGAAAGCCCATTCAGCCATGTAAAACATGCAAAGATAAAGTAGAGGCGTCTAACTTTGTTTTGCTCGGGGGTGTTGCTTTGTGATATGGTTGTGGCAAAGGTAAAGTGATTACCTTATGTTATGTAGTAGTAGATAGTCACGGAGGTGACAAACTACCACGCTGGAAAGACACCGGTACCCTGGTGTCTACGGCACCGGAACCCTGGCGCCGGGATCCGGTGACGACGGATGGAGATCACGACGTGAAGGACCATATCACATCGCATTTACATTCAATGTTATTGTTTGTATATCTTATTGTGTGCTAGTATTAGATACTCGACGGTAGCCTAATAAGATGTTCCCTGTTAAAATTACCAACGATTGTGTTCCCCCTTAGTGTGCACCACCAAGAAAGTTCTTGGATATGAGGCAATCCACAGTACAGGCGTGGGTGTCAGACATATCTACGTTCGCATACAGTGGGTGTAAGCCATGTTGCACAGCGAATACATCAAGGTTGATTTGGCGAGCCTAGCACGTTACAAAGTCGTGGCCTCAGAACGCGGATGGTCGAAAGATCGAGCACGAGTCGCATGAATGATGTGACCGACGTTTAGTGTCCACCCTTGAACCCACATTGATGGCTGTGTTAATCGGGGGAGATGTGGCTGATAGGGGTCGTGTTATCACTAGGAACCCTTATGGGGATAGGTGTTTCTGAGTGGAGTTATTATTAACTCATTTAATTATAAACTTAGTCTAAATTCCTTTTGCAATTATAAATGTAGAAATGGTTCTCCCCAAGATTACCTTCCCTATTGACAATTGGTTAAAAGAACAAAAGCTCAAGTTAGATGGATCCAACTTTTCTGCATGGGTCATGCGCCTTCATGATCTCCTTAGAAAGAACAAAGTGGCTGACTACGTGATCTAAGAGATGTACTTGGAGCCACCCTATATTCATGAGACCCAGGAGCAGCGGGATCTCTGCTGCCTTCATCATGTGATGGCCACATTCATATCAGTAACGATGCGCCTCGGGATGGAAGATGGGCTATGGCCGATTGTGGGAAGTATTAATCCCCAAACGGTTAGGGCACATCTGAGATCGCATTTCATGGAACAAGTGCGCATATGGGAGTATGAGCTGATGGGGGACTTCCTCCCCATAAAGATGGAGGAGGGCTCCTCACTGGACGATCACTTGTGGAGCATATATGATGCATACATGAGTATGGCATACTTCCTGGACAACTGGTTCGCAACTCTTTTGCAATAGGAGTTGTGCTACGGTTGCTGCCACCAAGCTTCCAAGCACAAGGCAGGATTTTCATTATGAGAGGCGACGCAGAAACATAGGATTTCCACGAGTTCATATCACATTTCAGAGATGTGGTGGTTGAACCCGATGTCGCTCAGGTCATCAATGACAAAGGTATATATTTGATATAAAATTTTATAAATGTTATAATCTTGCAAACATATTTGTAGTGTTAAGTATATTTGATACTTGTTCTATTTTACTGAAAACAGGTCCTTCTGCATGAGAGGTGCTTGCTGGAGAGGAGGTGACGTTGCATGTTGATGGCGAGCATGATGATGATGGCAAACAACACTCTCCCTCAACATTTATCATTTAGTTTATGTTTTGGATAGCTATTGTAATCAAAAGATTGTGAACTCCTTTAGTGTGTCTCACACTTTGTGAGGTGGTTATTCATATCAGTTTGTAACAAACAAGTTGTTCTACTTTTATGAATGATTTCTATTTGTGTTCATATCTTGTTTGATTATATGTGAATTATCCTTGATGTTTGAAACTAATTTATAATGCATGAACATTTGTAAAATATAGAAATGCCTGAAAATACCCAACTTAATGATATATTCATTTTGAATGAAACCATTGTTTAAATTCAAAAGTTATGTGATAATATGTGAAATACATTCGATTTCTTGTCACATACGAATCATGCCTAAGTTTGGCAAAAATAACTTGAACACCGTGTATTACTTGAATAGAAAGTATTTTAATGAATTGTTGAATGTAAATACATATTCGATGTATTGTGTTTTAACAAAATGGTAATTATCGTTATATGATTGTTTAAATGTGTAAAGTAGTTTACCAAAGGAAACATAAGTATGAAACTATTTGATATGATCAAATTGTTTCATCCAACAAAGGGTATAAATATAAAAGATAATCTAATTACTATGATTTGATCAATAGTAATGGAATTCGACTTTATAAGAATGGCATGAAGAAAAATTGTGAAATGCAATGCATTTGAAATGTCAAAATGCAAAGCATCACAATATGATATTAGATATCAAAATGGGTAAATAGATGGCACCAAATAAATCGTTGTAGTGTAGATGTAGATACCATTAGTTAGAAATAGTTAGAACTCAATTAGAATATATAGTGAACCATATGAATTCGCGAGATCGGCTCTATATCAAGTATGGATCATCGTAAAAGTTTTTGGGGTTATTCGATATAACCAAAAAAATAGCGAATTATTCCTCGTAGAGTATTCATTGGAAACTTTGAATACGAAATCCATAGCTAAAACCAAAAGAAAAGCAAAACTTGTATTGCTTGGATTTTGGTGCATTCTTGAGGAAGTTCACATTCAGTGATACTTCTCAATTATGAAGCAAATGGAATATAGTGAAAAACACGATGATGATTCAAAACCCTGCATCAAAGTGTTGAGAAGCGCAATAGAAAACATTCCTAAACGATTCTCTTCACAAAGGAAAGAATCAATGATAATGATCATTGTGTTTTACCCACTGGTGTTTTCACTACATGAAGTAGGATTCAAAATGTAAACCATGTCTTCTATGGAGACATTTGTGAATCATTTGTCGTGATTCTTGGAATATGACATACCTACGAACTACTAAGAAAATAATGGTAAACTAGAATTATGAGAAATCCCATAGGAAAATTCACTTGAGATTAGAAAGCAATTCGTTGCTGAATCTCACAAGTAAAAGGAGTTACTTGGAATTTTCCCAAAGAACTGCAAAGCCATAGTGGAAAAGGGGGTGAATGACAAAAGCACAATTTTTCAAGTATTGGATGAATTCGAATGAATTTGATTCAAGTGTGCTGGAAGTCTAGTGGATTTAAAACTGGTAAAGTACTAGTATCTCATAGTAAAACTCCAAGTTTGATATTTTATCAAAGGATTTTGAAATTGTTCAAAATAGCGAGTAGATATGCAATTTGCATGAAATTGAGTGGGAGCTATGAAAGTCTTCCCGAAACAATATGCGAATGACATATTTTTGACTGGGAGCAATATAAGTCTCAAATTAAAATGTGTAGGGACATAGTTTGAGTAAGAGTACTGACAAATACCCAAATATGTAGGAACATATTTTGACTGGGAGCTTATAGAGTGATTCTTAAGGATGTTAAGAATAAAAGCGCAAGTACCAATAAATAATGATTTATAAGGTGTAGAAGTTGATAATAAGTGTATTATGATATTATGTAGTATTCCTTAAGGGATTCTGAAAAGGGTTTCAGAATAGAAGTTAATTAAGGAACTGGTCCTTAATAACTCAAATTAGGAATAGTATTAAGTTTAACATCAATGGTTGAAATAAAGAAAGGATGATCATCATCCACTATGTTGAGACATAGGTTCTACCTTAGAAAACCATGATGATAACTTAACATAATATATGATCCAAAAAGGAATGTTTAGAAGGTGATTAAGATTGAATCACAGAACGTTGAGCTAAGTTTGTCCACAATGTCTGATAGAGAACTGTAGACATGTTTTCCAAGTCCATAAAGGATGACATATCTTAAAACATAAAGGGTTATGATATAAGGGAATATGTTGGAAACTCCCGTAATACCGATTAGAGTCAAGTAGGAAGCGAGGTGAACAAAACATCAAAAGTTGCACAGAGTGCACTTGTGTTTCGGTGATTACATTTATAATAATAGATAAGGGTACCATCTAAAGTGTTGTATAATGTTATGGCGGGGCTAGTTCGCTTTTAACATAGAATGATGTGTCCCAGGGCTCAGTGCCCATGAGAAAGCCCTCGAGGTTGGTCTAAAGTCACTGTAGGCTCCTGGAATCAGGCCTCGTTCTGCTGCCATAGCGACGATGCATACACACAGATGCTATCATGTGATGATAAAGTATTAATGTCAATCAAGGTGACATTAGTAAGTTGCAAATGATTTGGGACTGTAAAGTACAGACCCAAGACTCAACCGCTTCCATGAGCAAGCATGTTCAGGGTACCAGATATGGTGCCAATGATTAAGAACAAATGCAACTAGTGTATTTGTACTCTAGTGCAAGTGGGAGACTGTTGGAAATATTCCCTAGGGACAAATAGTAATAAGGACTATTATCATATTTCATATTGTTTATGATAAATTTTTATATCATGCTATAACTGTATTGAGTGGAAACATCAATACACATGTGATATATAAACAACCAGGGGTTCCCAGTGAAACTCTATTCACTGGTTCATTGGTCAACAGATGATCATGTTTCCTGATCATGTGGCATTTATGCCAGTTGGAAATGGAGTCAACTCATTCTGAGAATGAGATGATGAACCAATACCCAACCTAAACATCGTGACCCAATCATGTCACGACATTCAAGTTACAATGATTAGAAATGGATCCTTGTAGACTATTCCTTAGACCGTGAGGCTATATCAATCACTATCTCCCGAGAGTGCTTAGATAGCATCAAGCACCATCTGGTAATACGGTGGTTATAAAGGTGTGTTCAGGTACTCGAAGGAACCCGTAGAGTAAATATATGTCAAGAGCGGGATTTGTCCGTCCATGTGACGGAAAGATACTCAAGGGCCCACTCGGAGAAGTTATATCCAATAGTTGCGCAGCGTGTGATTTTGATCACAGGGATATCACTTGTCGGAACGAGTCAAGTAGCATTGTTCGGTAACGAGATTGAACACGACATGGTGATGTCATTGATCAGATCTGGGGCAATACAAGTATCGAGAGACAAAGGGAATAAGACACGACTGTCCCGCTTCAAACGACAAAAGATCTTCTTGGAACGCACATGGGTCACATGGCCATCCAGGTCCCTCTGTTGATCATTGGTCCGGGAGTGTCCCAACCATGTCTGGAGTGTTCCCGAACCATAGGGTATCATGCTTAAGGGTTTGATGATGCTTAGCGAGTGTTTATAGGATCGAAAGAATCGCCGAAGAATAGTAGAGAGAAAACCAGAAGGGTTTTGGTAAGTCTGGAGAATGTCCGGAGTGGAGGTGGAAGGTGTTCCATAGCCACGAAGATTGAATAATATGTGAATGAATGTTAAATTTTGATTTAATCATTTATTCATAATTATTTAATAAAGAGAAAACCAATTTAAATGGTCAAAGACTTAATGGGCCAATTCCGGAGGGAAGAGGGCCCATTAGGGAAAAGGCAAGAGGGCGAAGGGCCAAGAGGGGAGGCCGGCGCCCTAGTGGGCCACCCCCCGCGCGGGGCCCATGGGGTGGCCGGCGGTGCCTCCCCCTCCCCCTTTCCTCTCCTTTAGTCCCACCCCGGGACTTTTAGGGAGGTAGTACCTCCCCTCCCCTATATACAGTGGGGGTATTTGGCCAGATAAATACACACAATATTCAATAAAGGTCTTCTCACTTTTGGGAAGGCCTCCAATTGATATTCTCTCTCTCTCCTTCTCTGTCTCTCTATCTCGTGACCTTGGTCCCAAGTTCGGACTGCATGATCAAGAGACATCTTCACTACGGAGCGCCATCGCGCTGCGGGATTCGGATCCAGGAGCTCTACTTCCGCAACTGCTGTTGGATCGGGAAAGTGGGAGTCATCATCAGGCATCAGACGTGTGTAACTCCCCGCGAGGTGTCACACTTGAGGAACTCAAGTCGTTGGAGCCAAAGGAGCACAAGGACTTCATCACGACCTTGAGGTCGGCTTCGGCTCGTCTACATCAACCACGCCCTCCTGAGCGTTGACAACACTTTTTGGTCTTCAAGGGTAAGTTCGCGAAAAGCCCCTCCCGTTACTGTATTACTAATAGATAGGTTCTGGCAACATTAGGGGTTCAGGGGCGTAGGGTAAAAATTTATTGTTTTCATGCGCGGAACCCCTACACCTCATACTGTCCCTTGCGAGTGTCCACCCCCACACAAAGAATGTTCCGCTGAAACCAGTTCAGCTGCTTGATCTCACGAGCAATAGGAGGCACGGGAGGCCTACGAGCACTAGCACGATCATCCCTCATGAGGCCCATAGGAGCAGAAGAAGGGTGAGAGGTCTTCCTAACCTTGGTGTAGATCTTCTTTGCCTTGTGCGCAACATCAATGTTAAATTCTTCAGAGGGGAGCAGGTGCTTGATGAGCATCATAATGTAGGGAGCATAAGGGATGGACAGCCTATTGAACATTGCATCAATCAACTCATGATAAATGAAGTCCATCAGATCTAACTTGTAATTAACTGACTCATCCTCACAAGATGCAACCTCATGAGAAAAGGCGAGAAGCTGAACCAGGTGTCCACAGATGCTGTCATTGTTGCCTACACTCGGGGTGATAGAATCACGGAAGAGACCCACCAAGCTAGCATATAGTGGAGAAAGACCAGCAAAGGTGCCCACAATACCATTGTCCATTCTGCACGGAGAAAGGACCGCATCTTTATTGGGCTTGAGTTGGGTGATGATACGGTGGCCACTAGCACGATCCCTGCTGCGGAAAGAATAGCCAAGCACCCCAGTGAACACACGAAAATCATCTTGCATAGGACTGTCATGAGTCATCCACTTCATTGTGCGGTGCTCATCACCGCAAATGATTAAGGTGGAGAAGAACTGCTTCACAATCTTAGAATCATAGGAGCATTGGAGAGACATGAGATGATGCAGCCCCATCCGCTCAGACACATACATAGCATCAACCAGGTGCGGCTTCTCCAAGGCCTCAATAATGATCAGAGGATGCATAGGCCGAATCTTCTACCGAGCATAAACATCTTCATAGATACCCTTTTGTTCAGCACACCAAAAACGAGAATCACCCAGCTCAGTATCACGTGCCAACTCAGGAAACAGATCACAGTGACGAATAGAAGAGTAAGTAACGGTATCCAGCGACTTATAGTTAATCTTGGGCTCTTTTCCCTTCCTCTTGGACACACCCCTCTTGGTTTTCTCCCTCTGTTCCTGCTTAGCCATGCGGTCATCCTCTTTCTTTCTTCTTCTCAGTTCAACTTTGTCCACAGTATTACCCTCACTGCCTATCCTGAAATATAGACCACGAGGACGTCGCTTGTATGTCTTGGGAGCACTGGAACCACCTGTGAAGAGAACAAGGTGGACAGCTGGGGGATAAGCATACACATAAGTCCAAGATAGAGCATAGAAAAAGTAGCCAAACAGTTCATAGTCCAATACTACTCAATGCACAAATCTATACGAAACTGAACCAATTTTGACTCTATCAGGCCGGATAATCCAGCCTGGCCAGGGGCGGATAATCCGGACCTGGCAGAAAATTTCAGTATCGGCTAGATCGAATGCATAAGAGTAGATCGGGCCTAGATACTACAAGACTACAAATTCTACGTGAAACAACACCCTTCTAGACAGCGTTCCACCCAACAAGTAACACATCTAGCCAAAGATGGGGAGGGAGGGAGTTACCCTCACTCATTGGAGGAAGAACGCGGAGGAGAAGGTACCCGGAGGCGCGGAGAAGAAGATCCGGGGAGGCCCGGAGAATCCGGCAGCCGAAGAGGCTCCGGGGAGGGTGCGGGACGGTAGGCGGCGGCTGGGGAGAGGGAGAGGGTCGGGGGAGAAGTGATGCTCGTTATGAGCCCTTGCCCCGACCCCAGCCCTTAAAGGCTGCATCCTCCGAATTATCCGGATTATGAACCTATACTTGGGCCGGATTATCCGGCCTAAATTCTAAATGTCTGTTGTACACAGATTCAGGCCCGCGCATCCCCAAACAAAAACCCCACAAGGTGTACAAGGGATATGTGTGCAAGAAAAGATGGCTTAGGGGTAGGGAAAGGCTTGGGTTTAAGAGTTCCAAAATGAGATGGTACTACACACTCAAATTTGCAAGAATCAAATCAACTAAAACCCAAAATTGAGTGTGATTCCCATAAGAACATGATATGGGCTAACAACAACCAAAAAGATCCACATAATTCCAACTCTTCTCATGGAAGAGGGCGGTGGCCGAAGCCACCTTGTTGGAGTGTATGGTATGACACCGCGAAGATATATCTTGGGTTCATGACCAATACTCATCAATAAGCTCACATATCACATATGATATTAAGAGAAATGATTTGACTTGCTTTCGGCATTATGGGGGGAGGGTTAGCCCAATCAATTAGGACCACACTCCTCCTATATCCATGCCCACACCTAGACCAAATAAGACTAAAATGTACGAGTGAGTGCATGGGTAATCAAGACAAGCTCCTTGAATCAACAATATTTAACTCATTCCTCAAGTAACAAAACCTTGCTTCATCAAGTGGCTTCATGAAAATCTCAGCAAGTTGGTTCTTTGTGCTCACAAAAGATAGATCAATATCGCCTCGGGCTACATGGTCTCGAATAAAATGATTCCGAATCTCAATATGCTTCGTCCTTGTGTGCTGTACCGGATTGTACGCAATTTTGATTGCACTTTCATTATCGCATAAAAGAGGCACTTTGTCACAATTTACACCGTATTCCTTTAAAGTTTGACTCATCCATAATAACTAAGTGCAGACACTAGTAGCAGCAACATATTCAGCTTCGGCGGTGGAGAGAGATATACAATTCTGCTTTTTAGAAGACCAACGGACTAGAGACCTTCCCAAGAACTGACAAGCTCCAGAAGTTGATTTCCGATCATCCTTATCACTAGCCCAATCTAAATCAGTATAACCACATAGAGAGAAATTGGAGCCTTTGGGATACCATAGACCAAAATTGGGGGAGTGGACCAAATATCGTAATATCCTCTTGACCGCCACTAAGTGGCTTTCTTTAGGAGTTGCTTGATACCTTGCACACACCCCTACACTCAACACAATATCAGGTCTAGATGCGCAGAGGTAAAGAAGAGAGCCGATCATGGTCTAGTATACCTTTTGGTCCACATCTTTACCGTGGGGATTGAGTTCAAGGTGACATTTTGTTTGCATCGGAGTGGCGATGCCATTAAGATCCATCATCTTGAATCTCTTAAGAATGTCTTGGATGTATTTTGCTTGATTGGTGAAGGTTCCTTATCTAAGTTGCTTGATTTCGAATCCAAGAAAGAACTGTAACTCCCCCATCATAGACATCTCAAACCTATTAGTCATAAGCTTTGAAAATTCATCATTAAAAGCTTTATTAGTAGAGCCAAAGATGATGTCATCTACATGGCATACGAAGAGCTTCCCCTTAACCTTCTTAGTAAAAAGAGTGGGATCGATTTGCCCAACTTCGATGCCACGGTCTAACAAAAGCTCTTCAAGGTGCTCATACCACGCACATGGGGCTTGTTTAAGACCATAGAGTGCCTTATCGAGTTTGTAGAAATGGTTTGGGAAGTTAGGATTCTCAAATCCCGGGGGTTTCTTTACATGTACCAACTCATGTAGAGGACCATTAAGAAAAGCACTCTTAACGTCCATTTGCTGTAATTTAAAAATATTATGAGCAGCATAAGCAAGAAGGATACGGATGGACTCAAGATGAGCCATAGGAGCATAGGTCTCGCCGAAGTCAATGCCCTCAACTTGGGAATATCCTTGTGCCACGAGTCTCGCCTTGTTCCTCATAACGATGCCATTCTCATCTTGTTTGTTGTTAAATATCCATTTAGTGCCGATAACATTGCGGTAATCCTTGGGCTTCTCTACTAATTTCCAAACCTTGTTGCGTTCAAAGTTGTTCAACTCTTCATGCATAGCAACGACCTAGTCTAGATCTTCAAGAGCTTCAAACACTTTCTTGGGTTCCACCATTGAGATGTGAGCTTGATGCTCATCGAAACTTGCCAACTCCCTTCTTGTGGAAACCCTTCGTCGAAGATCACCTACAACTTTGTCAAGAGCATGACCCATTAACTCAAGGTTCCTATTGGCACGAGCTTTGCGATGAAGTTCAATTATCTTGTTGTCTCTTGGTGGAATAACTTCATCATTTGAGTCTTCGTTGGAATCAATGGCTTGGCCTTGTTCTGTAGCTTGATTAGCAGGAGTAGGAGATGAAGAACCTTGCCCTTGACGTGGATCAACAGTCGTAACAGGAGGCTGCTAATCTTCAGGAGTTTTAGGGCCGGATAATCCAGCCGAGGGTGAGGGCGGATAATCCGGCCTGGGAGAACCTGAAGCATCTTCGTAACTTGACTGGATCTTGCTCGAATTGGAGAGTGGCCGAATAATCCGCAGTAAGCCGTAAAATCCAGCATGGGGCTTGCAGCTGTTTCTTCGATACGATGGTCAATTTGGTCGCCAGTGGATTGATGGCTGGATAATCCGGTGTCGACCGGATAATCTGGCCTGGAGCATTTAGGAGCCTGTTGACCTTCAATATTTTGTGGAGTTGGTGTAGAAGTTTCTCCCGTGGTTGGAGCATGTTGATCCTGTGTAGATGAGGGCTCTACATGAGTAGGGCATTGTCCTTCCCGATCCGCCACAAGGGGTTCCTCAATGGGGCAAAAAATCCCACGCCCATTCTTCTTATGGCATCTTGGGGCATTTCAACATCTGCATACAAACATCAACTTGCTCCGCATGGGAGCCATCATTTTCCTCGAACACCACACTACAAGATTCTACAACAGTTCCAGAGAGCTTATTGTAGACTCTATAAGTGTGGGATTCAGCACCATAACCAACAAAAATGCCTTCTAAAGCCTTAGACTCAAATTTAGATAAACGAACTCCTTTGATGAGAAAGAAACACTTACAACCAAATACCTGGAAGTATGAGATGTTTGGCTTGTTACCGGTAAGTATTTCATACGGAGTCTTGTCCAAGATTTTGTGGAGATATAGTTGGATGAATGGAAAGCGGTAGAGATTGCTTCAGCCTAGAAGTTATAAGGATACTTGAATTCAGCTATCATAGACCTTTCCATATCCATTAAGGTCTGGTTCTTCCTCTCGGCAACACCATTTTGTTGAGGGGTGTACGCAGCGGAATATTGATGTCTTATCCCCTCTTCACTTAGAAATTCATTTAAGGTGTAGTTCTTGAACTCAGAGCCGTTATCGCTTCTAATTGCCAAAATTGGGAGATTGTGTTGGCACTGAACCTTGTTGGCAAAATCGATGACCGTTTATTGAGTCTCGCTCTTCAACTTGAAGAAATAGACCCATGTGTATCTTGAGTAATCATCAACAATCACGAGGCAATACTTCTTCCCACCAAGGCTTGCATGTGATGGAGGACCAAAGAGATCCACATGAAGGAGCTCCAAAATTCTTGATGATGAGATAATGGTCTTCCGTCGATGGGGGGGACTCATGCATTTTTCCTTCAACACAAGCCCTACAAACACGATTTTTGGTAAAGGAAACATTTTCTTTTAGTCCAAAGTTGTGGCCACCCTTGTGGAGACTTTGCAAAGTTCTCATATTGACGCGGGCTAGTCGGCGATGCCATAACCAGCCCACATCAGCCTTTCCGAATAAGCACATCGCACTTGTAGTGGTTTTCCCCGAAAAGACACATCGGACCTGTAATGGTTTTCCTTGAAAAGTCCACCACGTACAGGTCATTTTCGACATATCCTACAAAAGAGACTTTTAGAGACTTGCTCCACAAAAGTACCACCAAATCAGGATCAATGAAAACTGCAAAGCCCACCTTACCAAGGGCACGAACTGAAAGTAAATTGTAACCAAGGGTCTCAACAAGCATGACGTCCACGAGAGGGATATCCTGAGCAACCACTACTTTGCCAAGACTCAATACCTCAGATTTTGACTTATCACCATAGGAGACGGTTATGTGATCATGATTTGGCTGCATCTCCGTGATGATCTCCTTGCTTCCGGTCATGTGACTTGTGCACCCGCTATCGAGTACCCATTTAGACCCACCGGAAGCATAACTCTGCAAGAAAGGTACTTCTTGGTTTTAGGTACCCATTTTTCAATGGGTCCTCTCATGTTAGTGACAAGGGTCTTGGGAACCCAAATAGACCAAGGAATGTAACTATCATAAGGACCTACATAACTAGCATAAACATCATCATAATAATCACAATATAACTCATAGTTACGATTATTAGTCCCTGCAAAACCATCATAGTTAAACTTGTCCTTGGTGGTGGTGCTAGTCTTTGGTTGAGCAGTTTTGCTCTTCTTCTTCTTCTTCTTCTTCTTGTTCTTTGTCTTGGGAACATAAACAAGACCCTCTTTTCCAATGTTTGTCCTCTACTTGCTAAGCACCTCATCTGGAACTTCTTTACCTTTGTGTTGAGATCCCTTTACAAGTTCTTATTGTCCACAAGATGGAGTAGAGGTGCTGGGCATAGCATACTTCTCCAATTGAGTTTAGAGCTGGTCACGATACTCATTTAGAGTAGAGTGTTCACTCTCCAATGCCTTGTGAGCAATGTCAAGTTTCTCAAACTTCTCTGAGAGTCTAGCATGAGCAGCCTCAAATTCAATCTTTTCCTTCTTTAGTTTCATTACCTTAGCAAGAACGTTGTCACGTTCTTTGATGAGCTGAGCAACAACCTCTTCATGGGACTCCTCAATTGACTCGTGTCTCTCTTCCAAGGATACTCGAGCTTCCTCTTCTTCTTCTTCTTCTTCCAAGGCATTCTTCAAGGAGGCTATCTCCAAGGCATCTTCTCTTTCAATTCTGCCCCTTTTCTTCGAGGAGATCTTAGGATTGGGCAAGTTGACTCATAAGAGCATCAAAATGAAGTTTGTGCTCACCTTGCAAGTTAGTGAAAAAGTTGTCCAAAGAAATAACTTCTTCTTTTATCTCAAGACTAGTATGATCATCCATATCCATATTTATGTTAGTCTTAGGAAATGAAGAAATAGAAGATGATACCTCAGACCCTCTTGCCATAAGGAAGGTGCCGTTGTTGTTGATGACGTTTTCGTTTGGAGACTCGAAGAGTGATGATGGAGTATATGTAGTGGCTATAGCAGCCACCTCACGAGTACTATCTTCATCCTCTTCATCTTCACTTGTAAAGAAATATTCTTCTTGTGCCACCAAGACAATCTTGGGTTGCTTCTTGTAAGGGCCATTCTTTTTGATAAAAGGCTTCTTTCGAGGTGCCTTGGAATTTTCTTTAAGGATGAGCCTGCCACCATTGTATTCTCTATTTTGATATGGACACTCAGCCACAAAGTGTAGCCTATCTCCACAATTGTAGGATGTTCTCAGTTTTGGGCCATTCTCTCTTATTCCACTTGACCCATTCTTGCGCTCTAGTTCCGACTTGGCCTTTGCTGGATCCTTCCAAAAGTTCCTTGCATAGAATGCCATGTACTCACCATGAGCATGCTTGACTTCCTCGGGGCAGCCCATGGAGACACTCTCGAAACCTCTTTCATCCTCATCTTGCTCAACAACATTTGCCTTTAGAGCAACATTGACCCCTTTTTGCATTCCAATGGCTCGGGCACGGGCATCTTCCGCGTTCTTAGCTGCAACCTTGAATGACTTCATTTCTTGCTTGACTTCATTGGAAGTCATTTGATGGTAGTTGTGTCTACCTTGCAAGCTCTTCAAGTCCATTGGCTCAAAAGGCATTAGAGCACTCACATATTTCCTTTTATCCAAGCATCATCAGTGTGAGTGGCTCCATGCTTTCTAAATGTTGTTGCAATGCCCTTGAGTCTTATATACATATCTTCATGGTTTTCACCATCCAACATGTAGAATCCTTCAGCTTCAGTGCTAAGGGCACCATACCTATTCCTCCTCATGCTTTCATTTCCAATAAAGAGATCGGTGAGGGCATCCCAAGCTTCTTTAGCGGTGTTGAAATGCTCAATGTGAGGCATGTCCTTGGGACCCACTCCGAGCTGTATCATGTGGAGAGCCATTGCATTCAATTGACTATCCACCACTTCTCTTCTTGTCAAGTTGGTGTGATCTCCAATATGAAGACCCTCTTATATAATCCTCCAAAGTTCAATTGAAGAACTACATACATGAGACTTCATTAAGAATTGTCATTGATTAAATGAAGATGCAGTAAGCTTGGGTGGATCACCCCTATTGTTTATATGAGGATGCGGGATATGTGGGTTGGGGGAATATAGGTGATGAACCTCACTATAGTCCTCCTTACCACTTCCCTTCTTGGAGGCGGAACCATTATGTTTTTCACCTACCACTTCATCTTCCTTAGATCTGGTGTTAGCCTTATCATTGGATGAAGGAGTGGTAGCCTCGAGGATGGAGATGGGGCCGCGGATGATGTGAGGCGAGCAATCATTTGTTGCATCTCCTCCATCTTGGTCTTAGAGGATTTCAACAAGGTTGTTTCCAACGTCTTGAGGTCATCCATTGTGACCTTGTCCATAGCCTCATTCCCATTCTCCTTGGTACCCATACTTCTCTTAGGCGGTTAAGCCCGAATAAAGAGTCGGGGCTCTGATACCAATTGAAATGGATTGTATGGGCACCTAGAGGGGGGGGGGGGGGGGGGTGAATAGGTGCTACTTAAAATTTTAATGCCTTTTCAATTTTAGGCTTGATACAAAAGGTAAATTTCTCTAGATAAGCTATTATTGAAGAATTTCCCTATATGCAAACCTAACTACTAGCGAGTAAAGGTGAGTGATAAAGAGGAAGGAGTGAACCGTAGTGAAGCACGTGGAGACACAGGATTTGTTTTACTATAGTTCCTTCTTTGTTAAGTGAAGTACATCTCTGTTGGAGGGGTGGGCGGTACTAAGAACACCACGCCACAATAGGCCTCACCCTGTTCTCCGATGGATCCCGCGACCAAAGGCCTGATCCACCTTTCCACTATAGGAACCCTTCGAGGCAGGAATCGACGCCTTTACACAACTAGCGGGGCACAACTCCATAACCAAATTGGAGGCTCCCGTAATGACAACAAGCTGCCACAAGAACAAGTTATCAATAACAAAACACAAGATCTAGATATTGACGAGAATACTAGATCGGAGCTTCTCCAAGTGAATGGAGAGGAGTTGATGCGCTTGATTCATGATGACGATGTAGGTTGTCTCCTCCTTTAATCCCCCAAAGATCGAAGCCTTCGGGTTGTTGAAGTGGGAGATCTAGAGAGAGGGCTCTTGCAACAGGTCTGGTCTTTTTCGAATGAATCAAGAGTTCTATGTGAAGGGGATGAAGGGGCTTTTATACACCCTGCCCCAACTGAGCTGTTGGAACCTTTGGGGGCCGGATTATACGGCCCAAGTGAGGGACGGATTATCCGGCCCGGGGAAAACTCCGCCCTAGACTCGGATAATCCGACAGATAATCCGCCTTTGAACAGAAGCACGCGCAGGGTGGCCCTTGGCATCTTCTCTTGGGGACCGGATTATCCGGCCCGAGGGGAGGGCCGGATTATCCGGCTGGGGAAAAATTCCGCCCCAACCACGGAATATCCAGGGGAAATTCCGCCCCCAGACAAAAGCTCGCGCGGACGCTCCCTTGGGAGATTCCCCTAGGGTCGGATTATCCAGCCCTAGAGGGAGGCCGGATTATCTGGCCCAGGAAGAAAATCTGCCACAGATCCGGACTGTCCGGGGGAAAATACGCCCCCAGTTAGAAGTACGCGCATAGCCAGCCCTGGCCAAGATGGCCAGGCCAGATTATCCGGCCCACGATGGGGGCGGATAATCCGCCCCCAAACACCCAAAACTTTCCTGCAACACTTAGTGCACATTAGAAACTTCATGGTATTGTTATCTAACCCACAAAACATAGGGAACCATGAAATGTTCTTTCAACTACATTGCCAATGGGGATCTCCCGGATGACGAGGTGGAGACCAGGAAAATCCGGCGGCGTGCGCACACGTACACCATCATCAACAAAGAGTTGTACAAGCGCAGCGTGTCAGGCATATTCTAGCGATGTGTTGATGTGGACACAGGCTACCGGCTACTAAAGGACATCCACCAGGGTGAGTGCGGACATCACACTTCATCTCGGGCAATAGTTGCCAAGGCGTTTCGCCATGGCTTCTATTGGCCCACCGCCCTCGAGGATGCTGAACAGCTGGTCCGCGCGTGCAACGGGTGCCAACGCTTCAGGCAACTGAGGCACATGCTGGCTGTGGTGCTCAAGACCATCCAGATCATGTGGCCCTTCGCTATCTAGGGGCTGGACATGATCGGCCCCTTCAAGAGGGCGCGTGCGGGCATGACCCATTTTTTGGTGGCGGTGGACAAGTTCACCAAGTGGATATAGGCCAAGCCTATCCAGAAGCTGGACGGGGCGACAGTCGTCACCTTTTTCACGGACATCATCAACCGTTTAGGCTACCCCTACAACATCATCATGGATAATGGCACAAACTTCGCTAAGGGGGCCTTCGCCCGGTTCTGCAGCAACAAGGGGATCTGGCTAGACCTTGCATTCGTCGCACACCCACAATACAACGGGCAAGTCGAAAGGTCAAACGGCCTAGTGCTAGCCAGCATCAAGCCGCGACTCATCGAGCCTTTGGAGTGGTCTCCCGGATGCTGGATCGAGGAACTTCCGGCTATGCTATGGAGCCTCCGCACCACCCAAACCGATCAACCGGCTTCACTCCGTTCTTCCTCGTCTATGGCTCGGAAGCCGTCCTCTCCGCGGACATCGAGTTCGACTCGCCCCGCAAGCTCTTCTATGATGAAAAGGCCAACCAAGAGGCAAGGGAGGACAGTGTGGACCTCCTCGAGGAAGCCACAAGCCAGCGCTGTCTAGATTGGCGTTGTACCAGCAAAGCCTGTGTCCCTACCATTCGAGCCGGATCTGACCCGTCGCGTTCCGTGAGGGCGATCTAGTTCTCTGGCTGGTGCAAGACACGAAGGGCATGCACAAGTTGTCACCACCTTGGGAGGGCCCCTTCATCGTCAGCCGGGCGCTGCACAACAATTCCTACTACCTCATTGACGCGCAGTAGCCACACAAGAACAAGATGGACAAGTCGGACAAGGAGACAGAATACCCCTGGAACGCGGCCCTGCTCCATCCATTTTACACCTAGTCGCCTAACAGTTCATGTATCCCACGAACCCTATGGATGAATGAAAAATATGGAACCCTGAGAGACACTTGGGGGGTCCTTGCCAGAAATTTACATGTTGCCCTTTATTCGATTTAGTTTTTTTCCGGCTCCGGCAACCCCTACCCAAGGGCTTGCCGGTTGGCTCGACCTGCTAATTCTATAAACCGACTGAGTAGTATGTGATGGTGTCAGAGGCCCACTCTTCGTCTCAGCTACAGACCGCAACCCGGCTGTCCGGCTAGCAAGAGCAAAAGCCCGAGGCACCCCACACGAAAAATGGTGAAAAGATGTGACAGATTGAACGTTCCAGCCTTGTGCCTAGTTTGGGATTCTCTGGCTATCGAGCCTCCAGTACCGTGCACAATGTATTGTCAGATCCCTTCGATTCTGGCTCTAGACCGCAACCCGGCTGCCTGGCAAGGATGCATCATAAACAATAGAGCGCACAAGAAAATGACTAAGTGTCCAGAGAAGCGCAAGCTAGCTTTTGAAACAAACCGAAGTCCGTAAGCTGGTTAAAAAGTGCATACTAATCGACTAATGTATTGAACAAATCTACCTATATGTTTGTTTTGCACGACTACACCGATTCAGCTATCAAGAGCGAAGAAGAGAAGATTCGAAGTCCTTGCCTTCGCCAAGCGCTCTGATTCTCGGGGGCTACACCCACTAGGTGCGCTCGCACGCCTCCCAGTGGAATCATGTAGTTCCAACCGGCTAAAGGATCTTAGCCGGATATTTGGGCCCAGGTGAGGGCAAGGGTAAGAAAATAAGAGAAGATTCAAAGCACTTGGCTTCGCCAACTACTTCGAATCTCGGGGGCTACACCTAGTGGGTGCGCTGGCGCGCCCCCACTATTGGTCGTGGTTGTCCGGATGGTCAAGCAAGGTCAGGTTGTCCGGCTAAAGGTGTTTAGCCGGAGTATAATAAAAAGACGCAAGAAAGAAATGAGAGAGATTCGAAGTCCTTGTCTTCGTCAAGAATTCCGAATCTCGGGGGCTACACCCAGTGGGTGCGCTGGCGTGCCCCACTAGAATCGGTAGTCCTCCGGCTAAAGGAGTTCAGCTAGGCGAGGATAGTCGGACAAGCCTAATCGGCAAAAGAGGAAAGAAACACAAAGCATAGAAAATCAGAAGGAAAAGCAAAAGGAAATCATGTTCAATACATAAAGATAAGGGGAGTCAAAGCTCCCACAAGTTCACCGGTGCACACGACAAGTTCAACAAAACAGAAACTATTACAATTCCACCCGGCATCCCGGGGATCAGGTCTAGGCGGCATGGCCCTTTCCGTGCAGCTGGTTCTGGCCGACTGTGGCTTTTGGAGGAGGAGGAGGAGGCGTGCTAGACGTTCCGGCTCCGACATCTTCGCCGTTTGGCCGCAGCATCGTATCGACCTCCATATCTGGCGTCTCGGCGGACTCTGAGTCGGTGAGGACTTCATCGACATCGGTGTAGCCGGCATTCTTGGTGGCCGAGGCGCGGTGTTCGGGGTGAGCCTGGCAGACGACAGCGAGGTCTGCAGCAGCGCGGAAGCCTCCGTCGATCTTCTCGATGCGCGTGTCCTTGTACCAAGAGAACATTAGTGCAGTGCCATCTTTGCTCCGGCTCGCGCCGCCAGGTCCGTTAGCCGGTCGATGGTGGTCGGCACCTCCGCAACCTTCGCCGCCAGCTGGGCGATGGTGTTCAGTGCGGCCGCGTCTGGCCATAGGAAGTCGAAGATGACATGGGCAGCCTTCCGCAGCCTCCTCACCGAGAAGGACGACGAGCTCCTATGAGGTGGGCTGCTCGCCCGGCCAGTTCTCCTAGAGCTGGTTGTAAGCTAGCTAGTCTACGCCTGGATAATAGGCTATCAGAAAAAGATAAGTCAGGTCTGGCTACCAGATCTGGGCAAGGGAAAGGGAGTCGGCAGGAAGGTTTACCTTTGGTGGTGCGGCTGATCTATCTCAACTCCTCCAGGAGGGCCTTCTCCCGCTCTTCTAGCCGCTTGACCTTCTTCGCCTGGTCTTTGCACTATGCATCGAGGAGCTCAAGGGCATGGGCCTGGCTGGCGAGGGCACTGTCGCGCTCCTTGATGACGGCCTCCAGCTTGTCCGTCTTGGAGTGCCACTCCTTGTTCTGAAGATGGAGGGAGGAGTTGGACCGGGTGAGGTGATCGTTCGCCTTGGTCAGCCGGTAGATCTCCCACTGGGCGCAGACCATGACGGCTATAAGCATAGCCGGATGTCAGTAAAAAAAGGGGGGTGGAAAGACAGAAGAGGAAACTGTAACCGGATATGGGACCTACTCTGAGAGGTGCCGTTTGCCATCGCGAGCATCAGCTCCAGCGTCCGGCTATCCCAGAGCAAGGGCTCGAGAAGCTTGATCTGCTTCACCGCCACCTCCAAGGTAGCGGCCAGAGCGGCCAAGGACGCGAAGGAGGAGGTGGAGTCACCGACAGTGTTGATAGTCAAAGACTCGTTCCTCTCGCGGAGCGCCACACGCCACTCATCTCCCGGCTCGCTGTCGGAGTTGTCATCGACCACCACCAGCTCCTTGCTGGCTGCGGACGCCCTTGCCACCACAGGGGAACCACCGCCACTGCTCGGACTCAGCGCGGCGGTGCCCGACTAGACTACGGTAGCCGATGGGGCATCTTCGGCCCCGGTTCTTGTAGCTAGATCCGCGCTGGGCGGTGGTGAAGTCCTCGGCGGTGGTGAAGGGGCGACAATGGTGGTGGAGGCCAAATTAGTAGGAGGGGCGCGAGGCGGCAAGGTAGGGGATGCGTGCGCAGGGCTGGAAGCGCTGAAGGAGATCAGCGTGCTACAAGAGCAAAGACGCGTCCAGTAAGAAAAAGAAAAAGAAGCAGGCTAGAGTAGCCGAAAGGAAAAGAACAGAAAAGATAGGCAAAAATGCGTCAAGGAAGGGAAAAGGGCCTTACCCCTAGACGATGGGAGGCGCCACCTTCTTGCGGCCACCCCGGCCTAGAGGCGGCACGCCTGTCCGGCTCCTCTTGGCTGCCAGTTCCTCCACCGCAGGCCGACTGGACCCGCTTCCTCCCGCGGCGAACCAGCTAGAGTCGCCATCCGCCGACTGGCGCCAGCTAGGTTTGGCATCCGGGGCGGCCTCCTCCTCCTCAACAACCGGCACGTGGGGGCCATGCGCCGACTCGTCATTCCGGTTGGGGAAGAGATCAGCGTCACCATCGGACTCCTCGACGGAACGCCGTGTGCACGACTCTGGAATGTCAACCGTGAAGATCTGGAGGGGAGTCTCGCCCTCCTCCCGGAGGATGCAGGGAAAGTTTTGCCGCAATGGAAAAAGACGGGGCATTAGCAGGAAGAGCGCGCGAAGCAAGAAACAGAAGGCAAGGGCAAGGCAGAGGACTTACCCGGGGCGCGCGGTTCTCGTGCGTGTACGGGGCCTGCCCGAACTTCTAATTCTCATGTAGCCTCTCCTTCGTGATCGTCCAACCCACTCCTTGAGGTTGTGGTAGTGGTGATCATGGCGGGACAACCGGGTGGAGTCCAGCCGGCCGGAGTAAAAGCACATCTTGTGCACCCGTTGCTGTAGCGGCATCATCAACCGGGACATCCAGCTGAGCATGATGTCCAAGCCGGTTAAGCTGGCGGTGACGAGTGACCGCATCCGCTGTAGCATCGCATCCGACTCTGGCTTCTCACTGTAAATCTTTAGGTCCCAATGCTGCCGGATGGACTCAACATCCTAGAAAGCTGGCAGATTGATCTGGTAGACATCAGTGACGTTGCGGACGTGGAAGTACGACTGCTGCCACAGTCGGACAGTGTTGTGAACTTGAACTTTGGGTAGCTGGTCTGCGAGCGGGAGTAGAGGGAGGCGCCGCTGCAGGGGACCAGCGGGCCCTGAGCAAACTAGACCTATGGTCGGACGCGAAACAGCCGGTAGAAGAGCCCGAGATCTGGCTGGATCCCGAGGTAGCACTCATAAAAGGCCATGAAGTGGGAGAGGATGCTGATGGCATTTGCGTCAAGGTGGTGGAGGCGCAAGTCGAAGAAGCCAAGAAAGGTGAGGAAGAAGGGGTTCACCGGAAGGGCGAAGCCGCGCGCGAGGTGCGACAAGAAAATCACCCGCTCCTCCTGGGGGTGCAGCGACTCCTCCTCCAGTGGCGCGAGTCACACCACCACCTCCGATTCCGGCAGCAAGACCCGCGTGGTGCGGTATTTCGTGATGTTGTCTTCGGTCACCATCGACCCACACCAAGCACCGCGGTCAGAAGCCATTACCTCCTCGTCGGACGTGGTGGCGGGCACGGAGAAGCGGGGGCCCGTGTCTCCGATGACCTCGAGCAGGCGGCGCAGCGAGTTCGGCAGCGAGCAGGCGGCAGTGGCGTGAGAGCAGGCAGTGTGCGTGTTGACAGAAGTGGCAAAGGAAGAGTGCGGGGTGGGGGGATTGTTCCTCAGGCAGTTTTTAAACCCGGGGGAGGGAAATCGTCTGGGTGGTCACGTGGCGCCCGCTGAACCGCGCCACATCCCCACCAGCGGCTCCAGATCTCGTGTGACGCACCACGAGCACAGAGGATCCTGGGGCGGAAACCGAAGAGGCAGGTGGCGGTTCCCTAGGCGACGTGCGCGATGTGCGATGGGACGCGACGTTGCACATGGCAGCGCAATGATGGCGCGTGCGCGCGTGGCCGGCGTTAGCACTGACATCACGGGTAGCGCAACTGTCAGCGTGTAGCCGGATGAAAATTCAAAAACAAGAAGGAGCGCACGCACATTTCACCCAAGGGAGAAATCCACACGTGCTCAGGGGCTAGTGTCAGGGGGATGACCCCCGGGTAGCCTGGCCGGACAAGAACAAAGGCCGATGGCTCATGTCCGACTAGTAGATCGTAGCCAGACACGGCGCATTATCCCGGCTACCAGACAGTAGCCAGAACAAGGAAGGGAGGCAAGTGTCGGTGGGATGACCCCCGGGTAGGTCAAGACAGGACCAACCGTCCGGCTCCAAGGAGCACATGCCGTCTGGACCCAGGTGAAGGAACCACACCCGGGTGGGGTCTCCACCCAGTCCGCATTCAAGTTTCCCCATCTGGCCCGTCTAGCCGGGTAGCCAGAAGAACCGGCTAGGAGGCCGCTCCTAGCCGTCCGCCTCGGATCCGCTAGCCTTGGTACATGGGGATGACGTTCCTTGCTGAGCGCACCCTTGACCGGATAGACTGGTTGGCCTGGCCGGCGCTACTGGATAACTGCACCAAAGTTGGAGGCTGACGAGCAAAGCAAGGGCTGACTAAGAAAGCCCCGGCTTACGCATAAAGAACCGGCTGACGGATAAAGAGTCGAATGACGAGTAAAGTAGGGGCACTGGACACTGAAGCGTGTACCTCCCTTGTACTGGAGGCTTGACTGGACCCGGGCCTACCTTTTGACCCTGTCCAGCCGGCCCACTTTGTAAGGTCCAAATCCAAACAGTAAGCCCTAGCACCCACCTTGTAAGCTACCTCCTCAACCTGTATATAATGGGGGGTAGTGCTAGGGTTCTAGGGAAGCAGAAAATAGATAGAAGAAGAAGGACTTAGACAATTCCAAGCAAGAAGTAGCTAAGGAAACAGCTCAAGGAGCATCTGTTTTGGACATTCGCCCCCCTTGATAGTAGATCCTTGCAGGAGTAGGAGTTTTACCTCGCCAAGAGGGCTCCGAACCTGGGTACATCGTTGTGTCCGCAATATCTGTGTCTGACCTGTTGTGAGTAGCCACCGATAGCATCCTGATTGTCCCCTTTATGCCATCCCCAATGGCACTGCCGTGTTCCACACCACGACAGTTGGAGCCCACCGTGGGGCACAACGCTTCGGCTGGGATCATCTTTCACATGGGACTTCCGCTCGTCACCGGTGAGCGAGTCGCCTCTGGCCTCGTCCTCACCCTTGGCTCCTATGACTGCGTCCTCGACAACGCATCCTGCTTCACAGAGGGGGTTTTCCCAAGCTGAGGCTCCATCATGCACTTCGGCGGGCACTGCGTCTACGTCGTCACCATCCCTGAGGCATTCCCTCGTGAGGTCATCACCATCTTCAACATGCCCCCTGGCTTCTCCACCTCGCGTATCACCAGCGGTAGTGTCGAGGTCATGATGGTGGGCTCGGTGGAGAATCGTCGCCCACCTCTAGAGCGCAACGTGGACGGCCGCACCACTAACTCACGCCTCCCGAACCTGGACCTAATCAACACGTCCATCGAGCACCTCCGCAACCCCATCACCCCCATCGAGGTGGATCTAGCTACAACTACGGCAGCCCTAGAGACTACCCGCCAGAACCTTCTGGCGGAAGCTGGCAAGGTGGTGACCGCCCAGTGACGGATGAACGCCACCATGCGGGAGTACAACATCGTGCACGGCTTCACGCGCTTGCCTGGCACTAGTCGCCTGGCCCCGCCACAAGGCTGGAACCTTGGTTCGGAGATGGATCACGCCGCTGATCCATGCATGCCCGCAGTGCAGCCGATCTACAGCACCCCCGCCAAAAAACATGAGGGCCGTGGAGGCAGTAGTTGTAGAGCTAAGCCACTTGGAGGGCGAGGAACTGCTCCATCAACAGGCGCGTGTCCAGCTCCTCGTGGTCACATCGAACAAGCAGCAAGCTGAGGCTGAACTCAGCATGGCTAGAAACAGCAGAACCCAACTGACCTGCCGGATGGCGGATCCGGCTGCAGGTGGCAGCAAGGCATCTTCCCCAAATGGAGCAAGGCAGAGCAACCGCCCACGCGGTGGATCTGCAGGCCGTGGGCACAATGCCTGCGACGCGGCAGCTGTTACCAGCAAAAATCATGAGCCAACCGACGAAGCCGGAAAAGGCCAAGCGCTGCCCAAGTCCTGCCTATCTGGCCGGCTGGGACCGCTCAAGCTGGATGAACAACAAGACGCGTGTGCGTGAATCGACCTGCTGGTCCAGTCACGTGCGCTGGAGGAAGAAAGTCCAGCCGGACCAAGATGTTTCGGACCGCGCATCCGGAACAAGCCATTTCCAAAGGGATTTTCGCTCCTAAGGGATACACCAAAGTACAACGGCTCAGTAAAGTCGGAGGACTAGCTGGTGGACTACACCACCGTCGTGGGAATCGCCAATGGCAATCGCCGGGTGGCGGTACGCTACGCCCCCCTCAGACTCCTCGACTCAGCCAGGACATGGCTCAACAGCCTACCCGACAACAGCATCAACGCTTGGATCGATTTCGAGCAGGCGTTCATTCGCAACTTCACCAGCACCTACAAGTGCCTAGGCCGACCTAGCGAGCTTGCTCTCTGCGTGCAGGGCCTAGATGAATCCGATCACTCCTACATCACCCGATGGACGAGCATGCACAACTCCTGTGAGGGGGTATGTGAACATCAGGCGGTTGATTTCTTCATCAACGGCTACAGAGACGGCACTATGCTCAAGCATAAGCTCTGCCGGGTGGAACCCACGACCATGGCAAAGACCATGGCCATCGCGGACAAGTACGCCACGGCGGACGCGGCAATGAGAAGATTCGTCTGGGTGGACGACCAAGGGCAAATAACCATCGATGTCACCGTAGATCGGCGCCAGCCGGAGGGAAATGGCCACCATTCTAGGCGGCATGATAACCGCCATGGCAAAATAAAGGACAACCAGCCAGACCACCAATATGGCTCCAGGCAGGTGGTGGCAGTGCAGGAGGATCCGGCTGCAGGCGGAAGCTAGAGACAGAAGCCTGATAACCGGCCTCCAAGGCCCAAGTACACCATCGAGTCGATGCTTGATGGGCCGTGCAAGTTCCATAGCGGAGGCAACAAGCCGGCCATGCATACCACACGCCAGTGCACCTGGACGAAGAAAATGGCGGAGATCACTGGCGCACCGGCTGGACAGGCGCCGCCTCCTCTAGCCGGCGGGCCGCTGGGCGATCGCAATAACCAGCGTCGAAGGGAAGACGACGACAACAAATACCCCCGCCAGGTGGGAAACTACCACATCTTCACCACGAAGCCGGAGACCAAGCACAACAAGAGGCGTCGTGAGGCGAAAGTGAACGCAATCGTTCCTCCCGTTCCCCAGTACCTCAACTGGTCAGAGCGAGAAGTTGCATGGAGCCGAAAGGACCAGCCAGCTGAGCTGCCTAACCCAGGCACCTACGCAATGGTTCTGGATCCTATCATTGTCTCCCAGAAGCATTCCTACAGGTTCTCTCGCGTCCTCGTAGATGGAGGGAGCAGCATCAACCTCCTGTACCGCAGCACGCCCGACCGGCTCGGTATCAGCGAGTCACAGCTGGAGCCGTCAAGCACCTCCTTCCACGGAGCCGTCCCAGGTCCGTCGCACTCCCCAATCGGCAAGGTCCGGCTGGACGTCATCTTCGGCGCGGAGGACAACTTCTGCGGCGAGCCCATCTGGTTCGAGGTAGTCAACCTCTGTAGCGTGTACCACACAATCCTAGGACGCCCATCGCTCACCAAGTTCATGGCGGTACCACATTACGCATACCTCAAGATGAAGATACCAGGGCCCAAGGGCGTCATCACCGTGGCTGGCTGCTACAGACGATCTGTGGAATGTGCCACAGACGGGTCCAAAATAGCGGAAGCCATGATCATCGCAGAAGAAAAACGCGTAATCATGCAGAACGTGGCGGCCCTACAGAAGAACATGCCAGCTAGCGAGCCCTCGCCAGGCGGAGAGGCATAGTTCAAGCCGTCCAAGGGCACGAGGAAGATCCTGCTAAACAAGGCCGAGCCAGACAAGTTCATCCTGGTCGGAGATGGCCTTGATAATAAATAGGAAAGCGCGCTCGTCGACTTCCTCCGTGAGAATCGAGATATCTTTGCATGGTCCCCCAAGGACATGCCAGGTGTTTCGAGGGAGCTTGTCGAGCACTCTTTACATGTCAGGCTGGACACGAAGCCGGTCAAACAGTCACTACACCACTTCGTGGAAGAAAAACGAAGAACAATTGGGGAGGAGATCACCCGGCTGCTCGCATCCAGATTCATCATGGAGGTTTTCCACCCATAATGGCTGGCAAACCCCGTACTCGTGCTGAAGAAGAACAAGACTTGGCGCATGTGTGTTCATTACACCAGTTTGAACAAAGCATGCCCCAAAGATCAATTCGCCCTGCCAAGGATAGACCAAGTGATCGATTCCATGGCCGGCTACGAGCTGTTGTTGTTTCTGGACACGTATTCCGGCTACCACCAGATCCGGTTGAACCCCGCTGATCAAATAAAGACAACATTCATCACTCCTTACGGAGCATACTGCTACACCACAATGTCGTTTGGACTGAAGAACGCTGGAGCAACATACCAGCGCTGGATGCAGAAGTGTTTGCAGACCCAAATTGGCAGAAACGTACACGCCTACGTGGATGATGTGGTGGTCAAGACCAAGGAACGCTAGACACTCCTGGAGGATCTGAAGGAAACATTCATCAACCTCCGCTGGTTCGAGATGAAGCTAAACCCGAAGAAGTGCGTGTTCGGCGTCCCAGCCGGCCAACTCCTCGGTTTTCTCGTATCTGAATGAGGAATCGAGGCAAACTCGGAAAAGATCGGCTCTATCGAGTGCATGCAGCTGCCCAAGAACTTGAGGGATGTCCAGAAGTTCACCGGGTGCCTGGCCTCCCTCAGCCGGTTCATTAGCTGGCTGGGCGAGAAAGCACTCCCACTGTACCAACTCATGAAGAAGACGGACAAATTTGTATGGACATCACAGGCGGATGAAGCCTTACGTGACCTCAAGCGCATGCTCACCTCACCACCTATTCTGGCAGCACCAGTAGCAAAGGAACCTATGTTGATGTACATCGTGGCAACAAACAGGGTTGTCAGCGTGGTGTTGGCGGTGGAAAGGCCAGAAGAAGGAAAGGCGCAGCCGGTGCAACGACCGGTGTATTACCTGAGTGAAGTACTCTTGCTCTCAAAGCATAACTACCCTCATTATCAGAAGCTAGTATACGGCGTGTACATGGCCGCCAAGAAGTTGAAGCACTACTTCCAAGAACATTCCATCTGGGTGGGGGCACTAGCGCCACTATCAGAAATCATCGGCAACAGAGATGCCACAAGCCGGGTGGCGAAATGGGCCATAGAGCTCGCCGCCCACAACATACAATATGAGCCAAGAAAGGCGATCAAGTCTCAAGCCTTGGCGGATTTCCTCGTCGATTGGGCATAAACACAGTACCTACCGCCTTGCCCTGACTCCACGCATTGGAAGCTACATTTCGATGGCTCCAAGATGTATGGAGGGCTCAGAGCCGGAGTGGTCATGACCTCTCCAAAAGGAGATCGGCTAGAATACGTGCTGCAAATCCACTTCCGCGCGTCCAACAACATCGTTGAGTATGAAGCGCTCGTCCATGGCCTCAAGATGGCAAAGGAAATAGGCATCCAATGCATCCTATGCTTCGGCGATTCTGATGTGGTGGTGCAACAAGTGTCAGGCGATTGGGACACTAGAGATGCAAACATGGCTCTATATCGTTTCTTCGTACAGCAGCTATGCGCCTGTTTCGAAGGATGCGAGTTTCACCATGTTCCCAGGGTAAACAACGAGGCCACAGACATGCTCGCCCACATCGGGTCAACAAGACAGCCAATTCCGCCTGGAGTCTCCCTCGAGCACCTGCGCAAGCCATCAATCACACTGTCTCCCGAATCCGACTCCATAGTGTTAGATGCGGACCCGGGGACTGCCGGCTCCAAGACCTCCGCGACGGCTGCGCCACACCTAGGGACTGCCACCTCCAGCCTAGAGGCTACCGGCTCCGCCGCTCCACCCGGTCGGCCTCCAGACGAGCACGACCCAGTCATCCGGGCAGAAGTGAATCTGCTGATGCAGGCAATGTACGCCATCCAGGAAACCCCAACATGGGCCATGCCGTTCATGGAGTTCCTGGCCAAAGGAGAGCTGGCCGAAGAAGAGGTACATGCAAGGAAGGTGAAGCGCAGAGCCAGCGCATACACCATCATCAACAACAAGCTCTACAAGCGAAGTGTTGGCGGCATCTATCAACGATGTGTGGGCCAAGAGGAAGGAATCCGGCTGCTGGTCGACATCCACCAGGGAAAATGCGGACACCACGCGTCGTCATGGGCCATAGTGGCGAAGGCATTCCTCCATGGGTTCTACTGGCCCACGGAACTGGAAGACGCGGAGAAGATCGTCAAATCCTGCAATGGGTGTCAGCGGTTCAGCCAGCAGAAGCACACTCCGTCTGCAGCACTCAAGGCGATCCCCATCACCTGGGCGTTTGCCATCTGGGGGCTAGACATGGTTGGCCCTTTCAAGACGGCCAGATCTGGCATGACCCACTTGCTGGTGGCGGTGGACAAGTTCACCAAGTGGATAGAGGCAAAGCCAATAAAGAAGCTGTATGGACCAACAGTGGTCAAGTTCTTCATCGACATAATTACACGCTTTGGCTACCCCAACAACACCATAACCAACAACGGCACAAACTTTGCCAAGGGAGCTTTCGCGCGATTCTGCGGAGATAAGGGCATCTGCCTGGACCTCACATTTGTGGCACACCCCCAGTCCAACGGGCAGTGCGAGCGAGCAAATGGCCTGGTCCTAGTCGGAATCAAGCCCTGACAGATCGAACCACTGATGCGATCCCCTGGCTGCTGGATTGAGCAGCTACCGGTTGTACTCTGGAGCCTTCGCACCACGCCAAACCGGTCCACCGGCTACACTCCTTTTTTCCTCGTTTATGGGGCGGAGGAAGTCTTGTCCACCGACATCGAGTTCGACGCACCCCGCAAACTGCTCTACATGGAACAACAGGCCAAAGAAGCACAGGAAGACAGTGTCAATCTCCTTGAAGAAGCACGCGAGCTGGCCTTGTCCATATCCGCCATCTACCAGCAAAACCTGTGTCTCTACCACGCTAGCCGGATACGCAGTGTCTCGTTCTGCGAGGGCGACCTGGTGCTAAGGCTAGTTCAAGACACCAAGGGGATGCACAATCTGTCTCCGCCTTGGGAGGGCCCATTCATCATCAGCCGGGCACTGCAGAACAACTCGTACTACCTCATTGACGCCCGCAAGCCGGAAAAGAACAAGATGGACCGCTCAGGCGAAGAAACTGAATGCCCATGGAACGCGAGCCTGCTTCGCCCCTTTTACACTTGAGCAAGAAGTGTATGTATCTTACCCTCATGTAACGAAAAAGCATGGGAGCCTTGACATAGTCTCGGGGACTCCGTGATAAATAAACAAGTCATGCTGCGCAAGTTGGTTTTCCGACTGCATTACTCTAATCCTAGAGCCGGCGATCCGTCTCGGGGACTCACCGGTTGGCCCAGACGACTGCGCGACCCTCGTGGCAAAGTACTGTACGCGGTTCCTAAGGCTTCCTCTTCGGTTCTAGCTGCAGACCGCAAGCCGGCTGACAGTTCCGGAGAGCAGAATGCTCGAAGGCCCTTACACGAAAAAGCTATGAGGAAAACAAAAACGTCTGGACGACCCGGTTGCGCTCGCTCAAAGACAATGACCCAAACCCAAAGTATCGTGCAGTACGCCTACTAAGCTAACCCTTCGAGTCCGGCTAAAAGCCAGCAAGCGAATGGCATCAAAACTGGCCAATGCTCACCGAGAAAAGGGCAAAGACATTGGATTTGCACGAAACAACAGAAATTTCAAAACTAGTAACTCTAAGATTACAGTCTAAACTTGTATATGCTTAACCAGGTAAACAACTTGTTTGTTTCTATGCTTGCATGAGCCAAAGTTCGACGACAAACACACAAGCCGGAGGCAGGTGGCTTCCAAACAGCAGCAAAGCAGGACAAAGGAGCTTCGACCGGGCTGTATTCTCCAGCCGGCCCGAACCTCGGGGACTACACCCTGTGGGTGCGCTCGCGCGCCCCCACATATAAACAAGCATGCAGAAAATGCAGAACAGAAAGTGCAGGCAAAAGAGAACAAGCAAACATACAGAGGGAGACGATGCTTCCTCAAGAGTTCAGTAACCAAAAGACAATTGTTTGCACAGGCACAGCAAAAAGATGAGTTTGTCAATCACAAATACTCCCGGCATACCGGGGATCAGGTTCACTAGGGCTTAGAAGGTCCAGAGGCATTAGTCGGAGCGCGGCTACTGGAGGCAACGTCCGTCGAGGCGGTCTACGGCGCAGCTGGAGCATCAGTGTGTGGCACATCCGGGCTGTGGTAGTACCACTCCGTGCCGGCTGGGTTGCTGAAGTCCCTGTCCAGTGCAACGAAGCTCCCGATCATCACGCCACAGGAGCGGATATCAGGAACCTTGGCGCGAAGCTGATCATAGGTGGTCCCTTGGCAAAATCCACGGGAAAGGCTCCGCAGATCCACGTCCGGGTACTAGGACTTCAGCAGTGCTAGCACCATCTCCGTGCCACCCCCGAGCCGCCCACTCCCGGGCCACATTCATGAGGTCTGGAGCACCCATAAGATGCTTAGCCAAGACATCCATGGTGGCGGGCGGGGTGACCTCGGGCCAGACGTAGTCGAAGACCTCGAGAGCGGTTGTGCGAAGCCGGTTCGCCTCCTCGCTGACGACCGCCAAAAGCACCCCCGAGTGGAGATCCCAGTCCGGATCCGTCTCAGGAATCTGGCCCAGCACCTGATATGTCACCTCAGGATATTGATCTGTAGCCGGAAAAAGAAACAATAATCAACACTTACTACAAAGGGTAAAGCTACAAAATTGGCTTAGGTCAAGGGCAGCACTTACTGACAACGATCTCAGCGATCTGGCAAAGCTCTGACAACGCCGCCACCTCCTTGGCCTTGGAAGCCTTGAGGGCATCCGCCTGGGTGGCATAAACCCCTCCAAGTTCTTCAGCGCCTCAGCCCGGGTGTCCGCCGTCTTCTTGGCCCTCCCAGCCTTGATCTCCATCTGCTCCTGCTGTGCAGTCAGTTTGGCGATCTGTTCTTGGTGGGTCTTGTTGGACTCCTCTAGCCGAGCGACCTCCTCCCTCAGCCGGGCCAACTTGCGGTCCCGGTCCACCAACAGAGCTACAGGAGGGTAACCAATACTCAGCAAGAAGCGCGTGAAATCGCGCAATTGAGAAGATACAGCAGAGCGAGCAATCTTACGGCCCAGGTCCCGCAAGGTCTTAGTGGCGTCAGCAAGAGCCCTCTGTACAAGAAAAGTGGAGATAAAAACCAAAAGAACCAATTACATTGCAAGACAACGAAAAAACACCAAGATCGGTGACAGAGTACATACCTCGACGGAGGCCCCCAGCGCCCTGGCTTGGCCGAGCCCCTGCTCCAGCGCCCCTACCAGCTGGCAGGCCTGGCCAACAACCAGAGGTGCCGCCTTTGACAACTGCACCAAGAGAGCGTCCAGTGGCGGTGCGACCCGTGCCGGCGTCCAGCCGGTGACCTGGAGGTCATCGTCACTCACCGGAGCCACAGAGGGCTCACCTTTCGGCTGGACGGAGGCCTCCGTCTGCCGCACCTCTACCGGCTCCTCCACCCGGTAGGTGCCAGAGTCAGCACCCACCATCGAGCCGGGGGAAGGCGCGGCCGCGCCGGCATGCCCGAGCAGAAGACCCTCAACAAGCCGAGAGACGACCCTGGCCCGATGAAGCATCGCGGGCGCAGCCGGTGGCACCACCTCCGCCGCGTCTGCACCGGCTCCAGTCGGTGGAGCCTCGGGGCCTGGAGCCGGCGCAGCCTCGGACGCCGGAGCCGATGCAACACTGGGAGCCGGAGCCAGCACACTCGCCTCCGCAGCAGGCGGAGGGGCGGACACGGTGGCGATGGTAGTGGAGCCGGGCAAGGCCATAGCCTCGCTGCAGAAGCACAAGGAGTGAGCAACGAAAATACGAGTAAATCAATACAAGTCCCAGGAAGACAAAGGCATCTACCCGGCAACGCTCGGCATGGTGGCCGCAGGGTGGGGGCGGCGCGCCTTCTTGGCGCCACCTCTGGCTGGAGCAGCGATGGTGGTGGCGACCCATTTCCCCTGCCCCTAGGAGCAGCGACCTCAGCCAGGTCCACGTCCTCGCCGTGGGCAGCTATTCCAAGTGTAAGCAAAATGTCAAGATTACGACCATGGGCATAACAAGGGCATGGCAGTCAAAGGCAGAGGACACATTCTCACCGGGTGGGAACTCGCATCCCTCGTCGGCCCGCATGGGGAACCGCTCCGGCTCTGCCGCCAGAGCCTTCGCCGGCTTGAAGTCCACGGTGAAGCTAGGGAGCTCGGTGTCCCCCATGCCGTCCTCCGCTAGCTACGCCGTGAAAACCTACTCAACAAGGGAAGATAAGAGGCACGAAATGGGAGTCCCTCAGGTAAATCCACCCGGAGAAGAGCAAGAAGAACGTACCTTCGACGAAAGCCAGCCGTGGTGGTACAGCCGACAGGAGAATGCCTAGTCATCCTCTAGCGCCTCCTTCGAGATGGTGGCAATCCACTCGCGGAGGGCGGCGCGTGGCACCTCTAGCCGGGACACCCGGGTGGGGTCCAGATGGCCGGAGAGGTGGCACATCTTGTGTCACCGGTGCTGCAGCGGGAGCACGCGGTTCACCATCCAGGATAACAGAATATCCCAGGCGGTGAGCCGCTCCTTGTCCACGAGGATGGCCAGCCGGGCGCCCATCCGATCGATGTCGTCCTAGGCGCCCAGGTGCTGGACGGTCTAGGCCTTCCAGCTGGAGGGGACATTGGCAAAGGCGGGGACCTTGATGAAGTCCATCTCCGTGTTGTTGTGCACGTAAAAATACAAGCGCTGCTAGAGCTTTACGGTGTCGGGGAGCTCCAGGCGCGATATGGCGCTGATGGCCACGGGTAGATGGCGCAGCAGCCCGTCTCCGTCAATGGGTCACCCTTCCCCACCACCTGCACCTTGAAATAGAAGAACTTCAAGAAATTCGCGGCATCAGGGCAGACGCCGAGGAACACCTTGCCGCAGGCCGCGTGATGCGACAGCATCGACACGGTGTTGGCTCCGAGGTGGTGGAGCTGCGGGTCGAAGGTGACCAGCAGCTCCAAGATGAAGCGGCTCAGCGGTAGCCCGAGGCCACGAGCGAAGTGGGTGAGGAATACGATGGCCTCATCGGGCTGGGGGTTAGGTACCCGCTCACCCTCCGGCGCGAGGCGGTGCTTCACCAACCGCTCCGACGGGAGGAACTTCCCCCGCCGGTATTTCTTCACCAATTCCTCAGTCACATACGACCCCCACCAGACACCGGCGACTTCGGGCAGCATGTTGCCTGGAAAAGTAGCCGTGATGGAGGCATGGGGTCCCGTTGTCGAAGAAGACGAGCGACACCGGCGACCAAGAAGTGGTGGCGCAGGAAGGCAGTGAGAGGCTAGAGCGCAAGGGAGAACAAGGAGGCAGGCGCAGGAAGACAAAGTGACGAACCACTACTCCTTGGCGCACGTATTTATTAGGGAAAAACAGCCATGACGGTTCCCCTACCTCTGCGCCACATGGCAAGCAACGGCCCCCACTCCACCACACCGGTTCCCCTCCCTCCACGCCATGTGGTAAGCAACCATCCCACCGTCCCACGACGGTTCGGGGTGGATCGCGTGCGCCAGCGCCACGCGCATAGAAGATCAAGTTGAAGTTAATGCGGGAGGCAAACCGCGCCCACGATCTCCAAGTGGACATAGTGATGAAGGCATGCACATTGTTACCAAAAAACTGCCTTGGCATACCCGAAAGTCAAACTGACGCGACGCCCCCCAGAAACGGCAGGCGTGGCTGACGCAAGTGCCGACGCCAGCAAATTGGCGATCCCTCTCCCGGCCGGATGCGGCAACCGGTAAAGAAGATCACCATTCACACCCTGTGGGTGGGACCATCTGCTCCGTAGCCGGTGAACCCTAGCCGAGCAAACAACACAAAATCTCAAGCCGGTACAAGACAAGGACTACATGACAAAGATTACAAGACAAAGACTACGAGACAAATGAAAACGACAAAGTGTCTGCACCATCAATCATTTCAAATGAGCACGCAAGAACTTCTCCACAGGGCCAAGTACTAACGCGCTCGGGGACTAGTGTCGGGGGGGTGACCCCCAGGCAGGTCAAGACGGGACCAACCGGCCGGCTCCAAGGAGCACATGCCGTGTGGACCCAGGTCAAGGAACCACAACCAGGTGGGGTCTCCACTCGGTCCACATTCAAGTTTCCCCAGCTGGCCCGTCTAGCCGGGTAGCCAGAAGAACCGGTTGGGAGGCCGCTCCTAGCCAGCCGCCTAAGATTCACTGGCCTTGGTACGGGGGATGACACTCCTTGCTTAGCGCACGCTTGACTGGACAGGCTGGCTGGCCTGGCCGGCGCTACTGGACAACTGCCCCAAAGCTGGAGGCTAACGAGCAAAGAAAGGGCTGACGAAGAAAGCCCCGGCTTACGCATAAAGAACCGGATGACGGATAAAGAGCAGGATGACGAGTAAAGCAGGGGCGTTGGACACTAAATCATGGACCTCCCTTGTACTGGAGGCTTGACTGGACCCGGGCCTACCGTTTGGCCCTGTCCAGCTGGCCCACTTTGTAAGACCCAAATCCAAATAGTAAATCCTAGCACCCACCTTGTAAGCTACCTCCTCAACCTGTATATAATGGGGGTAGTGCTAGGGTTCTAGGGAAGCAGAAAATAGATAGAAGAAGAAGGACTTAGACAATTCCAAGCAAGAAGTAGCTAAGGAAACAGCTCAAGGAGCATCTGTATTGGACATTCGCCCCCCTTGATAGTAGATCCTTGCAGGAGTAGGACTTTTACCTCGTCAAGAGGGCTCCGAACCTGGGTACATCGCTGTGTCCGTAGTATCTGTGCCCAACCCGTTGCAAGTAGCCACCGGTAGCATCCTGATTGTCCCCTTTATGCCATCCCCGATGGCACTACCGTGTTCCACACCATGACAGCAAGGCAGAGATCCGGCTACACGGACGCAGCCGGACGTAATCAGGATAGAGGAAGGGTGACGTGCTGCACAGTGTATGGTAGGCCCTGGTACAACGATAAGACACACCACTACGAGACCATACCAAATACTTTGTGGCTGATGGGGGCATAGTGGCCGGTTGCTGACGACAGGCTTGCACGGTGTTCAATATTCCCACGACGACTTGCACGGCGCGTACTCACGACGAGACCCGCCACCACTCGGTACTGTGGATGACCAACCGGCTGGGGCCTTCATGTGGGACCCGCTAGCCGGACTGGACAGTAAGATTGCTCAACCCAGCCTATATAAGGGGGGCAAGGCTCTCGTAGCAAGGGTTGGCATTTGAATATCTAGATAGTCCATACAGCTTGAGGAGCAGCTTGTATTCTAGATATCTCCCATAGTCAGATTGCAGGAGTAGGGGTGTTACCTCCATACGAGGGCCCTGAACTTGGGTACTTCGCATGTCCAGCTACACTTCTTTGTACCCAATCATGCCTACGGACACCGTCGAAGGCTTCCCTACCGTTTTCCCATACCTCTATCTAGCCTTCTCAGGCATTGTCGTTCCCAACACAACGACATATGGGATAAAAGATAATAATAAGCACAATCATGTGTAATGTTCTAATAGAGATAATCTATTGTGGGTAACACATCCTAATATACTAGAGCCCCTGCGAGAAGTAGGCATAACAATAGTCTTTTGATCCAACCGAGTACACCTTGAAGCACCGGGTTACAAATGGTTATTAAGTGAAAAACATAGATCAAAGCCATAAGAGGTGATGTTGCTGTTGATCCCGAATGGGTCGCGAAGGAAGACCGTACCACCCATTTTGTCACTGGGTTTCCTATGAGATCGCCGCTAGCCAAGTATCTCACCTCAAGCCTTTATCAATCTTAGGGATCTTAGGTACCTACAAGTCCAAAGATCGAGGCAAGAGACAAAGAAACAAAAGATACAAATCTCTCTTTCAAACAATACACAGAACCCCCATAGATTAGATGCACATAATTGTTGCGAGGTTTCTCCCCAACCCGCAGCCCATGAGGACTGCTCACTTATAACAATAAGATCAAGGATAGAAAACATTGTGCAAAATACTTAGATTGAAATAAAATATTCTTACAATGGTCGCCGAATCACAAGGAGATCTCAAGTACAAAGTAATGACTATGGCTAATGGAGGGGATGTAAGATGGAAGGGATGGACCATGGTGTGGATATCCTTTGGTGTTGTTGTGATGCAATATGAGAATGGCGGCCCTCTGTGTGGCGGACGAGGCCTCAAAATATATATGCATCTTCATGAAAGTTGTAGGGTTTGACAAGACGAAGCCACCACCACATGGTACGGGTGGACGTTATGGGTGTACCCTGCCCGTATCAGTGGTCATTACGGCTGCAGACGCCTAGCAATTGCTCCAGAATTACTTGGTCATGTGGACTTCGTCAAAATCTTCATTATGACTCTTGATTTTGCATTAAAAAAACGTGATTTCCTGCACAACACAAATCAAAGCAATGGTTTGTATATCTTTGCAATAATTAGTCATTAGTAGCAAGGCTAGAGAGTTTCTTGCCAATTGCTTGACTAAAAACAATGTTTAAACATGGGAAAGGATGGCCATTTTTAGAGCCATCAACCTCCCCAAAGCTCAAATCTTGATCTCCCCTGAGCAAGAAGAAACAAAAGAACTATAAGGAATTCAGCGTTTAAACTTGAAACAACGAGAATATGAATTCCCTTATGGTTGGCAATCATATGCGTCCATCACTTCATCCATTTGAAAGGCTCATCAAAGTTAGAGAGATGACAAGAATACTATACAAGCTTCGGTAAATCAATACAATCAAAGTAGAGTTTAATATAGGTATAAATAACTACAAGTGTAACAATCAATCCAATTCTTCTAGTTAAATCAATACAATCAAGGAACACTAGGATGTTTTAATATAGAAAAATTGAGTAAGAGAGTTCATGTCCTAAGTAGCATAATAGTGAAGTGTCTTATTGACACCCACATCAGTAAATCAAGGCTATCAAAACACTTCTATTCCAATCATTGCCTTTCAAGAAAATTCATAAAGTAGTAATGAGACCATGCCAAGGACTTGTTATGTGGATCTTCATATATATATATATATATAATTTTTTTTCTCTTCCTTCTTTCAAGGATCATTGAGTGATTCTTTTAAACAATGGTTGCACAACCTTTGAGAGTACCAATACTTTATCCTATTATGGTGACATTTATGCCACCTATGTCATCAACTCATAGCCGAAATTAGGGGTTATACCATAGATCATTCGTAGGCCAACAAAGTTGTTGGCATCCAAATGTGTGCATGAGAAACATAGAACTCTTTAAATAGTACCACCATTTGATCAACAAGGTTAGCTTTGGCATGCATCACAATTACCACTAGACTTCATTTTAATCAAACAACTCCTTTCAAGGGTGTCGTCAAGTCTATCAAAACATATATGGGGTTAAGTATCTTCAAGGGTAAACTCTCAAGACAATCATTCTTCAAACAAGTCATAAATTTTAGACTTTTTCTTATTGTACTTGTTTGGCAATATTTTTTTCAAGGCAAGACTCGGTTAGCTAAAAGAATTAGAGCAAAAGCTTCCACAACTAATCATTCATTCAAACAAAAAGCTTTACTCTAACTATTTTGAATTACTCCCACTAGCATGGCATCTTAGCAAATCAACCAACTAAAATAAACAATTCAAACTTCAAAAGTGTGAGACATAGGACATACCTCTCATGAGAAACTTCATAATCCTCTTCCTTATAGGGATGTGTTCCTTCAAAACTCAAGTGAAATCACTCTCATAATAAGATTAAAGCAAAGAAGCAAAGTGTGAATCCACTTTCATGAAAAAGGAAAGAGGGAAAAATATTTTTGTATTTTTGAGGATAGTGATTAGAGAATAAAAAAGAACTTGCGACCAAGAAAGGAACTAAGAAAATAAAAACAAACGAAAATTAAAGAACAGCAAAGCAAAGTGTTGGAACAAACCAACATGAGTGTTTCAAAGCTCGCAAGGAGCTGGTGTATAACCTCATTATTACACAAATAAAATTGTCGGGGAACACATCCCCAAGGTCAGGCTTTTGCAAGCCCTTTTGTTGCTCATTATGGTGGTGGTGGATAATCTCCCACGTTCCATTGGCTGCTCCAATCATGGAACTGGGTGGCGAGGTTGGTAGTAACATCTCGAAGGTTGAGGGAGAGGTTGTTCATGTTTTAGATATTTCCTTCGAGAGCATAAATATCTTCACAGGTAATGTAGTAGTTTGGTGGCTTCACATCTTGTTCGGGTCCTTCTTGTTCTACTTCTTCATCTTCTCCTTCCTCTCCCATGGGTACTTCTTGTTGGGGTAGACCTGCCTCAACCTGCGCATCGTAACAGAAATGTCCCTCCTCGATAGAGGATAGACCATTAGGCAAAGGAGCTGGGATCAAGTGATCCGCCCCAGATATATCAATGAAGTATCTACCATTGGTTCTAGAAATCATACCACACGCTCTTAGAGTCGAAAAACCAAGACAACGACTTCCTACCAATGGTTGGATATTAACTACGTTGACTTGAAGTGAACATGCAAGAACGGTTATGACTCCTCCTCCGCATATGGGACCTTGATACTATAGGGCTTGATTCTTAAGGTAAAACAAAAGAAGGCTGCCCAAATTTGGCGTTAAGTGATAGTTAGGAATAGCAGATTTAGTGAGGATCATCATGTCCTCCTCATTGACTCTAGTAAATTCACAACATGCCTGCTGGGTGTTAGCACTAACATAAAACAAATAATGAAAAATAGGATGATAAATTTGGTTCCCATTGGGTGTGTTTCCATGAATTCTCATTTTATTAAAGTACTCCCAAGGTGTTGGATTTAGAACAAAGGTGGTGGAGCGAATGTCGGTGGAGTTGTTGGCAAAACCAAAGTAGTGAGCCCATTGGTCGAGTGTCAAGGAGTACTCACGGTTCATAAGATGGAAGTTGATGCGATCAACTCTAGGCATTTGTTCCTGGGAACAATAGTTTGAGCACACCGAATGTGTCAAGGTTCTGAGATACTCAAGCGTCAAGCGGTGGTACGTGGTGACATCCTGAAAGACAAAGTCATACAAACCAACATTGTTGCAAAGTAAATTGAAATCAACATGAATGCCAAGTTGGTTCAGTATATAGGGACACACCCACTTGGTGGACTTGATTTCTTGGAGCTTGAGACGGTTGAAACGGTTCAGCTGAAACTCCTCAGTGAACTCGATACCAAGTGACTCGGGGGTCAACGTATCAACAGATGTTGCGGCTTGTTCTGCAGCCATCAAACATGTACGGCTCCTTGTGTTCATCTAAAACAAAATAAATAAAAATGCTAATTAAAATTTTAGTCCAACAAAAAACATAGCATAAACAATCCTCTACACTTGTTACAAAAGTCTAGAGTGATAATGGTAAAAGATTGAGCAGAGTTTTGATGCAAATAAGTTAGGGGTCGGAGAAGAGAAACATACCTTAGATCGATTGGGTGCGAGGAATCAAAGAAAAATTGAATAAAATTGAAGATCCAATATGGAGGTGGTCTAGAGTTTGGAGGTACAAGAAAGAGAAGTTTTTGTGTTTTGGAAATTTAGGGGTACCTCCTCCTGGGATGATATGGCGGCCGGGTATGTGGTATGGGCGGGCGGTACGGTCGGAGCTCGCCCGTACTGAGTGCATACCTTGGGGTCGAAGGACTCATTTCGGTGGCGCACTTGGTATGGGTGCGCGATACGGTCGCGCGCACCTGTACTGCTGGCCGTTATGCATGCAGTATGTTTGCTTGAAAACTGATGTTTTTCTCGAGGATACGGTACGGGCGAGTGGTACGACCGCCTTCGGTCGTACCAGTGGTCATTGCAGCCACTAAGTCTTGTGGTAAAAATCAATATTTCTACTTTCCAGAGCTTCGATGTGGTACGAGCGCACGGTACAGGGTCTCCTGGTCGTACCCATGGTCATTGCGCGGCCAGTAAGCTACAAAACTTATAGAATTTGGTTAGTATCTTTGTGCTCCTTTACACATCTTAGCAAGTGAGAAAATAACAGCAAATAGACTTCATAAAAATTAGCAATACCTTTTAGGCCATGTGTTAGTGAATAAAAGATCGAGGATTACCTTATTTTCTTCTCCTCTCTCCAAAGGCCTTCTTGAACACTCCTTATTAAAAACAAAAACAAAACTAACACAAGAGTAAAAACTTTTATTTCACATGCATTGCCTCCCATGAAGCTCTTCTAGTTAAGATCAACTAGCTTGACCGAGATGGTGATCATTTAGGTTTGGTGAGTGGAACACCCATTCAAAGTAATTGGCTTTCAGTGTAATTATACCATCATCATCATTATTAGTTTTGGCCTTCTTCTTCCCAGGGAAGTGGACTATAAAAGGATCTCTAAACGATAGTCTATTCTCACATTCCCTTGTAGATTAATTAAAGCTTTAATGGTTCTTAGGAATGGCCTACCTAGAATTATAGGTGTTATGGGATCTTCATGCATGTACACTATAACAAGATCGATAAGAGCAATACTTCCTTTAATTTCAACTACTATGTTTTCTTTTATCCCAACAGCTTGTTTATAAGTTGAATTGGTAAGATGAAGTCTCAATCCAATGGTTGCAAAAGGCCCTAGGTTTAACTTGTCAAATAGACTCTTGGAAATTCTTGAGACGCTTGCACGAAGATCACAAAGTGCAGATATCTCATTAAAACCAATTTTAATTTTAATACTGGGCTCAAATATATCTTGTAGCTTAGTAGGAAGCTTATCAACTAGTCTTTTATAGTCCATTTCTAAATCTTGAACCTTAGATGCTACATGTTGAATAAATTGTTGGTACATAGCATCATTACCTTGTTCTAGAGTAGGATTCTTTATGGTGATCATCTTTAGTAGATCTTCCACGATGTATTCAGGTGTTGGCGCGTTGCTATAGTCTAGCTCTTCAGGCTTTTCTTCATTCATTTCCATCCTCGTCATCTTGAGGTCTTCTACCGGGTTTGGCTCAGGATTTCTAGCAAATTTTGCTAGTATGAAAGCTTGGCTCTCAGCTACCTTGCCCAATTGAGCCTCCATGGTCTTTTTCCTTTCCCGTAGAGCCCGCACATCATTTCTAATTGCAACGGCTTGATTATATAATTTACCAATACTACTCTCATGGTTCTCCGTGATTTTAATAAGCATATTATTTTTCTCGATTATGTTCAAATAGGAGATTGCCATGATTTGCTCAATTATGATTATCATAATTATTGTAAGGAGCTCCTATAGGATTAGAATAATGTTATGAACATTAGAAGCAAAATTTTGGTTCTTCCAAGCAGGATTATAAGGAGCACGAGCTATAAAATTAACATCATTAACATCGGTAGGGATAGCATTAACTTGGGTATCTTTCTTACCCTTTACTATGTTGAGTAACTCGTCTACCTTAGAAGTAAGCTCTTCATTGTTTACCTTAGTGATTGAATTCACCCTTTTTGAGGTTCTTTACACATGCCATTGGGCATGGTTGTTTTGCATATCATCAAGTAATTCTTTGCAACACTCACTTGCTTTCCCATGATTGTTCCTCCTGATGTAGTATCTAGCATAGACTTAGACATTGTGTTATGGCTATTATAAAATAAATGCAATATAAGCCATTCTTCCATCCCATGACTAGGACAGTTCATTACGGCTTCTTTCATCCTTTCCCATGCAAGTGCTAGTGGCTCTCGATTTTCTTGTCTAAAACTTTTAATGTTGGATCTTAGTTGCATAGTTTTAGCTGGGGAAAAAATTTAGTCATAAAAAGATTAGTGCATTCCTCCCAGGATTTAATAGTGCCCTTAGGTAGAGCTAGCAACCAGTCCTTAGCCTTTCCTCTTAGAGAAAAAGGAAACAAATGTAATTTAATAGCATTTGGAATTACATCCTTAATACGCATCATATCGCAAATTTCAGTAAAAGTATTTAAGTGCAAACCTGAATCTTCAGAAGATGAGCCCCCAAATTGGTTTTGCTAAACCAAACTTAAAAGGTTGGGCTTAATTTCATATGCCTCCGCATCTACAGTGGGCTGAGTAATAGGTGAACAAATAAAATCATCAGTTGGAGTAGCATACTCCCCAAGTCTCTTTTGAGCCATGTCTCTCATCTTTTTGGCATTTTTAAAGTAAAAGAAACAAATAACAAGTAACTATTTTTTGGTTTTTCAAATAGTTAACAAGAAAGTAAACTAATAACAAGAAATAAACTACAAACAAATAATAAAACTAAAAAAGGTCTCTAGTGACCTCACCACGATAGCAAAATTGCTTCCTCGGCAACGACACAAGAAAAAGGGTTGATACCTTCAATCCGGATTCACGAATGTAGTATAATTGTATTTTTCCCTAGTAGACCTAGGTTTAATCAAACCTTGGGAAACAGCGCTAAAAGGAATTAAAAAGGACAAGTCTGCAAGACTTTTTTTTTGTTTTACCTTAGTTTACCCAACCAATCTTGTTTACTTTTTTTATCGTGGGTTGATTCAATGGATGGAGATAGGCCAGGGTTGAAGATCCACCTGTAGCTACACATCATATGGGATAAAAGATAATAATAAGCACAATCATGTGTAATGTTCTAATAGAGATAATCTCTTGCGGGAAACACATCCTAATATACTAGAGCCCCTACGAGAAGTAGGCATAGCAATAGTCTTTTGATCCAACCGAGTACACCTTGAAGCACCGGGTTACAAATGGTTATTAAGTAAAAACACAGATCAAAGCCTTAAGAGGTGATGTTACTGTTGATCCCGAATGGGTCGTTAAGCGAAGACCGTATCGCCCTTTGTGTCATTGGGTTTCCTATGAGATCGCCGCTAGTCAAGTACCTCACCTCAAGCCTTTATCAATATCAGGGATATTGGGTACCTACAGGTCCAAAGATCGAGGCAAGAGACAAAGAAACAAAATATACAAATCCCTCTTTCAAACAATACACAGTACTCCCATAGATTAGATGCACATAATTGCTGCGAGTTTTCTGCCCAACCCGCAGCCCGTGAGGACTACTCACTCATAACAGTAAGATCAAGGATCGAAAACATTGTGCAAAATACTTAGATTATAATCAAATATTCTTACAATGGTCGTCAAATCACAAGGAGATCTCAAGTACAAAGTAATGGCTATGGATAATGGAGGGGATGGAAGATGGAAGGGATGGACTATGGTGTGGATCTCCTTTGGTGGTGTTGTGATGCAATCTGAGAATGGCGGCCCTCTGCGCGAAACTAAGGCCTCAAAATATATAGGTGTCTTCATGAAAGTTGTAGGGTTTGACGATACGAAGCCGCCGCCACATGGTACAGGCAGATGGTACAGGCGGACCTTGCCTGTACCAGTGGTCGTTACGGTTGCAGATGCCTAGCAATTGCTGCAGAATTACTTGGTCATGTGGACTTCCTCAAAATCTTCATTATGACTACGGATTTCGCATTAAAAAGTGTGATTTCCTACACAACACAAATCAAAGCAATGGTTTGCATATCTTTGTAGTAATTAGTCATTAGTGGCAACGCTAGAGAGTTTCTTGTAAATTGCTTGAATAAAGTCAATGCTTAAACGCGGGAAAAGATGGCTATTTTTAGATCCATCACATACACAATGAAAAAAATTAGGTTTCAGAGTGAGATGCAAAAAAGCATGTCATACCAATGCGACCACCTGAACGGCTACCAGTTTGAACTGAGCATAATAGGAATTCCAGTTCCATAGTATGGAGACAGAAGCTATATGGTATTTACAAATTGGGAAGAAGGAACATATGCATGCAATTACTACAAATTCGATCGTGATGGTATTGTGTGCTGCCACATCATCAAACTGATGACGCACATAAAAAAGCCATCGGATCTCAGAAGCATACATCTTTAAAAGGTGGACATTGGACGCGGATACTATCCTAGGTGAATCAAATGAAAAAAATTATCAAGGCAAGAAAGAGATGCCTGAAGAGACCAGAAATATGATGGTGTTTGCATCATACAGACAAGAGTTTTCTAGAGCTGCAAAGATAGGAGTAAAGACAGATGATGGAATAAAAATCAATAGGAAACACTTGAAGGAAATGAAACAAGATCTAGATGTGATAACAAGAAGAGAAGAGAAGAAGGAAAGAGAGGCCAAAAATGAAGCAATTACTATGCCCTCGTCTAGTGCTCCTAATGATGGCCTGCAAGTGCACATGTTTGTTAGAGCATGTTTTCACGGAAGTATTAATTCTAGTTTTTATATCAATCCCAATAAGGAGCCTAGGTAAGTGTTTTTATGCGGTGTTTCTATTGCACTCAAGGTGTCACTAGTCTTGAGTGAATTGACTGTAATTGTTGAAGGTGGAAGGTGGGTGAGTGAATAATAGAGGAAACTTACATAAGGAAAAAGCGAGAATTAAATAGCATAAAAGTAAAGATGAGAAAGGTGTTCGAGGTTCCTGCAGATGTGAAATTAGGCGCAGAGAGAAATGGTTCATGGTAATAGTGAAAGTGTCACATGCATAAAGTGGAATAAGTGACCGCGATATTTCTTATTTATAAGTGAGTAGGCAAGCAACCCATATACCGACTGGGAGTCCTCATGGCCAATTCTTCCCAGTCCCAATGATCCATCTTCCTGTTACCACGACAATGGTTACCACATTAATTAAGGTCTTCCAACCGGATCAAGGCTTTAATCTTGATGGTTCCTTGTTGTCCTCGAGTAGTACTAGCTCCTCATTGATATTGGCCGTGTCACTCGGGGGTTGCCGATCTGCTAGCATACAAGTTCATACCTATGAGATCTCTGGATCATGTTACCTAGGCCCTTATATTAGGTAACAAACATTAGGCGAACATAGGTAATCATCCTCACAATTTAATAAACACTACAACAATCACAAATGGATGGAATTGAAGAAGGCACAAGATATCTCACCAATCCCCTACATCTCCCACCCCTATGGGGATTTACTCAGACATGAGAGGAAGATTAATCAAAGGCATAATTATATTGCAAATAGAAATCATCTCAAAGTTATCGTAGCAAGCCACAATACTAGTTGAAGATCAAATCAAATACAAGCCAAGGTAGATCAAAGTATCAAACTCTAATCTTACAAGTGCCAATCTCTCTCTCTCTCTAAGTACCAATGAGGATGATGGTGGAGTGAATGGTTTAGAGGCTAGAGATCGTCGAAGAATGAGACGGTGTTCTTCTCCTTCTCTAGATCTGATCTCCCTCCTTCTGGATGAGTTTGCGGCGGCCGTGTTCTGTTTTTTGTCGTCTCCCCTTCACGAAAGTTGCTTGTATTGATATAACGAAGCTAGCGGTAGGTAGTACGGGCGGACGGTACGGGCGCACCCTGACCGTACCAGTGGTAGTTATGCACTCTGAATGCCTCCAATGAAAGGGGCTCTAGTTGGGGAGTTGCTTCTTTAGGTGTAATTAGCCCATAAATGCTATTAGATCTTCCAAAAATGTTCATTGCCTGAAAACCATCACAAGAAACCAAGGATTCACAAATTGCGATGTTAACATTAGTAGAAAGGGTAAACTTCAGTGAAATCCGGCAATAAACAAGAGGAAAAACAATGATAAAAAGTGTTGAAATTTGGAGCTATCACCTAACAATGCAAATGTGCCACCTCCGACAACTGCCCCACCAATCATGCAATAGTCAAGAAGCAACAATGGAGTTGTTCAAACAACGAGCACATCGGGATCTCACATGTCATCAACCAAGCACATAAAGAACCATGAGAAGTCAATTACAAAAGGGCGACCATGGCAAAAAGAGAACAAAAATCCGCTCGACCATGCTACAAAGACTCAAAGAAATGCAACCACTCTAGTGTCAAAGGTCACACAATCCGCAAATGCCAAGAAAGGTTGAAGATGCTAGGATACCAACCCTACAAAGCCGTGCAAAATCACATATGTAGCAGAATGTATATGTAACCTTGAACATATTTTAATATGTGACATTAAATTTGCATGAATATTGTTTTTATGTATGGTGGCCATGTTATACATCATGTCGTTTCCCGTTATTTATGCACCAAAATGTATTCAAACAGACTTACCCACCAGCTGTCCTATATGAAGTTACCATGGGGATAGAACCAGAGTTATCCATATAGAACTGCTACAATAATCAACCTTCTTAGGTAAAAAATAGATGCCGTCATAAGTTTATCCACCTTGTGTAATAGAAGTTACCAGGGGCACATAGTTAATAGTTATCATGACTTCAACATGTAAGTTCTCCACCACTACAAAAATTTACCCACAAAGGCTCGACTTCATCACTCATAGATCACATTTAAAGTAGCTAATACATCATAGCTCACATTTTTCAAACTAAACTAAAAAATAGGACATATGGGGCAAACTAAGGTTTCATGAGAACAAAAACGTATCCACATAATGTGGGCAACTTAAATGTCATAAGGTGGATAAACTTACACACCATGACCGGATAACTAACATGTTATGGTGTGGGTAACTTGGGATCTAGTTTCAAAAAAAGATTCAACCAAAGGTTATACACCCTGTGTAACATAAGTTATCACGGTAATTTTGTAAAAGTTACCATGGTGTAACAGCTAAAGTTACCCCCACCTCTGGAATTCTCATGACATGATTTAAAGGTTATCAAAATGAAAACATAAATGTAGCATACAAAGAAGCAGGAAACTGACGTACACAATTTGAAACCAAAAAATGAAATAAAAAATACAAAAGGGATAGTACCTCAAAACTTGTTTTCTTCCAAACGTGACCTCCAATTCAAAAGAATATTGCGCGGATGGTTCAACCACAAATGTGTCATCTTTTTCTTTATTCCTGGCATCACATCTTGACAAATAGCATGAACGACGCTTCCATTCCATAAGTCAAGTTTCTTGAGCATGAAGAAACATAATCAGTGTTGAAACAAATAGAAGGGTAGCATGTCAATGATTAGAGGATCCCGTAAAATTATATGCTTATATAGTAAATTCATAAATACACAATAACAGAAAACAACAATGGAACGATAGGAAAAACACTAACTTGCCAACTTGCTTTGGAACAGTGACATGCATCAACTCAAAGCTTTCAATCTGTCTTCTTGAATCGAAATAATTAACCAGATATATTCTATTTATTGCTTCCATTATCTTGGCCACATGTTTGATCATTTCTACATTAGCTTCACACAAAACGAGTCAAGCATCTCAAACCTTTTAGCAGGCATGTTAGCCGAAAGCATGTACCCATGCCCAATTGGATCCTTTTTAGGTCCAAGCTTCTGAAGCACAACAAAGAAAAGCTACAAGCAACAAAAATGAAAATGGAATAAGTAGGGTCACATGCACACAAAAAACCTGAACAGTGGTTACCCTGGCAGAAATGAAAGAGTTATCAGAACAGACTAACAATGGTTACCATACCTTATGACCTAAACTTATCAAATTCCTACAAAAAGTAAAAAATACAAGAAATCAGACCACATACCAAATGTTTATGACTGAGTTTGTAGTTTTCATCTCTCCTGAATGACCTCCACACAAGAGTGGTAGTGAAATTGCCCTCCATCAGATACTTCTTCACGAGATGAGGAAATATAATTTTATTGGATGGACAATTATCTTGCAAGACGGAAATAGCAAGGTCACACATATTATTTGAAAGCTCTCCATATGGCATCACACTTCTAGCAAAATCACAAGTTATCACCCACATTGGGTCAATGCTTAAAATCGATGTGCTGTAAAAAGATAAAACATATGTAAAATCAATAATGCAATTTATCCACAAGAAATAGTACAAGTGACCCACAATAAACATTACAAGTGACCCACCAGTAGTAGTAAACCTTACAAACCCTAAACCAAGAAATGCAAGTTATCCACTATGAAAACTACAAGTTATTCACAAGAAACATTGCAAGTGACCCACCAAAATTAACACAACTTACCAACCCTAAACCAAAATATGCAAGTTTTCCACTATGAAAGCTACAAGTTATCCACAAGTAACCGTATAAGTGACCCATGATATGTACAAAATGTATCTACTTTCCCGAACACTTTTGTTATTGTTTCTCCTCTAAACTTATGTGCTTTGGATGCAACTAACACGGACTGACGCTGTTTTCAGCAGAATTGCCCTGGTGTCTACTTTTTGTGCAGAAAATCAACTATCAGGAAAAATCCCGGAAAATATGCGAAAAATCCTATTTCACCAGAAGACTCCTGGAGCCAGAATACGAGATGGACGGGGGCTAGGCCCAGGTCACACCACCTGGCCGCGCGGGCAAGCCCAGGCCGTGCCAGGGGGTGGTCTGGCCGCCCCAGACTCCCCCTCGATCTCCCTCTTCGCCTGTAAGTTGCCTTCTGACCTAAAAACTCAGGGGGTTCATCGTTTTTCCAGAAGGAGTTCCGCTCCGCCGCCACCACCAAATTCCCCGAAACAGCACTAGAAACTTCGTTCTAGCACCTTGCCGGGATGGGGAATTGGAGGAGATCATCGCCATCATCACCACCATCGCTTCTCCATCGACCATCCATGTTTCCCCCATCTATGAGTGAGTAATCCCCCGCTGTAGGCTATGGGGATGGTAGGGATTGGATGAGATCATTCATGTAATGGCATTAGATTGTTAGGGCATGGTGCATAATATCTATTATTAGTGCTTTATGACTTTGTTGTGACTTGTTGTGCTTAATGCTTGTCACTAGGGCCCGAGTGCCATGATTTCAGATCTGAACATGTTATTGATTCATTATGATAGTATTGTTTATGGTCTTACCTGCAAGTTGTATACACACTTTGTTGTCCGGAACCAATGGCCCAGAAGTGACAAAAATCGGGATAACCGGAGGGAATGGCTTTTATGTGAGGATCACATGTGTTCATGGAGTGTTAATGCTTTACTCTGGTGCTCTATTAAAAGGAGCACCTTAATTTCCAGTAGTTCCCTTGAGGCCCCGCTGCAAACGGGCTGGCAGGACAAAAGATGTTGTGCAAGTTCTCATTGCAAGCACGTATAACTATATATGGAACACATGCCTAGGATTATCTAGTACTTGGATGCTTTATCTTATTTATCTGCAATTGCCCTATGTTCTGATTGCTATGTGAATTGTCTTGTCCATGCAACGCCCGTCCATCCATCCCTATGCCTACCGCACTCGAATCCTACTGTTTACTGCTATTGTTACTACTGTCTTTACTTTACTAATGCTGCTACTTTGTTATTCCTACTACAAAACTGTTGCTACTGATAAACTGTTGTGAGCAAGATTGTTTCCAGGTGCAGCTGAATTGACAACTCAGTTGTTAAGGCTTATAAATATTCTTTGGCTCCCCTTGTGTTGAATCAATAAATTGGTTTTCACTTCCCTCAAAAATACTGCGATACACCCCCTAACTTGTGGATCATCTAGAATATTTTCTGGCGCCGTTGCCAGGGAGCATAGATTTATTTATCAAGTTCACTTGGATTCTCTATTGTTCGCTACTATCCATCCATCATGGGTAAGTCTCGTGATGGCAAGTTTCCAATTTTACCATCCACTACAAGAAGAGGTACGGTTCTGAACAGCTCTGCTGCTCTTGATTCACCATCTGTTATAAGTAAGGTCTTTACACCACCACATACACATGCTACACACACTACTACTACTGCTGAATCTGAAACTTCTGATGCTTATGATGCTGCTTCTACTATTGTCGTGGTGGTGTCACGGCAGATGCCATGGATAGGCTAAAGGTGGGGACAATATGCGCTAGAGGAATCCAGGGAGGGATAGTGTGATGATTCCACACACAGATGCTTTATATTCAATCGCTTTCCAAGGTTTACAAGTGCTTCTTGAGCTGTATTGGGGAGAGGAGGAAGAAGGAACTCTCTTACTCTCACCACTAGCTAGCCCTCAGGAACCAACTAGAGATCAACCAAGTAAAACCCAACCCTTTCTACAGATGCCCTAGCCCTCCTTATATAGGGGTGGCTAGGTCTCCAATTAGGGCATACGTGGAGGCATATTCCAGGGAATATGCCTCTTCCCAAAATAGTAAACTGACCGGGTCTCTTTTCCCCATCGTAAGCCATGTAGAGGCTACGTGAGCCTCTGTGGTGCCAGCGTCATCCGACACAGGCAACGTCACCCTTGTCGGCCATGCCTCGGTGGTCCTCCCCTCTGTCAGCTTCGCTCATGCTCCAGCGTACAGTGGCCACCTTGAGGTGACTCAATTAGGCGGACATCCTCTGGTCCGGGTTACTCCGTGATTCGGCCTGCCTTGAGGTGACTCGGCCAGCACTTGCTTTGACCTTGTCGTATGTAGCATCCCAATTGTCTAACAATGGTAATGCTACTTGGTCTAGTAATATAATGGCTACTCCTTACATATATTTGTTGCATCATAATTATATCATGCTCATGTCATCATGCCACCTTGCATTTGAGCATCATATAAAACCCTCTTTCTTTGGTTCTTCTCCCATATGCATTATTAATTGTATTTGCCTCTTGATATTGTATTTGGTTATTGATATATTGTTTAATGCCCAAGTTGAGTTGGGGGCATATCTTTTATTCAACTCCATCACCTTTCTTTTCACCACCTTATAATTCCACCATCCCATTACCCATGAGCTTGTATTTTCTTTTTCTTTTGATATTTATTCTAGCTCATGTGGGTTGGGGTGGATCTAATTCTATAATTTCTTTTGCTTGGCCTTTATTCCACTTCTTGGGGATGCATAAGAATAATGCCATATTATTATTATTGTTTTCACAAAATAAAACATGGCATTTAATATTTTGCATGGGCCATGCAACCATCAGCACCATGTGTTCTCCTTTGGTTTTTATTTCTTTTATGAGTGGATTATCTTCTTAAGCTTCCTCTTCATCTAAATCATTTTCCCACCTTAATCTTGTATCCTTGCCATGTGCATCAAGGCCCCCTTCTCATCTACCCTCACAAGTGCAATTACACATGAAGGGTCATGTGGGATCTTTTCTTTCATCACCTTTTTCTCCCATCTCTATCTCCATGTCATCACTACCCACTTGTTGGAGCTTGTTGTTAATTATGCTAAAATCTTACCCCTTGTTCTCTCATTCCTCTCCTTCTCACCTCCATCCATGTATGACTAAGGGTGACTCTAACCAAACCCTAACACCTACCCTCTCTCTCTAATCTCTCACTCTAGCCCTCTCTCCAAACCCTAACATCTAACAAAACCCTAACCCCTCTCTATTTTTCCTAACCCTAGATCTAATCTAAACCCTAAACCTTAACCTCACCTCACCCCTCTCCTCTCACCATGTCGAGGTGTCCCCTCTCCCTGCCAGCAGGCCCCACCTAGCTACCCCATCTACCCCACCCCTAGCTCTAGCCATGCCGAGCATGCCCTAGCTACACCCTAGCTTTCCCTCTCCTCTCTCTTTCTCTCTCACTGCCGAGCAGGTCCCACGCGGCCCTGTCCTGCCTTGACCGCCTTTTGGCCTACCTGCCATGCCTCTGCCCTGCCCAACTCGAGCCCCAGCTCGAGCATGTGCGAGGAGGAGGAGAAAAGCGGCCGAAGCCACTTTATCCCTACCCCGTGCCCACACGCTACCTCGCCTCTCTCTCTCGGGTTATACCTTTCCCCATGCCTCCTCTACCTCGCCAGATCCACCCCAGGGCCCTGCCCTCTCCCCTCTTCCTCTCCACCGATGCTGTCTACCTCCCGCCAGTCCCCGCCAGTACCACCGGCATCTCCTTATTCCGGCCAGCACGCGTGTCGTGGAGGTGGTCGAGGAGACCAAGGCAGGTCCCCTACATCGCCTTGTACGCGCCAACGAGGAGGAGGAGCACCAGGATCGCCAGAACCAGCGCCGCCCCGACGAAACCCTAGATCTCCGGTCCGCCAGCTCCGCCGACGCCCTGCTGCGCCTCGTCCCGATCCGCCACCGGCAACCACCCCGCGGTGAGCCCCTCTACCGCCTAGACATTCTCTGCCACGCCGTAAAACCCTAGCCGCGCCGGGCGTTTCGCCGGGCACTCTCCGTGCGCCGTCGTACGTTGTCGTCTGACCGCCTCTGCGCCATGCCCCGCCTCATCTAGTTAGCCCTCCCCTCCTAACAACGCTCTCAGACTACCCCACTGGTTCCACCCTTAGCGCGCACGCCCAGGTCCCTAGTTTGAGCCCCCGCGCCACGTCCTGTCGCTGTCAAGCACGGTCAGCTCGACAGTTCGTCAGAGAAGATCTACAGGGGTCGTTGGCCACTTTACAAACCCCCCCTTTTTCCTTTTCGCTCAACCCGCGGTACGCCGAGCCCACCTGTCAGCCACCCTGGCAATCTTGCAGAGAAGCCCCCCAGCTCTTAGGCCCTTAACCCGCGCTCCAGCACGCCCCCCACCTGTCAGCCTCTGCGGGTTCACCCACTGGCACATGGGCCCTGGCCCGCTGGCCCACCTGTCACACGCAGTGGCTGGGTAGTCCCAGGGTGAGAAAAGTCCGCAGCTATGCAACCTTAACCGTTGGGCCCAGTTGCGCCGGCCCCATCTGTCCGAGACTGGGGTTGAGTTCGATTGGGTGCAAAAAGTCCTGGCCAATTTTCTGTTTTAATTAAACTTTTTCAGAAAATGTTAAATACAAATTCAAATGAGATTTTAAATAGCTTTCAAATTATAAATCCAAATAATACAAATGATATATGTTTTTGAATCAGAAAAATGAGAGGAATTCAAATATGCCATTCAAAATATTATTTGAGCACTTTAAATTTTCGAGATGATTAAAATTACAAATAAATGCCCTTTTCTTAATAAATTAATAACTTTAATCCTACAACTCCAAATTTGACAAATAATATGTCTAAATCGATTAGCGCGACGAGCCCGTTCTATCTATGCAGTCCTTGTTCTGAACTGAAGCATGCATCATGTCATTATTAAAAATCTGAATTGTTTATGGCAATAAAACTTGGGCAAATAATTAATAAAATGCTTTATTCGTGCACCACACCCCACCCTTGCCATGCTACTTTAATGCCATGTAAATTGTGCATCATTCATCATGGCATGCTTGTTTGCTTGTCGCATTTTAGTTCATATGCTTGTGCACTTTATTTATGTTGGCCCTTGTTTGTTTGGTTCTTCATCGAATAGACGCCCAACAGGAGAATTACCAGGAATCACAAGAGTACTACCCAGATCCATCTCTCGCTTCAACTGAGCTGCCAGGCAAGCACTACCACATGCTTGCATACATATAATACCTATTGCCTCTATCTTATTCTTGCATCATTGAGTCGCGATTGCATTAAATTGAATCCCAAGTACTACATAGCCTTTACTTTTAAACCCCACCGAAGCTTGTTCCTCCATCCCATGAGCCATTACTACAGGAGTTGTTTGAGCCATGCGAGTCGTAGAAAAGCATGTGTAGGGTATGTGAGTGTCTGATGGATAACGAGGTACCTAAACAACTTAACCTGAGTAGTAATGGGATAACTAATGAAAGAGGCACCGGTGAGCAATATCTGCTATTTGGTTTTTCATGCTCACTTGTGTCCCGTAGGACCCCGAGTACTTGATTCCTGTTCCTTGACTATTCACACTATCCACATCCGGGAGGCCTTATGGACCCCCCTGAGCCAGAGCTTGATTCATTCTTATTTCTTGGGGCCACAATTAGTTTGGGGCTTTATTACTATCCTGTACTTATGCCATGTTACTGTTTTATTAAGATTGTGCGTGGAGCACCTGTACTGTTTTGGATCGTGACACGTTTTCGCTGTATCGACAAGCCGTGTCACATTTTCGGGTTCCCAGTCGTTTACCGCCGTCCACACAAACCTTGGGTCCGTCTCGGAGCCGGCCAACTTCGTTGCGGGTAGCTTAATGGGGTGGCCCCCTGAAATATTTCTGAATCCTGTGATTGCTTTGTCGTGAATGCCTCATTGGGTTTTGTGTTGGTTTTTCCAAGGTTGGTCGAGTGTGTGTTGCTATTCGTGCACCCCTGCAGGGTAAATCTTTCTGAAAGCCGTGTCCGCGGTTATGGACGACTTGGAGCACAGTTTCTCGATCATAGACAAGTATAACTAAAGTACCGCTTTAAACTTGACTAAGAACTTGACTAGTAAATAGTGCAATACTCATGGAATGGTTAATAAAACTGCCAACGGGTGATGGGGGTTGTTCGTCCGCTTCCTCGTTGGTAAGTGAGGAGGAGGATGGATCTGTTAATTATACTGTTATAACTGTTGTTCTTAATTCACGGACATCCGTCTATCATTGGTTAGGCGGATGGTTAGCGAGTATCTATAGAATTGCTAGACTTTATCTTTTGCTGCAATTGCGTCACCCCAGGTTGTGTCCCCTTTAGTGGCATAAAGACTTGCTGAGTACCCCTAGGGTCTCACACGATAAATTGTTTGATTCTGATGAATAGGTGTACTCGTAAGATGGATACTGGGTGGAGGAGACAGATGATGTTGGCAACGACCAGTCGGTGTAGAGATTCCGGGAACGGGGATTCGTGTGATCTGTGGGCGGGATGTGTTATTTATGTGGCATCTTATGCCGATTTGCTTCTTATCCGTACTCGGATCTTGTTTCCCACTTCCGCCTGATACTCTGATGTTTGTTGTATGAGGAGCTATCCTAAATTATTATCTCTATCTAGGATATTTGAATCTTGCCATATGGCGTTGCAATATTTCTATTTCTTTTAGATGGAATGGCTCTGAGGACTGTTGTATGTGGCTTGCATACATACTCATTTGTGTATGTAGTTGATCCCTTCGCCTGCCGATTACGCCGCTCGTTCTTGTCCCGATGTTCTGAAAGAGGTTAGGACGGCCGAAAGGTCTACCGTGAGTGCCCTGGGCCCCACCGTACTATTTTAACCACTTTCGTTCATCCAGGCATGTAACTAAGAGCGTAATTCACTGAGGTAGTTACAATTGGTATCAGAGCCATCCCGCCCTTCAGGGTCTCAGCCAAAATGGTCATTGTCAGTCTAGAAAATATTTTTGGTAGTTATGTATACTAGGGAAAAACAAACGTGAGAGTAGGACTGCTTCCATTTATCTTCTTACCCACCCAACCACCCTTTTCTGGTAAGGAAGTGTAACGTTTTCAATCCTCTTCTAAAATTCAAACTAGGATTCACGTGTTCTGGGTTCCGTAGTACCATAGGTTGTGTTTGTGTGTGGGTGTGTGAATTCCTTGTCTATCTGTTGCATCCAAATGTTATCAATATCTGCCTTTTGGTTATCAACTGTTGGTACATTCCATACCGACAGGCCTTTGTAAACCGACGCGATCTATCTGATTCGTTGTATACCGATGCGATCTATCTTACTCTTTGTTATCCAACGTTATCTTGTTGGGGTGTTCTTTTTCATAGTTACCAATCTTTAGGTTCATCTTAAGAAGAAGGTGTTGGGATATGTGTTTTACTGATTCATGTGCGGAGTAATGATTTGAGTGCGGGATGGAGTCGCGACCATACCACTACTTTTATCATTTGCTCTTGTATATTGAATTAGTAGAGTTACTAATCTGGATTTATGAAGTGGTTTTGTGCATATAGTGGTATTTTTATGCCGAAATTGCGGATTTTTTTCTTTGTTAGTTTGTATACCACACTCCTTGTTCAGTCGTGTGCGTTATGCTGAATATCTTCTAGTTGCCTTGAACTTTGTTGATATTTTATCATCTCAGTGAATTGCATCCTTTAATCTTGGTTAATTCCATTTTGGTACTATTTTGGATTATTATCATTCTCCATTATAGTACTGACTTGTGTTTTATATCAATCACAAGATGGCACCACCACGCCGTTCTGAGGAGGACATACCACCTGAACTTGGGGCTGCTTTGGCAAGTATTGCAAATGCTTTGGGCACTATGCAGCAGAACTAGCAGCGCTTCGAGGAAAGCGTGAGGAGGAATGAGTTTGTTCCGCTACCTCTACCTCCCAAGCGAGGAGACATTAATAGTTTTCTCAAGTTCAACCCACGCCAATTTGAGGTGTCTGATCAGCCACTTGATGCGGATGATTGGCTGCGTGAAGTGTCAAGGTTGCTGATGACTGCAGATGTTCCTGAGCAAGAATGGGTCAAATGTGCCACTCACCTTCTGAAGGGAGATGCAGCTCTGTGGTGGGAAAATTACTTCAAGGCAGATCTTTCTGGTTTTCACCCTACTTGGGAGCAATTCACTGCTGCTTTCAAAGAGCAATATCTGTCAGAAATTGTCATGGAAAGGATGAAGGAAGTGTTTCTCAACCTCAAGCAGGGCACTGACAATGTCAACACCTACATCAGAAACTTCATGAACCTTTCTCGGTATGGCGGCGATGAGATCTCTGATGATAAGAAGAAGCAAAAGAGGTTCCGGCAAGGCCTCAATGCTTCCATCAAATATGCAATCACTCATGCAAGGCCGGCGTCTTTTCTAGAACTCCAACACACAGCTCTGCAGGAAGAAGCAAGTAGGCAAGTGTTTGAGGAGTCAAAGAAACACAGTCGTGATACAGCAAGTTCTTCTGCTATGACAGCTCCTTCTAAGCGTCGTGTCTGGGTTCCTAACACCCCACCGTCGCTCCCTGCTCCACCAAGACCATCAAGCTTCGCAGTAAGGCCACCAAACTCCTTCACTGCGGCTCCCAGGGGCTACAACCACAACTACCCTGGAGCGCCTGGCGGAGTCCCTGGCTACGTTGCTCCACATCCACCTAGTGCTTGCTATACTTGTGGAAACACTAGGCATCAGCACTGGAATTGTCCAATGAACAACAAAGCTCTTCCACCACCACCTCCAAGACCTGCGGCAAGTTCTTCTATGGTTTGTGCACCTCCACCTCGGGCTCTCAACATCAACACTAAGCCTGGGTCTACGGTTGCTCGTGCCAACTGTGTCAACGCCGCTCAAGCTGAGCATGCACCTGGAGTTGTGATGGGTGTATCCTGTTAACTCAGTCCCTGCACGAGTTTTGTTTGATTCTGGTGCTTCGCATTCTTTTGTTTCTCACAAGTTTGCACATGAGCAAGATCTGGCAATGGTTCCTTTATTGCATCGTCTTGTGGTACAATCTCCTGGGTCAAACATGAGGGCTGCTCATATCAGCCATGGCAATCAAATTGAGATTGGTGGCTCTTCGTTTCTGGCTTCCTTAATTATTCTGGGCAATTCTGATATTGATGTTATCTTGGGCATGGATTGGTTAACAGCAAATGCAGCTGTGATTGATTGTGCTGAACGTTCGGTTTCTCTAAAAATTCCTGAAGGCCATATAGTGTATTCTCCAAGTCTGACTCCTGCAATTTAGCTTTATTCTTTGGCGGCTCTGAATGATGATGCTATGGAAGGTATTCAGAGTGTTCTTGTAGTCTGTGAGTTTCCAGATGTCTTTCCTGAAGAGTTGCCAGGTATGCCTCCGGATCGTGAGGTCGAGTTTGTCATTGAACTTGAACCTGGTACCGCTCCTATCTCCAAGCAGCCTTATAAAATGGGTCCTGCTGAGTTGGCCGAACTCAAACGTCAGCTGGATGAACAAGAGAAGTTGGGTTTCATTCAGCATAGTACTTCTTCTTGGGGTAGCCCAACCATCTTTGTGAAGAAGCGAGACAAGACTGATAGACTTTGTGTTGACTATCGGGCACTCAATGCTAAAACAATCAAGAATAAATATCCCCTTCCGCGGATTAATGATCTCTTCGATCAGCTAGCTGGAGCTGTGGTATTCTCTAAGCTCGATTTGAGAAGTGGATATCATCAAATCAAGATTTGCAAGGAAGATGTTCCTAAAACAGCTTTCACCACCCGCTATGGCCTGTATGAGTACATGGTCATGTCTTTCGGTCTCACCAACGCACCTGCCACCTTCTCGAGGCTTATGAACTCAGTTTTCATGGAGTATCTTGATAAGTTCGTTGTGGTCTATCTGGATGACATTCTAGTCTATTCTAAGTCAAAAGAAGAACATGAAGAACACCTTCGGTGTGTCCTAAACAAGCTTCGTGAGAACCACCTGTATGCAAAGTTCTCCAAGTGTGAATTTTGGCTGCCTCAAGCCACCTACCTTGGTCACGTTATCTCTGCCAAGGGCATTGCCGTCAACCCAGAAACTATTAAGACAATTATGGACTGGCTTCCACCCATAAATGTCAAAGAAGTCCAGAGTTTCCTTGGTTTGGCCAGTTACTGTCGTCGCTTCGTTCAAAACTTCTCGAAGATTGTGAAGCCTCTTACCGATCTCCTCAAGAAAGCCAAGAAATACCTTTGGACTCCTGCATGTCAAGCAAGCTTTGAAACACTCAAAGAGAAGCTCACTTCCACACCAGTCTTAGTTCCTCCAGATACATCAAAGCCTTTCCAGATATTCTGTGACGCCTCATTACAAGGATTGGGTGCGGTCCTTATGCAAGAAAAACAAGTTGTTGCTTATGCATCTCGTCAGTTGAAGACGCATGAGATCAACTATCCTACACATGATCTCGAACTCGCAGCAGTTGTCTTTGCTTTGAAAGTATGGAGGCATTACTTGGTTGGCAACCGTTGTGAGATCTTTTCTGATCACAAGAGTCTGAAGTATATATTCACACAGCCTGATCTCAACCTTCGTCAGAGGAGGTGGATTGAAACAATTAATGATTTTGATTTGACCATCAACTACACTACCGGCAAAGCTAATGTCATGGCCGATGCTCTCAGCCGAAAAGCTTATGTCAACAACCTCATGGTGGAAGAACAACAGCCTCTCTTGCGCGAGGAATTCCGCAAGCTCAACCTTGAAATTGTGGATCAAGGGTATCTTCTGAACCTTCTAGCAACACCTCTCTTGGAAGAAAAAGTTCGCTCCATTCAGCTTGGGGATCCTTACACTAAAAAGATCATCTCCAACATTCAGCTTCCGAAGTATGAGTCTTTCCACGTCGACGACCAAGGCACTCTTTTCTTTGAACACCGGATGTTTGTTCCGAACTACCCGGGTTTAAGAGAGCAAGTTCTCAAGGAGGCGCATGATTCCGTTCTTTCTATCCACCCTAGCAGCACTAAGATGTACATGGACTTGAAAACACAGTATTGGTGGCCTGGGTTGAAACGATATTGTGCCAAGTATGTCTCAGAGTGTGATGTCTGCCGCAGAGTTAAAGCTGTCCATCAGAAACCTTCCGGTCTTCTACAGCCATTGAAGCCTCCGGAATGGAAATGGGAGAAAGTAGAGATGGACTTCATCACTGGTTTTCCAAGGTCGAAAAAGGGCAACAATGCAATCTTTGTTGTCATTGACAGGCTTTCCAAAGTAGCTCACTTCTTTCTAGTCAAGGAAACAATTTCTGCAATTCAGTTGGCTGAGCTCTATATCAACAGAATTGTCTCTCTGTATGGAGTTCCTCTTGAGATCAGTTCAGACCGTGGAAGCATCTTCACTTCCAAGTTCTGGGGAAGTTTCCAAAACGCTTTGGGAACAAAATTAAACTTCAGCACAACTTACCACCCTCAGTCGCAAGGACAAGTTGAAAGGATCAATCAGATTCTAGAAGATATGCTCCGTGCTTGCGTTATCTCTTTCGGCATGAAGTGGGAAGAATGTCTTCCTTATGCGGAATTCTCTTACAACAACAGTTTCCGGAAAAGTCTAAAGATGGCACCATTTGAGGCTCTCTATGGTCGCAAATGCAGAACTCCGATTGGTTGGTCGGGCGCAGGTGAAAGAATATTGTTTGGCCCCAACATTGTAACTCAAGCGTAGGAGAAAGTTCACATCATTCTTGAAAACCTAAAGATTGCTCAAAGTCGCCAGAAGAGCAATTATGACAGAAAGCACACGGACATGGAGTATGTCCCTGGTGATCTCGTTTACCTTCGTGTCACTCCCATGAGAGGCACGCACCGCTTTGGTATCAAAGGAAAGCTGGCTCCTAGATACATCGGTCCTTTCAAAATTCGTGGAAGAAGAGGAGAAGTTGCTTATGCTCTTGAGCTCCCTGAACAACTCAAGGTCCATGATGTTTTCCACATCTCTCAACTCAAGAAGTGCTTCAAGGATCCCGGCAGGACCGTGGACCATGAACTCATCAATCTCCAAGAAGATCTGTCATATCAAGAACACCCCATAAAAATTCTTGAAGTCGCAGAAAGAAGGACTCGCAACAAGTCCATCAAGTTCTGCAAGGTGCAGTGGTCGCACCATTCCGTGGATGAAGCCACTTGGGAACATGAAGATGAGCTCCGTGCCAAGTATCCTACCCTCTTTGAGTCTTCTTCTTCTTCCTAGAATCTCGGGGCGAGATTCCTGTTTAGTGGGGGAGAGTTGTAGCATCCCAATTGTCTAACAATGGTAATGCTACTTGGTCTAGTAATATAATGGCTACTCCTTACATATATCTGTTGCATCATAATTATATCATGTTCATGTCATCATGCCACCTTGCATTTGAGCATCATATAAAACCCTCTTTCTTTGGTTATTCTCCCATATGCATTATTAATTGTATTTGCCTCTTGATATTGTATTTGGTTATTGATATATTGTTTAATGCCCAAGTTGAGTTGGGGCCATATCTTTTATTCAACTCCATCACCTTTCTTTTCACCACCTTATAATTCCACCATCCCATTACCTATGAGCTTGTATTTTCTTTTTCTTTTGATATTTATTCTAGCTCATGTGGGTTGGGGTGGATCTAATTCTATAATTTCTTTTGCTTGGACTTTATTCCACTTCTTGGGGATGCATAAGAATAATGCCATATTATTATTACTGTTTTCACAAAATAAAACATGGCATTTAATATTTTGCATGGGCCATGCAACCATCACCACCATGTGTTCTCCTTTGGTTTTTATTTGTTTTATGAGTGGATTATCTTCTTAAGCTTCCTCTTCCTCTAAATCATTTTCCCACCTTAATCTTGTATCCTTGCCATGTGCATCAAGGCCCCCTTCTCATCTACCCTCACAAGTGCAATTACACATGAAGGGTCATGTGAGATCTTTTCTCTCATCACCTTTTTCTCCCATCTCTATCTCCATGTCATCACTACCCACTTGTTGGAGCTTGTTGTTAATTATGCTAAAATCTTACCCCTTGTTCTCTCATTCCTCTCCTTCTCACCTCCATCCATGTATGACTAAGGGTGACTCTAACCAAACCCTAACACCTACCCTCTCTCTCTAATCTCTCACTCTAGCCCTCTCTCCAAACCCTAACATCTAACAAAACCCTAACCCCTCTCTATTTTTTTCCTAATCCTAGATCTAATCTAAACCCTAAACCTTAACCTCACCTCACCCCTCTCCTCTCACCATGCCGAGGTGTCCCCTCTCCCTGCCAGCAGGCCCCACCTAGCTACCCCATCTACCCCACCCCTAGCTCTAGCCATGCCGAGCATGCCCTAGCTACACCCTAGCTTTCCCTCTCCTCTCTCTTTCTCTCTCACTGCCGAGCAGGTCCCACGCGGCCCTGTCCTGCCTTGACCGCCCCTTGGCCCACCTTCCATGCCTCTGCCCTACCCAACTCGAGCCCCAGCTCGACCATGTGTGAGGAGGCGGAGGAAAGCGGCCGAAGCCACTTTATCCCTACCCCGTGCCCACACGCTACCTCGCCTCTCTCTCGGGTTATACCTTTCCCCACACCTCCTCTACCTCGCCAGATCCACCCCAGGGCCCTGCCCTCTCCCCTCTTCCTCTCCACTGACGCCGTCTACCTCCCGCCGGTCCCCGCCAGTACCACCGGCATCTCCTCGTTCCGGCCAGCACGCGCGTCGTGGAGGTGGTCGAGGAGACCAAGGAAGGTCCCCTGCATCGCCTTGTACGCGCCAACGAGGACGAGGAGCACCAGGATCGCCAGGACCAGCGCCGCCCCGACGAAACCCTAGATCTCCGGTCCGCCAATTCCGCCGACGCCCTGCTGCGCCTCGTCCCGATCCGCCACCGGCAACCACCCTGCGGTGAGCCCCTCTACCGCCTAGACATTCTCCGCCACGCCGTAAAACCCTAGCCGCGCCGGGCGTTTCGCCGGGCACTCTCCGTGCGCCGTCGGACGTTGTCGTCTGACCGCCTCTGTGCCACGCCCCGCCTCATCTAGTTAGCCCTCCCCCTCCTAACAACGCTATCATACTACCCCAGTGGTTCCACCCTTAGCGCGCACGCCCAGGTCCCTAGTTCGAGCCCCCGTGCCGCGCCCTGTCGCTGTCGAGCACGGTCAGCTCGACAGTTCGTCAGAGAAGATCTATAGGGGTCGTTGGCCACTTTACAAAACCCCCCTTTTTCCTTTTCGCTCAACCTGCGGTACGCCGAGCCCACCTGTCAGCCGCCCTGGCAATCTTACAGAGAAGCCCCCCAGCTCTTAGGCCCTTAACCCGCGCTCCAGCACGCCCCCCACCTGTCAGCCTCTGCGGGTTCACCCACTGGCACATGGGCCCTGGCCCGCTGGCCCACCTGTCACACGCAGTGGCTGGGTAGTCCCAGGGTGAGAAAAGTCCGCAGCTATGCAACCTTAACCGCTGGGCCCAGTTGCGCCGGCCCCACTGTCTGAGACTGGGGTTGAGTTTGATTGGGTGCAAAAAGTCCTGGCCAATTTTCTGTTTTAATTAAACTTTTTCAGAAAATGTCAAATACAAATTCAAATCAGATTTTAAATAGCTTTCAAATTATAAATCCAAATAATACAAATGATATATGTTTTTGAATCAGAAAAATGAGAGGAATTCAAATATGCCATTCAAAATATTATTTGAGCACTTTAAATTTTCGAGATGATTAAAATTACAAATAAATGCCCTTTTCTTAATAAATTAATAACTTTAATCCTACAACTCCAAATTTGACAAATAATATGTCTAAATCGATCAGCGCGACGAGCCCGTTCTATCTATGCAACCCTTGTTCTGAATTGAAGCATGCATCATGTCATTATTAAAAATCTGAATTGTTTATGACAATAAAACTTGGGCAAATAATTAATAAAATGCTTTATTCTTGCACCACACCCCACCCTTGCCATGCTACTTTAATGCCATGTAAATTGTGCATCATTCATCATGGCATGCTTGTTTGCTTGTCGCATTTTAATTCATATGCTTGTGCACTTTATTTATGTTGGCCCTTGTTTGGTTGGTTCTTCTTCGAATAGACGCCCAGCAGGAGAATTACCAGGAATCACAGGAGTACTACCCAGATCCATCTCTCGCTTCAACTGAGCTGCCAGGCAAGCACTACCACATGCTTGCATACATATAGTACCTATTGCCTCTATCTTATTCTTGCATCATTGAGTCGTGATTGCATTAAATTGAATCCCAAGTACTACATAGCCTTTACTTTTAAACCCCACCGAAGCTTGTTCCTCCATCCCATGAGCCATTACTACAGGAGTTGTTTGAGCCATGCGAGTCGTAGAAAAGCATGTGTAGGGTATGTGAGTGTCTGATGGATAACGAGGTACCTAAACAACTTAACCTGAGTAGTAATGGGATAACTAATGAAAGAGGCACCGGTGAGCAATATCTGCTATTTGGTTTTTCATGCTCACTTGTGTCCCGTAGGACCCCGAGTACTTGATTCCTGTTCCTTGACTATTCGCACTATCCACATCCGGGAGGCCTTATGGACCCCCCTGAGCCAGAGCTTGATTCATTCTTATTTCTTGGGGCCACAATTAGTTTGGGGCTTTATTACTATCCTGTACTTATGCCATGTTACTGTTTTATTAAGATTGTGCGTGGAGCACCTGTAGTTTTTTGGATCGTGACACGTTTCGCTGTATCGACAAGCCCAGTCACATTTTCAGGTTCCCAGTCGTTTACCGCCATCCACACAAACCTTGGGTCCATCTCGGAGCCGGCCAACTTCGTTGCGGGTAGCTTAATGGGGTGGCCCCCTGAAATATTTCGGAATCCTGTGATTGCTTTGTCGTGAATGCCTCGTTGGGTTTTGAGTTGGTTTTTCCGAGGTTGATCGAGTGTGTGTTGCTATTCGTGCACCCCTGCAGGGTAAATCTTTCTGAAAGCCGTGTCCGCGGTTATGGACGACTTGTAGCACAGTTTCTCGATCATAGACAAGTATAACTAAAGTACCGCTTTAAACTTGACTAAGAACTTGACTAGTAAATAGTGCAATACTCATGGAATGGTTAATAAAACTGCCAACGGGTGATGGGGGTTGTTCGTCCGCTTCCTCGTTGGTAAGCGAGGAGGAGGATGGATCTGTTAATTATACTGTTATAACTGTTGTTCTTAATTCACGGACATCCGTCTATCATTGGTTAGGCGGATGGTTAGCGAGTATCTATAGAATTTCTAGACTTTAACTTTTGCTGCAATTGCGTCACCCCAGGTTGTGTCCCCTTTAGTGGCATAAAGACTTGCTGAGTACCCCTAGGGTCTCACACGATAAATTGTTTGATTCTGATGAATAGGTGTACTCGTAAGATGGATACTGGGTGGAGGAGACAGATGATGTTAGCAACGACCAGTCGGTGTAGAGATTCCGGGAACGGGGATTCGTGTGATCTGTGGGCGGGATGTGTTATTTATGTGGCATCTTATGCCGATTTGCTTCTTATCCGTACTCGGATCTTGTTTCCCGCTTCCGCCTGATACTCTGATGTTTGTTGTATGAGGAGCTATCCTAAATTATTATCTCTATCAAGGATATTTGAATCTTGCCGTATGGCATTGCAATATTTCTATTTCTTTTGGATGGAGTGGCTCTGAGGACTGTTGTATGTGGCTTGCATACATACTCATTTGTGTATGTAGTTGATCCCTTCGCCTGCCGATTACGCCGCTCGTTCTTGCCCCGATGTTCTGAAAGTGGTTAGGACGGCCGAAAGGTCTACCGTGAGTGGCCCTGGGCCCCACCGTACTATTTTAACCACTTTCGTTCATCCAGGCATGTAACTAAGAGCGTAATTCACCGAGGTAGTTACACCGTACCTCGGCTAACTCGGCCTTTATACTCCGGCGTGACCCTACCCAGGGGTATCCCCCCCACATTAGTCCCCGAAGCTGGTGCGTTCTTAGCAGCTCCAGCTGCTAAGGCCACGGCAGGTTCAATTTTCCAAACCTTTTGCTCCTTTTTCCGAGTTATCTCATAGTCCGGATTCCATAGGAAAACTTTCCCTTGGCACATTCTGAGTCTTCACTCGTTGGCTGGGTCATCCTTTGGTTATCCGGGTTATCCTTCCTTCTCTCGTACGCTTCCCCATGTCCCACATGGAGGGTAATCATTATTTTGCCTCATTTTAAGGGCCTGCACCAGTTACTGCTGCAGTTAATGTCAGGTGTTACTGTTGCACACGTCACGTCGCGTCTGTCTCCTCGTTAACTGTATCACCACGTCGTGTCGTGGGATCCTCTGCGTCGTGTGGTCCTTCCTGTGGCTCGCCTCTGATTGGCTGACCCGGAAAATACACGGCCACACCGTGTGGCCTTGCCGCACCACGCGATCCCAGTACCCCAGCTAGGGTGTTGTTAAATAGGGGAGGGGCGCGCCCCTTGGTATTTTTCCCCATTCTCGCGCCCCTCTGCCTCTTCTTCTTCTTCTTCTTCTTCTTCTTCTTCCCAGCGACAGCGCCACCGCAGCCGCACCTGCTTAGCAGCGTCGTCGCCGCCCCGTGCCTTTCCACGCCAGCATCGCCACCACTCCCGCGCAACTCCACCGCCACGGGTCCGCGCCAGACCAAGGCACTGCCCCCAACGCCGAGAAGGCCAGTGAGGACAACTATTTGGACATGACCGAAGAGGAGCTCACCGTCATGGAGGCGGAGATGGAGAGGGAGCAGAGAACGCCGAACGCTGCGCTTGGGCTGGCTCCTGGGTGTGCCAGGATGACCTAGACTGGTTGTATCGCACCCAGCGCATCCCAGAGGGCGTGGTTGCCCGTCTCGCCGACGAGGAGCTTGCTCCCTCACCTAATCCAGGTGAGTTCGTAGTGTTCCTGTCCCACTTCTAGCATGGGTTCGGCCTCCCCGTTAGCGATTTATTCTATGATTGGCTCAACATCTATGAGCTTCAACCGCACCACCTTCCGGCAAACGCCTCACTTCCCTTTCTTCCTTTGCCTCCACCATAGAGGGGTATGCTGGATTGTGGCCCACTAAAGAGCTCTGGATCCGGTTTTTTGGTCTTCGCCGGAACATGATTCCGAATAAGGAGCTTGACCCGGAGGACAAACATCTGACGTAGTTCGGTGCGCCCTCCATTTGTCCTTGGAAACTATCCGTCTTTCCCCAGGTCACGGGGTTAGATTCCTGCAAGGGTTGGGCCATAACTTTCTTCTATGTCAGAAATACCACGAATGAAGATCTGATCCGGCTGTGCCCCTACGCTCCGGGTCCTCCTAATCCGGATATATGGGACCGGGTTTCCAAGAAACCCACCGTACTGGCGAATCAAGTCAACAAGCGGTTTAAGGAGCTGAAGGATGCGGGGTTGCACAACGAGGACGCGATGATTACTTTCGTCCTCAACCGGATCTCCCCTCTCTAGAAACGCACACACAAGCTGTGCCATATGAGCTGGCGTCTTGACCCCAACCGGACTTCCTCATTTGAACTGAGCAACACCGAGATATTCCGCCGGGTCAAGGCCCTCTACACCACTGACAAAAACTTCTCCGCTGATTGGGAGTGGGGAATTGAACATTTCTGCCGGGACAGGCTTCCTCCTGTGGTAATTCTCGTGTTCCAATTTCTTTCTGAGTTATATTCTATGTCGGAGTATGTTGTTTATCTAATCTTTTTGTATTTCTCTCTTAGCTGTTTCTTCAGCAAACTCTCGAAGATGGCGCCGAGCCTTCGTTCAAATGGGCGAAGGATCGAGATGCCCCGGATGAAGAGGAGCCGGATCAGGAAATGTTCCTGCCATTCCCCGATGCGACCAAGCGACCCACCGGTAACTTCTCTTCCTTAAGAGATTGGCCTGACAATGAAGATGATTCCGACGTTGAGGTGATGGAAGCATTTGAGGCTCTCCCCCTTTCTTACGCCTTTCCGGCATCAGCTAACCCGGGTGGGCAGATTCACGAAGATCCTCCTCTCGCCACGGGCGAGCCTGTCTCGGTCGCGTCAAAGAAAAGGGGAGCTGCTTCCGCTTCTTCTTCCGGACATCCTAAGCCAACCAAGAGGCGAAAGAAGTCCGCAGACAAAGCCGCCACCAAGCCTACAACTAAGGCCATAATTTAGAGGGCTCGGAAGCCCAAGGAGCCATTGACCTCGGATGAGTAAGTTACTTTTCTCTTTGTCCAATCCTTTGGTTCACGCTTTTCTTCTGTTGTAACTTATTATTCGTCATTTGATTTTGCAGGGCTACGGTGGAGGTTCCTCAGAGCGGATCCAGCATCGCTTCGCCCCTACGGCATAGCCCTTCTCCCCCTCGTGGTGAAGATTCACGCCCGTTGAGCCCCATTCAGGAGGGTTCAGCGGCTGCTCCGGGTTCTAGCCCACCTCGTCCAGAGGAGGGCAACCTCGGAGCAGGGGGAAGTGGTTCTGCCGAGACAGCAATTGCTCCCAGCTCCTCTTCAGCTCAGCCGCAAGCAGCCACCACCGAGGTACCTATAGCACCCCCACCACGACCAACATCAGCGCCAGCGGCACAAGTGCCAGCAGCACCAACTCCTTCCGCCTCGTCCGAGTCTTCCAAGACTCGGCGAGAAGACACAACTAGCACCAAGGCTAGCACCAAGGCTGTGCAAGGGCATCCGTTGCACAAACTTCAACTTCTCAGCAGCAACCTAAGGCCAAGAAAACCTCTGATGCCGCCAGGGCAGCATCTATCGAGGCTGGACAGCGCACGCTCGTGTCCATGCTTCCAAAGAAGACCTCCCGAAGAAGGATGTCTCCCCTAGGCCAGCTAGCACGCAACTTGCATTGCACACCAGCCCCGCTGCTGCCCAAATTGAAAGGAGGGAAGCCCATGCTAAGGGTTTGATAGCGCCCCATATGCTTAGCGGAGAGCGCTATCCTCTGGCCTTGATCGAGTTTGTCAATAACTAGAACAAGGCAGAGTTCGTCCATAACGACGATCTCTCGGAGAAATTTGGGCCTGCCGAGTTTGCCGCACAGATGAACACAGCCGCCAAGGCTATCAACCTTGCCGGCCGAATGATGGAGGTACGCTACCTTGTCCTTTCTTTAACATGCACTAAATATTAGTGATATAACCATTAGTCCCCGAGCCTCCGGGGGAGTAACTTGTTACTCGGCCGGATCCTCCTTAGAGAACTAGCATATCTCCTTAGTAGCTTTGAATATGCACACACCTAGAGCCGGGTTAAGTTCCACTTGGCCCGGATTTTATACCCTTCGAATATGCACACACCTAGAGCCAAGTTAAGTTCCACTTGGCCCGGATTTTGTACACTTCGAATATGCACACACCTAGAGCCGGGTTAAGTTCCACTTGGCCCGGATTTTGTACACTTCGAATATGCACACACCTAGAGCCGGGTTAAGTTCCACTTGGCCCGGATTTTGTACACTTCGAATATGCACACACCTAGATCCGAGTTAAGTTCCACTTGGCCCGGATTTTGTACACTTCGAATATGCACACACCTAGAGTCGGGTTAAGTTCCACTTGGCACGGATTTTGTACACTTCGAATATGCACACACCTAGAGTCGGGTTAAGTTCCACTTGGCTCGGATTTTGTACACTTCGAATATGCACACACCTAGAGCCGGGTTAAGTTCCACTTGGCCCGGATTTTGTACACTTCGAATATGCACCCACCTAGAGCCGTGTTAAGTTCCACTTGGCCCGGATTTTGTATACTACGAATATGGATATGACTAAGCTATCCTTGCTCTTTTCAGGTGACTACTAATCGCCGGAGCGCTAAGGTTCAGCGTCTCTTGGACACACATAAGGCACTGCGCTCGAAACATTCTACGCTTCTCGCCGAGTTTGAGAAAAGGGGTAAGTTTTCTCCTTGGCTTTTTCCCACCTTTCTTTGTCTTTTCCCGCTGAACTAATTTGTTATTCAGATTGGGCAGCTGAAGTGGAAGCTGAGAACACCATCATGCGGAAGAACTTGGGTCAAATAAAATGTAAGTCCGTTTTTCTTAGTCTTCTCATGTGACCTCTCTCCTTTTCTTCTTGGCTCTGCAGATATTCGTACCTTGGCTTTGCCGGGTCAACAAACTGTTTTAGCATCTCTTGAAGATAGTGTGCCCGTGCCTGATATGATGCTGCATTTTCTCGAACAAGCAGGGCAGCATCAGGCCGAACTTAAGAAGAAGGATGATGAGCTTGCCCTCCTCCGGACCAAGGATGATGAAATTGCCAAGCTCAAGGAAGAAATGAAAAAGCTCAAGGCGCTCCACAAATCCGAGATGGATAAAGCTGGCCAAGATTTTACTGAAGAGCGAGAACGTCTCAACCTCCAAATTACCAAAGATCAAGAGTTTCTGAAGGAGGCTGACATTAAGCTTGAGTCGGCGAATGCTGAACTTGTGCAACTCCGAAAGAGGCATGACAACTGCACCAAGGAGCTGACCCAGATCCACAGCCATATTTCTCATAAGTTCTTTTTCTTCAGCCGGCATGAATCTCTCCGGGTCAACCTCCTTCACCTTGTTCACTTGTCTTGTTTTCAGACAAATTTCTGGAGGGCAATGCCATTGCATCCAATGCCGTTACCAAGTTCCGCCAGCAGAGAGGTACTCCATCTGGTCCTGGCTCCATTCCTCTTGACCTGGAGGATCTGATAGTCAGCTTATCCTCTCGAGTTGAAATCATGAAGAACTATGGTTCGTTCCTCCTAGATTCCTCTGTCCGTATCTACCATGCCCTCTGGCCTGATGAGGATATTCTGGAGGGATCCACAGCTCTAATTAACAAGTTAATGGAGTGCGAGACCTAGCTTGACCTCTAGAGGGAATCCGCCGGACATGCCGGAGCTAAAACCGTCCTCCACTACGTGCTCACATGGTATGAGAAAATAAATTTGAATCTTCTGGAGCGCATGCGCACCAGTTCGAGGTGATCCACTGATCCGGATTAGATAGCTCGGTGCAAGGCTTGCGCCCATAGCCTCATTCAGTATGCCCCCATCCATCAATGGAATGAGGGACCAAGCTTTCTCGAAGCTGTTGATGACGAATATGTCAAAGATGGTTCGGGTGAGGAGGAAGAGGATGAAGCCTTGGCGTCGAAGAGAATGAAGATGATGCTGAAGCCAAGGCCAGAGTTCCACCTGCTGGTGCCGAGTTACCTCCTCCTGTTGCTCCTTGATCACCAACAAACACTTTGAAGTTTATCAGATCCCCGGTATGCCGGGTGCAGATGTATTAAGCGCACAGATCATATTTTGCTACTAAGTTGCTTATGCTGGATTAACTTGGGCTTAGTCCCCGAGTTTCATTTTCTTGTTTCTCCAATTTTCTGGTTCGGCTCGTGTCTACCTTGATTCGGTTTTGTGACTTACGAGATCGAGTTTCAAAAATTGACTTAACAATACTTGGAAAACTTTAGGATTAGCTCAAAATAATTCAGCATGGTAAAGGTAAAATAAACAAGGGGTTAGTCCGAACAATAAATGTCGGCTCGATTACGTTCCTTTCCTTAGTCGTTTTTCGTGTGCTACGCAATTCCAAACTCGTTCTCTTGCTTGCTATGAAGCCAATTCTTGTTGGACAGCAGCAAGTCGAAGAGTTGAGTTTTTGGTGCTCACACACTACTAATCTGGCTTAGGTACAGGCAACTTAAGCCAGCCGACATAAAAATAAATAACTAACATGAAGGATGAATAATATAACTAAGGCAGTCCCCGAGTTGCTGCTCGAGGTGCCAAGATTTCATTGATAAACTCATTTCCGGCATACATACCGACATATGAGAGACTCGGATACACACACTTCTTTGTTAAGTGTAGAATGGACGAAGTAGAGCTACATTCCATGGACGCTTAGATTCCTCTCCAGACCTGTCCGCCTTGTTCTTCTCCTGAGGTTTTGCATCGATGAGATAATAAGAGTCATTGTGCAATGCTTTGCTCACAATGAATGGCCCTTCCCATGGGTGGGATAACTTATGCATGCCAGCAGTACGTTGTACTAATCGTAGTACCAGATCACCTTCCCGGAAAACTCGGGGGTTTACTTTCCGGCTATGATAGCGTCGGAGATTTTGCTGATATATGGCAGATCTGGACAATGCCAATTCTCTCGCTTCTTCCAGCAGATCAACATCATTTTGCCGGGCTTCTCACACTTCGGCTTCTATGTATAGGGTGACCCTAGGCGAATCATGCTCTATGTCGGCTGGTAATACAGCTTATGCCCCATATACCAGAAAAAATGGCGTATAGCATGTTGATCGATAAGGAGTTGTTCTTAAACTCCACAGTACCGCTGGTAGTTCTTCTATCCAGCACCCCACTGATCTTTGCAACGGCTCAATGAGATGGGGTTTTATCCCGGATAATACTAATCCGTTGGATCTTTCCACTTGTCCGTTTGATGCGGGGTGGGCTACCGAGGCAACGTCCAGCCGGATCTTCTTATCTCGGCAGAATCGCGCAAATGCTCCTTTAGCAAAATTAGTGCCATTATCTGTTATGATACTGTGAGGATAGCCATATCTCAAAATGATATCTTTGAGGAATGTCACGGCTGTAGCTCCGTCACATTTTCTTATTGGTTTCACCTCAATCCACTTCGTAAACTTGTCCACCATGACCAAGATATGGGTCATATTTCCTCTTGCCGGCTTAAACGGGCCAACCATATCCAAGCACCATATCGCAAATGGCCAGGTAATTGGTATGGTCTTGAGCTCTGACATTGGCATGTGTGTCTTGGTAGCATACCTCTGACAACCATTGCATTTTCTTACCAGATCGTCTGCTTGTTCCAAGGCACTTGGCCAATAAAACCCATGTTGGAAAGCTTTCGCTACCAAGGCTCTGGACGAGGCGTGATGCCCACATTCCCCTTGATGTATATCTCGGAGGATGTCAAGCCCTTCCTCTGGATCTACGCATCGTTGGAGGACATTTGTAACACTTCTTTTGAATATCTCGAGATTGATGATCGTGTATGGCTTTGCCCTCCTCTGAGTTTGCCTTGAGAGCACTTCCTCGCTGGGCAAAGTTCCATCCTTCAGGAATTGAAATATGGGCAGTGCCCAAGCTGGTATAGCTTGCACTGGAAACACATCCTCATCAATTTCCATATGATCCACCAGCATAACCTCAGCCAAATCACGCTGTGCAGTCCCCGAGTCTTGCGAAGTTGTCCCCGGGTTTCGTGAACTACTTCCCACATCAATGTCCATGGGCACAGCTTTCGATTCCGGATTTGCCGGGATATAAATTGACTCGGACTCTGGGGATGGCCTGATAGACGGTTTTCTGAGGTGCTCTAGTGCTACCCCTGGCGGGATTGCTTGTCGGGATGATCCGAGTTTTGACAGTACGTTGGCAGCTTCATTTTCCAGCCGGGGTACATGGTGAAATTCGCATCCCTCAAAGTATCCTGATATCTTCTGCACATGAAATCTGTAGAATGCCATATTTGTATCCAAAGCATCCCAATGCCCTGAGACTTGCTGGACTACCAGATCGGAGTCACCAAAGCACTGGATCCGGCGTATCCCAATTTCTTTTGCCACTTTGAGCCCATGCACAAGTGCTTCATATTCTGCAACATTGTTTGATGCTGCGAAGTGGATCTATAACACGTATTTCAGCTGGTCCTTCTTGGGCGAGGTAAGCACAACTCCGGCGCCTAACCCGGTTTTTGTTTTTGACCCGTCAAAGTGCATTCTCCAGTAGTTCGGATCTGGCAATGGTGGCTCATATTGCACCTCGGCCCAATCCACAAGAAAGTCGGCCACAGCCTGAGACTTGATTGCTTCTCTCCTGTCATATTGTGGCGCATAAGGGGCTAGGTCAATTGCCCATTTTGCAATCCGGCCACTTGCATCCTTATTGCTCATTATCTCAGATATGGGGGATTCACATATCACTTTAATGGGGTGTTCTTCAAAATAGTGCTTCAGCTTTTTTGCTGCCATATATACACCATATGCCATTTTCTGATAGTGAGGATAGTTCTGCTTTGATGCTGATAATACTTCGCTCAGGTAATAGACTAGCCTTTGCACCGACTTACCCTCTTCGTCGCGCTCTACCACAATTACTGCACTTACAACTCGGTTGGTTGCGGCTATATAGAGCAACATTGGCTCCTTTGATAGTGGAGAAGCTAACACTAGTGCAGTGGCTAACATTTTCTTTAATTGTATAAAGGCTTCATTGGTCTTCGGCGTCCAAATGAACTTATCTGACTTTTTCATGAGTTGATAGAGAGGCAATGCCTTTTCTCCCAACCGACATACAAACCGACTTAAGGATGCCAGGCAACCAGTGAACTTCTGGACATCATTAAGACACTTCGGCAATTCCATTCGCTCAATGGCCCGGATTTTAGTTGGGTTAACCTCGATACCTCGGCTGTAGACAAGAAATCCAAATAATTTTCTAGCCGAGACACCGAAGGTACATTTCTCCGGGTTAAGCTTCATTCGAAACCTCCTTAGGTTCGCGAACGTTTGCCTAATATCATCAAGGAGCAATTTGCCTTCCTTGGTTTTTATTACCACATCATCCACATACACTTGCACATTTCGACCAATTTGATTGTGTAAACACTTTTGCATACATCTTTGGTACATTGCCCATGCATTACGTAAACCAAAAGGCATGGTGCGATAGCAATAAGCCCCATACGGGGTGATAAACGCAGTCTTTATTTGATCATTCGGGTTCAGAGTTATCTGATGGAAACTAGAATATGCATCTATGAACAAAAAAAATTCACATCCAGCAGTAGAATCTATGACTTGATCTATCCTTGGCAGTGGGAATGGATCTTTTGGGCACGCCTTATTCAGGTTCGTGTAATCGATGCACATACGCCAAACCACTGCCACATTCGGATCATCTTTTTTCTTTTCCACCAGCACTGGATTAGATAACCAATCCGGGTAAAGCACTTCCATGATAAACCCAGCTGCTAGGAGCCGAGCTATCTCTTCTCCAATGACTTTTCTCCTATCTCCGGCGAAGCAGCGGAGAGGTTGCTTCACTGGCTTTGCTCCGGGTCTCACATTCAAAGAGTGCTCGGCCAACTCCCTCGGAACACCTTGCAAGTCCTGCGTGGACCAAGCAAAAATATCCCGATTCTCATGGAGGAAGTTGACGAGCTCGCTTTCCTATTTATCATTTAACCCGGCACCAATTGTTACGGTGCCCTCTGGGAACAGATCATCAACTGGCACTTTCTTTGTATCTTTCGTTGCTTGAAATGAAACACTTCCATGCGGGTTACTCAGCGCCATCATATACTGCTGAGCGGACTAAGCCAATGCCTCCACTTCTTGGATCTTTCTTTTCTCTTGCGCTTACGAGTGACTCGGCCAGGTTAGACCCGGCTGACGCGCACTCAATGGAATGTCGGAAATCTCCAGCCATGGTAATTACCCCATTTGGCCCAGGAAGTTTCATCTTTAAGTAACTGATGTGACAACTTGCCATGAATTTGTTCAGGGCAGGCCTGCCGAGTAACGCATGATATGCGCTCTCCAAATTGACAACTTCGAACTCCAAATTCTCAGTCCGGCAGTTATCTCTCGTACCAAACAATACGTCAACCCAGACTTTGCCAATGGGTTCACACGAAATACTTGGCACAATGCCATGGAAAGTTGTCCTTGTAGCCTGGAGCATGTTCTCCATGATACCCAACTTGCGCATTGTATCCACATACATAATATTGATGTTGCTGCCATTGTCAATCAGCACCTTTGAGAACCTCACATTGATGTTTGGCCCGATAAACATTGGGTCTAGCACTAGCGCATACAAACCAGGGCTGGGCATAAGGTTGGGGTGATCTATGATGCTCTAGGTAATTTCCTGATCCGACCAAGGCATATACCTCGTCATTACCGGCATAACTGCGTTCACCTCCATATGTCGGCGCTGCAAGCTCTTCCTATCCATTTCTTCCGTGGTAAACACACAGTAACTCTAGTGATGTTCTCTGTACTCATTTCTCCCCTCATTGCCAGGGTACCTTTGATCTAGCTGATGCTGATTTTCCACCTGATGCACTGCATCCCTTCTCTCATGGTTTTCATACCTCGGCAGAGGTGGTGGCAACCTTAACTGTTGCATGTTCGCTCCGGAGAGTAATTGCTGCCGGGGTAACTCCTGCCGAGGATGATCGTTCCGAGGTGCCTGAGCATTCCCCGAACCACTTTGTTCTATCTTCCTCATCCACTCACATTGCCGAGTTGTGTGACCCGCCGGGTTACTCGGATTTGGCGTGTGAAATTTACACGGCTGATCCAGCATTGCCTCATAGGTATACCTCGGACGGTCCTTCTTTTCTTGCCACTGTTTCTTCTGCTCTGGCGTCCAAATTTTCTTGCCATCATTTCTTGGAGTCCATTATTGCCCTCCAGTTTTCTGACGCTGATTACTCCCTGCTCCTGGTTGATCTTGATTTACAGCTGCAACTTGTTGCGAACTGTACCCGTAATTCGGTCTATCATCTCTTCTCTTACCCCGGTCATCATTCCGCCGGGATGATCCGGCTCCATCTCGCTGGTAGTACTCCTCTTTTCACTTGTTTGACACCAGCCTAGGTTGAGTCGGATCACCCAAGGCATATGAATCAGCAATCCAGATCGTCTCTGCTAGTGTAGTTGGCATATCCCTTTGTAACCTTTGCCACGGCATGCTTGCATATCTGCACCCTTGCACAAACCAAGCTATGGCTTGTGATTCAATCATGCCCTCACATGAGTTTCGCACAGTGCACCACCGGGTCAAGAATTCCTGGTCTGTCTCGTTTGGTCTCTTCTTGCACATTGCTAGGGTTTGTGGCCTATTGGGCCTCTGATACGTGCTTGAGAAGTTACTGACGAACATTTCCTCAAAATCAATCCAGCAGTTGATACTTCCGGGTGGTAAATTGTTTAACCATACCCTCGCTGGCCCTTCCAGCACCTGAGGTACATATCTCATAGCCCATCTCAAGTTGCCTGTAGCAATTTTCACCGCCGTTGCGTAGTTGATCAACCAATCCTCCGGCTTGGTGCTACCGTCATACGTTTTTGTCCCTCTGGGTAGCTGGAAGTTAGGTACCGGAGGCTCCTTCATGATCCGGGTCCCAAAACACGCTGGACCCGGAGGACCTTGACACTCAATTTGCTCCGACCTATAAAGCCGATCCAGTTTTAACCTGCCATCGTGAGGCATCAAGTTCCTGCTTCCCAATCTTGACCCTATCACGTGATAGTCCGGCCTAGGATACCATGTGTTCACCATTTCCGAATCACCATCATTGTATCTACCTTGCTCTTGTGGAGTTGCTCTCTGTTGCATACCTTGGCCGGCACTGCGCTCTTGCCGTGGTATATTCCGATGCTGCGGTTGCCCTGCACCCGCCGAGTTGCGCTGTCCGGCATTGCCATTCACAGCGTTCCCTTAACCGGCATTGCCTTGGTCGCGGTTACCTTGGCCAGCTTCACCTCGGCTCACACTTCGTCGATCCTCATTTCCCTGCACTGCTTTTCCTTTCCCTACCCTTGCTGGGTCATATGGGACTATCTGTTTGTTCCTCCTAGCCGAGGTTACTACCTCTTCTCTCCTAGGACCACCATGAGGAGACGATGCAGCTCCAGCAGATTTCTCCGGGTTACCTATTGTTGAATGAACGACTTTGGAGGCCCCATCCCTTGCCGGATTAGCCCTGAGCAACTCTTCATTTTGTCTGTTAGCGATCTGTACTAACTCATTGACTCTATCCTGTTGTCTTTGCTGGGCTTCACCTGTCAAACCCTCTAATTCGGATGCGTCTACATCTGCTGCTCTGAGGTTATTTGCTGGGGTACTGTACTTCGGCAGCCCAACGGACAGACAGTTCTCTGATTCCTCAATTCTAGTATCACCCTCTTTGTTGATTTCACTCATGAGGTTTCTCCCCTTCACTTTCACAGCATCTACCTTATTTGCCTTTGCGTACTCACTCAGTGTCATGTTCAACGACTGCTGAGCCGCGACTATCTTTTTCGCACCCTCTAGTATTTTCTGCCTAGTCTCCTATAACTCGGCATGTGCCTGAGCCGGATCTACCACTGCTTCCACGAGGCTCGCCAAGATATCTATTGCCTGCTGCAACACATTCTCCTGCCTCTCTAGAGGAGGACCTCTACTTTTCCTCGGTGCTTTGGGTGTTACCTCCGGATCTGGTACCAGATCCTTGCTCGTGCCAGCGCCAGGCGTAATCATCATCACCTCGGTGCGGTCAGGGGAGCGAGTGATACACTCCCCGCGAGCCGCGCTAAGGGGTGGCTCGCCTCCTTCGACGGCGTGCCGCGGGTGAATGCATGACACATCGACAGGGACGTAGATCTTGTGTGTGCCAAGCTTGACGAAGAGGCCGTTAAGTGGGAGAGGTCGCTTGCCGAAGCAGCCAGCATTGTCCCCGACAAAGTCCAGCACTCGAAAGCGCTGAATGAGCCCGGAGACGATGCGCTCGCCGTTGCCGGTGAGGTTTCCTGTCCGGATCTTCACTCCTGCTAGCGCCGCTAGCCTCACGGTGGGTGCCAACTGTCGTGGTGGTGTCACGGCAGATGCCATGGATAGGCTAAAGGTGGGGACAATATGCGCTAGAGGAATCCAGGGAGGGATGATGTGGTGATTCCACACATAGATGCTTTGTATTCAATTGGTTTCCAAGGATTACAAGTGCTCCTTGAGCTGTATTGGGGAGAGGAGGAAGAAGGAACTCTCTTACTCTCACCACTAGCTAGCCCTCAGGAACCAACTAGAGATCAACCAAGTAAAACCCAACCCTTTCTACAGATGCCCTAGCCCTCCTTATATATGGGTGGCTAGGTCTCCAATTAGGGCATACGTGGAGGCATATTCCAGGGAATATGCCTCTTCCCAAAATAGTAAACCGACCGGGTCTCTTTTCCCCATCGTAAGCCATGTAGAGGCTACGTGAGCCTCTGCGGCGCCAGCGTCATCCGACACAGGCAACGTCACCCTTGTCGGCCACGCCTCGGTGGTCCTCCCCTCTGTCCGCTTCGCTCATGCTCCAGCGTACAGTGGCCACCTTTTGACCGGCGAGATACCTTGCTTCTCTTGCAAGCCTGATATAACCCGGATCATGCCTGGTTAATCCGGACACATGGGTACCTGCATACAAGTTGCATAAATCCTGCCGGCATACTTCATATGTCGGCCGGGACTCAATTAGGCGGACATCCTCCGGTCCGGGTTACTCCGTGATTCGGCCTGCCTTGAGGTGACTCGGCCAACACTTGCTTTGACCTTTCCGTACCTCGGCTAACTCGGCTAACACTTGCTAGAACTATAGCTGGAAATACCGAAACTCCTAATGAAGACACTACCACACCTGTTAGTTCACCTGAGTCTAGTGAAAGTTATGATATTGAAGATGGTTATGTTGAGATGACCGATGAATTTATTAAAAAATGTAAAAACACCCATGATAGGAGCGTTGCTAAGAGTCTCCTTGAGAGGCGTACTATTAGACCCGAATTGTCTCATGTTGCTAAGTTTCTTGCTTCTCCCATAAACATTATAGATGAAGATTATGATTTCTCTCTCGATCTATCTTACATAGCTATTGTCGAGAAAGAACCTTTTTGTGGGACTAAGAATGAAAGTGCGGTAGCACATATGAACAAACTTTCTACCACGAGTGGCTTATTTTCTGATAATATTAAGATGCATACTTACTTTGTTGCTAAGATTTTCCCCTTTTCACTGAAAGGAGAAGCTAAAACTTGGTTTACTAATTTACCTCCTGGATCTATTGATAGCCCTGATTGCTTGATTAGTACTTTCCTGCAGAAATATTTTCCTCCTAGTGCTAGACATGCTATTTTGCAGGAACTTTTTGATTTTAAACAGGAAGAAAAAGAGATATTGCCCGAATCTTGGGCCAGGTTTTGTTATTTGATTCATGCACAGGCTGGAAGTCCATTACATAAGAATGAGCTTCTTGATATATTTTATAATGGACTAACCGAGGAATCTAGGACATACCTAGATAGTTGTGCTTATTGTGTTTTCAATAATAGGACTCCCAAGGAAGCTGAGGAATTAATGGCTAAAATAAGCAAGAATTATGAAGATTGGACTCCTCCTAAACAAGCTATACCTGAAGTAATTATACTCGAACCTACTATTCCGGTACCTATTCCAATGTCAAAGAAGAGGGGAGTTATTGAATTAAATGATGAAGTGATGAAGGAAGCTAAGAAATGTCTTAAGGAGAAAGGAATTAAAGCTGCAGATGTCAAGAACTTACCTCCTATTGAAGAGTTATGTAAGCCTATTCCCTACTCATCCACTATCGAGGTACACTCTCTCCAACAATTTGATGAAGGTGATATCCCTTATTCTAAACCTCCTGATCAATGCTTAGAAGAATTCGATATCTTTATTGTTAAGCAGGATAATTTTAATAAAACGGTGCAAAATCATCTAATGGAAAACACTAGAGCTATTGTTGAGTTAAAAGATATTGTGGAAAGAACCTCTAATGATGTTAAAATGATTGTTAAACACTTTCAAATGGTTCAAACTCAAATAGATCAACTCATTAAAGTGCAAAAAGACTTGCTAGTTAATGCTGCTAAAGAAAAACATGCTTATGAAATTAGAACTAGAAGTGGTGCTGCTACCCAGGATCCTCTATATCCTGAGGGGCATCCCAAAAGAATAGAGCAGGATTCTCAACAAGCTAAAAATAGTGGCTCTACTAATAAGAAAAGGAAAAGGAAACATAAAACTATTTTAGAACCCTCAGAACCTGCTATAGATCCTAATAGTATATCTGTCTCTGATGCTGAAACTGGAAGTGGTAATGAAGAAAATGAAGTTCCTAATGAAGAAAAAGTTGAAGAAGAACCTGAAAACAACACTAAGAATACTAAATACACTAAAGAAGATTTTGTTGCTAAGAAACATGGTAGTGAAAGAGAACCTTAGGTCCAAAAACCTATGCCTTTCCCTGATAAGAAACACAAGTCAAAGGAAGATGAACACTATAATAAGTTTTGTGAGTGGATGAAACCTTTATTCTTGCAAATTCCTTTGACTGATGCTATTAAATTGCCTCCTTACTCAAAGTATATGAAGGACATTGTCTCGAATAAAAGGAAGATCCCTAATGAAGAAATTTCTACCTTGCTTGCTAATTATTCCTTTAATGGAAAGGTTCCAAAGCAACTTGGATACCCAGGGATTCCAACTATCCCTTGCTCTATTAAGAATAGTTATGTTAGAACTCCTTTGTGTGATTTGGGAGCTGGAGTTAGTGTTATGCCTTTCTCTCTCTATAAGAGGCTTCAACTAGAAAAATTAATACCAACTGATATATCTTTGCAAATGGCTGATAAATCTACCACTATACCTGTTGGTATATGCGAGGATGTACCTGTTCAAGTGGCTCCTAATTGCTTGATATTAACTGATTTTGTTGTCCTTGAAATGCCTAAAGATGATAATATGTCTATTATTCTTGGGAGACCTTTTCTTAATACTGCAAGAGCTGTTATTAATTGTAATCAAGGAAAGGTGACTTTCAATGTTAATGAAAAGGAACATACTGTCTATTTCCCCAAGAAGATTGAAAGAACTTATGGTTTGAATTCAATTGAAAATGTTGAGGGCATTCAAGTTGGAGAAATATATTGTCCCATACTAAGAGAAAATTTTGAAACTATTATGATTGGGACCATTGCTATCAAGGTTGAGGTAACATAATCATTAGTGGAATGCAAAGTTTTGTCTCATATGAAATTGTTTTGGTAACAAGACCTGATCAACCTTGTAAACAAAAGGATTTCATTGAACAAAACAATGTTTTCACTACGATTATCTCCATTTACTTCTATTGCTATCCATTTTAGTTTTTTTCTTTGTTTAGTTTTCTTTGTTGTTAGTTGCTTGCATGTTAGAGTGTCTTAGAACTTCTGTAGTTCTAGCCTTGTTTTGTCATTGCATCATTTCCAAAAAAAAAATCTGTCTGTCAGAAAATCATTCTTCTATACCTGAAAAATGCCCAAAAATAAAGTGTCTCAAAAAATTCCAGAAAATTCATTTTAAATTTTTACATGAAAAAAGGGGCAGAGGAGTACCTGGGAGGTACCAGGGGACCCACCAGGCAGGCACACCAACTGGTGGCGCGGCCTGCCCTAGGTGGCGCCATGCCCTGGTGTGGGCCACCCCTGGCCCTCCACTAGCTCTCTCACCTGCCACTTTCTTCTCTCTCCCGATTAAGCTCCAGTTCATTGCTCAAAATTGCGTTCTTGCTGTGCTTGCTCTCGATTTTTTCGTTCTCCTTGCTCAGCCCATCTTTCTTGCTAAAATTTGGAGCATTTGTTCCCTGGTATGTGACTCCTCTCCTTGTCCAAGTAGATTTGAGTTTAGTGGTTTATATCTTGAATATTTTGTTGCTGTAGGTGACATGTTTTGAGGGTTTGTCAGCTTGTTTGATGCTTAGAGATATAGTTTTGATGCATGTTTAGGCCTCTTACATGTCCCTATGAGTAGAATCCTTCATTATATTTACTTTGCAATCACTTGTTTAATAGGTGTTTAAATTTCAGAATAGAAGATGAGTGAGCACCACCTAAACCAACATGAACTATGGGTGCCTGAGATCAAGAAGGTCCACCAGGAGGAGGAAGTTTTTACCTCCATTTATCCATGTTCTAAGTTCATGAGAGCTGCAGGAATTCTCCAAGATTTCCACATTTTGGTTTCTAATGCAGGGTTAGAGCACTTTTTGGAAGACGAACCTTGTCAATTTGTGAAGCTAACCATGTCTGTGGTGCAGGACTTCCAATTTAGTCACTCTTTGCCTAACCCCATGGTCCATTACAAAATTTACAATATTGTTGTTGACCTTTCTCTTGATGATTTTTGTGCAGCTATTAAGGTACCTCAATGGGGATCATGTAGAAGGATTAAGGAGCGACCTGAACCACTCATGGATTTATACGCAGAAATTTGCCAAGGGAGCAGCTTCTCGAAGGAGAATGGAAAAATCTGTAACATTCATCTTCCCTCCATTCGTTACTTTGCCTACTTTGTTGCCAAGTGTGTCCTTTCTAGGAAAACTACCAATACGTTATCTTCTTATGATCTAGCATTTATCTCTGTTGCCCTTAAACGAGATAGGTCTTACAACTTAGGTGCTTTGATAGCTTTTCGTCTTGCTACTAACCGTGAGAAAGGTGGAATTTGTGGAGGCCTAATTGCTTCTCGTTTACTAGCATTGCATGGTTTAGTGCCTCATCATCTAGACCTACAGTTCCCCATAGAAAGGCTTGATTTTAATTCCATGATACAACATAAATTTGTTTCCTCGTGGGCTAGTATGAGTGAGTTATCTTATGAAATAACCTTTCTCAAAGCTGGTTGGAGAAAGAGCAAGTCCGAGCGTGTTGTTATTTTGCCTGCACCTGTTTTGTTTAACCTTGATAACAGGGTAGGATGGTCCCTCACTAAGGAGGAGCTTGACACGTACTTGGGAGAGCCTCCCAACAGTAGCAGGACACTGGAAGGGAGGTCACGGATGATTCAATCCAGCCCTCGAATGAGGGAGAGTCTTCATATCAGCAGCCTGCTTATGATTGGGGAGCTTCTTCTTCTTCCCACGGGCCCAACTACGACCATTCTTATCATGATCCGCCTGCTTGGAAGCCTTACCCATATCTGGATTGATACCCACTTAGGCCAAAAGCCTAAGCTTGGGGGGAGGTACGCCGACACCACACTCATCTCCTTATCATGTTGTGTCGGTACTTTGTACATCATGTTTCGTTCTCTTTTTAGTTTTCGTTCTTTCTTTGATTTTGCTTTCTAAAACACAAAAAGACCAAAAATATTTCCGTTGTTTCTCTTTGGGTTGTTTCTTCTTTTTTCCTTGGTTTGCTTTTCCCTTTTGCTTGTTTGAACTATTCGAAAAACCCAAAAAGATTTTGCTTTGCTTGTTTTTCCTCTTTGGTTCTTGTTTTAAAAATCAAAAAGACCAAAAATATTTGCCGTTCTTCTTTGGTTTTTTGAGTTTGTTGCAGGGTTCAGCAGTCCTTAGTGAATATTGGTTTCATATTATTATTCAAGCCACACAAGTGAAGAGCAATAATGAGGATTAATGGTAACTTCAGGCGAGGTAAGAGGCTGGTAACGAACTCTATTTGTTTTCATTTTTGTACATATACTCATCATTGTGGGCATGCTTAGCCTGTTCGTGTAGGGTGTATGTTATCTTTGGATGCTTAGTAGTTCTTGCTTTCGTTTGATTAGTTCCAGCTTACTAATAGTTTGTAGCATGTTTTATGAATGTTTGCTTGCATTACTCTATTCATAACTTGGTATGACACCGTGGTATCCTCCTCTGAATGTTTCATTTGAATTGACTTGGCACATGCTCACGCATGCACATGACTGTAATAATCAGTTAAGCCTTGATGAATTATTTTTCCTTGAGGATCTTGAATCACATTCATGCCATGATTAGTCCTATTTTGTTGCAAGCATGATTATGACAGCTATTGCTCTCTTGTTTGTTGCTCCCTTACTATTGCTAGCCTTCACTTACACTGAGTATGTATTACTCAAGTTTCCAACTCCCTAAACCAAATATCTCCAAAGTGTCCACCATACCTACCTATTAGCATCATTTGCTACTTCCGTGCATATTCAATATGCCTTGTTTTCTTCCGAATAAAATGCTTGCTTGTTATGAGAAAGTTAGTTAGTAAAGCTCTCACAAACTTGATGGCATAGTTTAATTTCTTGCAATTAATAAACCTGAACCATTGCATCCTTCTTTGTTGCGTATATGCTTGCGCTTTATAAGTTGAAGTTAGCAGAACCATGTATCATGGGGAACGCTTTCAATATTTCATCGGTACTTAGTACCTCGTTGATATCATGTTCTTTTGCTTATGGATCCCAGCGGTGTGAAATAAAAGTGGAACTTGTAAGATCATGGAGTTTTTATGTATGTTAGAGAAACGCCTGGGCCGCTAGCCTAAGCCATGCCTAATCATGGTGGAAACTTGCAGCATAACCGTAATGAGCATTCTATGAAGCATCCTTAATAAAAATCTATGGACATAGTAAATAAAAAGATCACTGAGATGCTCATTGTCTGCTTGCCTTGTCATTTTGATTATGGGACAACTCCTGTGTCATGTGCAAGGGGTACCCTGTGTGCGGTTCTCTATGATACGTGTATTACAATGACAAGAGCTTACTTGTGACTAAAGTTTAGTAGCATGAGGATCATTCTTCGTAAGTAAGGGGCATGAGACTTCGATTTAAAACTTGTCAAATGTATCCTCTTAGTTGTGTCACTTTAACCTTAACCATTTAAAGATGCTTATGATAGGGGCAATGAGAGATCAAAGCTAACGAGTACCATACTTTCAACATTTGGAAGCCTTTCAAACTTTTCAAAATCTTTTTGTTTTCCTTGTTGAGTCTCCACATATTCTATGAGCACCTTCCTGGGAGCATAGTTGTCATTCTTTGTACTTGTCTCAAAACTTGATTATTCATGTTATGACTTTGATGTTTGTATCTTTGATATCTTTACTTCTAGTCATCACTTGAACTTCAGAGGTGCCTTGACATTCACAATCAAAGGCAAGCAAGATACCACTGTATCATACCTTTTTATGAGCATTGTAATGTTGCTTATGTTTATAATTCATGCTACTTATTATTTTTTAGTTGGAATCTCTTCATAGCTTGCAATGCCTATTAAGTAAACTTGGTTGCATACTCCTTATTATGAATTGTCTAAGTAGTTGATCACTTGCTGAGAATATATACATCATATGAAGCAAATGTGTTCGTGAAAGTTTTTTTATCGCACTCAGTTTTCAACTGAATTGCTTGAGGACAAGCAATAAGCTAAGCTTGGGGGAGTTGATACGTCCAAAACATATCTACTTTCCTGAACACTTTTGCTATTGTTTCTCCTCTAAACTTGTGTGATTTGGATGCAACTAACATGGACTGGCATTGTTTTCAGCAGAATTGCCCTGGTATCTACTTTTTGTGTAGAAAATCAACTATTAGGAAAAATCCTGGAAAATATGCCAAAGATTCTATTTCACCAGAAGACTCCTGGAGCCAGAATACGAGACGGAGGGGGGGCTAGGCCCAGGCCACACCACCTGGACGCGTGGGGAAGCCCAGGCTGCGCCAGGGGGTGGTCTGGCCGCCCAGACTCCCCCTCGGTCTCCCTCTTTGCCTATAAGTTTCCTTCTGACCTAAAAACTCAGGGGGGTTCGACGTTTTCCAGAAGTAGTTCCGCTCCACCGCCACCACCAGATTCCACGAAACAGCACCAGAAACTCCGTTCTGGCACCCTGCCGGGACGGTGAATTGGAGGAGATCATCTCCATCATCACCACCATCGCTTCTCCATCGACCATCCATGTTTCCCCATCTATGAGTGAGTAATCCCCCGCTGTAGGCTATGGGGATGGTAGGGATTCGATGAGATCATTCATGTAATGGCATCAGATTGTTAGGGCATGGTGCCTAGTATCTATTATTAGTGCTTTATGACTTTGTTGCGACTTGTTGTGCTTAATGCTTGTCACTAGGGCCCGAGTGCCATGATTTCAGATCTGAACATGTTATTGATTCATTATGATAGTATTGTTTATGGTCTTACCTGCAAGTTGTATAACACTTTGTTGTCCAGAACCAATGGCCCCGAAGTGACAGAAATCAGGATAACCGGAGGGAATGGCTTTGATGTGAGGATCACATATGTTCATGGAGTGTTAATGCTTTGCTCCAGTTCTCTATTAAAAGGATCACCTTAATTGCCAGTAGTTCCCTTGAGGCCCCGCTGCAAACGGGCTGGCAGGACAAAAGATGTTGTGCAAGTTCTCATTGCGAGCACATATGACTATATATGGAACACATGCCTAGGATTATCTAGTACTTGGATGCTTTATCTTATTTATCTGCAATTGCCCTATGTTCTGATTGCTATGTGAATTGTCTTGTCCATGCAACGCCCGTCCATCCATCCCTATGCCTACCGCACTCGAATCCTACTGTTTACTGCTATTGTTACTGCTGTCTTTACTTTACTAATGCTGCTACTTTGCTACTCCTACTATAAAACTGTTGCTACTGATAAACTGTTGTGAGCAAGATTGTTTCCAGGTGCAGCTGAATTGACAACTCAGTTGTTAAGGCTTATAAATATTCTTTGGATCCCCTTGTGTCGAATCAGTAAATTGGGTTTCACTTCCCTCGAAAATACTGCGATACACCCCCTATACTTGTGGGTCATCAACCCACCAGTAGTAATACAACTTACCAACCCTAAACCCAAAAAATGCAAGTTATTCCACTATGAAAACAACAAGCTATCCACAAGTAACAGTACAAGTGATTAACTAGAAAGAACCAAAGTTATCAACAAAAAATAATGAAGATGCAACTTGGAAAAATAGAACATGGACATACTTTTTAATATACAACTTATTCTATTTATTTCTGTGTATGATGACCTTCTTGTATGATGCATCTTCCTCTGCAATTGTGCTAGTATATGAGAACGGAGGAAGAATAGACTTAGAAGGGTGAATAAGTCTCACAGTGTGCAGCCGCGTCGCATGTGTAACACTGCTAGCAACAAGAATAGGAATGACATCACTAATACCAGGAGTTGAATAATTAGGGACAACTACAATAACAATAAACAACCAAAAAATTGATTGAAGCACAAGAATTATACATATTTTGGAATACTTGTCATGGAACAACTATTCCGATTGCATTGTTTTGTAACTTGTGCAAAGTATCAAACAGCTTGAGCACCAATCTTTTCAACCAAAAGTTCATCAACGGAAATAACTACATTTTCATCATTTACCAGCATTTTTCCCTTACAATCAACTGTTTGTTGATCCACTACAAAAAGAAAGAATATGGAAAAGACAAAAGGAAATGTTCGAATGAAAAAGGATAAAAAAGTGGCAACCCCCATGTGGAAAAGAAGTACCACATGTTTATCACCACATAAAAAATTTAAAAATAGAGTACATGAGCAGATATTAAATAACAAGGGTAGTTTAATTACATCACATGAGGATAATATCATAAATTTATAGCACAGATTGTTCCATTTAACATAGCACAAAAGGAAAGTTCCCATAAACTACAACCTAAGTTTAACGACGGATACCACTACATAAGCAAAACCTCCACTTGGATAGACATCAACACAAATATCCCCACTACCAAAAACACCCAATCCCCAACCAGTCGTGAAAGCGATGATCTTCAGGTTTGACATTGATACGTTGCAAATGTATCTATAATTTTTGATGTTCCATGTTTGTTTTATATCTACTTTCTTATGTTTTGTCCACACTTTGGAGTACTTTGACACATTTTTTGGAACTAACCTATTAACAAGATGCCCCACAGTGCTTGGTTCCAGAAAAGCTAGAAAATGAATATTATCTGAGTTGGACGGGACAAAAGCCAAAGTCAATATTTTACCGGAAGACTCACGGAGCCAAAAGACGAGATGGAGAGGGGCCAGGGGCTGGCCACACCACCTGGTGGCGCGGGCTAGGCCAGGCCGCGCCAGGGGGTGGTGTGGGACCTTTAGGCCTCCATCGACATTGCCCCTTTGCCTATATATGCCTCCTAGGACGAAAACCGTAGAGACAAGATCAGAAATCCATAAAAAATTCTGCAACGCCGCCGCCACTGAAGGGGAGATTCGGGGGATAGCAAGTCTCTGTTCCGGCACCCTGCTGAGATGGGGACGTGCCCCTGGAGCCATCTCCATCGATCTCCACCACCATCTCCATCGCCGTTGCTAATTCCCATGATGATGAGGGAGTAGATCTTCCTCGAGGCTAAGGGTTCTACCAGTAGCTATGTGTTCATCTCTCTCTCTATGCATGATCATATTGTGATCATCAGCTTTGTAATCAAGTAGATCTACATTGCTACTCAAGTGCTTTATTAAATCTCTGCTCTCCCCATGTGTGTGAAAGTGACAGTGTGCACACCATGGTGGCACTTAGGCTAGAGATTACAAATACTTGTTATGAGTTATATTTGGAGTTGGATGTCTCTATGAAATTGTGATGTTTGTTGGAACCATCTAGTGCTCAAGGTGACAGTGTGGGGTTATCTAAATAGGGAAAGGAAACTTTGAGTTGTGTTGTTATAGCCCTACCATGGATTAGAGTGTCCAACAGGACAGTAGTTCAGAGTAGTATCATAAAGAGAAGATATTTATATGATGTGTTCACTAGTGAAAGTATGATCCCTAGGCCTTGTTTCTAAGCACTTAAACACCGTTTGCAACTAGATATGTTACATGTTTGCTTGCTTCCATCTTTATTTCAGTTTGCCTTTAGTCTCTTCCACACCATCAAGCTATTTTATGGCATCATTGTCTTATATCTATACCACTTGTATTTTACTATCTCTTCGCCGAACTAGTGCACCTATACACCTGACAAGTGTATTGGGTGCGTTGGGGACACAAGAGACTTCTTGTATCTTGATTGCAGGGTTGCTTGAGAGGGATACCTTTGACCACTTCCTCCCTGAGTTCGATAAACCTTGGGTAATCCACTTAAGGGAAACTTGCTGCTGTTCTACAAACCTCTGCACTTGGAGGCCCAACAACTGTCTAGAAGAATAGAAGTGCGTAGACATCAGACATGAGTAGTTAACTAGATCCACTAGCACCCTCATACTTATTGTCACCCGCATTCGGTAAATTCAATAAGTTAACAACTTCATAAAGTATGTCCCAAAAAATAGAGAGAAGAAGAAAATGGACCAAACAAGAAAAAAATTTGTTACTAACATATAATTTAATATTCTACACATGCCTACAGGAAACATGTTAACTAGTATAGCGTGTCAACTAAACATATGACTACAATTATACAACTACCATGAAGTTTAAAACACAGAGAGAAACATGATGTTAACTACATTGGGACTTACCAATGCATATATTTCCAGTTATCCACCAGTTAAAACTAAAGTTACCCACACATATATGTGCAAGTTATCCACCACTTAACCCAACAGTTATCCATGCATATATATAAAAAATTATAAGCTAAGGACATTTGCGTTCAATACAGAGGGAGTTACCCACACAATCAAGTATAAGTTACCAACATTAATATATTAAAGCGACCCAATGCACATACATAAAGTTATTAAGACCACCAAAAAACAGAATCAAGATAAATTCCACAATACACTATGAAACATAAAATCATCAACAAAAGATGGTTTTACATTGCGAAAAATACAATAAGATGCCAATGCGAAAAGCATATGAATTTCCATGATGACATTTGAGGTTAAGTTGAGGTGTGTACCAGTGGTTAGAGAAGGTGCCCAAGACAAAGGAAGCACATCTTCTGCTTCAAATACATGGAATAAGTCACCAGGAGCAACCGCAATATCCGGAGAGCCAGTGTCACGAGGAGAAGCAACATGTGCAAAAATATATAGATTAGGGACATGTCGTTGTATTGGGAACGACAGTACCTGAGGAGGTTAGATAGAGGTGTTGGGACTAGCAGGGAAGCTATCGACGGCGTCCGCAGGCGGGATTGGATACAAGCGAGCATAGCGGGACTCAATAAGTACCCAGGTTCGGGGCCCTCGTGGTGAGGTAAAGCCCCTACTCCTGCCAGACCTGACTATGTGGGATACCAGCACTACAGGTGCTCCTCGAGCTGTATACGCTAGCTCCTGCGTTAAATGCTAAAAGGCCAACCCTTTCTACTGAGGTCTTGCCTCTCCTTATATAGGCAGAGAGGCAAAGGTCTCACTGGCCAGTCCGACTGGCGGGCCCCACAGGCGGGTCCCAGCCAACTAGTCATCTACAGTGTCCAGTATGGCTTGTCCTGTCGGAGTACGAGCAGTATGGCTGTCGTAGGCACAGTGGACGCCGTGCGAGCCTGTCGTCAGCACCGTCCACTGTTCCTGCATCACCCACGCACAGTCTTCGGTATGGCTGGGTAGTTGCCAGTATTGTCACCGTACAGGGCGTACCGTGCACTGATACACACGTCGCCATGTCCCATTGATTGAGCCCGGCTACGTCGCCGTATCCGGCTGCCTCCTGTTGATCCGGCTACCGGGGGATAGCCGGCCTGTCTTGCCCTGTCCGGCTGCATCTGGTCAGCCGAACGCGATCCGACTGTCTTGTTTCTTATTCGGTTAGGGTACCTAGGGATCATCCCCCTGACACTAGCCCCCGAGCGCGTGTGGATTCCGCCCTTAGGCGAAATGTGCGCGCGCTTCCTCCTGTTTGTGAATTTGTGTCCGGCTAAGCCTGGCGGTTGCGCTACCCATGATGTCAGGGCTGACGCCGGCCACGCGCGCATGCGCCATCATTACTCTGCGGCGGGCAGCGTAACGTCTCGTCGCACGTCGCCTCGGGAAAATGATGTCCGGCGCTTCGGTTCTCGCTCCAGGATCTTCTGCGCATCCTGCTCCGGCACACGGGATCTTAGGCGGCGGTTGGGGTGTGGGTCGCCCGGATGCACGCCACATGCCCCGTCGACGGTTGCCCTCCTTGCTCTTTAAAGGGACGCCACGGGCGAGGCGATTTACTTCCTTCGTTCCCCCGCTGCAGTTCCCTTCTCTTCTCGTTGCTTCCGCTCCTACGCCCTTGCACTTCGCGTCGCCCGCTCGCCGTCGTCGACGCTACGGGCCACCGCCAATCTTCCGTCGCCGCTCCCCCTCGCCAACCGGAAATGGCCGCCGACCGCGGGGCCTGGTGCGGCTCCGCCATCACCGAGGACCAAATCGCCAAATACCATGCCACCCACGTCCTCCCGCCGGCGGAGGAGGTGGCGGTGCGGCTGGCGCCGGCCGGGGAAGTCTCGCCGCATCCGGAGGAGGGCGAGCGAGTCATATTCCTGTCCCACCTGGCCCGCGGGTTCGCCCTTCCGGTGAACCCATTCCTCTTGACCTTCCTCGCTTTCTTTGATCTTTGCCTCCACCACCTCGGCGCCAACGCAATCGGAACGCTGGCGCATTTCGTTTCTTTCTGCGAGAGCTATCTTGGGATCCAGCCGGATCTCGGGCTCTTCTGCCGGATCTTTCGAGTCCGGCCGCAGGTGCAGTTCACCCAAGGGTCGTTAGTCGTCTGCAGCGGCGCCTCCATCTATTCCCGCTCGCAGACCGGCTACCCCAAGTCCCTTCTTCACGATACGGTACGACTATGGCAGCAGTCATACTTCTACGTGAAGAACCTCACCAACGTCGACCGGATAAATCTGCCGGCCTTCCAGGACGTCGAATCCAGCCGGCAGAACTGGGACTTGAAGTTCCATGGCGACAAGGCAGAGACGGACGAGCTGCAGAAGCGCATGCGCTCGCTCGTCCACTGCCGACTGACCGGGCTAGATGTCACCCTCAGCTGGATGTCCCGGCTGATGATGCCGTTGCAGCAGCGAGCACACAAGATGTGCTACTAGTCCGGCCGGCTGAACCCGACCCGGCTGTCGCGCCGCGATCCCCGCTACCACAACCTGAAGGAGTGGGTGTGGACAATCACCAAGGAATGGCTGCCGGAGAACTGGAAGTTCAGCCTGGCGCCTTATACGCGGGAGAACCGCGCGCCCCGGGTAAGCTCCTCAAACCGGATGCATTTTTGGTGTTTTCTTGTTCTTGTTCTTTGTCTTCGTCTGGCTGACTATTGTGTTCGGCAGATGTTCCCCTGCATCATCCGCGAGGAGCGCGTGGTGGCCCTCGAGGAATTCACGCCCGACCTGCCCGAGCCGCGCGCTCGGCGGTCCGGCGAGGAATCGGATGGGGACGGCGACGCCTTCCCCAGCCGGAACAACGAGCCGGCCACCGACCCGCACGCGGTGGTGCACGAGGAGGAGGCCGTGCCGAGCACGGAGCCGGCGACGCGCTCCGTGACGGACGGGGAAGCGGGTGGGAGCGGCTCCAGCCGTTCCGGCTCCCGCCGCCCTGCGACGGAGGAGCTGGCGCCCAAGAGGAGCCGGTCCGGCGCTCTACCGCCCAGCCGTCTCGGCCGGAAGAAAGGGCCTCCTCCTGTTGTGCCGGGGTATGTTCTTTCTTCCCCTTCCCTTTCTGCTTGTTTTCTGTCTGCCTGCCTTTTTCCTCCTTTTCTGACTTTGGCTTGTTTTGCTCTTGTCTTCTTCTCTTTCTCCTTAGCACGCTGGTTTCCTTCGGAGCCGCGAGCCGGGCACGCGCGCCAGCCGGGTCGCCGCGCCGCACCCCGACTGCGCCGACCAGCGCCCCTCCTTCTGAGGCGCAGCCTTCGCCTCCCCCTCAGTCGACTGCCTCCGCCCAGCTGGAAATCCCCCAGCAGGAGGCGAGGTCCTCCAAGCCGGAAGGCTCCTCCGCGGGTGCGCGGGGGGCTGCTGGCAAGGAGCTCGTCGTCATTGGCAACGACAACTCCGACGAGGAGCTCGGGGAGGAATGGCAGACGGCGGTGGTCGCGGCGAAGGAGTCCCTGGCCGTCAACGCCGTGGACGACGACGCCTCTTCCGCTCCCTTGCTGTCGGACCTTGCTGCCACGCTCGAGCTGGCGGTGAAGGAGATCCGGCTGCTAGAGGCCACAGCCAGCGGGAACCGGTCGTTGGAGCAGAAGCTCGCTGCCGCCAACGGGACCTCCCAGAGTAAGTTCGCTTCATCCGGCTCCTTTTTTTTGGTACTGATAGCCGGTTTCGTTGCAGCCATCCTCGTGTGCGCTCAGCGCGAGATCGATCGCCTGAAGAAGGCGAACGACCGACTGAGCAAGTCCAATTCTACTCTGCGGTAGTAGAACAAGGATTGGCACGCGCGGGTGGACGGTCTGGAAGCCACCATCAAGGAGCGCGATGCCTCGCTCGCCAGCCGGACTGAAGCTTTCTCCCTTCTCGAGGCCCAGAACAAGGACCAAGAGAAAGATATTAAACGGTTGACGCTCAAGGAGAAGGCGCTGGTGGAGGAGCTGATGCAGGTCGGCCACACTGCCAAAGGTGAGTTTTCTTTCCGTCTTCTTTTCTTTCCGGATCCGGTAGCCGGATCTGACTTCTCTTTTCTGACAGCCTTTTACCCCGGCATAGACCTGCTGGCCTACAACCGGCTGCAGGAGAATTGGCCGGGAGCGCAGCCGACGGCCCAGGAGCTCGTCGTCCTTCTTGGCGAGGAAGCTGCCAAGCTTCGCCACGCGGCGAGGGACGTCTTCTCCTTCGTCTGGCCAGAGGCTCCGGTTCCGGAGACAATGGCGCAGCTGGCTACGAAAGTTGGGGAGGTGCCGGCTACGATGGACCGGCTGCGGGACCTAGCTGCGCGAGCCGGAGCGGAGATGGCCCTGGCTCTGATGCTCTCCTGGTACAAGGACGCCCGCGTCGAGAAGATCGACAGAGGCTTCTGTGCCAGAGCTGATCTTGCCGCTATCCGCCAAGCCCACCCGGAGCTCCGCGGGTCCACCATCAAGATCGCCGACTACGTGGACCCCGACGAGGTCCTCACCGACTCGGAGTCCGTTGGCACTCCTGATGCGAAGGCCCCGATGCCGCCGCCTGCCAGTGTCGGAACCGGATCAAGCTCCGCGACTCCTCCACCGCCCGAAGCTTCTGCTGGCCAAGATCTCCCTCGAGGCAGGGGTCCTGCCGTTTAGTTGCTGCCCCGGGATGCCGGGTGTAATTGTCTTGTTTTATATACTTGTGAACCTTGTCTGTTTGTGCCGGCCGTCTTTGACGCCGGGTAACTTGCGAGAACTCTCTTTTGCTTATTATTGTTGAAATCCTTTTTCCTTGACTTGTGTGTTTCAAATTTTCTTTCCATACTTCGCCGGTTAACTTTGCCCGGCTACACACTTTTAGTCGGGGGAACCGTACCTCCAGTGGGGGCGCGCGAGCGCACCCACTGGGTGTAGCCCCCGAGATTCGCAGTAGTTGGCGAAGACAGGTGCTTCGAATCTTCCTTCTTTCCCAATTCTTCTATCTTTATCCGACTAGACTCGTCTCAGTCGGTTGCTTTTGCTGGCTGAACACTTTCAGCCGGGGGAACTAACATTCCAGTGGGGGCGCGCGAGCGCACCCACTAGGTGTAGCCCCCGAGATTCGGAGTAGCTGGCGTAGCCAGGTGCTTCGAATCTTCCTTGTCTTCTCTTGCTCCAGCCCTTGCCCTCACCTGGGCTCCGAACGGCCGGCTAAACGCCTTTTAGCCGGTCGGGGACCACAAGATCCTGCTGGGGGCGCGCGAGCGCACCTAGTGGGTGTAGCCCCCGAGATTCGGAGCGCTTGATGAAGGCAAGGACTTTGAATCTTCTTTCCTTCTCCTGGACTCCGACTCTAAGTAGTCGGACAAACGTACATACGCATACACACATGTCCACATAGGTTAGTAGGTTAGTCTGCCAAATTGTAGCCGGAAAATGGCTTGTTTTTTCAAAAACTGGCATGTCCCTTTCTAGACACTTAGTCGCTTTCCCGTGTGCTCTGCTGTTTTCGCTGCGTCCTTGCCGGGCAGCCGGGTTGCGGTCCGCAGCCGGAATCGAAGGAAGCTGACAGTACATTGCGCACGGTACTAATGGCTTAGCAGCTAGATTGGTTCGAGCTAGTTGCACAGCCGGGACACCCGATCTGTCGCGTCTCCTCCCTGTTTTTCGTGTGGGATGCCTCGGGCTTTTGCTCTTGCTAGCCGGACAGCCGGGTTGCGGTCTGTAGCTGAGACAAAGAGTGGGCCTCTGACATCGTCGCAGAGTACTCAGCCGGTTTGTTGACTTAGTAGGCCGGGCCAGCCGGCGAGCCCCCGGGTAGGGGCTGCCGGAGCCGGAAAATAATAACCGGAAAACAGATGCATACACATTTCTAGCAAGGAGCCCCCGAGATTCTCGTGGGGGTCCGCATTTTCATTCATAGGGTTTTCAGGATACATACACTGTCTGGCGACTAGGTGTAAAACGGGCGCAGCAGGGCCACGTTCCAGGGACGCTCGGTTTCCTCGTCCGATTTGGCCATCTTGTTCTTGCGTGGCTGCTGCGCGTCGATGAGGTAGTAGGAGTCGTTGGGAAGCGCCCGGCTGATGATGAAGGGGCCCTCCCAGGGTGGCGATAGCTTGTGCATGCCCTTCGTGTCTTGCACTAGCCGGAGGACTAGGTCGCCCTCGCGGAATGCGACTGGGTGGATCCGGCTTGAATGGCAGCGATGTAGTCGCTACTGGTACGGGGCTGATCTGGACAAGGCCAGCTCGCGGGCCTCCTGCAGGAGGTCCACTCCGTCCTCCCGCGCCTCCTGGTTGGCTTTTTCGTTGTAGAGGAGCTTGCGAGGGTAGTCGAACTCGATGTCGGTGGAGAGGACGGCTTTCGATCCGTAGACCAGGAAGAACGACTTGTAGCCGGTTGACCTATTCGGCATGGATCGGAGGCTCCATAGCACAGCCGGAAGTTCTTCGATCCAACATCCGGGTGACCGCTCTAACGGCTCGATGAGACGTGGCTTGATGCCGGCTAGCACCAAGCCGTTTGCTCTTTCGACTTGCCCGTTGGATTGCGGGTGCGCGACGGACGCGAGGTCCAGTCGGATGCCCTTGTTGCTGCAGAACCGGGCGAAGGCCCCCTTGGTGAAGTTCGTGCCGTTGTCGGTGATGATGCTGTTGGGGTAGCCAAAACGGTTGATGATGTCGGTGAAGAAGGTGACAACCGTAGCCCCGTCCAGCTTCCGGATAGGCTTGGCCTCGATCCACTTTGTGAACTTGTCCACCGCCACCAGCAGGTGGGTCATGCCCGCGCGTGCTCGCCTGAAGGGACCGACCATGTCAAGGCCCCAAACCGCGAACGGACAGGTGATCGGTATGGTCTTGAGTACCAAAGTTGGCATGTGCCTGAGCTGCCCGAAGCGCTAGCACCCATTGCATGCGCGGACCAGCTGCTTGGCGTCCTCGAGGGCGGTGGGCCAATAGAAACCGTGGTGGAATGCCTTGGCGACTATCGCCCTTGACGAAGCGTGGTGCCCGCACTCGCCCTGGTGGATATCCTTGAGTAGCCGGTTGCCCGTGTCCGTATCAACACATCTTTGGAAGATACCGGATACACTGCGCTTGTACAGCTCGCCGTTTATGATGGTGTACGTGTGCGCGCGACGCCGGATTTTCCTGGCCTGCACCTCGTCGTCCGGAAGTTCTCCATCGACGATGTAGCTCATGAAGGGCTGTGCCCAGGATGGCACTTCCCGGATGACGAGGACGCTCATGTTCTCCGGTTGACGGGTATCCGGAATGGCAGCCCCCGAGCCGCTAGGCGAGCTGGCAGCCCCCGGGTCTTGCGAGCCGGAAGGCGCTGCTTGGCCGGAATTGGTGCGGGTCTTCTTCTTTGGTGGTTCTGCCGGCTCCGCTTTCGCCGTTCCATCAGCCGGAATGGTTCCTGCCCAGACGATGGAGTCCGATTCTGGCGACGGGCTGATGGATGGCTTGCGCAGGTGCTCCAAGGAGACCCCTGGTGGGATGGCCTGCCTGGTGGAGCCGATCTTGGAGAGCCCATCGGCCGCCTCGTTGTTGACGCGGGGGATGTTGTGAAATTCGCACACGTCGAAGGAGGCGATGAGCTTCTGGATGTGGAACCGGTAGAGAGCCATGTTTGCGTCTCTGGCGTCCCATTCTCCGGATACTTGCTGCACCACCAAGTCTGAATCACCGAGCACAGGATCCGGTTGACACCGATCTCCTTGGCCAGCCGGAGTCCATGCGCCAGTGCCTCGTATTCGGCTACGTTGTTGGAGGCCTTGAAGTGGATCTACAGTACGTACTCCAGCCAGTCTCCCTTGGGCGAGGTGAGCACGATGCCGGCTCCCAAGCCCCCGAGCATCTTCGATCCGTCGAAGTGCATCCGCCAATGGTCTGAATCCGGAACCGGTGGGAGATACTGGGTCTCGGCCCAGTCGACGAGGAAGTCCGCCAATGCTTGCGACTTGATCGTGAGCCGGGGCTCGTACTGGATGGAGTAGGCGACAAGCTCGATGGCCCACTTGGCGACTCGGCCGGTGGGATCCTTGTTGCCGATGATTTCCAAAAGGGGTGCAGTGCACACGACCTTAATCGGATGCTCCTAGAAGTAGTGCTTGAGCTTCTTGCATGCCAAGTACACGCCGTAGCACATCTTCTGGTAGTGGGGGTAGTTCTGCTTGGAGAGGGAGAGAACCTCGCTGAGGTAGTAGACGGGTCTCTGAACCGGCTGAGCCTTGCCTTCCTCGGGGCGCTCCACCACCAGGACGACGCTGACGACCCGGCTGATGGCTGCTATATAGAGCAACAATGGTTCCTTACTAGACGGCGTGGCCAGAACCGGTGCTTTGGACAGCATGCGCTTGAGGTCGTGAAACGCGGCGTCGGCTTGCGAAGTCTAGGAGAACTTGTCCGTCTTCTTCATCAACTGGTACAACGGGAGTGCCTTCTCTCCCAGCCGGCTAACGAAGCGGCTGAGGGATGCCAGGCATCCGGTGAACTTCTGGACTCTAAGCAGGTTCCTAGGCGGCTGCATCCTCTCGATGGCCGCGATCTTCTCCGGATTTGCCTCGATACCTCGCTGTGAAACGAGGAAACCGAGGAGCTGGCCGGACGGTACTCTGAAGACACACTTCTCTGGGTTCAGCTTCATCCGGTACTGGCGGAGGTTGCCAAATGTTTCTCCCAGGTCCTCGAGGAGGGTGCGCTTCTCCTTGGTCTTGATGACCACGTCATCCACGTAAGCGTGCATGTTTCGGCCTATCTGCGAGTGCAAGCATTTCTGCATACATCGCTGATAGGGGGTGATAAATGATGTCTTAATCTGATAGGTGGCGCCTGCGTTCTTTAGGCCGAAAGGCATGGTTACATAGCAGAAAGCCCCATAGGGGGTGATAAATGATGTCTTAATCTAATCAGCTGGGTTCAGCCAGATCTGATTGTACCCAGAATAACAATCTAAAAAAGACAACAAATCATAGCCGGCCGTGGAATCGATGACTTGATCGATACGGGGCAAGGCGAAGGGGTCTTTCGGGCACGCCTTGTTCAGGCTGGTGTAGTCGATACACATGCGCCAGGTCTTGTTCTTCTTCAGCACCAGGACTGGGTTCGCCAGCCAGTCCGGGTGGTATACTTCCATGATGAATCTGGCTACAAGGAGCCGGGTGATCTCTTCACCGATTATCTTTCTCTTCTCCTCTGCGAACCGGCGCAGAGGTTGCTTCACCGGCTTGGCATCCGGACGCACATGAAGCGAGTGCTCGGCGAACTCCCTCGGCACACCCGGCATGTCCTTGGGGGACCACGCGAAGATGTCCCGATTCTCACGGAGGAAGTCGATGAGCGCGCCTTCCTATTTGCTGTCCAAGCCGGCACCAATGGTGACGAACTTGGTCGGATCGGAGGGGTCAAGCAGGATCCTCTTCGTCTCCTTTGCCGGCTGGAAGGCTCCTTCTCCAGCCGGCTTGCTGCTAGCCGAAATGTCCTGCTGGGCCATGGCCACATTGCGCATGATCACGCGCTTCTCTTCGGCTATGATGAGGGCCTCTTCCAGCCTGGAACCGGCTGAAGCGCACTCCATCGATCGCCTCAAGCAGCCGGCAACGGTGATCACGCTGTGGGGTCCCGGCATCTTCGTCTTGAGGTAGGCGTAGTGGGGGATGGCCATGAACTTGGCAAGGGCGGGGCGCCCGAAGAGAGCGTGGTAGGAGCTCGTCAGATTTACCACCTCGAACCAGATTGGTTCGCGGCGGAAGTTCTCCTCGGTCCCGAAGATGACGTCCAGCTGGATTTTCCCCAGCGGGGCGCAGGCTGGCCCCGGTAGAACACCGTGGAACATCGTGGTAGTCGGGCGCAGGTCGCTTTCGCGAATGCCCAGCTTCTCCAGCGAGGACTGGTAGAGGAGGTTGAGGCTGCTGCCTCCGTTGATGAGGACGCGCGAGAATCGGCAGGTGCGCGCGTTGGAGACGATGAGGGGGTCGAGCACCATGGCGTAGCCCCCGGGAGTCGGTAGATGCTCAGGCTGATCCGCCCGGCTCCAGATGATGGGGGTTTCCTACCAGTTCAGGTACTGGGGGATCGGAGAGGCGATGGTGTTGACCTCCTTGGAGCGTCGCCTGTGACTGTGCTTGTCATCCTGCTCCGTCTCAAAAATGTGGTAGGCGGCGTGCGGCTGGAGGTCCACCCGGTGGGGGAGGTGGGGGGCGAGGCTGGTTGCCCTGGTCCTTTAGCTGGCGGGTCCAGCTGCAGTTCTGGGAGGTGTGCATAGCCGGCTTGAAGGGACCGCTATGCCACTTGCACGGGCCATCGAACATCTAGTCGAAGGTGTGCTGTGGCTTCTGCCTCCTTGCTTCATTAGCCGGCGCGTCGGGCACGCCCTCCACAGCTTTGACCTGTCGCGCGTGGTAGCGGGTTTTTTGCTGTCCGGCCTGGCGGTCCCCATGGAACCGGTTGTCGTTGCCGTGGCGTCTGGAGGATCTGGCTTCTCCAGCCGGATTGCTGGGTCGGTCACGAGCCGGCTCCGTGGGAGTCGGGCGGCCGTCCGTGTTTACTCGGAGGGGCTTCTTCATGGCAGTGGCCGCCGTGGCGTACTGGTCCACAACCTTCATGAGCTCCGCCATGGTTTTCGGCTCGTCACACAGTAGCCGGTGGCGGAGCATGGTGCCCTCTCGGCAACCCTCGATGAAGAAACCAATGGCTTGGCTCTCTAGGATGCCCTCGCAAGTGTTGCACAGCTCCGTCCACTTGGCGAGGTACTCGCGGTCGGTCTCGTGGTCGCCCTGGACGCACAAGGCCAGGTCGCGCAGGCGCCCTGGGCGCTTGTACGTGCCGTTGAAGTTGCGGACGAACACTTTCTCGAAGTCAGGCCAGGCATTGATGTTGTTGTGCGCGAGGCTATTGAGCCATGTCCTCACCGACCTAGTTAGTGAGGGGGATGTAGCGCACGGCTATGCGCTTGTTCCCGTGGGCGATGCCAACTGCCGTAGCGTAGTCGGTCAGCCAGTCTTCCAGTTTCATGCTGCTGTTGTACTTGGGGGTGTCCCTGGGCAGGGAGAATTTATCCGGAAATGGCTCGTTCTAGATGCGGGGTCCGAAACAAACCGGACTGGTAGAACCTTCTTCCTCCGTGACGCGCGCTTGAGCGAGGAGCTCGATGCGGTCGCGGGCATCCGGACAATCTGGGTTGGGCGCGCCTACCCGGCCCGAGAGACGGGAACCGGCTGGTCTGGGCGCTCCGGCTGGCGGAGGGGGAGGTGGCGGGTTGCTGTTCACAGTCTGCTCCTGGCACGGCTGGCCCCTGTTGCCAGAGCTGCGGCGCCTGCTGCGGGCCCTAGGCGGCTGAGGGGAGGACGCCTGCTGGGTGTCGTGCGGCGCGCCCCTGCTGTTGGCCGGTAGCTCGCTCCTCCTGGAGTAGCTAAGGTCTTCCTGCATCTGCCAGTTGGCACCAGCCTGCTCATCCGCGTTGCGGAGGAGCTCCTGCACGCGAGCGTGCTGGCGGGCTCGCTCCTCGCCCTCCAGGCTGGGTAGTTCCTCTGTCGCGGCTCACGTCGCGCGCAAGTTCTTGATGGGCGTGCTGTAGGTGGGCCATGCGAGGGCAGGCACGGGATCCGGCTCCCCGTCCTTTTCCAACCTACCACCGAGCTCGCCGTCCCGACGTCGTACCTGGCCGCGCCGGCTCGGCTCCGCGGTAGCCGGAGTGAGGCCGTGCGCGCGGTCGTATTCGCGCCGGGTGATCTCGAGCTGCTTGCGGGCTGCTGCTAGCTCCATGGCCTCATGGAGGAGGATCTGTCTCTCCATGCTGAAGTTGGCCTCCGCCTCCTCCGGGTTATCCCCGAGGTTAACCGGCGTCAGGAGCCGGTCAATGGAATCCTCCACCGGGTTCCGGGGCTGCGGGGGAGCGGAAGTTCCGACCTCGTCAGCGCCTCGCTCCCACGGCTAACGGGGATGGGAGCTGGAACCGGCCATCATGACCTCTACGCCGCGAGGTGCGGTGGAGGCGCTGCCGCCTGAGCACGGCAGTTCCGCGACAGAGACGATTTCCCTAGGGAAACGCTCCGGGACGGTGGCGATGTACACGTGGAGGTCACCGAATAGCAGGACGGTGCCGTTCGCCGGGAAGGAGGTTCCGGCGAAGCAGGAAGCGTTGTCAATGACGCAGTCGAACTTGCCGAGCGTGAGCACTAGGCCGGAGGCCACGCGCTCACTAGCTGAAGTGCAGGGTCCCGTGCGGAACATGACTCCGGTCGAAACCATCTAGCCCCACGGTGGGCGCCAACTGTCGTTGTATTGGGAACGGCAGTACCTGAGGAGGTTAGATAGAGGTGTGGGGACTAGCAGGGAAGCTATCGACGTCGTCCGCAGGCAGGATTGGATACAAGCGAGCGTAGCGGGACGCAAGAAGTACCCAGGTTTGGGGCCCTCGTGGTGAGGTAAAGCCCCTACTCCTGCCGGATCTGACTATGTGGGATACCAGGACTACAAGTGCTCCTCGAGCTGTATACGCTAGCTCCTGCCTTAAATGCTGAAAGACCAACCCTTTCTACTGAGGCCTTGCCTCTCCTTATATAGGCAGAGAGGCAAAGGTCTCACTGGCCAGTCCGACTGGCGGGCCCCACAGGCGGGTCCCAGCCGACTAGTCATCTACAGTGTCTAGTATGGCTTGTCCTGTCGGAGTACGAGCGGTATGGCTGTCGTAGGCACGGTGGACGCGGTGCGAGCCTGTCGTCAGCACCGCCCACTGTTCCTGCGTCACCCACGCAAAGTCTTCGGTATGGCCGGGTAGTTGCTAGTCTTGTCACCGTATAGGGCGTACCGTGCACTGATACACACGTCACCCTGTCCCATTGATTGAGTCCGGCTACGTCGCCGTATCCGGCTGCCTCCTGCTGATCCGGCTACCGGAGGATAGCTAGCCTGTCTTGCCCTGTCCGGCTGCATCTGGTTAGCCGGACGCGATCCGACTGTCTTGTTTCTTATTCGGTTAGGGTACCTAGGGATCATCCCCCTGACAGGACACTTGGCGCATAAGTTGCAATAGTGGAAAGGACATGCACGGTAGCCGCAGGTGAAGCCGAACAAGCAGGAGCAGCAGAAGGAGGAACATGCTGAGCAAGCACATGATATTAAACAACCAAAGAAGGATCTGCAGCAAGCTGAATCCTCAATGAAACAACCTTAACTTGAAGAGGTACTGGGATGCTAGCAGGAAGACTCAACTTGGCATAGACGCCAACAAATTTTGCTTTATTAATCACAGTGACTTCACCTTGTGAACTTTCAGGTGCACCATCAGTTGGGCTAGCAAGAGCTGATCCACTAAAAAGTTGTGAAGGAAAAAACAGATGGCTTGGACATGAAAATCCTCGATGCAGGAATGAAGGGACTAGAAATGATTTGTGGTACGTCTCCCTGGTAACTTCCATCCAAGCTAGAAGGCACATCATCATTTCCACCCTGGGTAGATGGATCTTCAACTAAGAAAACATCAGAACTTGTAGGCACATCAATAGAAGTAGCAGCTGCTACAAGGTTGGTGAACAACGATGCTGCTGCAATGAGAATACTACCATCAGGACAAGTATAACAGCCTGGTGGAACATCGGTAGCAACTTGAGGGGCAATTGTAGTGGAAGAAATGATGGCAATAGTGGCTTCCTTGAAAATACCTGCTTGGTTTGCCGCGGGGCTGCTACCAGGCTGTCTAGAAGAAAATTTCGGCAATGAAGCATCTAAATCTGGTTGATATCCAGAGATTGTAGCATCCATAGATATTCATGCTGCAGTTATAGCATATGCGCTAGTCCCGGACACATCTGCGATCAAAACAGTCTTGATAGTTGTTTCTCCACAAGATACACTAGCTTGTGGCGATAGAGCACGTGCATCATCAGGTGATAAAGCTTGAAGATTGTAAGCAAGTGCATCAACAACATCTGGATTTGCATCATCATAAGCAGGTCCTTCAACACGGGCATGTGAAGAGTTTGGAGAGCATTCACCAATATCTATAACATATGTGGTGCAACCTTATGTAGAACGCTATTTTGCCAAGCATGGAGAGGACCTCGTAGCTACCATCGCTGACTTCTTCGGCGAACTAAATCCAAATTTATAGGATATTTTCTAGAATAATTAATTAGCAACAATTGGTACATGAGGTTATACATACGAAAATGAAAAATAAAAAACAGACAACACACTCACTATAACTACAAAACATAGTTAAAATGTGAAGTGACCCACATTGACATACATAAGTTACCAGGCAGAAGTACAAAAAATATCCACAGTGATAAAGACAAGTTTTCCATGCAAATAGAAAAAACAGTTACCAACATAATTATGTACATGTTACCAATTGTTTGCAAATATAGTCACCCACTTGAAAACCTACACCACAAGACAAATAAAATCTAGACATTTCATAAACAAATAGTATGCAAAAAATAAGAATACAATCATCAAAAACCCATAAAAGAACACACATAAAAATAAATATATTTCTTAACAACTAGTCTAGTGGCCCAACTTTGACGCCCAAATCATTACCACAACTAACGAGACGGTGGTGATAAAGCCTCAGTACCGTAGCAAAATATAGTACTGAATAACAAAATAAGCTACATATCACAGATTATATGATGCATGATTCAACCAGAGCTTTATTATGAAAACAGAAAGGTTACCCACATGAACATGAAGAAATTATCTGGTGAGTATGTTATAGTTATCCATAGTCAAGAACTAAAGTTATCCAGTACTTAACAAAAAATGCAGACAAAAAAGGAAAAAAGCGCGTATGCCGCCTCATTCCTCCCAAGAACTGCATACCGCATCATGCTAGGCGTCACGCCAATATCTTTACAGACAAGAAACTCGATTTCATTCTAAACCTACTTGGCTGTACGCAACTTTTTTGTCTTAGCCCTTTTTTAAACACAGAGAGGGGTTATTGTTGTTCAGAAACAATAGTATCACCAGGAGCTTCAGTGGCTAGGTTAACATTCATGAGGCAAGTAGCTTCAACTGGTGACCTACGCTCTGAAATAGGTGATTTGTGTAGAGAAAGTGCCTCTTTGAAACATGTGACCTATCTTCCGGTGTGGATATATCAAGTGTAGGAGGTGATATCAGTTATAGATTATTGTTCTGATGTTCATCGAAACCTGAGCAGGTCAAAGAGAGTATGACATCAGCAGCACCAACAACATCATCACTAACCACACGCTTCCCCTTTCTATTAGCACGGACATACTAATCAGGATCATAATCATCACTGTTGTTTGACTATAGCTCTAGGAGAACATCATCATCAGAGCTACTGCTATTTGTATCCCACAAATTTGTCTCATCGAAAGGAAGAACCAGAGATATTAATGCATTGGCACGTGGAACATTCCTTCCATGGGCTCTAGCACAAGTAACCATAGAACCAACAGTAGCACTCAAGCTAGCTTCACCTGTGAAGGTTCCTCCCATATGCTATCTAGCAAGATGACCACCAAACTGGCCAGTGAATTGATTCGCCATTTCAGCACCAACATTACCTTGCAATGTTGTCCACCCTTGCATGAGGGTACTCATTAACCCGAATTTCCCACCAGATTAGCAACTCGTGCTTTTTTCACAAAAACAGGAAAAGAAATGCCATAACCATTAATAAAAATGTAGGGACACAAACTAACGGTAAAAGATCAAAATGTAATGATACCTCGAACAACTAGGATCTGTGAAAGTGTCAAACCATTGGTTGAACCCTTGGGCACCACCAAATAGTCCAAATTTGATACCATAACAAGGTTTCAGTTGCACAAACAAAAAATAAAAATAAGAAAAAAATACCAATCTTTTGTGCTATCACCCATTAAACCCATAAGTTACCCACATGTTATGATCATAGTTATCCATATAGAAATAAATAGGTTACCCTATTTTTAAGCGAATTGTTATCAAGCAGTGGACTCTATGGTTACCCACCCTAAACACTAAAAGGTATCCGCTGATGCATGTAAAATTCATACATGAACTTTGTAGTTTGTTAACATGTTTTTCCACATATTTGCATCATATATAATGTTATATCCTTGTTTTATATTGATTTTTGGGGATTTACCAATGACCCCCTTTATTTTGGTTATAACCCTATAGGGGAGAAAAACCCCGATTTCAATGTTTTTGATGTTTCAGGACCTATACGAAGTCAAATGGACCCGCACTTTTGGGAATGCCAATATTTATCCACGAGAAGCATCTAAAGAATTGGAATATCACCAGGAGGGCCAGGAGGGCCAAAAGAGCCGAGGTGGCATGCCCAGGCCTAGTGGGCGTGCCACCCATGCTCTTTCCCTCCTCGACCGTCCGATCGCCTTGATTCTTTTTCCCACGGAGCTCTCTTGACCTAAAAATCCCTATATAAGGACCCCTCGGGGCATCCTTGAAAAGGGGGGCGATGAAAAGTGACGAGAGCCACCAGAGACAAAAACACCACCAGATCCAGCGAAGATTGAGGGGGAAACTCTGCCAGAGCCAACTCCGAGGAGATCTCCACCCTCTCCAACATCTCCATATTCATCACCATGATGAAGAGGGAGTAGTCTACCTCCAGGCTATGGGTTTGTGGCAGTGGCTTGATCTATTTCTCTCTTGTTCTTCATAGATCTAGTACCATATGAGATGCCCAACATGATTACGGTCATATTTGTAATTCCTATGTGGTGGATCTTTGTTCTATGATTTGATATTTGAGATTGGAACCTATTTTTGTAAGATGTTTTAATAGATGCATATCATGCACCCCGTTCTTCATTGCTTGTTTTGATCCAACTTGTATGCAAGAACTTGTATGGGGAGAAGTGTGTGTTAGATGGAGTAGCATGGGGTAGAGATCGAATTGTGACACATAATATTCAAGATATACCTTGGTTTTTACCTTTATTTTGCTGTATCACTAGGGGTGAAGTGAAATCATGTGCTATAGTTATCACGTGACATTGTGATGACCTTGACTAAATCAAGGTAGCATATTTGTATTTCAAACATCATATAATATTGCTTAAAGCTATACTCTGATTTGTTCTTAAATCAAGATTGCATGGAGATTTCCCTTCTTGAGGAGTATAAGAAAGAGATGTATTCCATCTCAATATTAGAATGTGATGCCCATATTAATTCCTTTTATCAAGCAGTTATAGAATTTCCATGAATCTTTATCATTGATGAATTGTTTTATGATCACTACAACCTAAAAAGAGAGTAGACAGGTGAACCCATGAACCCTAGTCCGATATTTATCATAATAAACACCTTTCCTTTACATCTACTATCATTTATAATTTCTGCAATTTATTATTTCAAAAATACAAAAAAAGACCTTCTCTACTAGCAGTCACTCATACAAACCCAAAAACAGTCCTACTATCTTCCATATCATCTAGTTTTCTTTACTTTATTTTATTTACTTAGTTTCTTGTTTTATTTCATAATACTAATATGAAACCTTGTGCTTGAAAACCACTTGGTGGAGTTGGGCACACAAGACAAATTATTTTACTTTATAGGTTGCTTGAAGAGGAGAAGGGAAATATCCACGCAATCCCCTGAGAATTCGATATAAACCCCCGAGTCACCCTTGTGGGGAAAAGAAGCTTGCTACAACACTCTGCACTTGGAGTCCCAACGAAAAGTGGCTGTGTTTGTTGCCATCAATACTATTTTCTGGCGCCGTTACTGGGAAATTGGTGGATACATATCACAAGTGGTTGCAGTGTGGTGAAACTCCCACGTCGACTTCTAGATCATCTTATGGCACCATCATCTTCATCAACTTGTGTAACAACCCTTGGGGAGGTTGCACCACTGTGAGATTTTTCTTCTCCTTTTAGGTTTTTAAAGTATTTTATGTTGTCTTGTTTTTAGTCTTTTTAAGTTATTCCTTAAAAACACAAAAACACATAAAATGGAAAAGAGAGCTTATTGGTCCTTTAGTGTAAAGAACTTCCCAAAAGAAAGTGAGATACCATTTGAATCATTTGAAATAGACCCTACAACTATTAAAGCTATTTATGAAAACCATTTTTATGGGAATCCCAATGAGAACCCTATGCAACATTTGAGAACTTTTAATGAAAGATGCAAAGATCTAGACATGAGTAATAAAAACAATAGTATGATTAAAGTTAAACTTTTCCATAATCACTTGCTGGTAAGGCTTTAGATTGGATATTAAAATGGCCACCTGGAAATTTCAGCTCTTGGTTTAATGTTAAAGCTACTATTGTTGAAAGATTTGGAACCCCTGAAGTAATAGGTCATCTTAGGGAAATGCTTATCATGTTTAAACAAAAAATGATGAACCTCTTATAAGAGCTTGGGAAAGATTTAGAGACATAGCTTTTGGGACAGAACATGGTTTTAGAGATTGGATGTTAATGCACATCATCTATAGAGGGCTAAATAAAAGTTCAATGGCTTATTTAGATAAAGAAAGTGGAGGTTCCTTCATAAATATAACTGCCAATAATGCTTATATATTGTTAGATGGCCTACTCCTAGAAGTAAAAGTCAAAGAAAGTCTTGAAAAAGCTAAAGTACCAGAAGATGTATTTGATGATATACATGAAATCTTCAATTTATATAATACAGATAAACAAGTAGAGGAAGTTAAAATGTTAAGTACAATAAAATAACCTCTAATTGATCTTAAAAAATGTAGCTTGCATGAACTCATTAACTCGTTACAAAAAATTCTAATGATCCATCCTTTAATGGTCATCAAGCAGGATTTGGTTCTTCCCTAGCAAATTATGTTATAAAAGAAAAGATTGAAAGATACAATAGAGAAGCTATGATACCACCTAAGCTTGGGGTTCTATGGATCCCCAAGTTATTAATCACTATTGGAAAAGAGACACATCATGCTATTCTAGTTTTAGGATCTAGTGTCTCAGTTTTATCTAAAGATCCATATGATTTACCTGAATTGAAGCCTATGGAAAAATGCTCAATAGATCTTTTACTTGATGATGATTCAACTAAACATGCTCTATGAAAATTTGTAACTACCTCGGTGAATTACGCTCTTAGTTACATGCCTGGATGAACGAAAGTGGTTAAATTAGTAGGGTGGGGCCCAGGGCCACTCACGGTAGACTTTCGGCCATCCTAACCACTTTCAGATCATCGGGACAAGAACGAGCGGCGTAATCGGCAGGCGAAGGGATCAACTACATACACAAATGAGTATGTATGCAAGCCACATACAACAGTCCTCAGCGCCATTCCATCTAAAAGAAATAGAAATATTGCAACGCCATATGGCAAGATTCAAATATCCTAGATAGAGATAATAATTTAGGATAGCTCCTCATACAACAAACATCAGAGTATCAGGTGGAAGCGAAAAACAAGATCCGAGTACGGATAAGAAGCAAATTGGCATAAGATGCCACATAAATAAACACATCCCGCCCACAGATCTCACGGATCCTCGTTCCCGGAATCTCTACACCGAATGATCGTTGCCAACATCATATGTCTCTTCCACCCAGTATCCATCTTGCGGGTACACCTGTTCATCTGAATCAAATAATTTATCGTGTGAGACCCTAGGAGTACTCAGCAAGTCTTTATGCCACTAAAGGGGACACAACCTGGGGTGACGCAATTGCAGCAAAAGATAATAGCTAATAATTCTATAGATACTCGCTAACCATCCGCCTAACCAATGATAGACGGATGTCCGTGAATTAAGAACAACAGTTATAACAGTATAATTAACAGATCCATCCTCCTCCTCGCTTACCAACGAGGAAGCGGACGAACAACCCCCCATCATCCGTTGGCAGTTTTATTAACCATTCCATGAGTATTGCACTATTTACTAGTCAAGTACTTAGTCAAATTAAAAGCGGTACTTTAGTTATTCTTGTCTATGATCGAGAAACTGTGCTCCAAGTCGTCCATAACCGCGGACACGGCTTTCAGAAAGATTTACCCTGCAGGGGTGCACGAATAGCAACACACACTCGATCAACCTCGGAAAAACCAACTCAAAACCCAACGAGGCATTCACGACAAAGCAATCATAGGATTCAGAAATATTTCAGGGGGCCACCCCATTAAGCTACCCGCAACGAAGTTGGCCGGCTCCGAGACGGACCCAAGGTTTGCGCCAATGGTTGTAAATGACCGGGAACCCGAAAATGTGACTGGGCTTGTCGATACCGCGAAAACACTCCGCAATTATTAAACAGTACAGGTGCTCCTTGCACAATCTTAATAAAACAGTAACATGGCATAAGTACAGGATAGTAATAAAGCCCCAAACTACTTTGTGGCCCCAAGAAATAAGAACGGATCAAGCTCTGGCTCAAGGGGGTCCATAAGGCCTCCCGGATGTGGATAGTGCGAATAGTCAAGGAACAGGAATAAAGTACTCGGGGTCCTACAGGACACAAGTGAGCATGAAAACCAAATAGCAGATATTGCTCACCGGTGCCACTTTCATTAGTTATCCCATTACTACTCAGGTTAAGTTGTTTAGGTACCTCGTTATTCATCAGACACTCACATACCCTACACATGTTTTTCTACGACTCGCATGGCTCAAACAACTCCTGTAGTAATGGCTCATGGGATGGAGGAACAAGCTTCGGTGGGGTTTAAAAGTAAAGGCTATGCAGTACTTGGGATTCAATTTAATGCAATCGCGACTCAATGATGCAAGAATTAGATAGAGGCAATAGGTACTATATGTATGCAAGCATGTGGTAGTGCTTGCCTGGCAGTTCAGTTGAAGCGGGAGATGGATCTGGGTAGTACTCCTGTGATTCCTGGTAATTCTCCTGCTGGGCGGCTATTCGAAGAAGAACCAAACAAACAAGGGCCAACATAAATAAAGTGCACAAGCATATGAATTAAAATGCGACAAGCAAACAAGCATGCCATGATGAATGATGCACAATTTACATGGCATTAAAGTAGCATGGCATGGTGAGGTGTGAGGTACAAGAATAAAGCATTTTATTATTTATTTAGTCAAATTTTATTGCCATAAACAGTTCATATTTTTCATAATGACATGATGCATGCTTCAATTCAGAACAAGGACTGCATAGATAGAACGGGCTCGTCGCGCTGATCGATTTAGACATATTATTTGTCAAATTTGGAGTTGTAGAATTAAAGTTATTAATTTATTAAGAAAAGGGCATTTTATTGTAATTTTAATCATCTCGAAAATTTAAAGTGGTCAAACATTATTTTGAATGGCATATTTGAAATCCTCACATTTTTCTGATTCCAAAACATATATCATAAGTATTATTTGGATTTATAATTTAAAAGTTATTTAAAATCTGATTTGAATTTGAATTTAAACAATTTTCTGGAAATGTTTAATAAATCAGATAATAGGAAATACTTTTTGCACTCAGCCAAACCTAGCCACAGTCGCTGACGGTGGGCCAGCTGCTGACTGGAGCACACACGCGCGGAAAAGAGTTTTCTCACCACGGCCTTACCTAGCCTCTGTGATTGACAAGTGGGCCAGCGGCTAGAGGCCCACGTGACAGCGGCTAAGCACGCAGGGGCTGACCGGTGGGGTCGTGCTGGAGCGCAGGTTGAGCCGGCTAAAACGCAGGCGCCTTTTTGTAAAATGCAACGGGAGGCTGACTTGTGGGGCTTGGCGTACCGCGGGTTGAGGCGGCAAAAGACACAGGGGGTATTTGCAAAATGGGGCCGCGTACTGTGGATCTTCTCCACGGTCTGACGAAACTGACGGCGACAGCGCGCGCGGCGCGGTGGGGATTCGATCTGGGGACCTGGGCGTGCGCGCGGAGGCGGTAGCCACTGGGACAGGCGGGGGATGCTGTTAGGAGGGGAAGGGCGGCTAGATAGGTCGTGGTGCGTCGCGGCGACGTGCAGATGCGCGCGTCCACAGCGCACTGAGAATGCTCGGTGAAACGCTGGCCGCGGCTAGGGTTTTACGGCGAGGCAGAGAATGTCTAGGCGGTAAAGGCGCTCACCGCGGGCTCGATGGAGGGCTCGGATCGGGGTGGGGCACAGCAGATCGACGACGAGGCTGGCGGCCGGAGATCTAGGGTTTTGTCGGGGTGGCGAGGGTACTGGTGGTCCTGGTGCTCCTCCTCCTCGCTGGCGCGTCCAGGGCGAAGCAGGGGATGCTCCTCGATCTCCTCGACCACCTCCACGTCAACCACACCGGTTGGAACGAGGAAGCGGCGAAGGTGCTGGCGGTGATCGGCGAGAGGGAGATGTCGTCGTGGAAGAAGAAGGAGGGAAGAGGGCAGGGCCCTGGGGAATCTGGGAGAGGCAGAGGAGGCGTGGGGCGGAGGATAAAGCGAGGGAGAGGGAGGAGGGTGCCGTGTGGGAGCGGGCAGAGATAAAGTGGCTTCGGCCACTTTTCCTCCTCCTCCTCGATCACGTGCTCGACGTGAGCAGCCAGGGCAGGGGCAGGTAGGGCCTGGCAGGTGGGACAGCAGAGAGGAGCTCGGGGTGGGGCTAGCTCGGCAGAGAGAGAGAAAGAGAGAGGAGAGGGGAGGCTCAACGAGCTAGGGTTATCTTAGAGAGGGGCTCGGGTTAGCTAGGTAGAGGGCTCGGTTAGGGTTTTGTTAGGTTTGGGGTAGGAGGGTAGCTGAGGTGGGGCCAGCATGGTAGAGAGAGAGAAAGAGAGAGAGGTGAGGTGAGGGTTAGGGTTTAGCTTAGAACTAGGGTTAGAGGGAATAGAGAGAAAACTAGGTTAGGGTTTAATTAGGTGTTTAGGTTTTAAAACATATTTATAAGATCAAACCAAGATGAAAGGTGAGGCTTTGATTTAGCATGAGATGAGGTGGAGGTGAACCCAAGAAAAGAGAGAGAAGGAGGTTTACGGAAAAAGGTCTCATTTGCATCATGCATGAAGAAAGCAAATGGTGTTGATGAGAACATGGGGATGGTGGAGAGAGATGGAGATGATCCCACAAAGAAAGAACCAGTTGAACCAAGAGAAAAAGCAAATGGGCTAAAGGTGGTGGTGCTCTTGCATGGCCCATGCAAAAATAATTAATGCCATGTTTTATTCTTGTGAAAAAAATAATATTATAACATGGCATGATCCCATGCATTACCAACATGTGGAAATAAAGGCCAAGCAAAAGAAAAAGGGATTGGATCCACACTAAACCACATGAGCTAAATTAAGTGGCAAGAATAAAATAAAAGCCCATGGGTAATTAGGGTGGTGGAATTATAAGGTGGTGAAAAGAAAGGTGATGGAGTTGAATAAAAGATATGCCCCCAGCACTAGAATCTCACCAGGAGGGCCAAAAGATCCCAGGGTGCCCTTAGAAATCATAAACATAAATGTGTACCTGCAAGAGGGTCAGGCAAGCCTGCATAAGGGTGCCCTTAGAAATCTACTCGTGCAGCTGGTTAGTGAAAAATATGCACCACTAAAACTTGTTCACAACTGCAATATTGTTCTGTGAACAGAAAATGTAAAGAAATTGTTAACGTAACATCACACTTACAAAAAATATATGTCACACAATAGCACACCCCCAAATACAATTTTTTACCACAATGATATCACACTAGTTATCCACACAACAAACAAAAATTTATCCACACAAAAACATATAAGTTACCCCAAAAGATAACACTAGAAAAAGAAAGGGAAACTAACCATGATAGGGTAACACTTATGGCCAACATGGTTTCGGGTGGTGGGTGGCAGGAGTGTCAAGACAATGTACATGACATATATTTGGTTGAAATCATCACTAGTTGAAGTCATATCCTTCAAGATTTCAAACACTCGAGTTTTTAGAGGGGTGCCACCATCTTTAGAAAAAAGAACAGGGGCAAGGGCACCCTGAATATCAGGATCAGCATAATACAGAACCACCTCATCCCTAAGCGGCAATCCAAAAGAGCTGAAGACAGTTTCCTTGTTAAGGGGTATCCTTCCTCGTCCCAGGACAACAAATTCACTTGTGTGTTTGTCGTATAAACCCACAAACCAGGTCATAAGTGCATCGTGCAGTGAGGCATACTTGATGTCCAACAAACTATCAAACTCCATTGCTTTAATTATTACCTTTTGCTCATATGATAACCATACTAAAAGAGTGGTTACATCAGAAGGAAATGCCTTGTTCCTTCCATGTTTACATGTAGGTGGTTCTTCACCCTCGACAACATCATCAACAGCCTTCCGTTTCCTTCAAACAATTTCGAAAGAAAACATAATGAATTACACGATCACAAAATTATAACGGTATACACAAACACATGGAAAATGAATGGGAAATAATAACATGCAAAACAAAACAAAGAAACAATACTTAAAAATTAGCATATAGAGTTATCTGGCCAAAATGCACTAAAGAGTTACCCAAAAAAGAGATAAACTAATGTTATCTTGCCATTAGAACATAAGTTACCCATGCTCATATACTAATGTTATCATGCCAATTCTTCAAAAGTTACCCACAGATATGACTAAAGTTATCCATTACACTACCAACATGATTAGGGGTATTGTTATCAAGGGATTTGCACCAAGGCTAGCCATATGGGATCTAATAAATTACCCACTTGAATCACATATAGTATAGTTCTACCATTTCTCCAGAAGTTACCTACATTGATTGACTATTGTTATCAGGTAAAATGTACAAAAGTCAGTGATGATCAAAAATTATCTAGTACACTACCAACATGATTAGGTGTGTTGTTATCAAGGTATTTACACAAAAGTTACCCTTACCCACTTGAATCATATATAGTCTACATCAATTACACATACTAAAACCTACCAAAATAATTCAAAAATCATATGCAACTAGAGAATTATATGAAATTCATCATGTTTCTATCATGTAGATTAGTGTAACACCCCGTCCACTGGGCCCCGGGGGTGTCACTCCTGGCATCTTAATAGGATATCTAGACTGGCCCCACAGACCAAGACTAGTCTTTTCTGCGCTCACTCGTGTGCACCCGTTACCCACTTCTCGGTCGGTCACCCATCCTAGAATTGCTCTAGGCCAAGCACACTTAACCTCAGAGTTCTTTTTGGACGAGCTTCCGAAAAAGAAGTTCCAACTTGTTGGTATGAGTATCCTATCAATCCTATTAAGCTATGTACTTGGATCTCACAATTAGCCAGCACTCCATATTTCATATGAATGGACCACATCGGAAAGGATGTCTTATTATGTGAATCAGAGACCAATATAATACTCAATGTTAGATTTTATCAAAGTCAAAGTTTATAAACTTTGACCAAGTATATACGAAATAATATAAACATCCACAACATAAACTCAATGTTATTAGAACCATGATGAAATATATTTTCGTATTATATGCATTTTGTATTCCAAAAGTTACTACAATTTTATATATAGTTGGTCAAAGTTTAGAAGGGTTGACTTTGACCAAAACTAATAGGCAACTTAATTTGGGAAGGAGGGAGTATCAAATTCATCAGTACGAAGCATGAGTTTCCCATAACATAGCTCGTATGAACTCATAGTAGACACCTACCACAAACAGACAAACATAAGATCTAGCAACCATATAAACAACCATATTATATCAGAACCACAAAAATGAAAGGTGTGTAGGAGAGTGGGTGATGGATGAGTGAGACCACGAGAGGCCATCCTTCACCTCGGTCACTCTAGGCCAAGGCGCCCAAACCACACCACCCCTTTGCTTCCTGTTCCGTGTTGACCCCGGCATCGTCATCTCCTCCGCCCACACCTCTACGGGCCGCCGCACCAGAGGAGATCAAGATCTTGTTCGGATCCATTACCCCAGATCTGGCCACAGGCTCAGGTCGCAGGGGGTGATGGCCACCCGGCGCTGCAGGGGGCAGTGGTCGACTCTACTTCGCATTCATGCGTGCAACTAGAGCTAAGAGCGGGCACGGTGCCGGGTGGCACGTGCTCTGCTATAGCTGCGGTGTAGGAGCCTACTGGGGTTAGTCTGGGAGAGGCTCCAGAGATGCAGCGCACCTTTGCATGCAGCGAGGAGTTGCCGCCTCCTCCTCCGCTCAGGCCAGGGATGGCGCCCCAAGTCTTTAAGGCTTGGGATCCAGAGTTGCCGTCCGCAGTGGAGAAGGGCGCTACGGCACCCCTGCTGAAATCATTAATTGTAGCCCAAACCAGCCAGGAGAAGGATTTAAATCAAGAGATCCTGCATAACCTTGGGGAGATTTGGAAAGAGGTGAGGCTGAAATTCTGGTGGAGGCGAGTAACTCCTGCCTCTTCCGACCGGTCGTGTGTTGAGAAGACACAGAGGAATCAATGGCCTAGCAGTGCCTCCTCTTCAAATCGCTTCCAAGACATTTGTTTTCACCACCTCTCCCCATTGCATTTCGTCAGGCAGTGCACAAATAAGATCCACTGCATATTGTGCAAGCTCCCTGGACACATTGCTAGAGGTTGCCTGGACAAGCGACCACTACCTCCCCCTCCTCCCCATCTTTGCAGGCAGGCTACGACTTTCGCACGGTGTTGGGGACCGGTGTCGTGCCATGCCCCTGTGCTGGCACAGGCCTTGTCCTCCCACATGCAGCGGGACAGACAGGAGTTGGCGCTAGGGCTCGTCGCGAACCGGCCACTGGAGGAGTTCAGCTCGTCGGTGAGCACACCAGCCATGGAGGCGGACGTGTACGAGATGCAGTGCACGCACCTCACCGTGCCCATCTCCGACTCGCGCATCAACATCAACATGGGTTCCATCGCCAAGACAATCCAGCTGGAGACAGGGTTCGCCTGGGAGGACATCCACGTGTCCGCCACCTTCCCCGACGACTTTCTGGTGCACTTTAGGGAGTTGTGGCAGTGCGACCTTGTCTACGAGCGCCGCACGATGCAGCTGCGATGAGGAAGTATGGTGTTCAAGAATGGTCTCCTATGGCGCGCGGACAGCCGTAGACTTGGAGGTACTACTTTCGTGTCGTCATCGAGAGTGCGCCGCACAACGCGTGGAACAATGGAGATACACTCAAGGAAATCCTCGGCGGCGCCTACGAGCTCGACCATGTGGAGAGGCGGTATGTCCTGAAGGACAACACGGCGGGTCTCTTCGTCTAGGTCTGGTCACTGGACCCGGACAAAATTCTGCGAGTGAAATCGCATTCACTACTCGGGCGGCTAGCAACGTGCCATGCTAGGCTGCCGGAGGGCACACCTTCGGAAGAGGGGCTCAACATCACATGCTACCTCATCCTCCTTCACCTTGATTTGGTGAAGGACTACCACTACAAGGAATGTGGTATACTATGACCTTTTTAAAGTGACCCCGAAAGAAATCGTCATAAATTTATGACGATCTTGCTGCAGATGGCCATGAGCTGTTTGGGAAGGGCAAAGGATAGCAAATGCATGACGATTTGGCCCAAAAACGTCTTAAATTCATTACACGAAATCGTCATAAGCTGGTATGTAATATTTGGGGCCTTGTTTGGAGCTTACAACGACGATATAAAATTTTCATGGTCAGTAACAACTTCGTAGTAAGTTAAGCACTAGGGTGATTGTGCTGCCATCTCACCCATGTGATCCACGTGCGCTCCTACGTGGTAATTTTAATTTTAACTTGTTTACCTTATTTTTTTTTATTTTAATTTTCTTTTTGGGCTGCTTGTGTTACTTGTATACCATTTTGGGTCATTTGTGTTACTTGTATACCGGGTGGGCCAATTCGCCCATGTCAGGCCCAAATAGCCTCCTTGGCCTAGGTCGTATTAAGCAAAAAATGGTTGCGCGAGAGGGGACTCGAACCCACGACCTAGCGTTGTGAGAAACTTGTCATGACCGGTATGCTAGAGTTGTGTCGTCGTATATAACATAGAAATTATTTTATCTATACTATTACTGGTAGTCTGCTTAACAGACTGACGATGCTCCAACAGAGGAGCACACTTAGCAGAAAACAGAACACGCTCCCACGGCGGCGGGGCAACTCTGAACGGTGGTGACTGACAGAGGGAAGGGGGAGGGGGCGGGCATCTGGACCGGTGGTGACCAGCGGAGGGGGTGGAGGGGGAGGGGGCAAGGCGGAGGGGGAGGGACCGGTGGTGACTCGCCTCGGCCACGACACGCAGGGGTCTTGGGCGGTGGCCGGCAGAGGGGCTGCGGCGGTCGTGACAGGAGGAGAGACTGAGGCGGTGGTGACTAGAGGAGGGGCTGTAGCAGTGGTGACCGGCGGGGTAGGCGGCCACGGCGAGCACTGAAGCTCTGTTACCTCGCCCGAGCCCTGAAGCTGTCATGGTATGCACCCCTCTCCTCTCTCCCCTGTTAATTTCTGAGATTGGTAGTGATATGACGTTTAGAATCAATTCAAGCATGTTAATTATCCTGTTAATTTCAAAGGCTGGTTTCATGAGGGTTTCAAAATCCATAGTTTCAGATGATGTTTAGAATCAATTCAAGCCCAAATCTTCAGGCTTTTTGTGCAATTAGCTAGATGTAGGCATAGAACTATATTGTTGGAGCTTATGTAGGTTTTGGTTTAATTTCTGCTAGCTTCTATTTGTGTGTACACTTTAGTGCAATTCTAACTTGCAACATTTTTCGGTCTTTTGCAGATGGACAGAAGCTAGATAACAAAAGGAGTTAGAAGGCTTTCTTATGAGCATCTAAGGGGAGTGGATGAGTTCATACGATTTGTTCGCAGAAGTGTTCCCGATGATGCTCAAGTTTTATGCCCATGCCCTAGCTATATGAACCGCGTTCAACAAACTCTACCAAATTTAGAGGCTCATCTGCTAATGCGTGGGATGGCATCCACGTATGATAGGTGGATCCATCATGGAGAGCCTATACATACAGAACCCAGAGCTGAACCTGAACCCGGTGAAGGCGCACATCATGTTGATGATGGCTGTGAGTTTGTACAAGATGATGTTCCACAAGAGGATGTTGGTTTGGAGGCAAGGATGGCTATGAGGATGATAGAATCCCTAATATGTTTAGGGATTTGTATGAGTCTGGACCGCAAGGTGCTAGAGAGCATACAATCTATGCTAAGCTGATAGAGGAGGCCAAGCGTGCAGCTAGTGATGGTGGGACATTGTCCAGATTTTTTTTATCGTGAAGTTACTCCACGTCAAGTCCTTCTACCGAATCAACAATGTTGCCTTCAACGCAATACTCCGTATCTTGACCATCCAATACCCTAAAAGTGCAATTCCCAAGTCTTGTGAAGAAGCATTGGGTATAATCAGTAGATTGGGGCTTGGTTATGATTCAATCCATGTATGCCCGAACAACTGTATCTTGTTTCGGAACACGTATGCCAAGCATGACAGCTGTCCGGAGTGTGATGCCTCTAGGTGGAAAGATGCGGATGGGAGGAAGCAGATACCGGAGAAGGTGTTGAGGTACTTTCCTGTGATTCCAAGGCTATAGAGGATGTTCATTTCGAAGCAACAGTCGAAGGATGTACAATGGCACAAGCTAAAGCGGCAACCCGTGGATAATGAACTTAGCCATCCAGCTGACGGAAAGGCATGGAAAGATTTTGACGATAAACATAAAGAGTTTGCCGCCGATGCGAGGAACATCAGACTCGGCCTTGCCACAGATGGCTTTAATCTATTTCGAATGTGCTCGAAATATAGCATGTGACTGGTATTTGTCGTGCCATACAATCTTCCACCACGGGCATGTATGGATCAGTCCAACTTCATGATGGCTTTATTGATCCCGGGTCCAAAATTTCCAGGAAAGGATTTTGATGTCTTTATGGAGCCCTTGGTAGAAGATTTGCTCAAGCTTTGGGAGGATGTCAGTACCTTTGATGCCTGAGCCCTGATAAGGTCGATCTCCATGCTATGGTCATATGGTGTATCCATGATTTCCCGGTGCTGCACACTTTGTCTGGGAGGCTCAATCTGGTTATCAAGCATGTGCGCGTTGTGACAAGGATCCGTGCTCGGAAAGAATAAGGAACAAGATATGTTGGACCGGGGTCCGCTGTTTTCTTCCTCGCAACCATCCTTGGCAAAAAAGCAAGGATTTTAATGGAAAACTGAGACCCGCGACTAGCCGATGAAGTTCACGAAAGAAGAGCTCGAGCAACAGCTTCACAATGTGAAAGATGTGAGACCTGGAAAACATCAAAAGAAAAGGAAGCGTGCGGATGGTCAATGCTAGGACCGGAGGGCTATTTTGTGGGACCTCCCTTACTGGGCATATCTCAAGTTGAGGCACAACCTTGATGTAATGCACATCGAGAAAAACATATGTGATAATCTGCTTGGCACATTTATGAACATCGACGGGAAGTCAAAGGATACAGTTAACTCTAGGCTTGATTTGGAAGACATGGGCATAAGAAAAGATTTGCATTTACAGCATGTTGAAGGTGGAGAGTCGTTTGAGATGCCACAAGCATGGTATACAATGAGTAAAGAATAAATGCTTGCATTCTGTGAATTTATAAGAGCGGTGAGATTTCCAGATGGGTATGCCGCTAACCTAGCAAAATGTGTGTCTCCTGATGGATGCAAGCTCCAAGGACTGAAAACTCATGATTGTCACATCCTCCTCCAAAGGATTTTACCGGCTGGACTCCATGGAATTTTGGATAAAGAAATATATGAAGTAGTTGCTGAGCTGGGGAATTTCTTTAGAGAGTTGTGCTCCAAAACACTAAAGCTATCTATTCTTGAAAGACTCGACAAAGAAATCATAGTTATCCTTTGCAAGCTTGAAAATGATTTTTAGGTTCACAATATGATGTTTCTTCATAGATCATGTGCAAGTTTAGTGAGGCCCATCCCCTAGCTAAGAACCTCCTTTCCCGCCGTTTTGACCAACGTTTGAAACGAGCATAAAAATTTCAAAAACGGTTCGAATACTGTAAAACCTTTGTGTTGCGTCATTTTATGTGACACAGTTTCAACGAAAAATATCGAACTTGGTATATTGATTGCATCTCGAAAAAACCTTCTCAGAAATGAGCTATCATGTTCGAGGTTTCATGACTTTTATGCCAAACGGCCAATGTTATGGCAAGAATCACGGCATAGTTTGTGATAATGTGCCCATATTTTGCACATATGTGTATCATGGGACAATGAACAATGTTGCAGGAGGAAGTTTTCCTTTTCGTCGCATAAAAATGCATTTTCCATTTTCCGACTGCCAAAAACGGAGTGTTCTATGAAGCAACCACCGAGCGACAGTTTCAGAATGGAACCAAACCATTTAAAAAAATACTGGAGCACCTTACATGGACAATTTCCTAACCGTGGTATCTGAAACCTTTCCGTCCACCCCTCGTGAAAAAGACAAATTCCTGCCGAATCGGCAAGAAGTGGGCCCGGTTTGAACTACATGTGCATGATCTAGTGCTCGTGATTTTTTGCAAAAATGATTTTTAGGTTCACAATATGATGTTTCTTCATAGATCCAGTGCAAGTTTAGCGAGGCCCATCCCCTAGCTAAGAACCTCCATTCCCGCTATTTTGACCAAAGTTTGATACGAGCATAAAAATTTCAAAAACGGTCCGAACAATGTAAAACCTTCGCGTTCGTCATTTCATGTGACATAGTTTCAAGGAAAAATATCAAACTTGGTATATTGATTGCATCTCGAAAAAACCTTCTCAGAAATGAGCTATCATGTTCGAGGTTTCATGACTTTTATGCCAAACGGCCAATGTTATGGCTAGAATCGCGGCATAGTTTGTGATAATGTGCCCATGTTGTGCACACATGTGTATCATGGGACAACGAACAATGTTGCAGGAGGAAGTTTTCCTTTTCATCGCATAAAAAATGCATTTTCCATTTTCCGACTGCCAAAACTGGGGTGTTCTGTCAAGCAACCACCGAGTGACTGTCGTGGTGGTGTCACGACAGATCCCATGGATAGGCCAAAGGTGGGGCCAATATGCACTAGAGGAATCCAGGGAGGGATAGTGTGGTGATTCCACACACAGATGCTTTGTATTCACTAGGTTCACAAGGTTTACAATGCCCCTCGAGCTGTATTGGGGAGAGGAGGAAGAAGGAGCTCTCTTACTCTCACCACTAGCTAGCTCCCAGGAAACAAATACCAAAATGCCAACTAAAAGAGATCCCCCTTCTACAGATGCCCTTGCCCTCCTTATAAAGGGGTGGATAGGTCTCCAATTACGGCATACGTGGAGGCATATCCCATGGAATATGCCTCTTCCCAAAATGGCAAATCGACCGGGTCACTTTTCGCCATCGTAAGCCATGCAGAGGCTACGTGACCCTCTACGGCACCAGCGTCATCCGACACAGGCAACATCACCCTTGTCGGACACGCCTTGGTGGTCCTTCCCTCTGTCCGCTTCGCTGATGCTCCAGCGTACAGTGACCACCTTTTGACCAGCGAGATACCTTCCTTCTCTTGCAAACCTGATATAACCCGGATCATGCCTGGTTAATCTGACCACGCGGGTACCTGCATACAAGTTACATAAATCCTGCCGGCATACGACATACATCGGTCGGGACTCAGTTAGGTGGACACCCTCCGGTCCGGGTTACTCCGTGATTTGGCCTGCCTTGAGGTGACCCGGCCAGCATTCGCTTTGACCTTGCCGTACCTCGGCGAACTCGGCCTTTATACCCCGGCGTGACCCTACTCGGGGGTATCCCCCCAACATTAGTCCCTGAAGTTGGTGCGGTCTTAGCAGCTTCAGCTGCTAAGGCCACAACAGGTTCAATTTACCGAGCATTTTGCTCCCTTTTCCGAGTTACCTCATAGCCTGGATTTCATTGGCTAGCTTTTCCCTTGGCACCTTCCGAGTTTTCACTCGCTGGCCGGGTCACCCTTCAGTTTTCTGGATAATCTTTCCTTCTCTTGTAAGCTTCCCCACGTGAAGGGTAATTATTATTTTGCCTCATTTTAAGGGACTGTGCCAGTTACTGCCGCAGTTAATGTCAGGTGTTATTGTTGCACATGTCACATCGCGTTTGTCTTCTCGTTAACTGTATCACCACGTCGCATCGTGGGATCGCTTGCGCCCTGCGTTCCTGTGGCCCTTACTGTGGCCCGCCTGTGATTGGCTGACCCGGCAGATACACGGCTACACCGTGTGGCCTTGCTGCACCGCGCGATCCCAGTACCCCTACTGGGGCGTGGTTAAATAGGGGAGGGGCGCACCCCTTGGTCTTTTTCCCCCTCACGCGCCCCGTTGCCTCTTCTTCTTCTTCCTAGCGACAACGCCGCCACCGCCGCATCTGCTTAGCAGCGCCGCCGCCGCACCCTGCCTTTTCTCACCTGCATCGCTGCCGCTCCCGTGCAGCACCACCGCCACGGGTTCGCGCCAGTCCAAGGCACTGCCCCCACCTCCGATAGGGCCGGTGAGGACATCAACCTAGACATGACCGAAGAGGTGCTCACCGTCGCGGAAGAGGAGATGGAGGAGGGGGCAGAAAACGCAGAGCGCGGCGCCTGGGCTAGTTCCTAGGTGTGCCAGGATGACCTCGACTAGCTCTACCGCACGCGCCACATCCCGGATGGTGTGGTTTCCCGCCTCGCCTCTGAGGAGCTCACTCCCTCACCCAATTCGGGTGAGTTCGTCGTGTTCCTCTCCCATTTCCAACGCGGCTTCGGCCTTCCTGTCAGCGATTTCTTCCATGATTTCCTCGATATCTATGAACTTCAACCACACCATCTCCCAGCGAATGCCATCACTTCCCTTTCTTCCTTCGCCTCCACCATAGAAGGGTATGTCGGATTGTCGCCCACTAAAGATCTCTAGATCCGTTTCTTCGGTCTACGAAGTAACGTGATTCCGAATAAGCAGCTTGACCCGGAGGACAAGCAACTGACACAGTTCGGTGCTGCCTCCATTTCGCCTCGGAAACTATCTGTCTTCCCCCGGGTCACGGGGCTCGATTCCTATAAGGGCTGGGCCCGAACTTTCTTCTACATCAAAAACAGCACGGATGAGGATCTGATCCGGCTGCGCCCCTATGCTTTGGGTCCTCCTAATCCGGATTTGTAGGACCGGGTCCCCAAGAAACCCACCGTTCTGGCGAACCAAGTCAACAAGAGGTTCCAGGAGCTGAAGGACTTTGGGCTACGCAACGAGGACGTGATGATCACTTTCGTCCGCAGTTGGATCTCCCCTCTCCAGAAACGCACACACAAGCTTTGCCATATGAGCTGGCGACTTGACCCCAACCGGACTTCCTCCTTCGAACTAAACAACACCGAGATATTCCGCCGGGTCAAGGCCCTTTTCACGACCGACAAGGACTTCTCCGCTGACTGGGAGTGGGGGATCGAGCATTACTGCCGGGATAAGCCTCCTCATGCGGTAAGTTTTGTGATTCAATCTCTTTTCGAGTTACATTCTATGTCGGAGTATGCTATTTATCTGATCCTTTTTCATTTCCTTCTTAGTTGTTCCTTCAGTAAACCCTCGAGGACGGCCCCGAGCCTTCCCTCAAATGGGCGAAGGATCGTCTTGTCTCCGACGAGGAGGAGCCGGATCAGGAGATGTTCCTGCCGTTCCTAGATGCTACCAAGCGACCCACCGGTAACTTCTCTTCCTTAAGAGATTGGCCTGATGATGAAGATGATTCTGATGTTGAGGTGATGGAAGCGTTTGACGCTGTACCCCTGTCTTACGCCTTTCTAGCTTCAGCTAACCCGGCTGGGCAGATCCACGAAGATCCTCCTCTCGCCACGGGTGAGCCTGTCCTAGCCGTGTCAAAGAAAAGGGCAACTGCTTCTACTGCTTCCTCCGGCCTACCAAGACTACCAAGAGGCGGAAGAAATCCGCAGACAAGGCCGCCACCAAGCCTCCGACTAAGGTCACGACCTGGAGAACTCGGAAGCCCAAAGAGCCCTTAACTTATGATGAGTAAGTCACTTCTCTCTTTGCCCAGTTCTCTGCTTCGTGCTTTGCTATTCACATGCTCTTCCTTTGTTTTAACTTATCATTCATCATTTGGTTCGGCAGGGGAAGAGGGTTTAACTCATCAATGCCCATTGTTATGGACTTGAGTTTCGGAGAAGGAGGGAGTGCTGGAGACATCTATCGGCTAGCAAACAAGCACACAGGGGACAAAGGATTTACCCAGGTTCAGGCCTCGTAGAGGTCCCTACTCCTGCTTGTCTGCTCATAGAATTATCAAAGGAGTCGAAAGTTACAATGGTGCGCAGATGTAATCTGGCGAGAGTTGTGGAAACTAGGGTTGTGTGTGTCCTCTTCGCTTCCCCCTCCTAGCCTTTATATAGATTTGCTAGGTCTCAGGTAGCAGGTCGAGTCGGTTACAAGTTAGGGTTTTTCCCTTCAAACTTTCTATCTTTAGCTTCTTCTTGTCTTTCAAGCAATCAAGAGTCCGCAGGTTACTCGAGTCCTTTCGTCTGGGCCTTGGCGACACCGTGGGCCTGTACGTATTTAGACCGTATATACCAAGCTCGAGTACCTGTAGGGTATACCCATGTCAGTAGCCCCCGAGTATCTAGTGGAATCGCAGATTCGACTAGGTACTTTTTGAAGTTTCGAGTGCCTGAATGAGTACATTTTTCGACTGCTTTCATTTATGTCATAGGGATTTGTTGATATACGTGCCTGATGTAACCAAAGTATCGGTATCAGTTAACCAACTTAGGGTGAAACAACGCAATCTACTCGAACTCGAGTCCCTGGACTCGAATCCGGAAAAGTGCTGGCGTAATTCGACTCAGGCCGCGGAGGTCTTACAGGAGTCGAATTCTAGTTATATGGGTGTGAGCACTTGACGCGTCCGTCCAGGCATGTTCATCGTGCCTGTAGGCACGGATATGTTTCTGGTAGTGCGTAGTTAAATGCATTGCCAGGCCTTTATTCAGGTCTTACCTTCACGCTGTAAGCGCGGCATCCAAATTTTATCATCGCGGAGATGATTCGGGCAACCCAGGAGACGTAATCTCTTTGTAGGGAAAATTATGAGGCGGTGTCGCCATGATCTGCGAGTGCTGATGTAATCAACGCACAGCTTTCGTGCAAATAATCATAGGGTGCGCGACCAGCGCTCCCTATGGGAGTAGCTCCCGAGTGCCTGGTTGAGTCGAAGACTCAGGCAGGGACTAAAGAAATTTTGCGACTGCTGTCATTTTTGTTTGTTTGTTTCAGTCGAAATTGTTTCCAGCGCTCCTTATGGGAGTAACCCACGTCCATAGTCGAATTGTTTTTCGAGTGGTTGGGTTTGATTGTGATTACCTGTATCCCTGCAATAAGAAAAGAAAATCATCGGGTGCGCGGCCAGCGCTCCCTATGGGAGTAGCCCCCGAGTGCTTGGTGGAGTCGAAAACTCTAGCAAGGACTAAAGCAGTCGAAGTTTTCCGCTAAGTAGCCGTTGATGACGTCAATGCTGACGCTTGCATGACCTCAGTTGCTCGCGTGAGCGCCTTTGACGGGACGTGACGAGCGGTGGGTCCCACTTTCTGACTTTGATTTGACTGGGCGTGTGTAATCTTATTATTAACTGTGCCTCCTCGATTTCCGAGCAGTGGAGGGACGGTTCGCGCTTCCTCTTCCCCACGTGTCGAGCGCGATATGTGCCACGCGTCCAATAGGGTTTTTGTGAGCCGTTGGATTGCATCTCTTAGGGGTTAAGTAGCGATGCTACGACGGTAAATATCCATCTGCGCCCTTCTCTTCCTCGCTGCCATCGCCATTGCCGCTGCTCCTCTGCTTTTCTCCTGCGATCATCTCCTCCTCAGCTCTGGACCATCTCCGCTCGTTTCCAAGTTATTTTCTGCGTTCTCATCGCCGCCGCACAATGGGAAAGAAGAAAGGAGGCGCTGCCGCTGAATCCGCGGCCACCGTTGCCGCGACGAAGAAGAAGGGTGGCTCCGCTGCTGCGGGCACCAGTGCCGCCACCGGCGGGAAAAAGAAGTTGTGGGCACCCGCGTGACCAATGGCGCTTGGCGCCCCTCAATCATCAAGGCATCCGATCTCCGTCTTCTTCGCCAAGACGGAGTTATTTCCGCAGCAGTCGCCGACGCGCGCGTCCCCAGCGGTGAGACTATTCTTGTGCCTCTCGCTGGTTTTCGAGTGATGTTTCTTGCTTTCATCATTCGCGGCCTTTCTTTGCCTGTCCACCCCTTTCTTAGGGGTCTCCTCTGTTTCTACGGGATCCAGCACCATCAGCTATCCCCAAATTCGATTCTTCACATCTCTTGTTTTATCACCCTCTGCGAGTGCTGGCTTGGAATCGAGCCACACTTTGGCCTTTTCAAACGTTTATTCAAGCTAAAGCGTCAGTTCGCATCTGGCTCTTTAGTTTATGACGTAGGTGGTTGTGGAATCCATGTCGACCCATCCGCCACCTACTTTGACATCAAGCTCGCCAAGTCCGTCCAGGGATGGAGGGACAGATGGTTTTATGTTCGCGACCAAAAGGCCAAGGACGAGCATTTTGGACTCGCGCCTTTCGATCCCGCGACTCCCTGCAAGAAGATGCATTCTTGGAAGAACGTGATCATGCCCTCCGAACTCGCAGAGACAGACATGCTATATCAACGCGTCTGCGACCTCGAGAGTCACATAGGCGTAGAGGAGGGAGGCTGCGCCCTTGTCAGGACTTGGCTGCGTCGTCGTGTCCAGCCTCTTCAAGCTAGAGTCCATCCCATGTTTCAATGGGGTGGTGCTGATGATGTCACTCGTGTGTCTGCCGATGGCATGTCCGCGAGTGAGGTAGATAAGAGGGTGCGATTGGTCACGAAGTACACCTTCAAGGATGTGCTTCCGAATGAGCCAGTCGTTCCTCCCTTTGATGCTTCGAATCCTCCTCCCGAGGTATAGTCGTGCTACACAGTAGCTTATGTTCGCGATTGCTTTTCTATTGCTTACTTGCTCCTTTTGCTGTTTGTATGCAGGATTGGGCGGTGTCGCCTTGCATGCCTCCTCTCCCTGAGGGCATTATTCCTCGCGAAGCTTTTGAAGAGGATGAGTCTGAGTCGACCATCCCTTCTGATGTGGAAGAGGAAGCCCCTGAGTCCGGGAGCCCGGATACTCGCAAGCGTTCGCGTAGCAAGGACTCCGATGTTTCGACTCCTTCAACTCCAGAAGGCACAGTTGCTGGCGCAGAGTCACCAATTCCTGCCGTTCCTGTGAGGGCTGTAGCACCGTCTTCTCTCAAGAAGATGCGATTGCCCAAGGAGTCTTTGTCGGAGTCGGCGGAGGCCACGTTTGATCTTGATAAGTTTGACTGGTAAGTTTATGAGGTCACTCATTCTTTTCTGTTTTCTATTTGTTGGCTTTGCCCTGGAGTTTTTCCTTTTCTTAATGCAACTTTGGTCTTGCAGTCAAGAGGCGTCGTCATCTTCTGGCGACGTTGAGTTTTTGAAGGAATCAGGAGTCGCGACCTCAAGGGCCAAGGTAGAGGTTGAGCGCGCTCCTTCTCCTCCGGCGGCGGCCCACTCCGGGCACAATTCTTCGAGCTCTCCTCACAGAGGGGAGCATCGAATATTTGCTCGGATGACGGCTCAACAGACTTCTTCGGAGTCGCTAGAGGATCATGTGAGTATATATTTCCTTCTTTTGTATTTTGGCAGTCAACGCCTTCTGTTGCCCTCCCTGATTCCTTGCTTGGTGCAACAGCTCCTTGTAAAGGAGGCCGCGCGAGTGGTGGAGCAGGTGATGGCGATGGGTCGTCAGCATGCGATGCTGGAGACGCATCACCGCGTGGTCGAAAGTGAGTGCTTCCACGCTTGTTCCTTTCATCTTCACCCTGTTTTGATATGTTCGACTGATAGCCAATTATTTGACTGCCATGTAGCTGAGCATAACGCCCTACTGCGCAATGTCGCATCATTGGAGAAGACATTGGCCGCAGCTGTGAAGGGGCGCGATGAGGCAATCGCGGCTCGTGATGATGCCCGGAAGCGCGAAGAGGATCTGCGCGCCTCTTTTGCGGCCAGGGAGAAGTTGTTCGAGGAGCAACTATTCTCAGTCGCCAAGGCCTTCTCAGGTAACTTTACTGGTGGATTTTTTATTGATGCTTTTCTCTACTTCTAGAGTTTTGCCGGTGGCGCTAGAAATTTGATCCATGTATTTTGGTGTAGATGCTGGCGACTTGAGTTTTGACCCACAGGCCCTTCGAGGACCGAAGCGCCGTCGTCCAGAATACATTGTCCAAGGCCAAGGTCGCCTCCGGGAGGAGTTGATGCCAAAGGCAGAGCAGGTCGATAAAATGGACGAGCAGGTGGAGTCACTCGCCGGGGGTGTGCCTTCTACCTAAAAGAACTCCCTTCGGGCTGCTGGTGCAACGATGTCACTCGCCATGGTGCAGGCCCACGGAGTCGAGATAGATCGCTCTACGGTGTCGAAGACAATGCTTGTTTGTGCGGATGGTCAGCAGGTAGTTTTCGCTCCCTTTGCGACTGCCTATGCCAAATACGGCCATTCTTTGATTAATACCGTTGCCAAGTATTCGGAGGAGCTCCAGCGCGCTAAGAAGGCGGCGGAAGCTTCGGCTTCAGGGACAGGCGGAAAGTCAATGGCGTCTGATACTGCCACGGACTTGATGAAGCCTCCGAAGGCGTCGAAGTCGAAGAAGCCAGCTGCTCCGTAGTTAACTTGTGTAATAGATGATGAATTGTCCTTTTGCTCTAAGAACATGCTTGCTGGCGAGTGTGCTTGTGAATATTTTTATGCTTATCCTGAATGCATCTGCTCTCCCTGCCTTTGTGTTAGTTTGGTCGCCTTATTTGCTTCTGTCTTGATCTGTGGTAGGGCACATCGAGTGGTCCCGTAGGAGGAAACCAGGATTCATCATCTCTTGATGAGACAGTTGCACCGCCGCGCTCCAGGGTAGAGGAGTTGTCTTTGCTGTCGTGACTTCGTGACCGCGTGAAGCAGCTGGAGCGTGAGTTGCCCCTGATCCATGGTAACGCAGATGTGTGGAAGTCAAAGGCGGAAAAAGCTGCCGCCCGCGAGCAGTATCTGCTTGGCAAGGTGACGCAGCTGGGCGACCAGTTTAAGTGTTAGTTTGCTCGTCCTCATCTTTTCCTTTGTAGTTAGTCGTAGTGGTACGTTGTACTCATGCTGTTGGTGCTGCTTCGTGTAGTTGTTAGCGCACGCCATCCATAGGAGGAGAGGGATAGGATTGCCATCCGCCTTCATGGTCTCACCCAGGAGCAACTCTAAGAGAGTGGATACTTCTGGGTGGATCATGATCGTGCGACTGCATTGGCGACCCTGCAGGATCGCGCTTCGCGAGTGCTGCTCTTCCTGAAGAAGTCGCAGTCATGTTTGAAGAATATCTATCGGGCGATGTTCCCGTTGGATGACACACCGTCAAGCCTGTTGGCTCTCCTGGCCAAATTTCAAGATATGTCCGCGGTTCGCGAGTGCGTGAGGCAGCAGTTGGTGGCTGGTGCCAAGGCTGCCCTCTCGATGGTGCGATTGCACATGCCTGACGTGGATGTTGCCGTCGTAGATTCCGGTCTGCCAGCGCCGCCAGGCGGATCTACTTGGAATATGGTGCCGCACTATCAAGCGGTGGACCGTCCAGCAGAGGAGATTGTCGACTTCTTCGAGGAGCAAACCAATGTTCTTCTGTTGCAGCAGTAACCAGATTTGTATCCTGCACATAAGTGTATTTGTGTTGTAAAGTTCATATATATATATATGTGTGTATGTAATTTATTGTTGAACGCGTACAAATAGCTTTTGTAAGCGTAAGGTGCGTTGCACTATGCGAGTCCTTTTCGTTAGCCTGGCCATCCCTTTTATCAACCTGCCAGGTGCGTTGCAGCTGGGTTGAGTTTGCGTTAAGGGGTTCAATTGATGTGCCAGCGACTCAGGATGTCGCGTTTATTAGTTCGAGGAACAAATGTGTGTAGGGTGGCATAGCCCCCGAGTATAATAGTAACAGAAGTGAAAAGAAAAAACACAGAGTTTTGGGGCACTTAGCTTTTATTTATTTGGAGAACAGTACGAGGTACAATGTGTGGCTAAGTAGCCTTGGCTGGGTAGCCTTATTTGCGATGGAAAAGTAAAAACAGCTAGGGGTAGAAGCGTCGCAGTTGTGCGACTTTCCAAGGGTTGGAGTATGCGACTCCTGTTTCTAGGTCTTGAAGGCGATAGCCGCCACCTGGGATTACTTCTGTAACCAAGTATGGTCCTTCCCAGGGGGACTCGAGCTTGAGATGCCCCTGCTGCTTTAGTCGCAGGACCAGGTCACCTTCGACGAAGGATCTGGGGCGAAGCCTTCTACTGTGGTAGTTGCGCAGGTTCCGTTGGTAGATCATGGATCTTTCTGTGGTGATTTCTCTCGCCTCGTCGAGGAGGTCGACGGAGTCTTCGAGTGCAAGAGATGAATCTTGTTCGCTGTAAGCGACTATGCGCGGCGCCTTGTACCTTACTTCCGCGGGTAGTACCGCTTCTGCCCCGTGCACCATAAAAAATGGCGTGTAGCCTGTGGTGCTGTTTGGAGTTTTACGTAGGCTCCAGAGTACGGATTGGAATTCATCTGGCCAGCAACCCGCGGCTTGTTCGAGTGGTCGGAGGAGTCGCTTCTTGATGCCGCTGCAGACGAGCCCGTTTGCTTTTTCCACCTGACCGTTGGTCTGTGGATGCGCGACTGAGGCATAACTGATGTTGATCCCCAGGTTTTCACAGAATTCTTGGAACTCCTTGGATGTGAAGTTCGTCCCGTTGTCAGTGATGATGCTGTGCGGCACGCCGAAGCGGTAGACGATGGATCCGAAGAACTTGACCGCGTTATGACCCGATTTCTTGGTCACCGGCATGGCTTCGATCCACTTGGTGAATTTGTCGACTGCAACCAAAAGATAGACGTAGCCTCCTTGCGAGGACCTTGGGAGTTTGCCAACCATGTCGAGACCCCACTGGGCGAAGGGCCAGGCCAATGGAATAGGCCGTAGTTCTGCGCCTGGTGCATGTGGCTTGTCGGCGAATCGTTGGCAAGCGTTGCATTTTTGGACTATATCCTTGGCATCGCGCATGGCCGTGGGCCAGTAAAATCCAGCTCGTAGAGCTTTGGCAACGAGGGCGCGACTGCCGGCGTGGTGTCCACAAGTCCCCTCATGTATGTCGAGGAGGACTGCTCTTCCATCGGCCAGGGAGACGCATCGTTGTAACACGCCTGTGATGCTGCGTTTATACAGTTCGCCGTTGATAACGGCGAATGCCTTAGAGCATCGCGCGATGTGCCATGCGTCTGTTGGGTCGTCCGGTAGGCGCTTGCTGAGGAGATATGTAATGTACGGCTGCGTCCAGGATTGTTCGATCATCATGACGCTCATTGGCCCTTCGAGTCCTGTGTCTGGCTCCAAGTTTTCGAGTGCCATTGGCTCATTGGGTGGCGTAGCCCCCGAGTCTGTTGTTGCGCTTGTTTTCTTCTCTGCGGCCTTTGGCTTGATGGAGCGTTCGCAGATGCGCTCGAGAAATACCCCAGGTGGTATGGGGGCGCAGGTAGAGCCTATGTTGGCGAGTGCATCCGCCTCCTCGTTGCTTTCGCGACCTACATGTCGCAACTCGCAACCATCGAAGTCTCCCTCGAGTGTATCGTATAGGTCGCGGTATGCGATCATGTTGTCATTGAGTGCGTCGTACTCGTGCATTGTTTGGTTGACGACCAGCTTGGAGTCGCCATATATGATGAGCCTCTTTGCGCCGCAGGCTTTTGCCATCCTCATCCCGTGCAACAGGGCCTCGTATTCAGCCTCGTTGTTTGAGGCTGTGAACTGCATTCGCAGGATGTATTTCAGCTTGTCTCCTTGAGGTGACGTCAATATGACACCTGCTCCTGCTCCGTGTTTCGGCTTGGATCCATCGAAGTGCATTGTCTAGAGGTAGGACATATCTGGCTTGTTCGGGAGTTGGTTTTCCATCCAATGCACGAGAAAGTCAGGGGGAACTTGTGACTTGATTGCGTCGCGCTTTTCATATGTGATGTCTCGTGGAGACAGTTCGATTCCCCAAAGCGCGACTCGTCCCGTGGCGTCGGGGTTATTGAGGATATGTCCCAATGGGGCGTCGCTGACTACCACGATTGGGTGTTCCTGGAAGTAATGGCGCAGTCGCCGGGCGGTCATGAAGACGCCGTACGCCAGCTTCTGGTAGTGCGGGTACCGTTGTTTTGTTGGCGTGAGGACCTCGCTGAGGTAGTATACCGGGCGTTGTACGCCATGGACCTTGTTTTCCTCGGCCCGCTCGACGACGAGCACTATACTAACCACTTGGTTGGTAGCGGAGATGTATAGCAGTAGTGCCTCCCTTTCTCGCGGAGTCACCAGTACTGGCAAGGTAGATAACAGGCGCTTGAGATCTTCGAATGCTTCTTGCGCTTCCTTGGTCCACTCGAATTTGTCAGCTTTGCGGAGGAGCTGATAAAAGGGCAGTGCCTTTTCCCCCATTCGACTGATAAATCGACTGAGGGCCGCGATTCGTCCGGCTAGTTGCTGGACGCCTCTTATGTTTTTTGGATTCTCCATGGCCAGTATGGCCTTTATCTTTTTCGGGTTTGCGTCAATCCCTCTCGCAGAGATGAGATACCCGAGCAGCTGCCCAGATGGTACGCCAAAGGCGCATTTGTCCGGATTGAGCTTAATCCGGTAACGATCGAGGTTGGCGAATGTTTCGCGCAAGTCGTCGATTAGAGAGGCTTCCTCCTTGGTTTTGATTACTATGTCGTCGACATAGACTTGGATGTTGCGACCCAATTACTCCTTGAGGCAAGCCTGCATGCACCGCTGGTAGGTGGCTCCCGCGTTTTTTTAGCCCGAAGGGCATTGTGTTGTAGCAGAACACACCAAAGGGCGTTGTAAATGCTGTTTTCTCTTGATCTTCCTCCTTCATTCGAATTTGGTTATAGCCTGAGTAGGCATCGAGGAAGCAGAGGCGCTCGCATCCAGCGGTGGAGTCGATGATTTGATCGATCCGTGGTAGCGGGAAGTGATCTTTTGGGCAGTGCTTGTTTAAAGAAGTGAAGTCCACACACATCCGTAGGATATCCGTGTCCTTTTTTGGCACCAGCACCGTATTGGCGAGCCAAGTGCTTTCCTTGATCTCGCGTGTGAATTTGGCCTCGAGGAGTCTGTTGATCTCCATGCCAACTTCCTGCGCTCTTGGCTCAGACAGTCGCCTGATTGTTTGCTTGACTGGCCTTGCATCGGGGTTGACGTTGAGTGCGTGCTCGGCGAATTCCCTGGGAACTCCTGGCATGTCCGCAGGACACCAGGCAAAAATTTCCCAGTGCTCACGGAGGAATTCGACGAGCGCGAGTTCCTATGCGGGACTCAAGTTGTTGACGATGAGGGCCGTTTTGGCGGGATCTGTCGGATGAACTTGCACCTTCTTTGTGTGCACTCACGAGTCGAAGGAGAGATCAGGTGAGCTTGGCCTGCTTGGGGGAGGCAGGCTGTTGTCTGTCGTTTCCTTCAATCGCGCGAGCTCCTCCTACATGCCGAAGGACTGGGAGATTCTGTTGAATTCCCTGTCGCAACTATCAGATCGCTTGAAGCTTCCGTTGATCGTGATGACGCCGTTGGGACCTGGCATTTTCATCTACAGGTAGGCGTAGTGGGGTACTGCCATGAACCTAGCGAACGCGACGCGTCCGAGGATGCAGTGGTATTGTGAGGGCCAGTCGACGACCTCAAAATCGATGCGCTCGCGGCGGAAGTTCCTTGGCATGCCGAATATGACGTCGAGGTTGATTTTGCCCAGAGGGTATACGCCTTTCCCTGGGACGATGTCGTGGAACGTTGTGTCCGATGCCTCCAAGCAAGTTAGAGGGATCCTCATTGCTCGCAAGGTACTCATGAATATGAGGTTGATGCCGCTTCCGCCATCCATGAAGACACGACTCATGTCGAAGCCTCCAATTTGCGCCTCGAGTATGAAGGGGCAATGGCCTGGGCGAGGTACTTGAGGCGGGTGGTCTCGTTTATCGAAGGTGATGCACGACTCACTGCCACTGAGGTACTCAGTGGTGGATGGTGGTGAGTGCGTGGCCAAGTTGACTTGGCGAGTGATGGCTTTCTACACCCTGTTGGAGGGGCACCCCTTTTGGATCATCATGGTACCCATGGCCCGTGGGTACAGTTCTCCTCCGTGGTGTTGGTCCGGTGCAGCTCCATTCGGTGGTGGCCCCTGTGGAGGTGGCGGTGCGCCATGTGCCACGGCGCCTGGAGCGGCCCCGTAGCCTCTTTCGACTGCGTTGCGGTTCATCCGAACCAATCCCTCATGTAGTTTGAGGAACTCGCGGCAGTCCTTGAGGAGGTGGCTGGACTTTCTCTTGCCATCATGCTTGTCGATGTAGAAGTGTACCATGCATGGTCCGGACAGTTTTTCCTCGATGGAGGTCACGGGTGCCTCATCACGAGTGCGGCGTTGCCATACTTGCATGGTTTTCCCGGAGTCGCGGTATCCACCGCTGCGGTATCCGCTGTTGCGGTTGTCGTCGCGTCTATCGGCGTAGCCGGCTGCAACCATGTTGACGTTGTCATAGTCGTCGTAGATGCGCATGCGATGTTTGCCTCGGCGATCGTGTCTGCGTTTGAGTTCTGCCTCCTCGTCAGAGTGAGCGCGGTTTTTCACCGAATCTTCTCCATCAGCCCACCGATTCGCGATCTCCATCAGGTGGTCGATGGTCTGGGGCTTTGAGCGGCCCAGCTCCTCCCTGAGCTCTAGACGACGGACGCCACCATTGAATGCATCAATCGCGTGGTCTTCCGAGATGTTTTCCGCGGAGTTCTTGATGATGGACCACCTTCGTATGTATGAGCATAGCGATTCGCCAGATTTTTGCTGGCAGCATCTCAGTTCTTCAATTGATGCGGGCCGTTTGTACGTGCCTTTAAAGTTGCGCACGAAGCTATAGACCAGCTCATCCCAACTGCGAATGGATCCGCGTGGGAGGCTATTGAGCCATGCTCGGGCGGCGCCCTGCAGCTGTAGTTGCAAGCATTGCATGGTAGTACTTCGACTGCCTCCGTGGAGCCTGGCAGAGGAGATGTGATCCTCTAGCCAGATTTTAGGGTCCTGTAGACCGTCGAACTTCGGATTTTCTGTCGGAAGTTTAAACCCCTTAGGCATTCGCTTCTGCCTAATGGATCTGCTGAAGCATCTGGCGCCACAGAGTTCCCCGTCTTCCTCTTCCGAGTCAGTCGACCGAGCACGTCGTGCTCTTGACTTGTCGATTTTGCGTTGTGTGAGGTCGTTGCGCGCATCGTAGTCGCGATCGTGTCGCCGCGAACGACGGCGTCGAGACAGGTCGTGACTGTCATCGCTGGATGAGGGTGAGGAGTAGCGTTTTGCTAGCGCTTTGCCCTTTTTGGGTCTGGTACCGGCTCCTTGTCGAGGGCGGCCTCGATTAGCTCCAAACCTGCGATCGTAGATCGGTGCATAGCGGTTCGGGGATCTCCAGCCGGTGGCTGGTTGTTGAGGAGGTACATGGTGGGTGCTGTCACCGCGGCCTGCGGCGTCCTGGGGACCACGTTGCCTCTCGTGTCGACTATCATAGAGCCGAAGTCGAGGACTTTCGCGGCGTTTATGCGCTCTTGTTCGGTGAGGTGAGCCATTCGCGACTGCCTCTTCTTGGCGATGTACTCGTTGCCTCGTGAGGAGGATCCTCCGTAGGAGGAGAGCCCAGCGCGACGAAGGCTCGACTCGTCCGCCGCCTTTTTACGCGCCTCAAGTTGCGCTTGCTTGTTTTTGGCGCGTGAACTCCTCTTTTAGGAGCCAGTGGTAGCCCATCAGTAGTTCCTACGGGGACCCGAGGGGTAGCGGTGTACCTCGTAGGGCCTCGCGGCAACGCTCCCACTCTTGCTCGTTGAGCTTGATTACGACGCGTTCGCCGGTTTGCTCATTGATTATACTTGGAGGTTCGACTGCTCCCCCGTTGGCGCCGTTACCGCCGTTGCCACGATTGGCGGAGGTGTCGCCTGCGTTAATGACGGCGCACATGAAGTGATTGGGGAAGCTGCTGCTTCCACAACTTTCAGATTCAGAACCGTAGGTTCCATCTTCTGTGGCCAGATCGCTCAGATCGGAGTCGCGATTGCTGTCGCTGATCGTGTTCCCGACTGCCACCGGAGCATTGAGCTCACTGAGGGTGCCAATTGATGGAGGGAACCATGATGCCGGGGCAATCGCCGGTGTCGTCGGTCGATCAGGCATGCGAAACGTGCCCATCTGACCAACCTGGAAGCGGAAGTTCCCAATCGCCAGGCTGATTCCGTCGCCCACGGATTCGAAGGCCGGGCGGGTGGCCGGCGTGTGGACGGTGAAGTCGAAGGCGCCGAAGAGCTGGCAAATCTCTGTTGTTGCGGAGTTCTAGATCGCAGTTGATGGGCCGAAGAAGCCGCAACATCAGCACTCCCAGTTCCCATAGACGACGCCAATTGACGAGGGTTTAACTCATCAATGCCCATTGTTATGGACTTGGGTTTTGGAGAAGGAGGGAGTGCTGGAGACATCTATCGGCTAGCAAACAAGCACACAGGGGACAAAGGATTTACCTAGGTTTAGGCCTTGTAGAGGTCCCTACTCCTGCTTGTCTGCTCGTGGAATTATCAAAGGAGTCGAAAGTTACAATGGTGCGTAGATGCAATCTGGCGAGAGTTGTGGAAACTAGGGTTGCGTGTGTCCTCTTCGCCGCCCCCTCCTAGCCTTTATATAGATAGGCTAGGTCTCGGGTAGCAGGTCGAGTCGGTTACAAGTTAGGGTTTTTCCCTTCAAACTTTCTATCTTTAGCTTCTTCTTGTCTTTCAAGCAATCGAGAGTCCGCAGGTTACTCGAGTCCTTTCGTCTGGGCCTTGGCGACACCGTGGGCCTGTACGTATTTAGACCGTATATACCAAGCTCGAGTACCTGTAGGGTATACCCATGTCAGCAGGGCTGCGGTGGAGGTTCCTCAGAGTGGCTCGAGCATCTCCTCCTCCTTCCGGCATAGCCCTTCTCCCCCTCGTGGCGACGATACACGCCCGATGAGCTCCGTTCAGGAGGGTTCAGTGGCTGCTCCGGGTTCTAGCCCACCTCATCCAGAGGAGGGCAACCTTGGAGCAAGGGGAAGTGGTTCTGCCGAGGCAGCGGATGATCCCAGCTCCTCATCGGCTCAGCCGCAACCTGCCACCAGCAAAGTACCATCAGCACCCCCGCCAAGACCAACACCAGCACAAGCACCAGCGCTAGCACCAACAGCAGCAGCACAAGTACCAACAGCAGGAGCACAAGTACCAACAGCAGCATCAACTCCCTCCGCCTCATCCGAGTCTTCCAAGACTCGGCGAGAAGGCACAGTTAGCACCAAGGCTACACCCAAGACCAAGTCCGTAGCTCAAACCTCCACCACGCAGCAGCAGCCTAAGGCCAAGAAAACTCCTAACGTCGCCAGGGCAGCATCCATCGAGGCTGGACAGCGCACGCTCGCGTCCATGCTTCCGAAGAAAACTGCACCGAAGAAGGATGTTGCCCCCAAGTCAGCTAGCACACAACTTAGATTGCACACTAGCCCTGCTGCTGCCCAGGTTGAAAGGAGGGAGGCCCATGCCAAGGGTCTGATCGCGCCCCACATGCTTAGCGGAGAGCGATATCCCCCAGCCCTAATTGAATATGTCAATAACTGGAACAACGCGGAGTTCGTCAATCCCACCGACGATCTTCCGGAGAAATTTGGGCCCACGGAGTTTAGCGCCCAAATGAACACAACGACTAAGGCTATCAACCTCGCCGGGCGGATGATGGAGGTACGTTCCTTTGTCTTTTCTTTAGCATGCACAAGTGCTTAGTGATATACCAATTAGTCCCCGAGCCTCCGGGGGAGTAACTTGTTACTCTACCGAATGCTTCTTAGAGAAATAGCGTAACTCCTTAGTAACTTTGGACATGAACACACCTAGAGCCGGGTTAAGTTCCACTTGGCCCAGATTTTGTATACTTCGAATATGCACACAACTAGAGCTGGGTTAAGTTCCACTTGGCCCGGATTTTGTACACTTCGAATATGCACACACCTAGAGACGGGTTAAGTTCCACTTGGCCCGGATTTTGTACACTTCGAATATGCACACACCTAGAGCCGAGTTAAGTTCCACTTGGCCCGGATTTTGTACACTTCGAATATGCACACACCTAGAGCCAGGTTAAGTTCCACTTGGCCCGGATTTTGTACACTTCGAATATGCACACACCTAGAGCCGGGTTAAGTTCCACTTGGCCCGGATTTTGTACACTTTAAATATGCACACACCTAGAGCCGGGTTAAGTTCCACTTGGCCTGGATTTTGTACACTTCGAATATGCACACACCTAGATCCGGGTTAAGTTCCACTTGGCCCAGATCTTGTACACTTCGAATATGCACACAACTGAGTCAACTTTGCCTTTCTCAGGTTACCACCAATCGTCGGAGCGCTGAGTTTCAGCGCCTCTTGGACACACACAAGGGGCTGCGCTCGAAACATTCCGCACTTCTCGCTGAGTTCGACAAAAGGGGTAAGCTTCCTCTTTGCCTTTTCTTCCATCTTTCTTTGCCTTTCCCTGCCGGACTAATTTGTCATTCGGACTGTGCAGCCGGGGTAGAGGCCGAAAACAAAATCATGAGGAAGAACTTGGATGAGATAAAAGGTAACTAGGTTTGTCTAATCTCCTTCTGTGCTCTTTCTCCTTTTCTTCTTGGCTCGGCAGATATTCATACCTCGGCTTTGCTGGGCAACAAACTGTTTCAGCATCTCTTGAAAATAGTGTGCCCGTGCCTGATATGATGCTACATTTTCTCGAACAAGCAGGGTAGCATCAAGCCGAACTCAAGAAGAAAGACGATGAGCTCGCCCAGCTCCGAGCCAAAGACGATGAAATTTCCAAACTCAAGGTTGAAATGAAAAAGCTCAAGGCTGAGATGGACAAGGCTGGCCAAGATTTTACCGAGGAGCAAGAGCGCCTCAACCTCCAACTTGCAAAGGATCAAGAACTGCTGAAAGAGGCCGACGTCAAGCTTGAGTCGGCAAATGCTGAACTTGAGCAACTCCGGACGAGACGTGATAATTGCACCAAGGAGCTGACTCGGATCCATAGCCACGTCTCCTGTAAACTCCTTTCCTTAAGCTGACGTGAATTTCTCCGAGTTAAGTTCTTTTAGTTATTCTACTTGTTTTCTCTGCATATAAATTCCCAGAGGACGATGCCATTGCATCCAATGCCGTTACCAAGTTCCGCCAGAAGAGAGGTATTCCATCTGGTCTCGGCTCCATTCCTCTTGACCTGGAGGATCTGATAGCCAGCCTATCCTCCCGAGTTGAAATCATGAAGAACTATGGTTCAGGTCCCCTAGATTCATCTGTCCGGATCTTCCGTGCCCTCTGGCCTGATGAGGATATTATGGAGGGATCCATAGCTCTAATTGCCAAGTTAATGGAGTGTGAGACATAGCTTGACCTTTGGAGGGAATCCGCCGCACGTGCCGGAGCTGAGACTGTCCTCCACTTTGTTCTCTCATGGTACGAAAAGTTAGACCTGAAGCTTCTTGAGCGCTTGCGCACCATATCAAAGTGGTCAACTGACCCGGATTGTGTAGCTCCGCGCAAGGCTTGCGCTCACAACCTCATCATGTTTGCCCCCGTCCATCAATGGAATGAAGGACCAAGCTTCCTTGACGCTGTTGATGACGAATATGTCGAAAATGGATCGGGCAACGATGAAGGGGACGAAGCTTCGAATATTGAAGAAAATGAAGACGATGAAGCTGAGGCCAGATTTCCACATGCTGCTTCTCCTTGAGCGCAAAAAACACTTTGAATTTTATTAGATCCCCGGTATGCCGGGTGTAGATGTATTGAGTTCACATATCATATTTTGCTACTAAGTTGCTTATGCCGGATTAACTTGGGCGTAGTCCCCGAGTTCCATTTTCTTGTTTCTCCAATTTCCTAGCTCATCTCATGTCTACCTTGATTCGGTTTTGTGACTTACGAGACCGAGTTTCAAAAATTGACTTAACAATACTTGGAAACTTTAGGATTAGCTCAAAATAATCCAACACGGTAAAGGTAAAATAAACACGGGGTTAGTCCGAATAATAAATGTCGGCTCGATTATGTTCCTTTCCTTAGTCGTTTTTTGTGTGCTGCACATTTCCAAACTTGTTCTCTTGCTTGCCATGAAGCCAATTCTTGTTGGACAGCAGCAAGTCGAAGAGTTGAGTTTTTGGTGCTCACACACTACTAATCCGGCTTAGGTAGAAGCAACTTAAGCCAGCCGACATAAAAATAAATAACTAGCACAAAGGATGAATAATATTACTAAGGCAGTCCCCGAGTTACTGCTCGAGGTGCCAAGGTTTCATTGATAAACTCATTTCCGGCATACATACCGACAAATGAGAGACTCGGATTCACACACTTCTTTGTTAAGTGTAGAATGGATGAAGGAGAGCTACATTCCATGGACCCTTAGATTCCTCGCCGGACCTATCCGCCTAGTTCTTCTCCTGTGGTTTTGCATCGATGAGATAATAAGAGTCATTGTGCAATGCTTTGCTCACAATGAATGACCCTTCCCAAGGGGGGATAATTTATGCATGCCAGCACTATGTTGTACCAGCCGGAGTACCAGATCACCTTCCCGGAAAACTCGGGGGTTTACTTTCCGGCTATGATATCGTCGGAGATTTTGCTGATATATGGCGGATCTGGACAATGCCAATTGTCTCGCTTCTTCTAGCAGATCAACATCATTTTGCCGGGCTTCTCGCACTTTGGCTTCTGTGTATAGGGTGACTCTAGGCAAATCATGCTCTATGTCGGCTGGTAATACAGCTTTTGCCCCATATACCAGAAAAAATGGTGTATAGCCTGTTGATCGATTAGGAGTTATTCTTAAACTCCACAATACCGCTGGTAGTTCTTCTATCCAACACCCGCTGATCTTTGCAGCGGCTCAATGAGCCGGGGTTTTATCCCGGATAATACTAATCCGTTGGATCTCTCCACTTATCCGTTTGATGCGGGGTGGGCTACCGAGGCAACGTCCAGCCAGATCTTCTTATCTCGGCAGAATCGCGCAAATGCTCCTTCAGCAAAATTGGTGCCATTATCTGTTATAATACTGTGAGGATAGCCATATCTCAAAATGATAACTTTGAGGAATGTTACGGCTGTAGCTCCATCACATTTTCTTATCTGCTTCACCTCAATCCACTTCGTAAACTATTCAACCATGACCAAGATATGGGTCATATTTCCTCTTGCCGGTTTAAACGGGCCAACCACATCCAAACACCATACGGCAAATGGCCATGTAATTGGTATGGTCTTGAGCTCCGACATTGGCATGTGTGTCTTGGTAGCATACCTCTGACAACCATTGCATTTTCTTACCAGATCCTCTGCTTGTTCCAAGGCACTTGGCCAATAAAACCCATGCCGGAAAGCTTTTGCTACCAAGGCTCTGGACGAGGCGTGATGCCCGCATTCTCCTTGATGTATATCTCGGAGGATGTCAAGCCCTTCTTCCGGGTCAACACATCGTTGGAGAACGTTTGTGACACTTCTCTTGTATAGCTCGGAATTGATGATCGTGTATGCCTTTGCCCTCCTCTGAGTTTGCCTTTAAAGAACTTCTTCGCTGGGCAAAGTTCCACCTTTCAGTAATTCGAATATGGGTAGTGCCCAAGCTGGTATGGCTCGCACCGAGAACACTTCCTTGTCAATTTCCATTTGATCCACCGGCATTACCTCAACCGGATCACGTTGTGCAGTCCCCGGGTCTTGTGAAGCAGTCCCCGGGTTTCGTGAACCACTTCCCACATCGATGTCCATGGGCATAGCTTCTGATTCCAGATTTGCCAGGATATAAATTGACTCGGACTCTGGGGATGGCCTGATAGATGGTTTTCTGAGGTGCTGTAGTGCTACCCCTGGCGGGATTACTTGTCCGGTTGATCCGAGTTTCGACAGTACGTCGGCAACCTCATTTTCCAGCCGGGGTACGTGGTGAAATTCGCATCCCTCAAAGTATCCTGATATCTTCTACACATGAAATGTGTACAATGCCATATTTGCATCCAATGCATCCCAATGCCCTGAGACTTGCCAGACTACCAGATCGGAATCATCGAAGCATTGGATCCGGCGTATTCCAACTTCTTTTGCCACTTTGAGCCCATGCACAAGTGCTTCATATTCTGCCACATTGTTCGATGCTGCGAAATGGATTTGCAGCACATACTTCAACTGGTCCTTCTTGGGCGAGGTAAGGACAACTCCGGCGCCTAACCCGGTTTTTGTTTTTGATCCATCAAAGTGCATTCTCCAATAGTTTAGATCTGGCAACGGTGTCTCGTATTGCACCTCGGCCCAATCCACAAAAAAGTCGGCCACAGCCTGAGACTTGATCGCATCTCTCCTATCGTACTGTGGCGCATAAGGGGTTCGCTCAATTGCCCAATTTGCAATCCGACCACTTGCATCCTTATTGCTCATTATCTCAGATATGGGGGACTTCGCATATTACTTTGATGGGGTACTCTTCAAAATAGTGCTTTAGCTTCTTAGCCGCCATATACACACCATATGCCATCTTCTGATAGTGGGGATAGTTTTGTTTCGAAGCTGATAATACCTTGCTCAGATAATATACTGGCCTTTGCACTGACTTACCGTCCTCGTCGCGCTCTACCACAATCACTTCACTTATAACTCGGTTCGTTGTGGCTATATAGAGCAACATTGGATCCTTTGATAGTGGAGAGGCTAACACTGGTGCAGTGGCTAACATTTTCTTTAATTGGATAAAGGCTTCATTGGCCTGCGGCGTCCAAATGAACTTGTCCGACTTTTTCATAAGTTGATAGAGAGGCAGTGCCTTTTCTCCCAACCGACATACAAACCGACTTAAGGATGCCAGGCAACCAGTGAACTTCTGGACATCGTTAAGGCACTTCGGCAATTCCATTCGCTCTATGGCCCGGATTTTAGTTGGGTTAACTTCAATACCTCGGCTAGAGATAAGGAATCCGATTAATTTTCCAGCCGGGACACCGAAGGTACATTTCTCCGGGTTAAGCTTCATTCGGAACCTCCTTAGGTTCGCGAACATTTGTCGGATATCGTCAAGGAGCGTTTTTCTTTCCTTGGTTTTTATAACCACATCATCTACGTACACCTGCACATTTCGACCAATTTGATCATGTAGACATTTTTGCATACATCTTTGGTACATTGCCCCTGCATTACGTAAACCAAAAGGCATGGTGTGATAGCAATAAGCCCCGTACGGGGTAATAAACGCAGTCTTTATTTGATCATTTGGGTTCAGAGGTATCTGGTGGAAACAAGAATATGCGTCTATGACTGACAACAGTTCACACCCAGCAGTAGAATCTATGACTTGATCTATTCTCGGCAGTGGGAATGGATCTTTTGTACACGCCTTATTCAGGTTCGTGTAATCGATGCACATACGCCAAACCACCGCCACATTCGGATCATCTTTCTTCTTTTCTACTAGCACCGGATTAGATAGCCAATCCGGGTAAAGCACTTCCATGATAAACCCAGCTGCTAGGAGCTGAGCTATCTCATCTCCAATGACTTTTCTCCTATCTTCGGTGAAGCGGCGGAGAGGTTGCTTCACCGGCTTTGCTCCGGGTCTCACATTCAAAGAGTGCTCGGCCAACTCCCTCGGAACACCTTGCAAGTCCTATGTGGACCAAGCAAAGATATCCTGATTCTCATGGAGGAAGTTGACGAGCTCGCTTTCCTATTTGTCATTTAACCCGGCACTAATCATTACCGTAGGCTCTAGGAACAGATCATCAACAGGCAATTTCTTGGTATCCTTTGTTGCTTGAAATGAGACACTTCCATGCAGGTCACTCAGCGCCGGCATATACTGCTGTGCGGATTGAGCCAATGCCACCACTTCGTGGATTTTTATTTTCTCTTGCGCGATTACGAGTGACTCGGCCAGGTTAGACCCGGCTGACGCACACTCAATGGAACGTCGGAAGGCCCCAGCTATATTAATTACTCCATTTGGTCCAGGCAACTTCATCTTCAAGTAACTGATGTGAGTACTTGCCATGAATTTGTTCAGGGCTGGCCTGCCGAGTAACGCGTGATATGCGCTCTCCAAATTGACAATCTCGAACTCCAAATTCTCAGTTCGGCAATTATCTCTCGTGCTGAACAATACGTCAACCCGGACTTTGCCAATGGGTTCATAGGAAATGCCTGGCACAATGCCATGGAAAGTTGTCCTTGTAGCCTGGAGCATGTTCTCCGAGATACCAAACTTGCGCATTGTATCCATGTACATGATATTGCTCCTGCCATTATCGAGTAGTACCTTTGAGAATCTCACATTGATATTTGGCCCAATGAATGTTGGGTCCAGCACTAGCGCATATGAACCAGGACTTGGCATGAGCTTGGGATGATCTTTGATACTCCAGGTAATTTCCTGATCCGACCAAGGCATGTACCTCGTCACTGCCGGCATAACCGCATTCACCTCCATATGTCAGCGTTGCAAGCTCTTTCTATCCATTTCCTCCATGGTAAACACACAGTAACTTTGGTGATGCTCTATGTATTCGTTTCTCCCCTCATTGCTGGGATATCTTTGATCTAGCTAATGCTAGTTTTCCACCTGATGCACTGCATCCCTTTTCTCATGGTTTTCATACCTCGGCGGAGGTGGTGGCAACATTAACTGTTGCGTGTTTGCTCCGGAGAGCAATTGCTACCGGGGTAACTCCTGCCGAGGCTGATCGTCCCGAGGTCCCTGAGCATTCCCCGAACCACTTTGTTCTATCTTGCTCATCCACTCACATTGCCGTGTTGTATGACCCGCCGGGTTACTCGGATGTGGCGTGTGAAATTTACATGGCTGATTCAGCATTGCCTCATACGTATACCTGTCTTTGTTCTCTTGCCATTGTTTCTTTTGTTCGGGCGTCCAAGTTTTCTTGCCATCATTCCCCGAGGTCCACTGTTGCCCTCCAATTTTCTGACGCTGATTACTCCCTGCTCCGGGTTGGTCTTGATTTATCGCAGCAACTTGTTGCAAACTGTAACGGTAATCCGATTTATCATCTCTTCTCTTACCCCGGTAATCATTTCGCCGGGATGATCCGGCTCCATCTCGCTGGTAGTACTCCTCACTTGACTCGTTTGCCATAAGGTGGGGTTGAGTCGGATCACCCAAAGCATATGAATCAGCAATCTGGATTGTCTCCGCCAGTGTAGTTGGCATATCCCTTTGTAACCTTTACCATAGCATGCTTGCATACCTACAACCCTGCGCAAACCAAGCTATGGCCTGCGACTCAATCACGCCCTCACATGAGTTTCACACAGTGCACCAGCGGGTTAAGAACTCCCGGTCTGTCTCATTCGGTCTCTGCTTGCCATCGCTAGGGTCTGTGGCCTATTCGGCCTCTGATACGTGCTTGAGAAGTTACTGACAAACATTTCCTCAAAATCAATCCAGCAGTTGATACTTCCGGGTGGTAAATTGTTTAACCATACCCTCGCTGGCCCCTCCAGCATCTGGGGTACAGATCTCACTGCCCATCTCAGATTGCCTGTGGCAATTTTTACTGCTATTGCGTAATTAATCAACCAATCCTCCGGCTTGGTGCTGCTGTCATATGTCTTCGTGCCTCTTGGTAACTGGAAGTTAGGTACTGGGGGTTCTTTCATGATCTGGGGCCCAAAGCACGCTGGACCCGGAGGACCTTGACACTCAATTTGCTCTGACCTATAAAGTCGATCTAGCTTTAACCTGGCGTCATCAGGCATCAAATTCCGGCTTCCCAGCCTAGAGCCTATCACATGATAGTCCGGCCTAGGGTATCCCGCGTTCACCATTTCCGAATCTCCGTCATTGTATCTATCTTGCTCTTGTGGCGTGCCCCTCTGTTGCATACCTTGGCCGGCACTTTGCTCCTGCTGTGGTATATTCTGCTGCTGCGGTTGCCCTGCACCCGCCGAGTTACGCTGTCTGGCATTGCCGTTTACAACATTTCTCTGACTGACATTGCCTTGGTCGCGGTTACCTCGGCTAGCTCCACCTCGGCTAACACTTTGTCGATCCTCGTTTCCCTGCACTTCTTTTCCTTTCCCTGCCCTTGCCGGGTCATATGGGACTATCTGTTTGTTCTTCCTGGCTGAGGTTACCACCTCCTCTCTCCTTGGACCACCATGAGGAGATGATGCAGCTCTAGCGGATTTCTCCGGGCTACCCAATACCGAATGAACAATCTTGGAAGCCCCAGCTCTTTCCGGGTTAGCCCTGAGCAACTCCTCATTCTGTCTGTTTGCGATTAGAACTAACTCATTGACCCTTTCCTGCTGTCTTTGCCGGGCTTCACCCGTCAAACCCTCCAACTCGGATGCAGCTGCATCTGCTGCTCTGAGGTTCTTTGCCGGGGTGCTATATTTCGGCAGCCCTATGGACACACTGTTCTCTGATTCATCAATTCTAGTATCACCTTCTTTGTTGATTTCACTAATGAGGTTTCTCGCCTTCACTTTTACAGCATCTACCTTATTTGCCTTTGCGTACTTGCGCAGTGTCATGTTCAACGACTGCTGAGCCACGGCTATCTTTTTTGCACCCTCTAGTATTTTCTGCCTAGTTTCCTCTAACTCGGCATGTGCCTGAGCCGGATCTACCACTTGCTAAGCTATCTATTGCCTGCCGCAACACATTCTCTAGCCTCTCTAGCGGAGGACCTCTACTTTTCCTCAGTGCTTTGGGTGTTACCTCCAGATCTGGTGCCGGATCCTTGCTTGCGCCAGCGCCAGGCGCAGTCATCATCACTTCGGCGCGGTTAGGGGAGCGAGTGATACGCGCCCCATGAACCGCACTAAGGGGTGGCTCGCCTCCTTCGACGACGTGCCACGGGTGAACGCACGACACATCGATGCCGACGTAGATCTTCTGAGCGCCAAGCTTGACGAAGATGATGTTGCGCGGAAGAGGTCATGTGCCGAAGCAGCCAACATTGTCACTGACGTAGTCCAACGCTCCAAAGCACTGAACGAGCCTAGAGATGATGCGTTCGCCGTTGCCGATGAGGTTTGCCGTCCGGATCTTCACTCCTGCTAGTGCCGCTAGCCCCACGGTGGGCGCCAACTGTCGTGGTGGTGTCACGGCAGATGCCATGGATAGGCTAAAGGTGGGGCCAATATGCACTAGAGGAATCCATGGAGGGATAGTGTGGTGATTCCACACACCGATGCTTTGTATTCAAGGTAATGCCGATCAAAGGAACACTGCCAACAGCAATGCCGGACAACGTGATCCGGCGGGAATAGGGCAAACGTACCTCGGCAGCAACAGCAACACATACCTTGGTAGGATAAGAAGTGCAGGTCAAGCAGCACAACAGCAAAACGCTTGTCCGGATCAAGAGAGGTACGATGATGGTTATTCGGCGATGGTTAACAACGGATACCCCAAACTGGAGCACCATGTAAATGGATCAAGGCTGGGAAGCAAAAACTTACAGCCAGATGATGCAAGGCTGAAGCTGGACAGGATTTATAGGTCGGAGTTAATCGAGGTACAGAGTCCACCTGGTCCAACATGCTTTGGGCCCCGGATCATGAGGGAGCCACCAGTGCCGAACTTCCAATTGGCCATGGTAACAAGGACATACGATGGTAGCACGAGACCGGAGGATTGGCTTATTGATTATGCAACGGTAGTCAAGATTGCAACTGGAAATTTGAGATGGGCAGTGAGGTATGTGCCTCAAATGTTAGAGGGGCCAGCAAGAGTTTGGCTGAACAACTTGCCACCAGGGAGTGTTAACTGCTGGCTGGACTTTGAGGAGTTATTCATTAGCAACTTCTCAAGCACTTACAAGAGGCCCAATAGGTCACAGACTCTGGCATTATGCCGGCAGAGACCGAATGAGCCAGGCCGAGATTTTCTGACTCGGTGGTGTGATACATTGCAAATGTATCTATAATTTTTGATGTTCCATGCTTGGTTTTATCCACTTTCTTGTGTTTTGTTCCAACTTTGGAGTACTTTTCATATGATTTCTTGGACTAACCTATTAACAAGAGCCAAAGTGCCAGCTGCCTGTTTTCTGCTGTTTTTGGTTCCAGGAAAGTCAGAAAATGAATATTCTTGGAATTGGACGGGACAAAAGCCAAAGTGCCTATTTTTCCGGAAGTGATCAAGTGCCAGAATACGAGATGGAGAAGGACCAGGGGGCCACCACACCACCTGGCCGCGTGGCCCAGCCTGGCCCGCGCTAGGGGGTGGTGAGGCCAGCCCTGGCACCCCCTCGGCCTCCCCATCCGACTATAAGATGCCCTCGGGATGTAAACCCTAAGGACCCGATCAAAACTCCACGAAAGATTCTGTAGCCGCCGTCATCTCCATCACTAGATCGGGAGGGATTTGAAGCTCTTCCCGGCACCCTGCCGGAGAGGGGAATTCACCCTGGAGGCCTTCTTCATCGCCATGCAAGCCTCCGTTGTGATGCGTGAGTAGTTCATCCTTGGACTACGGATCCATGTAGTAGCTAGATGGCTGGTTCTCCTCCTTTGTGCTTTCATGTTTAGATCTTGTGAGCTCCATTCATGATCAAGATCATCTATTTGTAATTCTGCATGTTGTGTTTGCGGGGATCCGATGGATATTGAGATGCTATTTCAGATTGATTATTGATTCTATCATGTTTTTGTTATTTGAGATCTTGCATGCTTTCCGTTGTTAGTAGCTATCTTGGCCAAGTAGATGCTAGCAACTCCAAGAGTTAGTATTTATGCTCGATAGTTGGTTTATGCCTCTAGTAATCTGGGGAAGTGATAGAAATATCTAAGGTACTAGATGTGCTGTTGCTACTAGGGAGAAAACAACAATCCTTTGTTCATAGAACAATCGTATTGTTTACTTTACACGCAGTTCGTAAAGCAATAATCTGTTGCTTGCAACTTAATACTAGAGGGGGTTCGGATGATAACCTGAAGGTGGATTATTAGTCATAGATGCAGTTGGATGGCGGTCTATGTATTATGTTGTAATGCCCAATCAAGTCTCAGAGGAGTCAAGATGATTAGTATATGCATGTATTGCTTTCTCGGTGTTTGTCAATTGCCCCGCTGTAATTTGTTCACCCAGCATGTTATCTATCTTTAGGAGAGCCACCTCTAGTGAACTATGGATCCCGGTCCTTTTTCTTTACATACAATCTACAACTGTTTACTTCTTTGTGTTTACTTTCTGCAAACTTTTACTTCTTTGCATTTGATACGTTTAATCCTTTGTTTTCCGCAAAACACGGTGAGATTGACAACCTCATCGCAAGTTGGGGACAAAGTTCAGTGGTTGTGTTGTGTAGGTCTCCACGTTGCTACTAGCACCGGTAGTGCGCCCTGCCAAAACTCAGCTAGTAACACCTTTGAGGTGTTTCCTTGCTCCTACTGGTTCGATTAAACCTTGGTTTCATAACTGAGGGAAACTTGCTGCAGTGCTCATCATACCTTCCTCTTGGGGTTCCTAACGAGCTCTACATCAACACCGCCATCAAGCATTTTTCTGGGCGCCGTGCATTGAGCCATCAAGCATTTTTCTGGCGTCGTTGCCGGGGAGTCAAGGACATCTTCACAAGGGGAGTCCCTCATAACCAATCTCTTTACTTTGTTATTATTGTTTTGCTTAGTTTCTTTTTGCTTTGTTTGCTTGCTTTCTTTATCAAAAACACAAAAAATTAGTTTTACTTGTTTGCTTTCTTATTTGAAAACCCAAAAGAATGACTACTCTTGAAAACACTAAGTTGTGCGACTTCACTAGCAGCAACAACAATGATTTTATGAGCACACCTATTGCTCCACCTGTTGTTGAAAATACTTTCTTTGAGATAAAACCTGCTTTACTCAATCTTGTTATGAGAGAGCAATTTTCTGGTATTGGTAATGAATATGCTGCTTCCCATCTAAATAACTTTGTTGAACTTTGTGAGATGCAAAAGCATAGGGATATAGATGGTGATATTATTAAACTGAAATTGTTTCCTTTCTCTTTGAGAGGAAAAGCTAAAGAATGGTTGAATTCCTTAACTAGGAATAGTATTGATTCTTGGACTAAGTGCAAAGATGCTTTTATTGGAAAATACTATCCTCCTGCTAAGATTATATCCATGAGAAGTGAAATAATTAAGTTTAAACAACTTGATAATGAGCATGTTGCTCAATCTTGGGAAAGAATGAAATCTTTGGTAAAGAATTGTCCCACTCATGGACTGACTGCTTGGATGATCATCCAAACTTTTTATGCAGGATTGAACTATTCTTCAAGGAACCTATTGGATTCAGTTGCTGGAGGTACCTTTATAACCATCACTTTGGGTGCTGCAACAAAACTTTTGGACAATATGATGGTTAATTATTCTGAATGGCATACTGAGAGAGCTCCACAAGGTAAGAAGGTAAATTCTGTTGAGGAAACCTCCTCCTTGAGTGATAAGATTGATATTATTATGTCTATGCTTGTTAATGGGAAAGCCCTATTGATCCAAATAATGTTCCTTTAGCCTCTTTGGTTGCTCAAGAAGAGCAAGTTGATGTGAACTTCATAAGAAATAACAATTTTGGCAACAATGCTTATGGTAATAATGCTTATAGGAACAATTTTGGTAACAACAATTATAGGCCCTACCCTCCTAGTAGTACTTATGGCTATAATGGTAAACCTGGATTACCTAGTGAAGGAAGAATTTTAGAAGTTGAAAGAGCCACTAAAAACTTCATGCAAATGCAATATGAGCAAAATAAACTATTTACTAAAACTATGGAGGAACAATCTATCATTTTGAAGAACATTAGCCATCAACTTGAGAGTCTAAATAGGGAAATTCCTAGTTTACAGTTGAAACTCTCCAATGCTAATAGAAATATATCATCTTTAGCTGAAACTCAAACTACTTTGAATAAAATGCCTGCTAAACCTGAAACTAATGGGAATCCCTTTGCAGCTACTAATGCTATACAAGTAAGAATTGATGAAAATGTTAGACTATTAGCTGAATTACATGCTAAGTGGGAAAGAGAAGATGAAATTGCTAGAAACATTAGTGTTTCTACTATCAACACCATTAGTGTTGAGTCCAGTAATAGTTCTACTACTTTAGATGATAAATTTAATTTTGATCTTGATGGTTGCAATATCTCTAAAGTTATTAAGTTCCTACAAAAGCTAGCTAAAAGTCCTAATGCTAGTGTTATGAACATGGCTTTTACAAAATACATTACTGATGCTCTCATAAAGATTAAAGAACAAAATATGAAAAATAAAGCTTCTATTCCTATAAAGCAAGAAGATGGTTGGGAACCCATCATTAATATGAAAGTGAATGACTTTGATTTCAAAGATTTGTGTGATCTTGATAGTAGTGTTTCTATTATGCCTAGAAGGATTTATGATATGCTTGATTTGCCTCCTCTTGAAGATTGTTATTTGAATGTCCCACTTGATGCTAATGCTAAAAATAAACTCATGGGGAGTCTTAATGATGTCCTTATTATGGTTAACGATTCCTATGTCCCCGTTGATTTCTATGTTTTGCATGTTGAATACAATGCTTCTTGTCCTATTACTTTGGGAAGACCTTTTCTTAGAACTGTTGGTGCCATCATTGATATGAAAGAAGGCACCATTAAATATCAACTCGCACTCAAGAAAGGTATAGAACACTTCCCTAAAAAGAGAGAAAAGATTTCTTTTGCTTCTCCTATTAAAACAAAATTTGGTCTTAATGCTTCTTCATTTGAGAACACTTGATTCTTTCTTTGCTTCTTATGCCTAACTTAAAGGCATTAAAGAAAAGTACTTATTGGGAGATAACCCAAAAGTTTTAGATGAGTCTTGGAAGTTATTACCTCTGTAATAACATCTCCTTATCCTTTTTATTTGCTTTTTGTGCCAAGAGTAACCTCTAATGAGAGTGAAGTAATGATTGGGAAAGTTGCTGTCCCGAAACAGATTTTTGTGCTTCACCGTAAACAATCGTGAGAGAGCTCTGTATGTCGGATTGATCTGTAATTTTTTGAGTTTCTAAACCAGGTTGTTATCGAACTTTAGTTAATTCAACACTTTTTGATTTGAGCAACAGAAGGTCTTCGAAAAAATTCGTCTTTACCTGCTGGTCTGTTTTGACAGATTTCTGCCATTTTCTACATTTGCTTCTTGTTAGTTCTTTCTTGAGTTCCTTTGGGGAATTGAGATTTTTGAGGGAAGTGCTACAGTAGCTAGTGTTCTAATGGAAGTTTATTTGGTGTTAGAACTGAACCTTGATACTTATTTATCTTAAGTGCACTAATGTTGCTAATGAGATTGTGTGAAGTTTTGTATGAAGGAAAATTTTCAGGTGTATGGAAGGAATGAGTAATGAGATGAAGGATGGACTAAAGCTCAAGCTTGGGGATGCCACGCGTGTCACCCCAAGAAATAACCACGAAGTACAAGCGTCAAAGCTTGGGGATGCCCAAGGCATCCCCTTCTTCATCAATAAAAATCCCAGGTTTCTTCCAAACGCTTCATTTTTATTGTTTCATGCACAGTTGTGTTTTTCTTGGAGCGTCTTCTTTTTTGTTTTAGTTTTGGTTTTTAGTTTTCTTGTTTTGCTTAGTTTTCTAAATAAATTGGTTGGACCCCCTCTTTCATACTTTGGTTTGCAAATAGTTTGGTTTGGTTTGGATAAGAGTAGGAAGGTTCAAGCTTATGTGGTAAAAAGAGCTTGTTTTTTACTGTGGCCTATGCTTTGTCATGCCATGCTTGATATTGTTTTGGCTTTATGCTTAGTATTCTTTGTTGTAGCATGACTTGTTATAAACAATTGAGATTGCTTAATGTGCCTTGGATGAATCATGCGTTGTTTTAGCATATTAAAGCATAGTATAGTGGTATTCTCCTTTGATGCTTTGTTTGGGTTGACTTGGCGCATGCTCACACCATGTTATGACTATCTCAAGTCACCATAGCCTTTATGATCCTTTAGTTTTCAACTTGTAGTATCACTTTATGCTTTGATCAATGATGTTTTGTCGCTCTACATGATTATGGCCATTATTGCCCTCTTAGTTTGTCGCTCCCAGTCTTTTGCTAGCCTCCACAACAAAGTATGACTTCCACTCATGCATCCAACTCCCTAAACCAAGTTATTCCAAAGAGTCCACCATACCTACCTACTAGCTTATGCTATTCCAAGTATATTCATGCTTTTGTTTACCTTCCACTTGTTATGAGAAAACTAGTGATTAAAGCTCTCACGAACTTGATGGCACACTTTACTTTACTTGCCCGTAATAAACTTGAACCATTGTGTCTTCTATGTTGTATATGCTTGCACTTATTTGTCGGGAATTAGCAGAACCATGCTTTCATGGGGAACGCTTTCAACATTGCAGTTGGTACTTGTACCTAGTTGATATCATGCTCTTTTGTATATGGATATCGTCGGTGTGAAATGAAAGGGGAGCTTGTAAGTCCATGGAGTTATGTATATGTGTTAGAGAAACGCCTGGGCCGCTGGTCTAATCCATGCTGACATGGTGGAAACCTGCAGCGTAACCATAATGAGCTGTCTATGAAGCATTCTTCTTATAAAAAAAAGAGTCCTATATTGAGAAAAAAAGAGAAAAAGAAAAAAAAGATACTATGAAAAGAGGAAAGAGAGAAAAAAGCACCATATTCCCATGGTAAATAAGAAGAATGCTGAGATGCTCATTGTCTGCTTGCCTTGTCATTTTGATATGGGGATTCTTCCGTATCATCGGGCAAGGGGTACCCTGTTGGCGGTTCTCTATGATACACATGTACTTACGATGACAAGAACTTACCAGTGACTAAACTTGAGTAGCATGAGGAGCGACCCTCGTATACAAGGGACATGAGATTTCTGACTTATACTTCGTCAAGCATGTACACCATAGTTTGTTCACTTTAACCTTAATCACTTCAAGATGCTCATGATAGGGACAATGAGAGCTGAAAGCTATAAGTACCATAATTCTTGGAAGCTCTTTATGAGACTTGAATCCCTACTTCCTTTTACAAAAGGCTTTTCTTCCACCATTATATTGAGTCTCCACCTTCTATCTTTATGCACCTACTTTGAGAGCATAGTGGTCATTCTTAGTTCTATGTGCATTGTCCCAAGACTAGTTGATTGATGCATAACTTGTTATTGCTTGTTTTAAACTATTGTATCTAGTCACTCTTATGAACTTTGAAGGTGTCCTAAGCATTTATATTTGCTACTCTATTGAGGCACAAGCTGAATACTATTGTGCTATGTTTTCTTTATGTGAAACAAACAAACGTCTTGGAAAGCACTTTTATTCATGAATCTTTTGTTTGTGCCTTTTCATGTTGCATCATAGTTTCTTTGCTTATTGCTAGAACTTTGTCTTTCATGTTATGATTGAAGTACTATGATCCCAGCTTTGAATGTTTTACAAATACTTTAATCAAGTCTTTGATGGTGCATGTCACCTCAAAAATTATTCTTTCTTTTTATCACTTACCTACTCGAGGACGAGCAGGAGTTAAGCTTGGGGATGTTGATACATTGCAAATGTATCTATAATTTTTGATGTTCCCTGCTTGGTTTTATCCACTTTCTTGTGTTTTTTTCCAACTTTGGAGTACTTTTCATATGATTTCTTGGACTAACCGATTAACAAGAGCCACAATGCCAGCTGCCTGTTTTCTGCTGTGTTTGGTTCCAGGAAAGTCAGAAAATGAATATTCTCGGAATTGGACGGGACAAAAGCCAAAGTGCCTATTTTTCCGGAAGTGATCAAGTGCCAGAATACGAGACGAAGAAGGACCAGGGGCAACCACACCACCTGGCCGTGCGGCCCAGCCTGGCCCGCGCCAAGGGGTGGTGAGGCCAGCCCTGGCACCCCCTCGGCCTCCCCTTCCGACTATAAGATGCCCTCGGGACGTAAACCGTAAGGACCCGATCAAAAATCCACGAAAGAGTCTGTAGCCGCCGTCATCTCCATCCCTAGACCGGGAGGGATCTGAAGCTCTTCCCGGCACCCTGCCGGAGAGGGGAATTCACCCTGGAGGCCTTCTTCATCGCCATGCAAGCCTCCGGTGTGCTGCGTGAGTAGTTCATCCTTGGACTACGGATCCATGTCGTAGCTAGATGGCTAGTTCTCCTCCTTTGTGCTTTCATGTTTAGATCTTGTGAGCTCCGTTCATGATCAAGATCATCTATTTGTAATTCTGCATGTTGTGTTTGCGGGGATCTGATGGATATTGAGATGCTATTTCAGATTGATTATTGATTCTATCATGTCTTTGTTATTTGACATCTTGCATGCTTTCCGTTGTTAGTAGCTATCTTGGCCAAGTAGATGCTAGCAACTCCAAGAGTTAGTATTTATGCTCGATAGTGGGTTCATGCCTCTAGTAATCTAGGGAAGTGACAGAAATCTCTAAGGTACTAGATGTGTTATTGCTACTAGGGCGAAAACAACAACCCTTTGTTCATAGAACAATCGTTTTGTTTACTTTACATGCAGTTTATAAAGCAATAATCTGTTGCTTGCAACTTAATACTAGAGGGGGTTCGGATGATAACCTGAAGGTGGATTATTAGTCATAGATGCAGTTGGATGGCGGTCTATGTATTATGTTGTAATGCCCAATCAAGTCTCAGAGGAGTCAAGATGATTAGTATATGCATGTATTGCTTTCTCGGTGTTTGTCAATTGCCCCGCTGTAATTTGTTCACCCAGCATGTTATCTATCTTTAGGAGAGCCACCTCTAGTGAACTATGGATCCCGGTCCTTTTTCTTTACATACAATCTACAACTGTTTACTTCTTTGTGTTTACTTTCTGCAAATTTTTACTTCTTTCCATTCGATGCGTTTAATCCTTTGTTTTCCACAAAACATGGTGAGATTGACAACCTCATCGCAAGTTGGGGACAAAGTTCTGTGGTTGTGTTGTGCAGGTCTCCACGTTGCTACTAGCACCGGTAGTGCGTCCTGCCAAAGCTCAGCTAGTAACACCTTTGAGGTGTTTCCTTGCTCCTACTGGTTCGATTAAACCTTGGTTTCATAACTGAAGGAAACTTGCTGTTTTGCTCATCATACCTTCCTCTTGGGGTTCCCAATGAGCTCTACATCAACACCGCCATCAAGCATTTTTCTGGGCACCGTGCATTGAGCCATCATGATGCAACGTGCGAAACTCATGCGAGGGGGTAATTGAATCACAAGCAGTTGCGCGGTTCGCCCAAGGCTATAGATATGGAAGTATGTTGTGGGAAAGGCTACAGCGAGATATGCCAACCACTTTGGAATGAGACGATCCGAATCGCAGATTCGTATGCTTTGGGACACCCAATTCAATCCCGGCTAATGTCAAGTGAGGCAAACGAGGAGTATTATAACCGAGACGGCTCCGGGTCATCAAGGAGAAATGATTTCCGAGGAAAGAGAAGGGACGAATGTCGGGATTCAGGTATAGCTCACAGCAGGTGGCAGCGGTGGACCAAGATCAGCCCAATGTCGACGCCTTCCAGCACCAGAAAACTAGAGGACAAAACTGGCAACAGAAGAGTGAGGGGAAGAAGCTTTGGACCCCAGAGCAGAAAAAGCAATGGCAGGAGAAAAAGGGTCGTCCGAGGTATACGTTCGAGTCTATGCTGGATCAACCTTGCAAATTTCATACGCCAAGTCCGAATAGCCCGGCGAATCATACGAACCGGCAGTGTGAGTGGATGAGGAAGCTAGAACAGGGCAGTTCGGGAATGCTTAGGCACCTTGGAACAAAGCACCTCGGAACGAAGCACCTCGGCAGCCATTACTCACTAGGGCAAACCAACAACAACTTATGTTGCCTCCGCCGCCACCGAGGTATGAAAATCAGGAAAGGAGGGATGTTGTGCATCAAGTAAACAATAACCCGTAGCAAGACCAAGGTTACCACGCAAATGAGGGACGAAACGAATACAGGGAGCATCACCAAAGCTACTGTGTGTTTACCACGGAAGAAACTGACCGAAAAAGCTTGCAGCACTGGCATATGGAGGTAAATGTGGTAATGCCAGCAGTGGTGAGATATATGCCTTGGTTAGATCAGGAGATTACGTGGAGTATCAAGGATCACCCAAAGCTCATGCCTAGCCCAGGGACCTACGCACTAGTCCTGGATCCGACGTTCATCGGGCCGAACCTTAATGTGAGATTCTCCAAGGTGCTAATTGATAATGGTAGTAGAATTAACATCATGTATAAGGATACCATGCACAAGTTGGGGATATCAGAGAATATGCTGCAAGCTACAAGGACCACTTTTCATGGCATTGTGCCAGGTATCTCCTATGAGCCAATTGGTAAGGTCCGGGTTGATGTGCTGTTTGGAACAAGGGATAACTGCCAGACTAAAAATTTGGAGTTCAAAGTGCTGAATCTGGAGAGCGCCTACCACACGTTGCCTGGCAGGCCCGCGCTGAACAAGTTCATGGCAAGTACTCACAGCAGCTACCTAAAGATGAAATTACCCGGACCAGGGGAGTGATAACCATATCAGGGGACTTCCAGGGTTCGGTCGAGTGCGCCTCTGCTGGATCTAACTTAGCCGAGTCACTCGTGATAGCTCAGGAGAAAAGGAGAATCATGGAAGTGGCGGCATTGGCTCAGTCCACGATGCAACATATGCCGGCCCTGACCAATCCGCATGGAATTGTGTCAATTCAAGCAACAAATGATACCAAGAATGTACCAATTGATGATCAGTTCCTAGAGCGCACTGTAACCATTGGTGCAGGGTTAAGCAGCAAATAGGAAAGCGAGCTCGTCAACTTCCTCCATGAGAATCGGGATATCTTTGCTTGGTCCACACAGGATCTGCAAGGTGTGCTGAGGGAGTTGGCCGAGCACTCTTTGAATTTGAGACCCGGTGCAAAGCCATTGAAGCAACCTCTCTGACGTTTCGCCGAGGACGGAAGAAAAGTCATTGGGGATGAGATAGTTAGGCTCCTTGCAGCCGGATTTATCATGGAAGTACTCTATCCGGATTGGCTCTCTAATCCGGTGCTTGTGGAAAAGAAGAAAGATGACCCAAACATGGTCGTGGTATGGCGCATGTGCATTGATTACATGAACCTGAATAAGGCATGTCCTAAAGACCCATTCCCACTGCCAAGGATAGATCGGGTCATAGATTCAACTGCGGGATGTGAGTTGTTGTCATTCATAGATGCATATTCTGGTTTCCACCAGATACCCCTGAACCTAGATGATCAAATAAAGACTGCATTTATTACCCCGTATAGGGCTTATTGCTATCGCACTATGTCATTTGGGTTACGTAATGCTGGAGCAATGTACGAGCGATGCATGCAAAAATGTTTGCACGACTAGATAGGTCGGAACATCCAAGTGTATGTGGATGATGTGGTGATAAAACTATGGAAAGCAACACGCTCCTTGATGATATCCGGCAGACATTCACGAACCTAAGACGGTTCCGGATGAAGCTCAACCCGGAAAAATGCACTTTTGGCGTGCCTGCTGGGAAATTACTCGGTTTCCTAGTATCAAGCTGAGGTATCGAAGCTAACCCGACAAAAATCCGGGCTATAGAAAGAATGGACCTGCCGAAATGCCTCAACGATGTGCAGAAGTTTACTAGTTGCCTGGCATCGTTGAGCCGGTTTGTATGTTGGCTGGGAGAGAAGGCCTTGCCCCTCTACCAGTTAATGAAAAAGGCAGACAAATTTACATGGACACCACAAGCGGATAGCGCATTTCGAGAATTAAAAAAGATGATATCTACTGCACCAATCCTAGCCACACCACTACCCAAGGAGCCAATGTTGCTCTATGTAGCCGCGACCAACCGAGTTGTAAGTGCAGTAATTGTAGTGGAACACGAAGAAGAAGGAAAGTCGGTGCAAAGGCCAGTGTACTATTTGAGTGAAGTGTTATCATCTTCAAAATAGAACTACCCTCACTATCAAAAGATGGTGTATGGCGTATATATGTCGGCCAAGAAACTCAAACACTACTTTGAAGAGCATCCCATTAAGGTGATATGTGAGGCACCCATATCAGGGATTATGAGGAACAAAGATGCTAGCGGTCGAATAGCAAAATGGGCAATTGAGCTGGCCCCATATGCACCACAGTTTGACAGAAGAGATGCGATCAAATCACATGCTGTGGCAGATTTCTTTGTGGACTGGGCCGAGATGCAGTACGAAACACCTCTGCCGGACTGTAATTACTGGAGAGTGCCCTTTGACGGATCAAAATTGAAAGAAGGGCTGGGCGCCGGAGTAGTACTTACCTCGCCCAAGAAAGATCAATTAAAGTATGTCCTTCAGATCCACTTCAGCGCCTCGAATAATGTCGTAGAATATGAGGCATTGGTCCATGGCCTCAAAGTGGCAAAAGAAGTGGGGATACGTCGGATACAGTTCTTTGGAGACTCGGATTTGGTGGTGCAGCAAGTATCTGGCAACTGGGATGCTTTGGATGCCAACATGGCCCTTTACAGATTTCATGTGCAAAAGATAAGCAAATTCTTCGAAGGATGTTAATTCCATCACATACCTCGGATTGAAAATGAGGCAGCCGACGTACTGTCCAAATTGGGCTCATCCCGGCAACCAATCCCGCCAAACATTGTTTTGGAGCACCTAAGAAAACCATCTATTACACCATCACTGGAGTCTGAATCAATTTATATCCCGCACTCTCCGGTTAGAAGCTACGCCAATGGAGATAGATTGGGGAGGCACCTCAGCATACCCGGGGACTACTTCGGCAAACCTGGGGACTACCTCAGCAAACCCGGGGACTGTTCAGCTAGACCCGGTAGGAGTTATGTCGGTGGATGCGATGGAAATTGACGAGGAACCTTTTCCCGTCTGAGCTATACCCGCTTGGGCCAAGCCAATATTTGACTTCCTAAAAGAGGGAATCTTGCCAGATGATGAGGTACACTCAAGGCAGATCTAGAGAAGAGCAAAGGCCTATATTATTATCAATGCCGAACTATACAAAAGAAATGTAACAACAGTACTACAGCGGTGCGTTGACCCGGAGGAAGGACTTGGTATACTCCGGGATATCCACCAAGGAGAATGTGGCCACCATGCATCCTCAAGGGCATTAGTGGCAAAAGCTTTTCGGCATGGATTTTATTGGCCAAGTGCTTTGGAGCAAGCAGAGGATTTGGTGAGGAAATGCAATGGTTGCCAGAGATATGCCACGAAAACCCACCTACCAATGTCAGAGCTCAAAACTATTCCCATTACTTTGCCATCTGCTATATGGTGCCTAGATATGGTAGGACCATTTAAGCCGGCTAAAGGAGGAATGACCCATATCCTAGTGATGGTGGACAAATTTACCAAGTGGATTGAAGTAAAGCCAATCAAGAAATGTGATGGGGCAACAACAGTAAAATTCCTCAAGGATATAATCTTAAGATATGGCTACCCCCATAGTATCATAACTGATAATGGCACAAATTTCGCTGAAGGAGAATTTGCAAGGTTCTACCGAGAGAATAAAATCCGGCTAGATGTAGCCTCCATACAGTATTGTGGATAGAAGAACTACCAACAGTATTGTGGAGTTTAAGAACAACTCTGAATCTACCAATAGGCTATACGCCATTCTTTCTGGTATATGGGGCAGAAGCTGTATTACCAGCTGACATAGAGCATGATTCGCCAAGGGTTACCCAATACACAGAAGCCGAAGTGCGAGAAGCCCGGCAAAATGATGTTGATCTGCTGGAAGAAGCGAGAGAACTGGCCTTGTCCAGATCCGCCATATATCGGCAAAAGCTCTAACGCTACCATAGCCAGAAAGTAAACCCTCGAGATTTCTGGGAAGGTGATCTAGTACTTCGGCTGGTGCAGTGCACCGCTGGCATGCATGAGTTATCCCCTCCATGGGAAGGACCAGTCATTGTAAGCAAGGCTTTGCACAATGATTCCTACTATCTTATCGATGCACAACCACATGAGAAGAACAAGACGGACAGGTCCGGAGAAGAATCTAAGCGACCATGGAACGTAGCACTACTTTGTCCCTTTTATACCTAGCAAAGAGGTGAATGTACTCGAGTCACTCGTATGTCAGTATGTATGTCGGCAACGAGCTTATCAATGAAACTTCAGCACTCCCAGCAGAAACTCGGGGACTGCCATAATAATTGTATTTCTTGTTATTTATATGTCGACTGGCTTATATTACTTATACCTCAGCCGGATTAGTAGTGTGTGAGCACCAAAAACCCAACTCTTTGACTTTATGGCTGTCCAACAAGAATTGGCTTCATGGCAGGCAAGAGAACAAGTTTGGAATTGCAAAGCACATGAAAAACGACTAAGGGAAAGAACCTAAGCACACCGACATTTGTTATTTGGACTAACCCCTTGTTTACTTTATTCATCTCTCGCCGGATTATTTTGAGCTGGTCTCAAACTTTCAAGTATTGTTAAGTCAATTTTTTGAACCTCGGACTCGTAAGTCGAAAAACCCGAATCAAGGTGGACGCGAGCCGAGTCAAAAATTGGGGGAACAAGAAAAGGAAACTCGGGGACTTTGCCCGCGATAAGCCGACATTAAAAAACTTAGTAGCAAACAACAATAATTGTAGCCAAACCAAACTACAGTACTTAAATACATATTCACCCAGCATTCCAAGGATCTGACAAATACGGTTATGTGTTTTCAAGAAGCAGGGACAGAAGCCGAATCACCGGCCGACGGTGGAGGTACTTCGGAGTTTGTGGGCGGGGCGCTAGCCTCGGCCTTATCTTCGGGGTTGGCATCTCCATCCTCCGGATCTTCAGCTTTTTCGCCAAGTTTAGAGGCATCACCCTCGCTTTCCTCGTCCTCCTCACCCTCGGAAGCACCAGCATCATCGAATACATCAAGGTAGATCAGCCCCTCATTCCAAGCATGGCAGAAGGAGTACTAGATGAGCTTATTATCACAGGCTTTATGACGAGCAATGCACTCTAGATTTTTGGACCACTTTGATCTGGTGCGCATGCGGGTGAGCAGCCCCAAGTCTATTCCTTGATACCACGACAGGACAAACTGCGGCGCAATGTTAGCCCCGAATCATGCAGCTGAGTCTCACACTCCATCAATTTGGCGATAAGTGCCGCATTTCCTTTGGGAGTGGGCTCACCGGGCTAGAGGGAGTTGAGCATCCGCATTGCGGCCGGCATGATATCTGCGTCGTAGTTCCTTACCAGCTCCATGCGAGCGACGAGGCTCACCAGCAGATCCTCTATCTCGTAAGGGATTGACCTGGCAGCAGGACCTGTGGGAATACCATGTTGCTCACGATACTGGGCCACGGTAACAGCAGCAAGAGTGTCACCTTCTAGAAACTTGCCTGAGAACAGAATAGACGAAACAATGAGAAAAAGCACCAAATCCGGAGAAAGGAAAATTGAGCAAGGGAAAGGAACTCACGGGCAATCTAGAAGAGGAGACGCTGGAGCTCGGCATGGACACTGGCACTGTTGGCCTGGAGTTTCTCATATTCAGCGGTCATCGACGTAATTTTTACATTGGCTTCCTGCAATAAATCCTTGTCCTTGGAAATTTGCATCGTCAGACGCTCTTTTTCCACGGCAAACTCCTGGTTAGCCTTATCTAATTCGGATTAATGGAGGTCCTTAAGCCTCTGAATTTCGGCATTTAGCCGAGTAATTTCCAAGTTCTAGAGGCGCAGCCGTGCTATCTCGTCGTCCTTCTTCTTCAGTTCAGCTTGATGCTTTCCTGCTTGTTCGAGAAAATGTGTCATAATATCAGGAATAGGTACGCTGTCTTCAAGGGAAACTACAACAGTGGGTTAATCCGGCGAAGCCGAAGTATAAATATCTATCGAGTCAAGGGAAGAGCGCACAATGATCATGTGAACAAGACAAAATATCTTGGATTTCAGCCATATTTTTTCGCATGATAATATTCTCAGCCTCAACCTCAGCTACATAGTTCGAATAACAAGTTAATATGGATCATGGATAACTCGAATGAACGCAAGTAAAAAAAGTAAAAGTCTAGAGTAAATAAAATTACTCTTCCCCTACTGAACCTCTAAGAGCTTTCTATAACGGGCGCGAACATCTTTGTAGGAGTCCGGCAAACGCTGGAACTCAGCGGTTCAACGGTTAGTGGTAATCTGAAAAAAACAAGACAACGTTAGTTCTAGGGGAAAATGAGAATAATTCGAAGTCTACACAATCCGGTCCAAGTGGAACTTAACCCGGCTCTAGGTGTGTGGATATTCAAAGTATTCAAGATCGGGGCCAAGGGGAACTTAACCCGGCTCTAGGTGTCTGGATATTCGAAGTCTACAAAATCCGGGCCAAGTGGAACTTAACCCGGCTCTAGGTGTGCGGATATTCGGAGTATTCAAAATCTAGGCCAAGTGGAACTTAACCCGGCTAGGTGTGTGGATATTCGGAGTCTACAAAATCTGGGCCAAGTGGAATTTAAGCTGGCTCTAGGTGTGTGGATATTTGAATTATACGAGAATCCTAGCCAAGTGGAACTTAACCCGGCTCTAGGTGTGTGGATATTCGAAGTATTCAAGATCTGGGCCAAGTGGAACTTTACCCGGCTCTAGGTGTGTGGATATTCGAAGTATTCAAGATCCAGGCCAAGTGGAACTTAACCCGGCTCTAGGTGTGTGGATATTCGAAGTATACAAGATCCAGGCCAAGTGGAACTTAACCCGGCTCTAGGTGTGTGGTTATTTGAATTATACGACAATCTTGGCCAAGTGGAACTTAACCCGTCTCTAACGTTGCCACTGATTGAAATTGCTAAGGACATGAACTAAACTCTCTAGGAGCATCCGACCGAGTAAAAAGTTACTCCCTCGGAGGCTCGGGGACTAGGGGATATATCTATAAGCATTCATGTAAAGTAGCATAGCAGAAGAAAAGGGGTTACCTCCATCATGCGGCTAGCCAAAGAAATGGCCTTGGTGGCGGAGTTCATCTAAGCGCTGAACTCCGCAAGGCTGAACTTCTGTGGCAGATCATCCTTAGGATCAATGAATTCAGTGTTGTTCCAGTTGTTCACATACTCAAGGAGCAGTGGGCTGTAACTTTCACCGCTGGGAGAATGGCTCGTCACCAAGCCCTTAGTATGGGCCTCTCGCCTCGCGGGTAGAACAGCAGCAAGACTGGTATGTAGGACCAGTTGTCTACTGCCCTCTGATCCGATAGCGGGAGACCCGAAAGGAGCCCCCTTGGTTGGCCCAGTAACTTTCTTGAGCTTGTCGGATGACGCAGGACGCTGCAGAAGATCAGAGGCTGCTGATCCAGACGGCGCCTAAGAGGTTGGCTGAAAGATGTCTGCAATGGACACAGTAGATCCGGAGGGAGCTGATGGAGCCTTTCTCTTTGGAGGCTTGTTGGAAGCTGTGGCTGCTGCTAGCTTTGGTGTCGAGGCTGGTGCTGGAGCAGATGCTGCTAGTGTTATTGGTGCTGCTGGTGTTGGTGCTGCTGGTACTGGTGCTGCTGGTACTGATGCTGCTGGATTAGAAGAAACTTGGGCTGAAGAAGAACTTGGTTGGGGCGGTGCCGATGAAACTGGCACCTCAGAACTGAGTGGTGGCGCCGAAGAGGAGGAGCTAGGATGATCCAGCACGGCCGTATCATGGGCTACCCCACTACCCCCCATGCCGACGTTGCCCTCCTCGTGACGAGGTGGGCTCCGATCAGGCACAGCCGCTGAGTCCTCTTGAATAGGACTGAGCGGGCGAACGTCGTCGTCGTCGTGGGGGGAGAAGGACTGCTCCGGATCAGAGAGGCAATGTCGGATCCGCTCTAGGGAATAACCCTAGGAGCTCTAGAAAATAAAAGAATAGCAAGTCAAGAAGAGAAACAAAAAACAGATAAGAAGCAAAGGCAAAGGCGGAAATGGAAAGACCCAAGAGAAAACGCAGAAAGACATACTCATCCGAGGTTGGAGGTGCCCGAGGTTTGGGAGCCCTTCGGACCGTGCTCTTGGCCGCTGGCTTGGCCGAGGCTTTCACCCCGGACTTCTTCTGCCTCTTCTTGGGCGGCGGTGCCTCCAAATCTGCGGCCGAGGTAGCCGCGCGCTTTTGGGAACGAGCAGGGACCGGACCACTCGTGGCAAGGGGGGAACCTCGTGTACCTGACCGGCCGGGTTAGCTGAAGATTCGAACATAACCGGCAAAGCATAAGAGATGGGCACCGGATCAAGTACCTCAAGAACCTCAACATCCGAGTCATCATCATCCGGCCAATCCCTTAAAGAAGAGGCCTTACCAAAAGTGTGTTTGACGGTCTCCAGAGTGGGCAGAAAACTCTCCGGATCAGGCTCCACCTCGTCCGGCTCGGCGCGATCCGGCACCCATTTCCTTGCCAGCTCCTGGCCATCCTCTATTGTCTATTGGAGGAATCGTTGAGAACAAAGCAGCAGTGGTTAAGTTAAAAATTTGTCAGACATACTAATAAGACCCGGAAAAAAGTAAGAGAGAAGTTTACCTTTGGAGGAGGGTTGTCCCGGGTATAGGGCGCAAGCCCCCATTCCCAAGCCTTGGAGAATTCCTTCTCCACGTTGAAAATCGCCTTAACCCGGCGGTATACCGCCGAGTTATCGAGCTCGAAGGAGGAAGTCTGGAGGGGATCGAGGGAGCCGCTCAAGTAGCAGATCTTGTGGGCACGTTTCTGCAGGGGGAGACTCGGCTAGGAACGAAGGTGATCATAATATCCTCCCCCTGTAGTTTCTCCTTGAGCAGCTCCTTGATCCGGCGGTCAACCTGGTTTGCTAGGGCCGTGGGTTGTTTGGGAATGCTCTCCCAAAGAGAGGTGTCTGGGACTCCAATCTTGAAGGGGAGGAGCCGGATCAAGTCCTCGTCCGTCGTGTTCCATACGTAGAAGAAAGTCCGGGCCTAGCCCTTGCAAGACTCGAGCCCGCTAACCCGGGGGAACGCGGAGCCCTTACAGGGAGATATGGAGGCAGCCCCGCACTGGGTCAGATGCTTTTCCGCCAGAGTAAGCTCCGGATTAGGGACGACGTTCTTCCACAGACCAAAAAACTTGATCCACATATCCTTGGATGGTCAGAGGCCGATATACCCCTCAATGTCGGAGGTAAAAGAAGATGGAGAGGTGATGGCATTGGCAGGGAGATGATGCGGTTGCAATTGGTAGGCGGAGATAAAATCAAAAAATAAATCGGAAATAGGAAGGCCAAAGCCACGCTGAAAGTGGGAGAGAAAAACCACGTACTCCCCTAGATTTGGAGAGGGAGAAACCTCGTCGGCGGCGAGGCGGCAGGCGACGCCTGCGGGAATGCGGCGTGTGGCCTAAAGCCAATCCAAATCGTCCTCACATACGAAGGCACCATCCCACCCGCCATGCTCGCAGGCCTCATGTTCCTCCTCTTGCTGCGCCACCACAACAGCCTCTTCCTCAGTCATGGTTAGGTCGAGGTCTTCGAGGACGAAGTCTGAGTAGAGGTAGCCGGCAGCAGGGAACCTAGAAGCACAAGGCCCCGTGGTGAAAATCTTGAACAAAGGCGGTGACGCGGTCGCTGGGAGCGTCTGGACATGGTGGTGGAGGCACGGCACTGGCGAAGAGGCAGTAGCGGCGGAAATGGTGCAGTGGAGAAGAAAGAGAAGCAGAGGGGCGCTAAGTGAGGGGAAATCCCCCAAGATGGCCCCGGCCCTCTATTTAACCATGGAGAGAGCGTGTAGTGGGATCATTTGCGACCGCCCAACCAGGCGGTGTGGCCGTGGACTCAGCGGAATAGCCAATCAAATGTGAGCCACAGCAAGGGGCACAGGGAGCAAAGGATCAAGTGTAGTGAAGGGATGTGCATAGCAGTTATTCCTGACATCGCAACAGTAATCGGCGCAGTAAATGGGTGTGGCCCTTAAAATGAGGCAAGATGATGATTACCCTCCACGTAGGACGTGGGGAAGCATATGAAAGAAGGATAGGTAACCCGGATATGTGAGCAAATACCTGGCCAGCGAGAAATAACTCGAAATGAGCCAAGGGAACAAAGAAGAAAAAGGTTCGGGTTACGAATTAACTCGGCCGAAGAAGTTAAGATCTGGATGAAGGAACTTGTTGTGGCCTTAACACCACACCAGCTTCGGGGACTAATGTTGGGGGGATACCCCCGGGTAGGGTCACGCCGGGGTATAAAGGCCGAGTTAGCCGAGGTACAACCATGTCAAAGCAAGTGCTGGCCAGGTCACCTCAAGGCAGGCAACCTTACGGAGTAACCCGACCCGTGGGGCAGCTCCCCAGCATTAACCCGGCCGGCATAAAATATATGCTGGCCATGTTTGTCTATCTATTACGTAGGTACCCTTGTAGCCGGGTTAGCCATGTGCTAGCCGGACTACAACTTGGCTTCCAAGAGAAGGAAGGAATCTCCCGTTGGTCAAAAGGTGGCCTTTGCTAGCTCTATCGTGAGTGAAGCAAAGCAGAGGGAAGGACCAGCGGGACAGGGCGGTCAAGATGACGCGGGCAGTGTCGGTTGACGTAGCCCATGGCTGGTGACGCTTAAAGGCAAGGATTATGCAATGGGTTACGTTCAAAGTCCGAACGAGCCGTTAAACAGAATAAAGAAGCATCTAGATTTAGCCGAGGGGCATATTCTGTGAATATGCTGCCACGTGTGCCCTAACATTGTAACCCGGACTCCCCTATATAAGGAGCACCGGGGCCTCCATAGAGGGGGATCGATCGTTTTCTCTGTCTAAGGAAGAACTCTAGAGCTAGGTTGTGGGGGTAAGAGACATAGTCTCCTTCTCACGAACAGCTCGAGGAGCACTTGTAACCACCATCGATAGAGGAAATACAAGAACATATGTGTGTGGAATCACCACGTTTTTCCCTCCCTGGATTCCCCTAGCACTCATTGGCCCCATCTTTAGCCTATCCATGGCATCTGTCGTGCCACCACCATGACAGTAGGCGATCTGTGTGATCAAGCCACCATAGCGAATGTCCCCAGCTGAAGCTGGCCTTTGGCAGCGAAAATGCTGGATGAGTAAGGGACCTAAGTTTACCTTGTGCTCCATCTTGGGGTGTAAAGTCATATGAGTTACGCTCATCTCGGGGCCTGCCATTGCCCCGACACCTCCTTTCCCAAAAACCGAATTCACTAGGAAGGTGTGAAAATAACTAATAGTGGGGTTCCGGATGGTGGCGCTCTTCTTGCCGCAAATAATCAGTGTTCCTGTGGACAGAAATCTGCTCCCAAGAATGCATTACCTCCATGTGCACATTGTCATTAATATCGATCTCCCCCTCATGGGAGAATCCAAAACAATCACAAAATTCATAAAAGGAAAGGTTGCGGAGCTTCCCATTGAGTACAAAACTTATAGTGCAATTACACTCTTGGGCTTCGATATCATCATGGAATGATGACAGGAACTTGAACGTGGTAAGCTTGTAGGTGTCGACGGAGAGGTAGGAGAAGGGGACCATGCCTGCTTGCACAGACATCTGCTCAAAGTTCTCCAAAAGACCTTGGCGGGAGAGCACCTCATAGTCTACCCATTTGGTGGGTAGAACCTTACGGTTGCTCACCCTCTCATAGTCTCGGCTCATGGCGACCCTCAAGTTGTCCACCTCTGAACGCCTCTTATTCGAACCCGTCGGCTTGGTGGAACACGAGGCCCCTCCGTACCCGACCCTTGCCCGAGTGGAAAATCCTTCCAATGTTATGCATTGTGCTACAAAATTTTCAAAGAAAAATATAGGCATAAAGTTTCTATCACATGAACAAATGATTACAGGTAGAAGTTACAAATCCTAATGTGAGGAATCAACAATAATCTCAAAATATGATGAATTCATCTAAATAGCCAATGTGATGAATTCAGCCATGGTTTCCGAAAATAGAGCATGGATCAGATGAGAAACTTACCGATGGGAAGATTCCCCGACTCAAAAACACGAAATCAATGAAGAATCAAAGGTTCTAGGAGGCTAGGGTTTGAGGTGGAGAGAGAAAGAGCAAGAAAGAAAGAGGAAGAAGAATAAGGGTGGCTAGGAGCCAGCCGCCGTCAGCCTTTACCCGGTGATGTAGTCGGTACAGGCGAGAGGTACGGGCGCATCCCATCTGTACCGGTGATCGTCACCGTTGGATCAAGGTTAGGGTTCCAGATCAAACCTGGATAGTCTGGTACGAGCGGGCGATACGGGCGCATCCCGGCTATACTGGTGCTCGTTACCAATATTGTGAAATCCGATCATCTTCATCGAGATTCAGTATGGGTGCGTGGTACAGGCGCGTTCGTCAGTACCACAGCTCGTTATTGGTACTGCGACCCCTGGGTGAAGTTGTCGAAGTTCAGTACAGGCGCATGGCACAGGCACATCCGACCGTACCGGCGCTTGTTGCGCTTTCTGAACCCAATCTTATTTCTTCCCTTCATTTTTATCTTGCTTCTTTAACTCCTCTAAGGTAAATTCTATGAACAACTCATGACTTGAAATAAATTTATTAGTACACACAAAATAATAAAATAAAATAATAAAAACGTAAACTTAATTTACTAAAAATGGGTTAACTCCCATTAAGTATCTTGTTCTAGAGTTTAGGTTCTAGCCAAAATCCATACCATTGGTGTTTACCTCAAGATGCTCTTCATCTTTGGTTCTTGCTGCTTGAACACGCTTAGGCAATGGAACATATTTTCCATTATGTTCTAGTTTCTTTGGAAAGTATCGATCAATCTGATCATCATTTATATTGAACACAATCTTACCGCTAGAACAGTCTACGTTAGCTCCAAATGTGCTAAGAAAAGGTCTTCGAAGGATGATAGAGAGTTTGTCATCCTCGGAAACATCAAGAATAATAAAATCAGTGGGTATAACATGTTGGTCTATTCTAAGTAGAACATCTTCGATCATACTGATATGTTGTTTAGCTGTTTTATCCACCATTTGTAAGGTGATTGAAGTAGGAGAGTACTCTCCAAGGTTAATTTTTTTTAAATAGGGAATAAGGCATAACACTAATACGTGCTCCTAGATCACAAAGAGTGTTAAATATATTAGTTTTCCCAATTGCGCGGGAGATGGTTTGTATACCTGGGTCGCCAAGCTTAGCAGGCAGCTTATCACCAAACCTTGTCATTACTGCTATAGTCTTAGTTACCTTCTTCTTTCTATTAAGAATATCTCGGATAAACTTTTTATAAGTAGGAACATGAATAGCATCATTTAAAGGAAGTTCTAAGCGTAAACTTCCTAGTGCCTCAGCAAAAGAGTCATAAATAGCTTTATCCGGTTCATATTGAACTCTATTAGGATAAGGAATTTTCTTTTTGGTGGGTATTACCTTTTCCTTTACCTTTGCTACCGGTTCAACATTCTTTTTGGTTTTCCTTGTGGCTCGTTTTTTCTTATCGGCGTGTTCTTCACGCAGGATGATAACTTGCTCTTCTTGTTCCTTTCTAAGATCGGCTTCTACCCTTTGAATCAATTATCTTAAAGCCTGAATCGTATAGTTTATGTTTATTCCCTACTTCATCTTCTTCTCTAGCTTTCGAACCTCATGCTCCCTTTTCTAGGTCTCATAATCAATGTCATCTTGAGGATCCACTAAGTCCTCTTCTTCTTGACTCATCTCTTGAGTCTCTTTTGCCTTGCAAGCTTGTTCTTCTTGATACCAAGGTGGTCCTTGTGGTTCCTGCGTTTCTATACCACGTCTAGTGATAATGTTAGTAGAAACAGTATTGAAATTTCCTTGGTTCAAAATCAAAGTTTGGGTTTTAACCATACTCAGATATCTATGTAAATATTTTGCAGCATGACCCAAGTCAATATATGGAGGCAGATAAGTTTTTCCTGATCGAGTGGTATCTCTGTCTTCAATAGAGATCATGAATGGTGTCAACAACTGCTATTGTCAAGAAACAACACTTAGTGCTTAGCTCCCTGGAAACGGCACCAGGAAATATCCCGATGGCCTGGAAGTGCACAGGTTCATCAGAGAATGTTTTCACGGAAGTATTAATTCCAGTTTTTATATCGATCCTGATAAGGAGCCTTCGTAAGTGTTTTTATGCGGAGTTTCTATTGCACTCAAGGTGTCACAAGTCTTGAGTGAATTGACTGTAAATACTGGTGGTGGAAGGTTTTGAGTGAAAGATAGAGGAAACTAGCTTAGGAAATAAATAAGGATTAAATTGCATAAAAGTAAAGACGCGAAAGGTGTTTAAAGGTCTTGTAGATGAGAAGTTAGGCGCGGAGAGAAATAGTTCATGGTGATAGTGAGCGTGCCAAATGGATAAAGTGGAATAAGTGATAGTGATATTTCTTATTCAAAAGTGAGTAGGCAAGCAACCCATATACCCACTAGGAGTCCTCATGGCCAATTCTTCCTAGCCCCAATGATCCGTCTTCCTATTACCACGACAATCGTCAGCACATTAATTAAGGTCTTGCAACTAGATCAAGGCTTTAATCTTGATGGTTCCTTGTTGTCCTCGAGTAATGCTAGCTCATTGATATCGGTCGTGTCACTCAGGGGTCACCGATTCGCTAGCATACAAGCTCATACCTATGAGATCTTTGGACCATGTTACCTGGGCCCTTAAATTAGATAACAAGGATTAGGTGAACATAGATAATCATTCTCACTATTCAATAAACACTACAACAATCACAAATGGATGGATTTAAAGGAGGCACGACACATCTCACAAATCCCCTACATCCCCCATGCCTATGGGGATTTACTCAGACATGAGAGGAAGACAAATCAAGAGCATAATTGTATTGCAAATAAGAATCATCTCAAAGATTGTTGCAAACCACAATAGAGATTGAAGATCAAATCAAATACAAACCAAAGGTAGATCAAAATATCAAACCCTAATCTTACATTTGCCAATCTCTCTCTCTAAGTAATGATGGGGATGATGGTGGAGTGTGTGGTTGAGGAGTTGAAGATCGTCGAGGAATCAGGGGAGGTTCTTCTCCTCTTCCAGATCTGATCTCACCCTCTCTAGATGAGTTTGTGGCGGATGTGTTTTGTTTTTTGTTGTCCTTCTCGTCTCCCCCTTCACGAAAGTTACTTGTATTGATATAACGGAGCTAGCAGCATGTAGTATGGGTGCATCCTGACTGTACGGCTGGTCATTAAGCTCTCTGAACGCCTCCAATGAAAGGGGCTCCAATTGGGGATTTACTTCTTTAGGTGCAGTTAGCCCATAAATGCTATCAGATCTTTAATAAATGTTCATTACCTAAAAACCATCACAAGAAACCAAGGATTCGCTAATTGCGACATTTACGTTAGTAGAAAGAAGTAATCTTCAGTGAAATCCAGCAATAAACAAGAGGAAAATCAATAGTAAAAAGTGATGAAATTTGGAGCTATCAGTGGCGAGGGCTCGCGGCATGATGCAAGCTGCAACCACGAGCAACAGGACCGGTGGCCGAGCAGGTCACCGGAGAGGCGGCGCCAGGATGGCAAGTTCCTTGACAGCTCCCATCACCGTTCAAAGAGCCCGGTGCCACGCGAGCATGGCGAGGGCAGCGAGATGCCTCTTCCTTAATAGGAGGGCGACGGGGCAAACCTGGTGCTAGAGTTGATGCATGCCGTCGTCGAGCAGCCTCGCACGCCTGCGCGTCGGCAGTGAAGCGGCTCCCGCAGTCCTTCGGGGTCCATGGCCATGGGTACGACCCCATCGCCGCCAGATGCTCGGCCACGCGGAAGCGGCAGCCCAATGGAAGTCTCGCCACCGCCCATGTCCCGATGTGGCCTTGGCATCGAGGTGGGGTTTGAGCTGTGCTCGCCACCTGGCAAGCAGCTAGTTGATGGCTCCAAAATTTTCTATCTTCCATTGTGTTTAAACATTGTTTTTGGTCAAGCAACTGCCAAGAAACTCCCAATCCTTGCTACTAATGACTAATAATGCAAAGATATGCAAAACCTCTCTTTGAATTATGTTGTGTAGGAAATCATGGTTTTTAATGAGAAATAAGGAGTCATAATGCAGGTTTTTGAGGAAGTCCACATGGACAAGTAATTGGGAAGTTGTTCTAGGGCGTCAGCAAGCTTAACGACCACTAGTACAGGCAGGGCCCGCCTGTACCGTCTACCCGTACCAGGCGGCGACGACTTCATCTCGTAAAACCCTACAACTTTCGTGAAGACGCCTATATATTTTGAGGCTCCAGCCGCCATTCTCAGATTACATCACAACACCACCAAAGGAGATCCATAGCATTGTTCATCCATTGTTCTTCACTTCCACCATCCATCCGTCCACTAGCCATAGCCATTGCTTTGTACTTTAGATCTCCTTGTGATTTGGCGACCATTGTAAGAATATTTGATTTCAATCTAAGTATTTGTATGATGTTTTCTATCTCCGATCTATTTGTTATGAGTGAGTAGTCCTCACGGGCTACAAGTTGGGGAGAAACCTCATATCGATTATGCGCATCTAGATCATGGGGTTATTGTATTTTGTTTGCAATTGAGATTAGTATATTTTGTTTATTCATCTCTTTTCTCGGTATGTGGACTTGTAGGTACCCAAGATCCCATAGATTGATAAAGGCTTGAGGTGAGATACTTGGCTAGCGGCGACCTCATAGGAACCTCGGTGACAGAAAGGGTAGTGCGGTCTTTGCTTAGCACCCCATTCGGGATCAACAACAACATCACCACTTAAAGCTTTGATCTGTGTTTTACACTAAATAATCCTTTGTAACCCGTGGCTTCGGTGTGCACTCGGTCGGATTAAGAGTCTATTGCTATGCCCGTTGCATCACGGGGACTCTAGAATATTAGGATGTGTATCCCACAAGAGATTATCTCCATTCAAACATTATACATGACTATGCTTATTATTATCTTTTATCCCATTTGATATGCAGCTATAGGTGGATCTTCAACCCTGGCCTATCTCCATCCATTGATTCAAACCCATTATAAATTAAGCTAGATTGGTCCGGTAAACTAAGGTAAAACGAACAAACAAAGTCTTGTAGACGTGTACTTTTTATTTCCTTTTAGCATTGCTTTTCGAGGTTCGATTAAACCTAGGTCTTCTAGGGAAAAAGGTATTATACTACATCTGGATCGAAGGTATCACTAGCCTAGGAGGACCAGCTGCAGGCGCCAACCTCTCCACAGATCCCGTGGGCAGAACTGCAGATAGCGGCACCACAGGAACAACAATCAAGCGCCTACGCTGACAGATGGTCAGCCAACATCGTGCCTACTTACAATGGCGTGGAGGTGGCCGGTGCTGGCCTGGTGGGTGTCTCGCCAACGTTGGCATCTTCTCGAGAGCTCGACGTGGCCTAGCTAGTCTTCGGGTAGGGTGAACTGCTCCTCGAGCACTCAGGCGAACATGTGCCAACCTCCCAGGAAGTGCTGGCCTAGAATGGAGCTTGGATAATAGCCCAGCAACCATGTTTGGGCAGGCAGATGCACCGACTATGGACTTCTTCTAGCAGACGCAAGTGGAGATGGAGGATGTGATTTTTGGGCTCGAGTGCATCGAGAAACAACCAGGATTTACTAGTTTGGCGGAAGCATACCAGTTGCTGAGCAAATTGTGTATGACATCGGCGAGTTCAGTGTGTTCTTGCAGCACAAGTCTGACGGTTGGCACCTTCAGGACATCTTCCACAGCTACCATCGCTGGAGGATTCCTCTAAAGAGCTCGATGAAGAGTAGCTGCTTAACGACACTCTAAAGTCCAACGCACTGCAAACACTTAGTGAGGCCAACCTTTGCGGCCATGGCGCGGTGGAGGAGGTAACCTCAGGTGTTACCGAGATGCAGGTTCAGGCCGGCAAAACATCACTGCTTGGCCAGATCATGGGGAAACTATCCTCATCACTGCTTGGCCTACTTGGTATGACAGCGGGTAGCAAGAAAAAGCTGGGATCTAGAAAGCTAGCCACATCCTCATTGTCTTCTACATCAAGAAGAAGTGAACGACCAGCAACCAAAGCTTCCACAATGATAACCACTCGCAAGGCTCAAGCGAGCGCTTGTAAGCAACTGGGCATGATCCGCCACGAAGACGAGTTCGACGACGACATCTGTGACTAGTACCTGAAGATGTTCTAGTAGCCATTGTCCCAGGACAACTTATAGGGGCTAGTGACACTGGCTGAGGTGACTAGCTGTTGGAGATATGCCCAAGAGGTAATAATAAAAGTGATTATTATTATATCTTTGTGTTTATGATGAATGTTTACATCCCATGCTATAATTGTATTATTAGGAAACACTGATACATGTGTGTTTTGTAAACATATAAGAGTCCCTAGTAAGCCTCTTACTGAACTAGCTTGTTGATTAATTGATGATCATGGTTTCCTGATCATGGACATTAGGATGTGATTAATAACAAGGTCATATCATTAGGAGAATGATGTGATGGACACACACACCCGTAGTAAGCGTAGCATAAGATCAAGTCATTAAGTTTGTATTGCTGTAAGCTTTCAAACACATAGTAACCTATTCCTTTAACCATGAGGTTATGTTAATCACCATCACTGGATTTATACTTTGATGACATCAAACGCCACTTCGTAACTTGGTGGTTATAAAAGTGTCATTGGGTATTCTGAAAGTATGTGTTGAAGCTCATGAACCAAGATTGGGATTTGTCCATCCATATGATGGATAGATATGCTCTGGGCCCTCTCGGTGGAATGTCATCTAGTTAGCTTGCAAGCATGTGACTGGGTCACAAGGGATGACATATCACGGAACGAGTAAAGAGTACTTATCAGTAACGAGGTAGAACTAGGTATGGAGATACCAACGATCAAACCTCGGATAAGTATATTATCGTGAGACAAAGGGAATTAGTTTTCGTATGTAAGTGGTTCAATCGATCGCGAAGTCATCGTTGAGTATGTGGGAGCCATTATGGATCTCCAGGTCCCGCTGATGGTTATTGATAGGATATGTGTCTCTATCATGTCTACATATTCACGAACCGTAGGGTGACACACTTAAGGTTCGAAGTTGTTTTAAGTAGATATGGAATGTGCGTTGGAGACCGAATGTTGTTCGGAGTCTCAGAATGGATCCGGGACATCACGAGGAGATCCGGAATGGTCCGGAGAATAAGATTCATATATAGGAGATCATTTTATGAGATAGGAAATGTTCCAGAGTGTTTGTATGAGGATTCTAGAAGGTTTCGGAATGTTCCGGAAGGTTCTAGAAGATATCTTGGAGTTTGCTTGAAAATCAAGATAGGGATCAAGGAGTCCTGTTGGGTCAAGATAAGGAGTCGTGGGGGAGGAGGATTCCTCCCCACCTCCCCAACCCGCCGGCCCCATAGGAGGGGAGTCCTACAAGGACTCCCCTTCCCTGGCGCGCCCTCCCCTCTTTAAATAGAGGGGCAGGGGCGCCCCCTCCTCGAACGCTCTCATAATCCCCAATCTCTGCCGCCTCTCTCCTCCACCATCTTCTGCACAGGCATAGGCGAACCCTGCAGAATTCTCTACTCCACCACCACCACCACGCCGTCGTGCTGCTGGGATTCCATGGAGAAGATCTACTACCTCCGTTGCTCGCTGGAACGGGGAGAGGAAGGTCTGCTTCGACTTCGCACGTGTGACCGACTGCGGAAGCGCTGCCGAATCGTGGCGCCGGAAGGATCGTCTACTTGACTAAGGGCGGAAGCGCTGCTGGAACGCGACGCCAGAAGGATCGTCTACTTGACCAAAGGCAGAAGCGTTGCTGGAACGCGACGCCGGAAGGATCGTCCACACGATCTTGAGATCGGCAAGTGATCGACTACATCAACCACGAGATCTAATCTCGTTAACGCTTTCGGATCTATGAGGGTTAGTTCCCATCTATCTTGTTGCTCATGTCTAATAGATTAGATCTTGGCTTTTATCTAGATTAGATCTAGGTTTTGTTCGTTCTTGCAGTAGAATTTTTTTGTTTTCCATGCTACGAACCCATCAGTGGTATCAGAGCCGTATCTATGCGTAGATCTGTTGCACGAGTAGAACACAATGTTTTTGTGAGCGTTGATGCTTTTGTTGTCGGTGTCTTAGCGTGTACTTTGCATCTTGCGGCATGGTGGGATGAAGCGGCTCGGGCTAACATTACATGTCATCGCACATGAGACTTGCTCCACGCTTGACGTGCAACTTGCTTTGCACAAGTGGCTTTGCGGGTGTCTGTCTCTCCCACCATAGTTAAGATTCAATTTACAATGAGCATCTTGACAACACTTGTATCAACGTTGTGGTCCTTGTTCGTAGGTAAGATTGGTCTTATGCGAAAGCCCCAAACCACGTAAAACTTGCAAAGAAAATTAGAGGCGTCTAACTTGTTTTTGCAGGGGTTCTGTGATGTGATATGGCCAACATGTGATTGTGATTGTATTTGATGTATGCAATGATCCTTGTTGTAATATGGCAACCGGCAGGAGCCTAATGGTTGTCTTTAATTCTGTTAAGACCTGCGTGTCTATTCATCTTGTAATAGCTTTATTCCAAGTAGTTGTAATAGTTGCTGGTGATGATGAACAACCATGAAGCGGCGCCACTGACCTTGACGCAATGCTGGTGATGATGGAGATCACGTTCGTGCTTTGAGATGGAGATCAAAGGCGCAAGAAGAAAAGGCCATATCATATCACACTTATTATGAATTGTCTGTGATGTTAATCCTTTATGCATCTTGTATTGCTTAGATCATGACGGTAGCACTATAAGATGATCCCTCTCACTAAATATCAAGTAATAAAGTGTTCACCCTTAGTTGGCACCGTTGCTAAGACTCGTCGTTTCGAAGCATCTCGTGATGATCGGATGTGATAGATTCTACGTGTGCATACAACGGGTGCAAGCCAGATTTGCACATGCGGAAACTAAGGTTGTCTTGACGAGCCTAGCATGTACAGACATGGTCTCGGAACACGGAATACCGAAAGGTAGAGCATGAGTCATATAATTGATATGATGAACATGAAGATTGTTCGCCAATGAAACTACATCTTCTCTCGTGAAGATCGGACTTGGTGTAGTGGACTTGGTTCGTGTAATCACTAAGACAATGTGAGGGATGTTGTTTTGAGTGGGAGTTCACCTGGTTAGTTTAATAATTAAATTTGAACTCAATTTGTCATAAACTTAGTCTAAACTACTTGCAAATTGTTGTAGATTATGGCGACCCCCTCCATCAATTTCAATGCGTTCCTAGAGAAAGAAAAGCTTAAAAATAATGGAAGCAATTTCACGGACTGGTTCCGTGGACTGAAGATCATCCTCAGGGCTGGTCAGTTGACCTATGTGCTCGATGCACCGCTAGGTGACCCACCTGCAGATAATGCCACCGATGACGAAAAGAATGTTTTCGCCACTCGGAAGAATCATTACTCCACAGTTCAGTGTGCCATCCTGTACGGTTTAGAAGCGGAGCTCCAACAGCGTTTTGAGCACCACGACCCGTTCGAGATCATTAAGGAGCTCAGGCTAATTTTTGAGACTCGCGCGGCCATGGAGAGCTATGAGGCCTCCGAGAAATTCTTTAACTGTAAGATGGAAGAAGGAAGCTCCGTTAGCGAGCACGTGCTCACCATGTCTGGGTACGCTAAGAAGCTCCAAGAGTTGGGAATATCGATTCCTAATGAATTGGGGATTCACCGTCTCCTTCAATCACTGCCACCAAGTTACAAGAACTTTGTGATGAACTACAACATGCACTGCATGAACAAGACGTTGCCTGAACTGTCGTCCATGCTGAAAACTGCTGAAGTGGAGATCAAGAAGGAGCAACAAGTGTTGATGGTCAATAAGACCACCAATTTCAAGAAACGGGGCAAGCCTAAGAACAAGGGCAACTTCAAGAAGGACGGCAAGAAAGCTGCCGCACCTGCTAAGAAGCCCAAGGCTGGTCCTAAACCTGAAACTGAGTGCTTCTACTGCAAGGGAGCTGGTCACTGGAAGCATAACTGCCCCAAGTACCTGGCGGATCTGAAGAACGGCAACATCAAGAAGAAAGGTATATTTGATATATGTGTTATAGATGTGTATCTTACTAGTAATCATAGTAGTGCCTGGGTATTTGATACTGGTTCGGTTGCTCATATTTGTAACTCGAAACAGGAGCTGCGGAATAAACGAAGACTGGCAAGAGACGAGGTGACGATGCGCGTTGGAAATGGCTCCAAGGTTGATGTGATCGCCGTCGGCACGCTCCCTCTACATCTACCTTCGGGATTAGTTTTAAATTTAAATAATTGTTATTTGGTGCCTGCGTTAAGCATAAACATTATATCTGGATCCTGTTTATTGCGAGACGGTTACTCTTTTAGTCTGAGAATAAAGGTTTTTCGATTTATATGAGTAATATCTTTTATGGTAATGCACCTGAGATGAATGGTTTATTCTTGCTGAATCTCGATAGTAGTGATACACATGTTCACAACATAGATGCTAAACGAATTAAATTGAATGATAATTCTACATACATGTGGCACTGTCGTCTTGGTCACATTGGAGTGAAGCGTATGAAGAAACTCCATTCAGATGGACTTCTTGAATCACTTGATTTTGAATCACTTGAAAGATGCGAGGCATGTCTAATGGGAAAAATGACTAAGACTCCATTCTCTGGTACAATGGAGCGAGCTACAGACTTATTGGAAATAATACATACCGATGTGTGCGGTCCAATGAGTGTAGCATCGCGTGGTGGATATCGTTATGTTCTCACTTTCACGGATGACTTGAGTAGATATGGGTATGTCTACTTCATGAAACATAAGTCCGAAACTTTCGAGAAGTTTAAGGAATTTCAAAGTGAAGTGGAGAATCATCGTAACAAGAATATTAAATTTCTGCGTTCTGATCGCGGAGGTGAATATCTGAGTTACGAGTTTGGCATGCATTTAAAGAAATGTTGAATACTTTCACAGTTGACACCGCCGGGAACACCGCAGCGTAATGGTATGTCCGAACGTCGTAATCGAACTCTCTTAGATATGGTTCGGTCTATGATGTCTCTTACAGATTTACCGTTATCATTTTGGGGCTATGCATTAGAGATAGCCGCATTCACTTTAAATAGGGCACCATCTAAATCCATTGAAACGACACCGTACGAATTGTGGTTTGGTAAGAAACCTAAGTTGTCGTTCCTTAAAGTTTGGGGTTGCGAAGCTTACGTAAAGAAGTTACAACCTGATAAGCTAGAACCCAAAGCGGAGAAATGCGTCTTCATAGGATACCCTAAAGAAACGATTGGGTATACCTTCTATCATAGATCCGAAGGCAAAGTTTTTGTTGCAAAGAATGGATCCTTTCTTGAGAAGGAGTTTCTCTCGAAAGAAGTGACTGGAAGGAAAGTAGAACTTGATGAGGTTATTGAACCTTCTCTCGGATTTGAGAGTAGCGCAGCATCGGAAGATGTTTTGGTGCCGCCTGCACCAATTGAAGAGGAAGCTAATGATAATGATCATGAAACTTCGAACGAAGTTACTGCTGAACCTCGCAGGTCAACGAGGATTCGTACCACTCCTGATTGGTATGACTCTGCCTTGAACGTCATGTTGGTGGACAACGATGATGACCCTGCGACGTATGAAGAAGCTATGGTGAGCCCAGATTCCGACAAATGGCTAGAAGCCATGAAATCCGAAATGGGATCCATGTACGAAAACCAAGTGTGGACTTTGGTGGACTTACCGGATGGCCGTAAGGCTGTCGAGAACAAATGGATTTTCAAGAGAAAAACAGATGCTGATGGTAATGTTACTGTCTATAAAGCTCGACTTGTCGCAAAAGGGTTCCGACAAATTCAAGGAGTTGACTATGATGAGACGTTCTCACCAGTAGTGAAGCTAAAATCTGTGAGGATTTTGTTAGCAATTGCTACACATTTCGATTATGAGATTTGGCAGATGGATGTCAAAACGGCGTTCCTTAATGGTGACATTGAGGAAGAGTTGTATATGGTACAACCCAAAGGTTTTGTCGATCCTAAAGATGCTGACAAGGTATGCAAACTTCAGCGCTCCATTTATGGACTGAAGCAAGCATCCCGTAGTTGGAATCAACGTTTTGATAAAGTAATCAAAAACTTTGGATTTATACAAACTTATGGAGAAGCTTGTATTTACAAGAAATTGAGTGGGAGCTCTGTAGCATTCCTAGTACTGTATGTAGATGACATATTGTTGATTGGGAATGATATAGAACTTCTTAATAGCGTCAAAACCTATTTGAATAATAGTTTTTCAATGAAGGATCTTGGCGAAGCGGCATACATTCTAGGCATCAAGATTTATAGAGATAGATCAAGACGCCTAATAGGGCTTTCACAAAGTACATACTTGGACAAAGTTCTAAAGAAGTTTAGAATGGAAGATAGCAAGAAAGGGTTCGTGCCCATGTTGTCAGGTAAGACCTTGAGTAAAACTCAAAGTCCAGCTACGGCAGAAGATAGAGAGAAAATGAATAAAATTCCCTATGCCTCGGCCATAGGTTCTATCATGTATGCCATGCTGTGTACAAACCGGATATAGCACATGCTGTTAGTTTGACTAGCAGATATCAAAGTGATCCTGGAGAGGAACACTGGACAGCGGTCAAGAATATCCTAAAGTACCTGAATAGGACTAAGGATATGGTTCTTTCTTATGGAGGTGATGAACAGCTTGTTGTAAACGGTTACACCGATGCTAGTTGGAACACCGATCCGGATGACTCGAAGTCACAGTCGGGATACGTATTTATTTTGAATGGTGCTGCAGTGAGTGGAGGAGTGCGAAGCAAACCGTTGTGGCGAAATCTTCAACTGAATCGGAATACATAGCTGCTTCAGAGGCTGCACAAGAAGCCGTTTGGATGAAGGAATTCATTACTGAACTCGGCGTGGTTCCCAGTGCGTTGGACCCGATGGCCATCTACTATGACAACACAGGTGCCATAGCTAATACGCAGGAGCCAAGGTCACATAGCAAGCTGAAGCACATCAAGCTACGTTTCCACGCTATTCGCGAGTATGTCCGAGATGGTGACATAAAGATTTGCAAAGTACACACTGATCTGAATGTGGCAGATCCGTTGACTAAACCTCTCTCTAGGGCAAAGCATGACCAACACCAAAACGCCATGGGTGTTCGGTATATTACCATGTAATCTAGATTATTGACTCTAGTGCAAGTGGGAGACTGTTGGAGATATGCCCAAGAGGCAATAATAAAAGTGATTATTATTATATCTTTGTGTTTATGATGAATGTTTACATCCCATGCTATAATTGTATTATTAGGAAACACTGATACATGTGTGTTTTGTAAACATATAAGAGTCCCTAGTAAGCCTCTTGCTGAACTAGCTTGTTGATTAATTGATGATCATGGTTTCCTGATCATGGACATTAGGATGTTATTAATAACAAGGGCATATCATTAGGAGAATGATGTGATGGACACACACACCCGTAGTAAGCGTAGCATAAGATCAAGTCATTAAGTTCGTATTGCTGTAAGCTTTCAAACACATAGTAACCTATTCCTTCGACCATGAGGTTCTGTTAATCACCATAACTGGATGGATACTTTGATGACATCAAACGCCTCTTCGTAACTGGGTGGTTATAAAAGTGTCATTGGGTATTCTGAAAGTATGTGTTGAAGCTCATGAACCAAGATTGGGATTTGTGCATCCATATGACGGATAGATATGCTCTGGGCCCTCTCGGTGGAATGTCATCTAGTTAGCTTGCAAGCATGTGACTGGGTCACAAGGGATGACATATCACGGAACGAGTAAAGAGTACTTATCAGTAAAGAGGTAGAACTAGGTATGGAGATACCGACGATCAAACCTCGGATAAGTATATTATCGTGAGACAAAGGGAATTAGTTTTCGTATGTAAGTGGTTCAATCGATCGCGAAGTCATCGTTGAGTAAGTGGGAGCCATTATGGATCTCCAGGTCCCGCTGATGGTTATTGATAGGAGATGTGTCTCTATCATGTCTACATATTCACGAACCGTAGGGTGACACACTTAAGGTTCGAAGTTGTTTTAAGTAGATATGGAATGTGCGTTGGAGACCGAATGTTGTTCGGAGTCTCAGAATGGATCCGAGAGATCACGAGGAGATCTGGAATGGTCCGGAGAATAAGATTCATATATAGGAGATCATTTTATGAGATAGGAAATGTTCCAGAGTGTTTGTATGAGGATTCTAGAAGGTTTTGGAATGTTCCGGAAGGTTCTAGAAGATATCTTGGAGTTTGCTTGAAAATCAAGATAGGGATCAAGGAGTCCTATTGGGTCAAGATAAGGAGTCGTGGGGGAGGAGGATTCCTCCCCACCTCCCTAACCCACCGGCCCCATAGGAGGGGAGTCCTACAAGGACTCCCCTTCCCTGGCGCGCCCTCCCCTCTTTAAATAGAGGGGCAGGGGCGCCCCCTCCTCGAACGCTCTCATAATCCCCAATCTCTGCCGCCTCTCTCCTCCACCATCTTCTGCACAGGCATAGGCGAAGCCCTGCAGAATTCTCTACTCCACCACCACCACCACGCCGTCGTGCTGCTGGGATTCCGTGGAGAAGATCTACTACCTCCGCTGCTCGCTGGAACGGGGAGAGGAAGGTCTGCTTCGACTCCGCACGTGTGACCGACTGCGGAAGCGCTGCCGAATCGTGGCGCCGGAAGGATCGTCTACTTGACCAAGGGCGGAAGCGCTGCTGGAACGCGACGCCGGAAGGATCGTCTACTTGACCGAAGGCAGAAGCGCTGCTGGAACGCGACGCCGGAAGGATCGTCCACACGATCTTGAGATCGGCAAGTGATCGACTACATCAACCACGAGATCTAATCTCGTTAACGCTTTCGGATCTACGAGGGTTAGTTCCCATCTATCTCGTTGCTCATGTCTAATAGATTAGATCTTGGCTTTTATCTAGATTAGATCTAGGTTTTGTTCGTTCTTGCGGTAGAAAATTTTTGTTTTCCATGCTACGAACCCATCACTAGCAGGCCTATATTTGTGCTCCAAGAAGGCCAGCTGACTGAGTTCCTCAGGGAGTCCACATATGTTTACTGATGGGCAAAGCCCATCATGCGTGTCTATCCTATTCAATGGATTGCACAATTGTAACCCTAGTGGGGCTGATGACTGCAGCAGCCTTTACCTGTAGTTGGCATGGCAGGATCGAGCCAAATTTGTTGTTGCTTATCTTCTGTAGCTGTACTATGCAATCACTAGTAGCACAGTGGCAAGTCGACGCCCTTACATGTAGACGGTGATGCACTCTGCTTGTGAACCATTGTCGTCCTCATCACCATGTTATCACAACTTAAACTGCTCATTTGGAATGTTAGAGGGCAAAATGACCGCGCATGGTGCACCGTAGTACAATACTATGAGCACACATTGTTCCATCCTATGCATCCAAGAATCAAAGTTGGCACAGCTATCTGATGATGAAAGAAATGACATCGTCGGACAAACGCTCAAGGGATATGTGTTTCTACCAGCTAACGGCACCAGAGGAGGGGCAATTATGTTCTAGCGAGTGATGGCTCAAGATATGCAGAGCTCGTTGGGAACCCCAAGAGTAAGGTATGATGAGCACAACATCAAGTTTCCCTCAGTTCTGAAACCAAGGTTTTTGAACCAGTAGGAGTAAGGAAACAACTCCAAGGTGTTGCTAGCAACTTGGAATCCTGCACAACACAACCACAGAACTTTGCCCCAACTTACAGTGAGGTTGTCCATCTCACTGGTTTTGCTGAAAACAAAGGATTAAATGTATAGTGTGGAAGATAGTAATTGCTTGCAGAAAGTAAACAGTAAACGGTAAACAATAGATGGTATATTAATGGTAAAGGGATGGACTAGGGTCCACAGTTCACTAGAGGTGTTTCTCCTTAAGATAAATAGCATGCTGGGTGAACAAATTACAGTGGGGAAATTGACAGATTGAGAAAGCATAACAATGCATATACTAGACATCTTGACTCCTACGAGATTTGATTAGGCATTACAACATAATACATAGACCGTAATCCAACTGCATCTATGACTAATAATCCACCTTCAGGTTATCATTCGAACCCCTTCCAGTATTAAGTTGCAAGCAACAGATAATTGCATTAAGCAAAGTGTGTAAAGTAAACAATACAATTGCCCCGTGGACAAAGGATTGTTGCTTTCTCCCTAGTACCAACAACACATCTACAACCTTAGAGATTTCTGTCACTTCCCCAGATTACTAGAGGGATAAACCTACTATCGAGCATAAATACTCCCTCTTGGAGTTAAGGGCATCTGCTTGGCCAAGATAGCTACTAGCAACAGACAGCATGCAAGATCACAAATAACATAGACATGATAGAATCAATAATCAATCTAACATAGTATCTCAATATCCATTGGATCCCCACAAACACAACATATAGGATTACAAATAGATGATCTTGATCTTGAACGGAGCTCACAAGATCTAAACATGATAGCACAAAGGAGGAGAACAAACCATCTAGCTACTTTATGGACCCATAGTCCAAGGGTGAACTACTCACGCATCAGTCCGGAGGCTGGCATGGTGATGAAGAAGGCCTCTGGGATGATCTCTCCCCTCCGGCAGAGTGCCGGGAAGAGCTTCAGATCCCCCGATCTAGGGATGGAGATCGTGGCATCTACAGACTCTTTCGTGGATTTTTGATCGGGTCCTTAGGATTTCTGCATCGGGGTACTTTTATAGGCGAAGGGGCAAGGTCGATGGCCGCCCGAGGGGCCCACACCAGGGCCTGGCGCACCCAGGGGGCGCGCCAGCCCTAGGTGTGGCCACCTCGTGGCCCCACTTTGGCTGCCCTTCGGACTCCGTGTTCCTTCTGGTAAAGTATTGGCCTTAGCTTTTGTCCCATCCGATTCCGAGAATATTTCCTTACTAGCTTTTCTGAAACCAAAAACAGCAGATAATAGGCAACTGGCACTACGACATCTTGTTAATAGGTTAGTTTCAGAAAATGTATAAAAATACCTCAAAGTGTAAACAAAACATAAGAAAGTTGTTACAAAACAAGCATGGAGCATCAAAAATTATATATGTGTTTATGACATATCAAGCATCCCCCAAGCTTAACTCCTGCTCGTCCTCGAGTAGGCAAGTGATAAAAAGAATAATTTTTAAGGTGACATGCACCATCACAATCTTGATCAAGGTATTTGTAAAGCATTGATAGCTAGGATCAAAGTACTCTAAACATGAGCATGAAAGATAGAGTTCTAATAATAAGACATAGCAACTATGTTGTAACATGAAAAGGTAAAAACAAAAGATCATGAATAACAATGCATTGAAAGACGTTTGTCTGTTTCACATATAGAAAACATAATAAGGGTGGTATTCAGCTTGCCTCTCATGGAATAGCAAAACATGAATGCATATGACACCTTCAAAGTTCATAAGGGTGACTAGATACAAATAATTTAAGAATAAGCAATATCAAAGTTATGAATCAATCAACAAGTTTTGGTACAATGCACATTAAACTAAGAATGACCACTATGCTCTCTCAATTGGTGCATAAAGATAGAATATGGAGACTTAACATAAAAGTAAAAAAGGAAGGCCCTTCATAGAGGGAAGCAGGGATTTCAAGTTTCATAAAGAGCTTCCAAAAATTATGGTACTTATTAGCTTTGAGCCCTCATTGACCCTATCATAAGCATCTTTAGGTGGTTAAGGTTAAAGTGAACAAATATGAGGATATTCTTGACAAGTTATAAGTTGAAAATCTCATGCCCCTTGCTTACAAGTACCAAACCTCATGCTACTCAACTTTAGTCACAAGTAAGTTCTTGTCATTGTAACTACATGTGTATCATGGAGAACCGCCAACGGGGTACCCCTTGCCCCATGACACAGGAGCTTTCCCATATCAAAATGACAAGGCAATAGACAATGAGCATCTCATCGATCTTTTTATTTGCTATTTGCATAGATTTTTATTGAGGATGCTTCACAGAATGCTCACTATGGTCATGCTGCAAGTTTCCACCATGATTAGGCATGTCTTAGGCTAGCTGCCTAGGCGTTTCTCTAACACACATACAAACTCCATGAGCTTACAAGCTCCCCTTTTATTTCAAACCGCCAGGATCCATAAACAAAACAACATGATATCAACTGAATAATAAGTGCAATGTTGAAAGCTTTCCCCATGGTATCATGGTTCTGCTAATTCACAACTTATAAAGTGCAAGCATATAAGCAACACAGATGGACACAATGGTTCAAGTTTATTAAGTGCAAGACAATAAAGTGTTCCATCAAGTTTGTGAGAGCTTTAATCACTAATTTTCACATAACAAGTTTAATTTGGAAGATAGATAAAAACACGAATATCTTGGAATGGTGTAACACACCATGCATAGGAATTTATAGTGGACTCTTTGGAATTACTTGGTTTTCTTGGAGGTTGAATGCATGAGTAGAACTCATACTTGGTACAGGTGGAGGCTAGCAAAAGACTAGGAGCGACCAACTAAGAGAGCAATAATGGCCATAATCCTGCAAAGCGACAAAACATTATTAATTAAAGCATAAAGTGATATTACAAGTCAAAAACTAAATGATCATAGAGGCTAAGGTGACTGGTTCATAGTCTTAACATGGTGTAAGCATGTGCCAAGTCAACCCAAATAAAGCATCAAAGGAGAATACCACAATATTATGCTTTTGTATGCTAAAACAACGCATGATTATTTTAAGGCACATTAGGTAATCTCAATTGTTTGGAACAAGTCATGCTACAACAATAATCACTAAGCATAAGGTCAAAGCAACATCAAACATGACATGATAAAGTCTAGGCCACAGTCAAAACAAGCTCCTTTTGTACCACTTATAAGCATGAAGCTTCCTACTCTTTTTCAACACCAATCAACTTATTTGAAACAACATATGAATGGGGGGTCCAACCAATTTATTTAAGCAAACCAAACAAAAGAAAACTAAAAGCAAAAACAAAGACGCTCCAAGAACAACACAATTGTGCATGAAATAATAAAAATGAAGTGTTTTGGAAGAAAACCTGAGATTTTTATTAATAAAAAAGGGGATGCCTTGTGCATCCCCAAGATTTGATGCTTGTACTCCTTGAATATTTCTTGGGGTGACATGGGTGAAATCCCCAAGCTTGAGCTTTTGTCCATACTTTATCTCATCACATTATTCTTCCCTACACTTGAAAATTTCCTTCATACAAAACTTCACACAATCTTCATTAGCAACATTAGTGTATTCAAGATAATAAGTCTTTGGGTTTAGTTTTAATACAATTAAAACTTCCATTAAAACACAAGCTACTATAGCAAATACTTCTAAAAGCTCAAGTGATCAAATAGAACTCAAATAGAAAGAGATTAAGAGGCAAATGCAAATAATGACAGAAATCTGTCAAAACAGACCAACAGGTAAAAACCGATTTTTTTGAAGACCTTCTGTTGCTCAAATCGAAAAGTTCTAAACTAACTAAAGTTAGATTATAATCTGGGACATAATCACAGAAAATTACAGCTCAATCCGACGTATAGGAAATTTTTACGATTTTTTACAGTGAAACACAAAAATCTGTTTCGGGACAGCAACTTTCCCAAGTCTTACTTCTCTCTCATTAGAGGTTATTCTTGGCATAAAAACCACACAAAAAGGATAAGGAGAGGTTATTACTGAGGCAATAACTTCCAATACTCAACAAAACAAAAATAAATTGAAGGTAAAAATAATATGGGTTATCTCCCAATAGTGCTTTTCTTTAACGCCTTTGAGCTAGGCTCAGTAATTTGAGAAGATGCTCACATAAGAAATATGAATTGAAGCAAAAGAGAGAAACAAGGAGAAAATATGATACACATTTAATTCTAACCCACTTCCTATGCATAGGAATCTTGTAAGAAAATAAATCAAAGAAGCACATAGTAACAAAAATGGGTAGATAAAACAAGAGCAACTTTGGAACTTTCAATATAAAGAGAGGTGTTTTAGTAACATGAGAATTCCAACAACCATATTTTCCTCTCTCATAATGATTTTCAGTAGCATCATGAACAAACTCAACAATATAAATATCACACTCATCCTCCTTTGATAAGCAAGGAGGGCGATCAAATAAGGTATTATTTAAAGAGTTACTCTTATTGGGAGGTAGACATTGGTAGCTGCTCCATTCTTCCTCCTCTTGATCATCACTCTCCTCCTCTTTTCATCGAATCAGCTTCTAGTTTCAGCAATTTCTTCTTCCATAGGTTCATGTAAGGCATTAATCGCTTCCATTGGTGGAGACCATCTATTAAGATATTTAAGAATATAGCCATTTCCTTCCTTGAAATTATGAAAGCAAAATTTAAGTATATCATAAACCTCATATTTATAAGGTGCATCATTAGTAATTTTCAAGCAAATAAGCAAGTTCGAATGCACCCTTCCAAGCAATAAATTCTTTAATTTGTTCCACATCATAAAAGTCATAATTTCCCTTAACATAAGAAGATATGGTAACATTATCATTATACTCACATTGAAAAGGGAGGTGTTTATACCTCCTACAGCAACAATATTTATCAAAGAAATAAGTAACATTATAAGTAGAGCACACGTTTCTACCAATGTTATACAATTTATTAATTTGTTCCCATAAGTGTTTCCCTTTTTGTGACAAGCGGTGTTCCTCATAATATTTTTGTTCTTTCGTGAACCCACCTTACCAATAAGATCTAGTTTCAAAGAAACCAACCATTGATACAAAGCATGATAAAGCAAGACAATAACAGACCAACAAAAATAACAACTATAGTAGGGACTAATTTTTTTTGTATTTTTTATAAAAGAAGCAAACCAGTACAACTATTTTTTTGTGTGTTTATGATAAAAAAAGAGACAAGCAAACAAAGCAAAATAAAACAAAGTAAAGAGATTGGTTGTGAGAGACTACCCTTGCAAGAATCTTATTTTGCCCTGAAAAGTGATTGACGAGGAGGAAGAGATTGGAGCTATCCTTAACTCCTCAGAAACAGTGCCAGAAAAGTGCTTGATGGCTCAAGATATGTAGAGCTTGTTGGCAACCCCAAGAGGAAGGTATGATGAGCACAGCAGCAAGTTTCTCTTAGTTATGAAACCAAGGTTATCGAACCAGTAGGAGTAAGGAAACAACTCCAAGGTGTTGCTAGCAACTTGGAATCCTGCACAACACAACCACAGAACTTTGCCCCAACTTACAGTGAGGTTATCAATCTCACTGGTTTTGTTGAAAACAAAGGATTAAACGTATAGTGTGGAAGATAGTAATTGCTTGCAGAAAGTAAATAGTAAACGGTAAACAGTAGATGGTATACTAATGGTAAAGGGATGGACTAGGGTCCATAGTTCACTAGAGGTGTTTCTCCTTAAGATAAATAGCATGTTGGGTGAACAAATTACAGCAGGGCAATTGACAGATTGAGAAAGCATAACAATGCATATACTAGACATCTTGACTCCTACGAGATTTGATTAGGCATTACAACATAATACATAGACCATAATCCAACTGCATCTATGACTAATAATCCACCTTCAGGTTATCATCCGAACCCCTTCCAGTATTAAGTTGCAAGCAACAGATAATTGCATTAAGCAAAGTGTGTAAAGTAAACAATACAATTGCCCCATGGACAAAGGATTGTTGTTTTCTCCCTAGTAGCAACAGCACATCTACAACCTTAGAGATTTCTGTCACTTCCCCAGATTACTAGAGGCATGAACCTACTATCAAGCATAAATAGTCCCTCTTGGAGTTACGAGCATCTACTTGGCCAAGATAGTTACTAGCAACGGAGAGCGTGCAAGATCACAAATAACATAGACATGATAGAATCAATAATCAATTTGACATAGTATCTCAATATCCATCAGATCCCCGCAAACACAACATATAGGATTAAAAATAGATGATCTTGTTCATAAACGGAGCTCACAAGATCTAAACATGATAACACAAAGGAGGAGAACCAACCATCTAGCTAATATATGGACCCATAGTCCAGGGGTAAACTATTCACTCATCACTCCGGAGGCTGGCATGGTGATGAAGAAGGCCTCCGGGATGATCTCTCCCCTCCGACAGGGTGCCGGGAAGAGCTTCAGATCCCCTTGATCTAGGGATAGAGATGGCGGCGTCTATAGACTCTTTCGTGGATTTTTGATCTGGTCCTTAGGGTTTCTGCATCGGGGTACTTTTATAGGCGAAGGGGCAAGGTCAGTGGCCGCCCGAGGGACCCACACCAGGGCTTGGCGCACCTAGGGGCACGCCAGCCCTAGGTGTGGCCACCTCGTGGCCCCACTTTGGCTGCCCTTTGGACTCCGTGTTCCTTCTGATAAAATATTGACCTTGGCTTTTGTCCTATCCAATTCCGAGAATATTTCCTTACTAGCTTTTCTGAAACCAAAAACAGCAGAAAACATGCAACTAACAGTGCGGCATCTTGTTAATAGGTTAGTTCCAGAAAATGTATAAAAATCCCTCAAAGTGTAAACAAAACATAAGTAAGTTGATAGAAAACAAGCATGGAGCATCAAAAATTATAGATACGTTTATGGCATATCAGCGAGCCGATATGCTGCTTTCCACGAATGTCAATGTGGGCACTTACTCCATCACGGTCAGCTTTCTAGACCGGCCTAGCAACTTGTCATGGACACTAACCACTGTGTACAGGACAACTAAAGAAGATAGAAAGCAAGCCTTCCTAAACGAGATAATTGAAACTCACAACCAAGTACATGGGGCCTGGATCATTGATACATTGCAAATGTATCTATAATTTTTGATGTTCCATGCTTGGTTTTATCCACTTTCTTGTGTTTTGTTCCAACTTTGGAGTACTTTTCATATGATTTCTTGGACTAACCTATTAACAAGAGCCACAGTGCCAGCTGCCTGTTTTCTGCTGTTTTTGGTTCCATGAAAGTCAGAAAATGAATATTCTCGGAATTGGACGGGACAAAAGCCAAAGTGCCTATTTTTCCGAAAGTGATCAAGTGCCAGAATACGAGACGGAGAGGGGCCAGAGGGCGGCCACACCACCTGGCCGCGCGGCCAAGCCTGGCCCGTGCCAGGGGGTGGTGTGGCCAGTCCAGGCACCCCCTCGGCCTCCCCTTCCGACTATAAGATGCCCTTGGGACATAAACCCTATGTACCGGATCAAAAATCCACGAAAGAGTCCGTAACCGCCGTCATCTCCATACCTAGATCGGGAGGGATCTGAAGCTCTTCCCGGCACCGTGCCGGAGAGGGGAATTCACCTTGGAGGCCTTCTTCATCACCATGCAAGCCTCCGGTGTGATGCGTGAGTAGTTCATCTTGGACTACGGATCCATGTAGTAGCTAGATGGCTGGTTCTCCTCATTTGTGCTTTGATGTTTAGATCTTGTGAGGTCCGTTCATGATCAAGATCATCTATTTGTAATTCGGCATGTTGTGTTTTGCGGGGATCCGATGGATATTGAGATGCTATTTCAGATTGATTATTGATTCTATCATGTCTTTGTTATTTGAGATCTTGCATGCTTTCCGTTGTTAGTAGCTATCTTGGCCAAGTAGATGCTAGTAACTCCAAGAGTTAGTATTTATGCTCGATAGTGGGTTCATGCCTCTGGTAATCTAGGGAAGTGACAGAAATCTCTAAGGTACTAGATGTGCTGTTGCTACTAGGGAGAAAACAACAATCCTTTGTTCATAGAACAATCGCATTGTTTACTTTACACGCAGTTCGTAAAGCAATAATCTGTTGCTTGCAACTTAATACTGGAGGGGGTTCGGATGATAACCTGAAGGTGGATTATTAGTCATAGATGCAGTTGGATGGCGGTCTATGTATTATGTTGTAATGCCCAATCAAGTCTTAGAGGAGTCAAGATGATTAGTATATGCATGTATTGCGTTCTTGGTGTTTGTCAATTGCCCCGCTCTAATTTGTTCACCCAGCATGTTATCTATCTTAAGGAGAGCCACCTCTAGTGAACTATGGATCCCGGTCCTTTTCTTTTACATACAATCTACAAACTGTTTACTGCTTTGTGTTTACTTTCTGCAAACTTTTACTTCTTTCCATTCGATACACTTAATCCTTTGTTTTCCGCAAAACACGGTGAGATTGACAACCTCATCGCAAGTTGGGGACAAAGTTCCATGGTTGTGTTGTGCAGGTCTCCACGTTGCTACTAGCACCGGTAGGCGCACTGCCAAAGCTCAGCTAGTAACACCTTTGAGGTGTTTCCTTGCTCCTACTGGTTCGATTAAACCTTGGTTTCATAACTGAGGGAAACTTGCTGTTGTGCTCATCATACCTTCCTCTTGGAGTTCCCAACGAGCTCTACATCAACACCGCACCAAGCACTTTTCTGGGAGCCGTGCATTGAGCCATCAAGCGATTTTCTGGTGCCGTTGCAGGGGAGTCAAGGACATCTTCACAAGGGGAGTCCCTCATAACCAATCTCTTTACTTTGTTGTTTTTTTTTGCTTAGTTTCTTTTTGCTTTGTTTGCCTGTTTTGTTCTTCAAAAACACAAAAAAAAATAGTTTTACTAGTTTGCTTTCTTTATCAAAAACACAAAAAAATTAAGTCTCCTTTAGTTGTCACCTCTTCCTTAGCTCACCATGTTGATCCCTACATTCATCCTGAAAGACCTACCAATTGGTAATGGTTCTATTATTGGGAAAGATAACATTGAAGAATTCTTTAATCATGTTAGTTAGCATGAAGATACTGAGGATAGGTCCCTTGTAGAACTTGCTCCAAACTATGAGATTGCTGCAGCTTCTTTAATTCACATGTTAGAAGCTAGGTTTGTTAGCCTCAACCCCTTAATGCAAGTAATGTTTCTTAAGCTTAAAGAAATTGAGGACCCTGAAAAGAGGGATTTTATTCTAGAAACTTTGTTTAAGGAGTTCTATGATGTTACCAAGGAAGCTAGAAAAATCTTTGAACATTTCAATATGCTAGGCTCATGTGTGGACATTGTTGGTACACGAGAAAAGATGAACAAAACCGAACCTAATGGGGAGGAACCTAAGATACCAATACCCTTCAAACTAGTAGCAATACATGATGCCATAGAAAAGAATCTTGATTGGATTGTTCCTGCAAACCCTTTTGATGAGAGTAGTAAACCTAAGAGCATTGAGAGAGGATCCTCTAGAACATATTTGGATGATATACCTTGCCTTGTTGAAAATATTTCTGGTATTGATCTTAATGCTTCTTCATTTGAGAATACTTGATCCTTTTTCTTGCTTCTTATGCCTAACTTAAAGGCGTTAAAGAAAACTACTTATTGGGAGATAACCCAAAAGTTTTAGATGAGTCTTGGAAGTTATTACCTCTGTAATAACCTCTCCTTATCCTTTTTATTTGCTTTTTGTGCCAAGAGTAACCTCTAATGAGAGAGAAGTAATGATTGGGAAAGTTGTTGTCCCGAAACAGATTTCTGTGCTTCACCGTAAACATTCGTGAGAGAGTTCTGTATGTCGGATTGAGCTGTAATTTTTTGTGAATCTGACCCAGGTTGTTATATAACTTTCGTTAGTTCAACACTTTTTGATTTGAGCAACATAAGATCTTCGAAAAAATTCGTTTTTTCCTTCTGGTCTGTTTTGACAGATTTCTGCCATTTTCTGCATATGCTTCTTGTTAGTTCCTTCTTGAGTTCTTTTGGGGAATTGAGCTTTTTGAGGGAAGTGCTACAGGAGCTAGTGTTTTAATGGAAGTTTATTTGGTGTTAGAACTGAACCTTAAGACTTATTTATCTTAAGTGCACTAACGTTGCTAATAAAGACTGTGTGAAGTTTTGTATTAGGAAAAATTTCAGGTGTATGGAAGGAATGAGTAATGAGATGAAGGATGGACTAAAGCTCAATCTTGGGGATGCCATGCGTGTCACCCCAAGAAATATCCAAGAAGTACAAGCGTCAAAGCTTGGGGATGCCCAAGGCATCCCATTCTTCATCAATAAAAATCTCAGGTTTCTTCCAAACGCATTTTTATCGTTTCATGCACAGTTGTGTTTTTCTTGGAGAGTCTTCTTTTTTGTTTTCGTTTTGGTTTTTCGTTTGCTTTGGTTTGCTTAGTTTTCTGAATAAATTGGTTGGACCCCCCTCTTTCATACATTGGTTTGCAAATAGTTTGGTTTGGTTTGGAAAGAGTAGGAAAGTTCATACGTATGTGGTAAAAAGAGCTCGTTTTTGACTGTCGCCTATGCTTTATCATGCCATGCTTGATATTGTTTTGGCTTTATGCTTAGTATTATTTGTTGTAGCCTGACTTGTTATAAACAATTGAGATTGCTTAATGTGCCTTGTATGAATCATGCGTTGTTTTAGCATATTAAAGCATAGTATAGTGGTATTCTCCTTTGATGCTTTATTTGGGTTGACTTGGCACATGCTCACACCATGTTACGACTATCCAAAGTCACCATAGCCTTTATGATCCTTTAGTTTTCAACTTGTAGTATCACTTTATGCTTTGATCAATGTTGTTTTGTCGCTCTGCATGATTATGGCCATTATTTCTCTCTTAGTTTGTCGCTCCCAGTCTTTTGCTAGCCTCCACAACAAAGTATGAGTTCAGTCATGCATCCAACTCCCTAAACCAAGTTATTCCAAAGAGTCCACCATACCTACCTACTAGCTTATGCTATTCCAAGTATATTCATGCTTTCGTTTACCTTCCAAATTAAACTTGTTATGAGAAAACTAGTGATTAAAGCTCTCACGAACTTGATGGCACACCTTACTTTTCTTGCCCTTAATAAACTTGAACCATTGTGTCTTCTATGTTGTATATGCTTGCACTTATTTGTCGGGAATTAGCAGAACCATGCTTTCATGGGGAACGCTTTCAACATTGCACTTGGTACTTGTACCTAGTTGATAGCATGCTCTTTTGTATATGGATGTCGTCGGTGCGAAATGAAAGGGGAGCTTGTAAGTCCATGGAGTTATGTATATGTGTTAGAGAAACGCCTGGGCCGTTGGTCTAATCCATGCTGACATGGTGGAAACCTGCAGCGTAACCATAATGAGCTGTCTATGAAGCATTCTTCTTATAAAAAAGAGAGTCCTATATAGAGAAAAAAAGAGAAGAAAAAAGAGATACTATGAAAAGAGGAAAGAGAGAAAAAAGCACCATATTCCCATGGTAAATAAGAAGAATGCTGAGATGCTCGTTGTCTGCTTGCCTTGTCATTTTGATATGGGGATTCTTCCGTATCATCGGGCAAGGGGTACCCCGTTGGCGGTTCTCAATGATACACATGTACTTCCAATGACAAGAACTTATCGGTGACTAAACTTGAGTAGCATGAGGAGCGGCTCTCGTATACAAGGGACATGAGATTTCTGACTTATACTTCGTCAAGCATGTACACCATAGTTTGTTCACTTTAACCTTAATCACTTCAAGATGCTTATGGTAGGACCAATGAGAGCTAAAAGCTATAAGTACCATAATTTTTGGAAGCTCTTTATGAGTCTTGAATCCCTACTTCCTTTTATAAAGGCTTTTCTTCCACCATTATATTGAGTCTCCACCTTCTATCTTTATGCACCTACTTTGAGAGCATAGTGGCCATTCTTAGTTCTATGTGCATTGTCCCAAGACTAGTTGATTGATGCATAACTTGTTATTGCTTGTTTTAAACTATTGTATCTAGTCACTCTTATGAACTTTGAAGGTGTCCTATGCATTTATATTTGCTACTCTATTAAGGGACAAGCTGAATACTATTATGCTATGTTTTAATTATGTGAAACAAACAAACGTCTTGCAAAGCATTGTTATTCATGAGTGTTTTGTTTGTGCCTTTTCATGTTGCATCATAGTTTCTTTATCTTATTGCTAGAACTTTGTCTTTCAAGCTATGATTGAAGTACTATGATCCCAGCTTTAAATGTTTTACAAATACTTTGATCAAGTCTTTGATGGTGCATGTCACCTCAAAAATAATTCTTTCTTTTTATCACTTACCTACTCGAGGACGAGCGGGAGTTAAGCTCTGGGATGTTGATACATTGCAAATGTATCTATAATTTTTGATGTTCCATGCTTGGTTTTATCCACTTTCTTGTGTTTTGTTCCAACTTTGGAGTAATTTTCATATGATTTCTTGGACTAACCTATTAACAAGAGTCACAGTGCCAGCTGCCTGTTTTCTGCTGTTTTTGGTTCCAGGAAAGTTAGAAAATGAATATTCTCAGAATTGGACGGGACAAAAGCCAAAGTGCCTATTTTTCCAGAAGTGATCAAGTGCCAGAATATGAGATGAAGAGGGGCGAAAGGGCGGCCACACCACCTGGCCGCGCGGCCAGGCCTGGCCCGCGCCAGGGGGTGGGGTGGCCAGCCCAGGCACCCCCTTGACCTCCCCTTCCAACTATAAGATGCCCTCGGGACGTAAACCCTAAGTACCAGATCAAAAATCCACGAAAGAGTCTGTAGCCGCCGTCATCTCCATCCCTGGATCGGGAGGGATCTGAAGCTCTTCCTGGCACCCTGCCGGAGAGGGGAATTCACCCTAGAGGCCTTCTTCATCACCATGCAAGCCTCTGGTGTGATGCTAGAGTAGTTCATCCTCCTTTGTGCTTTCATGTTTAGATCTTGTGAGCTCCGTTCATGATCAAGATCATCTATTTGTAATTCTGCATGTTGTTATTTGCCGGGATCTGATGGATATTGAGATGCTATTTCAGATTGATTATTGATTCTATCATGTCTTTGTTATTTGAGATCTTGCATGCTTTCCATTGTTAGTAGCTATCTTGGCCAAGTAGATGCTAGCAACTCCAAGAGTTAGTATTTATGCTCGATAGTGGGTTCATGCCTCTAGTAATCTAGGGAAGTGACAGAAATCTCTAAGGTAGTAGATGTGCTGTTGCTACTAGGGAGAAAATAACAATCATTTTTTCATAGAACAATCGTATTGTTTACTTTACACGCAGTTCGTAAAGCAATAATCTGTTGCTTACAACTTACTATTGGAGGGGGTTCGGATGATAACCTGAAGGTGGATTATTAGTCATAGATGCAGTTGGATGGCGGTCTATGTATTATGTTGTAATGCCCAATCAAGTCTCAAAGGAGTCAAGATGATTAGTATATGCATGTATTGCTTTCTCGGTGTTTGTCAATTGCCCCGCTGTAATTTGTTTACCCAGCATGTTATCTATCTTAAGGAGAGCCACCTCTAGTGAACTATGGATCCCGGTCCTTTTCTTTTACATACAATCTATAAACTGTTTACTGCTTTGTGTTTACTTTTTGCAAACTTTTACTTCTTTCCATTTGATACGTTTAATCCTTTGTTTTCCGCAAAACACGGTGAGATTGACAACCTCATCGCAAGTTGGGGACAAAGTTCCATGGTTGTGTTGTGCAGGTCTCCACGTTGCTAGTAGCACCGGTAGTGCGCCCTGCCAAAGCTCAGCTAGTAACACCTTTGAGGTGTTTCCTTGCTCCTACTGGTTCGATTAAACCTTGGTTTCATAACTGAGGGAAACTTGCTGCTGTGCTCATCATACCTTCCTCTTGGGGTTCCCAACGAGCTCTACATCAACACCGCACCAAGCACTTTTCTGGGCGCCGTGCATTGAGCCATCAAGCATAATCGGGGACTTTAACATAATCCTCCATGACGAGGACAAGAACAGCCGTAGGGTGAACAGAAGATGGATGCGGCAGTTTAGACAAGCGTTAGACGCAAGGGTTCCTCCGGGAAATCAAGCTCGTGGGTAGGCGCTTCCTGTGGAGTAATGAGCAGGAAGACCCAACGTTGGTTCGGTTGGACCGGGCCTTTTGCAACTCTAACTGGGAGGAGCTATACCCTGTGCCAAAATTAATCCCGCAAGCTTCATCCATGTCGGATCATTGCCCACTCCTCCTAGTCTAGGACATGGTGATCAAAACTGCACCGCGATTCTGCTTTGAAGCCTTCTGGCCACTAATGGAGGGATACAACACGGTTGTCGAGCAGTCATGGGGCGAGACGTGTAGATTCACCAACCAGTTTTCCATACTTGACCATAAGCTAAAAACACTAGTGAAGCACCTAGATATCTGGGCTAAGAACTATGTGGGGGACATCAGGAAACAAATGCTAATCAGGCAGTAAATAATATTGCGGTTGGACACCGTGCAGGAGACTAGGCAGCTGACTGTCGACGAAAGGGATCTATGCTCATCCCTAAAGGCAAGAGCGGTTGGTCTAGCGGTCATCAATAGGATCAAGGCCATGCAAAGGGCCAGAATTAGATGGTTAAAATTGGGAGACACCAACACAAAATTCGTCCATGCAAGGGTGGCCAGTAGGAGACAAAACAACAAAATTAAATCACTGCAATCTAGTTCAAGGGTTTCTACCTCACCATCGGAGCTAGAAGAGGTGGTCTTAGGCCATATGAATTCCATAGTCGGCACTTCCGTGCAATGTACCGACCGTTTCAACTGTGGATTGTTGAGCCTTCCAGCCATGGATCTACAAGATTTGGATGCCCCATTCTCACTGGAGGAGCTCAAGAATGCAGTGTTCTCAACGCTAGTCGACAAGGCCCCCGAACTGGATGGTTTCTCTAGGGGCTTCTTCAAAGCCTCATGGAATGTGGTAAAAGAAGACATGTTTAGGGCACTAAACAAATTCTACGATCTAAATGATTTGTCCTTTCAAAGCCTTAATGTGGCCCATTACATCCCGCTGCCCAAGATGGAGCAACCAACTGAAGTGGCCCACTATCGGCCCATAAGCCTCATACATGCCTTCGCGAAGCTCGCTTCAAGGATTCTGGTAACCAGATTGCAGCTGAAGCTGGATGGGATCATTTCACTTGCCAAAGTGCATCCATTCATGGAAGGAGTATACATGACAACTTTCTGTATGTTCAGAATCTGGGGAAACATTACCACAAGAACAACACACCTGCACTCCTGGTCAAGCTAGACATTGCAAAAGCATTTGATATGGGTTCTTGGGAATATATCCTTGACATGCTTGAATATCATGGATTTCCTCTACGTTGGAGGAACTAGATAGCGTTGTTATTCTGCTCAGCATCCTCTAGGAAACTAGTTAATGGGGTGTCGAGTCGCATGATCTGGCATCATAGAGGGTTGAGGCAAGGGGACTCCCTATCCCCATTCCTTTTTGACCTGGCAATGGAACCCCTGCACAGATTGCTAGAGATCACCACGAACGATGGAATTACTTCCAAGATATGCAGAAGGATGGGCGCCTTCAAAGCATCATTGTATGCAAACGATGTTGCAATCTTTCTCTACCCGGCCCATGCCGACCTTACTGGACGGCAAGCTATCCTTGAAAGCTTTGACAGGGCAACGGGCGTTAAAACTAACCTTAACAAGAGCTCCATCACAACCATCAGTTGCCATAACATGAACATTGAAGAACTAATACAAGAGTTTGGAATACCAATCCAACATTTCCCGTGTAATTATCTAGGGATGCCACTGTCCATAAAGAGGCTAACCAAGGCGGACTGACTGATGTTACTGGACAAAATAGATCGCTACTTTGCTACCTGGAAGGCAAGGATGATGAACAAGGCCGGAAGGCTGGAGATGCTAAACTCTGTTCTCAAATCTCTAGCAGTCTACATGATGACAATTAACAAGATGCTAGGCTGGGTAAACAAGGAATTTGACCGCAGAAGAAGGGCGTGGCTTTGGGCGGGAGAGGCATCTTGTAATGGGGGGATTCAAAGTTAGCTAGAAGATGGTATGTCGGCCAAAGGCATTGGGAGGTTTAGGGTTTCACAGTGTGGATGCTTTCGGCATAACAATTAGATTGGGGTGGGAGTGGCAGCAATGGAAACACCCGAACAAGCCATGGGCTAAGATGAGCTTGCCATCAAATAAGAAGGATCGACAACTGTTCTCAGCAGCCACGAGAATAACATTTGGAAACGGGTAGAAAGCAAGATTCTGGACTAATCGATGGTTAATGGACCAAACACCGGTAGAGATAGCACCAATGATCTATAAAATATTAGCAAGGAAGAATCGTTCAGTGCATCTACATCCACATTTAAACTGGATATTCATATTTTTGATAAAATATCTCTCTAAACCCTGCCACTAATGCCTAATGATCAAAGGGGTATGCAATCCTTTCTATTTTCCCCTGCGCAGATAATGATGTTTGATGATGGGAATCACAACATTAAAGTCAAAGATACGAGATTTCCAACAACCCAAAGAAACCAGGGGTCGTGAAGTGGAGACAGAAGCTTTAACGACCAACTATACGGTGGGAATAAAATTCCGTCCATATAGTTGCCATCGACACCGCTAGGTCAAACAGAACAACTTTCGTGAAGGGACCCCTATATACAGAGGCTTCGGGCGACGAGAAACAGCGCCCCCCAGAACCCCAGAAACCTACATCCACAACATCGAAGAGCCACCGGAGGAATATACTTAGATCTAATCTCCAAACCCTTCTCCACCACCATAGCCATATTCCAACAATTGTAATAGTAGATCTCATCTTCGATTGGCGACATTGTAAGACTATTTGCTATCAATCTCATGATTTCCATTGCAATTTTTACGATTGTTGATTTCATCTCTATGCGTGAGTAATTCTCTTTGGGCTAAGGGCTTTGGCCTAGCCATGTAGCTTTTGTGCATGTTATTTATCATAGATGGGATCATGTATTAGTTTGTATGACATGATGATTATTGTATCCTCTCTTGCTTCAATCCAAGGACTTGTCAGGTACCCAAGACCCCGAGGATTGAGCTAGGTATAGGGAGTATGAGTAATGACTAATCTGTAGTTTGGGAACCCCAGTGACAGAGAAGGGGTAGTATGGCTGTATGTGATGGATTTACTTGGGATTAATGGTGACATCACTATGCATATCATTAGTTCTCTTTCTTTTATGGATGAGACTAGTAGGTTATTGCTATAAGCGGTTGCGGAGGCAATAGCAATTATGGATGCACTGCTCACATATAATTATCTTGCTCTAACAATTACATGCATACTTTATTATTATCTTTTATTCCCATCAAATGTTTTGTAGAGCTACAGGTGAAATCGAAAGCCCTAGGCCCTCTCTCTCCATCATTGAAAACAACAAAAGACAACAAACTCTTGGTCCGGTAAAACACAAAAAGAATTCTAAAACTCCCGAAGGTCCGTTAAAGTAACTTCACTATGATTTCTGCTTCCCGAGGATTCGATAACCTAGGTCTACTAGGGAAAAAGAGATATACTACATCCGTAATCCGGATCGAAGGTATCAACCATTTTTCTGGCATCGTTTGCCAGGGAAGCAATAGCTACCCTGGTGAGGTTAGTAGGAACCTTGCTAGTTTTAATTCTTCTTTTTAATTTTGTTAGTTTGCTTTCAGTCTTTATTTGAAAAACCAAAAAAATAGTTAGTCTTTACATTCTTGTTTTTACTATCGTAAGTCTTTGTTTAAGAAAACCCAAAAACATAGGAAATATGGCTGAAAAGAAGCTTGGGGAGTTTGTAACTCCCAACAATGATTATTTGCGTACTCCTATTACCCATCTAGCAATTATTGTTGATGATTATGAAATTAATCCCCACTATTTAAGTTTGGTTCAACAGAATCAATTTGGAGGCTCTGATATTGAGGATGCAGGTATGCACTTGAACACTTTCACTTAAATATGTGATATGATGTGCATAAAAGATGTTGACCCAGATGCGGTCAAATTACGCTTATTTCCTCTCTCTTAGAGCAAGAGCAAAAGAATGGTTGCCATCTTTGCCTAGAAATACTATTGCATCATGGGTGGAGTGTACTTCTTTATTTATGACTAAATTTTTCCCACCTGCAAAGACTGTGCAACTAAGATCTAATATTACTGGTTTTAGATAGGAAGAGCATGAGCCACTAGCGCTTGCATGGGAGAGGATGAAAGAATGCATGAGAAACTGTCCTAGTCATGGGATGGAAGATTGGTTAATTCTCCATTTATTTTATAATGCTCTTAACTCTGTGTCTAAGTCTATGCTTGATACTACAGCTAGAGGAACATTTATGGGTAAGCATATTACCAAAGCAAAGCAGCTGCTAGACAATATGCAAGACAACCATGCCCAGTGGCATGTGGATAGATCAAACATGAAGAAGGTGAACTCCGTCTCACTATAAGAAAATGAAGAACTCAATGCTAAGCTGGATGAGCTCATATTAGCCGTAAAAGGTAAGGAAAACCAGGTAAGAGCTATCCCAGAATCAAATATTGAAGAAATAGACTTCATAGCTCGTAATGATTATAACCCTGCTAAGAAGAAGATTATAATCCTAATTTTCAGAAACATTATTCTAGTCCTACAGGTAACTGATGACCCACAAGTATAGGGGGTCTATCGCAGTATTTTCGAGGGAAGTGAAACCCAATTTATTGATTCGACACAAGGGGAGCCAAAGAATATTTATAAGCCTTAACAACTGAGTTGTCAATTCAGCTGCACCTGGAAACAATCTTGCTCACAGCAGTTTATCAGTAGCAACAATTTTGTAGTAGGAATAGTAAAGTAACAGTAGTAGCAAAGCAAAGACAGTAGTAACAAAAGCAGTAACAGTGGGATTCAAGTGCGGTAGGCATAGGGATGGATGGACGGGCATTGCATGGACAAGACAATTCACATAGCAATCAGAACATAGGGAAATTGCAGATAAATAAGATAAAGCACCCAAGTACTAGACAATCCTAGGCATGTGTTCCATATATAGTCATACATGCTTGCAATGAGAACTTGCACAACATCTTTTGTCCTGCCAGCCCGTTTGCAGCGGGGACTCTAGGGAACTACTGGCAATTAAGGTGCTCCTTTTAATAGAGCACCGGAGCAAAGCATTAACACTCCGTGAACACATGTGATCCTCACATCAAAGCCATTCCCTTCCGGTTATCCCGATTTCTGTCACTACGGGGCCATAGGTTCCGGACAACAACGTGTGTATACAACTTGCAGATAAGACCCAAAAAATGCTATCATAATGAATTAATAACAAGTTCAGATCTGAAATCATGGCACTCAGGCCCTAGTGACAAGCATTAAGCACAACAAGTCGCAACAAAGTCATAAAGCACTAATAAAAGATACTAGGCACAATGCCCTAACAATCTGATGCCATTACATGAACGATCCCATCCAATCCCTACCATCCCCATAGCCTACAGCGGGGGATTACTCACTCATAGATGGGGGAAACATGGATGGTCAATGGAGAAGCAATGGTGATGATGATGGCGATGATCTCCTCCAATTCCCCGTCCCGGCAGGGTGACAGAACGGAGTTTCTGGTGCTGTTTCGTGGAATCTGGTGGTGGCGGCGGAGCAGAACTCCTTCTGGAAAAACGTCGAACCCCCCGAAGTTTTTAGGTCAGAAGGCTCCTTATAGGCGAAGAGAGAGGCCGAGGGGGTGCCTAGGGGGCCCACACCACCCCTTGGCGTGGCCTGGCCTAGCCCGCGCCACCAGGTGGTGTGGCCACCCCCTGGCTCTTCTCCGTCTCGTATTCTGGCTCCTGGAGTCTTCGGGTGAAATAGGATTTTTGGCATATTTTCCGGGATTTTTCCTGATAGTTGATTTTCTGCACAAAAAGTAGACACCAAGGCAATTCTGCTGAAAACAGCGTCAGTCCGCATTAGTTGCATCCAAATCACACAAGTATAGAGGAGAAACAATAGCAAAAGTGCTCGGGAAAGTAGATACGTTTTGGATGTATCAACTCCCCCCAAGCTTAGCTTATTGCTTGTCCTCAAGCAATTCAGTCGAAAACTGAGTGCGATAAAAGAACTTTCACGAACACATTTGCTTCATAAGATGTAAATATTCTCAGCAATGTGATCAACTACTTAGATAGTTCATAATAAAGAGTATGCAACTGAGTCTACTTAATAGTCATTGCAAGCTATGAAGAGATCCCAACTCAAGAATAATAAGTAGCATGAAGCATAAAGATAAGCAACATTACAATGCTCATAGAAAGGTATGATAGAGTGGTATCTCACTTGCCTTTGATTATGAATGCCAAGGCACCTCTGATGTTCAAGTGATGACTAGAAGTAAAGATATCAAGGGTACAAGCATCAAAGTCATAACACAAATAATCAAGTAATGGAACAAACACAAAGAATGACAACTATGCTCTCAAGAAAGTGCTCAAAGAATATGTGGAGACTCAACAAGTAGAAGAAAAGGTTTTGAATAATTTGAAAGGCTTCCAAATGCTGAAAGTATGGTACTCATTAGCTTTGAGCTCTCATTGCCCCTATCATAAGCATCTTTAAAGTGGTTAAGGTGAAAGTGAGGTCCAATCTGAGTTATATGCTTGACAGACTATACACTGAAAATCCCAAGTCCCTTGAGTACGAGGGCCGCTCCTCATGCTACTCAACTTTAGTTACCGGTAAGTTCTTGTCATCGTAAGTATGTGCGTATCATTGAGAACCGCCAACAGGGTACCCCTTGCCCGATGATACGAAAGAATCCCCATATCAAAATGACAAGGCAAGCAGACAATGAGTATCTCAGCAATCTTCTTATTTACCATGGGAAAATGGTGCTTTTTTTCTCTTTCCTCTTTTCATAAAATTCTTCTTCTTTTTTTTCTTTTTCTCAATAGCTATATCTCTCCTTTTTTTTATAAGAAGAATGCTTCATAGATATCATTATGGTTACGCTGCAGGTTTCCACCATGTCAGCATGGATTAGACTAGCGGCTCAGGCGTTTCTCTAACACACATACATAACTCCATGGACTTACAAGCTCCCCTTTTATTTCACACTGACGACATCCGCAAACAAAAGAGCAAGGTCAACTGGGTATATATTTACAAGTGTTGAAAGCGTTCCCCGTGACAGCACGGTTCTGCTAATCCCCAGCCTATAATTTGCAAGCATATAACTTTCATGGAGAGTTCACAATGGTTCAGGTTTATTAAGTGCAGGAAATAAAGTGTGCCATCAAGTTCGTGAGAGCTTTACTAACTAATTTTCCCATATCAAGCAAACATTTTATTCGGAAGAAAACAAGGCATATTGAATATGCACGGGAGTAGCAAATGATGCTAATAGGTAGGTATGGTGGACACTTTGGCAATATTTGGTTTAGGGAGTTGGAAACATGAGTAAAACACTCAGTGGAAGTGAAGGCTAGCAATAGTAAGGGAGCGACAAATGAGAGAGCAATAACTGTCATTATCATGCGTGCAACAAAAAGGACTACTCATGGCATGAAAGTGATTCAAGATCCTCAAGGCAAAATAATTCATCGAGGCTTAACTGATTATTATAGTCATGTGCATGCGTGAGCATGTGCCAAGTCAATCAAATGAAACATTCAGAGGAGGATACCACGGTGTCATACCAATTTATGAATAGAGTAATGCAAGCAAACATTCATGAGACATGCTACAAACTATTAGCGAGCTAGAGCTAATCATAAGAAAGCAAGAACTATTAAGCATCCAAAGAAAACATACACTCTACATGAACGGACTAAGCACGCCCACAGTGATGAGTATATGTACAAAAATGAAAACAAATAGAGTTCGTTACCAGCCTCTTACCACGCCTCAAGTTGTCATTGATCCTCATTATTGCTCTTCACTTGTGTGCCTTGAATAATAATATGAAACCAATATCCACTGAGGACTGCCGAACCCTGAAGCAAACTCGCAAAAACCAAAGAAGAATGACAAATATTTTCGATTTTTAAACAAGAACCAAAAGAGAGAAACAAGCAAAGCAAAATCTTTTTGGGTTTTTCGAATAGTTCAAACAAAGCAAAAAGGGAAAAACAAACCAAGGCAAAAAGAAGAAGCAAACCAAAGAGAAACAACAGAAATATTTTTGGTCTTTTTGTGTTTTTAGAAAGCAAAAGCAAAGAAGAACAAAAACTAAAAAGAGAACGAAAACATGAATATACAAAGTACCGACGAAACATGATATGAAGATGACTATGGTGTCGGCGTACCTCCCCCAAGCTTAGGCTTTTGGCCTAAGTGGGTATCAATCCCAAGCTGGCCAAGATGAAGTATCACTATGGTACGACGAGGAGGTACACTCGTCCTGGTGCGAGCTCGAGTACGTCCCTCCATAATGCGCGGAGTAATCATAGGAGGGCACATCCTCCTTGTCCTGCTCGTGGAAACCCAGCAAGCAAAGCTGCTCGTCCACCTCCTCCTTGGAGCGCGACCATGGTCTCCTATGAACACTAAACAAAGCAGGCTGTGGCAAAAGGATCTCCCTTTCATCCCCGTCAGTGAAAAGCATCCTATATACTAGATTGTTCAAATCAGAGGTAGCAATGACAAAGTGATGACTTTTCATTGCAACAAGGTCAAGCCTCTATGGTACCAGCATAGCATCATCGGGATCCACTGAAAGACCTAATGCATTGACCATGCACGATGCAATGATGCCCCCATAGATAGGCCCCCTAGAAGCTAAGCGGCGAGAAATAAGCGAGCCAAGATTGTACCGAGTATCATTGTTAAGTGCAGCAGCTAGGAAAGCTAAATGATAGTTAGAGATATTACTAGTGTTCTCCCTACCCAATACACTAGTAGCAAGATAATATGCAAAGTATCTAAGAGCAGGGAGTTGGATATTTCTTATCTTTCCGCGCTACGCCACGCGGTCATCATCATTGGTCACCCCTCGGTAAAGCTCCAACAAATCAGCGGGTTGCCCTGAATTTTCTTCACAGTCCCTATCATACGCACACCTACAATACTGCAAAATCTCTCCAAAGGCATGGTGAAGGGTAGATCATAGATTTTAAAAGAGATAGTAGATTGATAGGGTGTGTTAGTAAACGCGAAGCTCTCAACAAAAGTTTTGGTGAGCATAGCGTATTGTGCGCTCTCATCTTGCATATATGAGGTCAAACCAACCCTCTCAATCAGTAGCAAGAAATCATCAAGAATACCTGCAGCTTGCAAGAAAGTAAAAGAAGGAAAAGAGGATGGGTGAGCATCCCCATCATCCCTTTCACTGCCAATACGGGTTAAAATGAGGTCTTCATTGTATGATGGCCTAGCTTGGGAGGCTGTTCTTGAGGGCCTCGACCTCCTAGTTGCATCACTCTCAAATATCTCTCCCAAAGTATGATTGTTCATGCTTGGTATTCTGAAATTTAAACACCTATTAAACAAGTGATTGCAAAGTAAATATAATGAAGGATTCTACTCATAGGGACTTGCAAGAGGCCTAAACATGCATCAAAACTATATCTCTAAGCATCAAACAAGCTTACAAGCTCTCATAACCAGTCACCTACAACAGCAAAATACTCAACATATAATCCACTAAACACAAATCTACTTGGACAAGGGGAGGAGTCACATACCAGGGAACAAATGCTCCAAATTTCAGCAAGAAAGATGGCCTGAGCAAGGAGATCGAAAAAATCGAGAGCAAGCACAGAAAGAACATGATTTTGAGCTACGAACTGGAGCTTACTCGGGAGAGAGAAGAAAGTGGTAGGTGAGAGAGATAGTGGGGTGCCAGGGGTGGCCCACACCAGGGCATGGCGCCACCCAAGGCTAGCCGTGCCACCATGTGGTGTGCCTACCTGGTGGGCCCCCCTGGTACCTACCAGGTACTCCTCTACCCCTTTTTTCATGTAAAAATTTAATATGAATTTTCTGGAATTTTTCGAGACACTTTATTTTTGGGCATTTTTCAGAGATAGAAGAATGATTTTTCTGACAGACAGATTTTTTTTCTTTTGGAAACATGATGCAAGGACAAGACAAGGCTAGAACTACAGAAGTTCTAGCATGCAAGCAACTAACAACAAAAAGTAAACTAAATGAAAGCAAAAACTAAAATGCAAAGGATAGAAATAAACAGAGATAATCATAATGAAAACATTGTTTTGTTCAATGGAATCCTTTTGTTAACAAGGTTGATCAGGTCTTGCTACCAAAACAATTGCATATGAGACAAAACTTTGTACTCCACTAATGATTATGTTACCTTAACCTTGATAGCAATGGTCCCAATCATAATAGTTTCAAATTTTTCTCTTGGTATGGGACAATATATTTCTCCAACTTGAATGCCTTCAACATGTTCAATTGAATTCAAGCCATAAGTCCTTTCAATCTTCTTGGGGAAATAGACAGTATGTTCCTTGTCATTAACATTGAAAGTCACCTTTCCTTGATTATAATTAATAACAGCTCCTGCAGTATTAAGAAAAGGTCTCTCAAGAATAATAGACATATTATCGTCTTCAGGCATTTCAAGCACAACAAAATCAGTTAGTATCAAGCAATTATGAGCCACCTGAACAGGTACATCCTCACATATACCCACAGGAATAGTGGTAGATTTATCAGCCATTTGCAAAGATATATCAGTTGGTATCAATTTTTCAAGTTGAAGCCTATAATAGAGAGAGAAAGGCATAACACTAACTCCAGCTCCCAAATCACACAAAGCAGTTCTAACATAACTGTTCTTAATATAACAAGGGATAGTTGGAATCCCGGGGTCTCCAAGTTTCTTAGGAACCTTACCATTGAAGGAATAATTAGCAATCAAGGTAGAAATTTCATCATTAGGGATCTTCCTTTTATTCAAGACAATGTCCTTTATATACTTTGAGTAAGGAGGCAACTTAATAGCATCAGTCAAAGGAATTTGCAAGAATAAAGGCTTCATCCACTCACAAAACTTATTATAGTGTTCATCTTCCTTTGACTTGTGTTTCTTATCAGGGAAAGGCATAGGTTTTTGGACCCAAGGTTCTCTTTCACTACCATGTTTCTTAGCAATAAAATCTTCTTTGGTGTATTTAGTATTCTTAGTGTGGTTTTCAGGTTCTTCTTCAACCTTTTCTTTGTTAGGTACTTCATTTTCTTCATTACCACTTTCAGTTTCAGCATCAGAGATAGATATACTATTATGATCTATAGCAGGTTCAGAGGGTTCTACAACAGTTTTATGTTTCTTTTTCCTTTTTCTTACGAGTAGAACCACTATTTTCAGCTTGTTGAGAATCCTGCTCAATTCTTTTGGGATGCCCCTCGGGATATAGAGGATCCTGGGTAGCAGCTCCACTTCTAGTTCTAATTTCATAAGCATGTTTTTCTTTAGCAGCATTAACTAGCAAGTCGTTTTGCACTTTAACGAGTTGACCTATTTGAGTTTGAACCATTTGAAAGTGTTTAACAATCATTTTAACATCATTAGAGGTTCTTTCCACAATATCTTTCAACTCAACAATAGCTCTAGTGTTTTCCATTAGATGATTTTGCACCCTTTTATTAAAGTTATCTTGCTTAACAATAAAGATATCAAATTCTTCTAAGCATTGATCGGGAGGTTTCGAGTAAGGGATATCACCTTCATCAAAGTGTTGGAGAGAGTGTACCTCGATAGTGGATGAGTAGGAAATAAGCTTACATAATTCTTCTATAGGAGGTAAATTCTTGACATCTGCAGCTTTAATCCCTTCTCCTTAAGACATTTCTTATCTTCCTTCATCACTTCATCATTTAATTCAATAACTTCCCTCTTCTTTGATGTTGGAATAGGCACCGGAATAGATGGTTCAGGTACAATTACTTCAGGTATAGCTTGTTTAGGAGGAGTCCAATCTTCATAGTTCTTACTTATTTTAGCCATTAATTCCTCAGCTTCCTTTGGAGTCATATTCCTGAAAACACAATTAGCACAACTATCTAGGTATGTCCTAGATTCTTCGGTTAGTCCATTATAAAATATATCAAGAAGCTCATTCTTAGGTAATGGACTTCCAGCTTGTGCATGAATCAAAGCACAAAACCTTGCCCAAGATTCGGGCAATACCTCTTTTTCTCCCTGTTTAAAATCAAAAAGTTCCTGCAAAATAGCATGTCTAGCACTGGGAGGAAAATATTTCTGCAGGAAAGTACTAATCAAGCACTCAGGGCTATCAATAGATCCAGGAGGTAAATTACAAAACCAAGTTTTAGCTTCTCCTTTCAGTGAAAAAGGGAAAATCTTAGCAACAAAGTAAGTACGCATCTTAATATCATCAGAAAACAAACCACTCATGGTAGAAAGTTCATTCATATGTGCTACCGCACTTTCATTCTTAGTCCCACAAAAAGGTTCTTTCTCGACAATAGCAATGTAAGATAGATCGAGAGAGAAATCATAATCTTCATCTATAATGTTTATGGAAGAAGCAGCAAACTTAGCAGCAGGATATAATTTGGGTCTAATAGTACGCCTCTCAAGGAGACTCTTAGCAGCGCTCCTATCATGGGTGTTCTTACATTCTTTAATAAACTCATCGGTCATCTCAACATAACCATCTTCAATATCATAACTCTCACTAGACTCAGGTGAGCTAACAGGTGTGGTAGTGTCTTCATTAGGAGTTTCGGTATTTCCTGCTATAGTTCTAGCAATCGTAGCATCTAGGAAAGGACCTAATGAACAAATCTTATCAAGCACAGTAGAATCAGCATCATAAGCATCAGAAGTTTTAGATTCAGCAGTAGTAGTAGTGTGTGTAGCATGTGTATGTGGTGGTGTACGGCACTTACTCAAAACAGACGGTGAATCAAGAGCAGCAGAGGTGTTCAGAACTGTACCTCTTCTTGTAGTGGATGGTAAAATAGGAACCTTACCATCACGAGACTTACCCATGATGGATGGATATCAGCGAACAATAGAGAATCCAAGTGAACTTGATAAATAAAGGTATGCTCCTCGGCAACGGCGCCAGAAAATAGTCTTGATGACCCACAAGTATAGGGGGTGTATCGCAGTATTTTCGAGGGAAGTGAAACCTAATTTATTGATTCGACACAAGGGGAGCCAAAGAATATTTATAAGCCTTAACAACTGAGTTGTCAATTCAGCTACACCTGGAAACAATCTTGCTCACAGCAGTTTATCAGTAGCAATAGTTTTGTAGTAGGAATAGTAAAGTAACAGCAGTAGTAAAGCAAAGACAGTAGTAACAAAAGCAGTAACAGTGGGATTCGAGTGCGGTAGGCATAGGGATGGATGGACGGGCGTTGCATGGACAAGACAATTCACATAGAAATCAGAACATATGGCAATTGCAGATAAATAAGATAAAGCACCCAAGTACTAGACAATCCTAGGCATGTGTTCCATATATAGTCATACGTGCTCGCAATGAGAACTTGCACAACATCTTTTGTCCTGCCAGCCCGTTTGCGGCGGGCCTCTAGGGAACTACTGGCAATTAAGGTGCTCCTTTTAATAGAGCACCGGAGCAAAGCATTAACACTCCATGAACACATGTGATCCTCACATCAAAGCCATTCCCTTCCGGTTATCCTGATTTCTGTCACTTCGGGGCCATAGGTTCCGGACAACAATGTGTGTATACAACTTGTAGATAAGACCAAAAACAATGCTATCATAATAAATCAATAACAAGTTCAGATCTGAAATCATGGCACTCGGGCCCTAGTGACAAGCATTAAGCACAACAAGTCGCAACAAGTTCATAAAGCACTAATAAAAGATACTAGGCACCATGCCCTAACAATCTGATGCCATTACATGAACGATCTCATCCAATCCCTACCATCCCCATAGCCTACAGCGGGGTATTACTCACTCATAGATGGGGGAAACATGGATGGTTGATGGAGAAGCGATGGTGATGATGATGGTGATGATCTCCTCCAATTACCCGTCCCGGCAGGGTGCCAGAACGGAGTTTCTGGTGCTGTTTCGTGGAATCTAGTGGTGGCGGCGGAGCGGAACTCCTTCTGGAAAAACGTCGAACCCCCCGAAGTTTTTAGGTCAGAAGGCTCCTTATAGGCGAAGAGAGAGGCCGAGGGGTTGCCTCGGGGGCCCACACCACCCCCTGGCGCGGCCTGGCCTGGCCCGTGCCACCAGGTGGTGTGGCCACCCCCTGGCTCTTCTCCTTCTCGTATTCTGGCTCCTGGAGTCTTCGGGTGAAATAGGATTTTTGCCATATTTTCCGGGATTTTTCCTAATAGTTGATTTTCTGCACAAAAAGTGGACACCAAGGCAATTCTGCTGAAAAGAGCGTCAGTCCGCATTAGTTGCATCCAAATCACACAAGTATAGAGGAGAAACAATAGCAAAAGTGTTCGGGAAAGTAGATACGTTTTGGACGTATCAGTAACTCTAATAATAATATGGGAACAAGTAATGGTAGTCTCCAAGAAACACTTATGTCCTTTATAGATTCACAAAATGAGCAAAACAATATCCTTGTTAAAATAATGGAGAACCATGGTGCTATGCTTGGTAAATTATCGAACCAAGATGTAAGTTTGAGGAATGATTTGTAGGCCCTCCAAGAAAGGACAAGGATTGTTGAGGCACAGCTAGGTAAGATAACCGAGAGTAAAACTCTCATTCTAGCTAAATTTGCAGGTAAAGCTGATCCCAATCCTGTTGAAGACCTCAAGATGATGAGAATCCAAAGGGAGGAGCCTCAAGAACTTGATTATAGTAATACTCCTTCACCAAATTACACCGTTGAAGATCTCGTAAAAAGGATCAATATCAAGATTCTGGTAAGTGAAGAAAATGAGGAAGCTATGTATAAACACTTCGTTAATCAGGTAGTAATAAAGGTACGTGAGCTTGAGGAAGAATATAAGAAAATTGCTGAAAGATTGCGTATGAAGCTTGATGATATATTTGAGCCTACTATTAATATTAAAATTGGGACCAATGAGATAGCTGCACTTTGTGATCTAGGTGCAAGCGTTTCAACAAATCCAAAAAGTCCTTTTAATAAGTTAAATCTTGGATCTTTTGAATCACCGAGTTAAAATTACATCTAGCAGATTCTACCTACAAACAAGTTGTAGGGATTAAAGAAAATACTTTAGTATACATTAAAGGTTGTCCTGCTCTTATTGATTTTGTTATTGTTGACATGCCTGAAGATGCTAATGCTCCTATTATATTAGTCCGTCCATTCTTAAGAACTATTAAGGCTTTGATTAATCTACATGAAGGGAACATGAAGCTTCAATTGCCTTCGCAGGATCCTTTTGTTATTCATTTTCCTAGGAAGAAGAAAGCCAAGCATGATGAAAAGGAGACCATCACTTTGAAGGCCAACTATTTTGGGGTGGGTGTTCCACTCATCTAGCCTAAGTGAGCAACATCAAGGTCAAGCTATTGACCATAAAAGAGCGCTTCATGGGAGGCAGCCCATGTGAAATAAAGGTTTGAGTAAAGTTATTAAGTTTTAGTTTTATGTTTAATAAAGAGTGCTAGAAAGCTCTAGTTGAGGAGAAGAAGTTCGGTAGTACTAAAAATCCTTCTTTATACATGCTGATGTTGGTTGACAATTTTTACTGTCATTTTTTGTCAAAAATAAGGTGTTTCGCTAAGTTTCAGGATAAGAAATAATTCTCGAAGAAATATAATTTTTTTGATGACTATAGAAGGTTTAACGACCAACTATACGACGGGAATAAAAATTCCAGCCAAGTTTGGCCATATAGATATCTTCGCCATCGACAAATTTTCTTTCTTAGGTACTAAAGGATTAACAACCAACAATACGGTGAGAATAAAAAATCCAGTCGTATAGTCCCGGTTCTATAGTTATCGTTGCCTTTGTAAAACTTCTTTTCTAGGATACAAAAGGTTTGACGACCAACTATATGGCAGGGATAAAAATCGCGGTCGTATAGTTCAAGCCGTATAGTTGCGCCGCCAGGTGAAATCCCTAAATTTTTGACATCACACCAACTATACGGCGGGAACAAATTGTTTTGGCCGCATAGTTGCGTCTGACCACAAAATCGCCACGGGAAGGTACCCCGACACCAAAACTTCAATCCATTTTCTCTCTTCTACCTCCAAACTCTCTCAAAACCTCAAGAGATCTTCATCTCTACTTAATTTCGTTCAATTTCCTAGCACACAAGTGATCTACGGTATGTTTCTCCTCCGATCCTCCAATTACTTATTACAAATTCATTTTCGATATGTTATCATTATCAATCTAGGGTGGGACCTACTATGAACTAATTGCCATGATTCTCTTGCCTAGATTATTATTTTGAGGGGACTTTTTAGTGTCCTAAGATGAGGAATATGTTATGCTTATTATTGTTGGATCAAAAAGTTTTATTTTTTGTCTTTCCTTATTATTTTAGATGATGAACACAAGGAGCCAAAGTCGTGCTCGTGCCCCTGCTAGTTCTTCTCGGGCTTCCACTCAAGAACGCATGGGGATATGGTTCAGGGATGAGCTCCAACATGATCGCTTCAACGGGATCAAGAAATGAGAAGTGAAGACAACCAAGTAGGCTTGCCCCATTATGTTGAATCAACTCAGTATTTCTAATGAATTCAATTTACTTTGCAAGAGAGTTGGCCTGCAAAACTTTGTATTCAATTATGTGCCTACTTATTGCCAGTTAACTCCTGAATTTCTAAGTTCTTTGCAAAGCACCGTTAAAGCATGGCATGGAGAGGACATGATTTCTTTCTGACTTATGAACAACAATTATGCTTTATCATTAGATCAATGGTGCGCATGTTTTAGTTTTCCAAATAATAATGCTAATGCCTTACGCGCATCCTTTACTGGCATAGACCCTTCCCCAGAACTTTATTATAATGGAATGTGTTTTACTTCTAGAGTAAGAAAGGGGAAGAATATTCAACATCCTGCAATTTGCTATTTGTTTTATGTTATTGCTAACACCTTGCAGGCACGAAATGAGTTCATGAGACTCAATGAGGTGGACATCTTAGTCCTTGCAAAAGCTGCTTTCAACAACATTGAATTGTCACTCAACTTGGATGCAATTCTTGTGCGCTACCTGGAGTACCAATCCTTCCAAAGCCAAGGACCAATCACAGGTGGAGGCGTCATCATCGTGCTTGCCATTGCCCTAAGAATTGACCTAGGTGAGTTGCAACCAGTGCTAGGTGAGTGACGTGTTGGTTTCTCTACTTTAAAAGCTTGTGGAATGCTCACTAGGAGAGGTGGTGTTTATTACTTGCATATTGCTGGAGCTGGGCGTCTCTACCATGCTCCTTTGCCTAATGGTCTTTTCTCTATCAAGGAAGGACGCTTTCTATATGACTTGCAGGTTGAGCAACACCAACCCGAGGAGGAGATTCCAGATGAGGATGAGCACCAAGAAGAGGAGCAAGAAGTTCCTTATCAAGAGGAACAACCACTATCCCGGTTCGCTACATACCAAGACTTCCAATAACTTGGAGGAACTGTGGAGAGGATGCATAACCTCTTTTTGAACCTCTGAGAAACAACTAGTGATTTATCAACTCAATTTGCAAACTGGAGTTACGACTTTTCCTGCCACCACAATGATTTGAAGGGCTTGCAAAAGCCTAAGCTTGGATAAGTTTCCTCATTATCTTTATTTGGCGTTCATTTGTTTTTATTTATTTCGAGGTTATGTTTTTAATTCGAGTTTATAAGCACTTGTGTTGATTTCCCCAACACTTTAACTTTAGTTATTTCTATTTGTTTTTGAGACTTTCTGGATGAGCTTTGCCACCAATTTTCTATTCTTTAATTCCCTCTCTTAAAAACAACAAAAATATTTTTCTATTTATCTTTCTTTTCCCTCTTCCTTCCTTTCTATTCTCCTTGTGGCTTTGACATATTTGCAGGAGAGTGATCGACTTCGAGTTTCCAAGAATCAAATCAAAAAGGGAAGAGAGAAGTGGAACCAATCATGAGAGGTATGCCTTAAGACTCCCCACTTTTGAAGTTTGAGAAACCATGCTAGTTAGTAGTAAATGTTAAGATATTATATTGGTTGAGTGAGTCTTTATATTGTAGTAAAAATTTGTTTGCATGGGTATTTAGTTGGGTATGTTTTGTTCTAGCTCTTGTAGTTAACCAAGTCTTGCCTAAAAATTTGCTAAACAATTGTAATAATAAAAAGTATCACAATTGAAGGCTTGGGTGTTGTAGTATTTAGTCTAGAAGGCTTATTTCTAGAGACACTCAACACCATAGAAAATAAAGATTGACTTGATAGCTCTCTTGAAAAGGATTTGTTTGATTGAATTAATGTTTAGCGATTTTTGTGAGCATGCCAAAGTTTGACTTGTGAATCATAAGAATGATATAGCTTTATGCGTGTCAAACTTCACGGGATGCCGACAACTCCGCTAGCCTACGAATGATCTTCATGGAGGAAACTCCTAGATTTCAGCTATGAGTTGATTAAACATATGTAGCAGCAATGCTATGATGGGTAAGATTCTTGGCATTCTCGGGTAGCTGTGTTCATGATGGAATCACTCCTCTGGCTAATATGAGTAATCATTATGCAAACGGAACAAACACCTTGGTGATGCCACGAGTGTCCATCACAACCCGATAAACTAATTAAATTTTGTTGGGTTCGCAGCATAGAAAACAAAAAATTTCCTATGATGAGAACTATACGCCAAGATCTATCTACTAGGTACAAAGCAACGGGTGGATATACATCCATGGAGAACTTACCCTCGAAGACAACGAGTTCTGTTAACGAGTAGGAACTCGTGGATGATGTAGTCGTACGCTTGTCGATCTCAAGATCGTGATGAAGTCCAGCAGGTCCGGCTCTAGCACGTCCATCAGATCTAGCTCCAGCACCACCAAGCCCAGCACCGCAAAGCAGCGGTGCATCCGTGATCCCACACATGTCCGGTACCACGACAACCTCCGTCCCTCGCTCCAGCAAAGCAGTGGAAGCAGCAACTCCTTTCTAGATAAAGCCACCGGGAACATGTATCTCGCTAATCCGAGACCATGGGAATAACTAGAGGGGGAGAGAGATCCTTCACGAGGAGGTGTGTGGAAAAAGGGGTGTGAAGGGGGGCTTTTATAGGAGGAGGGGATACCCCTCCCCCATGGCCGGCGCCCCATGGGAGGGACTCCTCACCTCCCCCATTCATGTGGTGGTAACCCCTCCACATTAAAATGCCCCTTCACATTCTCTTTTAAAGTCTCCACTTTAAATGCATTAAATTTTTCCAAATGTAATGCTCTCTCATTTAATAAAACTCTTTTATTATTTATATTCAGAATTTTGTTAATTACTTTAATTAACAAACATTCACATAAAACCCCCTGCAACATTTCAATATTACATGCAGAACCAATTTCAGCAATTTACCCGAAACAGTTTCGGTGTCTATTGAAATAATTCCAACGCTTTCTTAAATCTTTATCTGAAACATATTTGCTCCAAATGGTGTAGGTATCCCTTAAGTGTGTCACCCTACGGTTCGCGAATAATGCATACATTATCGAGACCCCTTCTCAGATCAATAATCAGAAGCGGGACCTAGAGATCCATACTAACTCCTACACATTCAACGATGACTTCTGTGATCGTGAGAACCTTTAACGCTAGTAACTAAATCCCTTTGTATCACGATATATTACAGGTCCGAGATTTGATCATCGGTATCTCCATACCTAGTTTGATCTCGTTGCCGACATGCACTCGTTTCTCGTTCTCGTGATATAACATTCTAGTGATCACATCACTTGCTTGCAAGCTATCTTAATGTGATATCACCGAGAGGGCCCAAAGTATATCTATCCGTCATTGGGATTGAAAAATTCCACTCTTGATCCATGAGCCTCAACATAACACCTTCATAGTAATGAATCCACCTTTATAGTCACCCTGTTATGGTGTGACGTTTGATGTTATCAAGATACTCTTCCGGTGTTAGCAATTAACATGATATCATGGTCTAAGGACTAAGATTACTTCGTATGATGTTATAGCAATATAAACATAATGACTTTGATCGTAATGCTATACTTCGGATGAATGTTCATCACATCATCCCACCAATGTTGTGACCTCGTTATTAACAACATCCAATGTCCATGATCAGGAAACCTTGATCATCTTGTTAATCAACGAGCTAGTTTATATGAGAGGATGTACTAGGAACTTTGTATTTTGTTTATCAAACACACATGTATTAACGTTTCCAATTAATACAATTATAGTATGCAAAATAAACATTTATCATAAACATGGAATAAGATAATAACCACTTTATTATTGCCTCTCGGGCATATTCCCTTCAGTCTCCCACTTGCACTAGAGTCAATAATCTAGTTTCAAAAACTTTGCGTATTGAACACCTATGGCTTTCTGGTGTTGCATATACGCGATTGCTAGTGGTTAACATAATCTCCGGATCTAACAGTTTCAGGTCTGTGTGTATTTGCATGTCTTTGCGTCTCTACGCATCACTCATTCTCAAATGAGATGGCATTGTATAAATTTGGTCCTTTGGTGAGACCTTTAGTTTGTTCGGGTTAAAATATGTTGATATTATTGTCATACAATATATCTTCATAGTATTAGCCCACTTTGAACCACACCTAGTTTGACAACAAACTACTTAACACAAATGCCCTCCTTTGCTGCTACTATAGCAGTTATATACTTAGCCTTTTGTTGTAGTATCCGTCACAATGTCTCAACTTTGGAACTCATCCAAATCCATCATGGAACATCCTTTCCATTACATTGTGCCACCCATAGTTTAAATTGAGACAAATTTAATTTGTATCTTGTGACAAAACTAGTATCAATGTAACACTTTACAATGAACTGCCTTTAACTATTTGTCACTTATACATGATATATTCTTAGTTCTTCCAAAGCTCATAAGAATATCTTTACTATTGTCCAATGATCATCTTATGAATCATTCTGGTATGTGCTCATAACATTTAGAGCATAGGACATTCTGGATATATACATATCATGGTATAATCGATCAAAATCTTCATGTGATTTTACTCACCAAGTGTTGAAACACTTGAATCTTGATACAATCCTTTCCATGCAGCAAGAACCTTTCTTGTTGTTCCCATATAGAACCCTTTCAATATCTCATATATGTACGTTTGGCATAACCATATTAGCGCCTCAATCTATCCATATAGACATTGATGCCAAATATTCCGGTTTTGCCCAAGTCTTTCATCAAAATCTTATTTCAATGAAATTATTAACTTATGTCAATACAAGATACATCATTTCCAATCAACAATATGTCCTCTACATAATGTATTAGAAATATGTCTCAGCGCTCCCACTTAATTTCTTGCAAATGCAAGAATCTTCATCATCTCCGATGAATTTAAACTCTTTTAACAGTTTCATCATGGTGAAGATTCCAACTCCGCTATGCTTACTTCAACTATTGAAGTTTGCATGCCCTTTTAGCACCCTTTGAATTAACAAAACCCTTCGGACTGTGTATTGTACACGTCCTAGGTAACCATTCTATTAGAAGAACATTGTTTTGTTTATTCAACTACCATATACCAAATTATATGTAGTGGTTGCTACATTAATCCGTCAAGACTAAATATCGCTATGAAAGATCAAATCTTGTCATAGTCAACTCCTTGAACATTGTTGTAAACTTCTTTCCAACATGACGACTATTTCATAGATCTTAAACATACATGTCTATTTCTTTATAGATCCAAACACGACCGATAGGCTTCACGCCTTTCCGGAGGGTCTTCCAAGTTCAGAAACTTGATTTCTTGTGTATGGATATTATCACGGATTCTATGACTTCTAGTCATTTTATGGAGTCAGGGCCCATCATCTCTTCTTTGCATGTAGTCGGTTCATCATTGTCAAAACAATAACGACTTGCTTATCAAATCACACTATTTGATTCTTACCGACCCACACGGTTCAATAGGAACTATAATCTCCGAGATCACACCCTTTGTAATCACGGGAGCCATGAGCATTGTGGCCACCACCGAGACACTTTTCGGTGCTGCGCTACTTAGCACATATAGCTAAGGTTCAACAACCTTATCAAAGTTCTATTGTCCTCCCACTTAACTTTTCGCGAAAAATTCCTTCTCAAGAAACTTGACGTTCCAAATAACAAACTCTTTTGTCCTCGGTGTTATGGAGAAATTCCCAACAAATTCTTTGGGATAACCTACAAAGACTTGCTTATCCGACTTTGGTTGTAAATTTTTTACTTATGCATAGCATACCAAAATTTAAGAAAAGACAATTCGGGTTTTATCCCAAACCATAACTTATATGGTGTCATTTCAACGGATCACGATGGTGCTCTTTTCAGTGTAAAAGCGGTAGTCTCTAAAGCTTCAATCCTTAAAACATAATGGTAGTTTTATAAATGACACCTTTGATCTTACCATGTCAAACATGGTTTGCTTTCATCTCTCGAATATGCCATACTCCTATTGTTTACCGGGAAACACAAATCATGGAACAATTCCTCAAATCTTAGGTGTTTTGCTAAACCTGTAACTCAAATATCTTCCTTTATGATCAAATCATAAACTCTTTATTTTCTTGTTACAATGATTTTTCACTTCATCTTGAAAGTCTTTGAACAATTTTCAAATGTTTCATACTTCTTCCTTATTAAGTAAATATATAGATATATTCACTCAAATTTCTAGAGAAAGCATATAAAGCAAAAAGATCCATCGCATATGGCTACATATAATGGACTATATACATCAATATGTATAATATCCAATAAGTTAGTCATCCGTTCCTCTTTGGCCCATGGACGGAGTTTCAATTATCTCGAGGAAAGTCTCACAAGCGTCAATTGATCAAAATCAAAGATTCCAAAAATCCATCAACATGGAGTTTCTTCATGTTTTCTTTCCAATATAATTTAAACAGCGATGTCACTTCATAAGTGATCTTTTCAATCATTTGTCTTGCGACATTTTAGCAATAGTGTTTATGGATGTGATTTCTCCCACTATACTTGTAAAAGTTCATCCATCCTTTATGGAATACGGTAATTATTTGAACAACCATTGTTCTCATAATACCGGAACAAAATAACAATTATTAAAACAAATCTTGAAGGCTAGGTTTGACGACAACGAAAAACACAATAACACTTCATTTGTTTTCGATGAACATCATCACTTATTCTCTCTAGTTACTTAGGCCATTGCAGTTCATGAATTGCGTTGTCCTGTATGACACTTCATACCAACCAATTCGGTATCCAATACCTCAGAACCACATTGTTTAACAAGCAAGGAATACAGCCATAACATGTATATCTTCTATATACCTAAGTTGGACATCTCCAACCTTTTCTTTTCTACCAAATATTTTATAGATTCTCTTTCAACAATTCCTTTTCTTTTAAAAGAATCTATCAACATCAATAGTGGTGTCATTCACATGACACATAGTACAAAGTGTATATAGTCAAATACTAATACCTTTGAACTTGCACTTTGAAGTGGATCACCATCATCAAATGTTTGGTGTTCTTTCAAAAATCCATTCTTTAGTAATCTATTAGTGTAGTAAACATTTTACTTACATCTTCTATTCATCCTTATCATGACAACTTTCATGATCAAACTACTATAGCCTATAAGGAAGAATCGCGAGTATAATGTTAGTTCCCAAAACCTTTTTGGGAGATCCGGATGCTTAGCATCTCCATCCTTCACAAATTCTCATACAATATGAGAACATGTATTTTGCTAAATTATACTCTATCATAATGCAACCAAAAAACATTGTTTCAGATATCACAATATCTTTCACACATGATGGTTTCTGAAACAATTTTCGGCTCCTATATAATCTTGATATTAAAACAACTTTTGAATATCAATAATCATGGAGGCAAACATGATACTTTAGATAGTAACATTGGAATTCTTACTCTTGATTTAATACTACTTATTTAACTTCATGGAGTAAATAGAGTTTGCGGAAAGTTTGCAATAGGACTTATAAACTTTAAATTGACATTCAAAACAATACGATACCAGTTCGTAAAGTAAATATCTAGAATTCTATAGTTCTATTATCTCAATTAAAACTAAGCATAAGGTAGTGAACAGATGCCAATGGCTACAACAAATTATGAAAATTCACTTCGATTTAGTTTATGACAAATTGAGTTCGACTAATCCAAATTAGAAATGAACTCTCACTCAAAAACGACATCCCTCGTGCCTTTTTGGTGATTACATGAACCAAATCCACTACACCAAGTCCGATCATCACGTGAGTCGGTGTAGCTTCAATGGCGAGCATAAAAATGGGCATCATATCAACTATATGACTCATGCTTAACCTTTCGGTCCATGTTCCGAGGCCATGTCTGTACATGCTAGGCTCGCCAAGTAAGAACCTTAGTACTCGCGTGTGTAAAACTGTCTTACACCCGTTGTATGAAAGCGTAGAGTCGAGTACACCCGATCATCACGTGATGTCTCGAAACACGATCCATAGAATGGTGCATACTTAAGGAAGCACACATTTTCATCTTGATATCTAAATGAAGGATCATCTTAAAATGCTACTAAAACGCCAAACCAGCAATATAAGATGCAAACATCTAATGTGTAAAGTGAGATGATATGGTCCATGCATTTGATCTCTATCATATGCATCATGGTATGATCTCTATCATTCCTTTGTGTGTAAGGCCAAGGTCTATGGAACTTACACGTTAGGTGTGTTGTAAGAGTATCTATCATACATCTACTTACAACATTACCATATCATGACACTAGCCCAGCAACAATCTAAACTAGACGCCTCTAATTTATCAATTGCAAGTTTTACGTGGCTTAGGGCTTTCGGAGATAGAACCGGTCTTACCTACGAACATGAACCACAACGAGGATAACCAAGTTATTAGCAAATCATTGTAAATCAGATATTGACTATAGTAGGAGAGACAGACACCTGCCAGCCACTTATGCAAAACTAGTTGCATGTCAGTCGTGGAACCGGTCTCATGTACGATGACATGTAAGGTTTGTCCGAGCCGCTTCATCCCACTATGCCACCAATATCCAAAATACATGAAAGAAGCAATAACATGATCATCATCGCCCACATATAAACATATGTATACTACCCGTGCAAAGCACCTATGCATAGATTAGGCTCTGATACCACTGTTGGGTTCGCAGCACAGAAAACAAAAAAATTCCTACGATGAGAACTATACGCCAAGATCTATCTACTAGGTACAGAGCAACGGGTGGATATACATCCATGGAGAACTTACCCTCGAAAACAACGAGTTTTGTTAACGAGTAGGAACTCGTGGATGATGTTGTCGTACGCTTGCCGATCTCAAGATCGTGATGAAGTCCAGCAGGTCCGGCTCCAGCACGTCCATCAGATCCAGCTCCAGCACCACCTAGTCCAGCACCGCAAAGCAACGGTGCATACGTGATCACACACACGTCCTCCTTTCGAGATAAAGCCACTAGGAACATGTATCTCGCTAACCCGACACCATGGGGAATAACTAAAGGGGGAGAGAGATCCTTCATGAGGAGGTGTGTGGAAGAAGGGGTGTGAGGGGGGCCTTTTATCGGAGGAGGGGGGTACCCCTCCCCCATGGCCGACGCCCCATGGGAGGGACTCCTCACCTCCCCCATTCATGTGGTGGTAACCCCTCCACATTAAAATGCCCCTTCACATTCTCTTTTAAAGTCTCCACTTTAAATGCATTAAATTCATCCAAATTTAATGCTCTCTCATTTAATAAAACTCTTTTATTATTTATATTCAGAATTTTGTTAATTACTTAATTAACAAACATTCACATAAAACCCCCTGCAACATTTCAATATTACATGCAGAACCAATTTTAGCAATTTACCCGAAACAGTTTCGGTGTCTATTGAAATAATTCCAACGCTTTCTTAAATCTTTATCTAAAACATATTTGCTCCAAATGGTGTAGGTATCCCTTAAGTGTGTCACCCTACGGTTCGCGAATAATGCATACATTATCGAGACCCCTTCTCAGATCAATAATCAGAAGCGGGACCTAGAGATCCATACTAACTCCTACACATTCAACGATGACTTCTGTGATCGTGAGAACCTTTAACACTAGTAACTAAATCCCTTTGTCTCGTGATATATTACATGTCCGAGATTCGATCATCGGTATCTCCATACCTAGTTTGATCTCGTTGCCGACATGCACTCTTTTCTCGTTCCCGTGATATAACATTCTAGTGATCACATCACTTGCTTGCAAGCTATCTTAATGTGATATCACCGAGAGGGCCCAGAGTATATCTATCCGTCATCGGGATTGACAAATTCCACTCTTGATCCATGAGCCTCAACATAACACCTTCGTAGTAATGAATCCACCTTTATAGTCACCCTGTTATGGTGTGACGTTTGATGTTATCAAGATACTCTTCCGGTGTTAGCAATTAACATGATCTCATGGTCTAAGGACTAAAATTACTTCATATGATGTTATAGCAATATAAACATAATGACTTTGATCGTAATGCTATACTTCGGATGAATGTTCATCACATCATTCCACCAATGTTGTGACCTCGTTATTAACAACATCCAATGTCCATGATCAGGAAACCTTGATCATCTTGTTAATCAATGAGCTAGTTTATATGAGAGGCAGTACTAGGAACTTTGTATTTTGTTTATTAAACACACTTGTATTAACGTTTCCAATTAATACAATTATAGCATGCAAAATAAACATTTATCATAAACATGGAATAAGATAATAACCACTTTATTATTGCCTCTCGGGCATATTCCCTTCAAATTTTTGGCATGCTCTCAATTACTTAAGAACTGAAATTCTTGAAGGACAATGAACAGAAAAGTAGTGCTTGAAAAGTCTTGACCTATTGATGTGGGAGAATTGAGATACTCTAGTGTATATGTTTTTCATGACAAACTCTCACACTCTCAATTTTACATGATTATACTTTATTGTTCAAAGGCAAGCCTATGAGTTGATTACATGACATGGAATAAAGTTTACTCATTTAATCATCCATGTTAACAATAATTTTGTTGTGTTATAAGGATGCATAAAACCCCATATGATATGCTTGCCACTACGCTATCTAAGCTGAAGTTTTTCAGATTAATAAAGTGGAGGAAACATGAGACTACCAATCATGAGTAAGATCACCATCTCGTTATTTCAGTTTAAATGCTGAGTTCCTTTTGGATTTTGGATTTCTTGCTCGAGGACGATCAAGTTTAATTTGGGGGAGGTTGATGGCTGTGAAATATATCCATATACATCCACATTTAAACTGGATATTATTCATATTTTTGATAAAATATCTCTCTAAACCCTGCCACGAATGCCTAATGATCAAAGGGGTATGCAATCCTTTCTTTATATTTTCCCTGCACAGATAATGATGTTTGATGATGGGAATCACAACATTAAAGTCAAAGATACGAGATTTCCAACAACCCAAAGAAACCAGCGGTCATGAAGTGGAGAAAGAAGCTTTAACGACCAACTATACAACGGGAATAAAATTTCGTTCGTATAGTTTCGGCTGTATAGTTGCCATCAACACCGCTAGGTTAAACAGAACAACTTTCGTGAAGGGACCCCTATATAAAGAGGCTTCGAGCAACGAGAAACAATGCCCCCAGAACCCCAGAAACCTGCATCCACAACATCGAAGAGCCGCCGGAGGAATAGACTTGGATCTAATCTCCAAACCCTTCTCCACCACCATATCCATATTCCACCACCTGTATCAATCTCATGATTTCCGTTGCAATGTTTATGATTGTTGATTTCATCTCTATACGTGAGTAATTCTCTTTGGGCTAAGGGCTTCGGCCTAGCCATGTAGCTTTTGTGCAAGTTATTTATCATAGATGGGATCATATATTAGTTTGTATGACATGATGATTATTGTATCCTCTCTTGCTTCAATCCAAGGACTTGTCAGGTACCCAAGACCCCGAGGATTGAGCTAGGTATAGGGAGTATGAGTAATGACTAATCTGTAGTTTGGGAACCCCAGTGACAGAGAAGGGGTAGTATGGCTGTATGTGATGGATTTACTTGGGATTAATGGTGACATCACTATGCATATCATTAGTTCTCTTTCTTTTATGGATGAGACTAGTAGGTTATTGCTATAAGCGGTTGCGGAGGCAATAGCAATTATAGATGCACTGCTCACATATAATTATCTTGCTCTAACAATTACATGCATACGTTATTATTATCTTTTATTCCCATCAGATGTTTTGTAGAGCTACAGGTGAAATCGAAAGCCCTAGGCCCTCTCTCTCCATCATCAAAAACAACAAAAGACAACAAACTCTTGGTCCGGTAAAACACAAAAAGAATTCTAAAACTCCCGAAGGTCCGTTAAAGTAACTTCACTATGCTTTCTGCTTCCCGAGGATTCGATAATCTAGGTCTACTAGGGAAAAAGAGCTATACTACATCCGTAATCCAGATCGAAGGTATCAGTATCCTATCAATCCTATTAAGCCATGTTCTTGGATCTTACATACACCCACCCTTAGAAGATCGATGCCCTCATCTATCAAGCACATGTCAGGAACATCCCCTCTAGGCACACATGCCATGCTTCACATGTCCCGCCACTGACCCGCACACACCCGTTTAACCGTGAGGATTGGCAGTGATACCACTTGTAACATCCCGGACTCTCCATGCCTAGGATGTCACTCCTAGCAGCATAATAGGATATCTGGACTAGCCCCATATACCAACACTAGTCTTTTATGTGCACTTTGTCCTCACTTGTGCGCACTCGGTACCCACTTCCTGGTCGGTCACCCATCCTAGAATTTCTCTAGGCCAAGCATGCTTAACCTCAGAGTTATTTTCAGATGAGCTTCTGAAAAAGAAGTTGCAACTTGTTGGTATGAGTATCCTATCAATCCTATTAAGCCATGTGCTTAGATCTTATAGGGATGGGAGAGGTTGATGGGTGGGGCCCTAGGATAAAATGTGTCTGGATCAGGTGTGGTAAATTAAAACCGCAACCCACCATGCGGGTTGGTTCTGGGACGTTGGATGCTGATCGATCGGCTCTTGTTAGCCCACCAGGTTTGACAAGTTTCAGACTGGTCCGAGTCTAGCTTTCTCGCTACTATTTCATCGATTCCATCATAATTAGTTAGCTAGATATGTAGGGGTGCAAGTGGAGATATGAAGAAATAAATGTCGGGCCAAAGGTGGGTCATAGTATGGGTCAAGGTTTACATGATCCATTCCTTTTAGCTATGTTTCGGACTATAAAAGACGTTTTCGGTAGCTTGTATTACTATTTTAAGGGTTGTCTTTTTACGGGATATGTTAGAGATACTCTAAAGCTTCTCTGACTATCTGTTGCACAGTTTAGTTATATTAGTTTGATAATACAATGTCTAGGGTTTTGTGGGGTCAAAGTTACATACATACACATACAATGTATAGAGAAAAATACAAACACGCTAGACTACAGTGCCTTTCAACACACCCCTTCAATCTAAACCGCTAATACAAGGTTCAGATTGGTCTTAAACCGGTCTAGCATCTATCGTGTGATTGGCATAGTAAACATATCAGCCAGCTGATCATCCATGGAAATAAACCTGACATCTAGTGCACATGTTGCTACTCGCTCATGCATAAAATGGAAATCGATCTCAATATGCTTCATGCGAGCATGAAAGACTAGATTCATCGTCAGGTATGTAGCCCCAAAAATATCGCACCATAAGATATGCATACACTAATGAGTTACATCAAACTCTTTGAGTAGAGATTCCATCCATATTTCTTTAGCAACACCATGGACAATGCCTTATACTCCACCTTGGTACTAGATCTCGAGACTGTAGCATATTTCTTCGAACTCCATGAAATGAGATTCAGTCCAATAAACACAACAAAGCCACTAGTGGAACGACAACCATCCACACAACCATCCCAATCTTCATAAGTGAAAATACTCATGCCTAAAGAGGGGGATTTACGAATCTACAAACCAACCTGTAGTGTTCCTTGACATAATGATACATTGCAAATGTAACTATAATTTTTGATGTTCCATGCTTGGTTTTATCCACTTTCTTGTGTTTTGTTCCAACTTTGGAGTACTTTTCATATGATTTCTTGGATTAACCTATTAACAAGAGTCATAGTGCCAGCTGCCTGTTTTTTGCTGTTTTTGGTTCCAGGAAAGTCAGAAAATGAATATTCTCGGAATTGGACGGGACAAAAGCCAAAGTGCCTATTTTTCCGGAAGTCATCCAGTGCCAGAATACGAGACGGAGAAGGGCCAGAGGCCGGCCACACCACCTAGCCGCGCGGCAAGGCTAGGCCCGCGCCAGGGGGTGGTGTGGTGGCCCCTGGCACCCCCTCGGCCTCCCCTTCCGACTATAAGATGCCCTCGGGACGAAAACCCTAGGTACCCGATCAAAAATTCACGAAAGAGTCTGTAGCCGCCGTCATCTCCTTCCCTAGATCGGGAGGGATCTGAAGCTCTTCCCGGCACCCTGCCGGAGAGGGGAATTCACCCTAGAGGCCTTCTTCATCACCATGCAAGCCTCCGGTGTGATGCATGAGTAGTTCATCCTTGGAATACGGATCCATGTAGTAGCTAGATGGCTGGTTCTCCTCCTTTGTGATTTCATGTCTAGATCTTGTGAGCTCCGTTCATGATCAAGATCATCTATTTGTAATTCTGCATGTTGTGTTTGCGGGGATCCGATGGATATTGAGATGCTATTTTAGATTGATTATTGATTCTATCATGTCTTTGTTATTTGTGATCTTGCATGCTTTCCGTTGTTAGTAGCTATCTTGGCCAAGTAGATGCTAGCAACTCCAAGAGTTAGTATTTATGCTCGATAGTGGGTTCATGCTTCTGGTAATCTGGGGAAGTGACAGAAATCTCTAAGGTACTAGATGTGCTGTTGCTACTAGGGAGAAAACAACAATCCTTTGTTCATAGAACAATCGTATTGTTTACTTTACACGCAGTTCTTAAAGCAATAATCTGTTGCTTACAACTAAATACTGGAGGGGGTTAGGATGATAACCTAAAGGTGGATTATTAGTCATAGATGCAGTTGGATGGCGGTCTATGTATAATGTTGTAATGCCTAATCGAATCTCAAAGGAGTCAAGATGATTAGTATATGCATGTATTGCTTTCTCGATGTTTGTTTATTGCCCCGTTGTAATTTGTTCACCCAGCATGTTATCTATCTTAAGGAGAGCCACCTCTAGTGTTGGGGGGATACCCCCCGGGTAGGTTCACCCCGGGGTATAAAGGGGTACGGCAAGGTCAAAGCAAGTGCTGGCCGAGTCACCTCAAGGCAGGCCGGATCACGGAGTAACCCGGACCAGGGGACGTCCACCTAACTTGGTCTCAACCTATTTAAGTTGTATGTCAGTAAGATGTATCTAACTTGTATGCAGGAACATGTGTGGCCGGATCAACCTTGTGGGATCCGGGTTATATCAAGCTTGCAAGAGAAGGAAGGTATCTCGCTGATCAAAGATGACCACTGTATGCAGAGCATGAGCGAGGCGGACAGAGGCAGGACCACCGAGGCGTGGCCGACAAAGGTGACGAAGCCTATGTCGGATGACGCGGGCGCCGCAGAGGCTCACGTAGCCTCTGCATGGATGATGCGGGGGAAAAGAGACCCGGTCGGCTTACTATTTTGGGATTCCATGGAATATGCCTCCACGTATGCCCTAAGTGGAGACCTAGCCACCCCTATATAAGGAGGGCTAGGGCCTCTATAGAAGGGGTTGGTCTTGACTGGGTTGAGCTCTAGTGTGTTGCGATTGACTAGTGAGTTCCTGAGGGCTAGCTAGTGGAGAGAGCAAGAGAATCCCTTCTTCCTCCTCTCTCCAATACAGCTCAAGGAGCACTTGTAATCGGTGAAGGAGAATCAAATACAAAGCTTCTGTGTGTGGAATCACCACACTATCCCTCCCTGGATTCCCCTAGTGCATTTAGTCCCCACATTTAGCCTATCCATGGCATCTGCCGTGACACCACCACGACAGTTGGCGCCCACCGTGGGGAGAGCGGCGCTAGCAGGGGTGAAGATCCGGACGGGAAACCTCATCGGCACCGGCAAATGCATCGTCTCCGGGCTCGTTCAGCGCTTTGGAGCGCTGGACTTTGTCAGCAACAACGCTGGCTGCTTCGGCAAGCATCCTCTTCCGTGCAATGGCCTCTTCGTCAAGCTCGGCGCGCACAAGGTCTACGTTGTTGTCGATGTGTCATGCGTTCATCCGCGACACGTCGTAGAAGGAGGCGAGCCACCCCTTAGTGTGGTTCACGGGGCGCGTATCACTCGCACCCCGGACCATGTAGAGGTGATGATGATTGCGCCAGGTGCAGGCGCAAGCAAGGATCCAGCACCAGATCCGGAGGTAACGCCCAAGGCACCGAGGAAAAGTAGAGGTCCTCCACTAGAGAGGCCAGAGAATGTGTTGCAGCAGGCGATGGATAGCTTGCCAAACCCAGTAGCAGCAGCAGTAGATCCAGCTCAGGCACAGGCCGAGCTAGAAGAAACTAGGCAAAAAATACTAGAGGGTGCGAAAAAGATAGCCGCGGCTCAGCAGTCGTTGAACATGACACTGCGTGAGTACGCAAAGGCAAATAAAGTAGATGCTGTAAAAGTGAAGGGGAGAAATCTCATGAGTGAAATGAACAGAGAGGGTGATACTAGGATTGAGGAATCAGCGAACTGTCTGTCCGTGGGGCTGCCAAAGTACAGTACCCCGGCAAAAAACCTCAGAGCAGCAGATGCAGCTGCATCCGAGTTAGAAGGTCTGACGGGTGAAGCCCGTCAAAGACAGCAGGATAGAGTCAATGAGTTGGTTCGGATCACGAACAGGCAAAATCAGGAATTGCTCAGGGCAAATCCGGAGAGAGCTGGGGCCTCCAAGATCATTCATTCGGCGGTGGGTAACCCAGAGAAATCCGCTGGAGCCGCATCGTCTCCTCATGGTGGTCCTAGGAGAGAGGAGGTTGTAACTTCGGCCAGGAGGAATAAGCAGATAGTCCCATATGACCCGGCAAGGGCAGGGAAAGGAAAAGAAGTACAAAGAAATGAAGATCGAAGGAGTGTGAGCCGAGGTGAAGCTGGCCGAGGTAACCGCGACCAAGGCAATGCCGGTCAAGGGAATGCTATAAACGGCAATGCCGGACGGCGTAATTCGGTAGGTGCAGGTCAGCCGCAGTAGCGGAATATACCACCGCAAGAGCGCAGTGCCGGCCAAGGTATGCAACAGAGAGCAGCTCCACAGGAGCAAGATAGATACAATGATGGAGATTCGAAGATGGTGAACGCTGGCTATCCTAGACCGGATTATCACGTGATAGGGTCAAGATTGGGAAGCAGGAACTTGATGCCTAATGACGCCAGGTTCAAACTGGATCGGCTGTATAGGTCAGAGCAAATTGAGTGTCAAGGCCCTCCGGGTCCAGCATGTTTTGGGCCCCGGATCATGAAGGAACCTCTGGTACCTAACTTCCAGTTACCTAGAGGCACAAAGACGTATGACGGCAGCACTAAGCCGGAAGATTGGTTGATTAACTATGCAACTGATGTAAAAATTGCCACAGGCAACTTGAGGTGGGCTGTGAGATATGTACCCCAGATGTTGGAGGGGCCAGCAAGGGTATGGCTAAACAATTTGCCACCCGGAAGTATTAACTGTTGGATCAATTTTGAGGAGATGTTTGTTAGCAATTTCTCAAGTATGTATCAGAGGCCCAACAGGCCACAAACCCTAGCAATGTGCAGGCAGAGACCAAATGAGACAGGCCGGGAGTTCTTAACCCATTGGTGCACTGTGCGAAACTCGTGTGAGGGTGTGATTGAGTCACAGGCCATAGCTTTGTTTGCGCAAGGATGCAGATATGCAAGCATGCTATGGCAAAGGTTGCAAAGAGATATGTCAACCACCTTGGCAGAGACAATCCGGATTATTGATTCATATGCCTTGGGTGATCCGACGCAGCCTAGGCTCACCTCAAACGAGTCAAGCGAGGAGTATTGTCAGCGAGATGGGACCGGGTCATCCCGAAGAAATGATTACCGCGGTAAAAGAAGAGATCATAGACCGGATTACCGGTACAGTTCGCAACAAGTTGCAGCTGTGAATCAGGACCAACCCGGAGTAGGAAGCAGTCAACATTAGAAAACCGGAGGACAGCAATGGACACCAAAGAATGATGGAAAGAAAACTTGGACGCCAGAGCAGAAAAAACAGTGGCAAGAGAAGAAGGACCGTCCGAGGTACACCTATGAAGCAATGCTGGATCAGCCGTGTAAATTTCACACGCCTAATCCAAGTAACCCAGCGGGTCACACAACTAGGCAGTGTGAGTGGATGCGAAAGATAGAACAAAGTGGTTCGGGGAATGCTCAGGCTCCTCGGAATGATCAACCTCGGTAGGAGTTACCCCGGCAGCAATTGCTCTCCGGAGCGAACACACAACAGCTAATGTTGCCTCCCCCTCCGCCGAGGTACGACAACCATGAGAGAAGGGATGCAGTGCATCAGGTGGAGAACCAAAACCAGCAGGATCATAGGTACCCCGGAATTGAGGGGAGAAATGAGTACAGACAGCACCATCAGAGTTACTGTGTGTTCACTACGGAAGAGATAGACATAAAGAGCTTGCAGCGCCGACATATGGAGGTGAATGTGGTAATACCAGCAGTGACGAGGTATATGCCTTGGTCGGATCAGGAAATTACCTAGAGCGTCAAAGATCACCCCAAGCTTATGCCAAGTCCTGGTTCATATGCACTGGTGTTGGATCCAACATTCATTGGGCCTAACATCAATGTGATATTCTCCAAAGTGATGATTGATAACGGTAGTAGCATTAATATCATGTATGCGGATACGATGCGCAATTTGGGCATCTCGGAGAACATGCTCCAAGCTACAAGGACAACTTTCCATGGCATTGTGCCAGGCATTTCTTGTGAGCCCATAGGCAAGGTCCAGGTTGACGTATTGTTCGGCACAAGAGATAGCTGCCGAACTGAGAATTTAGAGTTTGAAGTGGTGAACTTAGAAAGTGCGTATCACGCGTTACTCGGTAGACCAGCACTGAACAAGTTCATGGCAAGCTACCACATTAGTTATCTGAAGATGAAGTTGCCTGGCCCAAATGGTGTAATTACCATAGCTGGGGATTTCCGAGGTTCCATTGAGTGTGCATCTGCTGGATCTAACATGGCCGAGTCACTCGTGATTGCGCAAGAAAAGAGAAAGATCCAAGAAGTGGCGGCATTGGCTCAGTCCGCGCAACAGTATATGCCGGCGCTGAGTAACCCGCATGGTAGTGTCTCATTCCAAGCGACAAAAGATACCAAGAAGGTGCTTGTTGATGATATGTTCCATGAGCGTACCATAACAAAAGGTGCTGGGTTAAGTGACAAATAGGAAAGCGAGCTCATCAACTTCCTCCGTGAGAATCGGGATATTTTTGCTTGGTCTACACAGGACTTGCAAGGTGTTCCGAGGGAGTTGGCCGAGCACTCTTTGAATGTCAGACCCGGAGCAAAGCCGGTGAAGCAACCTCTCCGCCGCTTCGCCGAAGACAGGATAAAGGTAATAGGAGATGAGATAGCTCGGTTGTTGGCTGCAGGATTTATCATGGAAGTGCTTTACTCGGATTGGCTATCTAATTCGGTGCTAGTGGAGAAGAAGAAAGATAATCCGAACGTGGCAGTGGTTTGGCGTATGTGTATCGATTACATGAACCTGAATAAGGCGTGTCCAAAAGATCCATTCCCACTGCCAAGGATAGACCAAGTCATAGATTCCACTGCTGGGTGTGAGTTGTTGTTGTTCATTGATGCATATTCTGGTTTCCACCAGATACCTCTGAACCCAAGTGATCAAATAAAAACTGTGTTTATCACCCTGTATGGGGCTTATTGCTATCGCACCATGCCTTTTGGTTTACGTAATGCAGGGGCAACGTACCAAAGATGTATGCAAAAATATTTACATGACCAAATTGGTCAAAATGTGCAGGTGTATGTGGATGATGTTGTGATAAAGACCAAGGAAAGCAAAACGCTCCTTGATGATATCAGGCAGACGTTCGCGAACCTCGGGAGGTTCCGGATGAAGCTTAACCCGGAAAAATGTACCTTCGATGTCCCGGCTAGAAAGTTACTCGGATTTCTCGTCTCTAGCCGAGGTATCGAGGTCAATCCAACTAAAATCCGGGCCATAGAATGGAACTGCCAAAATGTCTTAACGATGTCCAGAAGTTCACTAGTTGCCTGGCATCCTTAAGTCGGTTTGTATGTCGGTTGGGAGAAAAGGCACTGCCTCTCTATCAACTTATGAAAAAGTCAGACAAGTTCATTTGGACACCGCAAGCCAATGAAGCCTTTGCCCACTTAAAGAAGATGTTAGCCACTGCACCAGTGTTAGCCTCTCCACTATCAAAGGAGCCAATGTTGCTCTATATAGCCGCAACCAACCGAGTTGTAAGTGCAGTAATTGTGGTAGAGCGCGACGAAGAGGGTAAGTTAGTGCAAAGGCCAGTGTATTATCTGAGCGAGGTATTATCAGCCTCAAAGCAGAACTATCCTCACTATCAAAAAGTGGCGTATGGCGTGTATATGGAAGCTAAGAAGCTGAAGCACTATTTCGAGGAACACCCAATCAAAGTAATATGTGAAGCTCCCATATCCGAGATAATGAGTAACAAGGATGCAAGTGGCAGGATTGCAAAATGGGCAATTGAACTAGCACCTTATGCGCCACAATATGACAGAAGAGAGGCAATTAAATCTCAGGCTGTGGCGGACTTTTTTGTGGATTGGGCGAGGTGCAATATGAGCCACCATTGCCAGATCCGAACTACTGGAAAATGCACTTTGACGGATCAAAAACAAAAACCAGGTTAGGTGCCGGAGTTATGCTTACCTTGCCAAAGAAGGACCAGCTGAAATATGTGCTGCAGATTCACTTCACTACATCAAACAATGTTGCAGAATACGAAGCACTTATACATGGGCTCAAAGTGGCAAAGGAGGTTGGAATACCTCGGATCCAATGCTTCGGTGACTCGGATCTCGTAGTCCAGCAGGTCTCCGGGCAATGGGATGCTTTGGACGCAAACATGGCATTATACAGATTTCATGTGCAGAAGATATCTAGTTACTTTGAGGGATGCAAATTTCATCATATACCTTGGGTGGAAAATGAGGCTGCCGACGTATTATCAAAGCTCGGTTCAACCCGACAAGCAATTCCACCAGGCATAGCATTGGAGCACCTCAGAAAACCATCCATCAGGCCATCCCCGGAGTCCGACTCAATTTTATCCCGGAAAATCCGGAATCAGAGGCTGTGCCCATGGAGATTGATGTAGGGAGTGGTTCGTGAAACCCGGGGACTGTCTTGGCAAACCCGGGGACTGCCACCACAAACCCGAGGACTGCACAGCGCGATCCGGTAGAAGTTATGCCGGTGGATCTAATGGAAATTTATGAGGATGTGTTCCCAGTGAGAGTTGTACCAGCTTGGGCATTGCCAATATTCCAATTTCTAAAAGATGGAACCTTACCCACTGAGGAGGTACTTTCCAGGCAAACTCAGAGGAGAGCAAAAGCATACACGATCATCAATTCCGAACTATACAAAAGGAGTGTGACTAATGTCCTCCAGCGATGTGTTGACCCGGAGGAAGGACTTGACATCCTCCGCGATATACATCAAGGGGAATGTGGGCATCATGCCTCATCCAGAGCCTTGGTAGCAAAAGCTTTCCGCCATGGATTTTACTGGCCAAGTGCCTTAGAACAAGCAGAAGATCTGGTGAGAAAATGCAATGGCTGCCAGAGATATGCGACAAAAACACATATGCCAATGTCGGAGCTCAAGACCATACCAATTACATGGCCATTTGCCGTATGGTGCTTGGATATGGTTGGCCCGTTTAAACCAGCAAGGGGAAATATGACTCACATTTTGGTCATGGTTGACAAATTTACGAAATGGATTGAAGTGAAGCCAATAAGAAAATGTGATGGAGCTACGGCCGTGACATTTCTCAAAGACATCATCTTGAGATACGGTTATCCTCACAGTATCATAACAGATAATGGCACAAATTTTGCTGAAGGAGCATTTGCGCGTTTTTGCCGAGATAAGAAGATCCGGCTGGACGTTGCCTCGGTAGCCCAACCCGCATCGAACGGACAAGTGGAAAGATCCAACGGATTGGTGTTATCCGGGATAAAACCCCGGCTCATTGAGCCGCTGTAAAGATCAGCGGGGTGCTAGATAGAAGAACTACCAGCGGTACTGTGGAGTTTAAGAACAACTCTGAATCGATCAACAGGCTATACGCCATTTTTTCTAGTATATGGGGCAGAAGCTGTATTACCAGCCGACATAGAGCATGACTCGCCTAGGGTCACCCAATACACAGAAGCCGAAGTGCAAGAGGCCCGGCAAAATGATGTTGATCTGCTGGAAGAAGCGAGAGAATTGGCATTGTCCAGATCCGCCATATATCAGCAAAATCTCCGACGCTATCATAGCCAGAAAGTAAACCCCTGAGTTTTCCGGGAAGGTGATCTGGTACTCCGGTTGGTACAATGTACTGCTGGCATGCATAAATTATCCCCCCCATGGGAAGGGCCATTCATTGTGAGCAAAGCATTGCACAATGATTCTTATTATCTCATTGATGCAAAACCACAGGAGAAGAACAAGGCGGACAGGTCCGGCGAGGAATCCAAACGTCCATGGAATGTAGCTCTACTTCGTCCTTTCTACACTTAGCAGAGAAGTGTTTGTATCCGAGTCTCTCATATGTCGGTATGTATGCCGGCAATGAGATTATCAATGAAATCTTGGCACCTCGAGCAGTAACTCGGGGACTACCTTAGTAATTTTAGTTGTCTTCTATATTTATTATTTATATGTCGGCAGGCGTAAGTTGCTTCTACTTAGGCCGGATTAGTAGTGTGTGAGCACCAAAAACCTAACTCTTCAACTTGCTGCTGTCCAACAAGAATTGGCTTCATGGCAAGCAAGAGAACAAGTTTGGAATTGCGCAGCACATGAAAAACGACTAAGGAAAGAAACTTAATCGAGCCAACGTTTGTTTTTCGGACTAACCTTGTGCTTACTTTAAATTTATTACGCTGAATTATTTTGAGCTAAATCCTAAAGTTTCCAAGTATTGTTAAGTCAATTTTTGAAACTCGGACTCGTATGTCATAAAACCGAACCAAGGTGGACACGAGTCGAGCCAAGAAATTGGAGGAACAAGAAAATGAAACTCGGGGACTACGCCCAAGTTAATTCGGCATAAAAACTTAGTGGCAAAACATAACTGATGTGCTTAATACAATTGCACCCGACATACCGGGATCTGATAAACTTTAAAGTTTTTTCGCTCAAGGAGCAGCAGGAGGAGGAAGTTCGGTGTCATCTTCGCTGTCTTCGACATCCGAGGCATCGGCCTCTTCGTCCTCATCCAAGCCATCTTCAACGTTGTCAGCGTTTTCAGCGTCGGCGCCATCTAGGAAGCTTGGTCCCTCGTTCCATTCATGATTGGGGGCATATTCAATGAGGCTATGGGCGCAAGCCTTGCACCGAGCAATCCACTCCGGGTCGCTGGACCATATGGATCCAGTGCGTATGCGCGCTAGGAGGTTGAGGTCGATCTTCTCGTACCACGTAAGCACGTAGTGGAGAACGGTCTCAGCTCCGGCACGTCCAGCGGATTCCCTCCAAAGGTCGAGTTGGGTCTCGCATTCCATCAACTTATCAACAAGAACTGCGATCCCCTCCGGAGTATCTTCATCAGGCCAAAAGGCGTTGAAGATCCGGATTGCCACGTCAAGGATATCCTTGCCATAGTTCTTCACGATTTCCACGCGAGAAGACAAACTGACCAACAGGTCCTCCATGTCATAGGGAATTTCTTCAGCGTCAGGAGCAATGGGGGTACCCCTATCTCGGCAGAACTTAGCAACAGCGATGCTCGCAATGGCGTTGCCCTCTGGAAATTTTCCTGAAAACAAGACAAGAGAAGCAAGTAAAGAAAAGACATGTGAAGTAACCCGGAGAAATATGCCGGATGAGGGAAAGGAACTTACGTGAAATATGGTTGTGTATCCGAGTCAGCTCCTTGGTACAGTCATCACGCCTTTTGCGAAGCTGCACAAGTTCAGTATTCGCCGACTCAAGCTTGACGTCGGCCTCCTGGAGAAGTTCTTGGTCCTTGGAAATCTGGAGGTTGAGGCACTCACGCTCTTCAGTAAAGTCCTGGCCAGCCTTTTGAAGTTCAGATTGGTTTTGCGCTTTCAACTTCTTCATATCTTCCTTGAGCTTGGCGATCTCGTCATCTTTGGTTCGGAGGAGGGCAAGCTCGTCGTCTTTCTTTTTAAGTTCGGCCTGATGCTGCCCTGCTTGTTCGAGAAAATGCAGCATCATATTAGGCACGGGCACACTATCTTCAAGAGATGCTGAAATAGTTTGTTGACCCGGCAAAGCCGAGGTATGAATGTTTGCTAAGCCAAGAAGAAAAGAGGATAGGGCGCAGAGAGAGATTGAGCAAAAATGACTCACCCTCTATTTGCTCCAAGTTTTTCCTCATGATGGTATTCTCAGCTTCCACCCAGCTGCGAAAAACCGAATGATGAGTTAGCTCGGCAGAAAAAGATGAAAGAAGATAGAAAAATACCAAGGAAGAAACTTACCCCTTTTCTCGTGTTCAGCGAGAAGTGCATTATGTTTTGCGCGCAGCATCTTGTGAGTATCAAGGAGACGCTGAAACTCAGCGCTCCGGCGGTTGGTGGTCACCTGAAAAGAGTATCAAAAGATAGCTTAGTCCTGTGCATATTCGAAGTGTACAAAATCCGGGCCAAGTGGAACTTAACCCGGCTCTAGGTGTGTGCATATTCGAAGTGTACAAAATCCGGGCCAAGTGGAACTTAACGCGGCTCTAGGTGTGTGCATATTTGAAATGTACAAAATCCAGGCCAAGTGGAACTTAACCCGGCTCTAGGTGTGCATATTCGAAGTGTACAAGATCCGGGCCAAGTGGAACTAAACCCGGCTCTAGGTGTGTGCATATTCGAAGTGTACAAGATCTGGGCCAAGTGGAACTTAACCTTGCTCTAGGTGTGTGCACATTCGAAGTGATTAAGGCGCTACGTGAATTCTCTAAGGAGCATCTGGCCGAGTAACAAGTTACTCGCCCGGAGGCTCGGGGACTAATGGCTATATCAATAATATCTACAACATGCTAAGGAAAAGACGAAGTAACATACCTCCATCATCTGACCCGCAAGGTTAATGGCCTTGGCGGCAGTATTCATCTGTGCAGAAAATTCGGTGGGACCGAACTTCTCCGGGAGATCGTCGTTGTAGACGAACTCCGCCTTGTTCCAGTTATTTACAAACTCGATCAAGGTTGGAGGGTATCGTTCGCCGCTAAGCATGTGTGGCGCCACTAAACCCTTGGCATGCGCCTCCCTCCTCTCAACTTGGGCAAGGGCCGGGCTGGTGTGCAAAACAAGTTGCGCATCAGCTGGCTCAGCAGGGGCGTCCTTCGGTGGTGGAGTTTTCTTCGGAAGCATGGACGCAAGTGTGCGCTATCCAGCCTCGATGGACGCTGCCCTAGTAGCGTCAGGTGCTTTCTTGACCTTGGGCTGCTGCTGAGAGGTTGAGGTTGCTGCAGCGGATTTGCCCTTGGGAGCTGCCTTGGCGCTTGCCTTGGTGCTGCTGGTATCTTCTCACCGAGCCTTAGAAGACTCGGACGAGGTAGAGGGGCTTGGTGCTGCTGCTATTGCTTTTGCTGCTGGTGCTAGGGTTGGTGTTGGTACTGGTGCTGGTTTCTGCTTCAGCGGAGGTGCTGAGGGAACCTCGGTGGTAGTTGGTTGCGGCGAAGCCGAAGTGGTGGTTGTTGCCTCGGCAGAGCCAGTCTCCCCCGCTCCGAGGTTACCCTCTGGAATGGGGCTCAACGGGCGTGAATCATCGCCACGAGGAGGAGAAGGGCTGTGTCGGAGCAGCGATGCAATGCCGGATCCGCTCTGTGGGACCTCCACCGCGGCCCTGCCGAATCAAATAATGTATGATGAGAAACTATAATAAAGGAGGAACAAGTGAATGGCAAAGAGAGAAGAGGCTTACTCATCCGAGGTCAGGGGCTCTTTGGGCTTCCGAGCCCTCCGGGCCGTGGCCTTGGTTGGAGGTTTGGTGGCAGTTTTGTCCCCGGCCTTCTTCCGCCTTTTAGCCGGCTGAGAAGGTCCGGAGGAGGACACAGAGGCAGCTCCCCTTTTCTTCTTCAGCGCCACCGGTACAGGATCACCCACGGCAAGGGGAGGGTCTTCATGGATCTGCCCACCGGGGTTAGCTGATGCCAGAAAAGCATAATAAAGGGGGACAACGTCAAATGCTTCCATCACCTCAACATCTGAATCATCTTCATCGTCGGGCCAATCTCTAATAGAAGAGAGTTTATCGGTGGGTCGTTTCGTCGCATCCGCCATCAGAAGGAACATCTCCTGATCCGGTTCCTCCTCGTCCGAGGTATCCCGGTCAGGCGCCCATTTGAGGGAAGGCTCGGTGCCCTCCTCGATGGTTTGCTGAAGAAACATCTAAGGGAAAGAAAAGGCAACAGGATTAAAACCTACAACAAATGACTGACATAAGATTTAACACGGAAAAAGTTTAGGGCACAAGACTTACCGAAGGAGGAATCCTATCTCGGCAAAAATGTGGGAGGTGAAGAGGGCCTTGACCCAGCGGTAGATCTCTGTGTTGCTCAACTCAAAAGACGAGGTCTGGTTGGGGTCACGGCCCCAGCTCATGTGACACACTTTATGTGTGCATTTCTGGAGGGGGAGATCCGGTTGCGGACGAATGTGATCATGGCGTCTTCGTTGCACAATCCGAGATCCTTTAGCTCCTTGAATCTCTTGTTGACCTGGTTCGCCAAAACTGTGCTCTTCTTGGGGATAACATCCCACAAATCCGGGTTAGGAGGACCCAGAGTATAGGGACGCAGCTGGATCAGATCTTCAGTGGTGCTGTTCCGGACATAGAAGAAAGTCCGGGCCCATCCCTTGCAAGAGTCCAGCCTAGTGACTCGGGGGAAGACGGACAGCTTCCGGGGACAGATTGACGCAACACCGAACTGCGTGAGCTGTTTGTCCTTCGGATCTAGATCTACATTTGGAATCATGTTCCGGCGAAGGACAAAGAACCGGATCCAGAGCTCCTTCGTGGTCCACAGTCTAGCATAACCCTCGATGGTGGAGGCAAATGCGGAGAGAGAGGTGATGGCGTTAGCCAGAAGATGGTGCGGCTGGAGCTCATATGTGTTTAGCCAGTCATGGAAAAAATCGCTAACTGGCAGACCAAACCCCCGCTGGAAGTGTGATAGGAACACAACATACTCACCCGGGTTAGGTGAGGGGGCAAGTTCGGCGGAAGCCAGGCGCGCGGCGACGCCCTCCGGGATGCGCCTGGTGCGGTAAAGCCAATCCAGGTCATCCTGACAGACCCAAGATCCGGCCCACGCGCCACGGTCGGCGTGCGCCGCGTCTTCTTCCATCTCCTGCTCGGCGACGGTGAGTTCCTCCTTAGTCATTTCGAGGTCGCTCTCCTCACCTGCGCTAGCGGCGGAGGGAGGCAGCGGCCTAGACTGGCGGGGACCCGTGGCGGAGGAGATGTGCGGAGGTGGCGGCGGCGCTGGAGCGCGTGGAAGCAGTACGGCGGCGGCGCTACTGCACGGATGCGGTGGCGGCAGCGCTGTCGACGGAGAAGAAGAGGAAAAAGGCAGAGGCAGAGGGGCGCGGGAGCGGGGAAATGACCCAAGGGGTGCGCCCCTCCCCTATTTAACCACTCCCGTAAGGGGGTAGTGGGATCGCGTTTTGCAGGCGAGCCACACAGTGTGGCCGTGTATGGTCCGGATCAGCCAATCAGCGATGAGCCACACGAAGGTCCACAGGGTGCAGCGGATCCCATGACGTGACATTATGATACAGTTAACGAGGAGGCAGGCGTGACGTGACGTGACGTTTGCCACAGTAACTCCTGACAATTACTGTGGTGGTTACTATAGCAGGCCCTTAAAATGAGGCAACGTTATGATTAGCCTCCACGTGGGGAAGCGTACGAGAGAATGAAGAATGACCCGGATGAGCACGAGGTAACCCGGCCAGCAAGTAAAAACTTGGAATGTGCCAAGGGAAAATAAACCTATGAAATCCGAATTAGGAGGTAACTCGGAGAAGGAGCAAGAAGCTCAGTAAAATTGAACCTGCTGTGGCCTTAGCGGCTTAGGCAGCCAAGACCGCACCAGCTTCGGGGACTAATGTTGGGGGGATACCCCCGGGTAGGGTCACGCCGGGGTATAACGGCCTAGTTAGCCGAGATACGGCAAGGTCAAAGCAAGTGATGGCCGAGTCACCTCAAGGCAGGCCGGATCACGGAGTAACCCGGACCAGGGGACATCCACCTAACTTGGTCTCAACCGATTTAAGCCGTATGTCGGTAAGATATATCTAACTTGTATGCAGGAATAGGTGTGGCCGGATCAACCTTGTGGGATCCGGGTTATATCAAGCTTGTAAGATAAGGAAGGTATCTCGCTGGTCAAAGATGACCACTGTACGCAGAGCATGAGCGAGGCGGATAGAGGCAGGACCACCGAGGCGTGGCCGACAAAGGTGACGAAGCCTATGTCGGATGACGCAGGTGCCACAGAGGCTCACGTAGCCTTTGCATGGATGACGCGGGGGAAAAGAGACCTGGTCGGCTTACTATTTTGGGAGGAGGCATATTCCATGGAATATGCCTCCACGTATGCCCTAAGTGGACCTAGCCACCCCTATATAAGGAGGGCTAGGGCCTCTGTAGAAGGGGTTGGTCTTGACTGGGTTGAGCTCTAGTGTGTTGCAATTGACTAGTCAGTTCCTGAGGGCTAGCTAGTGGAGAGAGTAAGAGAATCCCTTCTTCCTCCTCTCTCCAATACAGCTCAAGGAGCAATTGTAATCGGTGAAGGAGAATCAAATACAAAGCTTCTGCGTGTGCAATCACCACACTATCCCTCCCTGGATTCCCCTAGTGCATTTAGTCCCCACATTTAGCCTATCCATGGCATCTGCCGTGACACCACCACGACATCTAGTGAACTATGGATCCCGGTCCTTGTCTTTTACATTCAATCTACAAACTGTTTACTTCTTTGTGTTTACTTTCTGCAAACTTTTACTTCTTTCCATTCGATACATTTAATCCTTTGTTTTCCGCAAAACACGGTGAGATTGACAACCTCATCGCAAGTTGGGGATAAAGTTCTGTGGTTGTGTTGTGCAGGTCTCCACGTTGCTACTAGCACCGGTAGTGCGCCCTGCCAAAGCTCAGCTAGTAACACCTTTGGGGTGTTTCCTTGCTCCTACTGGTTCGACTAAACCTTGGTTTCTTAACTGAGGGAAACTTGTTGCTGTGCTCATCATACCTTCCTCTTGGGGTTCCCAACGAGCTCTACATCAACCACACATCAGCACTTTTCTGGGCGTCGTGCATTGAGCCATCACATACCAGAAAATTCGCTTAACAACATCCTGACAAACTTCAGTAGGCTAAGAGAGAAACTAACCACACCTTATTCATTGCAAAGGAAATATCTGATCGAGTAACGACCAAATACTACAATCCCCCAATAATGCTATAGTACTAAAAAGAATCATTAGTACCAGGTAGGGATACAAGTGTCACGTGCCAACCTCTTTGACATGACCAAAGGAATGGGAGAGGGATTACAATTCTCCATATTGACTCTATGAAGAAGATTAAGCGCATAATTTTATAGAGTCAATGGGATGCCCCTGAATTGTAAGATTCTTCCAGTCCAAGAAAATAATCTAGCTTACCCATGTCCTAAATAGGAAAAGTATCGAGAAGTGAATGCACTAGACGATCAACAACCTCCAAAGTAGAGCCAACAATGACGATATCATCAACATAGACCAATACATAGATCTAAACACCATCTCGAGAAAAGATGAATAACGATGTATCAGCCTTGGACAAAGTGAAACCAAGTTGATGAAGAAGTTGATTCAAACATGTGTACCATGCATGTGGTGACTGCTTCAGACCATAAATAGATAGCTGAAGCTTGCAAACATGCGAGGGATATTTAGCATCCTCAAAATGTGGTGGTCGGTGCATATAGACATCTTCTATCAAGAAACCATGAAGAAATGCATTACTGACATCAATTTGTTGAATACTCCAGCCATGAGAAACTACAAGTGACAAACTAAAATTTTCACATAGTCAATCCCATGTTGTTGAGTAAAACCGCGAGCTACCAAATGAGCATTGTGTTTATCAATCGAGCCATTTGGACAATGCTTGGTTTTGAAAATCCACTTTCTACCAACAATGTTAACACTAGGTAGTCAAGGAACCAAGGCCCATGTCTTGGTCTGAGAGAGAGCGGCAAACTCTACGGTCATGGTTGCACGCCACTCTGGTTCATGCAACACCTCTCGATGAGATAAGCGCAACAAAGAACACATGTCCTCATGGATCATATCAAATGGTCCCATTAGTATACACTTTCTCCTTCCTCGTGTGATCTCGCTATCACATCACCATGGTGTGTGTCAAATCAGTGATAGTAGGAGAAGGGTCATCCAGAGGTACCGTGGCCGAGACAGCGACATGAGGCGGTATGGGATACCCTAGCGCTGGATAATCTAGATGCTCCAGCAGTGACACGACCAGCGGCCCATGGGCTGAATCAGAAGATGTCGGACCAGAAGAGGTCTTGTAGGACAACGAGCCTTTCATGGACAAGCCATGCACGTCGATCGGTTGGGAGGTGTAGTGTTGATCGGTCTGACATGGGTATAGCCTATCAGGTACCCACTGTTATTATACTTGGTTCGACCCAACTAGAGGCCAACATGATGGTTTACTAGGACCACGAAGACCAAGATAAGTTGGCAGCTATGGAGCATCAAAAGCCCAAATTCCTGGCACGGTGAGGAAGAACAAGCCCAAGATTAGGAAACTCTAGGGTTCGTCTCTAACCTGTAACCGACTTGGTCACGGTACCTGGTACCTAGCCTTCCATATAAAGGCTAGGAGGGGCCTCCGGGAAGGACTCTCCAACTCATGCATAATCTGCTCTAGGAAGCTCCAATCTACACCACCATAGCCACTTAGATGACATTGTAATCTCCATAAATAATCAAGAATAGATAAGAAGGAGTAGGGTATTACCCTCTAGGGGCCTGAACCTGGGTAAAACTCGCCTTATCCCTTGTTTGTTAGCCGACGAATCTACGTACGCACATTTTTCCCCTAAACCCAAGTCCATCATCCATGGGCATTGTCATGGATACCCCATGTCAATTGGTGTCGTCTGAGGGAAATCTGTGCGTTGGAGTCACGCATTCAGTGGATCCGACCTTGGCGATCTGTGGCTCACCGATTTCCGAGGAACATATCTACTTAGGTTCCCTCAAGTTCACCCCGCACTCACGGCCTCTCGCACCACCTCTGACTCCCTCCACGAGGAGATGGATCTGATGTTTGGAGGTTTGCGCTTCTACACCAATACGGTGGGCACCCTTCGTCTCCCAGACCTGATATGTTCACTCCAGCAAAGTCGACATCACCATTGACCACTATGGTGCCCTCCTTGCCATCTTGCGTCATCTCCTCTACCGAGCCGAAATCGATCCCGACATCAATCTTCTGTGTCGACTGCGACGCCTACCATGCCACGGGTCCGACCAACTTTACCAGGCATCATGATGGCAGCTCCGTCAATCACGAGAGTTGGACCAGAGTTGGCAATGGGAATGGAGAAGCAGCCAACCGGACCGCCTTCAACATCCCTCCAGAGGCCTGGAACAAGGCAAATGAGGCCTTAAGAGGTTCAACCCCTATGACGGCAGATGCGACGTGGGAGGGGCTGATGTCCTACCACACCCTCCTTCACCAAGAACATACACGCCGACTGCAGCACATGTGGGACTCGATGAGCGCAAGCGGCGTGCTAATGTATTGAGTGAGGGGCAGCGACAGATGTACACTCTCCACTCTTCCTCGTCAAGGCACACCAACGTGGACGGGGCACCAAAGTGATGATCTCGGCTACGATGTCTCCCAAAATACAATAGGCTTGGGGTTATCCAAAATCCTTGACTCATCCTTCATGATGGTGGACACGGTGGGCGACATGGTGGCCAAGATGCCACAAGGTGCCCTAATCATGGCTACTATGTACATGTTGTATAAACAGCCTCTAGAGAACGATCCTTAGGCAGATCTTCATCGATCAACCATCGCCGACCTAGGCTCGATGGGAAGCGAAGCAGTGAAAAGACATCATGCCGTGATGATTTGACCACTCGCCTCGACGAGGCGACAACTCGCCACTTCACTACAACAATCCACGATGAGAGCCACGAGCACGAGGATCATGCGACTATGACGTCCGCAACAACATCACGCAATGCAAAGTCAACAGATCCCGCGCGAAGCATGCTAATCACGAGTCCCTCGACTCCGAGAAGATGTCGAGCGTGCGGTGTAAGCTGCTTCAGCTACTGCATCCGCCTGACCCAGATGCCGAAGGGTCTCAAGCTTCCCTCTGACACCCCAAGTACGATAGGCTCCAAGAGCCAAAAGCTTGGCCGGAGGACTACCTAATACTAGTATGCCATGAAGGTTCAAAAACTACTGCCATGTAGTGCCTACATCTACGGCTGAAAGGCTCTGCGCGTGCTTGGCTAAAGAGCTAGCCCACAAAGTCGATTAGAAACTAGGATGACCTGGTCCATAGCTTCGTCTAGAACTTCCAGGCTACTTACAAACGATCAGTGTTCATCAAAAAACTACAGGCGTGCACGCAAAGATCGAACAAGTCAATACACTCATACATCCAGCGATGGACCACCCCGAAAAACGCCGCAGAAGACATCTCTGAGAAGAGGGCAATCGACACCTTCAACTGTGGCCTACGCAAGCGAGAGATCAAGGATGAGCTAGGTTGCATCAAACTAAAGACCATCGATCACCTGATGGATATATCCAAATGATGGGCGGATGATGCAAACTCTCTGCGTAGCAACCACGCACGCTTGTTAGACGATGATAATGCAGCTAGGTCACGTAATTTTTCCAGCCCAACAAATCTGATATCTTGGATCACAACCCAACTCATCCCGTCCAACTCTAGGCTATCAAGGTTGGAATTTTTTTCTCCCCATCTGACCCGTGAAATGTTTCCCTGACACGGCGCACAGGAAAAGGGAAGGATGACGCATACAGTCTCAACATGGCCTAGGACTAAGCGAACGACCAGAAACACGTATAGAGGGTTGTTTGAGCTTTGGGTCGAGGCTCGGGATCAACCACATCCCTCTCTGGAGTTTCCACGCCTGGATCCATTCCAGAGAAAACGAACGAGGCCTGATATGTTTTGTAAGTTCCCTCGTCAATTTGTATCGGTTTGGCCATATGAGTTTATTTATAAAATGAGGTGGAAGGCCGTTTCAACTAGGCTAAGAGGTTTTAAGTTATTCAAACCCGAAGACAATTTGGAAACTCTAAAAGAATGTAAGGAAATTTGGAGTGACATTTCACAAATTTCACCAATCGTTTTCTGGTGCACAAATCGAAATTTCCAATATGCACCTTTTTCCTGCAGAACTAATCCTGGCCGTTGATCCACGATCCAGCGGCGCTACAAGCAATAGTGGGACGCAGGATACGAGTCCTTGTTCCTCCCATCTTCTTCGGCTCTTCCTCCTCTCGTCTCTTCCTCCCTCCCGGATCCCCTTCGTTCTGCCAATTTTAGAAAATTTTGGTAGGTGTGCAAGAGATTGCTAGTGTGCTCAACCGGGAGGATCAGTTGCGGGACACAGGAGATGATCACACGAGCAAAGCTGGTGGAACAGCTGAGGGAACACCAGATCCGGTCGGCGAAGTCCTACTCGGCGGCCCTCGCCGTCTTCTCTCCCAACCCCCACATCTCCTCCAGGTTAGGTTCCCCTCTTTCTTGGTTCCTTCTTTACGCTAACATCTGATGCGACGCTCTTCGAATTTCACGCGGTTTGGACTTTGGTTTCAATTGAATGGCCCTTGTGGGTGTATATTCGATTAAGCTTAAAGATTGGTCCGGTTCGGCGTGGTATATATTGCAGGCCATGCTGTATATTTTGCTTCCTTGATTATAGGGATCTTAGCTGATCTGTATAGCTCATGGTGGCATTTTATTTCTTGGTTAGTTCCTACCGGTGACGACCTATAGGGATTTTAGTTACCTTTATCATTATTATTTGGGAATTATACGATATGGCTGCTAGCAGATGTAAGTTGGCTGGATGAAGATCACGTTTTATGCCAATTGGAGGTAAAAACGTTCAGTTGGTGGCATACTAGCATACAGAATGTTGGGATTTGAGGTTGTGCAAAGATCTGCTTTGGGTACCAGTGTTATTGGAAAGGGTGGGCATTGACTGTACATTAGGTAAGCTGGATGCACCTGCAGCGCTATATAGCTTAATATGACACTTTTTTACGCTTATCAAGACAATAGCAAAGCTACTGACCTTAGTTAGCGACTTTGTTTGGATGAATCTCGTGAATCACATTGATTGCTTGAGGTGAAGCTCTCTCAATGTATAGTTGATGAAATATAAACAGACACACTATTGAATACGCATATTTTCTGTAGGGGTTATATTGTTGGCTTAATTGGATTTATGCCACTACAACTCTCTCATACCTCTAGCTATGCCATTTTCTTTGCTTAAGAGAATAACGGTTAAAGAGATTGGTGTATTCCGACCATACTGCCCTCGTGGCCTTGTGCTAAATTTGGGTAGCACTTTTAGGACCGGCGGACGCCAAAAGAAAATAGAAATCAAATTTTAGACGAATATTTGTACTGCCCAAAAGAATCTGAAAAACTTATAGAAAATCAAGCACATCCAATACAAGACTACTATGCCATTTTTAGCTAATTCTGGGCACATACAAATCGGTAGAGGAGAGGATGGTTGCTGGAGTTGCTCCGTGTAGCACATCGTATACAACAGCAATCATAGAACTAGGAGTAAAAAACAGGAAAGAAAAAGTATTAGATCAAAGCAGCCGGGAGCTGGCCGCTGGTTGAGTGGGTTGGAAGCTAGGTGCAAAGTGGAGGTCGTCGGAGATCAAAGCAGCCGGGAGCTGGCCGGTAGCCGCCGCCGCCTCCACCCGCGCCCACCTCCAGCTAGGGTTCATACGAGTCAGGTCAGGGTGTGAGGAACTGGTTTGTGTGAGCAGGGTCGAGTGGGTAATCGAGTCAATTGACCGAGAGATAGATGAACAAATACCCGTATAAAGGTACATATTGGTGTATATGGGCAGTGTATAGATTGGTATTGGACAAAATGGCACAATTATAGGTATGTGAGAGTTGCAATGGCATATATCCAACTTCGTTTTCTGTAATGGCATTTTGCCCTCACGAAAATTGCAGTGGCATAAATCCAGTTAACCATATATTGTTTGTGAGTTTTTTCAGTTGCTGAGTCAGCAACTTCTACGTGTGGATAAATTGAGTGCCTTCACTACCGTGACTATATTAGTAAAACTTTGCACCTTCTGTGTTGGGCCCATCTATATACAGGACACCTGACCTAGGTCAAGGTTTGGCCTAAAACACCAGTTGTCCTCTCTTGACTGCTAATAGTCCTTGAATCTAGAGACTTTCCTGGCTCTTCATACCTTCGGACCTTCAGGTTGACTTTTGAATATATAAGGTGGAGATCACTCAACCTTCTTTGTTAAAAAAAGATACTTCCTCTGTTCACTATTATAAGACCTTTTAGATATTTCAATATGGGCTAGGTACGAACCGTAGTGAGTGAAGCTATACAGTGAAATACGTTTAGATGCATACATTTTCCAAAAATCCTAGAACATCTTATAATAGTGAACGGAGGAAGTATATCATTCAACCCATGTTTTAAGTATGTCTGATTATATGGGCATCTACTTAGTGTCTGCAGGGCATTCCACAGTCCCCTCTGCCAGCTGAAGACCTAGATGACAACCACATTACTTTTCCCCTGTCTAATTGACAGATGGAATAAAGCGATAAACATCACATAGTACTTGTTTAGGGGCTGCCCAAAAGAAGTCATAATTTGACCTAAGCAGGAATGTGATACAGATATCAATGCAATGTTTTGCAAGAAGCACATGACAAGGCTTTTTGTATAATGTTCAAAAATCAGAAATACAGCTCTTGAATTCGGGGTTTAGTCTGGAGGGGTCATAACTCATAAAGTTAAAGGCTCATACCTAGGCTTAATCTTGATGGCCATTTATTTCCCTGCCTATTCTCCGAAAGAAATGCAAGTGGTGAATTTGAAGTTGGCATTAGAAGGAACTTGCAGTGCACCATTTTATAAGAGGGAGGGAAGGTGTCTGTTCCTGTTACCTGTGACAACCTGTTTGCTTTGGCAGAATGAGACTTTGCTGGTGGACCTCACTCCTGTTGCAGAGACACGTAGCTGTAGAAATAGTGCTCCTTTCCATTTCAGAAGTTGCCACGAGTTGAGGTTACTGCAAGGGTGGGAAGTTGATAATTGGCATGACTACGAATGCTAGTGTTTAGTATGGCGCAAGTTCACCAGCAATCTAGCTGGATAGCAGCCATGGCACCATGTAAAGACCACAAGTTTAGATACTGCAAGAACCACTATGAGTGTTCAAGTATGGTTCCAACTCAATCCGTGGAGCACATTAGTTTTGTCGGCATGGTTGGAGCACCCCTAACTCTCTCAGAATCACCATCGTATTTACACATGGGCCACTAGTGAGCACCTTGTAATGTATGTCTAGTGAATGGAACACACTACACTTTTATGCTTTGAGATTAGGAACAAGCGCTCTAATGTTTACGCTTTTACTGACAGTTAATAGGTATACTAGAACAAACAGAGGTTGTCATCTTTCATGTGGATAACTGATAATTACAACTGAAGGGAATAAGCATGCTTTGTTGTGTTAGCATGAAAGAAGCCTTTAGTTAGTAAATAAAAAGAGGGTCAATAATTTTATGAAATGTTTATTTCTCAATTCTGTTTCCCCCCACTAGGTTTGAGATGGTTTAATCTCCTATAGAGTTATAAAATTTTAAACCATGCTGCCTAAAAAGCTCAACACAAATTTCATAACCTGGAAATTGTTTAAGTTATGTCCATACATAACAACGTGATACAAAAATTATGAGTATAGAAGGTAACTATGCAGCAGTCATCACAAATTTTATACTCGGAATGTTGCTGCATTCCTGCATGTCTCTTCAACAGAAAATTGGAAGCTTCGACTCATTCTAACTTCACAATTTACACACCCCTCAGAAAAAATATATTAGTGCCAACTTAGGAACATTATCTCAGCAGTAGCTTCAAATGGTTACACTTTAGTATTGAATTACATATGTTTGTGCCTTTGGTGCAAGTAAATTCAATGTGCATTATAGATCAATATTTGTATACACTTGAATTGGAATCACTAAGGGTGTGTTTGGTAGCTCGGTCCAACCCAGAAAATCTGACCTCAGCCCACTTTTAGGTGTTTCTTAGCCCGGTTTTACTCCCTCGGCACTGCCCACCTCGCACAGAAACGCCTCCTCAGCCCTGCCCGGTTGTGAAGCTGAAAACAAGCTTCGCATGTGGGCAGGGCTGAGCTCGCCCGAAACATCCACCCCGTGCCCCCGCACCTCGACCGAATCAACAGGGGTCAATTTGCCCCACCCCATCCCCCCCCCCCCCCCCCCCCCCCCCCCCCCCCCCCCCCCCCCCCCCCCCCCCCCGGGGGGAACCAGGAGCCGACCTGCCCCTCGACCTCCAGGCACGCGCCTCCTTGCCGAGGGCCGCCTCCTCCTCGACAAGGGCTGCCGCCGCCAGGCCCACCACGACCAGCATCCTCGCATCGCCTCCCCATTTTCCATATCGCAGCGGACAATTTTTCCCATCGAGAAGGACGCGACCCAGCGCCGCCATGACCAGCCCAGCTCGTCTCACCCACGCAGCCGGAGCTCGCCAGCACCCGCCAGGCCAGCCACGGCCAGCCCTGCATCTCCGCCGAAGCTCCACGGCCGGAGCGCGCCGGCGCCCGCCAGGCCATCCACAGACAGCCCCGCGTCTCCGCCGAAGCTCCCCGGCCGGAGCTCGCCGGCGCCCGCCAGGCCAGCCATGGACAGCCCCGCGTCTCCGCCGGAGCTCGCCGGCGCCCGCCATGGACAGCCCCACGTCTCCACCGGAGCTCCCCGGCCGGAGCTCGCCGGCGCAGGGATCCAATTGCTTTTTTATTTATGAATATAGGGACCCGATTGCTTTTTATTTGTGTACACAGGGACTTGATTGTTTTTATTCGTGTATATAGAGACCCGATTGCATTTCATTTGTGTATTCAGGGGCTTTTGTGTATATTTTAGACCTCCTCAGTATATCTCAACACATACAACCCAGTAAACAACGGATGGATTCAGAATTTCTCAGTAGACACGTGCTACCAAACACATGCCAAAATCTCAACTCAAACATGTTGAAGTCAGCTTGGCTCAACAGAGATATTGATTCTCAGGTGGCCCGGGCTACCAAACACACCCTAACCTTCCTATTCCAATCGTTCACCAAAGTTAAAACTAACATATGAATTTTGAGTATGTCCGACAAAATACTGTACTGATCGGCACATAGTCAATTGGATCCACAAATGGTCATTTCACAAACATCTCAGAAAGTACATCGAGTTTGAAGTTAGTCTCCGCAGATTCACAGCACACTCCCTGCTAGTACTTTGTTCTTTTAGAATTCTTGAGAACTTGTTCCCTGTGTTGCTCCTGCAGCCGTAGCCCGGTCTTGAGTTCTCTTGAGCTTTGGTGTGGCTGCCAGTGAGTGCTCGTTGCACTCCAGGCCTCGATCCTTTGGTCCCGTGCTGTGCTAGTTCTAGGTTAGCTTGGGATCCATTGTTTTCTGGTCATTTGGTGAGGACGGCCGTGTATTCCTTTCTTTTTCTCTTATTTCTTTATTTTTTCTTCTGTAAAACTTTGTACTTTGGTCGTTTGTGCTAACTTAGCACTTAATGAAAATGACGCACTCTCAGGTGTGTCCTAGAGCAAAAGAAGAGTTGTTGTACATGTGCTTTTCACACACCATTTTGGGCCTTTTGTGCATTTGCGCAGCATATACCCCTGTTTATAATGGGCAAGATATTGAAACCGGGTATTGACCTCATTGAGAATAGTTATATACCAGAAGTCAGCCTGCATGGATTAAGCTAAGAGAACAAGTGATTTTAAAATTGTGCTTTGCTGAACCTGTGATGTATGAATTGTGATCTATTACCTATCTGTGGAATGAAAACACCTTTATTTACTTGGTGTCATGGGTGGTATGTGCGCACCAATTAGGCGCTGGGATTTACCGAATCGATGCCTATCTCTCAATAAATCATTCTAAATTCCTCCCAGCAACATTATTTACGTTTTCATACATGGATCTTTCACTGCCTATTGCATTATAGACATCTCATTTGGTGTACAACATGATTAGGCCTTCTGTCTTGCTTTCCAATTAATTATATAATTTTAGACGAAGAAATGAAACAATATGCTGCTTTTATTAATAATGATTGTATTTGAATTAATCACTAGAAAAGAGGGAGTTTCATTTTATCATTTCATCCCTTGTATCCTAAGTTGAACAATGAGAAGTGCCAGATCATGCCAAGTTTGTAATAATATCTGAACTTGGCTCATGGTAGGATGAAGGATTCAGAGAAGCATCCAGAAAGTAGCGTAGTTCATATAATTGAGTCTGGGATATGCAATTTGCAAATCCTAGATGATTTCGAAGTCCAGGTTAGCATGTAGAGAGTAGTATAGTTGGTGAAAATGCACTCTATGTATCTGCATATCTTAAATCCTAATAACTGATTTTTGGATGCAAACTAGCTTAAAGTAACTAAGTAAGTATTATTATTGATGCAGTATGCTCTAGGTATTTGCAATTCTGAAACTAGCTCATTCGCATTTTGGTTAGTATAAAAATTCCCCTTACGGTTATCCTGTTTGTGCTTTAATTAGTCGGACATCAGCGTACTAGCTGATTGCTATTTGATTCAGTTTTACTTATACCCGTTTTCTACTTTCATTCAGGCGGGATCTGAAGGTTGCCCTCCTCTATGCGGTGTTGTTTTGTTTTCTCATGGTGTCATGCTATGTTGCGCTTTACCTGAAATGGTTCAAGCTGTCATCCCTGTTTGTCTTTTTTGGAATTCTTCTTCCAATAGGTCTGAAAATCTCTAGGCATAGAAGGCTTAAAAGGAAAAGAGAGAGAAGACTGTTGTTGCCTTTGTCTATGTGAATATCTTTCTGGTACCTTGTAACATTTTAGTAAAATGGCCCAACTACAAAGAGGAAAAATCCTGCTCGGAAATGTTGTATCTCTTAGTACATGTTCTGCTTTTGTGCATGCGCATACATCAAGTCTCAGTTCTGCCCTCTTTTCAAACTTCTGTCTTTGCAAGGTAATCCTATCTTTAGAAATTTATGAAAGCAAATCTTGGCAGATCTTGGCCAGCTTATGGTATGCATTTGCTCGTGGATGCAATCATGTTAAATACCTGGTCGATTATCGTGTCACTTGGTTCAGTGTGCTAAGTGAGCCACTTTACCCATTTTCAGCATGCCAAGTGCGAATATGATCGCCGCACATCGTTTCATTTCAGGCTTCCAGCTTCTAGGCTTCTCCCAGGGCATCTCCAAAGTCAAATCAAATCCGAATGTTGTCGTTTTATTTTCTTTCCTTCTTTATATTTCTGCTGTCGGCACATCACCCACTGCACGTGCACACTCTGAACTTTGAGCTACTTCTCCTTTCCGTTACATTACACATTGTTTCAGCACAGCCCATCCTGCTTGCAGGCTGCGTTTGCTGAGCCTGGACCCTGGAGGGCCTGGGAAATGCATCTTCAGGATAACTTATGTTAGCTGCACACAGACCAGAAAACAGTGCAGCTCGTGTAAAAAATGATGCAGTTCAGACGTACTGATGTCTGATGACGCTTCTGGGCATAGTTTTAAAATCTTGTTACAGGACCAGCAACACTGTAACAAGACTGGACTGTGGAACTGGCTACAGTATTACTACTATTACGCGTTGCCCGAATCATATCCGCCGTTTCACCGACGCTGAGATCCCAAACCAGAATCTCCATCACGATCCCAAATCTACTCAGCCCCCTCCGTTATGTCCATCTTCCTGTGCCATTCTTACCACAAGGGGCAGAGCGTTTGTCGTCTACCGCAGGAATCATCTTTCTAAGTATTCTCTATCTCGCTCGCAGTCGCGGATAGGTGGAGCACTGGGTTGGATTCCACTCCAGCACGAATGCTGGATAATCATGACGGTTTCGGACCAGACAAGATCGCACAGGAGAAAATGCCCAAACCACTATAAATTCTGGCACATGCATGCCTACACAATTCGCCATCTTCGTCGAGTGCTTCCGTATTTTGACTGACCTCCTTCATTCTGTGCCCTAGTAGTGGTCAAGTAGCCTGCCTATCATACCATCTACGCATGTGTATCGCTAAGTAGCTTTGCGCACCCGGTCGCCACGCTTTTCTTTCTTAACGGAACCACTGGAAACTTGTCTCCTGTACCAGTGCCAGTAGTGGCTCCTGCGTTCAGTGGGCAACAATGTGTCCACTCACAGTGTACATGCCCAAAGTGGGCCGAAAAGCCACATACTAGTACTATATGGGTTTGTAGCACCATTTCATCTTTTACCAGAAAGGGCTGCACTGCACCTCGTAGCAAGCTAGCTAGCCACAGGGCTTTGCACGAGCGCCTCTCCTAGGATGGGTACCTACCAGGGCGATTAGCATGCAGCAACAGCAAACTACATCCGTGTGTCGTTGACCACTAGCTAGACTTGGCATCATCTGCATGCCGAGTAGTAGTAGTACAACTCCTACCTTTCTTACCGATAGAAAATCGTGTAGTGCCAACGTGCGTTTCGCTGTCGCTCAAGAGCCCCTGCATCTGCGTCTTCTTCATCAGGTACCTAGCTAGCTAGCTATTGTATAGCTTTCTACGCGGCAAAATGGGCCAAAAGCGAGAGCATTTTATGTTCGTGTCGCACGGCGGCACGGGTGCCCAGTGAGACGGTACGCTGCGTCGGGACCAAAGGGGCCGTGACAAGTGCCTCCACCAAATGATGGCTCGTCCATTTTCAGCCCCGATGCAAGCGAGCAGGCCGCACCGAGACGTACACTTGAAGATCAGCGTGCACTCAGCGGCAGCAGCTCGATTATCGGCTACCCTTTTTCTCCTAACCTGGCCAGTTCCTGGCTTGGGCACGTTTAATTAATCCGACGCCAAGCTCATCGAGTTGCCCTTTGATCTTAACACCCGGTTTGTCTGTCGAGCGGTCGACACATCCTTGTGCACTCGCCTTCTTGTTTTTTTTAGGTAGTAAAAGTAGAGTCTAACGTTACATATATATATGTATGGCGAGGCCCTCCTTTTTCTTCGCCCCGCATCATCTTTTTGTTCTTGCACGTTCGTGAATCATGGTGTCGAGGATCATCAGAACATCTTTCCCGATCGACACTTGCTGTTTGCATTTTTTTCTTGCTTCCACTTTTTAACCTGCTGGCAGAGGGTTCTGCCGACATGTCTTCTAGGCAAAGTGAGGTCAGATCATCGACTAATCCAACAGTATTCTATATACGTATGACATATCGTTGCGCGCTATGTTACTTTCAGAGATCAGGAAAAGCAGATCGGCTAGAACAACAGGCTAAGGTAACCGAACATTGGTTACTGAATTATGTTGTCAGAAACAGTATCGATCGCACAGTGCTTCGCGGTGGTTGTTGTCTTGTTCCTTTTGACGTGCTATAAAATCGACCAGCCGGGGATAAATAATACTGTTGCAACTTGCAAGGACCGACGACTCATGAGTAGCGGGGATATGGGCTGGGGTCATAACAACGACTGCATTATGCAAAGGTGAAGCCCATGCAAGGGCATGCATCATGCGTATGCATCTTTTTTCCTAGTCAAAGGCTTTTTCTCGGCCGTCCTACGCATGGCACTGTGCGAGCTTTCTGGATGCATGGCCATGCTCGTACGAGGGACGTAATCATGCTGCACGGCCATGCCATCCCTGGGTTGCAAAAGGAGGAAAGGTACCAAAAGAAACGGCTAAAAGTGCGGCAAGACGGAACAACTGTTGCAGAGCTCAAGAACCGGAACTACAAATATGCAATGTATAAACATGAAAATTAATCGCTTTCGGCAACTCACTTGGCAAGACCTCAACTACCCGCTCTATCTAGGAACTACAAATATGCAATGTATGAACATGAAAATTAATCATCATTTATCCCTGGTTTTGGGCAACTCGCTTGGGAAGACCTCAAGTATCCGCTCCATCTTGTATATGCACGATAGATGTTTCGTCGACACTTAGGATACAACTTCCACTAAAATTATGTATACAATGTATGAAAATTAATCATTCTCCTGGCTTTCGGCAACTCGCTTCGCAAGATCTCAACTATCCTCTCTACCGTGTATGTACGATCGATGCTTTGTCGACGCTTAGGTTACAATTACAACTTCCAATAAAAATTATCGATACATGCGTGATTGAACTTTTGCTTATACCTAACGTGTAGTACTAACTGGATAGGAATTAGTGTGTATTCCTTACGTCAAACATTTCATCTTGCTTGCTTACGTGATGTAACCTTTTCTTTTACCCTGCTAACATTATGACTTTGCAATTCCTCAAACCAATGTCTAGTTGGACTTTGCTTAGTTAACATGAGGTTATGCCCATGTCGCTGAATGTCAACACTTGATATTACCATCACAATTTATCTAGCCACGTTCGATTGGACTTCGCTTAGCCAAGATGCGGCAATGTCCATGTTGCTGAATGTCAAACCCTTAGTATAGCATAGTGATATTCCAATGTGAGACCGTGTTGTTGAATACCAAACGTCGAGGTACACTTAAAGATAGATCAATTAAACGATTGACTAAATTGATCCCACATGATTCATCCCCTCTTAACTAAAATACATCCGCCTTGCTTAAGTTGCAATTACCATCACAATTATCCAGTTATGTACGGCTGGACTTTGCTTAGCTAGAATGAGGTCGTGTACATGTTGTTTAATGCCAACTATTAAGATATCCTGAAGTTAGTCTGATGTGAGACCATGTCCATATTATTGAATATCAGCCGTTGAGGTATATCTGAAGAAAGATCATCTGGATGGCTGATTTCCCGCATATATGGTTCATCTTGCTTAACTTGTGTCAAACACATATTCACCATGCTTAAGTTTTAACTATCACAATTCATCTAGCCACATTCTCATTACTTGGTTGAATCTCACTAATGTGTATGTAGGTGTGTTTTATGCCTTATGTAAACAATAACATTGACCTTGCTTAAATTATGACCGCATCACATATTTTCCAAGGATTTTCGACTGGACTTTACTTAGACTATGTGTTACCTTGTCCATTGCGATATCATAATGATAGTGCATTGGGAGACCATGTCGGTATTGTTGAATATCAACCATTGAGGTATCTAAAGAAAGATCAATTGCATGGCTGATTCAAACCCACATACATATATGATTCATCTTGCTTAACATGTGTCAAACAAATATTCACATTTCTTAAGTTTGATTACCATTGTAATTTGTGCAGGCATGTCCTGTTGGACTTTGTGTAGCCGAGACCGCCAGACCATGTCCATGTTGTTGGATGCTAGCATTTTAGATATCTTAACGTTAATCCAACATGAGACTGTTCCATGTTGTTTAATATGAGTTGTTGAGATATACGAAAAAGATCATGAGTTGGATTGTTAATTAATCCCACATTCGCATTACTTAATTGAGTCATACCAAGTGAGTATGTAGGCGCTCATTTCCTTATGTAAACTGATTCATCATGCTTCCATGATGTCAAAAAATTTGACCTTGCTTAAATTATGAGTTCACTTAGCCGATGGGATATTGTGTCCATATTGTTGAATGTCAGCCATCGAGATGTCTTAACATTGGTTCGACGAGAGACCATGTCCAAGTTGTTTAATATCATCGGTTGGCATCTCATGGAATATTCATCTTGCTTACGTGTTGTCAAAAATATTCAGCTTGCTTAACTTACATTCTCGTCTCATTTGCCAATGCGTGTTAGTTGACTTTTTGTAGCTAACAATTGACTATGTTTATGTGTTGAATGTTAACCCTTGAGACACCTTAACGTTACCGTTTGAGCATCCTGGCATATATTGGCATGATTTCAATCTAATGGAAGTTTGGACGTGTATCGGATGTTTCTTTAGTAGGCTTTCTTTGATAATATGAGCCGTGTAATTATTTTTTATCTTGGCTTTATTTAGGCAAGCGTTTGTTGAGTCTATATGGTAGTATGTATACCTCTGTGTGTTTAGAAGTCATATGGAGATTCTGGTTGCATTATATGTTTGAGCTTTTTCAGTGCACACGACCCATGTCCATACTTGTGCGAGCACCGTTGTCATGCTGCACAAAGGAAGAAAGACCTACAAAAAGAAGAAACGTGGTGCAGAGTTCAAGAATTGGTACCAAATATGCAATGGAGAGTTCTAGGGTGTTATTTCTCCAATCACTCGTTTCCTTATTAGCCATAATAATTAAAATGGTATTTTGGTGGGTTTTTTCACTTGTTGTTGCAAACCAAACTCACTCATGCCTTTTTTTTTTTTGCGTATGCAAAGCAAGGTTGTTGCAACATTTTCTCACAATCGCTTCCTACCAGCTCGTGTGTCAAACATAGTCGTCGATCGATTGTTTAGCGGCAGGCTAGCTAACCACGATCTATGGATTGATTCCAACAGCCGAGCAAGGCTGGATGGAACCCAACGACCGACCGGTGGAAAAGAAGCCAAGTTGCTACTACTAGTAATAAAGCGCAAGGTGGTGGCCAGTGCAAGCATTGGCACTTGTGCTGCCGCTATGCGTCGGTCGTCGTATGGCTCACCACACGAGGCGTCGCTCTCGCCGCGAGACGTCGGCGTCGGGCGCGCACGCACTCGCTGACGCACGTGACCCCGCCCCGATCGCGAAGACGCGCAGATCGATCGAACACGTCGTAGTACGTGCGTCGGGTCGACCGATCGGACCGGTCCCCCATGCGCCAACGGACGAACAGCCACGGCGACCCCGACGCGCGAGCCTCCGCGTCTGCGCCGCGGTCCAGTCCTTGACCTTGGCGATGGATACCACCCACTGTCGTGGTACGGTTCACAGCCCGGCCCCATGCCCTCGGCGCCGTACCTGTCAGATTGCGCATATCTCGCGCGCAGGGCATGACAGTGACTCGACGGGGATGCGCCTTAGCTGGCGCACGCTCGCACTATTCATGAGCTGAAGCCACCGGTCCTGCGTATCATTGGGAAGGGAAGGGGCCCCCGCTCCCTCGGGTCGGAGGCTCGGAGCTGAGCACGGCGGCCGGGTGTGCCCATCTCCGTCGGTGTCAAACCCCGATCGGCCATTGAAGACTGCACAGCTGCACCCCACTGTTCCGGAAGAAACTCTCAGCGTCGCGCGCACATTAGTTCGGCGATCGGTGGGTGGTGGTAGCTAGCTCGATCGGCGATCGGGTCGGGTAGCTATATGGATTGGGTGCGTACACAGCGCGCACGGGATCGCACACGTTGGTTAGCTGTGTTATATGTTGATCCAAATTTTACAAACTAAAGGCTAATTATTGACGGAGCAGAGCGAGATCCGTCGTCGGAGGCTTGGGCCGATGCGGAGCGGAGTCTGAATTGGCCCACTCTTGTAAGCCGCCGGCTGGGATAAGTTGTATCTGTGAAATCCCGACGTTGTTTAAACACTCTCCATTATAAGGAAGTTTTGCTGGCTGACGCCTGTGATTTTTTCCTTCTCTTTATTAAAAAAGGTTTTCCATATTAAATCTGTGTTCCACTTGCTACGATTTTATTTTTGTTTTCATTATTTACTTGTCGCAAAGAGCTAACAAGTTATATCTACGACTACGTGTGGACGGCGACGGCCTTGCCGCCTTCTTATTGGACAGGCTGGATCGCGTACGTCTCTCGTCCTTCCGCGTCGAGGACGGCGTTGCCTTGTTTCTGCGCACCTAACACGTTTGATTATCAATAGTATGAGGTTTTTTGGGTGCTAGCCAGCATGTAGAGAGCTTAAGCCAGGGCTCCGCTGAAATACATGGAGAAGCCTCAGAGGAAGTAGTAATAATTCAACTAACGTAGGAGAATCCAGAAGAGTTCATACGTCCCAATGGGCGCATGATAAAACCGTGGGTTTGGCCGTGAACTACGTCCACAACATCCGTGAGAATTTTTATTGCTAAATTTAAACCCTCTGACATCTACTTATTTTAACTGAGCGATTCAATGCCTCTCGGTTAAGGAATAAGATTTGTCCGGCTTAGAGGAATTTGTTACAAATTTTTCCATCATTTTTTAGGTACATTTTGTTCTATAGAGCTTGCTTGGCTAGGATTGGAAATCATAAGATTTTTTCTACAGAGCCCGCTTGGCCCGTAGGATAATTTTTTAGGCCCTGCCTTGTGGAACTTTTTCTTTGTGCTTATGACATACCCACAATTCTTCAAAAATGTATATGTGCTTCTCCCGCGATGCAAACAAATGCGTATTCACGTGTTTTCCACTTTCCAGTAATGTAAGATTCTAAACTATGTTTTTGTGCGGACCAAGATGGCCCTTGATATAGCTGCAAGGGCATGCACGAAACGCATCCGCGAGAACTTTCTCGGCTATTGTTGACCTCAACTATGTCGACAACATCCGTGATATTTTTTGTTGCTAAAAAATTAAATTCCCTAACATTTACTTACTTTAACTAAGCAATTCAATGCCTCCCGGTTATGGGATAAGGTTCCTCCGATTTTGAGGAATTTCATAAAAAAGTTTCCATCATTCCTTACAATTTTTTCTATACAGCTTGCTTGGTTTGTAGGATTGGGAATCATAAGATTTTTTCCTATTGTCTACTTTACATGGATAACTTTTTAGATCCTACCTTATGTATATTTTTGTTTGTGCTTATGAAAAGTATGACATTCCCATAATTCTTTACAACATTACATTGCTTCTCCCGCGATGCAAACAAAATGTGTATTTCATGTTCATGTGTCCTCCACTTTCCAGTAGTGTAGAATTCAGCATGGCGGCAAACAAATTATACCCTCTCAAATTAGATGTCGGAGATTTACCTAGATTTATATGTATCTATATACTAAATCATGTTTAGATAGATGAGAATCTAAACAATCTGATTCGTTTGCGAGAGAGAGTATGCTTTTATGCGGACCAAAAGGGTCCTTGGTCTAGCTGCATGGGCATGTACGAAACGTACGCATCCGCAAGGACTTTCTCGGCTGTTGTTGACCGCAACTCGATCCGTTCCACCCGGGCCGATCAACGAGACGGTTGACCTGAGAGGCAACTACTGTAGTTACGTGCTGGATATTGCGTGGTCCGTACTGTGGAGCAGTGGCGCCTCCCTGAGGGTCTGTTTGTTTGGGCTGTGGCTGGCTGTGCAGGGAAAGCTACTTCTCTGAGTTTGACTGTTTGGCAACTTGGCTGGCTGTCTGGCTGTGTACTAAGAAATTGTCTGTAATGTCCCTGTAATTAATATAACACGTAAAGTTCACTATTAAAGTGTACGTATAAACGCATATGTCATTATTACATACCATATGTCACATGTTAGTTTATCCAAAATACATATCCGAGTCAAACAAATAAAGATAGCTGCATAATGAACATAGATACATCCACACCGATCAAATCGATCATCTTCTTCTAGCATTGTATAGTGCAGTTGCGATGCGATCACGCGTTGAGTTCATGTCTACTGTGTGTAGTCCACTCGGGGCAGTATCACCGACTAATGTTACCGATTGCCTTTGGACCTTGGGAAGGTAGTCCTCGTCTGCATCACACCGATCAAACTGCTTGTCTCGTAAGTTGGAGTCTTTAATAAAATTGTGAAGCGCTATTCAAGCAAGAATAATTCTTTTCTGAGTAACTAGACCGTAAGAAGGAATATACTTCAATATGCGCCACTTGTTTTTCAATATACCGAAGACACGCTCGATAGCATTCCGGAGTGATGAGTGTAGATAGTTGAAAATCTCTTCCCTATTTGTTGGTCTCCCTTCTCAACAAAAATCGGGTATGTGGTATGTATTTTGCTTGTAAGGAGCTAAGAACCCTTTTCTATTTGGATAACCAGAATCAACAAGGTAATATGTATCTGCACATGAACGAAACAGAATCAAACATCAACAAAAATGCATTTGTAACTATGTGTGTACCATGTAGACAAAGATATAGAATATTACCACCAGGAGGGGTCGGGAACTCTATCGGATACTTCTCAATGGAGCGTTGTAGAATGCGTGTATCATGAGCCGAACCAGGCCATCCAGCAACAACAAAGGTGAATCTCAAATCAAAGTCACATATCGCTAGAAAACTCTAGTGTGGTATGGATCCCAAACCATCTTCTTATACCACATCCCTATTGTTGCCGTTACATCCCAAACCATACATCCCTATTGTATGGTTAACCTCGTCTGCATCGTTAGATTCTTATACCCCTTTCTACTCAAGCAACCCCCATCCCTATTGTTGCCGTTAACTTCCTCCATACAAATGCCACAGAAAACTCTAGTGTGGTATGGATCCCAAACCATCTTCGACATTTCAGCAAGACCAACACGTAGCAATACTATAACAAGCAACATAATTTCAGCAAGACCAACACGTAGCAGCAAATAACCTTACATTAGTAGCAGCAACATCATCAATTTGTACATCAGTAACACAAGTGACATCAAATTTGCAGGCAGCACCACATCAAGAAATACATGTATGAATGTTATAGCAGTTCTACATCTAACAACATCAAATTTCATAGCACTAGATTATCCCACATCAAGAAATTTGCTAGCAGTACCACATCCCACTGAAAGAAAATTGATAGCAGAGGGTGCTCACCTCTGTACTTGAACAAGATCGACCGGGGACGGGGTCCTTCGGCGGCGGGGAGGAGGGAGGCCGGCGGACAGGCGGCGATGGTCTTGGCAGCGGGGAGGAGGTCTTGGCGGCGGCGGGGAGGAGGTCTTGGCGGCGGACAGGCGGTCTTCGCGGCGGCGGAAAGCTGGGCGGGGAGGATGGAGGCCGCGGGGAAGAGGGATCCCGTGGGGAGGAGGGAGGCCGGCGGGGAGGAGGGAGGCCGCGGGGACGAGGTCCTTCGCCGGCGGGGAGGAGGGAGGCCACGGAGTCGAGCTGGCGGCGCGGATACAGTGGCGACACTGGCCTCGGGGAGTCGAACCCTATCCTCTCGTATACAGGAACAGGATGTATGTGACGTGTGTTTTTTTTCCCTAGGATACGTTGGGCTGAGAGCGGGGTGGCATTTTGATGTAATTTGAGCTGAACCATATGTCCAAAGAAGAAAACGTTTGGCTGGTAGGTACGGGAAGCTGCGGGAAGCAGCTCCCGACGTGCTTTGCCCGGATGCCTGTTTTAGAGAAGTACTTCAGCAAAAGCCTAACGCACAGCTGTCCGTTTGTTTCATTTTTCTGGCTTTTTTCCACTGAAAAGTGGTCAAAAGCCCAAACAAACACCCCCGAACATGCATGCTCCCAACTGTTCACACAAATCTATTCTACTGCTGCGGCCAGAGCGGCAGATCCTCGTGCAAAAAGCTAATTAAGCAACACGTGAATAGTTGTATGCTGCGACAGCACGTAGAGCTTGTAATACTATATCGCTGAGCCGGCCGATTAAGCACATGCACTGTATGCAACCGTGTGTACGTATGGCCTGCTGCAAGATTTGCAAATAGTCGCCATGAGTGTCAGTTCGCATGTGGCGGCCGTAACGAGAATGCGATTTGACGGAGGTCCTATGATCAGAGGCGTGGTTCCCACCCTTGATCATGTTACTATTTCTTCTTCTTCTTATTTCTAGTAGAAAAGAGAGGGACTACTTAGGATACGTGAGGCACCAGCAAATACTGTTTGCCAGGCTGAAACCGTGTGTAATTTGTTTATTCTGGGGAGAAGCTTTGTCAAACTCGATCAGAATGTTTCTCTGAAGAAAAATAAAAGACACTGAATCGGAATGTTTTTCTTTCCTTTCATCGACATTGGTTCTTTCATCCCGATCAAAGAAAAAAAGGCATGGGTTCTTTGATCACGGCATCTTGTCTATGACAAGGTACTCGACCTCAACAGAAATGGTTTCCTTAGAGCACGTCTAAACGAGCGAGTCTTCCAAGTGGTAGGGGCGTGTTTGGTTATCCGTTTTCCTGTTTCTCGCATGGGCTGGAAAAAAATAAGTGTAAAATAATATTTGTCTCTTGATAAATTACATAGTTTGGAGATTACAAGGGGTATATATGAGGGGCCGGCGGCTAACCCTAACTTGAATTACAAGCAAACACTAATACAAGTCGTAACGGACTCTTATTCTAACATCCCCCGCAGTGCCAACGTGGGGTTCACCAACGTTGAGACTGAAACGAATGTCGGTAAACGATGATGTAGGTCAAGGAGATATACCCTAGAGGCAAATAATAAATAGGTTTTTATTGTCATATTTCAATTAGTTTATAATAGTTTCATATTGTGCTATAACTGTGCCAAGTAGAAACATTGGTACATGTGTGGTATGAAACAACCAAGTCCCTAGTAGCCTCTATTCATACTAGTTCGTTGGTCACGAAGATGATCTGGGTTTTAAGATCATGGGTATTTATACCGACTGACAACGAGATCATATCATTGGAGAGTGATGTGATTGGACATTCTTCGAAGGATTGCAACACGATCAAGTCATATAGTTCATTGTTGCAACAGCTATACCTAGACTCCTTCTCCTTAGACCGTGAGCTCATATTACTCATTGTTTCCCTAGGCTGCTTAGACTGCATCAACCATCATTCGGTAATACGGTGGCCATAAAGGTGTACGTTGGATATTTCGAAGGAACAGTAGATGACATGTGGCTGCAAGACCGAGATTTGTTCACCCACATGACGGGTAAAGATACATACGGCCTACTTGGTGAGATTACATCTATAAACGCTGCAACATGTGACTAGGTCACGGGGATATAATATCACGGTAACAAGAAAACATAACTTGTTGTGAACGAGATTGAACAAGGTATGGGATACTAATGATCGGATCTCGAACAAGTTGTATCGAGAAACAAAAGGAAGAGAATGCTACATTTAGACGGTTCAAACGACATTATCATCAGGAATGCATAGGGGTCACATGGACATCCCTGGTCCCTCTGTTGATCATTGATACAGATCATGTTTAGAACATTCCCGAGCCGTGGGAGGATACACTTAAGGGTACGATGAGAGCGATCATTCGTAAGATGGAATCACAGTAGAGAAAGAGACAAAGCCGGAATCGTTCCGCGGAGAGATTCGAAGTTGTTCAGAGAAAGAATAAAGGAAAAGTCCGGAAAAGTGTTTTTGGATAAATAGGAATTTAAATATATATTTAATATATATTAATTATGAATTAATATATTATAAATAATATTTAGATTAAGATTTATAAAGTCAAATTTTATATTAGGCCAAAACCCAGAGGAATAAAGCCTAGAAATAAAAGCTGCAGAAAAATAAATAGAAAAAGATAAAAACAGCCAGCCCTATGGGCGGCGGATAACCGCCAACGCACAGGACGGCAGGTAACTGGGCGTCACCAGGCGGGCGGGCCGCTCGGACAGGTGGGCCGCGGGCAGGCGAGTCGGCCCACCCGGGCCACCAGAGTCAGCAGGCCGTGGGACGGGAGCCAGCCCACCCGAGGGCCAGCTACCACTGCCTGCCACCTAGGCTGCCAGGCGGGCCGCCGGGGCAAAGGCCCACCCGGGCCACCCGATGGGCCGCGCAAGGCCCACCCGGCCAGGGCTGCTCCAGGCTGCTGTGTTGTTTCCCTTTTTCCTTTATTTGTTTATTTTCTGTTTGCTATTTGGGCTGAGTACTTTTGGCCCATTTGGCAGTCCGAATTTCTGCCCTAACAACCACGTAAAACTTGCAATAGATAAAGTAGAGGCGTCTAACTTTATTTTGCAGGGGGCATGTGATTATGATATGGCAAAGGTCGTTATGAAGGTAAAGTAGTTTACTTTTCTGTTGCTAAGTAGTATAGTAATAGTCATCGTTTCGATGAACGACCTGGTGGCGGCGTCATGGACTTGGCGTCAAACCAAGGGCAAGATGGAGATCATGCCGGAGCGCTTGATGGAGATCAAGGCGCAAGCAAGAAAACCATATCATATCACATTATACATATGATGTTGATACCTATTTTATATCTTATTGTGTGCTAGTATTTAGATACTCAACTGTAGCAAATAAGATAATCCCTATTTAATTCCAACGTTTCGTGTTCCCCTTGTGTGTGCACCACCAAGAAAGTTCTTCGGTATGAGGCCGGCTGTGATGATCGGGGGTCAGACATATCTATGTTCGCATACAGTGGGTGTAAGCCATGCTGCACAGCGAATACACACAAGTTAGATTTGGCGAGCCTAGCATGTACAGACATAGCCTCAGAACGCAAGAGATCGAAAGATCGAGCATGAGTCACATGGATGATGTGATTGACATTAGTGAATGTCTACCTTTGATAATGCACTGATGGCCATGATGATCGGGGGAGGTGCAGAGGATAGGGATCATGCGATCATTAAAATCGTCCAGGGGATGACCGTTTTAGTGGAGACCAATCATAAATTGATCTCTTATTATAAACTTAGTCTAGACGTTGTTTGCAAATATCTAAGTAGATCTTAGCCTATCCAATTGAGGTCCTTTGCGACCATGGGAATATATTGCTTAATTTGGAACTTAGCAAAAGGGTCCAACTTCATAGATTAATACCCACGCCTGAGTGATATCCTCGTAAAAGGTGATCTTCTCTTCTTGATACAATAACCATTAGAGAGAATTCGATGACTCTAGAATGTTTGGAAAAACACTTAGCGATCTTGCATCAGAGTTGAGAACTCTTAGAAGGGCTTGGTTGCAAAAGGAGATCATGGATGGAAAGAGGTATATGCAAGATATACAAATTATAAATGTGGTTCTTGCAAAACTCGTTGCAGTTTGCAAAGTATTTGATACTTGTCCCATTTTGTGAAAAACAGGATGATCTGCTTGAGAATTGCTGGTTTTGAGGCAACGTGACTCGATGACGGCAAGCAAATCAGTTGATGACTGACATCACCTCTTCCCTCAAAGTTTATCATTTGGATTAATGGACTTGAATATAAATTTGTAATCCTAGTTTGTGTGTCTTGCTTTTGCGACACGATTATTCATATGAACAAGTCACAAACCAGTTTGTACTATTCTTATGAACAATACCTTATGGTCACATTACGATTACAAATAAGTTATTCTCATCACTATGTTAATGATAGTAGTTTAAACATTTATAAAGGATTAGAATGCTAAAAGATATCTAAAGCTTAATAATGAAAAGACACTGCAGTTTAAGTCATTTAGGTTATTGCAGGTTCTTTATGAAAGATCGGGTTCCTAGATGCTTAATCTAGAGACTTTGCAAAACCATGCCTCTTGGGCAGAATGACTAAAACTCCGCATTCTGGTAAAACGGTGATATGCGAAGAAATGTTGAATCTTATACATAATGATGTGTCGTATTTTCAACAAGTAGTGGAAATCATTTATTGTGGACTTAAGTGAATAAAGTATGAAACAACCAAGTCCCTAGTAGCCTCTATTCATACTAGTTCGTTGGTCATGAAGATGATCTGGGTTTCAAGATCATGGGCATTTATGCCGACTGACAACGAGATCATATCATTGGAGAATGATGTGATTGGACATTCCTCGAAGGATTGCAACACGATCAAGTCATATAGTTCATTGTTGCAACAACTATACCTAGACTCCTTCTCCTTAGACCGTGAGCTCATATTACTCACTGTTTCCCTAGGCTGTTAGACTGTATCAACCGTCATTCGGTAATACGGTGGCCATAAAGGTGTACGTTGGGTATTCCGAAGGAACATTAGATGACATGTGACTACAAGACCGGGATTTATTCACCCACATGACGGGTAAAGATACATACGGCCGACTTGGTGAGATTACATCTATAAATGTTGCAACATGTGACTAGGTCACGGGATGTAATATCACGGTAACAAGAAAACATAACTTGTTGTGAACGAGATTGAACAAGGTATGGGATACCAATGATCGGATCTCGGACAAGTTGTATCGAGAAACAAAAGGAAGATGATGCTACATTTAGACGGTTCAAACGACATTGTCATTAGGAATGCATAGGGGTCACATGGACATCCCTGGTCCCTCTGTTGATCATTGATACAGATCATGTCTAGAGCATTCCCGAGCCGTGGGAGGATACACTTAAGGGTACGATGAGAGCGATCGTAAGATGGAATCACAGTAGAGAAAGAGAGAAAGCCGAAATCGTTCCGCGGAGAGATCCGAAGTTGTTCAGAGAAAGAATAAAGAAAAAGTCCGGAAAAGTGTTTTCGGATAAATGGGAATTTAAATATATATTTAATATATATTAATTATGAATTAATATATTATAAATAATATTTAGATTAAGATTTATAAAGTCAAATTTTATATTAGGCCAAATCCCAGAGGGAAAAGGCCTAGAAATAAAAGCTGCAGAAAAATAAATGGAAAAAGATAAAAATAGCCAGCCCAGTGGGCGGCGGATAACTGCCAACCCACAGGGCGATAGGTACTCTGGGCGTCGCCAGGCGGGCGGGCCGCTCGGCCAGGTGGGTCGCGGGCAGGCGAGCCGGCCCACCCAGGCCACCGGAGCCAGCAGGCCGTGGGACGGGAGCCAGCCCACCCGGGGGCCAGCTACCATCGCCCGCCACCCAGGCTGCCAGGCGGGCCGTCGGGGCAAAGGCCCACCTGGGCCACCCGATGCCGGTCGCCACTGGGCGGGAGTTAGCGCCAGGCGCGGATGGGCCGCGAAAGGCCCACCCGGCTAGGGCTGCTCCAGGCTGCTGTGATGTTTCCATTTTTCCTTTATTTGTTTATTTTCTATTTGCTATTTGGGCTGAGTACTTTTGGCCCATTTGGCAGTCCGAATTTCTGCTGACTGTTTCCTTTGGTATTAGTCCCACATGGCTAACCCAATGGGGAGGACACACCCCCTCCGCCTATATAAAGGGGTGCCCATGGCTAGGATTAAACACACAACTTGAGAACTCATTTGGTTGACTTTCTCCCTCCCTCTCTCTATACCTTGTGACCATGGCCCCAAGTCTGGGTTGTGCAATCGAGGCACACCTGCAGTATGTCGTTGCGCTGCAGGGATTCCTAGCCGGATATCAACTTCCGCACTCCCGGCGGGATCGGGGAGCCGGAGGTCTCATCGTGCACCGGATGTGTACAAAGACACGAGGCAGAACAGTTGGGGCGCTTAAATGTCGTGAGCCGAAGTTGTTGCACGATGAAGATGATGAAGATCAAGAAGGAGCAAGGGGTGACCTGCGAGGAGCTTCGCGACCTTAAAGTCGGCTTCGAGTACGACTACATCAACCACTTTCCCCACGGAACGTTAACTGCGTACGATCTACAAGGGTATGTATTCTATACGCTCCGGCCGTTACCGCATTACTACATAGATAGATCCTAGGCAGTTTCTGGGTGTCAACGTAGGAATTTTTTTGTTTTCTGCACCGATCCCCAACAGTAGGCAGCCCCTTGGTGAAGATGTCTGCAAACTGCGAAGTAGTAGGAAGATGTAGAACTCGAACTTGTCCAAGAGCCACCTTCTCCCGAAAAAAATCTATGTCAATCTTGATATGCTTGGTCCATCGATGCTGTACAGGATTGCTGGACATATAAACAGCGGAAATGTTATCACAATAAACCACAGTAGCCTGCTGGACATGACAACAGAGATCCGAGAGAAACTGACACAATCAAACCGTTTTAGCGACAGCATGTGCCAGTGCACGGTACTCGGCCTCTGCAGTCGAACGTGAAAATGTAATCTGCCGTTTCGAAGACCATGAAATCAAGTTGTTACCAAGAAAAACACAGTATCCGGATGTGGATCGACGAGTATCCGGGCAACCAGCCCAGTCGGCATCGGAGTATGTTGTCAAAGTGTGTGGAGATGATGAATAAATGTGCAGACCATGGTCTAAGGTACCTTTGAGATAGCGAAGTACACGTCTGACATGATTTTAATGGGGAACTCGAGGATCATGCATATATAGACATGCTTGTTGGACAGCAAAGGAAATTTATGGGCGAGTAAGAGTAAGATATTGTAAAACACCAGTTATACTATGATAAAGAGTGACATCGGAGAAGACATCACTAGAAGAAGAAAGCTTAGTTGTAGTGTCTACAAGAGTTTTAGAAGGTTGACGGTCAAGCATGCCAGATTTAGTGAGGAGATCTAAAATATATTGACGTTGTGAAAGAAATAAACCATGAGAATCACGAGTGACAATTATTCCTAAGAAGTGATGGAGAAGTCCAAGATTAGTCATGGAGAACTCAGATCGTAGTAAAGAGATGATGTGATCAAGAAATTGTTGAGAAGAAGCTGTTAAAACTATATCAACGACATATAAGAGAAGATAGGCAGTTTGAGAGTTGTTGTGATAAACAAAAAGAGAGGAATCTGAGGGTGAAGGATGAAATCCGATAGTGAGAATAAAGGTAGAGAAACGTTGAAACCATGCACGAGGAGCTTGTTTAAGACCATATAGATATTTTTTAAGGAGGCAAACATGATTTGGATTAATGGAGCCTTCGAATCCTAAAGGTTGCTGGCAATAGATAGTTTCATTGAGTGATCCATGTAAGAAAGCATTCTTAACGTCAAGTTGATGAATAGTCCAAGAGGAAGTGACTGCAAGACTAAGAACTGTTCGAATTGTGCTGGGTTTAACTACAGGAAAAAAGGTTTCATCGTAATCGAGACCGTGTTGTTGAGAGAAGCCTTGACAGACCCAACGAGCTTTATAACGAGAGAGAGAACCGTCAGAGTGAAATTTTTGACGAAAAACCCATTTACCAGAAACAACATTTGCACCAGGAGGACGAGGGATGAGTTGCCAAGTTTTATTATGTATAAGAGCTTGAAATTCATCTCGCATAGCAGAAGTCCAGTGGGGATCAAGAAGAGCTGATTTATAAGATTTAGGAATGGGAGATATAGATGGAGTAACATTAAGATTTAATTTTTGAGTAGGCAATTTAAATCTGGATTTTGCACATGTGCGCATGACGTGTTCATTAATGGGTTTAGTGATAGGAACAACACGTGCGGGAGGTTGAAGAGGGGACAGGGAAGAATTGCCCGGCGCAATGGAGGATGCGGGCATTGTAGAGGCAGGGTCGGGAGGCGTGGCAGGAAAGTCTGCCGCAGCAGCGTTTTCAGCCAAATCGGCTACCGTGGCAGAGCCTGATGCCGCGGTGTTATCGCATGCTACCACGGCAGGATTTGCAGCTGTTTCGGCTGCCGCGGCAGGGGTCGGGGAGGAGTGTGGCGGTGTTGGATTTGGTGTGATGTAGAGAGGATTGAAGGTGGGTTGGCGAGGTGAGGAAGTCATGGTAGAAGTGTCGGTCTCGGATGACGTGTGACGTTGTGAAGAAAAAAATTCAACAAAAGTGATGTTTCGAGAGATGTGAATATGGCCAGAGAGGATATCAAGGCAACGAAAATCTTTATGTTCATCGGAGTAACCAAGAAACACGCAGGAGATGGATCGGGGGGCTAGTTTATTTGGTGATTGGGCATACATGTTAGGGAAGCAAAGGCAACCAAAAACAGGAAGCTCGGAGTAATCGGGATGACATCTAAAAAGATAAAAATAGGGAGTGTTATGGAGATTGGATTTAGTTGGTCAAATATTGAGAAGATAAGTTGCAGTGCGTAGGGCCTCAACCCAATATCTAGGAGGCATAGATGAGTGAATTAAAAGTGTACGAATAATATCATTAATTGTCTGGAGATCTCGTTCGGCCTTGCCGTTTTGGGGAGAGGTATAGGGACAGGAAAAACGAAGGAGGATGCCATGACTAAGGAAGAAATTTCTATTTCGATTATTTTCAAATTCTTTACCATTATCGCATTGAATAAATTTTATAGGCAAAAAGAAGTGAGTTGCTACATATCGTTGAAAATTGAGAAATATTGTGTGGACATCAGATTTGTTGCGCATAGGAAAAGTCCAAATAAAGTGTGTGAAATCATCAAGAATAACAAGATAGTATTTGAAACCAGAAAAACTTTCATGTGGAGAGGTCCATAAATCACAATGTAGTAATTCAAAGGGAAAAGTGCTAGAAGATTGGGAGGTACTAAAGGGAAGACGAACATGTTTGCCTAATTGACATGACTCGCAAACTGAAGTATCATGATTATCTTTATTACATAAAATTGAAAATTTACTAAGAAGATTGGATAGTGTGGCAGCTTGAGGATGTCCGAGTCGTTGATGCCATAAATCCACCGAAGCAGCCATGGAGGAGGGCTGAGCGGTGGTGGGTGCGCCGTTGACAGAGGATAGGTTTCCAGAACTATTGAAGCGTATGATCTCCGCCTTGGTCATGTAATCCTTCACAGATAAGTCAAAACGATCAAATTCGACGGAGATAGGATTATCACGTGTAAATTGGCGAACGGAAATTAAGTTTTTAATTAGGGCAGGGGCAACAAGAACATCGCGAAGAAGAAGTTGTTTGGTGGTGGATGGAAGATGGGTTCGACCAACACAATGGATAGGGATTAAAGAACCATCTCCAAGAGTAATAGAGGAAAAAGGTGAAGAAGTGCACGATGATAGCATATTACGCGAATTAGACATATGACTAGATGCACCAGAATCGAAAATCCAATCCATACCTGAGTTTCCTTGAGCAGCAAAGTTGTTCATGGCCTGGAGGAACGCGGCTTGGTCCCAACTAGGGGTTGTCGCAGGAAACAAGGTTGGTGCAGTTGGCGGCGCTGAAGCGAGCGGTGGGCGGCAGAAGCTGGTACATCGGATAGTTGCCACCTATGGAGGTGTTGTAGTTCATTGGTGACGGTGCGCTGTAGGGATAGTAGGATGGAGCAGCGACGTAGGCCTGCGATGGAGGGCGCATACCAAGTAGTCCGGGGGAGCCGGTGTGCGGGCGCATGCCCGGCATCCAGGAGCCGGTGTGAGCGGGTGGAGCGCCGACTGGAGACGGAGCCGCCCAGGGGATGGGCCAGGCCTGCACAAGGCCGGTCCACAGGTCATGGGGTGAACGGTAGTTTGGTGATGCTGGAGGTGCTGGAGCCGGTGGAGGAGCCGGAGCTGGTGGCGTGCCTGAAGGAGACGATGGTGCCGAGGGTCATGGAGGAAGGTAGATCGGCCGTGTGCCACGATAGTTGGTGCTGGGGCGCCATCCTGGAGGTTGTTGCACCCGTGCAGGAGGAGGCGGCGGCAGTGGTGCTGGAGCCGGAGGGTGTTGGATGGCCGCAAAGACTCGGGGACGAGCCTCCTTGGTGGTGATGGCGCGATCGGCCCATTGAAGCATGGAGCAGACCTTGGAGAAGGAGGGTCGCGGACGCATCATGGGGATGAAGGAGGCTTGCTTCTCAAAACATTCACCGAGTCCGATGAGAAAAACATTGATGAGTTGGCGGTCGTCGATGGGGTCGCAGAGTTCCCGGAGCTCGTCGGCGAGGGACTTGAGCCGCTGACAATAAACGCCCATGGGGGAGTCACCTTGGATGGTGTTGTGGAGCTCGGTGTGCAGGGTGTTGACGCAGGCGTCGACGTTGTCTTCAAATAGTTGATGGAGGGCCGCCCAAAGCGTGGCGGCGTTGGAGGTGTCGCGGAAGACGAGATTGAAGATCTCGGTGGACACACGTTGGTAGATCCATTGGATGATGGCGAGGTCGTCCTTTACCCAGAGAGGAACCGAAGGCTGGGGAACGGAGTTGGCGTCGACGTGGCCGAGGATATTGCAGCGGCCTAGATGAACTTCGAAGAGGTGGCGCCAATGGTAGTAGTTGTGCTTGGGAAGATCTAAAGTAACAGGGATAAAAGGACTAACATCTTGAATTGTATCGGCATATTGGATGGTGGGTGGGGTAGGATTTGCTAGGTTTTGGGTAGGGATAGAGCAAGAGGATTACGCCATAGCGGCGGCGAGTTTGGAGGCGGCGAGCTTTGCACGCTGCTCGAAGTAGCCGGCGGGGACGGTGGTGGCGGGGTGGGTGGCGACATGCCCTAGATCGGTTTAGTCTGATACCATGTAAAATAATATTTGTCTCTTGATAAATTACATAGTTTGGAGATTACAAGGGGTATATATGAGGGGCCGGCGGCTAACCTTAACTTGAATTACAAGCAAACTCTAAAACAAGTCGTAACAGACTCTTATTCTAATAATAAGGACATTTGGTGTATTGGGTCGCATGTGTTTTTTGTATTGCACGAACTTCAAAGCAGCCTAAAAGTTGGTCCACTGGGAACGTCGATTTTGGGCGTTTCCGCGGGGACAGGTGATGTCTACACACTTCTATTCTTGTAGACATTTGTTGGGCCTCCAAGTGCAGAGGTTTGTACAACAACAACAAGTTTTCCCTTAAGTGGATCACCCAAGGTTTATCGAACTCAGGGAGGAAGTGGTCAAAGGTATCGCTCTCAAGCAACCCTGCAATCAAGATACAAGAAATCGCTTGTGTCCCCAACACACCCAATACACTTATCAGGTGTATAGGTGCACTAGTTCGGCGTAGAGATAGTGAAATACAAGTGGTATGGATATAAGACAACGGTGCTAGAAAAGAGCTTGATGGCATGGAAAATACTAAAGTGAAACTGAAATAGAGATGGAAGCAAGCAAACATGTAACAGATCTAGTAGCGAACGGTGTTTCAATGCTAAGAACAAGGCCTAGGGATCATACTTTCACTAGTGAACACTCTCACATAAATATCTTCTCTTTATGATACTACTCTTAACTACTCTCTGGTTGAACACTCTAATCGATGGTAGGGCTATAACAACACACCTCAAAGTAAGCCTTTCCCATCTAGAAAACCCCACACTATCACCTTGAGCACTAGATGGTTCCAACAAACACCACAATTTCATAAAGACATCCAACTCCAAATATAACTCATAACAAGTATTTGTAATCTCTAGCCTAATTGCTACCATGGTGTGCACGCTGTCACTTTCACACAGATGGGGAGAGCAGAGATCTATTAAAGCACTTGAGTAGCAAGGTAGATCTACTTGATTACAAAGCTCATGATCACAATATGATCATGCATAGAGAGAGATGAACACATAGCTACCGGTAGAACCCTTAGCCTCGAGAGAGAACTACTCCCTCCTCATCATGGGAATCAGCAATGGTGATGGAGATGGCGGTGGAGATCGATGGAGATGGCTGTGGGGGCACTTCCCTGTCCCGGCAGGGTGCTGGAACAGAGACTTTCTGTCCCCCGAATCTCCCTTCGGTGGCGGCGGCGCTACAGAACTTTTCGTGGATTTCTGATTGACGATTTAGGGTTTATGCCTCGGGAGGCTTCTTATAGGCCAGAGGGCAAGGTCGGTGGGCAGCCAGGGGGGCCCACACCATGCCCTGGCGCGACCTGGGGGGACCTGCACGATGGGGTGGTGTAGCCACCCTGTGGCCCCTCTCCGACTCTCCTTCTGGCTCCGAGAGTCTTTCGGGAAAATATCAACTTTGGCTTTTGTCCGATCCAATTCCGAGAATATTGATTTTCTGACTTTCCTAGAACCAAAAACAGCAGAAAACAGGCAACTGGCACTGTGGCTCTTGTTAATAGGTTAGTCCAAGAAATCATATGAAAAGTACTACAAAGTGTGGACAAAACATAAGAAAGTAGATAAACCTAAGCATGGAACATCAAAAATTATAGATACATTTGCAATGTATCAACATGCCCCGCTCGTGCAAAAGGGGGGAAAGCTACGCCCCCTGTGCGAGCTCGGCGATGGCGTGAGCTGCGGGTTTCTCCCAAAAGCTGGCGGGAGAAATTTCGTCACCGCCCGCTGACGCGCGTCGGTATAAAGCATGCCCACCACCCCAACGTCCATCGCCACCATTTTCCACATTCTTCGAGCTCTCAAGCCAGCGAGGTTCTGCATCGCCCTACAGGTAAGCGGAGGGAGCGGCGCTGGTGGTTGTAGACCGGCTGGTGCATGCGTTCTTCTCCAATATCTTCATCCTCGACGTGCTCCGCTCCTCCGATGCCGGTGAGTTCCATCAAACCCCAGGTCTAGTAGATTCGGTCTGTTAGCACCTCCTAGATCTGATTGTAGTTTGTGACAGATCTGGGTTAGTATGCCTAAAGAACTGCTAGGTATAGTCATAGATTGGTGTTTTTCTGGACTCATTGCATGTTTAGACTTGTGTTCTTGTGTTTTTCTGGGCTACTCTGTCTCTTCATTTCAGTTTTAGATATATCTCCATTTCAGTTTCATTTGTTGTTTAGTAACTTCATTTCCGCATTACCTTGTAGTCGTTAGTTATTTTCGTAGACAATGTATCTTAAGTTTTCCCGCCACAATGTTTGCCTGCCAAAATGTTTCCCGCAAGATTGTTTCCTGCCAAAATGTTTCCCGCTCAGTTCTTCCTGCCTATTTGTTCCCGCCATTTCTTGTTTGTTTACTCTATAAAAACCCCTCCTCACGAAGCTCTGTAAGCACACCATTCTCGTCGAGAGCACCACTATGTTGGCGGTTTTTCCTTTCTAGAAGATGTCTGAGGACCTTTTTTATTTTGCCAGGACTTGTAGGATAGACAATAATCCAGCCAAATTGGAGGAACTCATTGCTAGTGATTATCTCCTAAATGAGCTGGGTGAGGCACTACGTAGGAGAGGGTGGCATTCGACGACCCCAAAGGAGGTATGACAAGAGCTTCATAGGATCAATGCAAGGTGGAACAAGCTTAAATTTAAGAGTGAAGCTAACAAGTAGAGGAAGGCTGGGAACCCTACATTTTGGATAGAAGAGAGTTAAGATGATGCTGATATCTTCATGTCGACGACCGTTGGTAGCAGGGCGAGAGATGAGTGGGACAAGAGGCAAGCCATAAAGAAGGCGCATGCCAAGAAGAGCAATGCCAAGAAGAGGAAGGATGAGAACTTTTCATCTTGGCTATAAGAGAGTGAAGATGAAGATGATCTCTTCATGCCTCCGACCATTGGTACCATGGCGAGAGCTGAATGGGACAAGAGGTATGCCAAGAAGAAGGCGCATGCCAAGAAAAGCAATGACAAGCAAAGGATGAGAACTTTTCATCTTGTCTAGAAGAAAGTGAAGATGAAGATGATCTCTTCATGCCGCCGGCCATTGGTACCAGGGCGAGATCTGAGTGGGACAAGAGGAAGGCCAAGAAGAAGGCGCAGTCTAAGAAGAGCAAGGGCGAGGCATTGTTTAAGGGCAAGGGTGAGGCATCATCGTAGGGATAGAGAGCACTCTTATTTATGTACCGCAAGTTATGTTGAACTGTGTTGCAAGCTATGTTGAAGAGTTTGTCGAATAAAAATTTGAAATAATAGAAAGGTGTCTCATACATAGATTGATATAAATGTCATACATAGATAGATATATGTCCCATGCATAGATAGATATCACTGGTACCGGTCATGGGGTTGTTGTGGACTAGGTGTACTCCATTCGTACCTTCTGGGTGGTCCCAAATTACAGGGAGGTAGAGTTGACTCGTCACCCTAGGTCTGTGTATCCTATGTGGGGAAAGGTGGTGGAGTCTGCTGCGTCTGATACTGGCCAAACCAGTCAACCTAATCCTGCCGAGTCTGCTGATCCTCCTCCTCATTAGTCGCCCTTGAACCCATAGAGTACATGGTCGGGCCTCCATATCCTCCTGATCATGTAAAAGAAATTTAGTATTGAACGATAACATACTACACGTAACAATAATAAATAGGAAAATGCTTACTCTTAGACTGATATTGAGGCCGGTAATCAAAGTTCATGAAGGGGATGTGCTACTGCTGCTGCCACTGGTCGAAAGTAAGCTGCTGCTGCTGCCACTGGTCGTTCATAAACTGCGACTACTGCTGCCACACCGAGCCTCTAGCCTGGTCTGGAGGTGGTGCTCTTAGTGTCACCTACTGTGAGATCCATGGACAAGGCCCGTGGCGGAGTGGGCGAGGAGGATATTGCTGCTACCACGCCTAGCCTCTAGCCTGGTCTGGAGGTGGCTGCTGCGTGAGTGACGTGGTGGGCGCTCCTCCATGGAGTGGTGCGGTGGGCACTGTGTTGCTCGTTGCGGAACAACGTCCGAAATGTTGGTGCACATGATGGTCGCATAGATACTCCTTCATCTTTCCTCGACACACCGGACAAAGGACTGAGCCTGATGACATGGTACAAGAGGAGTGGATGAAAGCGAACATCCCCACTGAGACACTTCAGCCTGTAGCTCCCATGTCATATCGGCCTGCATTTGTATAGTAGATAAGTACACATTATATAGACTAACATGTCCATTAACAAACAAAAGAGTATTTATGCTGACTGTCTGGACTCAAAAGTCGGCTGGCTAGGGTATATATCATCATCATGCGTGTAGTGGATGAGACCACTAGTAGAAAAGGGGCCTTTGGTCCAACCCCCAAAGCCATTCATCCCGGTTCGAATACCAAATCGGGACTAATGCCAGACATAGGTCTCGGTTCATGCCGCTAGGACATCGGTCCCGGTTCATCTCGGGGTATTGGTCCTGGTTCATGGCATGAACCGGGACCAATGGTCAGCGGAGGATTGGTCCCGATTCATGCCACGAACCAGGACCAAAGGGTCCCTCTTTAGTCCCGGTTTGGCACATAAACCGGGATAAAAAATCGGAAATTCTCTGCCGCCTGCTCCGCCATTTGTGCAGACGATGTCAGAAAAATCGTATAATATATCAAAATTACGATACCGATGCCAACAGCCTTCAGCCGTTTGCAATTTTTTTAGATTTTTGAAATTTTAAAAGAGTCAAAATTCAGATTTTTATTTTAAAAATAAAAATAAAAAATGACATATTTGGATTCCTCACGTATTTCTAATAATAATGGACATATTATTTGTGGAATTTCGATTTATGGATTTAAAGATATGAATTATGTCATATCAAATGAATTAAAGCAAAAAATAATAATAAAACATATTTTATTTCTATATTTATTTAATATTAGTATTACTTAGTCATTTTGTACATTAGAATCATGTTTGTAACTCAAATTATAAGAATGTGTGACTCACAAGATGCATGGGTCAATATCATTAATAGCATAGTATAGACAAGGTTACATGTGGTACATATGAAGGGGATGGGAAGGAACCAAGATGTTAAGCATGCTAGGAGTGGAGTAGTGTGAGGATGGGTGACCAACTGGGAAGTTTAACCAAAGATTGAAATTTGACAAAAACTAAGTGTGATTGAGAGGCTTCGGGTGAGAGATTAACAAGTCCAAATATTCATAGATTCAAAAAAATAGGAATTTTTTTAAAAAAAAATTGTTTTCTGAAAAAAATAGAAAAGACCTTCGGTCCCGGTTCATGTCAAGAACCAGGACCAAAGGTCCTACTGCAAGCGCACGCGACGGCGGGAGACCCATTGGTTCCGATTCGTGCCAAAACCGGGACCAATGGTCCTTATGAACCGGGACCAAAGGGGGGCTTTTCTACTAGTGGACGCAACCATGTCATATTCATGTACCTCTGTAAGTATGCACGAAATAGCTCCATATCAAACGGGACAACAATCCACACTTCAGTCATTGCATTCTACCACTCCTGGATATAGTGTGAGGATGGGTGACCGACTAGGAAGTTTAACAAAGATTGGAATTTGACCAAAAACTAAGTGTGATTGAGAGGCTTCGGGTGAGAGATTAACCAGTCCAAATATTCATAGATTTTAAAAAATTGTTTTTTGAAAAAAATTTTAGAAAAGACCTTCGGTCCAGGTTCATGCCACGAACCGGGACCAAAGGTCCTACAGCAAGCGCACGCGACGGCGGGCCACGTGGAGACCCATTGGTCCCGGTTCGTGCCCGAACCGGGACCAACATTGGTCCCGAGTGATTGGTCTCGGTTCAAAAACCGGGACCAATGGTCCTTATGAACCGGGACCAAAGGGGGGCTTTTCTACTAATTGACGCAACCATGTCATATTCATGTACCTCCGTAAGTATGTACGAAATAGCTCCATATCAAACGCCAGCAATCCACAGGATATAACTCTGAACTCATTGAATCCATTGATTTGCGCTTCTGTTAGTACCCTTCCGAGTGTACCTGCATATAACTCTGAACCCGTTGAAGCCATCGATTTGCACTTCTGTTAGTCACCGGATCGGCACCTCCACCATGCAGCTGCCTCAAGCTGCAGCCCCAGCCACCACCATAGCCATTCCTCCCCAAGAACACCGCCAATTTCCTCCATAAAAATGCCCCAAATCACTTCACCATGCTAACTCATTAGTAGATCGGGCCTTTCCTAGCTTTGTATTGTGTTTCAGCACCAATTTTGGATGGAAATCGGAGTACAAATGGGCTAACAATCGATAGAGCTATGGCTGGAAACAAGAGGAAGAAAAAAGGAGAGAGGAAGAAGAAGAGGCCGCGGGGCTGGCCGGCGCGGCACGCGGATAAGAAGGCCAGCTTCTCGGGAGTTCAGATCCCGACTAGACTGTCGAGTGTTAAACTCCCGATGCTCCCCCCTCCTCCCTCGTCGGCCAACAACTCGGCCAGGCGGGCCCTGCCATCCACTCCGATCGGGAGTGCAAAGGCCGACAAGGCTGCTCGGTAGTTTAACCCCCGACGGGATCCTATCGGTAGTTCATCCCCCGAGGCCGTGCTAGAATTGGAAATTGTCAAATTCGTGTATTATTTGTGGAATTTAATAAAAAACGTATTATTTAAAAAAATAGTGACCTAGACGCTCCACATTTGTCTAGCACAAAGTAGAACATGCGAGACCTTGTAAAACGCAAATAAAGTATCCTTCCAAGACAATAATAAGTCTAACAATAATTGTGCAATGCTAGTGAGTACAAATCTCCATGTAAGACTATGACAAAACGGCTAAACACAATAATACTATTAATTGCAATTATATAAATCAAGGAATTCTTTATTACAAGAGAAAATGAACAATTATTGTAATACAAGTATTACATTTCCTTACAAATAAGAAAATAAAAGAAGACAACAAATAATGAGATAAAAGGATTCAATAAAAGATTATGAATAAATAGTAGAGTTCTTTATTCTATAAATTGGGTATAGTAATTTACAAGTCTTGAAGAATAAATCTTTATTACACTAAGTAGTAAATAAAGAGGATAGTACTATAAGGAAATATAGATTACAAGAATGCGAATAAAGAAAAGATTAAACTATTTTACTTAATAATATTATTACATTGTCTTTATAATAAGGAATAAAAAGGAAATTATAATAAATTTCACATAGAATAATCCCTAAACTAAATCTTCATGTCCAGGAGCTTTTCTTCTTGATCAGCTTAATACCTACAAGTATCACATTATAAAAAACCAAAAAGAAAAAAGGTGGATATTTTGCTAGTATTACTCTTAGAATTGGCTTAGTGACGATAAGCCAATGTTTCATCATGGAGTATTTAATCAGGGACCAAAGCTAATGGATCTTATTAGGCAATGCTTCAGAATTGTGCAACATTAGCTTAGGAGATGAATCCTCATTTGGCAAATAAAAGGAATAGCCAAAGCTTGAGAAAATATCTATACACTCGAGCTGATCCACAGGAACAAGTTCTAGAGGTTGAAACCTGCACCCTATGGAGCTCATATGGAAGCAACTTGGTCGCAACACACACTGCTGTGTGCCAACACAACAGCAACTCCAGGAGATAGATAAGAAGGGAGCAACCCAAGTTCGTAAAGGGAAGATAGCGTCACAACATAGCTGCTTTCCATAGTTCCATAGCTAACCATATCCATTCTCTCCACAAACTAGTTCATAACACACAAGAGCACCCAGATCCACATCAGTATGACCATAGCCACCATGATTGAACATAAGAAACATGCTAGTAAGGTAGGCCAAGATACTAGGAGGAGAAGGTTAGGAGGAGCATGCAGACATCAGCACCAAAGCACCACCAACTCCATCAAAGCAACCATGGTCACACAAAGCTCAAGATCAGGAGCACAGTGGAACAGATCCAGCAAGGAGCAAGAAGGAGAAGGATCTCTAGGAGAAGTCAAACAATTAGAAGATTAAGGAAAGGGATTTATAATAGCTTACCATCAGTGGCAAAACAAGGTCCCCCACCACATCTCTATAACAGGTTGTTCTCTAAGATTCATTAAGCCTCAATACTTAGGTTTTGCATAAAACATCTTGGGGAAATGGTGGAAATAATCCACATCAATCTAGTCCATCTACGCTTCAACTAGATTTTTATCTAGAAGGTTTAAATGAAAATAATTCTCTTAGTCTTGGATGGAAGTGCCATGCAAAGCACATCCTAGAGAATAAAAAAGTCACAATATAGTATTTGTTCTTATTTGAGTGCGCCTCAGACTGAGCATCCTAGGCAGGGACCATTTCAAAGGAAATCCACCACATAAATTCAAACAATTTTTTTTAGTCTTAACAACTAGAAATCATTTCAATATGTACTATCCTATGGATAATATTCATATGGCATCACAAATTCCACTTGAAAATGAACACCAATTGAATTCATATCATTTTCCTATAAGGAATAGCTAGGAATCATGTAATCATTTACTATCATGTTGATAGTATACATATATGGCCACCAATCTCACGCTTGAATGAATTCACATCATATTCCTAGTAAATAACCTAGGAGTCAGAATTAATATTTAGTTCTTACTATCAGTATGGATAGAACTTATTATTAGTCTAAGTCATTTCCCTGAAATCAAAGATATTACATTATACTTGTTCACTGCCCAGTTTGACGGTTCAAACGACAAGTGATCGGATCTTGGACAAGTTGTATCGAGAAACAAAAGGAAGAGGAAGCTACATTTAGACGGTTCAAACGACATTGTCATCAGGAATGCATAAGGGTCACATGGACATCCCTGGTCCCTCTGTTGATCATTGATACAGATCATGTCTAGAGCATCCCCGAGCCATGAGACGATACGCTTAAGGGTACGATGAGAGCGATCATTCGTAAGACAGAATCACAGTAGAGAAAGAGAGAAAGCTGGAATCATTCCGTGGAGAGATCCGAAGTTGTTCGGAGAAAGAATAAAGGAAAAGACCGAAAAAGTGTTTTCGGATAAATGGGAATTTAAATATATATTTATTATATGTTAATTATGAATTATATACTAAATAATATTTAGATTACGATTTATCAAAGAAACTTTTATATTAGGCCAAATCCCAGAGAAGAAAAGCTGCAGAAAAAGGAAAGGGAAATAGGAAAACTGCCCAGCCCACATGGGCGACGGATAATATCCACCGCACCAGGCAACACGCAGCTAGGCTACGCTCGTGGGCGGGCGGCGGATAAAGGGCGCCGCACAGGGCAGGCACTAGCTGGCCGCCGCTGCAGCCAGGCCGACTCAACCTAGCCCAATGGGGCTCGCGGGGAACAGCCTGGCGGGCAGGCTCGCCCGTTGGGCCGCCGAGGCATCCGGCCCACCCGGGTCGCCTCTTCCCCTCGCCTCGCCACTGGGACGTTGGCGAGCAGCAGCCCAGGGTAAGCGGCTGCAGCGAGCTGGGCCGCGGGTGGCCAGCCCACCCCGCCAGCTGTGGTGTTGGGCTATGGCTGATTGGCCCAGCCGGCTGGCTGCCCCCTTTTTGCCTATTTTCCTTTACCTTTTGGTCCCATATGGCTAACCCTTTGAGAAAGGCACACCCCCTTAGCCTATATAAAGGGGTGCCCATGGGTGGGATTAGACACACCAATATTTGGAGAAGTCCTTTGGTTGACTTCCTCCTTCCCCCTCTCTCTCTATACCTTGTGACCATGGCCCCAACTCTGGACTGTGCGATCGAGGCACACCTGCAGTATGCCGTTGCGCTATAGGGATTCCTAGCCGGATATCAACTTCCGCATTCTCGGCGGGATCGGGGAGCCGGAGGTCTCATAGTGCACCGGATGTGTACGAAGACACGAGGCGCAACACTTGGGGCGCTTAAATGTCGTGAGCCGGAGCTGTTGCACGATGAAGATCAAGAAGGAGCAAGGGGTGACCTGGGAGGAGCTTCGTGACCTTGAGGTCGGCTACGAGTACGACTACTTCAACCACGTTCCCCCCGGAACGTTAACCGCGTACGGTCTACAAGGGTATGTATTCTCTACGCATCGGTCGTTGCCGCATTACTATATAGATAGATCCTAGGCAGTTTCTGGGGTTCAACGTAGGAAATTTTTTGTTTTCCGCACCGATCCCCTACAAAGGCAGAGATGCAATGACAGAGAGAACGGAGCGAGAGAGGGAGACTGAATGGTGGACCAAAGATACTTACTGGAGGTCGTCACTTAGAGCTTGAAGAAGAGGAAGCAGAGAGGCAGCCGAGGTGATGAAGGGTGCTACGTAACGATGGCACAGGGGGCACGACGGTGTTGTGACTGTGCCAAGCCGCGACCGGCAGCATCGTCCATGCCATTAGGTCTCCAGCAGCGCTTGGGGATAACCAGAAGCAGCATCAGAGCATGACAACACTGAGGCGGCCAAAACCCTAGAACCATCTGAGGAAGGGGCGGCCAGAAGTGAGCAAGGTTTCTAGATTGGCTTGGACATGTAGGTAAGTCTCGACAAGGCGCGTTGACTTCGACCAGTGGCGGCGGCCAAGGAGGCCAGAGCTGGCCATGGTATGTAGGCGATGGTGGTGGCGTCATAATGTCGCCAAAGGGGGAGAGGAGCAAGGTCGCGTGAGGGAGGAAGCGAGTGAGGGTAGTCGACCTAGTGGACCAATCGGTGTGGTCTAGCCAACCCTGTGGGCTGGACTAAGCTTGCCCATGAGCCAGACCCATTGTATAAAAAGAGAAAGAACTGGATTAAACCAAATATCGAAATTTCAAAAATGCCCTTAGGAATATATAAGCTCTAGAAAATGTAGAAAATCCTAAAAAATACATATAATATGTCAAAATGATCACCAAAATAATCACTACCTAGGAAAAATATAACTTTACTTGTTTAAGTTAAATAAAATACAAATAAATATTAAATCCACTAAAATCCTCAATGAAATATAACAAAATAAGGAGAAGTCCTAAAAATCAATAAAATTCATTTTTGTCTGTAAAAATAAATTTATTGTTTTATAAAAATGCCCAATATAAAAATTGAAGTAATTTTTGAATTTATAAATAAATAAGTGTTATAATTGATTTTATAGCCTTTTTTATTTTATTGAAATAAAAAGGGTATATTCTCTTTTATCATTTATAAATCAACATGAATCTTGGTCATCTTTAATTGACTACCGAAGGATTAATATAACTATTAAATATATTTCTTTTGGTCACCTAAAAATTTAAATAGATACCTTTATGTCTTACCTTAAGTCTTAAAAAATTTATTACTTATAATAATTCATATCCTTTCATTAGTAAATATAAAGATGAAGTTTTAATGCTTTATAATTACTTTTACCTTTATAACTTAGGTAAAAACATACAAAGAAGATTAGAGTATTCGATTTACTTGTCATAGTAAGAATTAGTATGTTCTACAAATTCACCTTTAGACATTTATTTATTTTTAATACAAATTGAAATATGTTATACCAAAAGAACCATATTTAGTAGTTTACAAATACAAACTTAAGCAACATACATTAGAATCCTTAGTTATATCAACTTAATATCTCAGCTATTTAAAATTTGCTTAAAGACTAGTTTCCACATTTACACATAAATAAAAGGTATTCACTTGGAAGGTAAGATCTAACATCCATTTATACCAAGGAAAAATGATCTTGTAAACTTGATTAGACTTAGGAAAACCTAGACCTTGATGATACTATAAATATCATGTTTTAAATTTCCTTTCTATTGTATTAGTTAACTTTGGTCTAAAATACCGTAAACATTGTATCTTAAGTTTATTCATGTTTTTATAGTTAACTTTGGTCTACTATTCAATCAACTAAAAGTATAATAGCTCAAGATCATTTGTAATTTATCCAAACCCATAGCTTTAATCCTAGTAATCTTTAGAATTGAATAACATAACATAAGCAATAATTTCTTTGAAAGTTTTTGCCACTTCAAACAGACACACTATGTTATTTCTTCTTAACTCTTAACAACCTAAAACATGGAATTCATAATAATTACATGATATAAATTAACTCTCATCATATATTATTGTACTTTACTTTTTTATCTGGTATTTAATCTTAAATTTCTTGTAGATGTAATTTCTTATGAAGTAAACTTGAAGATACACCAAATCTTAAAGATTTGAGTTGTAATCTATAGTCATGTCTTGGACCCGTGATATTTCTGTTGTACCACTCTGAGGGATGTACTACTAGTGGAACGATATTTCATTGGTGTTATGTCAGTGACTATAGTGTACTACATCATGCGGTGGTTTGCCGGGTCACCGCAATTTATATGGGGAGACTGGTCTTTCCGTGTAAGCCGAGGAGACTATTACACGAGTACAATGCGGATTCCTTAGAAGGAGAATAACTCTAAACTAGGTAATTATTGTCAGCTTCATATTGCATCCAGTCTCTGAGCGTCCAGTTGACTCCCTACGAAGCTCTTTTCCTTTTGTGTTGGCGTAGTCATCATGGTATTCAGGTTTTTTTGCCGGCCAAGTCATGGTATTGCGAACTAGTCGTTTCCACCATGGCTTCCAGAAGCTTCTCCTTAGCAGGCTTCACCGATGCTTCATCTTGGGCTAGTTTTTCCAATAGTCCATAGTCGACTATCTTCAATATTCGGCTTTGAGCAGGATTTTGGTAATCATCAAAATGCGTCCATATGCAGGCTAACTTTTTCGAGCTTTCAACCTCTATAATTTCTAACTGCCCAAAATGGCTGCTAACACATGAGTTCACCTATTACGCCTAGTCAACCTTGCTCATGTATTCTGATACGTCCATTTTGCATCACTATTCTATGTCTTAATTCACTATTATTCATTGATATATTTCGTATTGAGAGGTGATACTTATGTTATTTCATCTATTTTTGCATGGTTGATGACTTTTGGAGCATGGACCGCTGCAGTCAGGATTCTGATGGAAAAGGTGCTGTTTGGAGGCAAAATTCACGAAGATCAGAAAATCCGGGAAAATATACAGAAAATCCTATTTTTCTAGAAGACTGAGGATGCCAGAAGATGGAGTGGAGGTGGGCCACAGGGGGCCCACACCAACCCATGGCGCGGGCAGGCCTAGGCCGCTCCTGGTAGTGGTGTGGCCGCCCTGGTCCACTCCAGCCTCTCCCCTCTGGCGTATATCATCCCCACGAAACCCTAAGACTCGGGGAGCGACCACAGAAAGATTTCGCCGCCTCTGCGGGGCGGAAAACACCGAGAGAGAAAGATCTCTCCGGCAGACAGATTTCTGCCGGGGGAATATCGTGGCCATCAACACCACCATCAAGCTGTACTTCATCGGGATCATCATAATCACCACCATCATCACCATCAGCACCCTCATCACCATCTCCATATTGCTGTAACAATTGGTTGAATCTTGCTATAGTTCATAGGGGAAACTTTCTCGGTGTTGATTACTCTTTGTAGTTGATGCTATTGAGTGAACCATTGAATTATTGTTTATGTTCAGATTGTTATACATCATTATTCCATCTCTGATCATGATCCATATGATGTCTTGTGAGTAGTTCGTTTTGTTCTTGAGGACATGGGAGAAGTCTTGTTGTTAGTAGTGGAGTTGCGTTGAGAAAGATTCAATAGATTGTTATTTAAGTTGTGGTGTACTTCTTCTAGTGGTGTCATGTGAACGTCGACTACATGACACTTCACCTATAAGGGCCTAGGGGAATGCATTGTGTATTTGGCTACTAATCGTAGGGGTTGCCGGAGTGACAGAAACCTGAACCCCCGTTAGGAAACCATTGCACAAGGGACGTAAGGGTCTTAGAGTTTAAAGTTGTGGTTAGGTTTCTACCTTAATTACTTTCTTGTACTTAAGGATGTTTGCAAGGGGTATAATCACAAGTATGTATTAGTCTTGGATGGGGCGGTACATTAGCACAGGTTCACCCACACAACACTTAGCAAGCTAGAGAAGATTAATCGACTATATGAAGCGAAAGCACTTGACAGTTTTCCCATGTGTCCTCGAGAATGTTTGGTCATCTATAGAAATACAACCGGCTTGTCCTTTGCTGCATAAAGGATTGGGCCACTTGCTGCATTTATTCCTACTGTCTTTTATTTACTCGTACTTTGTTTACTTGCTTTATCAAAACCCCCTAAAAATCGATTTGCTAAGTATTTGTAGAGAATTCCTGATCCATACCGCTAGCCAGCACCTTCTGCTCCTCGTTGGGTTCGACACTCTTACTTATCGAAAATACTGCGATACACCCCCTATACTTGTGGGTCATCATATTCCTAGTGTGTATTCAAGATCCTTAGAGCTATGCAAATATGTTGGGGGGATACCCCCGGGTAGGGTTACGCCGGGGTATAAAGGCCTAGTTAGCCGAGGTACGGCAAGGTCAAAGCATGTGCTAGCCGAGTCACCTCAAGGCAGGCCGGATCACGGAGTAACCCGGACCAGGGGACGTCCACCTAACTTGGTCTCAGCCAACTTAAGCCGTATGTCGGTAAAATGTATCTAACTTGTATGCAGGAACAGGTGTGGCCAGATCAACTATGAAGGATCCGGGTTATATCAAGCTTGTAAGAGAAGGAAGGTATCTCGCTGGTCAAAAGTAACAACTGTACGCAGAGCATGAGAGAAGCGGACAGAGGTCGGACCACCGAGGCGTGGCCGACAAAGGTGACGAAGCCAATGTCAGCTGACGCAGGCGCCGCAGAGGCTCACGTAGCCTCTGCATGGATGACGCGGGGGAAAAGTGACCCGGTCGGCTTACTATTTTGGGAGGAGGCATATTCCCTGGAATATGCCTCCATGTATGCCCTAAGTGGAGACCTAGCCACCCCTATATAAGGAGGGCTAGGGCTTCTATAGAGGGGGTTGATTTCTGAGAGATTGATCTGAGGGATAGCTAGTGGTGAGAGTAAGAGAGTTCCTTCTTCCTCCTCTCTCTGATACAGCTCAAAGAGCACTTGTAATCTGAGAAGGTGAATCAAATACAAAGCTTCCATGTGTGGAATCACCACACTATCCCTCCCTGGATTCCCCTAGTGCATTTAGTCCCCACATTTAGCCTATACATGGCATCTGTCGTGACACCACCACGATAGTTGGCGCCCACCGTGGGGCTATCGGCGCTAGTAGGGGTCAAGATCCGGATGGGAAACCTCATCGGCACCGGCGAACGCATCGTCTCCGGGCTCATTCAGCGCTTTGGAGCGCTTGACTTTGTCAGCGACAATGCTGGCTGCTTCGGAACGCGTCCTCTTCCGCGCAACGGCCTCTTCGTCAAGCTCGGTGCGCACAAGGTCTACGTTGCTATCGATGTGTCGTGCGTTCATCCGTGGCACGTCGTCAAGGGAGGCGAGCCACCCCTTAGCGTGGTTCACAGGGCGTGTATCGCTCGCTCCCCGGACCGTGCAGAGGTGATGATGACTGCGCCAGGTGCAGGCGCAAGCAAGGATCCGGCACCAGATCCGGAGGTAACGCCCAAGGCACCAAGGAAAAGTAGAGGACCTCCACTAGAGAGGCCTGAGAATGTGCTGCAGCAGGCGATGGATAGGTTGGCAAACCCAGTAGCAGCAGAAGTAGATCCGGCTCAAGCACAGGCCAAGCTAGAGGAGACTAGGCAGAAAATACTAGAGGGTGCGAAAAAGATAGCCGCGGCTCAGCAGTCGTTGAATATGACACTGCGTGAGTACGCTAAGGCAAATAAGGTTGATGCTGCAAAAGTGAAAGGGAGAAATCTCATGAGTGAGATGAACAGAGAAGGTGATATTAGGATTGAGGAATCAGAGAACTGTTTGTCCGTGGGGCTACCGAGGTATAGTACCCCGGCAAAGAACCTCAGAGCAGCGGATGCAGCGACGTCCGAATTAGAGGGTTTGACGGGTGAAGCCCGTCAAAGAAAGCGGGAAAGAGTCAATGAGTTGGTTCGGATCGCGAACAGGCAAAACGAGGAGTTACTTAGGGCTAACCCGGAGAGAGCTGGGGCCTCTAAGATTGTTCATTCGGCGGAGGGCAACCCAGAGAAATCCGCTGGAGCTGCATCGTCTCCTCATGGTGGTCCTAGGAGAGAAGAGGTAGTAACTTTGGCCAGGAGGAATAAACAGATAGTCCCATATGACCCGGCAAGGGCAGGGAAAGGAAAAGAAGTGCAAAGAAATGAAGATCGAAGGAGTGTGAGTCGAGGTGAAGCTGGCCAAGGCAACCTCGACCATGGCAATGCCGGTCAAAGGACTGCTGTAAACGGCAATGTCGAATAGCGTAATTCAGTAGTTGCAGGTCAACCGCAGCAGTGGAATATACCACGGCAAGAGCGCAGCGCCGGGCAAGGTATGCAACAGAGAGCAGCTCAATAGGAGCAAGATAGATACAATGATGGAGATTCGGAGATGGTGAACGCTGGCTATCCTAGACCAGACTATCACGTGATAGGGTCAAGATTGGGAGGCAGAAACTTGATGCCTGATGACGCCAGGTTAAAACTGGATCGGCTGTATAGGACGGAGCAAATTGAATGTCAAGGTCCTCCAGGTCCAACATGTTTTGGGCCCCGGATCATGAAGGAACCTCCGGTACCAAACTTCCAGCTACCTAGAGGCACAAAGACGTATGACGACAGCACTAAGCCGGAGGATTGGTTGATTAACTATGCAACTGCTGTCAACATTGCCACGGGCAACTTGAGGTGGGCTGTGAGATATGTACCCCAGATGTTGGAGGGGCCAACAAGGGTATGGCTAAACAATTTGCCACCCAGAAGTATTAACTGTTGGATCAATTTTGAGGAGATGTTCGTTAGCAATTTCTCGAGTACGTATCAGAGGCCCAACAGGCCACAAACCTTAGCAATGTGCAAGCAAAGACCAAATGAGACAGACCGGGAGTTCTTAACTCGTTGGTGCACTGTGCGAAACTCGTGTTAGGGTGTGATTGAGTCACATGCCATAGCTTGGTTTGCGCAAGGATGCAGATATGCAAGCATGCTATGGCAAAGGTTGCAAAGGGATATGCCAACCACCTTGGCAGAAATGATCCGGATTGCTGATTCGTATGCTTTGGCTGATCCGACGCATCCTAGGCTCACCTCAAACGAGTCAAGCGAGGAGTATTGTCAGTGAGATGGGGCCAAGTCATCCCAAAGAAATGATTACCGAGGTAAAAGAAGGGATGACAGACCGGATTATCGCTATAGTTCGCAGCAAGTTGCAGCTATGAATCAAGACCAACCCGGATCAGGAAGCAGTCAACGTCAGAAAACTGGAGGACAGCAATGGACGCCAAGAAATGATGGGAAGAAAACTTGGACGCCAGAGCAGAAAAAACAGTGGAAAGAGAAGAAGGACCGTCCGAGGTATACCTATGAAGCAATACTGGATCAGCCGTGTACATTTCACACGCCTAATCCAAGTAACCCGGCGGGTCACACAACTAGGCAGTGTGAGTGGATGCGGAAGATAGAACAAAGTGGTTCGGGGAATGCTCAGGCACCTCGTAATGATCAACCTCTGCAGGAGTTACCCCGACAACAATTGCTCTCCGGAGCGAACACGCAACAGTTAATGTTGCCTCCCCCTCCGCCGAGGTATGACAACCATGAGAGAAGGGATGCAGTGCATCAGGTGGAGAACCAAGACCAACAGGATCAGAGGTACCCTGGAAATGAGGGGAGAAACGAGTATAGAGAGCACCATCAGAGTTACTGTGTGTTCACTATGAAAGAGACAGACATAAAGAGCTTGCAGCGCAGACATATGGAAGTCAATGCAGTAATGCCAGCGGTGACGAGGTATATGCCTTGGTCAGACCAGGAAATTACCTGGAGCATCAAAGATCATCCCAAGCTTATGCCAAGTCCTGGTTCGTACGCACTAGTGCTGGATCCGACGTTCATTGGGCCTAACATCAACGTGAGATTCTCCAAGGTGCTGATTGATAATGTTAGTAGCATCAATATCATGTATGTGGACACGATGCGAAAATTGGGCATCTCGGAAAACATGCTCCAAGCTACAAGGACAACTTTCCATGGCATTGTGCCAGGCATTTCTTGTGAGCCCATAGGCAAGGTCCGGGTTGACGTTTTGTTCGGCACCAGAGATAACTGTCGAACTGAGAATTTGGAGTTCGAAGTGGTGAATTTAGAAAGTGCGTATCACGCGTTACTCGGTAGACCAGCTCTGAACAAGTTTATGGCAAGTTGTCACATCAGTTACTTGAAGATGAAGCTGCCCGGGCCAAATGGTGTAATAACCATAGCTAGGGATTTCCGACATTCAATTGAGTGTGCATCTGCCGGATCTAACCTGGCCGAGTCACTCGTGATTACACAAGAAAAGAGAAAGATCCAAGAAGTGGCGGCATTAGCTCAGTCCGCACAGCAGTATATGCCGGCGTTGAGTAACCCGCATGGTAGTGTCTCATTTCAAGCGACAAAAGATACCAAGAAGGTGCCTGTTGATGATATGTTCCCTGAGCGTACCGTAACAATTGGTGTCGGGTTAAATGACAAATAGGAAAGCGAGCTTGTCAACTTCCTCCGTGAGAATCGGGATATTTTTGCTTGGTCCACACAGGACTTGCAATGTGTTCCGAGGGAGTTGGCCGAGCACTCTTTGAATGTGAGACCCGGAGCTAAGCCGGTGAAGCAACCTCTCCGCCGCTTTGCTAAAGATAGGAGAAAAGTCATAGGAGATGAGATAGCTCGATTGTTGGCTGCAGGATTTATCATGGAAGTGCTTTACCCGGATTGGCTGCCTAATCCGGTGTTGGTGGAGAAGAAGAAAGATGATCCGAACGTGGCAGTGGTTTGGCGTATGTGTATCGATTACACGAACCTAAATAAGGCGTGTCCAAAAGATCCATTCCCACTGCCAAGGATAGACCAAGTCATAGATTCCACTGCTGGGTGTGAGTTGTTGTCGTTCATTGATGCATATTCTGGTTTCCACCAGATACCTCTGAACCCAAATGATCAAATAAAGACTGCGTAATGCAGGGGCAACGTACCAAAGATGTATGCAAAAATATTTACATGACCAAATTGGTCAAAATGTGCAGGTGTATGTGGATGATGTTGTGATAAAGACCAAGGAAAGCAAAACGCTCCTTGATGATATCAGGCAGACGTTCGCGAACCTCGGGAGGTTCCGGATGAAGCTTAACCCGGAAAAATGTACCTTCGATGTCCCGGCTAGAAAGTTACTCGGATTTCTCGTCTCTAGCCGAGGTATCGAGGTCAATCCAACTAAAATCCGGGCCATAGAATGGAACTGCCAAAATGTCTTAACGATGTCCAGAAGTTCACTAGTTGCCTGGCATCCTTAAGTCGGTTTGTATGTCGGTTGGGAGAAAAGGCACTGCCTCTCTATCAACTTATGAAAAAGTCAGACAAGTTCATTTGGACACTGCAAGCCAATGAAGCCTTTGCCCACTTAAAGAAGATGTTAGCCACTGCACCAGTGTTAGCCTCTCCACTATCAAAGGAGCCAATGTTGCTCTATATAGCCGCAACCAACCGAGTTGTAAGTGCAGTAATTGTGGTAGAGCGCGACGAAGAGGGTAAGTTAGTGCAAAGGCCAGTGTATTATCTGAGCGAGGTATTATCAGCCTCAAAGCAGAACTATCCTCACTATCAAAAAGTGGCGTATGGCGTGTATATGGAAGCTAAGAAGCTGAAGCACTATTTCGAGGAACACCCAATCAAAGTAATATGTGAAGCTCCCATATCCGAGATAATGAGTAACAAGGATGCAAGTGGCAGGATTGCAAAATGGGCAATTGAACTAGCACCTTATGCGCCACAATATGACAGAAGAGAGGCAATTAAATCTCAGGCTGTGGCGGACTTTTTTGTGGATTGGGCGAGGTGCAATATGAGCCACCATTGCCAGATCCGAACTACTGGAAAATGCACTTTGACGGATCAAAAACAAAAACCAGGTTAGGTGCCGGAGTTATGCTTACCTTGCCAAAGAAGGACCAGCTGAAATATGTGCTGCAGATTCACTTCACTACATCAAACAATGTTGCAGAATACGAAGCACTTATACATGGGCTCAAAGTGGCAAAGGAGGTTGGAATACCTCGGATCCAATGCTTCGGTGACTCGGATCTCGTAGTCCAGCAGGTCTCCGGACAATGGGATGCTTTGGATGCAAACATGGCATTATACAGATTTCATGTGCAGAAGATATCTGGTTACTGTGAGGGATGCGAATTTCACCATATAACTCGGGTGGAAAATGAGGCTGCCAACGTATTGTCGAAGCTCGGTTCAACCCGACAAGCAATTCCACTAGGCGTAGCATTGGAGCACCTCAGAAAACCATCCATCAGGCCATCCCCGAAGTCCGACTCAATTTTTATCCTCGCAAATCCGGAATCAGAAGCTGTGCCCATGGATATTGATGTAGGGAGTGGTTCGCGAGACCCGGGGACTGCCTTGGCAAACGCGGGGACTGCCACGACAAACCCGGGGACTGCACAGCGCGATCCGGTAGAAGTTATGCCGGTGGATCTAATGGAAATTGATGAGGATGTGTTCCCAGTGAGAGCTGTACCAGCTTGGGCAATGCCAATTTTCCAATTCCTAAAAGATGGAACCTTACCCGCTGAGGAGGTACTTTCCAGGCAAACTCAGAGGAGGGCAAAAGCATACACGATCATCAATTCCGAACTATACAAAAGGAGTGTGACCAATGTCCTCCAGCGATGTGTTGACCCGGAGGAAGGACTTGACATCCTCCGAGATATACATCAAGGGAATGTGGGCATCATGCCTCATCCAGAGCCTTGGTAGCAAAAGCTTTCCGCCATGGGTTTTATTGGCCAAGTGCCTTAGAACAAGCAGAAGATCTGGTGAGAAAATGCAATGGCTGTCAGAGATATGCGACAAAAACACATATGCCAATGTCGGAGCTCAAAACCATACCAATTACATGGCCATTTGCCGTATGGTGCTTGGATATGGTTGGCCCATTTAAACCAGCAAGAGGGAATATGACTCACATTTTGGTCATGGTGGAAAATTTACGAAGTGGATTGAAGTAAAGCCAATAAGAAAATGTGATGGAGCCACTGCCGTAACTTTCCTCAAAGACATCATCTTGAGATACGGTTATCCTCACAGTATCATAACAGATAATGGCACAAATTTTGCTGAGGGAGCATTTGTGCGTTTCTGCCGAGATAAGAAGATCCGTCTGGACGTTGCCTCGGTAGCCCATCCTACATCGAACGGACAAGTGGAAAGATCCAACGGATTAGTATTATCCGGGATAAAACCCCGGCTCATTAAGCCGCTGCAAAGATCAGCGGGGTGCTGGATAGAAGAAGTACCAGCGGTACTGTGGAGTTTAAGAACAACTCTGAATCGATCAATAGGCTATACGCCATTTTTTCTGGTATCTGGGGCAGAAGCTGTATTACCAGCCGACATAGAGCATGACTCGCCTAGGGTCACCCAATACACAGAAGCCGAAGTGTAAGAAGCCCATCAAAAAGATGTTGATCTGTTGGAAGAAGCGAGAGAATTGGCATTGTCCAGATCCGCCATATATCAGCAAAATCTCCGACACTATCATAGCCGGAAAGTAAGCCCCCGAGTTTTCCGGGAAGGTGACCTGGTACTCCGGTTGGTACAACGTACTGCTGGCATGCATAAATTATCCCCCCCATGGGAAGGGCCATTCATCGTGAGCAAAGCATTGCACAATGATTCTTATTATCTTATCGATGCAAAACCACAGGAGAAGAACAAGGCGGACAGGTCCGGCGAGGAATCCAAACGTCCATGGAATGTAGCTCTACTTCGTCCTTTCTACACTTAGCAGAGAAGTGTTTGTATCCGAGTCCCTCATATGTCGGTATGTATGCCGGCAATGAGCTTATCAATGAAATCTTGTCACCTCGAGCAGTAACTCGGGGACTGCCTTAGTAATTTTAGTTGTCTTCTATGTTTCTTATTTATATGTCGGCTGGCGTAAGTTGCTTCAGCTTAGGCCGGATTAGTAGTGTGTGAGCACCAAAAACCTAACTCTTCGACTTGATGTTGTCCAACAAGATTTGGCTTCATGGCAAGCAAGAGAACAAGTTTGGAATTGCGTAGCACATGAAAAACGACTAAGGGAAAAAACTTAATCAAGCCGACGTTTGTTTTTCGGACTAACATTGCGTGTACTTTAAATTTATCATGCTGAATTAGTTTGAGCTAATCCCAAAGTTTCCAAGTATTGTTAAGACAATTTTTGAAGCTCGGACTCGTAAGTCATAAAACCGAACCAAGGTAGACGCGAGCTGAGCCAAAAGATTGGAAGAACGAGAAAATGAAACTCGGGGACTACGCCCAAGTCAATCCAGCATAAAAACTTAGTAGCAAAATATCATTGATGTGCTTAATACAGTTGCACCCGGCATACCGGGGATCTGATGAAACTTTAAAGTTTTTTGCTCAAGGAGCAGCAGGAGGAGGAAGTCTGGCGTCATCTTCGCTATCTTCGACGTCCGAGGCAGGGTCCTCTTCGTCCTCATCCGAGCCATCTTCAACGTTCTCAGCGTTTTCATCATCGGCGGCATCTAGAAAGCTCGGTCCCTCGTTCCACTGGTGAACGGGGGCGTATTGGATGAAGCTGTGAGCACAAGCCATGCGCCGAGCTATCCACTCCGGGTCAGTAGACCACTTTGATCCTGTGCGCATGCACGCAAGGAGATTGAGGTCAATCTTCTCGTACCACGTGAGCACATAGTGGAGAACGATCTTAGCTCCAGCACGCCCAACAAATTCTCTCCAGAGATCAAGCTGAGTCTCGCAGTCCATGAGCCTGGCAAAAAGAACACCCAAATCCTCCGGAGTATCCTCTTCAGGCCAAAAGGCGTTGAAGATCCGGATTACCACATCCAAGACATCCTTGCCGTAGTTCCTCACGACTTCGACTCGGGCTGACAAACTAACTATCAAGTCCTCAAGGTCGAGAGGAATGGAGCCAGGGCCAGATGGAGTACCCCTCTGCTTGCGGAACTTGGTAACGGCATTGGATCCAATGACATCGCTCTCTGGGAATTTGCCTGGGAAAATAAAACAAGTGGGGTAAGTAAAGGAAACAGACCCGGAAAGATCAACGTCGGTTGAAGGAAAATAACTTACTAGAGATATGGTTGTGAACCCGGGATAGCTCCTTGATGCAGTTGTCGCGCCTCTCCCGGAGTTGCACAAGTTCAGCGTTTGCCGACTCAAGCTTGACGTCGGCCTCCCTAAGCATTTCTTGGTCCTTAGCAATCTGGAGGTTGAGGCTCTCACGCTCTTCGGTATAGTCCTGGCCTGCTTTTTGAAGCTCGACTTGGTGCTGCGCTTTTAGCTTCTTCATATCTGCCTTGAGCTTGGCAATCTCGTCATCTTTGGCTCGGAGGAGGGCAAGCTCGTCATCTTTCTTTTTGAGCTCGGCCTGATGTTGTCCTGCTTGTTCGAGAAAATGCAGCATCATATCAGGCACGGGCACACTATCTTCAAGAGATGTTGAAATAGTTTGTTGACCTGGCAAAGCCAAGGTATGAATGTTTGCCGAGCCACGAAGGAAAGGAGATGGAAAGCATAGCAAGGTTGAGCAAAAATAACTTACCCTTGATTTGATCCAAATTTTTCCTCATGATCGTGTTCTCAGCCTCCACCCCAGCTGTGAAAACCGAATGATGGGTTAGTTCGGCAGAAAAACATGAAGGAAAATGGAAAAATGCCGAGGAAGAAACTTACCCCTTTTCTCATATTCAGCGAGAAGTGCATTATGTTTTGTGCGCAGCATTTTGTGAGTATCAAGGAGACGCTGAAACTCAGCGCTCCGGCGGTTGGTGGTCACCTAAAAAGAGTACCAAAATATAGCTTAGTCTTGTGCATATTTGAAATGTACAAAATCCGGGCCAAGTGGAACTTAACCCGGCTGTAGGTGTGTCCATATCTGAAGTGTACAAAATCTGGGCCAAGCGGAACTTAACCCGGCTCTAGGTGTGTGCATATTCGAAGTGTACAAAATCCGGGCCAAGTGGAACTTAACCTGGCTTTAGGTGTGTGCATATTCGAAGTGTACAAGATCCGGGCCAAGTGGAACTTAACCCGGCTCTAGGTGTGTGCATGTTCGAAGTGTACAAAATCCGGGCCAAGTGGAACTTAACCCGGCTCTAGGTGTGTGCATATTCGAAGTGTACAAAATGAGGTATGCTAATTCTCTAAGGAGCATCCGGCCGAGTAACAAGTTACTCCCCCGGAGGCTCGGGGACTAATGGTTATATCACTAATGTCTACAACATGTTAAGGAAAAGAAGATCTAACATACCTCCATCATCCGACCCACAAGGTTAATTGCCTTAGCGGCAGTATTCATCTGTGCAGAAAATTCGGCGGGACCGAACTTCTCCAGGAGGTCGTCGTTGTGGACGAACTCCGCCTTGTTCCAGTTATTTACGAATTCGATCAAGGTCGGAGGGTATCGTTCGCCGCTGGGCATGTGGGGCACTACCAAACCCTTGGCATGCGCTTCCCTCCTCTCAACCTGGGCAAGGGCCGGGCATGTGTGCAAGACAAGTTGCGCATCAGCTGGCTCGGCAGGGGCATCCTTCGGTGCTGGAGGCTTCTTGGAAAGCATGGACGCGAGTGTGCGCTGTCCAGCCTCGATGGACGCTGCCCTGGTGGCGTAAGGGGCCTTTTTGCCATTGGGTTGCTGAGAGTGTTGGAGATATGCCCAAGAGGCAATAATAAAGTGGTTATTATTATATCTTTATGTTTATGTAAATGTTTACATCCCATGCTATAATTGTATTAACCGGAAACATTAATACATGTGTGTTTTCTAAACATAAGAGAGTCCCTAGTAAGCCTCTTGTTGAACTAGCTTGTTGATTAATTGATGATCATGGTTTCCTAATCATGGACACTAGGATGTGATTAATAACAAGGTTATGCCATTGGGAGAATGATGTGATGGACACACACACACCCATAGTAAGCGTAGCATAAGATCAAGTCATTTAAGTTCGTATTGCTGTAAGCTTTCAAATACATAGTAACCTATTCCTTCGACCATGAGGTTATGTTAATCACCATCACCGGATGGATACTTTGATGACATCAAACGCCGCTTTGTAACTGGGTGGTTATAAAGGTGTCATTGGGTATTCTAAAAGTATGTGTTGAAGCGCATGAACCAAGATTGGGATTTGTCCATCCATATGACGGATAGATATGCTCTGGGCCCTCTCGGTGGAATGTCATCTAGTTAGCTTGCAAGCATGTGACTAGGTCACAAGGGATGACATATCACGGAACGAGTAAAGAGTACTTATCAGTAACGAGGTAGAACTAGGTATGGAGATACCGACGATCAAACCTCGGATAAGTATAGTATCGCGAGACAAAGGGAATTAGTTTCATATGTAAGTGGTTCAATCGATCGCGAAGTCATCGTTGAGTATGTGGGAGCCATTATGGATCTCCAGGTCCCGCTGATGGTTATTGATAGGAGATGTGTCTCTGTCATGCCTGCATATTCACGAACCGTAGGGTGACACACTTAAGGTTCGAAGTTGTTTTAAGTAGATATGGAATATGCGTTGGAGATCGAATGTTGTTCGGAGTCTCGGATTGGATTCGGAACATCACGAGGAGATCCGAAATGGTTCGGAGAATAAGATTCATATATTGGGGATCATTTTCTAAGTTAGGAAATGTTCCGGAGTGTTTGTATGGAGATTCTAGAAGGTTTCGGAATGTTCTAGAAGGTTCTAGAGGATTTCTTGGAGTTTGCTTGAAAACCAAGAAAGGGTCAAAGGAAACCTAGTGGGGCAAGACACGGATTCGTGGGAGAGGAGGACTCCTCCCCCCTTCCCACCACCGGCCATAGGAGGGGAGTCCTACTAGGACTCCCCCTCCCCAGGCGTGCCTCCCCCCTTAAATAGAAGGGCAGGGGCGCCCCCTCCAAGCCCTGCTCCATACTCCCAATCTCTGCCGCCTCTCTCCTCCTCCTTTCTTCTGCACAGGCATAGGCGAAGCCCTGCAGAATTCTCTACTCCACCACCACCACCACGCCGTCGCGCTGCTGGGATTCCGTGGAGAAGATCTACTACCTCCGCTGCTCGCTAGAACGAGGAGAGGAAGGTCTGCTTCGACTCCGCACGTGTGACCAATTGCGGAAGCGCTGCCAAAACGCGGCGCCGGAAGGATCGTCCACTTGACCGACTGCGGAAGCGCTGCTGGAACGCGACGCCGGAAGGATCGTCCGCACGATCTTGAGATCGGCAAGTGATCGACTACATCAACCACGAGATCTAATCTCGTTAACGCTTTCGGATCTACGAGGGTTAGTTCCTATCTATCTCGTTGCTCATGTCTAATAGATTAGATCTTGGCTTTTATCTAGATTAGATCTGGGTTTTGTTCGTTCTTGCGGTAGAAATTTTTTATTTTCCATGCTACGAACCCATCAGAGAGGTGGAAGTTGCTGCAGCAGATTTACCCTTGGGAGCTGCCTTGGTGCTTTCTCGCCGAGACTGAGAAGACTCGGACGAGGCGGAGGGGCTTGGCGCTGCTGCTGTCGCTTTTGTTGTTGCTGCTGGTGCTGAAGCTGAGGATGGTGTTGGTACTGGTTTCTTTTTCTGCGGAGGGGCTGAAGGAACCTCGGTGGTAGCTGGTTGTGGCGGAGCTGAAGTAGTGGTTTCCGCTGCCTCGGCAGAGCCAGTCTCCCCTGCTCCAAGGTTGCCCTCCTCTTGACGAGGTGGGCTAGAACCCGGAGCAGCCGCCGAACCCTCCGGGATAGGGCTCAGTGGGCGTGAATCATCGCCACGAGGGGGAGAAGGGTTGTGTCGGAGTGGCGAGGCAATGCTAGATCCACTCTGGGGGACCTCCACCGCGGCCCTGCCGAATCAAATAAAGTATGATGAGAAATTATAACAAAAGAAGAACAAGTGAATGGCAAAAGGTGAGGAGACTTACTCATCCGAGGTCAGGGGTTCCTTGGGCTTTCGAGCCCTTCGGGCCGTGGCCTTGGTGGCAGTTTTGTCCCTGGACTTCTTTCGCCTTTTGGCTGGCTGAGAAGGTCCGGAGGAAGAAGTTTATGCGGCTCCCCTTTTCTTCTTCGGCACCACCGGGACAGGATCACCCACGGCAAGGGGAGGGTCTTCATGGATCTGCCCACCGGGGTTAGCTGATGCCGGAAAAGCATAAGAAAGGGGGACAGCGTCAAATGCTTCCATCACCTCAACATCCGAATCATCTTCATCGTTGGGCCAATCTCTAATAGAAGAGAGTTTACCGGTGGGTCGCTTGGTCGCATCGGCCATAGGAAGGAACATCTCCAGGTCCGGTTCCTCCTCGTCCAAGGTATCCCGGTCAGGAGCCCATTTGAGGGAAGGGTCAGTGCTATCCTCGATGGTCTGCTGAAGAAATATCTAAGGGAAAGAAAAAGCAACAGAATTAAAACCGACAACAGTGCCGACATATGATTTAACTCGGAAAAGGTTTGGAGCACGAGACTTACTGAAGGAGGAAGCCTATCTCGGCAATAGTGTTCAATCCCCCATGTCCACTCAGAAGAGAAGTTCTTGTGGGTGGTGAACAAGGCCTTGACTCGGTGGTAGATCTCGGTATTGCTCAGCTCAAAAGATGAGGTCTGGTTGGGGTCGCGACCCCAGCTCATGTGGCACACTTTATGTGTGCGTTTCTGGAGGGGGAAATCCGGTTGCGGACAAATGTGATCATGGCGTCCTCATTGCGCAATCCGAGCTCCTTCAACTCCTTGAACCTCTTGTTGACCTAGTTCGCTAAGACCGTGGGCTTCTTGGGGATAACGTCCCACAAATCCGGGTTAGGAGGACCCGGAGTATAGGGGCGCAACCGGATCAGATCCTCGGTGGTGTTGTTCCGGACGTAGAAGAAAGTACAGGCCCATCCCTTGCAAGAGTCAAGCCCTGTGACTCGGGGGAAGATGGACAATTTCTGGGGGGAGATGGACGCAGCACCGAACTATGTGATCTGATTATCCTCCAGATCTAGATCTACATTCGGATGACGTTCCGACGAAGGCCGAAGAACCGGATCCATAGCTCCTTCGTGGGCCATAGTCCGGCATAGCCTTCGATCGTGGAGGCAAAGGCGGAGAGAGATGTGATGGCATTGGCTGGAAGGTGGTGCGGCTGGAGCAAGTACATGTTCAACCAATCATGGAAAAAATCGCTAACTAGCAAGCCAAACCCCCGCTGGAAGTGGGATAGAAACACCACGTACTCACCCGGATTGGGTTAAGGGGCAAGCTCGGCAGCAGCAAGGAAAGCAGTGACGCCCTCTGGGATGCGCCTAGTGCGATAGAGCCAATCCAGGTCATCCTGGCAGACCCAAGATCTGGCCCACGCACCATGGTCCGCGCTCGCTTCATCTTCTTCCATCTCCTGCTCGGCGATGATGAGCTCTTCTTCTGTCATCTCGAGGTCACTGCCCTCACTGGCGCTAGCGGCGGTGGGTGGCAGCGGCCTAGACTGACGGGGACCCGTGGCGGAGGAGATGCACAGAGGCGGCGGCGACGCAGGTGCGCGCAGAAGCAGAGCGGCGGCGGTGCAGCTACTCAAACGCGGTGGTGGGACGCTGTCGCGGGGGAAGATGAGGAAGAAGAAGGGGCAGAGGGGCGCGGAAGTGAGGAAAGGCCCCAAGGGGCGCGCCCCTCCCCTATTTCACCACTCCCTTAGGGGAGTAGTGGGATCGCGTTGGCGGGCGGGCCACACCATGTGGCCGTGTACAATCCAGATTGACCAATAAGCATGGAGCCACACGGAAGGCCACAGGGCGCAGCGGATCTCATGATGTGACGTTATGATGCAGTTAACGAGGAGGCATGCACGATGTGACGTGCGCTATAGTGATAACTGACAATTACTGCGGCGGTTACTGTAGCTGACCCTTAAAATGAGGCGATGTGATGATTAGCCTCCACATGGGGAAGCGTACGAGAGAAGGAAGAATAACCCAGATGAGTATGTGGTAACCCGTCCAGCAAGTAAAAACTTGGAATGTGCCAAGGGAAAGTAAATCCATAGAATCCGAGATAGGAGGTAACTCGGAAGAAGAACACAAAGCTCAGTGAAATTGAACCTGCTGTGGCCTTAGTGGCTAAGGCAGATAAGACCGCACCAGCTTCGGGGACTAATGTTGGGGGTATACCCCCGGGTAGGGTCACGCTGGGGTATAAAGGCCTAGTTAGCCGAGGTACGGCAAGGTCAAAGAATGTGCTGGCCGAGTCACCTCAAGGCAGGCCGGATCACAGAGTAATCCGGACCAGGGGACGTCCACCTAACTTGGTCTCAGCCGACTTAAGCCGTATGTCGGTAAAATGTATCTAACTTGTATGCAGGAACAGGTGTGGCCGGATCAACTATGAAGGATCCAGGTTATATCAAGATTGTAAGAGAAGGAAGGTATCTCGCTGGTCAAAAGTAACAACTGTACGTAGAGCGTGAGAGAAGCGGACAGAGGCCGGACCACCGAGGCATGGCCGACAAAGGTGACGAAGCCAATGTCGGCTGACGCAGGCGACGCAGAGGCTCATGTAGCCTCTGCATGGATGACGCGGGGGAAAAGTGACCCGGTCGGCTTACTATTTTGGGAGGAGGCATATTCCCTGGAATATGCCTCCACGTATGCCCTAAGTGGAGACCTAGCCACCCCTATATAAGGAGGGCTAGGGCTTCTGTAGAGGGGGTTGATTTCTGAGAGATTGATCTGAGGGCTAGCTAGTGGTGAGAGTAAGAGAGTTCCTTCTTCCTCCTCTCTCCGATATAGCTCAAGGAGCACTTGTAATCTGAGAAGGTGAATCAAATACAAAGCTTCCGTGTGTGGAATCACCACACTATCCCTCCCTGGATTCCCCTAGTGCATTTAGTCCCCACATTTAGCCTATACATGGCATCTACCGTGACACCACCACGACAAAATACCTATATTACATCCTTAGGAACTTCTACACATTTTCCAACCAAGTACCAGATATACCTTAAAATACGTTTCTACTTAAGAACTATATGATAGAAACTTTAATGTCTTATTACCAAGGAGATGTATATGTCTAGAACTCAACTACAAAAAATCACTTAAACTCAAACCATAACCAAATATTGGGGTTTACTTTGGGCTTTATACAAAAGTTCATAATATTCCTTATGCTTAATACCACCTTGCTTATTTAAATATTAGTCCTTATTGGACCAATGATGTTATTTCAGATTTGGAGTTTATATCGACTAGGAAATCTTGGATACATAATCTTGCAGTCAAAAAGGCAAGTTCGTAATTCCTCATGTCCTTTGGTTATTTCCTATCAACTATTTGAAATCTATTATTGGTATCACTTGCATTTTAAAAACAGGCAGAAAATCATATCTTCATAATAATATGACATATTGCCTACCGACCGGAGTGGTGGTAATTTAATATGGCAGGCAAATGGAACCATAGTATGATATATGTGGTCAGTGGAGATTCCATTTTTATGGAAAAGTATCACCTAAGATTAACAAAAAAAATGTCATCAATGATTCTTGGGTCGTATACTACATGTTAATCATAAGACTTGGAATGGGATGAGAAAGTCAGCTGGATCTTCTTCCTTTCACATGTCAATGGATGAACTTACAATAAGCTATATTTCCTTGTGAGGATACAAGCACAGGGTGGTAACCCACATCGTCCCATGTTATTGGTGTTTATGAGGGTCTGTAAGGGGCTACCAGGGTAGTGACCGCCTTTATGGGGGCTATCGAGTATAGTTAATGCTTACAGAAAATTGTGGGAATGCGAGGTTGTGGAGAAGGGAAGTGACTGGATCTTAGATTGGCCTCATAACAAGGAAGTGTGAATGGGACTCGCGGCCCAGCTGTGCAACAAAGCTAAGATCTCTTATGGGTAAAGGAATGCATCTCTAGAGAGTATACAAATAGTGACATGTTACTCCTTGTTCTGGGAAGGAACTATGAAGGCAGTAGAAAAGGAGGTCCATGAAGTTCTAGTAAACATGTGAAGGCTGACGGACATAGATTTTCAGAATAAAAGCAACATTTTGAAGAAATGTTTACAAGAACTTGCATTAGCCTACGACCTATGGTCTGTGGCTATAGATAGTGCATTGAACATATCTCCTTAATAAACTTGTTGAGTATACTCGTACTCAACCATACCTTCTTAAATCTTGCTAGATTCTGGAGCAGTCAAGGACCGTCATCCAAACCCAATAAAATGCAAAGAAGGACTACTTCAAAGAGATGAAACTATCGAGTGGAGCCGATGGAGTTAACATCTACTCTAATCATAGTGGAAATAAAGTCTAATAGTAGAGAGGCGATCAACACCTAGATAATAGAACCTATTTGTACAACATTGTTATAGAAGCAATCGCAAGCCAAATAGTATTAGAGGTAGATTTAGTCATAGAATAGTACACACGTTTCTTTTTATGGTTTTATTTTGTAAAGGAAATTTCCTCAATGTACTAAGGAGGTTCTAAAGATCTTTGGTAATGTGCTGCATTGAAATCTATGTCATGCCTTGGACCTACGATGTTTCTGTTATGCCATTTTTAGGGATGTAATACTGGTGGAACAAGTGTTCCATTGGTGTTATGTCAATGACTTGCGTAATGCAGCATGTAGTGGTATGCTGGGTCACCACATCTAGTATCATAACAAACGCTTTGACTTTAGGATTAAAACCCTTTAAAATATATATGTATGTTGGGTAGTGACTTTACGTAGTTATCTTATCTAAACAACAATTCCTTAAGACTCGTGATGGATATTCACTTGAGAATAACCGATCACATTTAAATAGGTTCTTCGCATGTTATCTATCATGTTCCTTTATACACTGGTATGAATTACTCCCTCTGTTCGGAAATATAAGACATTCCAGATTTGTGAAATAAGTGTATCTAGACACTTTTTAGTGCATAGGTTCACTCCGAACCTCTACGAACCTATACACTAAAAGATGTCTAGATACATTCGATTCACAAAGGTAAAACGTCTTATATTTCCGGACGTAGGGAGTAGTAACCAGCGGGAATAGGAAGATAGACTAGTATAGGATAAATGATATACAAGTAATGGAAAAGGGTATAGATTAAAGTACTAGTGCAACCATTGGAGAGTATACTACAAAAATTAGATGCATATTGTCGAGGACTATGAAACTTATAGGTCATCATATTGTAGTTGACAATTAAAACTACATTAGTTATGATTGAACTAGTGTTACCCTATGAAGAGGACTCTTTGTATGAAGTGGAACCTTATCATTAGCCAATAGTGGTAGATACCATGGAAACATATAGTCAATACCATTACAGCACATATGATAGTAGTGGGCGGCAAATCATGTTGGATTAACTTGAGAGTATTTACACGAAGGAGTATAACCTTACTGATAATCATCAATTGTATGCTAAGAGAAAGGTGTTTAACAATAGTGGAGTATTGCATGCCTAAACCATAATATCTATGCCAAGTATGCCAAACCATAGTTATTAGTTATATAGGAGAGTTATCAGAACATAGTATGGTGTAGAACCTCATGGAAGTTATGGAATTATATGATATATACCCTCATAGTTACATACTAAGAGTATCAAGTGCAAGTCTCTTATCAGACGTCTCCTTGAGTTCTTCTTCTCACTACATTCACAACATGTTGGATTCCTCTTGACGCTTCTTCATGATAACTTCGTAGCCTTGGTGCTCCTTTGCCGATAACTCTTCAACATTCGGCGTAGTGAAGTCATCCATGTTTTCCTATTGCTCATGCTTTTCCTTATGCACCTCAAAACCTTGCAGATATTCGTAGGCTTGCCCCTGACACTTTTAGTATCTTTTGGTCATGTGTTGCCAAAACTTTGCAATTGTGTGTGGGAAGTATCATCTACCATGGTATTATAGGTCATCACATGTGCTCCTATTGGATCTCCACTAATTAGGTCATAACCACGAAGGTGAACCGAATCGTGAGTATCACCATTCGTGTATGGGACTAACCAAGTGGTCACATAAGGTGTATCATATTGATTCGACGAACCTACTATGTTGATCACCATCATACTGAAGGGTTTTGCCCATGGATGATAGTTTGGATATATATATACTTCATGTAGAGGATATATAATTGCAAGCTTCATCAATGGTATACTTAGTCGATACTTTCCCGTAAGGAATATCGAGCGTGTTGCATCCATTGTAAGATCAGTGACAAAAGTCGAACTCATCAGGTTATTCATCGGCATATGATTTGGGGTAGTCATTGCATGAGAATCCAAATCGCTCTATCGGGTGTTGATGAAATATCTTCTAATTAAATCATCAAAGGGATCCTCTATCGGCCCATGCCCATAGTTATATGGATGATAACTAGGGCCCCACATAAGGACTCCTTGCATTTAGGTAAAAAGATCGATGATCCATACCACGATATATTGTAAGCTCCATGATGACGCTCTCCTCATGGCGAGAATGATCGTGTCCCCAAAATGTGTGTTGTGCTTTAAATAGGACCACACACTCTTAGGATGGATTTGGGAGTCTCCAAGTTTTTTGACCGACTAATGATGACCCACAAGTATAGGGGGTTGATGACCCACAAGTATAGGGGGTGTATCGCAGAATTTTCGATAAGTAAGAGTGTCGAACCCAACGAGGAGCAGAAGGTGCTGGCGAGTGGCTAGGAGCAGGAATTCTCTGTAAATACTTAGCAAACGGATTTTTAGGGGGTTTTGATAATGCAGGTAAATAAAGTACGAGTAAATAAAAGACAATAAGAATAAATGCAGCAAGTGGCCCAATCCTTTCTTTAGCAAAGGACAAGCTGGTTGTATTACTTAAGATGACCAAAGTTCTCGAGGACACATGGGAATATCATCAAGTGCTTTAGCTTCATATAGTTGATTAATCTTCTTTAGTTTTCTAAGTGTTGTGTGGGTGAACCTGTGCTAATGTACCGACCTTCCGAGGACTAATACATACTTATGATTATACCCCTTCCAAGCATCCGCAAGTACAAGAAAGTAATTAATGTAGAAACCTAACCACAGCTTTAAACTCTAAGACCCTGACGTCCCTTGTGCAATGGTTTCCTAACGGGGGTTCACGTTTCTGTCACTCCCGTAACCCCTACGATTAGTAGCCAAATACACAATGCATTCCCCTAGGCCCATATAGGTGAAGTGTCATGTAGTCAATGTTCACATGACACCACTAGAAGAAGTACACCACAACTTAAATATCAAACTATTGAATCTTTCTCAACGCAAATCCACTACTAACAACATAACTTCTCCCATGTCCTCAAGAACAAAACGAACTACTCACAAGACATCATATGGATCATGATCAGAGATGAAATAATGATGTGTAACAATCTGAACATAAACGATAATTCAATGGTTCACTCAATAGCATCAACTACAAGGAGTAATCAACACCGAGAAAGTTTCCCCTAAGAACTATGAACCCAATTGTTACAGCGGTATGCAGGTGGTGATGATGGTGCTGGTGGAGATGATGGTGGTGATGATGATGATCCCGATGAAGTCCAGCTTGATGGTGGTGTTGATGGCGACGATCTCCCCTCTCCGGGAAGGAATTCCCCCGGCAGAATTCTGTATGCCGGAGAGATCTTTCTCTCTCGGTGTTTTCCGCCCCGTAGAGGCGGCGAAATCTTTTTGTGGTTGCTCCCCGAGTCTTAGGGTTTTGTGAGGATAATATACGCTAGAGGGGAGAGGCTGGAGTGGACCAGGGCAGCCACACCACCTAGTGGCGCGGCTTGGGGTGTGATGCGCTTGAATTTCGAGGTAGAGCTCGTTGGGAACCCCAAGATGAAGGTACGATGAGCACAACAGTAAGTTTTCCCTCAGTTATGAAACCAAGGTTTAATCGAACCAGTAGGAGCAAGGAAACACCCCAAAGGTGTTACTAGCTGATCTTTGGCAGGGCGCACTACCGGTGCTAGTAGCAACATGGAGACCTGCACAACACAACCACAGAACTTTATCCCCAACTTGCGATGAGGTTGTCAATCTCACCGTGTTTTGCGGAAAACAAAGGATTAAACGTATCGAATGGAAAGAAGTAAAAGTTTGGAGAAAGTAAACACAAAGCAGTAAAAGATTGTAGATTGTATGTAAAGAAAAAGGACCGGGATCCATAGTTCACTAGAGGTGGCTCTCCTTAGATAAATAACATGCGGGGCAATTGACAAACACCGAGAAAGCAATACATGCATATACTAATCATCTTGACTCCTCTGAGACTTGATTGGGCATTACAACATAATACATAGACCGCCATCCAACTTCATCTATGACTAATAATCCACCTTTAGGTTGTCATCCGAACCCCCTCTAGTATTAAGTTGCAAGCAACAGATTATTGCTTTACGAACTACGTGTAAAGTAAACAATACGATTGTTCTATGAACAAAGGATTGTTGTTTTCTCCCTAGTAGCAATCGCACATCTAGTACCTTAGAGATTTCTGTCACGTCCCCAGATTACCAGAGGCATGAACCCACTATCAAGCATAAATACTAACTCTTGGAGTTGCTAGCATCTACTTGGCCAAGATAGCTACTAACAACGGAAAGCATGCAAGATCTCAAATAACAAAGACATGATAGAATCAATAATCAATCTGAAATAGCATCTCAATATCCATCGGATCCCCGCAAACACAACATGTATGGATTACAAATAGATGATCTTGATCATGAACGGAGCTCACAAGATCTAAACATGAAAGCACAAAGGAGGAGAAACCAACCATCTAGCTACTACATGGATCCGTAGTCCAAGGATGAACTACTCACGCATCATACCGGAGGCTTGCATGGTGATGAAGAAGGCCTCCACGGTGAATTCCCATCTCCGGCAGGGTGCCGGGAAGATCTTCAGATCCCTCCCGATCTAGGGATGGAGATGACGGCGGCTACAGACTCTTTCATGGATTTTTGATCGGGTACTTAGGGTTTTCGTCCCGAGGGAAACTTATAGGTGGAAGGGGAGGCCGAGGGGGTGCCAGGGCTGGCCTCACCACCCCCTGGCGCGGGCCAGGCTGGGCCGCGCGGCCAGGTGGTGTGGTGGCCCCCTGGTCCCTCTCCGTCTCGTATTCTGGCACTTGATCCCTTCCGGAAAAATAGGCACTTTGGCTTTTGTCCCGTCCAATTCCGAGAATATTCATTTTCTGACTTTCCTAATACCAAAAACAGCAGAAAACAGGCAGTTGGCATTGTGGCTCTTATTAATAGGTTAGTCCAAGAAATCATATGAAAAGTACCCCAAAGTTGGAACAAAACACAAGAAAGTGGATAAAACCAAGCATGGAACATCAAAAATTATAGATACATTTGCAATGTATCTGGGTGGCCCGCGCCAGGGGGTGGTCTGGACCCCATGTGGCCCATATCCACTTCCCCTTCTGGCTTTCTTCGTCTTCTGGAAAAATAGGATTTTCCATGTATTTTCCCGGATTTTCTGATCTTCGCGAATTTTTCCTCCAAACAACACCTTTTCCATCAGAATCCTGACTGCAGCGATCCATGGTCCAAAAGTCATCAACCAAGCAAAAATAGATGAAATAACATAAGTATCATCTCTTAATATGAAATAAATCAATGAATAACAGTAAATTATGATATAGAATAGTGATGCAAAATGGACATATCACGGGTGTATAGCAGTATTTTCGAGGGAAGTGAAACCCAATTTTTTGATTCGACATAAGGGGAGCCAAAGAATATTTATAAGCCTTAACAACTGAGTTGTCAATTCAGCTGCCCCTGGAAACAATCTTGCTCACAATAGTTTATCAGTAGCAATTGTAGTAGCAATAGTAAAGTAACAGTAGTAGTAAAAGTAAAGACAATAGTAACAATTGCAGTAAACAGTAGGATTAAAGCGCGGTAGGCATAGGGATGGATGGACGAGCGTTGCATGGACAAGACAGTTCATATGGCAATCAAGACATAGGGCATTTGCAGATAAATAAGATAAAGCATCCAATTACTAAATAATCCTAGGCATGTGTTCCATATATAGTCATACATGCTCGCAATGAGAACTTGCACAACATCTTTTGTCCTGTCAGCCCGTTTGCAGCGGGGCCTCAAGGGAACTACTGGCAATTAAGGTGCTCCTTTTAATAGAGCACCGGAGCAAAGCATTAACACTCCATGAACACATGTGATCCTCACATCAAAGCCCCGATTTCTGTCACTTCGGGACCATCGGTTCCGGACAATAACGTGTGTATACAACTTGTAGATAAGACCATAAACAATACTATCATAATGAATCAATAACATGTTTAGATCTGAAATCATGGCACTCGGGCCCTAGTGACAAGCATTAAGCATAACAAGTTGCAACAAAGTCAAAAACACTAATAATAGATACTAGGCACCATGCCCTAACAATCTGATGCCATTACATGAATGATCTCATCCAATCCCTACCATCCCCATAGCCTACAACGGGGGATTACTCACTCATAGATGGGGGAAACATGGATGGTTGATAGATAAGCGATGGTGATGATGATGGCGATGATCTCCTCCAATTCCCCATCCCGGCAGGGTGCCAGGATGGAGTTTCTGGTTCCGAATCACGGAATCTGGTGGTGGCGGCGCAGCAGAACTCTTTCTAGAAAAAGGTCGAACCCCCCTTGGTTTTTAGGTCAAGAGGCGACTTATAGGCAAAGAGGGAGGCCGAGGGGGCAGCCGAGGTGGCCACACCACCCCCAGGCGCGACCTGGCCTGGCCCGCGCGACCATGTGGTGTGGGCCCCTCGTGGCCCTACTCCGTCTCGTCTTCTGGCTCCGTGAGTCTTTTGGTGAAATAGGATTTTTGGCATATTTTCCAGGATTTTTCCTGATAGTTGATTTTCTGCATAAAAACTAGACAACAAGGTAATTCTGCTAAAAACAGCGTCAGTCCGTGTTAGTTGTACCCAAATCACACAAGTTTAGAGGAAAAACAATAGCAAAAGTGTTCGGGAAAGTAGATACGTTTTGGACGTATCAACTCCCACCAAGCTTAGCTTATTGCTTGTCCTCAAGCAATTCAGTTGAAAACTGACTGCGATAAAAGAAACTTTCACGAACACATTTGATTCATAAGATGTATATATTCTCAGCATATGGTCAACTACTCAGGCAATTCATAATAAAGAGTATGCAACTAAGTTTACTTAATAGTCATTGCAAGCTATGAAGAGATTCCAACTCAAAAATAATAAGCATCATGAAACATAAACATAAGCAACATTGCAATGCTCATAACAAGGTATGATAGAGTGGTATCTTGCTTGCCTTTGATTGTAGAGCAAACATAAATGCCAAGGCACCTCTGAAGTTCAAGTGAAGACTAGAAGTAAATATATCAAAGATACAAGCATCAAAGTCGTAACACAATTAATCCAGTTTTGAGACAAGCACATTACACTAAGAATGACAACTATGCTCTCAGGAAAGTGCTCATAGAATATGCGGAGACTCAACAAGGAAATGAAAAGGTTTTGAAAAGTTTGAAAGGCTTCTAAATGCTGAAAGTATGGTACTCATTAGCTTTGAGCTCTCATTGCCCCTATCATAAGCATCTTTAAATGGTTAAGGTTAAAGTGACACAACTAAGAGGATATGCTTGACAAGTTATAAGTTAAAATGTCATGTCCCTTATTTACGAGTACCGAACCTCATGCTACTCAACTTTAGTCACAAGTAAGCTCTTGTCATTGTAAGTACATATGTATCATAGAGAACCGCCAATGGGGTACCCCTTGCACATGATACATGAGCTATCCCATAATCAAAATGACAAGGCAAGCAGACAATGAGCATCTCAGTGATATTTTTATTTGCTATTTGCATAGGTTTTTATCGAGGATGCTTCATAGAATGCTCATTATGGTTATGCTGCAAGTTTCCACCATGATTAGGCATGGCTTAGGCTAGCGGCCCAGGCGTTTCTCTAACACATATACAAACTCCATGGTCTTACAAGTTCCCCTTTTATTTCACACCACCAGGATCCATAAGCAAAAGAATCATGATATCAACGAGGTATAAAGTACCAGTGCAATGTTGAAAGCGTTCCCCATGATACATGGTTCTTCTAACTTCAACTTATAAAGCGCAAGCATATACGCAACAAAGATGGATGCAATGGTTCAAGATTATTAAGTGCAAGAAAGTAAAGTGTGCCATCAAGTTCGTGAGAGCTTTAATAACTAACTTTCTCATAACAAGCAAACATTTTATTCGGAAGAAAACAAGGCATACTGAATATGCACGGAATAGCAAATGATTCTAATAGGTAGGTATAGTGGACACTTTTGGCAATATTGGTTTTAGGGAGTTGGAAACACGAGTAAAACTTATACTCAGTGCAAGTGAAGGCTAGCAATAGTAAGGGAGCGACAAATGAGAGAGGAATAACTGTCATAATCATGCTTGCAACAGAACATGACTAATCATGGCATGAAAGTGATTCAAGACCCCTGAGGCAAAATAATTCATCGAGGCTTAACTGACTATTGCTTTAGTCATATGCATGCTTGGTCACGTGCCAAGTCAATTCAAGTGAAACATTTAGAGGAGGATACCACAGTGTCATACCAAGTTATGAATAGAGCAATGCAAACAAACATTCATGTGATAAGCTACAAACTATTAGCGAGCTGGAGCTAATCATAAGAAAGCAAGAACTACTAAGCATCCATAAATAACATACACCCTACATCAACAGACTAAGCATGCCCACAATGATGAGAATATGTACAAAAATGAAAACAAATAGAGTTTGTTACCAGCCTCTTACCACATCTCAAGTTGTCATTAATCCTCATTATTGCCCTTCACTTGTGTAGCTTGGATAATAACATGAAACCAAATTCTACTGAGGACTGCTGAACCCTGCAACAAACTTCACAAAACCAAAGAAGAACAACAATTTTTTTTGGTGTTTTTGATTTTTAAAAGCAAGAACCAAAAGTAAGAAGAAGCAAAGCAAAATCTTTTTGGGTTTTTTGAATAATTAAGACAAAGCCAAAAGGAAGAAGCAAACTAAGGCAAAAAGAAGCAAACAAAGAGAAACAAAAGAAATATTTTTGGTCTTTTTGTGTTTTAGAAAGCAAAAGTAAAGAAAGAACGAAAACTAAAAAGAGAACGAAACATGGATATACAAAGTACCGACTAAACATGATATGGAGATGAGTGTGATGTTGGTGTACCTCCCCCCAAGCTTAGGCTTTTGGCCTAAGTGGGTATCAATCCCAAGCTGGCGAAGATGGAGCGCCTCCGTAGTACGGCGAGGAGGTACCCTTGTTCTGGTGCAAGCTCGAGGACGCCCCACCGTAGTGTGCAAAGTAGTCGTAAGAGGGCACATCCTTCTGGTGCTGCCTATGGAAACCAAGCAAGCGGAGCTGCTCGTCCACCTCCTCCTTGGAACGCGACCACGGCCTCCTGTGAACACTGAACAAAGTAGATTGCGGCAAAGGATCTCCCTTTCATCCCCGTCAGTAAACAACATCCTGTATACTAAACTGTCCGTATCAGAGTCAACAGTGACGAAGTGATGTGTTTTCATGGCAGCAAGATCAAGCCTTTGTGGTGCCAATACAGTATCATTAGGATCCACTGAAATTTCTAACGCAGTGACCATGCGTGAAGCAATAATGCCCCCATAAATAGGTCCCCTAGCATCTAGGCGGCGAGCAATGAGAGAGCCAAGATTATATCGGGTATCATTATTAAGTGCAGCAGCGAGGAAGGCTAAATGATAATTGGAGATATTACTTGTGTTCTCCCTACCAAGAATGCTAGTGGCAAGATAATAAGCAAAGTATCTAAGAGTTGGGAGTTTGATGTTTCTTATCTTCCCGCGATGAGCTACACGGTCATCGTCATTTGTCACACTTCGATAGAGCTCCAGCAAATCAGCGGGTCGACCTTGGATCTTCTTCACGGTCCCCGTCATGCCTATACCTATAATGCTGCAAAATCTTTCCAATGACATGGTAATAGGCAGATTATAAATTCTGATAGAAACAGTTGACTGATAGGGGGTGTTAGTGTAAACGAAACTTTCAACAAAAGTTTTTGTGAGCACGGCATATTGCTCACTCTCATCTTCCATGTATGAGGTCAAACCGACCCTCTGAACCAGTAGTAAGAAATCATCGAGGATCCCTACAGCTTGCAAAACGGTAAAACAAGGAAAAGTAGATGGGTGAGCATCCCCCTCATCTCCTTCATTTCCAAATCGTGGTGCAATGAGATCTTCATTGTATGAAGGCCTAAACTGAGAGGCTGATCTTGACGGCCTTTACCTCCTAGGCGTATCCCTCTCAAATATTTCTCCAAAGGTGTGGTTGTTCATCTTTGATATTCTGAAATTTAAACATCCATTAAACAAGTGATTGAAAAGTGAATATGTAATGAAGGGCACTACTCATAGGGACTTGTAAGAGGCCTATACATGCATCAAAACAATATCTCTAAGCATTGAACAAGCTTACAAGCTCTCATAACCTGTCACCTACAGTAGCAAAATACTCAAAATATAAACCTCTAATCACAAATCTACTTGGACAAGCGGAGGAGTCACAAACCGGAGAACAAATACTCCAAATTTCAGCAGCAAAGATGGGCTGAGCAAGGAGATCGAAAAATCGTGGAAAGCAAGAACGCGATTTCGAGCAAAGAACTGATGTTTTCACGGATAGAGAAAGAAGTGGGAAGTGAGAGAGTGAGTGGAGGGCCAGGGTGGCCCACACCATGGCTAGGAGCGCCCTAGGCTGGCTGCGCCACCAGGTGGTGTGCCTGCCTGGTGGGCCCCCTGGTACTCTCTAGGCACTTTTCTGCCCCTTTTTTCACGTAAAAATTTAATATGAATTTTCTGGAATTTTTCGAGACACTTTATTTTTGAGCAATTTTTAGGTATAGATGAATGATTTTTGACAGAAAGATGTTTTTGGAATGATGTAATGACAAAACAAAACTAAAACTTCAGAAGTTCTAAGACACTCTAACATGCAAGCAACTAACAATAGTAAAGTAAACTAAACGAAAGCAAAAACTAAAATGGATAGAATGGAAGTAAGCGAAGATAATCATGGTGAAAACATTGTTTTGTTCATTAAAACCCCTTTGTTAACAAGGTTGATCAGGTCTTGTTACCAAAACAATTTTATATGAAACAAAACTTTGCATTCCACTCATGATTATGTTACCTCAACCTTGATAGCAATGGTCCCAATCATAATAGTTTCGTATTTTTCTCTTGGTATGGGACAATATATTTCTCCAACTTGAATGCCCTCAACATGTTCAATTGAATTTAAAACATAAGTCCCATCAATCTTCTTGGGGAAATAGACAGTATGCTCCTTGTCATTTACATTAGAAGTCACCTTTCCTTGATTACAATTAATAACAACTCATGCAGTATTAAGAAAAGGTCTCCCAAGAATAATAGGCATATTATCATCTTCAGGCATTTCAAGTACAACAAAATCAGTTAATATCAAGCAATTATGAGCCACTTGAACAGGTACATCCTCATGTATACCAACATGAATAGTAGTAGATTTATTAGCCATTTGCAAAGATATATCAGTTGGTATTAGTTTTTCCAGTTGAAGTCTCTTATAGAGAGAAAAAGGCATAACACTAACTCCTGCTCCCAAATCACACAAAGCAGTTCTAACCTAACTATTTTTAATAGAGAAAGGAATAGTTGGAATCACTGGGTCTCCAAGTTTCTTAGGAACCTTACCATTAAAGGAATAATTACCAAGCAAAGTAGAAATTTCTTCATTAGGGATCTTCCTTTTATTCGAAACAATATCCTTCATATACTTTGAATAAGGAGGCAATTTAATAGCATCAGTCAAAGGAATTTGCAAGAATAAAGGTTTCATACACTCGCAAAACTTGTTATAGTGTTCATCTTCCTTTGACTTGTGTTTCTTATCAGGGAAAGGCATAGGTTTTTGGACCCAAGGCTCTCTTTCACTACCATGTTTCTTAGCAAAAAATTCTTCTTTAGTTATTTAGTATTCTTAGTGTGCCTTTTAGGTTCTTCTTCAACTTTTTCTTTATCAGGAGCATCATTTTCTTCATTACCACTTTCAGTTTCAGCATCAGAGATAGATATGCTATTAGGATCTTTAGCAGGTTCAGAAGGTTCTACAATGGTTTTATGTTTGTTTTTTATTTTCTTAGGAGTAGTACCAATATTTTCAGCTTGGTGGGAATCCTGCTCAATTCTTCTAGGATGCCCCTCAGGATATAGAGGATCCTGGGTAGCAGCACCACTTCTAGTTCTAATTTCGTAAGCATGTTTTTCTTTAGCAGCATTAACTAGCAAGTCTTTTTGTACCTTAATAAGCTGATCAATTTGAGTTTGAACCATTTTAAAATGTTTAACAAGCATTTTAACATCATTGGAGGTTCTTTCCACAATATCTTTTAACTCAACAATAGCTCTAGAGTTTTCCATTAGATGATTTTGCACCCTTTTATTAAAATTATCTTGCTTAACAATAAAAACATCAAATTTTTCTAAGCATTGATCAGGAGGTTTAGAGTAAGGGATATCACCTTCATCAAAATGTTGGAGAGAGTGTACCTCAATAGTGGATGAGTGGGATATTGGCTTACATAATTCTTCTATAGGAGGTAAATTATTGACGTCTGCATCTTTAGTTCCCTTCTCCTTAAGACAGTTTTTAGCTTCATTCATCACTTCATCATTTAGTTCAATAACTCCCCTCTTCTTTGATGTTGGTATAGACGCAGGAATAGTTGGTTCAGGTATAGTTGTCTCAGGTATAACTGGTTCAGGAGGAGTCCAATCTTCATAATTCTTGCTTATTTTAGCCACTAATTCCTCAGCTTCTTGGGAGTCCTATTCCTGAAAATACAATCAGCACAACTATCCAGGTATGTCCTAGATTCTTTAGTTAGTCCATTATAAAATATATCAAGAAGCTCATTCTTAGGTAATGGACATCCAGCCTATGCATGAATCATAGTACAAAACCTTGCCCATGATTCAGGCAATATCTCTTTTTCTCCCTGTTTAAAATCAAAAAGTTCTTTCAAAATAGCATGTCTAGCAGTAGGAGGAAAATATTTCTGCAGGAAAGTACTAATCAAGCAATCAAGGCTATCAATAGATCCAGGAGGTAAATTATTAAACCAAGTTTTAGCTTCTCCTTTCAGTGAAAAAGGGGAAATTTTAGCAAAAAAGTAGGTGCGCATCTTAATATCATCAGAAAATAAACCACTCATGGTAGAAATCTCAGTCATATGTGATAGCGCACTTTCATTATTAGTCCCACAAAAAGTTCTTTCTCAACAATAGCTATGTAAGACAGATCAAGAGAGAAATCATAATCCTTATCTTTAATGTTTATGGGAGATGCAACAAACTTAGCATTAGCAGACAATTTGGGTTTTATAGTACGCCTCTCAAGGAGACTCTTAATAGCACTCCTATCATGGGTGTTTTGACATTCTTTAATAAATTCATCGATCATCTCTATATAACCATCTTCAATATCATAGCTCTCTCTAGACTCAGATGAACTAACAGGTGTAGTAGTGTCTTCATTAGGAGTTTCAGTATTTCCAGCTATAGTTCTAGCAACCGTAGCATCTAGGAAAGGACCTAATGAACCACTCTTATCAAGCACAGTAGAAGCAGCATCATAAGTATCAGAAGTTTCAGATTCAGCAGTAGTAGTAGTGTGTGTAGCATGTGTATGTGGTGGTGTAAGGAGCTTACTCATGACAGATGGTGAATCAAGAGCAATAGAGGTGTTCAGAACCGTACCTCTCCTTGTAGTGGATGGTAAAATAGGAACCTTGCCATCACGAGACTTACCCATGATGGATGGATGGTAGCAAACAATAGTGATTCCAAGTGAACTTGATAAATAAATCTATGCTCCCCGGCAACGGTGCCAGAAAATAGTCTTGATGACCCACAAGTATAGGGGGTGTATCGCAGTATTTTCGAGGGAAATGAAACCCAATTTATTGATTCGACACAAGGGGAGCCAAAGAATATTTATAAGCCTTAACAACTGAGTTATCAATTCAGCTGCACCTGGAAACAATCTTTCTCACAACAGTTTATCAGTAGCAACAGTTTTGTAGTAGCAATAGTAAAGTAACAGTAGTAGTAAAAGTAAAGACAGTAGTAACAATTGCAGTAAACAGTAGGATTAAAGCGCGGTAGGCATAGGGATGGATGGACGGACGTTGCATGGACAAGACAATTCATATGGCAATCAAGACATAGGGCATTTGCAGATAAATAAGATAAAGCATCCAATTACTAAATAATCCTATGCATGTGTTCCATATATAGTCATACCTGCTCGCAATGAGAACTTGCACAACATCTTTTGTCCTGCCAGCCCGTTTGCAGCGGGGCCTCAAGGGAACTACTGGCAATTAAGGTGCTCCTTTTAATAGAGCACCGAAGCAAAGCATTAACACTCCGTGAACACATGTGATCCTCACATCAAAGCCATTACCTCCGGTTATCCTGATTGCTGTCACTTCGGGGCCTTTGGTTCCGGACAACAACATGTGTATACAACTTGCAGGTAAGGCCATAAACAATACTATCATAATGAATCAATAACATGTTCAAATCTGAAATCATGGCACTCGGGCCCTAGTGACAAGCATTAAGCATAATAAGTTGCAACAAAGTCAAAAAGCACTAATAATAGATACTAGGCACCATGCCCTAACAATCTGATGCCATTACATGAACGATCTCATCCAATCCCTACCATCCCCATTGTTGGGGATCGCAACAGAAAACAAAAAATTTCCTACGATGTAACCCCAAAACTTCCTAGGATCTATCTATGTAGTAATGCGGTAAGAACCAATGCGTAGAGAATACATACCCTTGTAGACTGTACGCGGTTAACGTTCCGCGGGGAACATGGTTGAAGTAGTCGTACTCGTAGCCGACCTCAAGGTCGTGAAGCTCCTCGTAGGTCACCCCTTGCTCCTTCTTCATCTTCATCGTGCAACAGCTCCGGCTCACGACATTTAAGCGCCCCAAGTGTTGCGCCTCGTGTCTTCGTACACATCCGGTGCACGATGAGACCTCCGGCTACCCGATCCCGCCGGGAGTGCGGAAGTTGATATCCGGCTAGGAATCCCTGCAGCGCAACAGCGTGCTGCAGGTGTGCCTCGATCGCACAGCCCAAACTTGGGGCCATGGTCACAAGGCATACAGAGAGGGAGGGAGAAAGTCAACCAAAGGACTTCTCAAATTGTGTGTTTTATCCCACCCATGGGCACCCCTTTATATAGGCGGAAGGTGGCATGCCCTCTCCCCTAGGTGCCCCATGTGGGACTAATAAATAAAGAAAAGAGGCAGAAGGAGGCACTCCAGCCGGTTGGGCCACAAGGGCCCAGCACAGCAGCCTGCAGCGGCCAAGAGGAACAGCAGCAACACAGCCCGGCGGGTGGGCCGACGAGCCCACAACGCGGCCAGCCAGCCAGCCTTCTAGAGGCGGCAGCGGCAAGCGGTCCGGTTGGGCCTCAGTGCCCCCGGCGGCCCATGAACTGGGCGGTGGCCAGGCGCGGCTCCCGGGCGGGCCAACCTCGACCGCGCAGCCCGTCTCGTAGCCCGGGTGGGATGGCCACCCCCAGCGGCCTGCTGGCTCCCCCGCGAGCCCGCGTGGGCCGGGGTTGAGCTGGCTGGCCCCGACGGCTATTTAGTTGCCACCCACCCTCGTGCGGCGGCTAGTATCTACCGCCCACGTGGGCTTTTGGCTATATTTCTATTTTCCTCTTTCTTTTTCCCTTTCTTTTTCTGCAGCTTTTATTCTAGGCTATTTCCCTACGAGATTTGGCCTAATATAAAAGTTGCCTTTATAAATCTTAATCTAAATATTATTTAGAATATATTAATTCATAATTAACATATACTAAATATATATTCAAATTCCCATTTATCTGAAAACACTTTTTCGGGTCTTTTCCTTTATTCTTTCTCCGAACAACTTCGGATCTCTTCGCGGAACATTTCCGACTTTCTCTCTTTCTCTACTGTGATTCTGTCTTACGGATGATCGCTCTCATCGTACCCTTAAGTGTATCCTCTCATGGCTCGGGAATGCTCTAGACATGATCTAAATAAATAATCAACAGAGGGACCAGGGATGTCCATGTGACCCCTATGCATTCCTGATGACAATGTCGTTTGAACCGCTAAATGTAGCATTCTCTTCCTTTTGTTTCTCGATACAACTTGTCTGAGATCCGATCATTGGTATCCCATACCTTGTTCAATCCCGTTCACAACAAGTTCTATTTTCTTGTTACCGTGATATTACATCCCCGTGACCGAGTCACATGTTGCAACATTTATGGATGAAATCTCACCAAGCCGGCCGCATGTATCTTTACCCGTCATGTGGGTGAACAAATCCTGGTCTTGCAGTTACATGTCATCAACTGTTCCTTTGGAATACCCAACATACACCTTTATGGCCACTGTATTACCAGATGACGGTTGATGCAGTCAAAGCAGCCTCGGAAAACAGTGAGTAATATGATCTCATGGTCTAAGGAGAAGGAGTCTAGGTATAGCTGTTGCAACAATGAACTATATGACTTGATCGTGTTGCAATCCTTCAAGGAATGTCCAATCACATCATTCTCCAATTTTATGATCCCGTTGTTAGTCGGCATAAATGCCCATGATCCTGAAACCCAGATCATCTTCATGACCAACGAACTAGTATGAATAGAGGCTACTAGGGACTTTGTTGTTCCATACCACACCTGTACCAATGTTTCTACTTGGCACAGTTATAGCACAATATGAAACTATTATAAACTAATTGAGATATGACAATAAAACCTATTTATTATTTTCCTCTAGGGCATATCTCCTTCAGCCTCCCACTTGCACTAGAGTACAAATAATCCAGCTCGCATTTTACTCATATAAACCATATACCATATGCGTTTACAAATCATGCATGCTCATGGGAAACGTCATGTCCATGTTCTATTTTACCAGATCATTATGTCTTTTGCAAATCATTAATGCCTTCCTAACTTTGACATTCACACCAGTATCTTATAACGGGTCGAAGTATTTGTTTGGTAACAAAGTGAGACTTCATTTCTAATGTTTATAATGATGGTCGTTTTCACCATTGTCATCTAAACTTCGAAACACACTTTGCTATCCTTTGTGTATATACTATAGTCATGGCAGCAGAACGAGGCCGGATTCCAGGAGCTTACAGTGACTTTAGATCAACCTCGAGGGCTTTCTCAAGGGCACTGGGCCCTGGGACACATCATTCTACGTTAAAAGCGAACTAGCCCCGCCATAACATTATACACCACATCAGATGGAGCCTTTATACTTCTATATCTATGTAGATCCTAGTGCATGAAATGCAACTATGCCACTTACTTTGCTTATTGCCATTTAAGTACAAACTTAATTCTGGTTCATTGATCAACTCAGGAATCACTTAAAGACATGTTATTACAGTTAGGAGCTAGTCCTTCCAACTAGAACCTTGGGTCATATTACGTCGAGTATACAACATGGTTGTATGGAAGAACCTATGACTGAGGCATAGGAGATGCAACACATCTCTTTCTTTCAACCATAGTTGCAATACTAGCTCAATGCTTTATACAATAAGAACTTCTTTCTTACATTGTTCCATTCTGAGCTACTTCAGAATCTTGATAAGGACATTCTGAACATCTTTTAGAATCAAGTCCAGGAAGCATTCGACATTCAGTGTTTATTAAACTCACCAATCTATCTCGATAGATCTTATTGTTTAATAACTTCAACTTCATCCTTGTTTACCTATTTGAATGTTTTTAACACTAATCACATCATTCATATATGTCGTTCACATATCCCAGAATGATTTCACGCTCCCACTATAATATGGCATTCATGTTTGAGATCCAGGGATTTCACTTAGCTCCCAGTCAAATCCAGATCCTCTCGATAATCTTGGACATTCCAAAATTCCTTGATCATGAGCAGATCAAGAATTCCACTAACGAGATTTCAATGACCATTTATTTATTGTACTTAGGTCCATCACGCTTCTTTGTAATTCGTAGGTATGTCTTGCTCAAAACATGACAAGTGAATCAACAATATAATTCCGCTAACTTGTAGAATATATAGTTGAATCCTACTTTCTTTAGTAAAAGTATTCCCTGAAACTTTATGATCATTATCATTGGTTTCTCCTTTGTATGTAGAGTTTGGATTCACGAAACAAATTCCGCTGCGCCACTCAACAATTCAGAGACAAGGTCAAATACCTTGTTTTGATCTTTTACTTTCTTCCACATGTATCTTCATTAATACACGTTGACTTTGGACAACAGCAGGTTTGTCCCTTGTGGAAGATGCATTCATAGCTTCCTAAGAATGCTCTACAAAGACTTGTTTATTCGCCACGATTTCAACTTACCGAAATCTCTAGAAACTCGAACGTGCCATAACACTTATGGTGTTGTTTCCACGAATCTTTAGATGTTCCTTTGTATTTCAAATGATTGTTTTCTTATTTTGATCTTTAACTCTAAATGACAACTATAACCCTGATAAGAGATAATACCATATGTATCTTAATACATCTGATTATGATGTTTAGATATTCCAACACACTTTGAATTCATCCAATTATCATAATTTGTGAAACATGTTTCACAAGTTCCTTTTATGCTAAACTTAACTTGAATACCTTAGTCATGTCGATCAAATCGAAGAGGCTTGTTAATTCAGTTAATTCAATATCCCATTTAGTTATGAACTCATTTGAATAATTCAAATCATTTCAAACTTATGTTTCATTAAGAAAATACGCTTATTCACTTAAGTCCACAATTAACTAATGATTTCCACTACTTGTTGAAAATACGATACATCATTATGTATAAGTTTCAAAATTTCTTCGCATATCACCATTTTACCAGAATGCGGAGTTTTAGTCATTCTGCCCAAGAGGCATGGTTTTGCAAAGTCTCTAGATTATGCATCTAGGACCCCGATCTTTCATAAAGAACCTGCAATAACCAAAATGACTTAAACTGTAGTGTCATTTCATTATTAAACTTTGGATATCTTTTAGCATTCTAATCCTTTATAAATGTTTAAACCATTATCATTAACATAGTGATAATTTATTTATAATCATAATGTGACCATAAGGTATTGTTCATAAGAATAGTACAAACTGGCTTGTAACTTGTTCATATGAATAATCGTATCGCAAAAAGCAAGACACACAAACTAGGATTACAAAATTATATTCAAGTCCACTAATCCAAGTGACAAACTTTGAGGGAAGAGGTGATGTCGGCCATCAACTGTTTTACTTGCCGTCATAGAGTCACGTTGTCTCAAAACCAGCAATTCTCAAGCAGATCCTCCTGTTTTCATAAAACGGGACAAGTATCAAATACTTCGCAAACTGCAATGAGTTTTGCAAAAACCACATTTATAATTTTGTATATCTAACATATACCTTTCTCATCCATGACCTCCTTTTGCAATCAAGCCCTTCTAAGAGTTCTCAACTCTCAATGCAAGATCACTAAGTGTTTTTCCAAACATTCCGGAGTCGTCAGATTATCTCCTAATGGTTATTGTATCAAGAAGAGAAGATCACCTTTTACGAGGATATCCCTCGGGCGTGGGTATTAATCTATGGAGTTGGACCCTTTTGCTAAGTTCCAAATTAAGCAATATATTCCCATGGTCGCAAAGAACCTCAATGGGACAGGCTAAGATCTACTAAGATATTTGCAAACAGACATCTAAACTAAGTTTATAATAAGAGATCAATTTATAATTGGTCTCCACTAAAATTGTCATCCCCTGGACGATTTTAGTGATCACATGATCCCTATCCTCTGCACCTCCCCCGATCATCATGGCCATCAGTGCATTATCAAAGGTAGACATTCACTAATGTAAATCACATCATCCATGTGACTCATGCTCGATCTTTCGATCTCTTGTGTTCTGAGACCATGTCTGTACATGCTAGGCTTGCCAAATATAACTTGTGTGTATCCGCTGTGCAACATGGCTTACACCCACTGTATGCGAACGTAGATATGTCTGACCCCCGATCATCACGGCCGGCCTCATACCGAAGAACTTTCTTGGTGGTGCACACACAAGGGGAACACGGAACGTTGGAATTAAATAGGGATTATCTTATTTGCTACCGTTGAGTATCTAAATACTAGCACACAATAAGATGTAAAACAGGTATCAACATCATATGTACAATGTGATATGATGTGGTCTTTCTTACGCCTTGATCTCCATCGAGCGCTCTGGCATGATCTCCATCTTGCCCTTGGTTTGACGCCAAGTCCACGATGCCACCACCAGGTCGTCCATCAGAGCGATGACTATTACTATACTACTTAGTAACAGAAAAGTAAAATACTTTACCTTCATAACGACTATTTCCATATCATAGTCACATGCCCATGCGAAATAGAGTTAGACGCCTCTACTTTATCTATTGCAAGTTTTACGTGGTTGTTAGGGCTTTCGCACTAGAACCGTTTCTAAACTACGAACTTCCCAACCACAACATGGATCTGACAGTTGTCTCTATTACACCCCTTTCGGGGCCCTCCGTTGTAAATGCTATATCAACTATCGAATGAGGGACAGACACCCGCTAGCCACTTATACGGTACAAGCCGTATGTTGAGCGTGGAACTAGTCTCGCGTACGAGTACGCGTAAGGTCGGTCCGGACCGCTTCAACAAACAATACCGCGATATAAACAAGTACACGTTAGAGGGTAACAACTAAGGGATCAATGCCCGCACAATACTTGTGCGTACTGGTCGTACAACACTCCTACACATAGATCGGCACAGATACCATTGTTGGGGATCGCAACAGAAAACAAAAAATTTCCTACGATGTAACCCCAAAACTGCATAGGATCTATCTATGTAGTAATGCGGTAACGGCCGATGCGTAGAGAATACATACCCTTGTGGACCATACGCGGTTAACGTTCCGCAGGGAACGTGGTTGAAGTAGTCGTACTCGTAGTCGACCTCAAGGTCGCGAAGCTCATCGCAGGTCACCCCTTGCTCCTTCTTCATCTTCATCGTGCAACAGCTCCGGCTCACGACATTTAAGCGCCCCAAGTATTGCGCCTCGTGTCTTCATACACATCCGATGCACGATGAGACCTCTGGCTCCACGATCCCGCCGGGAGTGCGGAAGTTAATATCCGGCTAGGAATCCCTGCAGCGCAACAGCGTGTTGCAGGCGTGCCTCGATCGCACAGCCCAGACTTGGGGCCATGGTCACAAGGCATACAGAGAGGGAGGGAGAAAGTCAACCAAAGGACTTCTCAAATTGTATGTTTTATCCCACCCATGGGCACCCCTTTATATAGCCGGAAGGGGGCGTGCCCTCTCCCCTAGGTGCCCCATGTGGGACTAATAAATAAAGAAAAGAGGCAAAAGGAGGCACTCCAGCCGGCTGGGCCACAAGGGCCCAGCACAGCAGCCTGCAGCGGCCAAGAGGACCAGCAGCAACACAGCCCGGCGGGTGGGCCAGCGAGCCCACCACGCGGCCTGTCAGCCAGCCTTCTAGAGGCGGCAGTGGCCAGCGGTCCGACTGGGCCTCAGTGCCCCCTGCGGCCCACGAACTGGGCGGTGGCCAGGCGTGGCTCCCGGGTGGGCCAACCTTGACCACGCTGCCCGTCTCGTAGCCCGGGTGGGCTAGCCACCCCCGGCGGCCTGCTGGCTCCCCCGCGAGCCCGCGTGGGCCGGGGTTGAGCTAGCTGGCCCCGACGGCTGGTTAGTTGCCACCCACCCCCGTGCGGCGGCTAGTATCTGCCGCCCACGTGGGCTTTTGGTTGTATTTCTATTTTTCTTTTTCCTTTTATTTTTCTGCAGCTTTTATTCTAGGCTATTTCCCTACAGGATTTGGCCTAATATAAAAGTTGCCTTTATAAATCCTAATCTAAATATTATTTAGAATATATTAATTCATAATTAACAGATACTAAATATATATTCAAATTCCCATTTATCCGAAAACACTTTTCTGGGTCTTTTCCTTTAATCTTTCTCCGAACAACTTCGGATCTCTCCGCAGAACATTTCCGACTTTCTCTCTTTCTCTACTGTGATTCCATCTTACGAATGATCACTCTCATCATACCCATAAGTGTATCCTCTCACGGCTCGGGAATGCTCTAGACATGATCTAAATCAATGATCAACAGAGGGACCAGGGATGTCCATGTGATCCCTATGCATTCCTGATGACAATGTCGTTTGAACCGCTAAATGTAGCATCCTCTTCCTTTTGTTTCTCGATACAACTTGTCCCAGATCTGATCATTGGTATCCAATACCTTGTTCAATCTCGTTCACAACAAGTTATGTTTTCTTGTTACCGTGATATTACATCCCCGTGACCGAGTCACGTGTTGCAACATTTGTGGATGTAATCTCACCAAGACGGCCGCATGTATCTTTACCTGTCATGTGGGTGAACAAATCCCGGTCTTGCAGTCACATGTCATCAATTGTTCCTTTGGAATACCCAACATACACCTTTATGGCCACCGTATTACCAGATGACGGTTGATGCAGTCAAAGCAGCCTCGGAAAACAGTGAGTAATATGAGCTCATGGTCTAAGGAGAAGGAGTCTAGGTATAGTTGTTGCAACAATAAACTATATGACTTGATCGTGTTGCAATCCTTCGAGGAATGTCCAATCACATCATTCTCCAATGATATGATCCCGTTGTCAGTCGGCATAAATGCCCATGATCTTGAAACCCAGATCATCTTCATGACCAACGAACTAGTATGAATAGAGGCTACTAGAGACTTTGTTGTTTCATACCACACCTGTACCAATGTTTCTACTTGGCACAGTTATAGCACAATATGAAACTATTATAAACTAATTGAGATATGACAATAAAAACCTATTTATTATTTGCCTCTAGGGCATATCTCCTTCACCCATAGTCTACAGCGGAGGATTACTCACTCATAGATGGGGGAAACATGGATGGTCGATAGAGAAGCGATGGTGATGATGATAGCGATGATATCCTCCAATTCCCCGTCCCGACAACATGCCAGAACAGAGTTTCTGGTTCCGGACCGCGGAATCTGGCGGTGGCGGCGCAGCGGAACTCTTTCTAGAAAAACGTCGAACCCCTCTTGGTTTTTAGGTCAAGAGGCGACTTATAGGCGAAGAAGGAGGCCGAGGGGGCAGCCGAGGTGGCCACACCACCCCCAGGCGCGGCCTGGCCTGGCCTGTGTGGCCAGGTGGTGTGGGCCCCTCGTGGGCCTACTCCGTCTCGTCTTCTGGCTCCGTGAGTCTTCTAGTGAAATAGGATTTTTGGCATATTTTTCGGGATTTTTCCTGATAGTTGATTTTCTGCACAAAAACTAGACACCAAGGTAATTCTGCTGAAAACAGCGTCAGTCCGTGTTAGTTGTACCCAAATCACACAAGTTTAGAGGAAAAACAATAGCAAAAGTGTTCGGAAAAGTAGATACGTTTTGGACGTATCAACTAACAACTAAGATCCGGGTATCTTGACGCTGAGGATGATGCACTGCAACTCACATTGAAGGATATCGGTTTGGAAGTGTGATATGCAAGACATTCGGCAGGCGCTTTTTAGACCTGAAGCCCCAATATACCGGGAGGGACACCTTGTGGGATTCCAGTGGCTATGGTATGCTCTAGATCAGCCTCACTGCCCCTATAGTGTCTTGGATTCTTAGCTTGTCACCATGGGCGAAACTACTAAAGAACGAGAAGCAAAGATACAAGGGTAGAGATAAAAGTAGATGAATACGGAAAGTGTAATAGATTCGATTGGTATTGTTCATCACCTCTAACATATATATGAGGTGTTGGATTTACCATATAAGCAAGGAACTCCTATACACTTTCCATCCAAGAAAAAGACTTGAATTCATGTACAAAAAGCCTAGTTCTATCCTAAGTCTGATTGAAATATGGATCTGACTATGCTTCTGTCCTGTCTCTTGTGTTGGTTGTAGATTTTGCATCATAACTCCGATGGAGTTTCTCTAAAAAGAAAACTTGTGCGCCTCAGAAATACGAACAACTCTCTTGTTTATAGTGTTTCCCTCTAGAGCCGTCATGAGGCATTCAAAGGTCCATCCTCACCTTCAGGTTAAGAGTCCATTAAGCAATAGTCTAGATTATCTGGCCCTTGTTATGCCTTAGTAGGTCGCATACTAAATCGGATGAAGATGACTTTAGAAGTAAATTCATACGTTTTTACGATATGTACAACTTCCATGTTGATCACGTTTCCATAAGAGATCATCTCGAAAGTGTTTCAACTCAAATCTTCATATACTTTCCGTGTTTACTCTTGACTGCGAATACAACGAGTTAGAAGCCTGATTGAGCCTTGACTCGGACATAGCGACTAACCGGGTATAGAGGATGCATACTATGGTAGGTAGGTATGCGGGTTGTGTGATATCCAAGCTCCAGCAGTTCTCCGTGTAATGTCTCCCGAGTCGCCTTTGAGAAACACAATTGGCTAGCAGACCAGATCATCACACAACCTAGAGCTATATGTGTAAGGCGACTTTATAGCTGCCTATCGAGTAAAACCATGGCAGGTGGCGGTCCAAGTCACATGGAAATGACTGCATGCCAGCTAGAGCATAGAGGATCTCCGAGATGCCTTTGGAGAGCCGAACCCGTCTCGCTCCAGAGTGTCTTCCGAGTGTCTCCTGCTAGCTTCTCCGTGTTTTGAGTTCCTTCTTAGGTGCTCCTCACCCAAGTCTTTAGGCATGGCAGGATTCCATGCTTGGCCAGCCATTGTCCCGAAATGGGTGCTAACAAACCATGGCATGTTTGGTCGTGTCCGAACAGACGTGCGGACCAGGAAAACCCGCCCCAGCGGCGTGACCCAAACGGTCACAAACATCCGGGCCGATCCAAGGCTAGGAATGCGTCTGGATGAACGCGTCGCGGACCTCCCTCGTGTTCGAGCGCGTCCCCCTCGCCCGCATCGGTCCCGCCTGGAAGCAGCCACCTCTTCGTCTCCTTCCCTAGCCATTAAAGTCGCATAGCAATCTGCATGTGCGCATCCCCTGCGCCGCTACCGCCACAACTGCGCTCTTGACTTCATGGCACCCGTGGCGGGCGCACGCGCCCTCACGCCGTAGAGCGCGTGACCTTGTGGACACCGTGACCACCGCTACTTGCTGGTGGACGAGTGCTGCTGGAGGTGGGCGTAGTATGAGCGCAACAACAGCACATGCTGGTGCAGTGGCCTTCCCCGCCACACCTGTAGCTCATGCCAGTGCAGTGGCCCCCTGTGACGCCGTTGCCTTTATCGACCTCTCTAGGAGGAGGACGAGTAGGTGGTGGTGCCGCATGCCCTAACTGAAGCTAGGTATTTTAGTTTTTAAAGCATGTTTCTTCATGTTTTTCCCTAAAAATATTAAATTTGTTTGAAATGAAATATTAACGGTTTTGTTTTGACCGGGCCGCTGGGAGTACCCCTAAGCCAAACGGACAGTGACAATTTTCATGTTCCCGGGCCGACCCAAACTGACCAAGCATACACATTCGATCTCCAAAATGGATCACCCTACTCGAGATGCCCTTTATGTTTTACTACGGTTTCGCGGGGACAGGAATGACACCCGTCAGAGTACAGTTCGTCCAAGAAGCAACACAAGAGTTACAGCAAAGTGGTGTCCAAGAGTTTGGACTTTTCAAATTCTCCAGTCCTTTGTACTGACAGATTCAGAATTCATCGTGTTGCAGCTGCCCACCTAAAGTCCCACGAATCTGAAATAGTTGTCGTGATGGATATCCTTATCTGCTGAATTGAGCGAGGCACGGCTAGCCCCATGCCTTGCACATACGGAATCTGAAGCAGAGGATGAGCCAGGTATGCACTACTGTTCTTGGACCAAGGAAAGAAATGGTCAGATATACGTATATGATGATAAACTGATAACGAGCGCGACGTCTCTTTCGACCGGTCGATCCGATTGTTGATCCGCTTCGGCCAGTTTGGGGCTACTGCGCCGAAATAGGAGTCCATATTCCACGGACGATTCTGCTTGCAGTTCGTCTGAAAATTAGCAGCGGCGAGCTGGGGGACGTGTAAGGTGAGTGACTGTCCATCGTTTCTGAAAGATACATATGTGAATGTGATGGGCATGTCTCTGTAAGTCTGTATGCTTTGAGCTCCGGCGTTCACTGGTTCCCAAGCAGTGCAGGATCAGTGCATGTAGCGGTACTATGTATCTGTGCGTGGTACGCTCCTGATCAAGTTCTGGCAGAGCGCGGAGAACGTGTCCTCACGCCAGCGACGGCAACCCTATCGTAAACCGGATGAGATTACGGGCTCGGTTGACGGTCGACCCCGGCGTCGACCTCAGGCAATGCGGATTGGATTGGACTGCGTGGTTCTGATCACGAGTTTCTTTCAGCCGTCTCGTCAGGCCCCGAATCAAGCCGTAAAACATGGCCCGTCGACCACACGTACCGGCAGGAACAGACGATCTCGCCTGTCAAGTCGATTCGTACCGACTGATTTCTGCGGGCTAGTTTTGTTCTTACGCGGGCGGGCTTAACCTCGGCGGCAGGCGATTCCATCGGAGGCGGAGCGCCGACCGCAGCTTGATGGAAGCTCTCGCATGTGGTGTGAAGATTTAGGAGTTGCACGGAGAGGTGCAATGAATCTTGGAGTCCATATCGCTTTGGCTCCCGGGTGGAGTGGAAAAGCAGAGTATGTTCTTTTTCTGTGACAACACAGAAACAGAGCAAGCAGGTTTAGTGGAGGAAAATATCTCGTGCAGCATGGCTTGTGGTGTACATAGTGCACCCCAGTACCTGGCCAGCTTATCCAAAGTGGTAGTATAGAAGATAGAAAGACACAATATGCATATAGTACCATTTTAAAACTAAATTGCTGGGATTCACAGTGGGAGAATAAAGGACCATTGTAGCACTAGGACTAACCTGGCAATCGACAGAATTAATAAGATGTGTTGTTCTGTTTCTAGTATCGTGAGCTGATTTTTAGGAATGAGATTCATGTTGTACCTCCGTTCCAGAAAAGGCAAAACATGAATCCCATTTTCTAAAATTCAGCTCATGACCTGAGAAACGAGACAGACATTCAAGGGAATGATCTAGGTCCAGGTGTGTCTTAGTTGGTCAATCATACAAGACATCATATGTTGGTCCGAATGTTTTGGGAATGAAAATTCCATCCACTGAATCATTTTTCAAAAAACAACGGCAAGACAACCCGATGTACGTACATTCTCGGATGCACACAAACATAATGATTTTATTAAGGCCTCGTTCGTTTTGGTAGGATTAAATCCAGACATGGAATAGATCCAGGTATGGATTGGGTTGATCCATACCTCCACCCAAACCCAAGTGAACCCGGTTAATCCATTCCCCATATTTCCTTGTACGTTTACTAGCCGTTCTGTTATTCCATGCTAGGCTTGTGCGACACGGCCATCCAGGTCGTGCGTCGCCTGAACCCTTCGCTAGTGCTCGCTCGCGTCATGGAAATTAATCCAGACATCAGGTGGAGATAATTTTGTTCCAGGCAGAGTCCATGGAGATGGATTGGATATGTGGGGCCAGAAATCCCGTCCTGGAGTAAACGAACACCACAATATAGCTGGGCTGGAAAACGTGTCGGACTTAATCCAGATCAATCCAGGCCAATCCATGTTAATCCATGTATTTGTGGGATTAAACGAACGGGGCCTAAATGAGATGCAAGGCGACATGACCCCGAGCATCAACTTGCAAGTAAAGTATCCGAGGGATCCAACGGTAGGAGAACCATGAAAGAATCGTAGAAAAAGCAATACTTACGACTAAGTCAACACTCTTCCAACGCAAAGCTTCAAGAAGGACGTACTACTATGTGTTAATGACAACGTTGTGTTCAGCTTGTGAAAGCTAGCATGAGGATGTTCATCATTGATGCCAGGTATAAGTATAACAACTAAGGCCACAGTATCAACATAACAATTAACAAGATTGCTGTCGCACATTACGCTGTTTCCAGTTCTTAGGTAGTCGCCTGGTGGACATTAGCATAGGCGGTGCCATGCTTGGCTTTTCTTTTTTTCTTCACTTGTTAGAACTCTGAACTACTGATCGGGTGCGTTGCTGTTGCGTTATTGTTATGATAGTGAAAGTGAAACTCGGCCTTTTCTAGGTCGTATGGAATTATTATTTTTGGCTTGGAGAGCACATATAGTACGGCTAATGTTTGGTTTTATCATGTTACTCATCAAAATCATGGCGCCTATATGTTTTATATGCATCAAGTTCGTTGTTCCCCTCCGTCCATTGTTTTAGAGTCCACGGTTCGACGGTTCGTACTGTCCTTCCACGGCAAGAGTGTTCTACCTGAATAAAACATTGACTGCATTATTGGCAGTTGAGCTCATCCTCTGCTTTTGCTTGGAGTAGATCGGTCGGAGTATCTCTTTGCCAGCAAAATAGAGTAGTACTCCTACTAATCTATGGTGCCACCGAAGCGTGCCCGACGGGCGGGCTCCACAGGAAATTCCACTATATTTGGGTATAGTAGTAGCTGTTGGAAAAGAAAACTCTGTGGCTGCGTGGGATTCGGTCCTCCTTTTGATGGCACGACCAGCTGACATCCCCCACACGTGCGGGCAGGCCGGGACCCACCATATATGATTGGCTTTACGCGTGTCGTGAGGCGAGTGGGCAGAGCACCCGCACGGGTGCTTGGTCGCATCTCATTCTCACCTCTCCCGGAGCCGGAGAGACGTCACTCGCCATCGTCCGGCCACATCACCGCTGCTGCTGCTTTCGCTGTGCTTTGTTTTCTAGTGCGCCCAGCGGCCAGCAGCGGTGACCATATTCCCGATCATCATGGACTGCTTTCGCCAACAACAGTGGAAGGAGCTTGCTCGCAAACCGTGAAAGAAACAGTTAATTTTTACAAGATACAGTCCATGCACACCAATACAATACTACTATACACCACCCACAGTATCAAACCGGATCAGGAGCTATACATGTGTACAACCAACCTGTACAGCTATTTCGAACCTTCAGGACATACTACATCATACCATGATTACGTGGTGAAGCAACAGACACGAATAATGCGTAAAAAAGGTTATCGGTAAACATCGCCCTTATCATCTTTCCCTGGCACCGAATTAACAATGATGCCCGCCTATCTGGAAATCTCGATCCACAGCACTCCTTTGATCATTTCTGCCGATGCCGTCCTCATGGCATGGGCCATCTCGGCCATTTGATCTACTACCAAAAACCATCGATGCTGCGCTCTCTGCGCCGAGTCCCACGACGGGCATGAACGTGACCAATCAAGTTTCAGAAGCCACTCGATTCCGTTAACAAGCTGGAACCACTAACAAATTCCTCGGCGTTCAAAACTGAAAATGAAAAGGTCGAAAGATGCTTGTACTAGTATATGTTAAGATAATCCAAAAGCTCAAGGTCATCACGGAGAAATTAAGCAGACACGCTATAATATTAATGTTCCAGCAATACATTACTGGTTAACTAAGTTTCGCCAACACCTAAATAAACCTTAACTTTCGCCAAAGTACTTTGGTGTACTACCTTTTTCTAGATAAGAAGGTGTGCATTTCCTTAATCCCCTCTCTCTCTCTCTCTCTCTACATGGAGAAAAAAGCTTATGTTACGAGGTACATTTCATATTCTCTCCGTCCACAAATAAGCATATTTTTAGATTTGACTTAAGTCAAAAAAAATCGACCAACTTTATTTAGGAAAATGTAGCAACATTAATTATAGTAAATTAGTATCGCTTGATTCACTTTGAAATATAATTTTATAATATACCAATATGATGTCATATATGTTACTAAGTTTGCCTTAACACAAAGATAGAAGTACACTCTCTAGTATGGATCGGGTCTAGGCATGTGATGGAAATGATCCTTCACACACGGTTAATCAGACCGTCACTATGTGCGATGAACCTCTATTGCGCATAGACTACAAAAATACCTCATCATGTCCGGTACTTTTTTGAGGTGGTGCAAGCGAAAAGTAACTGTAAAAGTTGGTAACCCAGCGGATAAGCAATCGGAACATCATTTTTCTGCGGTGGTCACTTATACGCCGTTGCAGACATGGTACCGGTAGATTTTGGTACCGTGGTAGGTGTCCGAATAGGAGGACCGTTGTAATGCCGCAGTAGATGGATGGAGGCATATATTAGTGTATCGAGCATTATGCGCGATCCTTAGAGTGTGTCTCACGTTGTTGACTAGTCAACCAGCACCCGGTGACTGGTCATGCTAGTCTCACTAACTGGTGTGACCCACCATCACCGAGAAGTTATGTTCTCTATTATTTATATATCTCCCTTATGCATCCACTCCCTCTCCCTATAGCTCTCACTAACATAGCAGATGGTACTGTAGAGGCGTCTGCTGGCGGCGACATCAAGATGCGGAATCCTCAAGGTGCTGAGTTCGTGCTTATGTAAGTTTTTATTTCTTTTATCACCTATCTAAAACACTAATTTGGGGTTTCCTCAATCAGGGCATGGCGCCAAGGTGGATCGATTGAAAGTATATGGGTGGACCGGCATCTTCAAATCGAACTCCGATCAACTTTGCAAGTGTGGCCTACAAGCGTGTTTCCTCATCGCATATTAGGGCATGAACACCGACCACAAGTTCCTCAAGCGTCACCAAGAGCAAACAAAGTGCAACTTTGCCTTTATGTTAATAAAGAACACTCTCCAGAGTTGAAATGTGTGTTGCCGGCCTTGTGGAAGGGCACCGTCCATGACTTGTACAAACTATGAGGGAAATGGTGAAGGAAGTGAAGAAGGAATCAGAAGAAGAGGTGGCTCCTGCGATGAGCACGACTAAGATGACATGCACGGCTGTGGATGATGCGCTAGAGCAACTTGCAGAAACTCTAGATCGGCAATGCAAGCGCATATGCTCTCAAGACGATCCATCTCGTGCTCACGAAGAGCGATGTCCCTCTCCCTCTCTATCGTGGTGGTGTCACAGCAAATGCCATGTATAGGCTAAAGATGGGGCCAATGAGCACTAGAGGAATCCAGGAAGAGATAGTGTGGTGATTCCACATGCAAGTGTTTATATTTCTCTCTTGTTGATGAAGGATTACAGAGGCTCCACAAGCTGTTCGTGGGAAGGAGACTAGGTCTCTTACCACCCACCACTAATCTCTAGGCCTCTCCCTTAGTAAAAATGGCCGGCCCTCTCTATGGAGATCCCGCCCCTCCTTATATAGGGGGGATAGGTTACAATCTAGGGCATACGTGGAGGTATATTCCCCGAATATGCTCCCCGGTAAAGTAAGATGCCTCTTTTACACTTTAACTGGCTCGTCCGGACTCAGGGCGTAAGCCTCCCTGAGCCCCTCTGTGGCGCAACGTCATCCGACACTGGTGGCGTTAGCCGACATTGGCTACGTCACCCTTGTCGGCCCTGGCCGGCTGGTCCTCTCCTCTGTCTGCTTCGCTCACGCTTCAGTGGACAGAGACCACCTTTTGACTAGCAAGATTCCTTCCTTCTCTTGTAAGCCAAGTGATAACCCGGCTAGCGCCTGGCTAACTCGGCCACCTGGGCACCTGCAAACAAGGTAGATCAAACATAGCTGACATATGTTTTATACCGGTCGGGTTAACGTTAGGCGAACATCCACCGGGCCAGGTCATTCCGTAAGTCGGCATGCCTTGAGGTAACTCGGCCAGCATTCGCTTTGACCTTGCCGTACCTCGGCTCGCTCGGCCTTTATACCCTGGCGTGACCCTACCCGGGGGTGTCCCCCCAACATTAGTCCCCGAAGCTGGTGCGGTCTTAGCAACTTTAGCTGATAAGGCCTGCTGACTCGTGTATTAACGAGCTTGTTGGGGAACCCCAAGAGGAAGGTATGATGAGTAGTAAGTTTTCCCTTAGTTATGAAACCAAGGTTATCAATCTAGTAGGAGAAAGGAAACACCCCAAAGGTGTAGCTACCTGAACTTTGGCAGGGCGCACTACCGGTGCCAGCAGCAACGTGGAGACCTGCACAACACAACCACGGAACTCTCTCCCCAACTTGCGATGAGGTTGTCAATCTCACCGGTTTTGCTGAAAACAAAGGATTAAACGTATAGAGTGGAAGAAAGTAATAGTTTGCAGAAAGTAAACACAAAGCACTAAACAATTGATTGTAATTGATGGTAAAAGAAAGGACCGAGGTCCATAGTTCGCTAGAGATGGCTCTCCTTAAGATAGATAACATGTTGGGTGAACAAATTACAGCGGGGCAATTGACAAACATCGAGAAAGCATACAAGCATATACTACTCATCTTGACTCCTTTGAGATTCGATTGGGCATTACAACATTATACATAGACCGCCATCCAACTGCATCTATGACTAATAATCCACCTTCAGGTAATCATCTGAAACCCCTCCAGTATTAAGTTGCAAGCAACGGATAATTGCATTACGAATTGCGTCTAAAGTAAACAATATGATTGTTCTAGGAACAAAGGATTGTTGTTTTCTCCCTAGTAGCAATAGCACATCTGGTACCTTAGAGATTTCTGTCACTTCCCCAGATTACCAGAGGCATGAACCCACTATCGAGCATAAATACTAACTCTTGGAGTTGCTAGCATATACTTGGCCAAGATAGCTACTAACAACGGAAAGCATGCAAGATCACAAATAACAAAGACATGATAGAATCAATAATCAATCTGAAATACCATCTCAATATCCATCGGATCCCCGCAAAGACAACATGCAGAATTACAAATAGATGATCTTGATCATGAACGGAGCTCACAAGATCTAAACATGATAGCACAAAGGAGGAGAACCAGCCATCTAGCTACTACATGGACCCGTAGTCCAGAGATGAACTACTCACGCATCACACCGGAGGCTTGCATGATGATGAAGAAGGCCTCCAGGGTGAATTCTCCTCTCCGGCAGGGTGCCGGGAAGAGCTTCAGATCCCTCCCGATCTAGGGATGGAGATGACGGTGTCTACAGACTCTTTCGTGGATTTTTGATCGGGTACTTAGGGTTTCCGTATCAGAGGCAACTTATAGGCGGAAGGAGAGTCCGAGGGGGTGCCTGGGGCGGCCAGACCACCCCCTGGCGCGGGCTAGGCTAGGCCGCATGGCCAGGTGGTGTGGCCGGGCCCCAGCCCCTCTTCGTCTCATATTTTGGCTCCAGGTGTCCCTCGGTGAAAAACTGACTTTGGCTTTTGTCCTGTTCAATTCCGAGAATATTCATTTTTTGACTTTCCTGGAACCAAAAACAGCAGAAAATAGGCAGTTGGCACTGTGGCTCTTGTTAATAGGTTAGTCCAAGAAATCATATGAAAAGTACTCCAAAGTGTGGACAAAATATAAGAAAGTAAATAAAACCAAGCATGGAACATCAAAAATTATGGATACGTTAGCAATGTATCAAGGCCACAGTAGGTTCAACCTATCAAGTTTTGTGCTCTCTTCGCCGAGTCATCATGTAACTCAGCTCTTTCGACTTGATATTCCCTTGGCTCATTTCTGAGTTACCACTCGCTGGCCTAGTTATTTTCCACTTGTCCAGGTCATTCTTCCTTCTCTCATACACTTCCCTACATCTTATGTGGAGGGTAAACATCATTTTGCCTTATTTTAAGGGCCTATGCCTGTTAATCTGTCAGTTACTGTATACATTGTTAGGAATAATTGCTGCAAACGTCACGTTGTGGCTGCCCCCTCGTTAATTGGATCACCACGTCACGTCATGGGATCCGTTGCTCCCTATGGTTCTTCGTGTGGCTTGCGTCTAATTGGTCGACTTGGAAAATACACGGCCACTCTGTGTGGCTCCACCACAGTGCTGGATCGCACTACCCCACTCAGAGGTGTGGTTAAATAGGGGTCAGAGGTGGCCCTTGGGGATTCCCCCACTTCGCTCCCGCACATGCCCTTCTTCTTCCTTCTTTGCCTCGATAGCGCCACCGCCGCCGCTTCTGCTCCACGTAGCGCCACCGCTGTCGTGCTTTGATGCCTTGCTGCTCTGCCATAGGCGCGCTGCAGCTCCAGCGCAACCCTACCGCTACGGGGCCTTGCTAATCCAGGTCGTTGCCCCCTCCGCAGATACTTTCCATGAAGATAGCGATTTGATGATGACAGAAGAAGAAATCGCCATTGTCGAGGAGGGGGAGGAGGAGGAGAGAGAGGCACATGAACGCGGTGCCTTGGCCGGCTCCTGGGTTTGCAAGGATGATATCACCTGGCTGTACAAGACACACTGCCGGAGTCACCTGCCGCCTCGCTACCGAGGATATCGCTCCCTCCCTCAATCCGGGTGAGTTTGTGGTCTTCTTATCTCACTTCCAGCGTGGTTTTGGCCTCCCAGTGTGTTATTTCTTCCATGATCTCATCAACACCTACGAGCTTCATCTGCACCATCTTCCGGCAAATGCCATCACTTCCCTTTCTTCCTTCACCTCCGGCATAGAAGGATATGTTGGCCTTTGGCCCACCAAGGAACTCTGGATCAAGTTCTTTGGCCTTCCCAAAAACGTTATTCCGGATCCTCATCTCGCCCCAGCTGAAAAATCCTTGACCCAATGCAGTGGAGCTTCCATCTCTCCCTGCAAAAACTATGTGTTTCCCTAGGTCACAGGCCTTGAGTGTTGCAAAGGCTAGGCCCGGACGTTTTTTTACGTGAGGAATAACACGGATGAAGACTTGATCCAGCTTCTCCCCTTCAAGCTGGGTGTTCCGGATACATCCTTGTGGGACCGGATCCCAAAGCAGGCAACTACCTTGGTGAATCAGGTGGACAAGCGACTCAAGGAACTAAAGAATTTGGCGCTACGCAACGCGGACATGATGATCACCTTTGTCCGCAGCCAGATCTCGCCCCTGCAAAAGCGCACCCACAAGCTCTGCCACATGAGTGGGCACCTTGACCCCAATTAAACCTCCTCCTTTGAGCTTAATAACACTAAGATATTCTGCCGGGTCAAAGCTATCTTCCGGACTAACAAGGAGTTTTCTATGGAATGGGAATGGAGATTGGAGCACTTCTGCTGGGATAAGTTGCCTCCTCTGGTATGTTTCTTTCTTACTCCTTTCGAGTCTCGGGGTATGTCGGGCCGTATCCTTATTTGATCCTTTAGTATTTTTGCTCTGAGTTGTTTCTTCAGCATACTATGGAAGATGGCAAGGATCCATCCCTCAAATGGGGAAAGGACCGTCTGGTCTCGGACGCGGTGAAGCTGGACACTAAAATGTACCTGCCCACTATGGATGGATCCAGACAAACCTCTGGTAAGGCATGTTCTTTAAGGGATTGGCCTGATGATGATGATGACAACTCTGATATTGAAATTATGGAGGTGCTTGATTCGATACTCATTTCTTACGCGTTTCTGGTTGATTCGGCTTCAGCTAACCAGGCCGGGCAAGTCCACGAGGATCCTCCTCTTGCCGTGGGTGGTCCGGCTCCTGCTCCATCCAAGAAACATGTTTCTACCTCGGTTGCTTCTTCCGAGCCGCCCCTGGCCAACAAGAGGCAGAAGAAACCCAGAGTCAAGGGCGCCAATAAACCCGCGCCTAAGGCCACGGTCCGGAGAGCACCCAAGCCCAGGGAACCTCCAACCTCATCCGACTAAGTACATGTTCCTTCCTTGTCCCTTTTTGGATTACACTTCACTATTTCTGTTTTTGTTTTCTGCTATAATTTGTCTAATTCGACAGGGCTCCCAGGGAGATCCCCTAGAGTAGTTCCAGCATCGCTTCTCCTATCCGGAGTGCTCTGTCACCCCTCCCCCCCCCCCCCCCCCCCCGCAACAACGATGTTCACCAGCTGAGCCCTATTCAAGAGATCTAAATGGCTGCTCTGAATCTAAGTCCACCTCGTCATGAGGAGGGCAACGTCGGTGCGGGGGGAAGTGGGGCTGCCAAGGATACAGCTATGTCGAATGTCCCTAGATCTTCTTCGGCTCAGCCGCAACCAGTTACTTCCGAGGTGCCGATAACCTTGGCACCGCCCCAAGTCTCATCAGTACCAGCATCAGCACCTGCGCCAGCACCAGTAACAGCACCAGCACCAGCACCAGACCAAGCACCAGCACCAGCGCCCAAAGAACCTCAAACAGCTTCTTCCGGGTCAACTCCTTCCATCAAAGACATATTTCAACCTGCACCCCAGGCGCAGTCCAGGGTGCAAGCCTCGGCTCTTCTGCAGCGGCCCAAACCCAGAAGCAAAAGCAAGAAAGCTATTGATGTTTCCAAAGACCAAGCTTCTAAAGGCATGGACATTGAGTCTGGGCAGCGTACACTCGCGCCCATGACCAAGAAGGGTAGCGCCGCCTCTAGGTCATCTGTTGTCGGGTCTGAGGGCAGCAAGTAGCTTACTTTGCACACTAGTCCTGCTGCTGCACAGATGACCAGGAAGGAGGCGCATTCTAAAGGCTTGGTCGTTACCTAGACTCTCTCCGGTGAAAGCTACGACCCCTTGGTTGAATATGTCAATAATTGGAATGAGGCTGAGTTTGTCAACCTCAACAAGGAGATCCTAGAGAAGTTTGGCCCCGCCGAATTTAGCGCCCAGATGAACACTGCTTCAAAGGCAATCAATTTTGCAGGCCGAATGATGGAGGTAAACCTCTTTGCCTTACCTTTACATACATGCAAGTACTTAAAGGTATCACTAGTCCCCGAGCCTCCGGGGGAATAATTTGTTACTTGATAAGATGCTCTTAGAAAACTAGCGTAGGTCCTTAGTAACTTCAAGTATTCACACACCTAGAGTCGGGTTAAGTTTCACTTGGCCCGGATCTTGTAAACTTCAAATATTCATACCCCTAGAGCCGGGTTAAGTTCCACTTGGTCTGGATCGTGCAAATTTCAAATATTCACACACCTAGAGCCGGGCTAAGTTCCACTTGGCCTGGATCTTGCAAACTTCGAATATTCACACACCTAGAGCCGGGTTAAGTTCCACTTGGCCTGGATCTTGTAAACTTCGAATATTCACACACCTAGAGCCGGGTTAAGTTCCACTTGGCCTGAATCTTGTAAACTTCGAATATTCACACACCTAGAGCTAACACTGTTCTTTTTCATATCACGATGAACCGCCACACCACCGAGTTCCACCGTTCCAAGCATATCAAATTGATTCTGAGCTAAAGAAGAAGTGTAAGTGATTTCACTTAGAGTCTTTTGCTTTAGCTTTTCTATATTATTCGTTGTCCGTGTTAACTTGTTATCCGGATAGCGTAGCCGAAGTTGAAGCTGAGAACATAATTATGAGGAAGAACTTGGTCGAGGTCACAGGTAACTCATCTTGGTCTTCTAACCTTTGTCCATCTTTATCCTGGCTCGGTGGATAATTATACCTCAGCTCTGTTGGGTCAACCAACTATTGAAGTGACACTTCAATATAGCGTGCTTATGCCTGTCATGATGCTTCACTTTCTCGATCAAGCAGGAAAGCATCAGGTTGAACTTCTAAATAAGGATGATGAAATTGCCAAGCTTCTCCTCAAAGATGATGAGATTACTCGGTTGAAAGCTGAAATTAAGAAGTTAAAGGACTCTCACAAGGTTGAGCTGGACAAGGCCGATCAAGAATTCTTCGAGGAAAAAAGAGCGCTTGAAGACTCAGCTTGAGAAGGATCAAGACATGCTGAAGGAAGCCGACATAAAACTTGAGTCAGTAACCACTGAATATGGGAAGCTCAAGACCCGGACAACTGATTGTCACAAGGAGCTGACCCAGATCCTCAGCCACGTCTCCCGTCAGTTTCCTTCTTCTTGCCGACACTTGTTTCTCCGGTTCAGGCGCCCTTATTTATTGATATTACTTGTTTTATTCATAGATAAGTTCATAGAGAGCGATGCCCTTGCTTCTGCCGCCATCGCCAAGTTCTACCTGCAGCGAGGTACCCTAGTTGGTCCTGACTCTGAGTCTATTCCTTATAACACGGAGGACATGCTGGTGAGCCTCGCTGCATGAGTTGAAGTCATGAAGAATTATGGCACAGACATTATGCATGCAGCTGTCCGGATGTTCAATGCTCTTTGGCCCACTGACCCCACTCCCAAAGGCAGTACAACCTTCATTGCAAAGCTAATGGAGTGTGAGACCCAGCTGAACCTTTGGAGAGAATCTGCTGCGTGTGCCGGGGTTGATACGACACTGAGCTTCGTACTTTCTTGGTATGAGACTCTGGATTTGAGGGTGCTCGACCGGATGCGCATCGGATCAAAATGGACTAATGATCCGGAGTGCATCGCTCGACGCAAGGCTTGCACCTATGACCTCATCCAGTACGCCTTCTGCCACAGCTGGAATGAAGGTCTGAGCTTCCTTGATGTCGTCGACGATGCTTATGTTTTGGATGGTGCAGACAGCAAAGAAGAAGAAGCCTTTGAGCTCGGCAAGGATACAGAAGATTCGGAGGATGCGGGTGCTAACCCATAAGACGAGGCAGAGACCAGTGCTCCCCCTTCAGACATCGAATTACCTCCACCTTCGACCGATGATCCAGCTCCTACTGCTTTATGAGTTAAAAACACTTTGACATTCATCAGATCCCCGGTATGCCGGGTGCAAATGTATCAAGTTCAATGATTGCGTTTTTCTACTAGGTTTTTAACGTCAGATTAACTTGGGCGGAGTCCTCGAGTTTCCTTTTCTTGTTCCCCCAATTTTATGATTCAGCTCTCGTCTACCTTGATTTGGTTTTTGACTTACGAGTCCGAGGTTCAAAAAATTGACTTAACAATACTTGAAACTTTGGGATAGCTCAAAATAATTCAACATAACATAGGTAAGATAAATATAGGGTTAGTCTGAGTAACAAATGTCAGCTCGATTACGTTCCTTTCCTTAGTCATTTTTCATGTGGTTTGCAATTTCAAACTTTTACTCTTGCTTGCCATGAAGACAATTCTTGTTGGACAGCAGCAAGTCGAAGAGTTGGGGTTTTGGTGCCTACACACTACTAATCTGGCTAAGGTGTAAGTAATTTAAGCCATCCGACATATAAAATATAAATACAGAAAAGATAATTATTAAGGCAGTCCCCGGGTTTCTGCTTGGGTTGTCGAGGTTTCATTAATGAGCTCATTGCCAACATACATACCGACATATGAGAGACTTAGATACATGCACTTTTGCTAAGTGTAAAATGGACGAAGTAGAGCTACATTCAATGGACGCTTAGATTCCTCGCCGGACCTGTCCGCCTTGTTCTATTCCTATGGTTGTGCATCAATGAGGTAATAGTAATCACTAAGCAACGATTTGCTTACAATGAATGGTCCTTCCCATGGGGGGATAACTTATGCATGCCAGCAGTACGGTGTATAAGCTGAAGTACAAGATCACCTTCCCGAAAGACTCGGGGGTTTACTTTCTGACTATGGTAGCGTCAGAGATTTTGCTGATATATGGTGGATCTGGACAAAGCCAGTTCTCTCGCTTCGTGCAGCAGATCAACATCATTTTTCTAGGCTTCCCGCACTTTGGCTTCTGTGTATTGGGCGACCCTGGGCGAATCATGCTCTATGTTGGCTGGTAGTACAACTTCTGCCCCATATACCAAAAAATGGCGTATATAGCCTGTTGATCGATTTGGAGTTGTTCTTAGACTCCACAGTACTACTGGTAGTTCTTCTATCGAGTACCCCACTAATCTTTGCAGCGGCTCAATGAGCCGGGGCTTTATCCCGAAAAAAACTAGTCTGTTGGGCCACTGATGTAATATACAGCCGGATCTCATTTTCTCAGCAGAACCTCACAAATTCTCCTTTAGCAAAATTCGTGCCATTGTCAGTTATGATACTGTGGGGATAGCCATATCGCAAGACTATATCTTTGAGGAATGTCACAGATGTTGCCCCATCACTTTTCGTGATTGGCTTTACCTCAATCCACTTGGTAAATTTGTCTACCATAACCAAGATATGGGTCATGTTTCCTTTTGTCAGCTTAAATGGTCCGGACATGTCCAAACACGATACCGCAAATGGCCAAGTGATAGGTATAGTTTTCAGTTCTGACATGGGCTTGTGCGTTTTGGTGGCATACCTCTGACCGCCATTGCATTTTCTTACAAGATCTTCTGCTTGCTCCAAGGCACTTGGCCAGTAAAATCCATGACGGAAAGATTTTGCTACTAGTGCTCTGGATGGTGCATGATGCCCACATTCCCCCTGATGGATATCTCGGAGGATGTCAAGCCCTTCTTTCGGATCAACACATCGTTGCAGGACACTTGTGACACTTCTCTTATATAGTTCGTCATTGATAATTGTATATGCCTTTGCTCTTCTTTGGATTTGCCTCGAAAGTATCTCATCATTCGGCAAAGTTCCTTCTTTGAAGAACTCAAATATTGGCTTGGCCCATGCAGGTATAGCTTAAATAGGAAAGAGCTCCTCATCAATTTCCATCTCTTCCACCAACAGAACTCCAGTCGGCTCCAGCTGAACAGTCCCCAGGTTCTGCGAGGCAGTCCCCCGGTTTGGGGATGTGGTGCCCCCATCTATATCCATAGGAATAGCCTCTGATACGGAGTGAGCCGGGACATAGATTGAGTCGAATTCCAGTGAAGGCGTGATAGATGGTTTTCTCAAGTGCTCCAAAGCAACGCCTGACGGGATTGGCTGCCGAGATGACCCCAATTTAGATAAATACATCGGCTGCCTCATTTTCAAGCCGAGGTACATGGTGAAACTCGCACCCTTCAAAGAATCCACTTATCTTTTGGACATGGAATCTATAAAGAGCCATGTTTGCATCCAAAGCATCCCAATTGCCAGACATTTGCTGCACCACCAAATCCGAATCTCTGAAGCATTGTACCTGACGTATCCCCACTTCCTTTGCTACCTTAAGCACATGCATGAGCGCCTCATACTCGGCGACATTGTTTGATGCGCTAAAATGGATCTAGAGGACATATTTCAGTTGATCTTTCTTGGGCAAGGTAAGCACTACCCCAACCCCTAGTCCTTCCTTCAGTTTTGACCCACCAAAATGCATCCTCCAATAGTTTGAGTCCGGCAAAGGTGGTTCATATTGCATCTCAGCCCAATCCACAAAGAAATCTACCACTGCTTGAGATTTAATCGCATCTCTCCTATCAAACTGTGGTGCATACGGGGCTAACTCAATTGCCCATTTTGCAATTCGACCGCTGGCATCTTTGTTGCTCATTATCTCGGATATGGGGGCATCGCATATCACTTTGATGGGGTCTTCCTCAAAGTAGTGCTTTATCTTCTTTGCTGCCATATACACGCCATATTCCATCTTCTGGTAGTGAGGGTAGTTCTGCTTCGAAGCTGACAGCACCTCGCTTAGGTAGTACACATGCCTCTACACCGACTTACCCTCCTCATCACGCTCCACTACTATCATTGCACTTATAACTCGGTTGGTCGCTGCTATGTAGAGCAACATCAGTTCTTTGGATAGTGGCGAGGCTAAGACTGGTGCAGAAGATAGCATCTTTTTTGACTCATGAAATGCGCTATCAGCTTGCAGTGTCCATGTAAATTTATCTACCTTTTTCATTAACTGATAGAGGGGCAATGCCTTCTCTCCTAGCCGACTTACACATCAACTTAATGATGCCAGGCAACCTATGAACTTCTGCACATCATTAAGACACTTCTGTAGTTCCATTCTTTCTATAGCTCGGATTTTTGTGGGGTTGGCCTCGATACCTCGGCTGGATATGAGAAAATCGAGTAACTTCCCTGTCGGCACACCAAAGGTACATTTCTCCTGGTTAAGCTTCATCCGGAACCTCCTTAGGTTCGCAAATGTTTGCCGGATATCATCAAGGAGTGTTTTTCTTTCCTTAGTTTTTATTACAACATCATCCACATAGACTTGCACATTTCAACCAATTTGTTCATGTAAACATTTTTGCATGCATCGTTGATACATTGCTCCTGCATTACATAAACCAAATGGCATAGTGCGATAGCAATAACCCCTGTACGGGGTGATAAACACAATCTTTATTTGATCATCCGAGTTCAAAGGTATCTGGTGAAAGCCAGAATAAGTACCTATGAATGATAACAACTCACACCCTGTAGTTGAGTCTATGACATGGTCTATCCTTGGCAGTGGAAATGGATCTTTTGGACACGCCTTATTCAGGTTCGTGTAATCGATACACATACGCCACACCACGACCACATTCGGATCATCTTTCTTATTCTCCACGAGCACCGGATTAGAGAGCCAATCAGGGTAAAGTACTTCCATGATAAATCCGACTGCAAGGAGCTGAGCTATCTCATCTCCAATGACTTTTCTCCTGTCTTCAGCGAAGCGGTGGAGAGTTTGCTTCACCGGCTTTGCTCCGGGTCTCACATTCAAAGAGTGCTCGGCCAACTACCTCGGCACACCTTGCAGGTCCTGTGTAGACCAACTAAAGATATCCCGATTCTCACGGAGGAAGTTGACGAGATTGCTTTCCTATTTTTCACTTAACCCGACACCAATAGTTATGGTGCGCTCTGGGAACTGGTCATCAACAGGCACCTTCTTTGTATCTTTTGTCGCTTGAAATGAAACACTCCCATGCGGGTTAGTTAGAGTCAGCATATGCTCCTACGTGAACTGAGCCAACTCAGCCACCTCCTGAATTTTCCTCTTCGCTTGAGCAATCACAAGTGACTTGGCCAGGCTAGACCCGGCAGAAGCACACTCAATGGAATGCCTGAAGTCCCCAGCTACGGTGATCACTCCCTTGGCCCTGGAAATTTCATCTTTAAGTAGCTGATGTGAGTACTTGCCATAAACTTGTTCAAAGATGGACTGCCGAGTAACACATGATACGTGCTTTCCAAGTTCACAACCTCAAACTAGTTCTCAATCCGGCAAATGTCCCTTGTGTCGAATAACACATCAACTCAGACCTTACCAATGGGCTCGCACGAGATACCCGACACAATGCCATGAAAAGTGGTCGTTGTTGCTTGGAGCATGATTTTTGATATTCCCAACTTGTGCATGGTATCCTTATACATGATGTTAATGCTACTTTCGTTGTCTATCTGCACCTTGGAAAACCTGATGTTGATATTCGGCCCAATGAACATCGGATCCAACACCAGCGCATACGTTCCAGGACTCGGCATGAGCTTTTGGTGGTCCTTGATGCTCCACGCAATTTCTTGTTCGCCCAAGGCATATACCCCGTCACAACCAGCATTACTGTGTTCACCTCCATATGTCGATGCTGCAAGCTCTTTCTATTAGTTTCCTCCATGGTGAACATGCAGTAACTTTGGTGATTTTCTCTATACTCATTTCCCCCATTATGGCCATGATATCCATGGTCTTGTTGTTGATGATTATTCACCTGATGCACTGCATCCCTTCTCTCATGGTTCTCATACCTCAGTGGAGGCGGATGCAACATTAGTTGTTGTCCATTCCCCCTAGTGAGCTGTTGTTGCCGAGGTGCATCATTCTGAGGTGCTTCGTGCCGAGGTCCATCATGCCGAGGTGCATCATGCCGAGGTGCCTGAGCATTCCTCGAGCCACTTTGCTCTAGCTTCCTCATCCACTCACATTGCCAGGTCATATGATTTGTCGGGTTATTTGGACTTGGCGTGAGGAACTTGCACGGCTGGTCCAACATAGACTCGAATGTGTATCTCGGCCTATCCTTTCTTTCCTTCCACTATTTCTTTTGTTTCGACGTCCAAGGTTTCTTGCCTTCACCCTTTTGTTGCCCTCCAGTTTTTTGACGCTGGTTGGCGCTGGCATTGGGCTAATCCTGATCCACAGTAGCCACTTGCTGTGAACTGTACCGATAATACGGCTGATTGTCTCTTCTCTTACCCCGGAAGTCATTACGCCGCGATAACCCGGCACCCTCTCAAGGGTAATATTCATCATTGGACTCACTGGACATCATCCGAGGCTGGGTTGGATCACCCAAGGCATACGAATCTACAATCTGAATCATCTCGGCCAATGTGGTTGGCATATCTCTCTACAATCTTTGCCACAACATACTTGCATACCTGCACCCTTGGGCGAACCACACAATAGCTTGTGATTCAATTACCCCTTCACAGGAATTTCTCACATTGCACCAGCGAGTCAAGAACTCCCGGTTTGTCTCATTCGGTCTTTGCTTGCATAACGCCAGAGTTTGTGGCCTATTAGGCCTCTTGTAGGTGCTCGAGAAGTTGCTGATGAACAACTCCTCAAAGTACAACAACCCTTGCTGGTCTTTCCAACATCTTGGGCACATATCTCACAACCCATCTCAAGTTACCCATTGCAATGTTCACCGCAGTTGCATAATCAATGAGCTAATCATCCGGCTTGGTGCTACCGTCATATGTCTTTGTTCCTTGGGCCAACTGAAAGTTCGGCACTGACGGCTCCCTCATGATCCGTGGTCCAAACCAGGCTAGACCCGGAGGACCTTGCATCTCAATCATCTCTGACCTATAAATTCGGTCCAACTTTAGCCTTGCATCATCCGGCTGCAAGTTCCTACTTCCCAATCTTGATCCAACCACATGGTACTCTGGCCTAGGAAATCTGGCATCGGCCATCGCCGAATAACCATCATAGTATCTATCTTGACCTGGACGAGCATTTTGCTGCTGCATTGCTGGGCCATCACTTCTCTCCTGCCGAGGTGCATATTGCTGCTGTTGTTGCCGAGGTATATTTTGCTCTGCTCCTGCCGGATTACGTTGTCCGGCATTGCTGTTGGCGGCGTTTCCTCGACCGGCATTTCCTTGGTCGCGTTTACCCCAGCCAACTTCACCCTGGCTGGCACTATGACGGTCCTCATCAACTTGCACTACTTTTCCTTTCCCTGCCCTTACCGGGTCATACGAGACCATATGTTTGTCTTTTCTCCCCGAGGTTACCACCTCCTCCCTTCTAGAGCCATCATGAGGTGATGATGCAGCACCGACGGATTTTGCCAGGTTATTCCTTGCCAAATGAACTACATGCGATGCTCCGGGTTGTGCCGAGTTTGCCTTGTTCATCTCCTCATTCTGCGGACATGCTACCCTTAGAAAATGGTTAACTCTCTCTTGTTGCTTTTCTCGGGCTTCTTCAGTCAAACCCTCTAACTCGGATGTGGCTCCATTGGCAGCCCTGAGGCTTTTCGTCGGGGTGCTATACCTCTCTAGCCCTACTGTTACACTAGTAGCTGTCTGTCCTGGCTCAGGCACATACTCCCTGTCTATCTCAGTGATCAGGTTCCTACCTCGGATCTTTACCCCATCTATACGGTTTGCCTTTGCATATTCCACAGAGTGATGTTCAATGACTGCTGTAACTCGGCTACCTTCTTCGCACCAGCTAACATTTTCTGCCTAGCCTCGCTCGGCCTGTGCCTAAGCCGGATCTACTACCGGTGTTATGGTTATGGCCAAGCTATCTATTGCCTGCTGCAGTATATTTTTTCTCCTCTCTAGCGGAGGGAACATAGATCTTGCCTGCTTTGGCGTAGCCTCCAGCTCTAGCGTCGGGTCCTTGCTTGCTCCTACGTCAGGCGCCATCATCATGACCTCTGCGCTGCTAGCGGGGCAAGTGATACACGAGCCGCAAGCAACGCTAAGGGGAGGTTCGCCTCCCTCGCCGACGTGCTGCGGGTGAACACAGGACTCGTCGACGCTGACGTAGATCTTGTGGGCGCCAAGCTTGATGAAGAGGTCGTTGCACGGAGGTGGATGCCTGCCGAAGCTCCCAACGTTGTCGCTGAGTTAGTCCAGCGCTCCAAAGCGCTGAACAAGCCCGGAGACGATGCGTTCGCTGGTGCCAATGATGTCTCCCATCCAGATTTTTACCCCTGCTAGCGCCGCTAGCCCCATGGTGGGCGCCAACTATTGTGGTGGTGGCATGGCAGATGCCATGTATAGGCTAAAGATGGGGCCAATGAGCACTAGAGGACTCCAGAGAGGGATAGTGTGGTGATCCCACACGCAAGTGTTTATATTTATCTCTTGTTGATGAAGGATTAAAGAGGCTCCTCGAGCTGTTCGTGGAAAGGAGACTAGCTCTCTTACCACCCACCACTAATCTCTAGGGCTCTCCCTTAGTAAAAATGGTTGGCCCTCTCTATGGAGATCATGCCCCTCCTTATATAGGGGGGATAGGTTACAATCTAGGGCATACATGGAGGTATATTCCCTGAATATGCTCCTCGGTAAAGTAAGATGCCTTTCTTACACTTCAACTGGCTCGTCCGGACTCAAGGCGTAAGCCTCCCTGAGCCCCTTACGGTGCAACGTCATCCGGCATTGCTGGCATCAGCCAACATTGGCTACGTCACCCTTGTCGGCCACACCCTGTTGGTCCTCTCCTCTGTCCGCTTCGCTCACGCTTCAGTGGACAGAGACCACCTTTTGACCAACAAGATTCATTCCTTCTCTTGTAAGCCAAGTGATAACCCGGCTAGCGTCTAGCTAACTCGGCCACCTGGGCACCTGCAAACAAGGTAGATCAAACATAGCCGACATATGTTTTATGCCGGCCGGGTTAACGTTAGGCGAACATCCACCAGGCTAGGTCATTCCGTAAGTCGGCCTGCCTTGAGGTGACTCGACCAGCATTCACTTTGACCTTGCCGTACCTCGGCTAACTCGGCCTTTATACCCCGGCATGACCCTACCCGAGGGTGTCCCCCCAACAGTCTCCTCCAAAGCTAGAGTGCAGGTCTTCGGTCAGGCAGTGCTAGGAGGATTCCCCAGCGAAGGTCCCAGGGGCAAGGCCTCCCTATCTTCCTCGACCGGCTCACCAATACCTGGCGAGGGTGCTGGTGGAGATGCGGTGCTCACGGGTGCAAGCGATGTGCTCGTGTTATCTACAAGGGTAATTTCATTAGAAAGGCCCACACTAGGAAAAAATGAAGGGAGGCTGACTTGGGGGCTCAACTTGATGAAACCCCACCGACTCCCCCGAGGCAGCTACCCCTAAGCTGCTTGATGAAACCGACATCTCCAGACTAGCATCCATCCTCGCGTTGGGTGGTGCCAAGGAAGTCAATGTCACAGACATCGAATCGCCTTCGCTGAAGAGAAAAGGAAAATAAGAATGTCAAGACGCACACTAGGGCCGGGTAAGTACTTGGGAAGACGCAAGCGACTCACCTTGCAAAGCTTCCCGCATAAGTCCAACTGCCCCTCTTGAAGTTGGTGCTTGGCCCGGATGGAGGCATCTCCCTAGAAGACCGTTTGCTGACGGAGGCCTTCAAGGTTGACTCTGGCGGAGGAGTGGTATATCCCTCGGGCCTTCCCTCCCCTTGTCGTCTCCACGATGCCTTGAATAGATTGTCTTCTGCGGTGTCTTTCCCAAGGAAGTACGCCACCTGCTCAAGCAAAAGTAACAGGGGATTGGATCTTGACGGGGCTGACGCTAGGGACTCCTCTCCCCATAGTGAAGATCGGCGATGAAGTCTCAGCGAAGGGGCAATGGGGAGCCGTGAAGGATAGGTTCCTAGGATGTTTATCCTTCCCGGGTGCGTCCAATGATCCTTGATCCCTCACTCGTCACAGTTGGGGTGGGAGGCGATCGAGGAATCACGGCCGACATCCGCCAGGAGCATCAGAATCCTGGATCTGGTCAAGCAGCTCCAGGAAGTGAACAAGGCACCAGTTCTAGTGCCACTCGCCCAGTCCTCGTGAAGGTCATCGGGGATATATTCACCCTCGGCACCTTCCCAAAAGATGAAATCCTACCCCGGCAAGGGCTATAGCATCCACCATGCGCAGGATGAGGAAGTGCCGGAACAAAGCCAATGACAGCATGACTCCGATGAAGCTCTCACAAAGATGCTGAAACACCGCCAGCATGACGACGACGTAGGGATGGAGTTGATCCATCAATACCCCATACGCAACCATCGCGGCATGGAAGAACCACGACAACGGAGGGACGGCGCTGGACGCGGTTAATCATACAAAGACCGATACGTCAAGGGAGTCCTTGTCCGAGGAATTCGCGGGATTCATGATCGTTGCCCCACCAATGTGGGCCTCGTCAACAACGAGCCAGTGCATGAGGCCTACATCGTGGTCACATCTTATCCCCTCTGGTAACCTCACCAGGCGATCCTGAGGCCTCCCGCGGCTGGTCAGAGGACAGCCCGCAGGCGGCGGCTGTGGATCTCCACCTGGAGGTGGATCTCGCCATTGGGGAAAGTAAGAAAAGAATCTGGAGAAAGAAGGAAAGGAGAAGTTTGCTTTCCCTATTTTATTTTATAGAAGGGGAAGACAGCCGAGCGGTGGTGCAATAACTACCGCTCCATCCCAAGGCGTGCCCACGACTGGCTCTACTCTGATTCTCGCGGCAGCCGGGCGACCCGTCACCTCCTAGTTGGAAGGCAAGGGCACGCTTTGGCTGCTACATAACCATTATGACATGACTGTTCGACGCGTTTCAGAAGCGGGTATGCTTTAAATTCTGGGCGCAATATCAACTCCTTTAATGAGAAATGTGCCCATGCCCAGGAGGTACTTTTGGTCCCATGAGGAATAGGGGTCCTCACGGGGCCGCCTACCAGCAAGCCCGCACACGTGTCCGAGGAGATCAACCCTGCGCAAGCCTATCCCGGGCGCGGGGGAGCTCGCATGGAGACCTAGGAGTGCCTGTATCTGAGGATGCCCGGGGGTCACTCTGAAGTAGCAAGACAAGGATGCGCCCTGGATCACATAAGAAGAGCCTGGGGACAAGGAAGACAGGTGGCCAACAATGCCTTACCTAGGCGACAGTCTACGCTCGCACTCTAGCACATGCTGGGGGACGACATGGAAGTATCAACACATAGAGGTCATGCACGTTCCACCCCGACGCGTGATATCCACGCATCGGTGCTTAATGACCAACATTTGTGGTGTCATGTTGTCACTATAAAAGGAGGCCCAAGTCGGCTGATGAGGGGAGGGGGAGAAAGAGAGAGAGTGTGTGAGAGAGAGGGGAACATGCTATGTTCTTCCACAGTAACAAACTCTATAACCGTGTGCTCATCCACCACAAATACTAGACAATTGCAGAATGTAGAGATCCCCATATCGCGGCCTGAACCTTTGGGTTAAAACCTATGTGTCCTTGTGTGATTGTGTTCGTATAGCTCGCGGATCTTGCTCGCGGATGTTGCGCCCCTGACCAAACTAGAAAAGGGGATCATCCATCCCGGTGTCAAAATCTAGGACACAATGATGTCTACGCACTTCTATTCTTGTAGATAGTTGTTGGGCCTCCAAGTGCAGAGGTTTGTAGAACAGCAGCAAGTTTTCCCTTAAGTGGATCACCCAAGGTTTATCGAACTCAGGGAGGAAGTAGTCAAAGGTATCCCCTCTCAAGCAACCCTGCAATCAAGATACAAGAAGTCTCTTGTGTCCCCAACACACCTAATACACTTGTCAGGTGTATAGGTGCAGTAGTTCGGCGAAGAGATAGTGAAATACAAGTGGTATGGATATTTATAAGTGGTAACGGTGCTAGAAAATAGCTTGATGGCGTGGAAAAGACTAAAGGCAAACTGAAATAAAGATGGAAGCAAGCAAACATGTAACAGATCTAATTGCAAACGGTGTTTCAATGCTTAGAAACAGGGCCTAGGGATCATACTTTCACTAGTGAACACTCTCATATAAATATATTCTTCTTTATGATACTACACTGAACTACTCTCTGGTTGGACACTTTAATCCATGGTAGGGCTATAACAGCACACCTCAAAGTCTGCTTTCCACATCTAGATAAACTCACACTGTCACCTTGAGCAATAGATGGTTCCAACAAACACCACAATTTCATAAAGACATCCAACTCCAAATATAACTCATAACAAATATTTGTAATCTCTAGCCTAAGTGCCACCATGGTGTGCACACTATCAACTTCACACACACAGGGAGAGCAGAGATCTATTTAAGCACTTGAGTAGCAAGGTAGATCTATAGATTACAAGCTCATGATCTCAATAAGATCATGCATAGAGAGATAGATGAACACATAGCTACCGGTAGAACCCTTAGCCTCGAGAGAGAACTACTCCCTCCTCATCATGGGAATCAACAACGGTGATGGAGATGGCGGTGGAGATCGATGGAGATGGCTCCGGGGGCACTTCCTCGTCTCGACAGGGTGCCGGAACAGAGACTTTCTGTCCCCCGAATCTCCCCTTCGGTGGCGGCGGCGCTGTGGAACTTTTCGTGGCCGGAGGCTTGATGATTTAGGGTTTTTGCATCGGGGGAGATATATAGGCGAAAGAGGCAAGGTCAGTGGCCGGCCAGGGGGCCCACACCACCTGGTGGTGCGCTGGCCTGCGCCACCATATTGTGTGGCCAGGCCTTGGCCCTCGTCCGTCTCGTCTTCTGGCTCCTTGTCCCCCTCGGTAAAATATTGACTTTGGCTTTTGTCCCGTCCAATTCCGAGAATATTCATTTTATAACTTTCCTGGAACCAAAAACAATAGAAAACAGACAGCTGGCAATGTGGCTCTTGTTAATAGGTTAGTCCAAGAAATCATATGAAAAGTACTCCAAAGTGTGGACAAAACATAAGAAAGTAGATAAAACCAAGCATGGAACATCAAAAATTATGGATACGTTAGCAATCAACATCCCCAAGCTTAACTCCTGCTCGTCCTCGAGTAGGTAAGTGATAAAAATAAAGAATAATTTTTGAGGTGACAAGCACCATCATAAACTTGATCAAAGTATTTGTAAAAGCTAGGATCATAGTACTTCAACATAGCATGAAAGATAAAGTTCTAACAATAAGACATAGCAACTATGTTGTAACATGAAAGGCACAAACAAAAGATTCATGAATAACAATGCTTTGCAAGATGTTTGTTTGTTTCACATAAAGAAAACATAGCATAGTGGCATTCAGCTTGTCCCTCATAGAGTAGCAAATATAAATGCATAGGACACCTTCAAAGTTCATAAGAGTTACTAGATACAAATAGTTTAAAACAAGCAATATCAAAGCTATGCATCAATCAACAAGTCTTGGGACAATGCACATAGAACTAAGAATGGCCACTATGCTCTCAAAGTAGGTGCATAAAGATAGAAGGTGGAGACTCAACATAAAAGTAAAAGAAAGGCCTTCATAGAAGGAAGTAGGGATTCAAGTCTCATAAAGAGCTTCCAAAAATTATGGTACTTATTAGCTTTCAACTCTCATTACCCCTATCATAAGCATCTTGAAGTGATTAAGGTTAAAGTGAACAAACTATGGTGTACATGCTTGACGAAGTATAAGTTAGAAATCTCATGTTCCTTAAATACGAGGGCCGCTCCTCATGCTACTCAAGTTTAGTTACCGGTAAGTTCTTATCATCGTAAGTACATGTGTATCATAGAAAACCACCAACGGGGTACCCCTTGAAGAATCTCCATATCAAAATGACAAGGCAAGCAGACAACGAGCATCTCAGCAATCTTCTTATTTACCATGGGAATATGGTGCTTTTTTGTCTCTTTCCTCTTTTCATAATCTCTTTTTTTTATTTTTCTCTTTCTATTTTTTTCTCAATATCTAACTCTTTTTTATAAGAAGAATGCTTCATAGACAACTCATTATGGTTACGCTGCAGGTTTCCACCATGTCAGCATGGATTAGACCAGCGGCCTAGGCGTTTCTCTAACACATATACATAACTCCATGGACTTACAAGCTCCCCTTTCATTTCACACCGACGACATCCATAGACAAAAGAGCATGATATCAACTAGGTACAAAGTACCAAGTGCAATGTTGAAAGCGTCCCCCATAACAGCATGGTTCTGCTAATTCCCAACAAATAAGTGCAAGCATATACAACATAGACAACACAATGGTTCAAGTTTATTAAGGGCAAGAAAAGTAAAGTGTGCCATCAAGTTCGTGAGAGCTTTAATCACTAGTTTTCTCATAACAAGTTTAATTCGGAAGGTAGATAAAAACATGAATATACTTGGAATAGAAAATGCTAATAGGTAGGTATGGTGGACTCTTTGGAATAACTTTATTTTATTTGGCATTGGATGCATGAGTAGAACTCATACTTGGTTATGGAGGCTAGCAAAAGACTGGGAGCGACCAACTAAGAGAGCAATAATGGCCATAATCATGCAGAGCGACAAAACATCATTAATCAAAGCATAAAGTGATGCTACAAGTTAAAAACTAAAGGATCATAAAGGCTACGGTGACTTGGGATAGTCATAACATGGTGTGAGCATGCCCAAGTCAACACAAATAAAGCATCAAAGGAGAATACCACAATACTATGCTTTAATATGCTAAAACAACGCATGATCCTTCCAAGATATTAAGCAATCTTAATCGTTTATAACAAGTAATGCTACAACAAAGAATACTAAGCATAACGCCAAAACAATATCGAGCATGGCATGAAAAAACATAGGCCACAGTCAAAACAAATTGATCCTATTATTTCCCCCGACACGCAGAGTAAAGTGGGCAGGGATTCCTCGTGCCGCTCTTAAAGAAGGATTAGTACCACTCGAGAGCGGCACCACGCCCGGGTCAGACTAGCTGATAGGGATTTCTCCCGATCCCCGCCCACAAAAAACTCTGGCGCAACCGAGCACCGCCACCCTACTTTGCCACCCACGAGCATGCACCTCAACGATCTTGTAGTCACCGTGGGCAGGGTAAAGTGGGAAGGGATTCCTTGTGGCGCCGTTCAAGAAGGAATAGTGCCACTCAAGGGTAGCACCACGCTCGGGTCAGAATAGCTGACAGGGATTTCTCCCGGTCCTCGCCCATAAAAAACTCTAGCGCAACCGAGCACCGCCACGCTGCTGTGCCACCCACGAGCATGCGCCTCCACGATCTTGTAGTCACCATCGCTCGCCTCTTCATGAACACTGGGAAGGCCTGCAAGGCGGAAGCACGCGACATCGGCAAATGAGGGACAACAGCCTCGCCGACGCGGGAGGAACCCACCTCCACCACCGAGGCAGTCATTGGCCGGACAGATCAGAGGGAGCACACCAGGCCCTGGCAGGCCCGGCCAAGACGGGCCCGTGAAGCTCCGGCCATCCTGCTGCAATAGGCAGCCGCAACGCCGCCGTCCCCCTCCCAGCACAATCACCGCCGCCACCTCCAGGAGGGTCCGCAGACTTGGTGACCCAGCCCGCCCAAGCCCATCTGAGGCCCTCCCGAGCCCATCTGGGGGTCGAGGTGCCCAGAACCGGACCGGGATGGCGGCCGATGACCCACCGCGTCCATGGTGCCCCGCCACGAGAGGACGTTGCCGCCAGCAACACCTAGCCGCGTCGGGCCAAAATCTTCCGATGTGCACCGTCGCCAGGGAGGAGGAGGGCCCCGACCCGTTCTCCAGGGCGCGGGGAGAAGCATGCCGATGTAGGTGGGGCGAGGCGGCCAGAGGTGGAAGAGCCTCGTCGCCCTGGGGGAGCGAGAGGGGGCTCGAGTTGCCCAGTTTTAGGTACTCAAATAGGTATTCACTCGGGCAATCTCCTGGTTATATATCGTCTTAATGCAACTGTTGAGTTATCGGAAATAATTTAAGAGAACACAGAGTTGTTAGTGAAATTAACCGCGGGGCAGACTAAGCTTTACTATCACCTAGGAGTACCAAGGTAAAACTGGCGAACTCTCGATAAAAAAAAGGGTAAAAGTGTTTTATTTTTTTTGGAGAATCCAGGTAAAGCTGGCTAGTCCATTGTTGACCGCGAGTACACTGTGAATGGATCAAACGACACATCAGCCATGTTCAATCGGCTGGTAAAACGCAATGATTATTTGTCCTTCCAGGCACGGCCCAAGAGAAACAGAGAAGAGGAAGGGAAAAAAAGTACTCCTAGCAGCAGTGCCCCCACCCCATGCGGCGCACCAAAAATTAAGTTGTGGCTAAAGGATCCCCATTCCACAACCACCTCCTCCCTGTCACACACCTCAAAAAACTTATATAAGAGCACCTCCACAAGAGAGAGGGGGAGGAGAGAGCGAAGTGGGCACCTTCCTAGCTACCAAAAAAACTCTTTGCACAAAGGTAGGTTTCCTTGCAGGGAGAGATTTCTAGTAGTAGAGCTTAAAAGCCCCCACTCTTTAATTGAGGCAGCCCCTGTTTTTCTTTCTCGCTCTCTCGCTCGCTCGCGCGCGATCAACGAGGAGGGAAATATATAGATTTGAAGACAGAGCGGCGTCATGGCCGCCATGATGGCCTCCATAACCAGCGAGCTCCTCTTCTTCCTCCCCTTCATCCTCTTGGCCCTGCTCACCTTCTACACCACCAGCGTTGCCAAATGCCATGGCGCCCACCGGACGAGGAAGAAGCGGCCGAACCTGCCGCCCGGCTCCGTGGGCTGGCCCTTCGTCGGCGAGACCTTCGGGTACCTCCGCGCACACCCCGCCACCACCGTGGGGCACTTCATGAACCAGCACGTCGCACGGTCTGTCTGTCTGTCTGCGGTACCCTGTAGTGTGTCGCGTACGTGTGGATGAAATGATGGGTCGAACTCAACTGACGACGTCGGGCGTGAATGATGGATGGATATGTTGCAGGTACGGCAAGATATACCGTTCGAGCCTGTTCGGCGACCGGACGGTGGTGTCTGCGGACGCCGGTCTGAACCGGTACATCCTGCAGAACGAGGGTCGGCTGTTCGAGTGCAGCTACCCGCGCAGCATCGGCGGCATCCTGGGCAAGTGGTCCATGCTGGTGCTGACGGGCGACCCGCACCGCGAGATGCGCGCTATCTCCCTCAACTTCCTCAGCTCCGTCCGCCTCCGCGCCGTGCTCCTCCCGGAGGTGGAGCGCCACACGCTCCTCGTCCTCCGCGACTGGCTCATCCCGTCCTCCTCCGCCTCCGTCGTCTTCTCCGCCCAGCACGAAGCCAAGAAGGTACCACCACCTGGCACCTGCATACATACAGACGACGGCGCCCGCACGCGCGTCGCGCGGCACCGTGGTGTGGTGGTGTGTGTATGTGGTCCATGCAACGTCGTACACGCCACAGCGCTAGCTGGCTTGCTAATTAACCCATGGCTGGATGGATGCGTGCGTGCAGTTCACGTTTAACCTGATGGCGAAGAACATAATGAGCATGGACCCCGGGGAGGAGGAGACGGAGCGGCTGAGGCTGGAGTACATCACCTTCATGAAGGGGGTCGTGTCCGCGCCCCTCAACTTCCCAGGCACGGCATACTGGAAGGCCCTCAAGGTACACACACACTAGCCTGTGCCTGTGCCTGTCCCTCTCTCTGCGCGCACGCTTGGGTGTCCAGTATGGAAAATTATTTCGAATCTATCTTGTCCCGTAGCTTTTGTTTTCTAGTTACTTGTCCCTCACACACACACACACTCACTCGCTCACGGGAGGGAAGCAGCACGTACTGCTCTTCAAATTGTTACTACTGTTCACCATTAGTACTATTTCCATGTACACGTGTGGGAGGGGATAAAGGAGGCTACCTCCATCGTAGACTAGAAAACCACCATAGTACAGTACTCCCATATATGGGCACCAAATTAAAACACCTACCTAGCTAGAGTTTCATAGGATGGTGTTGCAACAACAACCGATCCATCGATCGATGAAGGCCAAGGATCAAGATATATTCATATTTCCACATATGAATATGTTACATGTCCTGTCAACGTTTTGTTTGGTACGTAAACTAAGAAAATCAAAGTGAGGGGGGCGGGCTACAAGCCTACAACTAGGACACAACAACACAACTAGTAGTAGGAGCTATCTTCGAGAGAGGGGTATGTTTTTTCTATTTTATTTATTTTATGTACACACATATATATGGCCCATGCATCGATGTTGCATATGCAGAGAGCCATCAGATCGAAGGGACGCATTAATACACTACTACAACATGGCAGCATGTAGTAGGGGTGTGGGTCGTTTCGAATAGTGGATGGTCCAAGGATTGGTGCACACGTACGGCCGCATCAGGACCAATCAGACACTACTGCAAATTTTTCTCTCTCCATCTCTATGCTACAGCCACTTTGATTGAAACATGGTTCTATCTATAAGGATAATGATACATCATTTGTATGTAGTACTAATATGGGCACCTAAAAGAAACTCTTTATTATTAGACAATAGTGAAATACTAGGTTTCCTTTTTGCAAATGTTGGTTCAAATGTGTGCATCTAGGTCTAGCCAGTAGGTACATGGTTGAGATTACTATTTTTTTTTGTTAGCTAAAAGGTCATTCTGTCGATCTGCTTATGCATGGCAAGGAAATCATTTCTACATATAGTTGACACTGGTGCTTACAGGCTAGAAAACCATTCATGCACATGGACATGGCTGGTGTTACTTGTGAGTAGATCCATTCCATCCATCAACTTTTTCTTTGCTGCTTCCCTTGGAGGTACTGATCATCACTCATGGCCGCATAAAATGTTGCCCGCTTTTTACTGCTCGTGAGGTCACACTCAAATGATCTTTATTGATTGCTCCCAGATGCAGCATGCTGTGCATGCATGCTTTCACAAGCCCACACTCTTTCTCTCCCCTACACACGGCCTGTGCTCAACAGCATACGATTCCAACTTGAAGTTTTGACCCCTAGCTCTTACAAAAAAGTTAAATGACCAACCTTCATAATTTGGCATGATTATATGTTGGCAGAATCCATCATTTATCATGATTCAACCGCTGACCAACTCTTGCCACACTGGAACCACATTAATTTCGGCAGGCATGGAGTTAGCAACCGTCTTAATAACTTTGTTTTAATCAATGATGTTAGCACCGTTTTTTAGCTGAGATCGATCCTACATATACCTAATTGATGAGAGAAACTCCGCCAATAAAAGATCAGTTGTTGTGAACAATGTTCGCATACTACTATAGTATATACCCCTTATTTATGAAATGTCCGAAGGATTGGTTTTTGCACCTACTGGTGTTTAGTAAAAGCTTAGAAAGTATTTCTAGTCCTCTAAAAAAAGTTATTTCTACACTCACCATGCAACAAACGTTTCAAAAATAGAAAAATAATTAATACAAAAGTAAAAGAGCAAGACCTTTTTGTTTTGTTTAATTAATCACCTTTTCAGTTTCAGAAAGAACAGAAGGGAGGGCGAGAATAAATTGTGAGCTAGAGAAGTATCCTCTCTTATTTGCCGGCAGCTATGTTGAACAGATACCAATTTCTCCAAAACAGGAAGCTATGATAAGACACGGTCATAGACTAGTAGGAGGTTAGGCAACATCTTGGTGATAGTAACGTGTCCAATGTTTTCTCAGCAAAGTTACTAAATATGACTTTGAGCTGCAATTTTATTTTGTTGTGCCAACAAATTGTATCATATACTGTACAATTATTTACTACGTTTTGCCTGCAGTCGCGTGCCACCATACTTGGAGTAATAGAGAGGAAAATGGAGGAGAGGCTTGAGAAAATGAACAAGGAAGCCTCAAGCTTAGAAGAAGATGATCTTCTCGGATGGGCCATGAAGCAATCTAATTTGTCAAAGGAACAAATCCTGGACCTCTTGCTGAGCTTGCTCTTTGCCGGGCATGAGACGTCATCAATGGCGCTCGCCCTCGCCATTTTCTTCCTGGAAGGTTGCCCTAAAGCCGTCCAAGAACTGCGGGTACAAATTCAATTTACCGCCAACTCTTTATACTACTGTAGGATCGATATATCCTCTCCTGTTGCTTCCCCAACAAAGTGTAGCATGCTCAATATTATCCGCTCAATTAACTTTTTTTTGGTTCTCTAGAATTATTGCACAAGCATGAAAAATAAAACTAGACACGATTATATTGATGGTGAAATGCATCATAGATATCATGGAAGCATTATTGACACTAGTGATCCATGGCCGTGCAGGAGGAGCATCTAGAGATTGCTAGGAGACAAAAGCTGAGAGGGGAGTGCAAATTGAGCTGGGAAGACTACAAAGAGATGGTTTTCACGCAATGCGTAAGGCCCTTTGATTATTTGTCCATTTCCTCTGGCCTCGATCTCGATCCATAGTAATATCAGTGCAATCGATCGATCTGCTGCCTTTTGTTAGCTACTTCCAACGCCTAGTTGCACATACACGGCTCGTCTAGTTGCGTGGAGGAGTAGGAAGTTCCCAAAAATGCCATGCACGAGTGGAAGCCAAACGAAGGGCTGTCTGCGACTTGGCCAGCCAACATTTTTGGAGCGTATAGTGGCTGCTTGCTCTCCTAGCTCGAAGATGGCTTTTACTTTGGAAGTTTCTAGGTAGAGTTTGTCTGGCCCATCGATACGATCCAAAATGGCCCGAGGAGTATGTGCTGTTGGGGTTATAGCCAGCGCCAAGAAGGTATCTTTGTCGTATGCCTTGATCTTCAGACGGCACAAAGCAGAACACGTCAAACGTACATCTACCGAAGAACATGACCATGGGTTAAAGTAACTGAGGTCCGAGTCAGTAGAATGGCTTCTATTGGGAAATCACTTTCCAAGTCAGTTATCAGATGCCAAGGGTAATTATCAAGCTGTGGAGTACATGTCGACTTTAGTACAGCAAGAACTATAGCAATAGTAGCTAGGTGTTGTGCTACTGTATGGGGTTGTAGATTGCAGTACGTACACCAGAAAAGGCATATGTTCCTCCTACATTCGAACTGCCGAACTCCCTCATTAATTTGCGAGTAGTATCCCCGCAAAAAAAAAATGCGAGTAGAGAAAAAGGGAAATAATGCAATAGTAGCTGACGCCGTTTCTGCTGCTTCTTTTGTTGCAGGTTATAAACGAGACCCTGCGGTTGGGCAACGTGGTGAGGTTCCTGCACCGGAAGGTCATCCGAGATGTGCACTACAATGGTACGTTGGCACCTTGAAACGATTTTTCTCTGTACATTTGACTGCGCTAACTGAAGATCCGTGTAGCTAACTGCTTTTGGGTATACATACATGATTTGACAGGGTACGACATCCCGAGCGGATGGAAGATCCTCCCGGTGCTAGCGGCGGTGCACCTCGACTCGTCGCTGTACGAAGACCCCAGCCACTTCAACCCCTGGAGATGGAAGGTTAGTGCAAAAGCCAGCGCACAGTTTAGTCCACACACACAAAATCAACCGCTGCTAGGAACGGTGTAGTACTGTTGCAACCTTGCATCCACGTCAACTTGTAGATATCTACTAGTAAGGGCACTACTGAAGATAGATCCACGGAAAAGAGAACGGAAAAATATCTGGCCGGACATGGAGTCGTCGTTGTTGTCCAATCAATCATGCAAGCCTTATATTTGCGCCAAAACAAAATCAATCATAAGCATCCGTGACGTTAGCATTGTCAAAATGCAAGAATAGAAAGAATTAGGTGCACAAAGCTAACAATAAGTGTGTTTCTTCCCCATATATGTGGTGGCTGGAGCAATTGTGGCAATACAGGACGACTTTTCTTTTCCTCTAGGCGGCTCCGCGATAACAACGCGCTGCACGTACGGGGGCGGCCCTGACATGAAAGGGAATGTTCAGATGGTATGCACACGTGTGCTTTTGATCTGGTCCGATCAAAAGAGACGTGTTAATTTGCTCCCGCTGGCTGCTACCGTCGACTATGCATGTCTCGGTCAAGGCAGCCCACCGTATTCTTCCTCTCACATCGAGGCTACTGTACTGATGCTAGCTAGCCCCCCCTTGGACTCACGCTAGCTACCGATAGCCTTGGTTCCTGTGAATTGTGCGAAACCAAGTGCATGGTCCAGACGGGGAAGAATGGCACGTTGGAATGGAATCCAATTAATCAGTGGAGCGATTGGAACCAATCCATCAGTCGGTCTCCAGACACATCCCATTCTTATCCGTCACGTACAGACAGACAGACAGACGTCATTAACTACGACCGGTTAATGGCCGTGGGGAATATGTGATCGTGGCGATACTACCGCTGGTTCACCTGAATAATATTGTGCAAGCACAAACCTGAATAGTCGCAAGTGTAAATGCTGACAGCGTTGCTTCGCCGTTGTTGTTGTTGTTGTTGCAGGGTACCGCGTCCGGCGTGCCGCAGAACAGCAACTTCATGCCGTACGGCGGGGGCACACGGCTCTGCGCCGGGTCGGAGCTCGCCAAGCTCGAGATGGCCATCTTCTTGCACCACCTCGTGCTCAACTTCCGGTGGGAGCTCGCCGAGCCGGACCAGGCCTTCGTCTACCCATTCGTCGACTTCCCCAAGGGCCTCCCGGTCAGGGTCCATAGGATCAATGCACTGGGAGAGGAAGGCACAAAGTGTTTTGACAGTGAACATATATGATCGGCGATTCAGTCTAGCGTCTAGGAAGGAGTACAGAGGAAATGTACACATGCTCGCCGTTGTCTCTTTTTTTTTCCTCTTCCGGGTTCGTTTTATGTAGAATCGTAGTTGTAGATGGAGACACAAAGAAGAAGGTATAAATGGAAGATGCTGCAAGGCCCAGTAGTCCCAGAATAGTAATAAGGCCAACCCAAGGCCTGAAATAAGTAATACAGAAAATAGGCCTGGCAGTCTTAGTATTTCTGGTGTTTTTTTTTTTGACGGGAAGTCTTGGTACTTATGGTTGCCTTGTCTATCCAACAACATCGTGCACATGCACCGAGCTGAAACAATACTAGACCGACACGCGCCCTTCGTTGCGCCGGCTGCTGCACCGTTTTCTTTGGCTGCTTGAACTCGTAATGAATGTGTTAATTATAGTTGGTTTATCGGTGTAGTCTCGATGAAGATGTAGAAATCAAGGTTTGCTTCGTGCATGACTGGGAAAAGGCCTACCGCCGGCGCGCATAAATAGGCTACCGTTAGCGCATGGGTACGCGCCAGCGATACTCATGCCAATGGTAACCCGTTAGCGTCGATGCGCTGCCCATGCGCCGGTGTAATGCCACTTAACGCCAGCGCACGAGCTCTACGCGCCGGGCGTAGCCACTCAGCCCCGGCACGACCACCCCTTATGCGACGGTAGTATATATTAACGTCAGCGGTAATCCTTTCTAGCAGTGGCGCGTGCTCATGCGCCAACGGTACTGAGGGCTCATGCGCCGGTGATAGATATTACAGGTAAAAACACCGATTATACGACATATTGCTGGCCTATTACAGAGGCATATATACAGTTACACAAGCAGTATAAGTATATACAGTTACACATGCAATAAAAATAGATGAGTGGCCAAACACAAAGGTTTATAGCATGTAGAACCGAAATAGATAGTTAGAACATAAACAAGCGACAAAGTTATTACACGGATACGCTATCTCGACCGACCAAGTTATAACTCGCAGGCTAGCTAAGACATCTAAAGTAGAAACACATAGAACAGAAAAATAGGCACGATGAGCATCGTCACGACGAAGGTGGAGGTCTTCATTCGGTTTCTCCTCCTCTCTCCCACTAGATAGAGTGTGTGTCTAACTTTCGCATATGCCATAGTGTTGTACCATTTGTAGTTGTTGCCCCTGAAACGATGTATGTGTCTCTAACAGTCTTCCCAAATGTCGTAGACTCCAGGAACCCATCCCTTTTACACGACATACCATGTCATCTACAAGCCAAATAATATTAGGCAATAGAAAGCAAGAGTTCACATGTCGACAATAATAATTAAATAATGGATGAGAAAACTATAAAGCCTCGTATAAGGATACACGTATCAAATACGATGGAACAGTTATCCAAGTAGGATGCACAAGACTTGAACTTGTGCATAGCACAAGGCTCACAATCCCATCACAGCACATTCACATATATAGTGACACGACATTTTAATCATCGGCATTCTTAAAAAAGGACCAAAGTAAGAAAAAACATGTAAAGTCGCATATAAAAGATACACTTATCAAATAATGCCAACTCAAAAAGCATGCCTCATATGTACTTAGGTTTTGGACACAGAAATATGCTATGATGAAACCGTCAGCCAAATAGGATGCACAAGATTTAGATTTGTGCATAGCACCAGGCTGGCAATCCCATCATAACATATTCCCATATATAGTGCCATGATATTTTAATCATCAACATTCTCAAAAAAGGACCAAAGTAAACAAAAACATGTAAAGTCGCATATAAATATACTCTTATCGAAATATGAGTCAGATTTCTATCTCAAAAACAACATTTACATGGCGCGTGTTGAGAAATAACGTTTATTACTCAAGGTCTCGATGGGAAGGGACGGACGCCATCCGGCATGTTGAATGGCATCTCGTCGCAATAGGCCGATAAGCCAGTTCATATCTTAGCTTTAGTTGGTCGTACATGGGTGTAGAAGAATAGGTCACCCGCAGTGGAGATTTCCAGGTAGATTATTGTGGCAATCTTCCACTGGACATGATGTAACTCAACTCTCACATCTGCATCTGGGGTGTTTGCTATGTATGTTCTCCATTTTTTGATACTAGTTGGTGATAACCCTAAGAGTAGGGGATCACTAAAGTACCTCTCAATATTGAAGTAGGGCATCACAAGTTTTAGTTGATTACACATTAAACGAGTTTAAGAAACAAGGTGATTGATTTAAGGCTTGGAAGTGTAATGTAACAAAGCAAGAGCATAAAAGTTTTCGAATCCTCTTCAATGCAAGAAGACAAGACACATGTTTTGTCTTATAGGAATAATGGACATAAGTTCATGGGTTCACTCTATCCTCTCTCTCCATTTACGGTGATTGTAACATCCCAGCATTAGAGGTTAGAAATAATTAGAGGTTTCTCTTATCATCTCATGCCTACCTTTTTTGCCACTCAAAGTTACAACTATATACTTTCTAGTGACAACTGGAATTTGGTACAACTATTCCTTGTTTTACTTTATTGTTTTGTTCAACTACTCCATTCACCACTTGCTCTTTTGTGAATATTGATACATAGTTGTGGTTGGGAGTGACTTCTAAAGTATTATTGGTATTCTTGTGCTCCCACCGTGTCGACCTCCCATAGAAGAATTCAGTGATCCCCTACACTTGTCGCTATCACACGACATCGCCATCATATTCAACACACCATCACTCCGTTGCCATCATGCCCATCTCCGCACCATCCACCTCATAGCATAGTCCCCTACTTGTAATCTTGGTTCCATTGTGATTGATGGTACTGTAAGATTATTTGTTATTTATCTCTCAAGAATTCTTAATACAATGTTAATGATTGTTAACCTAATCATGTGTGAGTAGTCCTTACGTACTATGAGGCCTAGCCTCACAACAAAATGTACATCTTTTAATATGGGATAAGTGTACTTCTAAGGTAATCTATCTACATGTATATTTGTCTCTTGTCTTTTGCCTCGATCATAGAACATGTTAGGTACCCAAGATCTCGAAGATCGGTAGTATAGCTGATCTGAAAGCCGTGCCGAGAAAAGTGGTAGCAATAAGGGGATTACCGCAGTCATAAGTTATTCTTTTGGGATAACAGTGACTGTCATAGAGCGCAACTTTGGTCTGTTTATTTTAATAACTCTAAAAGCATGGCAATATTTGACTAGAGGTTGGAGAATGTATCCATAGTGTTGCGGCAGTAGCCTATGGTGTTGTTAGAACGCATCATCCACCTATATATATAGCTCCGCTATTCTACAACCCCTTGTAGAATAACTATTCTACATCCCTTTCTGAACTTTCACGAAACCCTTTTTGAACTTCACGCGACTAGATAGTGAACTTTCTGACGGACTACCAGATTCACGTGGGAAGAGAGATGGGGCCGGTTGGGGGGTATTTTTGAACTTTCGCGGTGGAAGATGTGAACTTCTCTGTAGTATCAAGTGAACTTCTTGTCGGAGTACCAGATTCACATGGGAAGTGAGGGGAAGGTGGGGTGGCTTGGGGGGTCTTTCTGAACTTCCACGGTGGAAGATATGAACTTCTCTGTAGGAGCAAGTGAACTTATGTTGGAGCACCAGATTCACATGGGAAGAGAGGGGAGGTGGGGTGGGTTGGGGGTCTTTCTGAACTTCTGTGGTGGAAGATGTGAACTTCTCTATAGTAGCAAGTGAACTTCCTGGCAGAGCACCAAATTCACGTGGGAAGAGAGGGGGAGGGTGGGGGTTGGAGAGGATTTCTGAACTTCCACGGTGAACGATGTGAACTTCTCGTAGATAGCAAGTAAACTTCCTAGCGGAGCATCTGATTCATGTGGGAAGAGAGGGGGAGGGTGAGGGTTCACTACTAGAGAAAGGCTTATGGATAGATTTATTATCGGTGGATCATTTTTATGAATACGCTCCACTGATAATTATCAGTGGCACATTTAAAAATACGCTCCACTAATATTTTGTTTAACCAATGGCACACATCTAAAAAAATGCGCCACGGATAATGTGGGCCCGGCACCCCGGAGGGCTGTGGACCAAACGTCAATGGCGCATATGTCCATATGCGCTATTGATATATGCTCATCAATGGTGCATATGGATTATGCGCCATTGATAATATGTGGGCCCCACCTAGATCCCACCACTCAGAAAGGTGGCAGTATTATCAATGGTGCATATTGGAGATGCGCCACTGATATTTTTTTGCCAATGGCGCATACTACAAAAAATGCGCCACTGATAAATCTTGGGCCCACCACCTAAAAAAGGTTGCAGACTTATCAGCGACGCGTATTGTGGAAGATGTGCCCCTGATAACTTCACCCAGATCTACATGTTGGCAGCCACCCCGAACCATTCCATTCTTCTCCACCCACCAACCCAAACTAGATCTATAGCTCGTCCTCCTCCTCCCCACCACCTCAATTTCTCCATTCTTTCCTCCATTCTTGGTTGTTGAACCTAGCTTGATTCATAGTTTTGTGAGGGGAAGCCCTCTCCAAGTTTAGATCTACTAAACCAACTAGTTTTCCTCCTCCAACATCCATCTTGTTCTCCAACAACCACACTCTCTCGTCGCGGATTGGCTCGGTAACGATTCTACTAGGCCAGTTGTTGGAGGACATGCATGTGGATGTTTTGTGTGGCGGTGGACGTCGGTGCGGTGTGTATGTGTGTGCATGCTTATTATGTATGTGAAGCCTTTCTTATTGCGAGAGGGGATGATGTTTGCATGATCTACGTGAAGCTAGCTTGTGTGGTGCATGAATGTTTGCAGGTGACGAAGAAGCAAACATGTTTCTTGCTCTGGTGTGTGCATGGATGTTTGCCAAAATGTCGATTAATTTCCGTTTCAGCAAATTTTTGCACTATCCATATGTCCCATTTTTAGGAGAGGTCATGCCGAATTTTTCCGGTGACCATGCATGCATGTGTGTATGTGTGCATGATGGTGCTGTGGTTCTAAGATACTCTATCTTTTAGCTCTATACCACGCAGGCAACCATGGTTAGACACATGAGTGAAGGCTGAGTAGCTAGATACAAGAAACGCGTGGTGGCTGACATGATTCTGAACAAGAGGACCTACATAAGATGTCCGTGTCGAACATCCAATCTCGGGAGCTTGGTCGACCCTAATTTCGGAGACCTAGAGAATCACCTGCTCATGCGTGGTTTCATGCGCGATTATGATTCTGAAGATGACAAGGACATCAACGATCCTGAAGATGAGGGCGGGCATGATGATCATCACGAAGGAGATGCCGGTGGCGTACATGATCATGATCATGATCATGAAGGAGATGCTGGCGGCGGACATGATGATCAACACGAAGGAGATGATGGCGGTGACGGACATGATCATCACGCATGAGGTGCTAGTGGAGAAGACGCGGACACACAGACGATGCGGCTAACCTCGGCCTTGTAGGACCCTCATGTTCAAGAACTGCTTCTCATGGATACGAGCAACACCAAAGCTGCTACTAGGGAGAAAGCCAAGCTAGCACAGATGGAGATAGACGGGAAAAATCCATTGTATCCTGGGTGCTGGCCTGAGGATACCCGCTTGAACATAACGCTCAAGGCTCTGGTGATGAAGGCGGAAAGAAAATGGCCGACGTAAGCTTCAACAAAAACATGAGATTCTGGCAAGAATGTCCTCCCAAGGGGAACACGTGTCCAACTAGTATCAAGGAGGCCAAGAAAATTGTGTGTCCTCTCGACCTACCATACGTTAAGTACCACGCCTGCATTAATGACTGCGCACTTTATCGGGACGAGTACAAGGATAGAACCACATGCCCGGTGCGTGGCCAAGGACGATACAAGAGAGGGAGCAAGAAAGATCCTCGAAAAGTGGTATGGTACTTTCCGATCACTCCCCATCTGAAGTGGTATTTTGTGGACCCTAAGGAAGCAAAGCTCATGCAATGGCACGCGGAAAGGAAGAAGCCGGCCGAAGATGATATGCATAAGGTCAAGATCCTCACACACCCTTCGGACACTAGCCAGTGGAACACACTGGACATTGGCTTTCTAGACTTCGGGGGTGATATAAGGAACGTCAGGCTTGGTATGAGCACTGATGGACTCAATCCGTTTGGTAACCAGAGTAACACACATAGCACCTGGCCCATGTTTGTATGGCCGTACAACCTCCCTCCCTGGTTGTGCACCAAGCAGATATACGTACACATGTGTATTCTAATTCAGGGGCCGAAACAACCAGGTATCGACATGCATCTGTATCTCGGGATGCTGAAAGAAGAGTTAGCCATGTTGTGGGAGACACTAGCCCGTACGTGGGACACATACACAGGAGATTATTTCCCTATGAGAGCCGCGTTACTCATGATGGTGCAAGACTATCCAGGTTACGCATACGTGTCTGCCCAGATGAACCATAGACACAAAGCATGTGTCAAGTGCATGGATAAGACCCCGCATCTCCAGCTACCAAGGGATCCCGGGTCATCGAAGACCATGTTCCAACGGAATCGAATGTGGCTTCCAAAGGATCACGCCTGGAGAAAGCGTAGAGATCTGTTCGATGGCAAAGTAGAGCTCGAAAAAGCCCCACATCCGAGGAGCGGATAAGTAATCCAAGATATGTTGGAAAACTGGGAAGAGTGCCCTTTTCCGAGAAAGAAGCGTTAGAGGACGAATCCGTTGCATGGTGTGTGGAAAGCTAGGCCTGTTTTCTAGGACCTCCCATACTGGAAATATCTCCACACACCCCATATTCTTGATGTCATGCACATCACAAAGAACGTGTGCGAGAGTCTGCTTGCCACTATCGTCAACATTCTAGATAGGACCAAAGACGGGCCGAAAGCAAGGAACGACCTGATGGAACTTAGCATCAAGGAAGAACTTCATGAGACGCCGCTTGATGATGATGATAATGTTGAGATGGCTGAAGATACTCAAGGTCACCGCAAAAGGGTTAAGAGGGGAATTGTGGTGTTTCCCGCTGCCTGCTTCACTCAAAGTGAGCAGGAGCTTGAGCAGTTTTTCAACTGCCTTCTAGGAGTCAAAGTTTCTTACGGTTACTTGGGGAACATAAGCAGATATCTGGACAAAGCGAAGAAGAGGTTCAGCAGGATGAAGTCTCACGACTATGACGTGCTGATGACACAAATACTTCTCGTTGCGATCCATGGGATAATGGACGAGCACGTCCGTGAGACGTTGTTTGGCCTCTGCAACTTCTTCGGCATCATCTCGAGGAAGTCGATTGGCCTGAAGCAGCTCGACACACTACAAGATGAGATCGTCGTGATACTATGCGAGCTCAAGATTTACTTCCCGACCGCATTCTTCTACATCACGGTCCATCTGCTCGTCCATGTCGTGGATGACATCATTCATCTTGGGCCGACAGTCCTGCACAACATGATGCCGTTTGAAAGGCTGAACAATGTTATCAAAGGATTCGTATGCAACACGTCCCGTCCATATGGAAGCATTGCCAAGGGCTTTCTGATCTACGAGTGCGTCTCTTTCTGCTAGAATTATCTACGTGCCAACCCGGACGACGAGGATGACCCTATTGGTATGACCAAAAGGACGCACCTCGACAGGCTCACTGGATATGGACACCATGAGGGTTTTTGCACCATGCATGTCATCGTGAAGGGTCGACGCGCCGACTTTGACAGGGCACACTGAGTCGCGCTACAACACATCTAATTGGTCGACCCTTAGGTGGAAGAGCACAAAAGCTTAATCGAGCAGAAGTTCATTAACCTTGGCCGACCGAGGAAGAAGGGAGACGTAACAACAGAGCACAACTCTAGCTTCACGGCTTGGTTCAAGAAGAAGCTTCACGACAATCCCCCCACAGACCTATAAACGCCTTCTATGAAGGATGAAAAACTCATTTTCGCCTTGCCGAATGAACCTGGGCACAACATGAGGACATATCAAGCCTATGACATCAATCGGTACAGATTCTACACCGAGAAAAGGGATATGAGTAGTGAATATCAGAACTCAAGAGTAACGATGTTATCATATGCCGATGATGAATCCACCATCAAGGAACGGTTCTTCGGAAGGATCAAGGAGATTTGGGAGCTCGACTACGCCGGAGAGAAGGTGCTGATGTTCCGTGTCAGATGGGCCAAGAGCATCCAAAAAGAGGGCCGGTATTTCACCACCATGGTTATACCCGATGCCTCCATGAAGAACGCCTCCACAAAAAACGAGCCATGGGTACTCGCGAGCCAAGTTCACTAATGTTTTTTATCACCGACCCGTCGAAGCCAAGTTGTGTTGTCGTGAGGAGGGGCAAGAGGAGTATCATCAGAATGGACGGACCCGCCAACGAGCAACACTTAGAAAAGAACGGCGATCTGAAGATCAAAGAGGAATTCGACAAGTACTTCGACAAGCTGACTACTACAGAAAAAGGAAGACCACCCTACCTACTAATGGTTGTGTGTTCACGAGAAGAAACCTTAACCTTCCTGGGCTAAAGTATTCATCCGCGAGGAAGAAGGGCAAGAAGATTGCAAAGAGACGCTAGCTCTAGCTAGCTCGGAATCGAGATCATGCACACATGACATGACATTTTTTGCTCGAATATGCGTGTGTATGGATATTGAAGTTCATGTGACATGATGATATTCACGCGTAGTTTTTTAAATAAATTAATAATTGTCTGTGTACTTGCAAATTGATGTCCTTGTTTTAAATAGATTTCTGAATGTTAAACTTAATTACTATTTGTTACAAAACATACTAGATAGCATTAAAAAATAGTAATGAAAAGTATTAAAATATTAAAAAATATCAATGACAAGTATTTTGGAACATATTAAAAAAATTGTGAGGCAACCAGGAATCGAACCTGTATGCCCCAGGATTCAAACCACTGCGGTAGGCTGTGTTGGTGTCACATATGAGGGCATCATCTTATTGAGAATATCATTTTGCAGCCTAAAAGTTAAGGCGCCCAGGCAACGCGGTACCCAATTTTCTTGTAATCAGCCGTGATGACCACAGTTGGCGTGCCAAATACTCAGAGGGTCTTTTTCGGCCCGAATTCAACTTTACATTTCAATACAAAATATCAGGCTAACGCCCATCTAGTTGACCCCCTGTTAGTTTTCGCCGTTATGTCGCTCCTGTCGCTTAGGCGTGGTGGCTGTCACGTAGGCTTGCAGTGCTGGCGCAGTGGATAGGACAACACGACCGGTCCAATGTATTGACGTGATAAAATAGGGAACATATATCCTCGTTATTATTATTTCTTGTTTACTCGGAAGCTGGAACGGCCACCTCCACGCGTCTCTCCATTGGACTTTCGTCCCTATTGATGAGGAACACTACCTTAGAAACACATTGACGGTTCCACCGTTCCCCTGTCTCGCAGAAACCACTCTTCTTCTTCCTGTCATATGTCTTCTTTCCGTCTTCTCCTTGCCGCCATGGAAGGTCGTCGCACTCTAGAGACAAGCTTCATTGCCCATGACATTAAGAAGATAGACGTCATCTATACCAATAAGGAGGAGATAGTGGTGCGAGTCCTGAGGATGTACGAGGGTTGGCTTGAGAAAGATGAGGACAAGTTTGTGGGATTGGACCTCGAGTACACCCCGGAGAACCCATATGAAGAGAATGAAGTCGCCGTCATTCAACTGGCCATGAGGAAACACGCCCTCGTCTACCACTTCTCCCGGTTTGTAGATATTCTCTATGTTGTTAACCGTTTTTAGGGTTTTCTCCTCTTGTTCTTTATCCATTTGCTCATCTTGCAACTACTGTATTTAGGACCAAATAAATTATGGAAAGCCAATGTTGAGAGTCTTGATATTGCATTTACTAAACTTTTTAAAATTATATTCAGATGATGATCTTGCATTGACAAAATATATGTAGTTACAAATTTTGGTGATGACAAACTACATACTTTCAGGACTGACAAGAATTGTCCGGTGCTGCACCAGTTCCTTGTAGAAAAATGAATTGTTTTCTGCAATATCGACAATACAACTGGTTTTTGGAAATTTCGTCAAGAGGGAATTACAATTCCTATGCACAGCTGGATCCATATTCAGAGTCTTGTCAAGATCATAGGGGGCTCGAGGAAGGATGGAATGGCTACACTCACAACTAGAATCCTCGATGAGTCGTACGATAGAATGAAGGCATATTTCCCTACGGATAGGCATGATTTCTAGGAGGAGTGGTCGTTGTTTGCTATAAACCTGAAGTATGCAGCCATAGATGCTTACGTGACCTACCAGCTATACAAAGATCCATTTCTTTCTGTGTTACCTCGTGTTTCGCCCCAGTTGCAAGAGGGAAGACGAGCTTAGGGGAGCCCTTTGTAGAAAATGCAGAATAGCTGAGTTTTATGCTACATATGCAAAGAAAATGGCTGCATCTAAACAGCTGACAGAGAGGCTACAGCTGAAGCAGCAAACAGAGAGGCAGCATCTTCTAGCGGCAACAATTAGGCATGTGGTGCACCGCTAATTGTGTCGCAGGATGCTGAAGATAGGGAAGCCAAGTCAGATTCCAGGTGGGACGAACTTTGTGAGATGTGGAGTGCCAAAAATGTAAGATCCACCTAGAATGATGGCAGTTGGTCGCCTACGGACGATGGAAAGTGCCTCAAGTGTTCTGACGAGAAGTGGATTAAATTTTACTCTGTTGTGTTATGTTTCTGTTTTGTGGAACCCAGTTAGCTTGTCAAGATGGCTAGCGCCTTGAGTGAGAGTAGTAAAATAAATTTTACTTCTTTGTGTTATGTTTGTGTATGTGTCTGGTAGCTTGTCAAGATGGCAACTCGTTAACTGGCAGTTTGAAAGAGTACCTTTTTCCTCTCTCGCTAAACAAATATGTTTCATTTTTCCCAAATTGGTAGAAAATCTAGAGGAGCTCCTCTCTTCGATCATTCGTTCCCTTTTGGACCTCTTTTTGGCCCGATCTGGTAGAAAATCTAGAGTAGCAAATCACACCAGGCAGAATACATTCATTCAGAAAACAAAAGAAATGTAGATATAGTTGTGCGCAGCTAAATAGGATATAGCGATCGAAAGTAGGTTGCTTAACGAGGTTCGATACATTAGCTGCTCAGCAGCCATCATACGCAAAATATACAAAATCAAAAGAAGCTGCTTAGCAGCAACAACAGACACATTCAACCCCTCCTGGCATGCTCCTGCGCCTCTGCCTCCTCCCTCTAGCGCTTGCTCCACTTCTTGCTGCACAATCCCTTGATCTTGGGGGCCTTGGGCTTGATCGGAGGCATGCTACCCTCTTCGATGGCCACCCGATGGAGGTTTTGGAGGTGAATGCCAAGAGCCTAGTGTTTAGTGATGTAGGCGTTGATGTTCACGGTGTGGCCAACTTTCAGGGTGCCAGCGCTCGAGCCCTTTGTATGCGTCATGCCGCAGTTGAAGCCGGTGCCGGCGAGTCTCGTGCTACAGAAGGGGCAATTGTAGACGCAGCCAGTGAATAAGGCGTCGTACTGGCCAGCCTATAGCCTCCTCAGCACCTGACGAGTCTTGGTGTGCCTGGACTCGTCATCGCTGCCGTAAACCTATTGGAAGAAAAGAAAAAGGGAGGATTAGATGATGTAAGAAGATCAAGCAATCGAAATGCAAACAAGCGAACCCTAATAAACTAAGATCTAGCATCCAACAATGGGAACGGGAGAAGAACCAGAGAAGGGGATCAAACCCTAGTTACCTCCAACCATGGGTCGTCGATGCCGGTGTCATAGGGGTTCACTAGAGCGATGTACTCCTCTGGATCGTAGGGGTCCTAGAAGAGCTGGATCTGCTCGTGACCGGCGGGGGCCTCCTCGCCGGCAGCTACGTTGGTAGCGGGGACAGGGGCCTGGATGGGAACAATGGCTACCATTGATGCCTCGATGGGGGCCTAGACGAGGATAGCGGCTCCTTTCAATGTGCCACGGGAGATCGGGACGGAGATGGGGGCCTCCTCACTTGAGGCCTTGGAGGCGACGATGGCCACCGTATCCTCCTCCGTCATCGCCGACGTGGATGGGGTTTTCTCGGGAGTTTGCAGAAGCTGGTGGGATAGTGGAGAGGGTTGCATGAGGAGATTGAGTGAGAGTGAGAGTGGGTATGCGAAGAGGGGCTCTATAGTTAAGGTGAATGGAAGCAAGGCACGTTTCGTTGCACCACCATGCAACACACTATGTAAGATATTGCACCGTGCACTGCGACACGCGCACGGTATGTCACATTTTTCCCGGGCCATGCATGGCAGTTCTGTATTCATCCGCATGCAAAGGGCACAAACACAATTTCTATGTATGAAGTTTGACACGGCCATAAAATTGGCGATAATTAAAAGGGGGAATGTAGAGGAGACGGTAGGTGGCTGTACTGCAAGAATTGTAGGGTTGTGCTAGATCGGGTAGAGGGATGTGTGGATGACTGCGAGGGACCCAATGAAGGCGGAGACATTAGGTCTCGTCGAGGTCCCCCCCCCTCGAGACCCATTTCTCAGCTCTTCGTCCTCCGGCTAACGCGTGGAAGTTTCTTACGGTGGGGCCTAGTTGGAAGTGAGATTGAGAGCCGCTGTGTAAAAATGAGATATGTCTTATTAAAATCAAGTGGTAATAAATTGCAGCTGCCCGTCGACGACCATGCACTCGATGACGCATGTGTTGTGGTGTAGTAGTAGTAGGCTTTTCAGACTTGATTAAACATGACACGACCACTCGACGACTTTTTCCAAGGACGGCTTAGTGTTCCTTCTTGTAGAAGTCTCGCCGAGGGAGACATCCGTGATGTCTCACGTTGTACTGTGAAGGGCACGACATGTGCAACGATCCTCGTTGGATCACACATGATCAATGGTTGGTGCGCACGATCCGCATGAAAATTGTGACAACCAATCAGGGCATAGCAGACAGAGTGAGCACAGGTTTGGACTTCTACGAAAGAGAGAGAGAGAGAGCAAAAGTGAGTAGTGTCAAAAAACCAAGGGCAAAACTGAGTAGTATACATCGTGGCATACATAAAACTATGCCATGATGGATCCACTAGAGTTCATTGGATGTGTGTTCTTCTCATAAACCACATGGATCCACTACCGTTCATTGGATGTGTGTTATTCTCATAAACCACATGGATCCACTAGAGTTGATTGGATGTGTATTACTGTCATAAACCACATGGATCCACTAAAGTTCATTGGATGTGTGTTCTTCCCATAAACCACATGGATCCACTAGAGTCATTGCACGTGTGTTCTTTTCACAAACCACATATGGATCCACCAGAGTCATTGCATGTCTGTACTTTTCATAAACCACATATGTATCCACCAGAGCCATTGCATGTCTGTTCTTTTCATAAACCACATATGGATCCACCAGTGTCATTACATGTGTATTCTTTTAATAAACCACAGATAGAGTCATTGGATGTGTATTCTTTTCATAAACCATAACTAGAGTCATTGCATGTGTGTTCTTTTCACAAACCACATATGGATCCACCAGAGTCATTGCATGTCTGTTCTTTTCATAAACCACATGGATCCACCAGTGTCATTGCATGCATGTTCTTTTCATTAACCACATCTAGAGTCATTGCATGTCTATTCTTTTCACAAACCACATATGGATCCACCAGAGTCATTCCATGTCCGTTCTTTTCATAAACCACATATGGATCCACCAGAGTCATTGCATGTCTATTCTTTTCATAAACCACATGAGCATGTGTGTTATTTTCACAAACCACATATGGATGCACCAGTGTCACTGAATGTGTGTTCTTTTCCTAAAACACATATGGATCCACCAGTGTTATTGCATGTGTGTTATTTTCATGAACCACATGGATCCACCAGTGTCATTGCATGTCTATTCTTTTCATAAACCACATGGATCCACCAGTGTCATTGCATGCGTGTTCTGTTCATTAACCACATCTAGAGTCATTGCATGTCTGTTCTTTTCACAAACCACATATGGATCCACCAGAGTCATTGCATGTCCGTTCTTTTCATAAACCACATATGGATCCACCAGAGTCATTGCATGTCTGTTCTTTCATAAACCACATGAGCATGTGTGTTCTTTTCACAAACCACATATGGATCCACCAGTGTCATTGAATGCGTGTTCTTTTCCTAAAACACATATGGATCCACCAGTGTCATTGCATGTGTGTTCTTTTCATGAACCACAACTAGAGTCAGTGAATGTGTGTTCTTTTCACAAAGAACATATGGATCCACCAGTTTCATTGCATCTGTGTTCTTTTCATAGACCACATACAGATCCACCTGTGCCATTGCATGTGTGTTCTTTTCACAAACCACATATGGATCCACCAGTGTCATTGCATATGTGTTCTTTTCACAACCCACATATGGATCCACTAGTGTCATTGCGTGTGTGTTCTTATCACAAACAACATATGGATCCCCTAGTGTCATTGCATGTGTGTTATGTTTTTATTAACCACAACTAGAGTAATTGCATGTGTGTTCTTTTCACAAACACTTATGGATCCACTAGAGTCATTGCATGTGTGTTCTTTTCACAAACCACATATGGATCCACTAGAGTCATTGCATGTCTGTACTTTTCATAAACCACATATGGATCCACCAGAGTCATTGGATGTGTGTTCTTTTCATTAACCACATGGATCCAACAGTGTCTGATACATCCATTTTGCATCACTATTCTATATCATAATTTACTGTTATTCATTGATACATTTCATATTAAGAGATAATACTTATGTTATTTCATCTATTTTTGCATGGTTGATGACTTTTGGAGGATGGACCAGTGAAGTCAGGATTCTAATGGAAAAGGCACTGTTTGGAGGCAAAATTCGCGAAGATCAGAAAATCCCGGAAAATATATGGAAAATCCTATTTTTCTAGAAGACTAAGGAAACTAGAAGGGGAAGTGGAGATGGGCCACAGGGGGCCCACACCACCCCTTGGCGTGGGCCAGCCTTGGTTGCACCATCAGGTGGTGTGGCCACCCTGGCCCACCTCTGGCATCACCCTCTCACGCCTATAATCCCCTCAAAATCCTAAGACTCGGGGAGCGACCACAGAAAGAATCCACCGCCTCTACGGGGCGGAAAATTGCAGAGAGAGAAAGAGCTCTCCGGTAGGCAAAAATCTGCCGGGGAAATTCCTTCCCTAAGAGGGGAGATCGTCGCCATCAACACCACCATCAAGTTGGACTTCATCGGGATCATCATCATCATCTCCATCATCATCTCCACCAGCAGCATCATCACCACTGCATACCACTGTAACAATTGGGTTGAATCTTGCATAGTTCTTAGGGGAAACTTTCTTGGTATTGATTACTTGTCGTAGTTGATGCTATTGAGTGGAACCATTGAATTATTGTTATGTTCATATTGTTACTTATCATTATTTCATCTCTAATCTTGACCCACATGATGTCTCGTGAGTAGTTCGTTTAGTTCTTGAGGACATGGGAGAAGTCATGTTGTTATAGTGGAATTGTGTTGAGAAAGATTCAATGGTTTGATAATTAAGTTGTGGTGTTATTCTTGTAGTGGTGTCATGTGAATGTCGACTACATGATACTTCACCCTTATGGGCCTAGGGGAATGCATTGTGTATTTGGCTACTAATCATGGGGTTGCCGGAGTGATAGAAACCTGAACCCCCGTTAGGAAACCTTTGCACAAGGGAGTGTAGGATCTCAAAGTTTAAGGTTGTGGTTAGTTTTTTATCTTAATTACTTTCTTGTAGTTGCGGATGCTTGCAAGGGGTATAATCACAAGTATGTATTAGTCCTAGGAAGGTCATTACATTATCATAGGTTCACCCACACAACACTTATCCAACCAAAGAAGATTAATCAACTATATGAAGTGAAATCACTTGACAATATTCCCATGTGTCCTCGAGAACGTTTGCTCATCTTAAGTAATACAACCGGCTTGTCTTTTGCTAAAGAAAGGATTGGGCCACTTGCTGCAATTATCATCATTATCTTTCATTTACTCGCACTTTATTTATTTGCATTATCAAAACCCCCTAAAAATATGTTTGCTAATACAGAGAATTCATGCTCCAAGCCACTCGTCAACACCTTCTGCTCCTCATTGGGTTCGACACTCTTACTTATTGAAAATACTACGATACACCCCCCTATACTTGTGGGTCATCAAGACTATTTTCTGGTGCTGTTTTCGGGGAGTGAAGCGCTATTGGAGAGTGGAACTGGTAAAGGAAACTTCTGATGTGAGTATTGTTTATTTCTGTTAGTTACTTTATTTCAATGTGGATAATTCACTTAGTTTCTTATTTCGTAATACTACTACCACTGCTAAGGTAGTAGATGAACCTCCACCTGCTGAAAATTATACTTTTAAAATACCTACAAGAATTGTTGATCGTGTTATGGATAACTACTATTTTTGAGATGGAACTGTCCATCCCGGCAATCATTTGCTCTTTATACAGGAATTATGAAGGTTGTTCAAGTGTGCAAGTATTACAAAAGATCAAGTTAAGAAGAAGTTATTCTCGTTATCACTGAAAGGAAGAGCTGAGAAATGGTATAAGCTACTAAAGAATGGCCAATCTCTTGAATGGGAGGAAATTGTACCTCTCTTTTTTTCCAAATTTTATCCTCCTAGTGAGATTCATAAAGATCAGAAACAAATATAAAACTTTTGGCCTCGTGATGGAGAGAGTACAGCTCAAGCTTGGGGGATATTGAAGTTACTAATGCTCAAATGTCCTATTCATGAGCTCCCTGACAATATTATTATCAATAACTTTTAATCAAGGCTTTTTCTTCATGATAAGGATCTATTGGATGCTTCTTGCTCTGGATCATTTACACGTATGGAAGAAGTGTTGGAAATATGCCCTAGAGACAAATAGTTATAAGGACTATTATCATATTTCATAAAGTTTATGATTAAGTTTTATATCATGCTATAACTGTATTGAGAGGAAACATCAATACACGCGTGATATATAAACAACCAGGGGTTCCCATTGAAACTCTAGTCACTGGTTCATTAGTCAACATATGATCAAGTTTCCTGATCATCTGGCATTTATGCCAGCTGGAAATGGAGTCAACTCATTCTAAGAATGAGATGATGAACCAATACCCAACCTAAACATCATGACCCGATCATGTCACGAAGTTCAAATTACAATGATTAGAAATGGATCCCCGTAGACTATTCCTTAGACCGTGAGGCTATATCAATCATTGTCTCCTGAGAGTGCTTAGATAGCATCAAGCACCACTTGGTAATATAGTGGTTATAAAGGTGTGTTCAGGTACTCGGAGTAAACTATAGAGGCAATATATGTCAAGAGAGGGATTTGTCTGTCCACGTGACGGAAAGATACTCAAGGGCCCACTCAGAGAAGTTATATCCAATAGCTGCGTAGCGTGTGATTTGATCACAGGGATATCACTTATCGGAACGAGTCAAGTAGCATTGTTCGATAACGAGATTGAACACGACATGGTGATGTCATTGATCAGATCTTGGGCAATGCAAGTATCGAGAGACAAAGGGAATAAGACACGACCGTCCCGGTTCAAACGACGAAAGATCTTCCTGGAACGCACAGGGGTCACATGGCCATCTAGGTCCCTCTGTCGATCATTGGTCCGGGAGTGTCCCGACCCTGTCTGGAGTGTTCCCGAATCATAGGGTATCACGCTTAAGGGTTTGATGATGCTTAGAGAGTGTTTATAGGATCGGAAAAATCGCCAAAGTTTAGTAGAGACAAAACCGGAAGGGTTTCGGGAAGTCCGGAGGATGTCCGGAGTGGAGGTGGAAGGTGTTCCATAGCCACGGAGGTTGAATAATATGTGAATGAATGTTAAATATTGATTTAATCATTTATTCGTAATTATTTAATAAACAGAAAATCAATTAAATGGTCAAAAGGGCTTAATGGGCCAATTCCTGGAGGGGAAAGGGCCCAAGAGGGGACCACACCCCTAGGAGAGGTCTAGGGGTTGCCGGTGGCCCTAGTTGGCCTGCCCCATGTGGGGCCCATGGGTGGGGGTTGGCCGGCGTGCCTCCCCACCTCTCCCTCTCCTTTAGTCCTACCCCAGGACTTTGAGGGAGGGAGTACCTCCCCTCCCCCTATATATATAGTGGGGGTATTTGGCCAGATAAATACACACAATATTCAATAAAAGTCTTCTCACTTTTGGGAAGACCTCCAATTGATATTCTCTCTCTCTCTCTCTCTCGCTCGCTCTTGTGACCGTGGTCCCAAGTTTGGACTGCGCGAACAAGAGACATCTTCACCATGGAGCGCCATTGCGCTGCGAGATTCGGATCCAGGAGCTCTACTTCCCAAACTGCTGCTGGATCAGGGAAGCGGGAGTCATCATCAGGCACCGGACATGTGTAACTCCCCGCGAGGTGTCACACTTGAGGCAAAGTTGTTGGAGCCGCAGGAGCGCAAGGACTTCATCACGACCTTGAGGTTGGCTTCAGCTCGTCTACATCAACCACGTTCTCCTGAGCGTTGACAACACTTTTTGGTCTTCAAGGGTAAGTTCGTGAAAAGCCCCTCCCTTTACTGTATTACTAATAGATAGGTCCTAGCAGCATCAGGGGTTCAGGGGCATAGGGTGAAAATTATTGTTTTCATACGCGAAACCCCTATAGTGGTATTAGAGCTAGATATATGCATAGTAATGCTAGTACGGGTAGAACACACGAGATGTAGCGTGTGTGCATTGATCTTTCAGTTGTTAACCTCCCATGTGTACTTGTATATACCGTAGTAATGCTTGATGAAGCGGCCCCCAAATGACTTTACGCGTTCATTCGCGAGACTGGTCCATGCTTGACATACGGCTTGTACCGTATAAAGTGGCTTAGGAGGGGTGTCTGTCTCTCTCGCATTAGTTGGTATGCCATTTGCAATGGAGGGCCCGGAAAGGGGTGTAGTACAGACAACTACTAGATCAGCGTTGTGCTAAAAGTCTGTAGGTAAGAACGGTTCTTGTGCGAAAGCCCATTCAGCCACGTAAAACATGCAAAGATAAAGTAGAGGCGTCTAACTTTGTTTTGCAGCGGTGTTGCTTTGTGATATGGTTGTGGCAAAGGTAAAGTGATTACCTTATGTTATGTAGTAGTAGATAGTCACGGAGGTGACAGACTACCACGTCGGAAAGACACTGGTACCCCAGTGTCTACGACGTCGGAACCCTGGCGCCGGAATCCGGTGACGACGGACGGAGATCACGACGTGAAGGACCATATCACATCGCATTTACATTCAATGTTATTGTTTGTATATCTTATTGTGTGGTAGTATTAGATACTCGACGGTAGCCTAATAAGATGATCCCTGTTAAAATTACCAACGATTGTGTTCCCCCTTAGTGTGCACCACCAAGAAAGTTCTTTGTTATGAGGCGACCCGCAGGGAGCGGGTGTCAGACATATCTACGTTTGCATACAGTGGGTGTAAGCCATGTTGCACAGCGAATACACTAAGGTTGAGTTGGAGAGCCTAGCACGTTACAGAGATGTGGCCTCGGAACGCGGATGGTCGAAAGATTGAGCACGAGTCACATGAATGATGTGACCGACGTTTAGCGTCCACCCTTGAACCCACATTGATGGCCGTGATGATTGGGGGAGATGTGGGGAAAAGGGGTCGTGTTATCACTAGGAACCCTTCATGGGATAGGTGTTTCTGAGTGGAGTTATTATTAACTCATTTAATTATAAACTTAGTCTAAATTCCTTTTTGCAATTATAAATGTAGAAAAGGCTCTCCCCGATGCCACCTTTCCTATTGATGATTGATTGGTTAGAAGGAGAGAAGCTCAGGCTAGACGGATCAAACTTCTCTATGTGGGTTGCACGTCTCCACGTTCTCCTTAGCGAGAATGACATGGTCGACTACATACTCGACGAGATGGATTTGTATCTGCCCATTGACCTAGATACCCTAGAGCAGCGGGAAGACCGCTATAACCGTCGGGAGATCGCCTCCTTCATTTCAGTTACAATGCATTTCAGAATGGTGGACGAGCTGTGGCCTGTCGTGGGTAATGTCAACCCTCGTACGGTAATGCTACAGCTTAGGACACATTTCGTGAAACAAGCATGCATATGGGAGCATGAGCTGATGGGAGACTTCCTCTCCATTAAGAGGGAGGAGAACTCATCACTTGACGACCACTTGGAGCGCATGCATGATGCATACATGAGGCCTGCATACTTCCTGGATAGCTAGTGACGAGATCTTTTGCAAACGGCGTTGTGCTGAGGTCGCTGCCACCAAGCTACCAAGCACAAGTCAGGATTTGCATTATGAGAGGCGACGCGGAAACATAGGATTTCCACGAGTTCATATCACATTTCAGAGATGTGGTGGTTGAACCCGTTGTCGCTGAGGTCATCAATGATGAAGGTGTATATTTGATGTACAATTTTATAAATGTTATAATCTTGCCAACACATTTGCAGTGTTAAGTATATTTCATACTTGTTCTGTTTTACTAAAAACAGGTCCTTCTGCATAGAGGTGCTTGCTGGAGAGGAGGTGACATTGCGTGTTGCTGGCGAGCATGATGATGGCCAACGACACTCTCCCTCAACATTTATCATTTAGTTTATGTTTTGGATAGTTATTGTAATCAAAATATTATGAACTTCTTTAGTGTGTCTCACACTTTGTGAGACGGTTATTCATATCAGCTTGTAACGACAGTTGTTCCACTTTTATGAATGATCTCTATTCGTGTTCATATCTTGTTTGATTACCTGTGAATTATCCTTGTTGTTTGAAACTAATTGATAATACATGAACATTAGAAATTTTGAAATGCCTTAAAAATACCCAACTTAATGATATGTTCATTAATGAATGAAACCATTGTTTAAATTCAAAGTTATGTGATAATATGTGAAAGTCATTCGATTTCTTATCACATATGAATCATGCCTAAGTTTGGCAAAATAACTTAAAAACCGTGTATTACTTGAATACAAAGTGTTTTAATGAATTGTTAAAAGTAAATACATATTCGATGTATTATGTTTTAACAAAATGGTAATTATCATTATATGATTGTTTAAATGTGTAAAGAAGTTTACCAAAGGAAACATAAGTATGAAACTATTTGATATGATCAAAGTGTTTCATCAACAAAGGGTATAAAGATAAATGATAATCTAATTACTACGATTTGATCAATAGTAATGAAATTCAACTTTATAAGATTGGCATAGAAGAAATTGTGGAATGCAATGCGTTTGAAACGTCAAAATGCCAAGCATCACAATGTGATAGTAGATATCAAAATGGGTGAATAGATGGCGCCAAATAAATCGTAGTAGTGTAGATGTAGAGACCATTAGTTAGAAATAGTTAGCACTCAATTAGAATATATAGTGAACCATTTGAATTCGTGAAAGCGGCTCCATATCTGGTCTGGATCATTGTAAAAGTTTTGGGGTTATTTGATTAACCAAAACAATAGCGAATACATCCTTGTAGAGTATTCATTGGAAACTTTGAATACGAAATCCATAGCTAAAACCAATAGAAAAGCAAAATATGTATTGCTTGGATTTTGGTGCATTCTTGAGAAAGTTCGCATCCAGTGATATTTCTCAATTATGAAGAAAATGGAAGATAGTGAAAAACACGATGAGGATTCAAAACCCTGCATCAGAGTGTTGATAAGCGCAACAGACAACGTTTGTGAACGATTCTCTTCACAAAGGAAAGAATCAATGATAATGATCATTGTGTTTTCCCCACTGGTGTTTTCACTATATGAAGTAGGATTCAAAATGTAACCCATATCTTGTTTGGAGACATTTGTGAATCATTTGTCATGATTATCAGAATATGACATACCTACGAACAACTAAGGAAATAATGGTAAACTAGAATTATGTGAAATCCTAGAAGCAAAATTCCCTTGAGAATAGAAAGCAATTCGTTGTTGAATCTCACAAGTAAAGGACTTACTTGGATTTTCCCGAATGACTGCAAAGCCATAGTGGAAAAGGGGGTGAATGACAAACGCACAATTTGTCAAGTAATGGACGAATTCAAATGAATTTGATTTAAGTGTGCTAAATGTCTAGTGCATTTAAAACTAGTAAAAGTACTAGTATCTCATAGTAAATCTCCAAGTTTGATATTTGACCAAAGGATTTTTGAAGTTGTTCAAAATAGAGAGTGGATATGCAATTTGCATGAAATTAAGTGGGAGCTATAAAAGTATTCCTAAAACAATATGTGAATGACAAATTTTTGAGTGGGAGAAATATAAGTCTCAAATTCAAATATGTAGGAACATAGTTTGAGTAAGAGTAGTGACTCATACCCAAATATGTTGGGAACATATTTTGAGTGGGAGATTATAGGAGTGATTCTTAAGTGTGTTAAGAATAAAGTGCAAGTACCGATAAATAATGATTTATAAGGTGTAGAAGTTGATAATAAGTGTATTATGATATTATGTAGTATTCCTTAAGGGATTCTGAAAAGGGTTTCAGAATAGAAGTTAATTAAGGAACTAGTCCTTAATAACTCAATTTAGGAATAGTATTAAGTTTAACATCAATGGTTGGAAGAAAGAAGAGGATGATGATCATCCACTATGTTGAGACATAGGTTCTATATTTAAAAACCATGATGGTACCTTAACATAATATATGATCCAATAAGGAACATTTAAAAGGTCATTAAGTTTGAATCACGAAACGTTGAGCTAAGTTTGTCCATAGTATCTAATAGAGAACAGTAGACATGTTTTCCAAATCCATAAAGGATGACATATCTTAAAGCATAAAGGGTTATGTTATAAGGGCATATGTTGGAAACTCCCATAATACCGATTAGAGTCAAGTAGGAAGCGAGGTGAACAAAAACATCGAAACTTTCATAGGGTGCAATCATGTTTCGATCATTACATTTATAATAATAGATAAGGGTACCATCTAAAGTGTTGTATAATGTTATGGCGGGGCTAGTTCGCTTTTAACATAGAATGATGTGTCCCATGGCACATTTCCCATGAGAAAGCCCTCGAGGTTGATCTAAAGTCACTATAGGCTCCTAGAATTAGGCCTCGTTCTGCTGCCATAGCGACAATGCATACACAAAGATGTTATCATGTGATGATAAAGTATTAATGTCAATCAAGGTGACATTAGTAAGTTGCAAAGGATTTGGGACTGTAAAGTACAGACCCAAGACTCAACCTCTTCCATGAGCAAGCATGTTCAGGGTACCGGATATATGGTGCCAATGATTAAGAACAAATGCAACTAGTTTATTTGTACTCTAGTGCAAGTGGGAGACTGTTGGAAATATGCCCTAGAGACAAATAGTTATAAGGACTATTATCATATTTCATAAAGTTTATGATTAAGTTTTATATCATGCTATAACTGTATTGAGAGGAAATATCAATACACGTGTGATATATAAACAACCAGGGGTTCCCATTGAAACTCTAGTCACTGGTTCATTGGTCAACAGATGACCAAGTTTCCTGATCATGTGGCATTTATGCCAGTTGGAAATGGAGTCAACTCATTCTGAGAATGAGATGATGAACCAATACCCAACCTAAACACCGTGACCCGATCATGTCACGATGTTGAATTTACAATGATTAGAAATGGATCCTAGTAGACTATTCCTTAGACCGTGAGGCTATATCAATCACTGTCTCCCGAGAGTGCTTAGATAGCATCAAGCGCCACTTGGTAATACAGTGGTTATAAAGGTGTGTTCAAGTACTCGGAGGAAACCGTAGAGGCAATATATGTCAAGAGCAAGATTTGTCCGTCCACGTGACGGAAAGATACTCAAGGGCCCACTCAGAGAAGTTATATCCAATAGGTGTGCATGGTGTGATTTGATCACAGGGATATCACTTGTCGGAATGAGTCAAGTAGCATTGTTCGGTAATGATATTGAACACGACATGGTGATGTCATTGATCAGATCTCGGGTAATGCAAGTATCGAGAGACAAAGGGAATAAGACATGACCGTCCCTGTTCAAACGACGAAAGATCTTCGTGGAACGCACAGGGGTCACATGGCCATCCAGGTCCCTTTGTCGATCATTGGTCCGGGAGTGTCCCGACCATGTCTGGAGTGTTCCCAAACCATAGGGTATCACGCTTAAGGGTTTGATTATGCTTAGAGAGTGTTTATAGGATCAGAAGAATCGCCAATGAATAGTAGAGAGAAAACCGGAAGGGTTTCGGTAAGTCCGGAGGATGTCCGGAGTGGAGGTTGAAGGTGTTCCATAGCCACGGAGGTTGAATAATATGTGAATGAATGTTAATTATTGATTTAATCATTTATTCATAATTATTTAACAAACAGAAAATCAATTAAATGGTCAAAAGGGCTTAATGGGCCAATTCTTGGAGGGGAAAGGGCCCAAGAGGGGACCACACCCCTAGGAGAGGCCTAGGGGTGGCCGGTGGCCCTAGTGGGCCTGCCCCACGTGGGGCCCATGGGTGGGGGCTGGCCGGTGAGCCTCCCCACCTCTCCCTCTCCTTTAGTCCCACCCCAGGACTTGGAGGGAGGTAGTACCTCCCACCCCCCTATATATAGTGGTGGTGTTTGGCCAGATAAATACAAACAATATTCAATAAATGTATTCTCACTTTTGGGAAGATCTCCAATTGATATTCTCTCTCTCTCTCTCTTGTGACAGTGGTGCCAAGTTCGAACTGCGCGAACGAGAGACATCTTCGCCGCAGAGCGCCGTCGCGCTGCGGGATTCAGATCCAGGAGCTCTACTTCCACAACTGCTGCTGGATCGGGGAAGCGGGACTCATCGTCAGGCACTGGACGTGTGTAACTCCCCAAGAGGTGTCACACTTGAGGCACTCAAGTCGTTGGAGCCGTAGGAGCACAAGGACTTCATCACAACCTTGAGGTCGGCTTCGGCTCATCTACATTAACCATGCTCTCCTGAGCATTGACAACGCTGTTAGGTCTTCAAGGGTAAGTTCGCGAAAATCCCCTCCTGTTACTGTATTACTAATAGATATGTCCTGGCAGCATCAGGGGTTCAGGGGCGTAGGGTAAAAATTATTGTTTTCATACGCGGAACCCCTAAAATAAGAAGCTAAATGGGACCTTCTAGACCGTATTCAAGACAATGCTAAAGCATGGGAGAATGATAAAGGAAGAAAGTCAGGTATAAATTATGATTATGAATGCATTGTAGCTTTTATGGGAACTGATGACTTTCATAAGATTAGTAATGCTTATGGTCTTGATTCTCAAAGTATTGCAAATTATTTTAAGGCTTTTGCCTCTTATATTGAAATTCCTAAAAAGAAATGGAACAAGAAGCACGAGCCATATAAAGATATTGTTAATTGTGTTCCTGCTAGAAATACTGAAGTTTATACTATTGATCATATTTTACCTGAACCTTACATCGAGAAAATACCTTTCCCGATTAAGGTAAAGGAACATTCTATGACAGCTAGTATGGTTAACGAAAGTACAAAGAAAGCTGTAGAACCTAATGAACAAATAGATGATGAATCTGCAGTAGCAAATATGAAAGACTTTGTTGCTAAAAATGTAGAAGATGGGCACATTATCCTTTGTAAGGATACTTCTAAAATTGTTTCACATCCTAATGGAACTAGGAAAGCTAGTGTCCCTATGTTTTCTGTCAGAATAAGTGATCATTGCTACAATGGTTCATGTGATAGTTATATCGTTAAATTTATGCATGATACTGAAAGTTATTATGAGAGAGGGAAGATTGTTCTTATGCATGTTAATAATATTAAGTTTCCCCGCTTTATGCTGAAAGTCTTTATGTTTCACTTGTTTTGTCTTCCTATGCTAGTAGCCTCTGGTTTCAATAATTTATTTTCTTAAAAAATTCCCTTGCATAGGAAGTGGGTTAGACTTAAATATGTGCTTATTTGCTTCTTGATGCTCTCTTTTACTTCAATTCATATTCCTATGTGAGCATCATTAAAATTTCTCATGCCTACCTTAATGGCTATAAAGAAAGAGCTTTTTGGGAGACAACCCAATATATTTTCGCTTTTAGTTTATTTTGGTATTTTTGAGTCCTGGAAGTTATTGCCTTTGTAATAACCTATACTTATCCTTTTTGTTTGCTTTTTGTGTCAAGATCAACCTCTAATGAGAGAGAAGTAAGATTTGGGGAAGTTGCTGTCCCAAAACAGATTTTGTGCTTCACTGTAAAAAATCATGAAAAACCCTAGAACGTTGTACTGATCTGTAATTTTTTGTGTGCATGCCCCAGGTTATTACTTAACTATAGTTAGTTTTGCACTTTTTGATTTGAGCAACAAAAGATTTTTGAAAAAATTTATCTTTACCTGCTGATCTATTTTGACAGATTTCGCCATTTTTGCATTTGCCTCTTAGATCGATTTCCTTTTTTAATTCCTTTTGGGCTTTCGAAAGGAGTTGTTTCATAGCTTATGTTTCAATGGATTTCATTTGAAACTGAACCTAAAGTTTTATTATCTTGCATGCACTAATGTTGCTAATGAAGAATGTGTAAAGTTTTGTATGAAAGAAATTTTCAAGTGGTAGGAGAAAATGATGTAATGATATGAAGAATGGTCAAAAGACTCAAGCACTAAATTTTTGAAGATCCTCACAATGAAGATATTGATATTATTCAAGCGGTGACTTCGGAAGAATTTATTAAAGGCCAAGTTCAGAGACCCGCAGAGTCCGTTTTCGAATAGGTAACAGTTCTAGTAAGGAAAAGTCCACAAAAAACTTCTCAATTTATATTTTTGCAGTTTTTATCTAACATGGAAAATAATTAGTTGAAAAAGGGACGGAAACGGAGCCCGGGTGGCTCAGACCACCCCGTGGCGCGGGCCCACCTGGTCGTGCCACCAGGGGGTGTGGCCACCCCGGAGCCTGTCTTCGACCCGTTTTCTCCTAGTACTTTCCTTTTGTTGTTAAACTTTGTAATATAGAATCACCGGGACCCCCCGAGGTTCGTATATCGTGTTCTCGTCGTGCTTTCGTTTCGATCTGTTTCTGGAACTATTCTCAAAGTTTAGAAGCACAATGGTCTCCGCCAACAATAAGGGCAAGGAGCCTGTGGAAGATGATGTCCAAGACTCTGAGCAGGAGGAGGAGATCGAGAGTGAAGTTGAAGAGGAGGCAAAGGAAGAGCAGCATCCACACACCAGCACCACCATTGCAAGCATTGGAGTGGTGGCAAATCCTGCCAAGTTCAAAAGGACTGCACGGATGTCCACCGGAGGGAAGGTTCCGCGTCATTGCTTGGCTTCACGGTCACCTCCTCCATGTGCCAAGAATCCCTTCCATACCCTTATTCATGAGCAGCAATTCCAAAATATGCCCACGGAAAAACTACCCTCCAATTGGGATATGCCTCGTTCTAACCATACAGGAAAAGAATACTTCAAGGAGGAAGAGTGGGGAAAGAATCGCAAGAGCTAGGATTCACAACCCGACATGATCATGGACCACATTGAGCACAATTCGGAGTTGATTCATACTCTCACCTTCGAGATTGAGGATTTGAGGGAATTGATTGAAAAGCTCATCGAGAGAACATCACCACCACCGAAGGATTAATTCGTCATCAGGTTTTGGCATCCCCTTGGTTTGTTCCAAGCTTGGGGGAGTGTCGCGGTATCATATCCTTATCTTTCATCTTTTTACCTTTTTAGTAGAGTCATATCATGAATTGAGAAGTTATCATATAGGATGGTTTGCATTATGGAAGTATCTACCCTCTAGCTAGTTATCTATGTATCCCTTGGTGTGAGTTGCCATTATGGAATATTAATGAGAAGTTCTAGCATTTACTTTTTGCACATCCTCTTTTAGTTTGCAATTTCTGTTATATGATTGATCTTGTTATTAGTATTGGTATCGCTTTGGGATCATTAAGTAAATTTAATTGGCTTTGGAAAATTTAGCTTTGGTCAGTAGCAACATTATTTAAGGATTGAATGGAAAAGAGAAAAGTACTTCTTAATATAAATTCATCATCTTTCTTTCTTGTTTGGCTTATAATCTTAGTATTATCTAGTTAAGATCTTTTGTGCTTCCAAGGAAGATTGCATGATTGTTTTTATCACTTGTATGTCTGTTTGTTTCTTCAACTCTTATGCTTGCTACCCAACCTTGCTAGCCAAAAACCTGTACTGAGAGGGAATGCTTCTCATGCATCTAATCCTTAAACCAAAACTATGCCATTTGTGTCCACAATATCTACCTATTAGCATTATTGCTATTCCAAGTAAATTCATGTGTTTATCTACCTTCCAAATTAAACTTGTTATGTGAAAATTAGTGATTAAAGCTTTCACAAACTTGACGGCACACTTTACTTTCTTGCACTTAATAAACTTGAACCATTGTGTCCATCTATGTTGCGTATATGCTTGCGTTTTATAAGCTGTGAATTAGCATAACCATGTTACCATGGGGAACGTTTTTAACATTGCATTTATTTAGTTCATATCATGATCTTTTGCTTATGGATCCCGGCGATATGAAATAAAAGGGGAGCTTGTGAGTTCATGGAGTTTGTATGTTTGTTAGAGAGACGCCTGGGCGGCTAGCCTAAGCCATGCCTAATCATGGTTGAAACTTGTAGCATAACCATAGTGAGCAATCTATGAAGCATCCTCAATAAAAATCTATGCAAATAGCAAATAAAAAGATCACCGAGATGATCATTCTCTGATGCCTTGTCATTTTGATATGGGATTGCTCCTGTATCATGGGGCAAGGGGTACCCCGCTGGCGGTTCTCCATGATACACATGTATTTACAATGACAAGAACTTACTCGTGACTAAAGTTGAGTAGCATGAGGTTCGGTACTCGTAAGCACGGTGCATGAGATTTTCAACTTATAACTTGTCAAGCATATCCTCATATTTGTGTCACTTTAACCTTAATCACCTCAAGATGCTTATGATAGGGGCAATGATAGATGAAAGCTAATAAGTACCATAATTTTTGGAAGCTCTTTATGAAACTTGAAATCCCTGCTTCCCTCTGCGAAGGGCCTATCTTTTACTTTTTAGTTGAGTCAGTAAACCTATTCCTTTCTATCTCAAGCAAGCATTTGAGTTGTTGTGATTCAATCATTCATATGATGATATATTCAATCATGTTTCTTATGTTCCTTGTTTTGCACACTGCTCTTATCTTAGTGAAAATTACTTTGAAAGCTATCATTGAAAACCCCATTATGTTTGAACTCCTACAAATTGTTAACTATTCTTTGACCAAGAACAAAGTTTTCCATTACCAATTATGATTTACTTTGTGAATCTTTAATTTGTTTCCTTATTGCAAGTTAAGGTATATAATAGTGAGTTGTTTTCTATTATGATTTGTGTATTGATGAATGTGATGCTTCTTGTCCATATTCTCTTTATCGACACTTCACTCCATAAACCTGTGGTCATGTTTATTGAGCTCAGTTTTCGCTTGGGGACAAGCGAGGTCTAAGCTTGGGGGAGTTGATACATCCATTCTGCATCACTATTCTATATCATAATTTACTGTTATTCATTGATACATTTTATATTAAGAGATGATACTTATGTTATTTCATCTATTTTTGCATGGTTGATGACTTTTGGAGGATGGACCACTGAAGTCAGGATTCTGATGGAAAAGGCACTGTTTGGAGGCAAAATTCGCGAAGATCAGAAAATCCCAGAAAATATATGGAAAATCCTATTTTTCCAGAAGACGAAGGAAGCCAGAAGGGGAAGTGGATATGGGCCACGGGGGCCCACACCACCCCTGGCATGGGTCAGCCCTGGCCACGCCACCATGTGGTGTGGCCACCCTGGCCCACCTCTGGCATCGCCCTCTGACGCATATGATCCCCTCGAAACCCTAAGACTCAAGGAGCGACCACAGAAATATTCCGCTGCATCTGCAGGGCGGAAAACTGCAGGGAGAAAGAGCTCTCCGGCAGGCAGAAATCTGTCGGGGAAATTCCTTCACGGAGAAGGGAGATCGTCGCCATCAACACCACCATCAAGATGGAATTCATTGGGATCATCATCTCCACCAGCACCATCATCACCACTCCATACTGCTGTACCAATTGGGTTGAATCTTGCATAGTTCTTAGGGGAAACTTTCCTGGTATTGATTACTTGTCGTAGTTGATGATATTGAGTGGAATCATTGAATTATTGTTATGTTTAGAATGTTACTTATCATTATTTCATCTCTAATATTGATCCACATGATGTCTCGTGAGTAGTTCATTTAGTTCTTGAGGACATGGGAGAAGTCATGTTGTTAGTAGTGAAATTGTGTTGAGAAAGCTTCAATGGTTTGATAATTAAGTTGTGGTGTTATTCTTCTAGTGGTGTCATGTGAACGTCGACTACATGATACTTCACCTTTATGGGCCTAGGGGAATGCATTGTGTATGTGGCTACTAATTGTGGGGTTGCCAGAGTGACAGAAACCTGAACCACCATTAGGAAACCTTTACACAAGGGAGTGTAGGATCTCAAAGTTTAAGGTTGTGGTTAGGTTTTTATCTTAATTACTTTCTTGTAGTTGCGGATGCTTGCAAGGGGTATAATCACAAGTATGTATTAGTCCTAGGAAGGTCAGTACATTAGCATAGATTCACCCACACAACACTTATCCAACCAAAAAAGATTAATCAACTATATGAAGTGAAAGCACTTGACGATATTTCCATGTGTCCTCGAGAACGTTTGGCCATCTTAAGTAATACAACCGACTTGTCCTTTGCTAAAGAAAGGATTGGGCCACTTGCTGCAATTATCATCATTGTCTTTTATTTACTCGCACTTTATTTCTTTGCATTACCAAAAACCCCTAAAAATTCGTTTGCTAAGTATTTACAAAGAATTCCTGCTCCAAGCCACTCGTCAACACCTTCTGCTCCTCGTTGGGTTCGACACTCTTACTTATTTAAAATACTGTGATACACCCCCTATAGTTGTGGGTCATCTGTGCCATTGCAAGTGTGTTCTTTTAATAAACCACGGCTAGAGTCATTGAATGTGTGTTCTTTTTATAAACCACGGCTAGAGTCATTGCATGTATGTTGTTTTCACAAACCACATATGGATCCACCAGTGTCATTGAATGTGTGTTCTTTTCACAAACCACATATGGATCCCCTAGTGTCATTGCATGTGTGTTATTTTCATTAACCATAGCTAGAGTCATTGCATGTCTGTTCTTTTCACAAACCTCATGACCCACAAAGTATAGGGGGTGTATCGTAGTATTTTTGATAAGTAAGAGTGTTGAACCCAACGAGGAGCAAAAGGTGTTGGCTAGTGGTATGGATCAGGAATTCTCTGCAAATACTTAGCAAACAGATTTTTAGGGGTTTTTGATAAGGCAAGTAAATAAAGTGCGAGTAAATAAAAGACAATAAGAATAAATGCAGCAAGTGGCCCAATCCTTTATGCAGCAAAGGACAAGCCGGTTGTATTACTTAAGATGACCAAACGTTCTCGAGGACACATGCGAAGACTGTCAAGTGCTTTCGCTTCATATAGTTGATTAATCTTCTTTAGCTTGCTAAGTGTTGTGTGGGTGAACCTGTGCTAATGTACCGACCTTCCTAGGACTAATACATACTTGTGATTAAACCCCTTGCAAACATTCATAAGTACAAGAAAGTAATTAAGGTAGAAACCTAACCACAGCTTTAAACTCTAAGACCCTTACGTCCCTTGTGCAATGGTTTCCTAACGGGGGTTCAAGTTTCTGTCACTCCGGCAACCCCTACGATTAGTATCCAAATACACAATGCATTCCCCTAGGCCCATATAGGTGAAGTGTCATGTAATCGACGTTCACATGACACCACTAGAAGAAGTACACCACAACTTAATTAACAAACTATTGAATCTCTCTCAACACAACTCCACTACTAACAACATGACTTCTCCCATGTCCTCAAGAACAAAACGAACTACTCACAAGACATCATATGGATCATGATCAGAGATGGAATAATGATGTATAACAATCTCAACATAAACGATAATTCAATGGTTCCACTCAATAGCATCAACTACAAAGAGTAATCAACACCGGGAAAGTTTCCCCTAAGAACCATGCAAGATTCAACCCAATTATTACAGCGATATGGAGATGGTTATGAGGGTGCTGATGGTGATGATGGTGGTGATGATGATGATCCCGATTAAGTCTAGCTTGATGGTGGTGTTGATGGCGATGATCTCCCCTCTCCAGGAAGGAATTCCCCCGGCAGAATTTTGTTTGCCGGAGAAATGCTTCTCTCTCGGTGTTTTCCGCCCCGCAGAGTCGGCGGAATCTTTTTGTGGTCGCTCCCCGAGTCTTAGGGTTTCGGGAGGATAATATACAACAGAGGGGAGAGCCAGAGGTGGGCCAGGGCGGCCACACCACCTGGTGGCGCGGCCTAGGGTAGCCCGCGCCACGGGGTGATGTGGGCCCCCTGTGGCCCATGTCCACTCCTCCTTCTGGCTTTGTTCGTCTTCTGGAAAAATAGGATTTTCCGTATATTTTCCTGGATTTTCTGATCTTTGCGAATTTTGCCTCCAAACAACACATTTTCCATCAGAATCCTGACTGCAGCGAGTCCATGCTCCAAAAGTCATCAACCATGCAAAAATAGATGAAATAACATAAGTATAATCTCTTAATATAAAATATATCAATGAATAACAGTGAATTATGATATAGAATAGTGATGCAAAATGGACGTATCAACTCCCCCCAAGCTTAGACTTCGCTTGTCCCCATGCGAAACTGAGCTCAATAAACATGGCCTCAGGTTTATGGAGTGAAGAGTCGATAAAAGAATATGGACAAGAAGCATCACATTCATCAATACATAGATCATAATAGCAGACAACTCACCATTATATAACTTAATTTGCAATAGGTAAAGGAAACACAATAAAGATACATAAAGTAAATCATAATTGGTAATGGCAAACTTAGCTCTTGGTTGAAGAATAGTTGATAAATTGCTGGAGTTCACAAATAAGTGATTTTCAATGATAGCTTTCAAAGTAGTAAACACCAAGATAAGAGCAATGTGCAAAACAAGGAACATAAGAAACATGATTGAATAAATCATCATATGAATGAAAGAAACACAACAACTCAAAATACTTGCTGAGATAGAAGGGAATAGGTTGACTGACTCAACTAGAAAGTAAAAGAAAGGCCCTTCGCAGAGGGAAGCAGGGAATGCAAGTTTCATAAAGAGCTTCCAAAAATTATGATACTTATTAGCTTTCAGCTCTCATTGCCCCTATCATAGGCATCTTTTGCTGGTTAAGGTTAAAGTGACACAAGTAAGAGGATATGCTTGCAAGTTATAAATTGAAGTCCCATGCCCCTTACTTACGAAGAACGAACCTCATGTTACTCAACTTCAGTCACGAGCAAGCTCTTGTCATTGTAAGTACATATGTATCATAGAGAATCACCAACGGGGTACCCCTTGCACATGAAACAGGAGCTATCCCATAATCAAAATGACAAGGCAAGCAGACAATGAGCATCTCAGCGATCTTTTTATTTGATATTTGCATAGGTTTTTATTGAGGATGCTTCATAGAATGCTCATTATAGTTATGCTGCAAGTTTCCACCATGATTAGGGATGGCTTAGGCTAGCGACCCACGCGTTTCTCTAACACATATACGAACTCCATGATCTTACAAGTTCCACTTTTATTTCACACCGTCGGGATCCACAAGCAAAAGAACATGATATCAACTAGGTACAAAGTACCAGTGCAGTGTTGAAAGCTTTCCCCATGATACATGGTTCTGCTAACTTCAACTCATAAAGCGCAAGTATATACGCAACAAAGAAGGACCCAATGGTTCAAGTTTATTAAATGCAAGAAAATAAGGTGTGCCATCAAGTTCGTGAGAGCTTTGATCACTAATTTTCACATAACAAGTTTAATTTGGAAGGTAGATAAAAACATGAATTTACTTGGAATAGAAATAATGCTAATAGGTAGGTATGGTGGACACAAATGGCAGAGGATTTGGTTTAAGGATTGGATGCACGAGAAGAATTCCCTCTCAATATAGGTTTTTGGCTAGCAAGGCTGGGTAGCAAGTATAAGAGTTGAAGGAAACACGCAAACATACAAGCGATAAATACAAACATGCAGTATTCCTTGGAAGCACAAAAGATCTTAACTAGAGAATACTAACTCATGAGCAAATCAAGAAAGAAAGATGATGAAATTATTTTCCTTTAGAGTACTTTTATCTTTTCAATCAACTCTCAAAAATAGTGTTGCTACTTATCGAGCCAGGTTTGCCAAAACCAACTAAATTAACTTAATGATCCCAAAGTGAAACCAATACGAACAACAAGATCAATTATATACCATGAATTGAAAACTAATATAGGATATGCAAAAGATTAAATGATATAACTTCTCACTAATATTCCATAATGGCAACTCACACCAAGGGATACATATCTAACGAGAGAGAGGACACTTCCATAATGCAAACCATCCTACATAATAACTTCTCTATTTGTTGGGGGGATACCCCCGGGTAGGGTCACGCCGGGGTATAAAGGCCGAGTTAGCCGAGGTTCGGCAAGGTCTAAGCGGATGCTGGCCAGGCCACCTCAAGGCAGGCCGAATCACGGAGTAACCCGGACCAGGGGGCGTCCACCTAACTAGGTCTCAACCGACTTAAGCCATAAGTCGGAACGATGTATCTAACTTTCATGCAGGAACGGGTGTGGCCGGATCAACTACGATCCGGGTCATGTCAAAGCTTCTAGGATAAGGAAGGAATCTCGTTGGTCAAAAGTAGCCCCGGTACGCACGGCATGAGCGAAGCGGACAGAGGGAGGACCATCGAGGCGTGGCTGACAAAGGTGACAAAGCCAATGTCGGGTGACGCAGGCGCCGCAGAGGCTCACGTAGCCTCTGCATGGATGACGCGGGGGAAAAGTAACCCGGTCGGCTTACTATCTTGGGAGGAGGCATATCCCTAGAATATGCCTCCACGTATGCCCTAGGTGGAGACCTAGCCACCTCTATATAAGGAGGGCTAGGGCCTCTATAGAGAGGTGAGGTTCTACGGGTTGGTCTTGTACGGGTTAGGTAGTGGCGAGAGTAAGATAGTCCCTTCTTCCTCCTCTCCCCAAGACAGCTCTAGGAGCACTTGTAAACCTTGGAAGTGAATCAAATATAACTTCTGTGTGAGGAATCACCTCACTATCCCTCCCTGGATTCCCCTAGTGCATATTAGTCCCCACCTTTAGCCTATCCATGGCATCTACCATGACACCACCATGACAGTTGGCGCCCACCGTGGGGCTAGCGGCGCTAGCAGGGGTCAAGATCCTGACGGGAAACCTCATCGGCACCGGCGAACGCGTCGTCTCCGGGTTTGTTTATCACTTTGGAGCACTAGACTTCGTCAGCGACAACGTTGGCTGCTTCGGCACGCGCCTGCTTCCGCGCAACGGCCTCTACGTTGCTGTCGATGTGTTGTGCGTTCATCCGTGGCACGTCGTCGAGGCAGGGGAGGCACCCCTTAGCGTGGTTCACGGGGCGCGTATCACTCGCTCCCCGGACCGTGCTGAGGTGATGATGACTGCGCCTGGTGCAGGCGCAAGCAAGGATCCGGCACCAGATCCGGAGGTAATGCCTAAGGCACCGAGGAAAGGTAGAGGTCCTCCACTAGTGAGGCCTGAGAATGTGCTGCAGGAAGTGATGGATAGCTTGGCAAACCCTGTAGTAGCAGCAGTAGATCCGGCTCAGGCACATGCCGAGCTAGAGGAAACTAGGCAAAAAATACTAGAGGGTGCGAAAAAGATAGCCGCGGCTCAGCAGTCGTTGAACATGACGCTGCGTGAGTACACAAAGGCAAACAAAGTTGATGCTATAAAAGTAAAGGGGAGAAACCTCACAAGCGAAATGAACAAAGAGGGAGACACTAGGATTGAGGAGTCAGAGAACTGTTTGTCCGTGGGGCTGCCGAGGTATAGTACCCCGGCTAAGAACCTGAGGGTAGCAGATGCTGCTGCATCCGAGTTAGAGGGTCTAACGGGTGAGGCCCGTCAGAGACAGCAAGATAGGGTCAATGAGTTGGTTCAGATCACGAACATGCAAAATGAGGAATTTCTCAGGGCTAACCCGGAGAGAGCTGGGGCCTCCAAGATCGTTCATTCGGCGGTGGGTAACCCGGAGAAATCCACTGGAGCCGCATCGTCTCCTCATGGGGGTCCTAGGAGAGAAGAGGTAGTAACCTCGGCCAGAAGAAACAAGCAGATCGTCCCATACGACCCGACGTGGGCAGGGAAAGGAAAAGAAGTATAGAAAAATGATGATCGACGAAGTGTGAGCCGAGGTGAATCTGGCCAAGGTAACCACGACCAAGGCAATGCCGGTCAAGGAAATGCTGTAAATGGCAATGCCGGACTGCGAAACTCGGCAGGAGCAGGACAACCGCAGCGGCGGAATATACCAAGGCAAGAGCAAAGTGCCGGCCGAGGTATGCAACAGAGAGCTGCTCCACGAGAGCAAGACCGGTATAACGATGGAGATTCGGAAATGGTGAACGCATGATACCCAAGGCCAAACTATCATGTGATAGGGCCAAGATTGGGAAGCAGGGATTTGATGACTGATGATGCCAGGTTGAAACTGGATCGACTGTATAGGTCGGAACAGATCGAATGTCAAGGTCCACCGGGTCCTGCGTGTTTTGGGCCCTGGATCATGAAGGAGCCGCTAGTACCTAACTTCCAGTTACCCAGAGGCACAAAGACGTATGACGGCAGCACTAAGCCGGAGGATTGGTTGATAAACTATGCTACAGCTGTGAAAATTGCTACATGCAACTTGAGATGGGCTATGAGATACGTAACCCAGATGTTGGAGGGGCCAGCAAGGGTATGGCTGAACAATTTGCCGCCCAGAAGTATTAACTGCTGGATCGATTTTGAGGAAATTTTTATCAACAATTTCTCAAGTACGTATCAGAGGCCAAATAGGCCACAGACCCTAGCTATGTGTAAGCAGAGACCGAACGAGACGGACCGGGAGTTTTTAACCTGGTGGTGTACCATGAGAAACTCGTGTGAGGGTGTGATAGAGTCACATGATATAGCATGGTTTGCGCAAGGGTGCAGATATGCAAGTGAGCTATGGCAGAAGTTGCAAAGGAAAATACCAACCACATTGGCAGAGATGATCTGGATTGCTGATTCGTATGCTTTGGGTGATCCGACTCAACCCAGGCTCGTGTCAAACGAGTCAAATGAGGAATACTACCAGAGAGATGGAGCCGAATCATCCCGGAGGAATGATTACAGAGGAAAAAGAAGAGATGACAGACTGGATCACCGGTACAGTTCCAACAAGTTGCAGCTGTGAATCAAGATCAGCCCGGAGTAGGAGGCAATCAACGTCAGAAAACTGGAGGGGGACAATGGACACCAAGAAATGATGGCAAGAAAACTTGGACGCCAGAGCAGAAGAAACAGTGGCAAGAAAATAAGGACCGTCCGAGGTACACTTATGAGTCGACGTTGGATCAGCCGTGTAAATTTCACACGCCAAATCCGAGTAACCCAGCGGGTCAGACGACGAGGCAATGTGAGTGGATGCGTAAAATAGAACAAGGTGGTTCGGGGAATGCTCAGGCACCTCGGAATGATCAACCTCGGCAGGAGTTACCCTGGCAGCAATTGCTCTCCGGAGCAAACACGCAACAACTAATGTTGCCTCCCCCTCCGCCGAGGTATGATAACCATGAGAGAAGGGATACAGTGCATCATGTAGAAAACCAGCATCAGCCGGATCAGAGGTACCCCGGAAATGAGGGGATGAATGAGTATAGAGAGCATCATCAGAGTTACTGTGTGTTTACCACTGAGGAAACAGATAGAAAGAGCTTGCAGCGCCAACATATGGAGGTGAATGCGGTAATGCCAGCAGTGACGAGGTATATGCCTTGGTCGGACCAGGAAATCACCTGGAGCATTAAAGATCATCCCAAGCTTATGCCAAGTCCTGGTTCGTATGTGTTAGTGCTGGATCCGACATTCATTGGGCCTAACATCAATGTAAGGTTCTCCAAGGTACTGATTGATAATGGCAGTAGCATTAACATCATGTATGCGGATACAATGAGCAAGTTCGGTATCTCGGAGAACATGCTCCAGGCTACAAGGACAACTTTCCATGGAATTGTGCCCGGCATTTCTTGTGAGCCCATAGGCAAGGTCCGGGTTGACGTATTGTTTGGCACAAGAGATAACTGCCGAACTGAGAATTTAGAATTTGAAGTGGTGAACTTGGAAAGTGCGTATCACGCGTTACTCGGAAGACCAGCACTGAACAAGTTCATGGCAAGTTGTCACATCAGTTACTTAAATATGAAGTTGCCCGGGCCAAACAGAGTGATTACTATTGCTGGAGATTTCTGATGTTCTATTGAGTGTGCGTCGGCCGGGTCTAATCTAGCCGAGTCACTCGTGATCGCGCAAGAGAAAATAAAAATTCAAGAGGTGGCGGCATTGGCTCAGTCCGCGCAGCAGTATATGTCGCCGCTGAGTAACCCGCATGGGAGTGTCTCATTCCAAGCCACGAAAGATACCAAGAAGGTGCCTGTTGATGATATGTTCCCAGAGCGCACCGTAACAATTGGTGCCGGGTTAAATGACAAATAAGAAAGCAAGCTCGTCAACTTCCTCCGTGAGAATCGGGACATTTTTTCTTGGTCCACACATGACTTGCAAGGTGTTCCGAGGGAGTTGGCCGAGCACTCTTTGAATGTGAGACCCGGAGCAAAGCTGGTGAAGCAACCTCTCCGCCGCTTCACCGAAGATAGGAGGAAAGTCATCGGAGATGACATAGCTCGATTGTTGGCTACAGGATTTATCATGGAAGTTCTTTATCCGGATTGGTTTTCTAATCCGGTGCTGGTGGAGAAGAAGAAGGATGATCCGAATGTGGCAGAGGTTTGGCGTATGTGTATCGATTACACGAACCGAACAAGGCATGTCCAAAAGATCCATTTCCACTGCCAAGGATAGATCAGGTCATAGACTCAACTGCTGGATGTGAACTGTTGTCATTCATTGATGCATATTCTGGTTTCCACCATATACCTCTAAATCCGGATGATCAAATAAAGACTGCGTTTATCACCCCGTGTGGGGCTTATTGCTATCGCACCATGCCGTTTGGTTTACGTAATGCAGGAGCAACATACCAAAGATGTATGTAGAAATGTTTGCACGACCAAATAGGTCAAAATGTACAAGTGTATGTGGATGATGTGGTTATCAAGACAAAGGAAAGCAAAACACTCCTTGAAGATATCAGGCAGACGTTCGCGAACTTAAGAAGGTTCCGGATGAAGCTTAACCCGGAAAAGTGTACCTTCGGTGTCCCGGCTAGAAAATTACTCAGATTTCTTGTTTCCAGCCGAGGTATCGAAGTTAATCCAACTAAAATCCGGGCCATTGAGCGAATGGAACTGCCGAAGTGTCTTAACGATGTCCAGAAATTCACTGGTTGCCTGGCATCGTTAAGTCGGTTTGTATGTCGGTTGGGAGAAAAGGCATTGCCTCTCTATCAACTCATGAAAAAGTCGGATAAGTTCGTTTGGACGCCGCAGGCCAATGAAGCCTTTGCTCACTTAAAGAAGATGTTAGCCACTGCACCAGTTTTAGCCTCTCCACTATCAAAGGAGCCAATGCTGCTCTATATAGCCGCAACCAACCGAGTTGTAAGTGCAGTAATTGTGGTAGAGCGCGATGAAGAGGGTAAGTCAGTGCAAAGGCCAGTATATTATCTGAGCGAGGTGTTGTCTGCCTCAAAGCAGAACTACCCACACTATCAAAAGGTGGCATATGGTGTGTATATGGCAGCTAAGAAGTTGAAGCATTACTTTGAGGAGCATCCCATCAAGGTAATATGTGAGGCTCCCATATCCGAAATAATGAGTAACAAGGATGCAAGTGGTAGAATTGCAAAATGGGCAATTGAACTAGCTCCCTATGCACCACAATATGACAGAAGAGAAGAAATCAAGTCTCAGGCTGTGGCCGAATTTTTTGTGGACTGGGCCGAGGTACAATACGAACTACCGCTACCAGATCCGAATTACTGGAGGATGCACTTTGACGGGTCTAAAACAAAAACCGGGCTAGGCGCCGGAATTGTACTTACCTCGCCAAAGAAGGACCAGCTAAAATATTAACTACAGATCCATTTCACGGCATCAAACAATGTCGCTGAGTATGAAGCACTTGTGCATGGGCTCAAAGTTGCAAAAGAAATTGGGATACGTCGGATCCTATGCTTTGGCGACTCAGATTTGGTAGTACAGCAAGTGTCAGGACTGTGGGACGCCCTTGATCCAAACATGGTGTTGTACATATTTCATGTGTAGAAGATATCTGGTTATTTTGAGGGATGTGAATTTCACCATGTACCTCGGGTGGAAAATGAGGCTGCTGACGTACTGTCGAAGCTCGGATCAAACCGACAAGCAATTCCACCGGGGGTAGCATTGGAACACCTCAGAAAACTATCTATTAGGCCGTCCCCAGAAACCGACTCAATTTACGTCCCGGAGGATACAGAATCCGGAGCCGTGCCCATGGACATTGACACAGGGAGGTGGTGCACGAAACCCGGGGACTGCCTCGGCGAGCCCGGGGACTGCTTCGTGAGACCCGGGGACTGCTCAGCGAGATCCGGTTGAAGTTATGCCGGTGGATCAGATGGAAATTGATAAGGACGTGTTCCCTGTGCGAGCCATACCAGCTTGGGCACTGCCTATATTTCGATTCCTGAAAGATGGAACATTGCCCACTGAGGAGGTGCTATCCAGGCAAACTCAGAGGAGAGCAAAGGCGTACACAATCATCAATTCCGAGCTATACAAAAGGAGTGTGACCAATGTCCTCCAGCGATGCGTTGACCCGGAAGAAGGGCTTGACATCCTCCGAGATATACATCAAGGGGAGTGCGGGCATCATGCCTCGTCCCGAGCCTTGGTGGCAAAAGCTTTCCGGCATGGGTTCTACTGGCCAAATGCCTTAGAACAAGCGGAAGATCTGGTGAGGAAGTGCAATGGTTGTCAGAGGTATGCTACCAAGACACATATGCCAATGTCGGAGCTCAAGACCATACCAATCACCTGGCCATTTGCCGTGTGGTGTTTGGACAAGGTGGGCCCGTTTAAACCAGCAATGGGAAATATGACTCACATTTTGGTCATGGTGGACAAATTTACAAAGTGGATCGAAGTGAAGCCAATAAGAAAATGTGATGGAGCTACGGCCGTGACGTTTCTCAAAGACATCATCTTGAGATACGGTTATCCTCACAGTATCATAACTGATAATGGCACAAACTTTGCGGAAGGAGCATTTGCGTGTTTTTGCCGGGATAAGAAGATCCAGTTGGATGTTGCCTTGGTAGCCCACCCCGCTTGGAACGGACAAGTGGAAAGATCCAACGGATTAGTATTATCCGGGATAAAACCCCGGCTCATTGAGCCGCTGCAAAGATCAGTGGGGTGCTGGATAGAAGAACTACCAGCAGTACTATGGAGTTTAAGAACAACTCCAAATCGATCAACGGGCTATACGCCATTTTTTCTGGTATATGGGGCAGAAGCTGTATTACCAGCCGACATAGAGCATGATTCGCCTAGGGTCACCCAATACACAGAAGCCGAAGTGCAAGAAGCCCGGCAAAATGATGTTGATCTGCTGAAAGAAGCGAGAGAATTGGCATTGTCCAGATCCGCCATATATCAGCAAAATCCCCGACGCTATCATAGCCGGAAAGTAAGCCCCCGAGTTTTCCGGGAAGGCGATCTGGTGCTCCGGTTGGTACAGCGTACTGCTGGCATGCATAAATTATCTCCTCCATGGGAAGGGCCATTCATTGTGAGCAAATCATTGCACAATGATTCTTATTATCTTATAGATGCAAAGCCAAAGGAAAAGAACAAGGTGGACAGGTCCGGCGAAGAATCTAAGCGTCCGTGGAATGTAGCTCTACTTCGTGCTTTCTACACTTAGCAGAGAAGTGCATGTATCCGAGTCTTCTCATATGTCGGTATGTATGCCGGCAATGAGCTTATCAATGAGATGTTGGCACCTCGAGCAGTAACTCGAGGACTGCCTTAATAATATTTGTTGTCTTTTGTTGTTTGTACGTCAGCTGGAGTAAGTTGTTCTACTTAACTCGGATTAGTAGTGTGTGAGCACCAAAAACCCAATTCTTCGACTTGCTGCTGTCCAACAAGAATTGGCTTCATGGCAAGCAAGATAACAAGTTTGGAATTGCGTAGCACATGAAAAACGACTAAGGAAAAGAACTTAATCGAGCCGATGTTTGTTTTTCGAACTAACCTTGTATGTTTTTAGTTTATTATGCTAATTTATTTTGAGCTAAGCCTAAAAGTTTCCTAGTATTGTTAAGACAATTTTTGAAGCTCGGATTTGTAAGTCGTAAAACCGAATCAAGGTAGACACGAGCCAAGCCAAAAGATTGGACGAACAAGAAAATGAAACTCGGGGACTACGCCCAAGTTGATCCGGCATAAAAACTTAGTAGCAAAATATCACATGAATACTGGATACAATTCCACCTGGCATACCGGGGATTTGATAAACTTTAAAGTTCTTTCACTTAAGGAGCAGCAGGAGGAGGAAGTTCGGCGTCATCTTCACTGCCTTCAATGTCTGAGGTGTCGCCCTCTTCGTCCTCGTTTGAGCCATCTTCAATGTTTTCAGCGTTTTTGTCGCCGGCGGCTTCCAGGAAGCTCGGTCCCTTAGTCCATTCGTGAATGGAAGCATATTCGATGAGGCTGTGGGCACAAGCCTTGCGCCGAGCTACCCACTCCGGGTCACTGGTCCATTTGGATCCGGTGCGCATGCGCGTTAAGTGGTTGAGGTCGATCTTCTCGTACCATGTGAGTACGTAGTGGAGAACGGTCTCAGCTGCGGCGCGTCCAGCGGATTCCCTCCAAAGGTCAAGCTGGGTCTCACACTCTCAATTTTTCAACAAGAAGTGCGGTTCCCTCCGAAGTGTCTTCTGCATGCCAAAACGTGTTGAAGACTCGGACTGCAGCGTCAAGGATATCCTTGCCATAGTTCTTGATGATTTCCACGCGAGATGATAGGTTGACCAGCAGGTCCTCCATGTCATAGGGAATCTCTTCAGCATTAGGACCAACGGGAGTATCCCTCTCTTGGCGGAAATCAGCAACAATAGCGCTCGCGATGGCAGTGCCCTCTAGAAATTTTCCTGAAAGCGAGATAAGAGAAGTAGATAAAGAAAATACATGTGAAGTAACCCGGAGAAATATGCCAGATAAGGGAAAGGAACTCACGTGAAATATGGCTAAGGACCCGAGTCAACTCCCTGGTACAGTCATCATGTCTTTTGTGAAGCTGCACAAGTTCAGCATTCGCCGACTCAAGCTTGACGTCGGACACCTGGAGAAGTTCTCGGTCCTTGGCAATTTGGAGGTTGAGGCGTTCGCGCTCCTCGGTATAGTCTTGGCCAGCCTTTTGGAGCTCGGATTGATGCTGTGCCTTCAATTTTTTCATCTCGGCTTTAAGCTTGGCGATCTCATCATCCTTGGTCCGGAGGAGGGCAAGCTCATCGTCTTTCTTTTTAAGCTCGGCCTGATGCTGCCCTGCTTGTTCAAGAAAATGCAGCATCATCTCAGGCACGGGCACACTATCTTCCAGCGATACTGAAATAGTTTGTCAACCCGACAAAGCTGAGGTATGAATGTTTGCTGAGCCAAGGAGGAATGGAGATAGAAAGCATAGCAAGGTTGAGTAGATATAACTTACCCTTGATCTGATCTAGATTCTTCCTCATAAGCTTGTTCTCAGCCACCACCCTAGCTGCGAAAACCGAATGAGGGATTAGTTCGGCAGAAGAAGATGAAGGAAAATGGAGAAGTGTCAAGGAAGAAACCTACCCCATTTCTCGTGTTCAGCAAGGACTGCGTTATGCTTGGCGCGCAACATCCTATGAGTGTCCAGGAGACGCTGAAACTCAGCGCTCCGGCTGTTGGTGGTCACCTGGAAAGAATACAAAAATACAACTTAGCTTTGTGAGTATTTGAAGTGTACAAAATCCAGGCCAAGTGGAACTTAACCCGGCTCTAGGTGTGTGCATATTCGAAGTGTACAAAATCCGGGCCAAGTGGAACTTAACCCGGGTCTAGGTGTGTGCATATTCGAAGTGTACAAAATCCGGGCCAAGTGGAACTTAACCCGGCTCTAGGTGTGTGCATATTCGAAGTGTACAAAATCCGGGCCAAGTGGAACTTAACCCGGCTCTAGGTGTGTGCATATTCGAAGTGTACAAAATCCGGGCCAAGTGGAACTTAAACCGGCTCTAGGTGTGTGCATATTCGAAGTGTACAAAATCCGGGCCAAGTGGAACTTAACCCGGCTCTAGGTATGTGCATATTCGAAGTTATCAAAATCCGGGCCAAGTGGAACTTAACCCGGCTCTAGGTGTGTGCATATTCGAAGTTATCACGGAGCTACGTTAGTTTTCTAAGGAGCATCCGGCCGAGTAACAAGTTACTCCCCCGGAGGCTCGGGGACTAATGGTTATGTCATCAATATCTACAACATGCTAAGGAAGTAACGTACCTCCATCATCTGACCCGCGAGGTTGATTGCCTTAGCGGCTGTGTTCATTTGAGCAGAAAATTCAGTGGGGCTGAACTTCTCTAGAAGATCGTCGTTGTGGACGAACTCCGCCTTGTTCCAATTCATGACGAATTCGATCAGGCTCGGAGGGTATCGCTCGCTGGTGGGCATATGGGGCGCCACCAAGAACTTCGCATGCGCCTCCCTCCTCTCAACCAGGGAAAGGGCCCGGCTGGTGTGCAAGACCATCTGTTGCGCATCAGCTGGCTCGGCAGGGGCGTCCTTCGGTGCTGGAGGCTTCTTGGGAAGCATGGATGCGCGAGTGCGCTGTCCAGCCTCGATGAATGCTGTCCTGGTGGCATCAGGGGCCTTTTGGCCCTTGGGCTGCTGAGAGGAGGAAGTGGTTGAAGCAAATTTTCCCTTGGGAGCTGTTTGGGTACTTTCTCGCCGAGACTGAGAAGTCTCGGACGAGGCGAAGGAGCTTGGCACTGGTGCTCTTGCTGCTGGGCTTGGTGCTGCTGCTGGCGCTCTTGCTGCTGGAGTTGGTGCTGGTGCCGGAGTTGGTGCTGGTGCTGAGGTAGTCTCGGTGGTAGCTGGTTGCCGAAGTTGTGGATGCCGCCACCTCGACTGGGCCAGTCCCCCCCGCTTCAAGGTTGCCCCCTCTTGACGAGGTGGAGCAGAACCCGGAGCAGTCGTAGAACCCTCTGGAATAGGGCTTAGCGGGCGTGGCTCATTGCCACGAGGGAGAGAAGGGCTAGGTCGGAGCGGCGAAGCAATGCCAGACCCACTCTGGGGGACCTCCACCGCGGCCCTGCCGAATCAAACAATGTCGGATGAGTAACTAAAACAGTACAAGAGCAAGTAAGTGGCTGAGGGAAAAGAGGCTTATGCATCCGAGGTCAGGGGATCCTTAGGCTTCCGAGCCCTTCGTGCAGGGGCCTTGGTTGCAGGCTCGGAGGCAGTTTTGTCCCCGGACTTCTTTCGCCTTTCGGTAGGCTGAGAAGGTCTAGAGGAAGAAGTTGATGCAGCTCCCCGCTTCTTCTTCGGTGCAACCCGAACAGGGTCACCCACGGCAAGGGGAGGGTCCTCATGGATCTGCCCACCGGGGTTAGCTGATGCCGGAAAAGCATAAGAAAGGGGGGCATCGTCAAGAGCTTCCATCACCTCGACATCCGAGTCATCTTCATCATCGGGCCAATCTCTAATGGAAGAGAGTTTACTGGTGGGTCGCTTCATAGCGTCGGTCATTGGAAGGAACATCTCCTGATCCGGCTCTTCCTCGTCCGAGGTCTCCCGGTTAGGCGCCCACTTAAGGGTGGGATCGGTGCCATCTTCGAGGGTCTGCTGAAGGAATAACTAAGGAAAAGAACAAACAACAGAGTTAAAAATACAACAACGACCGACATAAGGTTTAATTCGGAGAAAGTTTGCGGCACAAAACTTACCGCGGGAGGAAGCCTATCACGGCAAAAGTGCTCAATTCCCCACGTCCACTAAGAGGAGAAGTCCTTGTGGGTGGTAAAGAGAGCCTTGACCCGGCGATAGATCTCCGTGTTGCTCAACTCGAAGCACAAGGTCCGGTTGGGGTCGCGGCCCTAGCTCATGTGACACACTTTGTGAGTGTGCTTCTAGAGCAGGGAGATCCGGTTGCGGACGAACGTGATTATGGCATCCTTGTTGCGCAACCCGAGCTTCTTAAGTTCCGCGAACCTTTTATTTACCTGGTTGGCCAAGGCCGTGGGCTTCTTGGGGATGACGTCCCACAACTCCGGGTTAGGAGGATCCGGAGTATAGGGGCGCAGCCGGATCAAGTATTTGGTGCCGGCGTTCCGGACATAAAAGAAAGTCCGGGCCCATCCCTTGCAGGACTCTAGCCCGGTGACTCAGGGGAAAATAGATAGCCTCCGGGGAGAGATGGACGCAGCCCCAAACTGCGTAAGCTGCTTGTCCTCCGGGTCACGCTGAATGTTCGGAATGACGTTGTGACGAAGGCCAAAAAACCGGATCCATAGCTCCTTCGTGGGCCATAATCCGGCATAGCCTTCGATCGTGGATGCAAAAGCAGAGAGAGAGGTGATTGCGTTGGTAGGAAGGTGGTGCGGTTGGAGTTCGTAGGTATTCAACCAATCGTGGAAAAAATCGTTGACCGGCAAACCAAAACCCCGCTGAAAGTGTGACAAGAACACCACATACTCACCCGGATTGGGTGAGGGGGCAAGTTCGGCGGAGGCGAGGCACGCGGTGACTCCGGCGGGGATGCGCCTGGTGCGGTAGAGCTAGTCCAAGTCATCCTGGTAGACCCAGGATCCGGCCCACGCACCACGGTCTGCCGTGGCGGCGTCTTCCTCCATCTCTTGCTCGGCGACGACAAGCTCCTCCTCTGTCATCTCGAGTTCGCTGCCCTCGCTGGAGCTAGCGACGGTGGGGGGCAGCGGCCTAGACTAACAACGACCCGTGGCGGAGGAGGTGCGCAGCGGTGGCGGCGACGCAGAGGTGTGTGGAAGCAGTGCAGCTGCGGCGCTGCTACTTAGAAGAGCTGGCGGCGGCACTGTCGCGGGAGAAGACGAAGAAGAGGAACTGGAGGCAGAGGGGCGCGGAAGGGGGAAAAGACCTAAGGGGCACGCCCCTCCCCTATTTAACCACTCCCTCGTGGGGAAGTGGGATCGTGTTTTGTGGTTCCGCCACACGGTGTGGCCGTGTACACACCGGATTGGTCAACCAGAATCAGGCCACACGGAAGGTCACAGGGCGCAGCAGATCCCATGGCGTGACGCATTGATGCAGTTAACGAGGAGGCAGGCGTGATGTGACGTGCGCACAGTAACTCTTGACAGTAACTGCGGCGGTTACTGTGGCTGGCCCTTAAAATGAGGTGATCTGATAATTAGCCTCCACGTGGGGAAGCGTACGAGAGAAGGAAGAACAACCCGGATGAGAACGTGGTAACCCGGCCAGCAAGGGAAAAACTTGGAATGTGCCAAGGGAAAGTAAATCCATAGAATCCGAGATAAGGAGGTAACTCGGAAATAAGATCCTAAGCTCAGTGAAATGGAACCTGATGTGGCCTTAGCGGCCAAGGCAGCTAAGACCGCACCAGCTTCGGGGACTAATGTTGGGGGGATACCCCCGGGTAGGGTCACGCCGGGGTATAAAGGCTGAGGTAGCCGAGGTTCGGGAAGGTCTAAGCGTTTGATGGCCGGGCCACCTCAAGGCAGGCCGAATCATGGAGTAACCCGGACCAGGGGGCGTCCACCTAACTAGGTCTCAACCGACTTAAGCCGTAAGTCGGAACGATGTATCTAACTTTCATGCAGGAATGGGTGTGGCCGGATCAACTACGATCCGAGTCATGTCAAAGCTTCTAGGAGAAGGAAGGAATCTCGCTGGTCAAAAGTAGCCCCGGTACGCACGGCATGAGCGAAGCGAACAAAGGGAGGACTAGCGAGGCGTGGCCGACAAAGGTGACGAAGCCAATGTCGGGTGACGCAGGCGCCACAGAGGCTCACGTAGCCTCTGCATGGATGACGCGGGGGAAAAGTAACCCGGTCGGCTTACTATCTTGGGAGGAGGCATATTCCCTGGAATATGCCTCCACGTATGCCCTAGGTAGAGACCTAGCCACCTCTATATAAGGAGGGCTAGGGCCTCTATAGAGAGGTGAGGTTCTATGGGTTGGTCTTGTACGGGTTAGCTAGTGGCGAGAGTAAGAGAGTCCCTTCTTCCTCCTCTCCCCAAGACAGCTCTAGGAGCACTTGTAAACCTTGGAAGTGAATCAAATATAACTTCTGTGTGAGGAATCACCCCACTATCCCTCCCTGGATTCCCCTAGTGCATATTAGTCCCCACCTTTAGCCTATCCATGGCATCTGCCGTGACACCACCATGACACTATTCATGATATGATTCTACTAAAAAGGTAAAAAGATAGAAGATAGTGATGTGATACCGCGACACTCCCCCAAGCTTGAAACAAACCAAGGGGATGCCAAAACCTGATGACGAATTACTCCTTCGGTGGTGGTGGTATCCTCTCAATGAGCTTTTTGATCAGTTTCCCCAAGTCCTCAATCTCGAAGGTGAGAGTACGAATCAACATTGAATTTTCTTCGATGCGGCTCATGATCGTGTCGGGCTGTGGATCCCAGCTCTTGCAATTTTCCCCCACTCTACCTCCTTGAAGTCTTCTTTCCCTGCATAGCTAGAACGAGGCAAATCCCAATTGGAGGGTAGTTTGTCCTTGGGCATATTCTGGTATTGATGCTCATGGATAAGAGTATGGAAAGGATTCTTGGTGCGTGGAGGAAGTGACCATGGATCTGAACAATGACGAGGAGGCTTCCCTCCAATTGACATAGTCTTGGCAGGGTTTGCCACCACTCCAATGCTTGCAATGGTAGTACCGGTGTGAGGATGTTGGCCTTGCTTTGTCTCCTCTTCACCTTCACTCTTGATCTCCTTCTCCTGCCCAGGGTCTTGGAGGTCTTTCTCCATAGGCTCCTTTCCCCTATACTTCGCGGATACCATTGTGCTTCTAAGCTTTCAAAAGTAGTTCCTGGCAGAAACAGATCGAAACGAAAACACGACGAGAACCTCGGGGGATCCGGGGAATTATATATTACGAAGTTTCATAATAAAAGGAAGGTACTGGGAGAAAACGAGTCGGAGGCAGAGTCCAGAGTGGCCACACCACCTGGTGGCGCGGCTAAGGGTGGGCCCACGCCACAGGGTGGTGTGAGCCACCATGGCTCCGTTTCTGTCCCTCTTTCGCTTCGTAGCTTTCCTTATTGACTAAACACTGCAAAAATATAGTTGGATAGTATTTTCGTGGAACTTTTTCTTACCAGAACTATTACCTATTTGAAAACGGACTTTGCAGGTCTCTGAATTTGGTATTTAGTAGATTCTTCCGGAGTCACCACTTGAAAAACATCAATATCTTCATCTTCATAAACTTATTGCTTGAGTCATGAAACATTTCGCTTTCTTGTTACACCATTATCTCCACTAACCTGGAAATTTCTTTCACACAAAACTTCACACAGTTCTTATTAGCAACATTAGTATATGTGAAGTGATAAAACCTTTTGAGTCCACTTTCAACTGAAAACCAGAAAAACGTAAGCTACTATAGCAACTCCTTCCGAAAACCCAAAAAGAATTCCAAAAGGAAATCGAATAAAGAAGCAAATGCAAGAGTGGCAAAATATGTCAAAACAGACCAGCAGGTAAAGATCATTTTTTTCGAAAATCTTTTGTTTCTCAAATCAAAAAGTGCAAAAGTAACGAAACTTAAATAACAACCTGGGGCAGAAGCACAGAAAATTACAGCTCAAATCGACATACAGAGATCTCTCACGAATTTTTACGGTGAAGCACAAAAATCTGTTTCGGGGCAGCAACTTCCCCAAATCTTACTTCTCTCTCATTAGAGGTTGAATCTTGACTAAAAAACCAAACAAAACGGATAAGGGGAGGTTATTACCGAATTAATAACTTCCAAGACTGAAAGAAACAAAAACGAACTGAAAGCAAGTATAATTTGGGTTGTCTCCCAAAAAGCTCTTTCTTTATAGCCATTACGATGGGCATGATAATTTTGAAGATCCTCACATAGGAATATGAATTGAAGTGAAAGAGAGCATTAAGAAGAAAAAATACACATGTTTAAATCTAACCCACTTCCTATGCAAGGGAATTTTGTAAACAAACAAGTTGTTGAAACCAGAGACTACTAGCAAAGGAAGGCAAAAGAGGTGCAACATAAAAACTTTTAGCATAAAACGAGGAAACTTGATATTATTGAGATACATAAGAACACTTTCCCCTCTCTCATAGTAAATTTCAGTATCATGCATAAACTTAATAATATAACTATCACAAGGACTATCGTAAGAATGATCACTTATCCTAACAGAAAACATAGGAATAATAGCTCTCATAACACTACTTTGTGAAACAATATTAGAGGTATCCTTACAAAGGATAGTGTGTCCATCTTCTACATATTTAGTGACAAAGTCTTTCACATTTGCAATCATAGGTTCATCATCCATTTTTTTAGCAGGTTCAACAGCTTTACTTGTACTTTCATTAACCATACTAGCTATCATAGAATGTTCCTTTATCTTAACTGGCAAAGGCATTTTCTCAATGTAAGGCTCAGGTGAAACATGATTAGCAGTATAAACTTCAGTATTTATTGCAAGAACACTCTTAGCAACATCTTTATAAGGTTCATGATACTTATTCCACTTCTTTTTAGGCACTTCAATGTAGGAAGCAAAAGCCTTAAAATAAGAAGCAATAGCTTGAGAGTCTAGACCATAAGCATTTTTAATATTTTGAAAGTCTTCAGTTCCCATAAAATATTCAATGCAATCATAATCATAATTTATACCTGACTTTCTACCTTTGTCATTCTCCCAAGTTTCAGCATTGTCTTGAATACGGTCTAGAAGATCCCATTTAGCTTCTTCTTCCATGCGAGTGAATGATCCAGCACAAGAAGCATCCAATAAATCCTTGTCATGTAGAGGGAGCCTTGCATAAAAGTTATTGATAATAATATTGTTGGGAAGCTCATGAATGGGACATTTGAGCATTAGTAACTTCAATCTCCCCCAAGCTTGAGCTATACCCTCTCCATCAAGAGGCCAAAAGTTGTATATTTGATTCCGATCTTTATGAATCTCACTAGGAGGATAAGACTTTGAATAAAAGAGAGGCACTATTTCCTCCCATTCAAGAGCTTGACCATTCTTCAGCACCTTATACCATTCCTCAGATCTTCCTTTCAGTGATAATGCGAATAACTTCTTCTTAACTTGATCTGTAGTAATACCTGCACACTTGAACAACCCGCATAATTTGTGTATAAAGAGCAAATGATCACCGGGATGGACAGTTCCATCCCCAACATAGTAGTTATCCATAACACGATCAATAATTCTTGTAGGTATTTTAAAAGTATCATTCTCAGCAGGTGGTGGTTCATCTACTACCTTAGCAGTGGTAGTAGCATTACCAAGTAAGAAACTCAGTGAATTATCCATAATGAAAATAAAGCAACTAACAGAAGTAAACAATACTCACAGTAGAAGTTTCCTTTACCAGTTCCACTCTCCAATAGCGCTTCACTCCCCGACAACGGCGCCAGAAAATAGTCTTGATGACCCACAAGTATAGGGTGTGTATCGCAGTATTTTCGATAAGTAAGAGTGTCGAACCCAACGAGGAGCAGAAGGTGCTGGCTAGTGGTATGGATCAGGAATTCTCTACAAATACTTAGCAAACGGATTTTTAGGGGTTTTTGATAAGGCACGTAAATAAAGTGCGAGTAAATAAAAGAAAATAAGAATAAATGCAGCAAGTGGCCCAATCCTTTATGCAGCAAAGGACAAGCCGGTTGTATTACTTAAGATGGCCAAACGTTCTCGAGGACACCTGGGAAGACTGTCAAGTGCTTTTGCTTCATAGAGTTGATTAATCTTCTTTAGCTTGCTAAGTGTTGTGTGGGTGAACCTGTGCTAATGTACTAAACTTCCTAGGACTAATAAATACTTGTGATTAAACCCCTTGCAAACATCTGTAAGTACAAGAAAGTAACTAAAGTAGAGACCTAACCACAACTTTAAACTCTAAGACCCTTACGTCCCTTGTGCAATGGTTTCCTAACGGGGGTTCAGGTTTCTGTCACTCCGGCAACCCCTATGATTAGTAGCCAAATACACAATGCATTCCCCTAGGCCCATGTAGGTGAAGTTTCATGTAGTCGGCGTTCACATGACACCACTAGAAGGATTAGAGCACAACTTAATTAACAAACTATTGAATCTCTCTCAACACAACTCCACTACTAACAACATGACTTCTCCCATGTCCTCAAGAACAAAAAGAACTACTCACAAGACATCATATGGATCATGACCATAGATGGAATAATGATGTATAATAATCTAAACATAAACAATAATTCAATAGTTCCACTCAATAGCATCAACTACAAAGAGTAATCAACACCGGGAAAGTTTCCCCTAAGAACTATGCAAGATTCAACCCAATGTTTACAGCGATATGGAGATGGTGATGAGGGTGCTGATGGTGCTGATGGTGGTGGTGATGATTATGATGATCCTGATGAAGTCCAGCTTGATAGTGGTGTTGGTGGCGACGATATCCCCTCTCCGGGAAAGAATTCCCCCGGCAGAATTCTGTCTGCCGAAGAGATCTTTCTCTCTCGGTGTTTTCCGCCCTGTAGAGGCAGCGAAATCTTTCTGTGGTTGCTCCCCGAGTCTTAGGGTTTCGGGAGGATAATATACGCCAGAGGGGATAGCCAGAGGTGGGCCATGGCGGCCACACCACCTGGTGGCGCGGCCTAGGGTAGCCCGCGCCAGGGGGTGGTGTCGGCCCCCTGTGGCCCATCTCCACTCCTCCTTCTGGCTTTTCGTCTTCTAGAAAAATAGGATTTTCCGTATATTTTCCCAGATTTTCTGATCTTCACGAATTTTGCCTCCAAACATCACCTTTTCCATCAGAATCCTGACTGCAGCGGTCCATGCTCCAAAAGTCATCAACCAGGCAAAAACAGATGAAATAACATAAGTATCATCTCTTAATATGAAGTATATCAATGAATAACAGTGAATTATGATATACAATAGTGATGCAAAATGGACGTATCAAAACCACATAAGGATCCACTAGAGTCATTTCATGTGTGTTCTTTTCAGAAACCACATATGGATCCACCAGAGTCATTGCATGTCTATTCTTTTCATAAACCACATGGATCCACCAGTGTCATTGCATATGTGTTCTTTTCATAAACCACAGCTAGAGTCATTACTTGTGTGTTCTTTTCATTAACCACAACTAGATTTATTGCATGTCTGTTCTTTACACAAACCACATATGGATCCACCAGAGTCATTGCATGCCTATTCTTTTCATAAACCACATATGGATCCACTAGAGTCATTGCATGTATGTTCTTTTCATAAACCACACGAGCATGTGTGTTCTTTTCACAAACCACATATGAATCCACCAGTGTCACTGAATGTGTGTTCTTTTCCTAAAACACATATGGATCCACCAGTGTCATTGCATGTGTGTTCTTTTCATGAACCACAACTAGAGTTAGTGAATGTGTGTTCTTTTCAGAAACCACATATGGAACCACCAGTGTCATTGCATGTGTGTTCTTTTCATCGACCATGTATGGATCCACCAGTGTCGTTGCATGCGTGTTCTTTTCACAAACCACATATGGATCCACTAGTGTCATTGCATGTGTGTTCTTTTCATAAACCATGTATGGATCCCCTAGTGTCATTGCATGTATGTTCTTTTCATTAACCACAACTAGAGTCATTGCATGTCTGTTCTTTTCACAAACCACATATGGATCCACTAGAGTCATTTCATGTGTGTTCTTTTCACAAACCACATATGGATCCACTAGAGTCATTGCATGTCTGTTATTTTCATAAACCACATGGATCCACCAGTGTCATTGCATGTGTGTTCTTTTCATAAACCATCGCTAGAGTCATTGCATGTGTGTTCTTTTCATAAACCACAACTAGAGTCATTGCATGTGTGTTCTTTTCAAAAACCACGTATGGATCCGCCAGTTTCATTGAATCTGTGTTTTTTCACTAACCACATATGGATCCACCAGAGTCATTGCATGTTTATTCTTTTCATAAACCACATGAGCATGTGTGTTCTTTTCACAAACCACATATGGATCCACCAGTATCATTGAATGTGTGTTCTTTTCCTAAAACACATATGGATCCACCAGTGTCATTGCATGTGTGTTCTTTTCATGAACCACAGCTAGAGTAATTGCATGTTTGTTCTTTTCACAAAATACATATGGACCCACCAGAGTCATTGCATGCATGTTCTTTTCAGAGACCACATATGGATCCACCAGAGTCATTGCATGCATGTTCTTTTCAGAGACCACATATGGATCCACCAGAGTCATTGCATGTCTGTTCTTTTTCATGAACCACATGAGCATGTGTGTTCTTTTCACAAACCACTTATGGATCCACCAGTGTCATTGAATGTGTGTTCTTTTCCTAAAACACATATGGACCCACCAGTGTCATTGCATGTGTGTAATTTTAATGAACCACAACTATAGTCAGTGAATGTGTGTTCTTTTCACAAACCACATATCGATCCACCAGTGTCATTGCATGTGTGTTCTTTACATAGACCACATATGGATCCACCAGTGTCATTGCATATGTGTTCTTTTCACAAACCACATATGGATCTACAAGAGTCATTGCATGTGTGTTCTTTTCAAAAACCACATATGGATCCACCAGTGTCATTGCATGTGTGTTATTTTCATTAACCACATATGGATCCCCTAGTGTCATTGCATGTGTGTTCTTTTCATGAACCACATGGATCCACCAGTGTCATTGCATGTGTGTTCTTTTCATAAACCACTGCCAGAGGCATTGCATGTGTGTTCTTTTCATAAACCACACCTAGAGTCATTGCATGTGTGTTCTTTTCACAAACCACATATGGATCCATTAGTGTCATTGAATGTGTGTTCTTTTTACAAACCTCATAAGGATCCACCAGAGTCATTTCATGTGTGTTCTTTTCGAAAACCACATATGGATCCATCGGAGTCATTGCATGTCTGTTCTTTTCATAAACCACAACTAGAGTCATTGCATGTGTGTTCTTTTCATAAACCACACCTAGAATCATTACATGTGTGTTCTGTTCACAAACCACATATGGATCCACCAGTGTCATTGGATGTGTGTTCTTTTCACAAAGCATATAAGGATCCACCAGAGTCATTTCATGTGTGTTCTTTTCACAAACCACATATGGATCCACCAGAGTCATTGCATGTCTGTTCTTTTCATAAACCACATGGATCCACCGATGTCAATGCATGTGTGTTATTTTCATAAACCACAGCTAGAGTCATTGCATGTGTGTTCTTTTCATTACCCACAGCTAGAGTCATTGCATGTCTGTTCTTTTCACAAACCACATATGGATCCACTAGAGCCATTGCATGCATGTTATTTTCATAAACCACATATGCATCCCAGAGTCATTGTATGTCTGTTATTTTCATAAACCACATGAGCATGTGTGTGTAGGGGTTCCGCGCATGAAAACAATAAATTTTATCCTACGCCCTGAACCCCTGATGCTGCCAGGACCTATCTATTAGTAATACAGTAACGGGAGGGGCTTTTCGTAAACTTACCCTTGAATACCGAAAAGCGTTGTCAACGCTCAAGAGAGCATTGTTGATATAGACGAGCCAAAGCTGACCTCAAGGTCGTGATGAAGTCCTTACGCTCCTTTGGCTCCAACGACTTGAGTGACTCGAGTGTGAAACCTCACGGGGAGTTACACACATCCGGTGCCTGACGATGACTCCTCCTTCCCTGATCCAGCAGCAGTTGCGGAAGTAGAGCTCCTAGATCCGAATCCCGCAGCGTGACGGCGCTCCGCGGTCAAGATGTCTCGTTCGCGCAGTCCGAAATTGGGACCACGGTCACGAGAGAGAGAGAGAGAGAGAGAGAGAGAGAGAGAGAGAGAGAGAGAGAGAATATCAATTGGAGGTCTCCCCAAAAGTGAGAAGACCTTTATTGAATATTGTGTGTATTTATTTGGCCAAATACCCCCACTATATATAGGGGGAGGGGAGGTATTACCTCCCTCAAAGTCCCGGGGTGGGACTAAAGGAGAGGAGAGGTGGGGGGAGGCACCACCGGCCACCCCCTCATGGGCCCCACGTGGGGGGCTGGCCCAATAGGGCCGCCGGCCACCCACTTGGCCCCTTCCTCCTCTTGCCTTTCCCTAATGGGCCCTCTCCCCTCTAGGAATTGGCCCATTAAGCCTTTTCACCTTTTAAATTGATTTTCTCTTTATTAAATAATTATGAATAAATGATTAAATCAATATTTAACAGTCATTCACATACTATTCAACCTCCGTGGCTATGGAACACTTCCACGTCCACTCCGGACATCCTCCGGACTTACCGAAACCCTTCCGGTTTTCTCTCTACTATTCTTCAGCGATTCTACCGATCCTATAAACACTCTCTAAGCATCATCAAGCCCTTAAGAGTGATACCCCATGGTTCGGGAACACTCCAGACATGGTCGAGACACTCCCGCACCAATGATCGACAGAGGGACCTGGATGGCCATGTGACCCCTGTGCGTTCCACGAAGATCTTTCGTCGTTTGAACCGGGAAAGTCGTGTCTTATTCCCTTTGTCTCTCGATACTTGCATTGCCCGAGATCTGATCAATGACATCACCATGTCATGTTCAAGCTCGTTATCGAACAACGCTACTTGACTCATTCCGACAAGTGATATCCCTGTGATCAAATCACACGCTGCGCAGCTATTGGATATAACCTCTCGGAGTGGGCCATTGAGTATCTTCCCGTCACATGGACAGAAAAATCCTGCTCTTGACATATATTGCCTCTACGGTTTCCTCCGAGTACCTGAACACACCTTTATAACCACTATATTGCCAAGTGGCGCTTGACGCTATCTAAGCACTCTCGGGAGACAGTGATTGATATAGCCTCACGGTCTAAGGAATAGTCTACGAGGATCCATTTCTAATCATCGTAACTTGAACTTCGTGACATGATCGGGTCACGATGTTTAGGTTGGGTATTGGTTCATCATCTCATTCTCAGAACGAGTTGACTCCATTTCCAACTGGCATAAATGCCACATGATCAGGAAACTTGATCATCTGTTAATCAATGAACCAATGACTAGAGTTTCACTGGGAACCCCTAGTTGTTTGTATATCACACGTGTATTGATGTTTCCACTCAATACAGTTATTGCATGATATAAAACTTAATCATAAACTATATGAAATATGGTAATAGTCCTTAATATTATTTGTCTCTAGGGCATATTTCCAACAGTCTCCCACTTGCACTAGAGTACAAATACACTAGCTGCATTTGTTCTTAATCATTGGCACCATATCCGATACCCTGAACATGCTTGCTCATGGAAGAGGCTGAGTCTTGGGTATGTACTTTATAGTCCCAAATCCTTTGCAACTTACTAATGTCACCTTTATTGACATTAATACTTTATCATCTCATGATAACATCTGTGTGTATGCATCATCGCTATGGCAGCAGAACGAGGCCTGATTCCAGGAGCCTATAGTGACTTTAGATCAACCTCGAGGGCTTTCTCATGGGCACTATGCCCTGGGACACATCATTCTACATTAAAAGTGAACTAGCCCCGCCATAACATTATACAACACTTTAGATGGTACCCTTATCTATTATTATAAATGTATTTATCGAAACACTAGTGCACTCTGTGCAACTTTCGATGTATTGTTCACCTTGCTTCCTACTTGACTTCAATCGGTATTTACATGAGTTTCCAACATATTCCCTTATAACATAACTCTTTATGCTTTAAGATATGTCATCCTTTATGGATTTGGAAAACATGTCTACAGTTCTCTATTAGACACTGCGAACAAACTTAGCTCAATGTTTTGTGATTCAAACTTAATCACATTTAAATGTTCCTCATTGGATCATATATTATGTTAAGTTACCATCATGGTTTTCTAATATAGAACCTATGTCTCAACATAGTGGATGATGATCATGCTTTTCTTTCTTTCAACCATTGATGTTAAACTTAATGTTATTCCTAACTTGAGTTATTAAGGACTAGTTCCTTAATTAACTTCTATTCTGAAACCCTTTTCAGAAACCCTTAAGGAATATTACATAATATTATAATACACCTATTATCAACTTCTACACCTTATAAATCATTATTTATAAGTACTTGAGCTTTTATTCTTAACACACTTAAGAACCACTCTATAAGCTCCCACTCAAAATATGGTTCTAACATATTTGGGTATGAGTCACTACTCTTACTCAAACTATGTTCCTACATATTTGAATTTGAGACTTATATTGCTCCCACTCAAAAATATGTCATTCACATATTGTTTTAGGAAGACTTTCATAGCTCCCACTCAATTTCATGCAAATTGCATATCTACTCACTATTTTGAACAACTTCAAAATCCTTTGATCTAATATCAAAGTGAGAGATTTACTATGAGACACTAGTACTTTTACTAGTTTTAAATCCACTAGACATTAAACACACTTGAATCAAATTCACTTGAATTCGTCCAATACTTGACAAATTGTGCTTTTGTCATTCACCCCCTTTTTCCACTATGGCTTTGCAGTCATTTGGGAAAATTCAAGTAACCCCTTTTACTTGTGAGATTCAGCAACTTATTGCTTTCTAATCTCAAGGGAATTTTTCTTTGGGATTTCTCATAATTTTAGTTTACCATTATTTCCTTAGTAGTTTGTAGGTATGTCATATTCCAAGAATCATGACAAATGATTCACAAATGTCTCCATACAAGATACGGATTACATTTTGAATCCTACTTCATGTAGTGAAAACACTAGTGGGGGAAAACACAATGATCATTATCATTGATTCTTTCCTTTGTGAAGAGAATCGTTCATGAACGTTTTTCGTTGCGCTTCTCAACACTCTGATGCAGGGATTTGAATCCTCATCGTGTTTCACATTATCTTCCATTTTCTCCATAATCGAGAAATATCACTAAAGTGAGCTTTCTCAAGAATGCACCAAAATCCAAGCAATACAAGTTTTGCTTCCCTTTTGGTTTCAGCTATGGATTTCGTATTCAAAGTTTCCATTGAATACTCTACAAGGACTTATTCGCTATTGTTTTGGTTGTATCGAATAACCTCAAAACTTTTATGATGATCCATACTAGATATGGAGCCGCTTTCACGAATTCAAATGGTTCACTATATATTCTAATTGAGTGCTAACTATTTCTTAACTAATGGTCTCTACATCTACACTACAACGATTTATTTGGTGTCATATAGTTACCCATTTTGATATCTAATATGACATTGTGATGCTTTGCATTTTAACGTTTCAAAACGCTTTGCATTTCACAATTTCCTCTATGCCAATCTTATAAAGTTGAATTTCATTACTATTGATCAAATCATAGTAATTAGATTCTCTTTTATCTTTATACCCTTTGTTGATGAAACACTTTGATCAAATCAAATAGTTTCATATTCATGTTTCCTTTGGTAAACTACTTTACGCATTTAAACAATTATATAGTGATAATTACCATTTTTGTTAAAACACAATACATTGAATATGTATTTACTTTTAACAATTCATTAAACACTTTGTATTCAAGTAATACACATTTTTCAAGTTATTTTGCCAAACTTAGGCATGATTTATATGTGATGAGAAATCAAATGACTTTCACATATTATCAACATAACTTTTGAATTTATACAATGGTTTCATTCATTAATGAATATATCATTAAGTTGGGTATTTTAAGGCATTTCAATATTTTACAAATGTTCATGCATTATCAAGTAGTTTCAAACAACAAGGATAATTCACATATAATCAAACAAGATATGAACACAAATATAAATCATTCATAAAAGTGGAACGACCGTTTGTTACAAACTCATATGAATAACCGTCTCACAAAGTGTGAGACACACTAAAGAAGTTCACAATCTTTTGATTGCAATAACTATCCAAAACATAAACTAATTGATAAATGTTGAGGGAGAGTGTCGTCGGCCATCATCATCATGCTCGCCATCAACACACAACGTCACCTCCTCTCTAGCAAGCACCTATCATGCAGAAGGACCTGTTTTCAGCAAAACAGAACAAGTATCAAATATACTTAACACTACAAATGTGTTTGCAAGATTATAACATTTATAAAATTGTATTCAAATATATACCTTTGTCATCGATGACCTCTCCGGTGATTGGTTCAACCTTTACGTTCCTGAAACGTAATATGAACTCTTGTAAATCCAATATTTCCGTATCACCACTGATGATGCTACTCTGGACATGTCCTTCGTAGCTGGGAGGCAACGATCGAAGCAATACGCCTATCGCAAATGGATCATCCATACAGTAATCCACGAAGTGAACCAGTCTCATGTGTGCATCAAGGATGCGCTTCAAGTGACCCTTCAGACATGTATGATCCTCCATCTATATGGAAGGAACTCTCCAAGCAGCTCGTGCTTCCACATGCGCACATGGCCTATGAACTCTGCTCTCACCTGATCCACCATTGAATATGGATCAAGATCACCCATGAGCGGATGGAGTTCATCCACCATCCCGTAACACATTATTATCTGAATGTAGGTGGACATCTCTTGACGATAGTAGCGGTCTGCCAGCTCTTGTGGGGTCTCATAGTGGTCTGGCTCAGTCAAATCCATCGTGTGGCGTATGTAGTCCACCACATGATTCCTAGTAAGGAGATCATTCAGGCGCACAAGCCAACTAGGGAAGTCCCATCAAGTCTAAGTTTCTCACCCTTTACCCATTCCTCAATGACAAAGTAAGCTTCATGGTGAGCCATCTCTATATTTATAATTACAAAAAGGAATTTAGACTAAGTTTATAATTAAATGAGTTAATAATAACTCCACTACGAAACACCTATCCCCATAAGGGTTCCTAGTGATAACACGACCCCTATTAGCCACATCTCCCCCAATCAACACGGCCATCAATGTGGGTTCAAGGGTGGACGCTAAACGTCGGTCACATCATTCATGCGACTCGTGCTCGATCTTTCGACCATCCATGATCCGATGCCATGCTTCTATGGCGTGCTAGGCACGCCAACTCGACCTTAGTGTATTCGCTGTGCAACATAGCTTACACCCAGTGTATGCGAATGTAGATATGTCTGACACCCATGCCTGTACCATGGATCGCCTCATACCGAAGAACTTTCTTGGTGGTGCACACTAAGGGGGAACACAATCGTTGGTAATTTTAACAGGGATCATCTATTAGGCTACCATCGAGTATCTAATACTAGCACACAATAAGATATACAAACAATAACATTGAATGTAAATGCGATGTGATATGGTCCTTCACGTCGTGATCTCCATCCGTCGTCACCGGATTCCGGCGCCAGTTCCGGCATCGTAGACACCAGGGTACCGGTGTCTTTCCGACGTGGTAGTCCATCACTTTCGTGACTAGATACTACTACGTAACATAAGGTAATCACTTTACCTTTGCCACAACCATATCACAAAGCAACGCCCCCCTGCAAAACAAAGTTAGACGCCTCTACTTTATCTTTGCATGTTTTACGTGGTGAATGGGCTTTCGCACAAGAACCATTCTTTACCTACGAACTTTCAGCACAACGTTGATCAAGTAGTTGTCTCTACTACACCCCTTTCAGGGCCCTCCGTTGAAATGGTATAACAACTAATACGAGAGAGACAGACACCCCCCTAAGCCACTTTATACGGTACAAGCCGTATGTCAAGCGTGGACCAGTCTCACGAATGAACGCGTAAAGTCGGTTGGGGGCCGCTTCATCAAGCATTACTGCAGTATACACAAGTACACGTGGGAGGGTAACAACTAAAATATCAACACCCACACACTACATCTCGTGTGTTCTACCTGTACTAGCATTACTACACATAGATCTAGCTCCGATACCACTGTAGGGGTTCTGCGCATGAAAACAATAAATTTTACCCTACGCCCCTGAACCCCTGATGCTGCCAGAACCTATCTATTAGTAATACAGTAACGAGAGGGGATTTTCGTGAACTTACCCTTGAAGACCGAAAAGGGTTGTCAACGCTCAGGATAGCATGGTTGATGTAGCCGAGATGAAGACAACCTCAAGGTTGTGATAAAGTCCTTGCGCTCCTTTGGCTCCTGCCTCAAGTGCGACACCTTGCGGGGAGTTACACATGGCCAGTGCCTAACAATGACTCCCGCTTCCCCGATCCAGTAGTAGTTGCGGAAGTAGAGCTTCTGGATCCGAATCCCGCAACGCGACGGCACTCCGCGGTGAAGATGTCTCTCGTTCACGCAGTCCGAACTTGGGACCACGATCACAAGAGAGAGAGAGAGAGAGAGAGAGAGAGAGCGAGAATATCAATTGGAGGTCTCCCCAAAAGTGAGAAGACCTTTATTGAATATTGTGTGTATTTATCTGGCCAAATACCCCCACTATATATAGGGGAGGGGAGGTACTACCTCCCTCAAAGTCCCGGTGTGGGACTAAAAAAGAGGAGAGGTGGGGGAGGTGCCGCCGGCCACCCCCTCATGGGCCCCACGTGGGGGCTGGCCCAATAGGGCCATCGGCCACCCCCTTGGCCCCTTCCTCCTCTTGCCTTTCCCTAATGGGCCCTCTCCCCTCTGGGAATTGGTCCATTAAGGCTTTTTACCTTTTAAATTAATTTTCTCTTTATTGAATAATTATGAATGAATGATTAAATCAATAATTAACATTCATTCACATATTATTCAACCTCCGTGGCTATGGAACACTTCCACCTCCACTTCGGACATCGTCCGGACTTACCGAAACCCTTCCGGTTTTCTCTCTACTATTATTCGGCGATTCTACCGATCCTATAAACACTCTCTAAGCATCATCAAGCCCTTAAGCATGATACCCCACGGTTAGGGAACACTCCAGACATGGTCGGGACACTCTTGCACCAATGATCGTCAGAGGGACCTGGATGGCCATGTGACCGCTGTGCGTTCCACGAAGATCTTTCCTCGTTTGAACCGAGACAGTCGTGTCTTATTCCCTTTGTCTCTCAATACTTGCATTACCCGAGATCTAATCAATGACATCACCATGTCATGTTCAAACGCGTTACCGAACAACGCTACTTGACTCGTTCCGACAAGTGATATCCCTGTGATCAAATCACACGATGTACAACTATTGGATATAACCTCTCCGAGTGGGCTCTTGAGTATCTTCCCGTCACATGGATGGACAAATCCCGCTCTTTACATATATTGCCTCTACGGTTTCCTCCGAGTACCTAAACACACCTTTATAACCAATGTATTACCAAGTGGTGTTTGATGCTATCTAAGCATTCTCGGGAGACAGTGATTGATATAGCCTCACGGTCTAAGGAATAGTCTACGAGGATCCATTTCTAATCATCGTAACTTGAAGTTCGTGACATGATCGGGTCACGCTATTTAGGTTGGGTATTGGTTCATCATCTCATTCTCAGAATGAGTTGACTCCATTTCCAACTGGCATAAATGCCACATGATCAGGAAACTTGATCATCTGTTGACCAATGAACCAGTGACTAGAGTTTCACTGCGAACACCTGGTTGTTTGTATATCACACGTGTATTGATGTTTCCACTCAATACATTTATAGCATGATATAAAACTTAATCATAAACTATATGAAATATGGTAATAGTCCTTATTACTATTTGTCTCTAGGGCATATTTCCAATAGTGTGTTCTTTTCACAAACCACATATGGATCCACCAGTGTCATTGAATGTGTGTTCTTTTCCTAAACACATATGGATCCACCAGTGTCATTGCATGTGTGTTCTTTTCATGAACCACAACTAGAGTCAGTGAGTGTGTTCTTTTCACAAACCACATATGGATCCACCAGTGTCATTACATGTGTGTTCTTTTCATAGAACACATATGGATCCACCAGTGTCATTGCATGTGTGTTCTTTTCAAAAACCACATATGGATCCACCAGAGTCATTGCAAGTGTGTTCTTTTCGTTAACCACATATGGATCCCATAGTGTCATTGCATGTGTATTCTCTTCATTAACCATAGCTTGAGTCATTGCATGTCTGTTCTTTTCACAAACCATATATGGATCCCATACTGTCATTTGCATGTCTGTTCTTTTCATAAACCACATGAGCATGTGGGATCTTCTCACAAACCACATATGGTTCCACTAGTGTCAGTGAATGTGTGTTTTTTTCCTAAAACACATATGGATCCAGCAGTGTCATTGCATTTGTGTTCTTTTCATGAACCACAACTAGAGTCAGTGAACATGTGTTCTTTTCACAAACCACATATGGATCCACCAGGGTCATTTCGTATGTGTTCTTTTCACAAATCACATATGGATCCACCAGAGTCATTGCATGTCTGTTCTTTTTCATAAACCACATGGATCCACTAGTGTCATTGCATGTGTGTTCTTTTCATAAACCACAGCTAGAGTCATTGCATGTGTGTTCTTGTCATTAACCACAGCTAGAGTCATTGCATGTATGTTCTTTTCACAAACCACATATGGATCCACCAGAGTCATTGCATTCCTATTCTTTTCATAAACCACATATGTATCCACCAAAGTCATTGCATGCCTGTTCTTTTCATAAACCACATGAGCATGTGTGTTCTTTTCATAAACCACATATGGATCCACTAGTGTCATTGAATGTGTGTTCTTTTCCTACAACACATATGGATCAACCAGTGACATTACATGTGTGTTCTTTTCATGAATCACAACTAGAGTCAGTGAATGTGTGTTCTTTTCACAAACCACATATGGATCCACCAGTATCATTGCATGTGTGTTCTTTTCATAGACCACATATGGATCCCTGATAACCCACAAGTATAGGGGGTGTATCGCAGTATTTTCAAGGGAAGTGAAACCCAATTTATTGATTTGACACAAGGGGAGCCAAAGAATATTTATAAGACTTAACAACTGAGTTGTCAATTCAGCTGCACCTGGAAACAATCTTGCTCACAACAGTTTATCAATAGCAACAGTTTTGTAGTAGGAGTAGTGAAGTAACAGCAGTAGTAAAGTAAAGACCGTAGTAACAATAGTACTAAAAAATAGGATTAGAGTGCGGTAGGCATAGGTATGGATGGACGGGCGTTGCATGGACAAGACAGTTCACATGGCAATCAGAACATAGGGCAATTGTAGATAAATAAGATAAATCATCCAAGTACTAGATAATCCTAGGCATGTGTTCCATATATAGTCATACGTGCTCGCAATGAGAACTTGCACACCATATTTTGTCCTGCCAGCCCGTTTGTAGCGGGGCCTCAAGGGAACTACTAGCAATTAAGATGCTCCTTTTAATAGAGCACCGGAGTAAAGCATTAACACTCCGTGAACACATGTGATCCTCACATCAAAGTCATTCCCTCCGGTTAACCCGATTTCTGTCACTTCGGGGCCACTGGTTCTGGACAACAATGTGTGTGTATACAACTTGCAGGTAAGACCATAAAAAATACTGTCATAATGAATCAATAACATGTTCAGATCAGAAATCATGGCACTCGGGCCCTAGTGACAAGCATTAAGCATAACAAGTTGCAACAAAGTCAAAAAGCACTAATAGAAGATACTAGGCACCATGCCCTAACAATCTGATGCCATTACATGAACGATCTCATCCAATCCCTACCATCCCCATAGCCTACAACGGGGGATTACTCACTCATAGATGGGGAAACATGGATGGTCGATGGAGAAGCGATGGTGATGATGATGGCGATGATCTCCTCCAATTCCCCGTCCCGACAGGGTGCCAGAATGGAGTTTCTGGTGCTGTCTCGTGGAATCTGGTGGTGGCGGCGGAGCGGAACTCCTTCTGGAAAAACGTCGACCCCCCCTGAGTTTTTAGGTCAAAAGGCATCTTATAGGCGAAGAGGGAGACCGAGGGGGTGTTTGGGGCAGCCAGACCACCCCCTGGCGTGGCCAGGCCTAGCCCGCGCGGCCAGGTGGTGTGGCTGGGCCCCAGCCCCTCTCCGTCTCGTATTCTGGCTCCTGGTGTCCCTCGGTGAAAAACTGACTTTGGCTTTTGTCTCGTCCAATTCCGAGAATATTCATTTTCTGATTTTCCTGGAATCAAAAACAGCAGAAAACAGGCAGTTGGCACTATAGCTCTTGTTAATAGGTTAGTCCAAGAAATCATATGAAAAGTACTCCAAATTATGGACAAAACATAAGAAAGTAGATAAAACCAATCATGTAACATCAAAAATTATAGATACGTTTGCAACGTATCAATCCCCTGGTGTCATTGCATGTGTGTTCTTTTCATTAACCACAGCTAGAGTCATTGCATGTCTGTTCTTTTCACAAACCACATATGGATCCACTAGAGTCATTTCATGTGTGTTCTTTTCACACGCCACATATGGATCCACTAGAGTCATTCCATGTCTGTTATTTTCATAAACCACATGGATCCACCAGTGCCATTGCATGTGTGTTCTTTTCATAAACCACAACTAGAGTCATTGGATGTGTTCTCTTTTTATAAACCACATCTAGAGTCATTAAATGTGTGTTCTTTTCACAAACCACATATGGATCCACCAATGTCGTTGAATGTGTGTTCTTTTCACAAACCACATATAGATCCACCAGAGTCATTGCATGTGTGTTCTTTTGCTAAAACACATATGGATCCACTAGAGTCATTGCATGTGTGTTATTTTCACAAACCACATATGGATCCACCAGTGTCATTGCATGTGTGTTCTATTCATAGACCACATATGGATCCCCTAGTGTCATTGCATGTCTGTTCTTTTCATTAACCATAGCTAGAGTGATTGCATGTCTGTTATTTTCACAAACCACATATGGATCCACCAGAGTCATTGCATGCGTGTTCTTTTCATAAACCACATATGGATCCACCAGAGTCATTGATACATTCGATCCGGATTACGGATGTAGTATAGCTTCTTTTTCCCTAGTAGACCTAGGTTATCGAATCCTCGAGAAGCGAATGCATAGTGAAGTTACTTTAACGGACCTTTGAGAGTTTTAGAAATAAAGTATGTGTGTACTTGTTAGAGCAAGATAAATTATATGTGGGCAGTGCATCCATAATTGCTATTGCCTCCACAACCGCTTGTACCAATAACCTACTAGTCTTATCCATATAAGAAAGAGAACTAATGATATGCATAGTGATGTCACCGTTTATCCCAAGCAATTCCCTCACATACAGTCCTACTACCCCTTCTGTCACTAGGGTTCCCAACCAGCAGATCAATCATCACTCATACTCCCTATACCTAGATCAACCCTCAGGGTCTTGGGTACCTGGCAAGTCCTTGGATTGAGGCAAGAGAGGATACAATAATCATCATGTCATACAAACTAATACACGATCCCATATATGATAATTCACATGCACAATTGCTACATTGCTAGGCCGAAGCCCTTAGCCCAAGGAGAATTACTCACACATAGAGATGAGATCAACAATCACAAACATTGTAATAAAAATCATAAGATTGATAGCAATAATCTTACAATGTCGCCAATCGGAGAAGAGATCTACTATTACAAGTGGTGGAATATGGCTATGGAGATGGAGAAGGGTTTGGAGATCTGGAGGCGGCTGGTGATCTATGGCAGAGACTTCTGGATGGTGCGAACTCTATTTTCTTGTTGCCCGAGGCTTCTTTATATAGGGATCCCTTCACGAAAGTTGTTCTGTTTGACCTAACGGTGGTGGCGCCAACTATACGACCAGAGCTATACGGTCGGAATTTTTGCTCTGGCCGTATAGTTGGTTGTTAAGGCGTATGCCTCTGTTGTAAGGCGCCTGGTTTCTTCTAGTAGTTGGAAATCTCGTATCTTTGACTTTAATGTAGTGATTCCCTCCTTTAGATGACATTATCTGTGCAGGAAAAATAGAAAAGAAAGGATTGCATACCCCTCTAAATATTAGCATTAGTGGCAGGGTTTAGAGAGATATTTCATCAAGAATATGACTAATATCCAGTTTAAATGTGGATGTTAGATGGCTATATTTCAGAACCATCAACCTCCCCAAGCTTAAACTTGATCGTCCCGAGCAAGAAAACCAAAATCAAAATGGAACTCAACATTTAAACTGAAATAACGAGATGGTGATCTTACTCATGATTAGTAGTCTCATGTTTCCTCCACTTTATAAATCTAAAAAACTTCAGCATAGATAGAGCAATCGCAAGCATATCATACGGGTTTCATGCATCCTTATAGTGCAGCCAAATTATTGTAAGCATGGATGATTCAAATGAGTAAACTTTATTCCTTGTCAAGTAATCAACTCATAGGCTTGCCTTTGAACAGTAAAGTATAATCATGTAAATTAAGAGTGTGAGAGTTGCCATGAAAAGCATATATACTAGAGTGTCTCAAATCTCCCACATTAATAAATCAAGACTTTTCAAGCACTACTTTTCTATTCATTGTCCTTCAAGAATTTCAGATTTTAACTAATTGAGAGCATGCCAAAAAAAATATTTAGTTTATCGGGCTGTGATGGACACTCGTGGCATCACTAAGGTTTATTCCTTTTGCATAATGATTTCTCATAACAGCCAGAGGAGTGATTCCATCATAATTACACCTACCCGGGAGTGCCAAGAATCTTACCCAGGATAGCATTTCTTCTACAATTGTTTAATCAACTCATAGCCATAATCTAGGAGTTTCCTCCATTAAGATCGTTCGTAGGCCAGCGGAGTTGTTGTAATCCCATGAAGTTTGACACGCATAAAGCTATATCATTCTTATGATTGAGAAGTCAAACTTTGGCATGCTCACAAAAACCGCTAAACATTAGTTCAATCGAACAAATCCTGTAAAAGAGAGTTATCAAGTCAATCAATATTTTTAGTGGTGTTGAGTATCTCTAGAAATAAGCCTTCAAGACTAAGCACTACAACACACAAGCCTTCAATTGGGAGACATTTTCTTATTACAATTGTTTAGCAATTTTTAGGCAAGACTCGGTTAATTACGAGAGCTGAAACAAAACATACCCAATTAAATACCCATGCAAACAAAAATCTTACTACAATACAAAGACTCATTCCACCAATATAACATCTCAACATTTACTACTAACTAGCATGGGTTTCTCAAACTTCAAAAGTGGGGAGTCATAAGGCATACCTCTCATGTTTTGTTCCACTTCTCTCTTCCTTTTTTTATTTGTTTCTTGGAAACTCAAAGTCGACCACTCTCCTGCAAATATATGAAGACCTCGAGGCGGAAAGAAAAGAAAGAGGGAAAAATAAGGAAAAATGGAGAAATCTTTTTGTGGTTTTTTTAAGAGAGGAAAATTAAAGAATAGAAAATTGGCGGCAAAGCATGGCTAGAAAATTTCAAAAGAAAAATAGAAAGAACTAAAGATAAAGTGTTAGGGAAACCAACACAAGTGCTTATAAACTCAAATAAAAACATAACCTCTAAAATAAATAAAAGCAAATGAAAGCCACATAAAGATACATGAGGAAACTTCCCCAAGCTTAGGCTTTTGCAAGCCCTGCAAATCATTGTGGTGGCGGAAAAAAGTCGTTACTCCAGTTTCTTAAATTGAGTTGAGAGGTTACTTGTTGATTCTCGGAGGTTGTTGGGGGGATACCCCCGGGTAGGGTCACGCCGGGGTAATAATGCCGAGTTAGCTGAGGTTCGGCAAGGTCAAAGCAAATGTTGGCCGAGTCACCTCAAGGCAGGCCGGATCACGGAGTAACCCGGACCAGGGACGTCCACCTTACATGGTCTCAACCGACTTAAGTCGTAAGTCGGTAAGATATATCTAACTTGTATGCAGGAACGGGTATGTCCAGATCTTCTATGCAGGATCCGGGTTATATCAAGCTTGCAAGAGAAGGAAGGTATCTCGCTGGTCAAAAGGTGGCTGCCATACGCGGAGCGTGAGCGAAGCGGACAGAGGCCGAACCACCGAGGCGTGGCCGACAAAGGTGACGAAGCCAATCTCGGGTGACGCAGGCGTCGCAGAGGCTCACGTAGCCTCTGCTTGGGTGACGTGGGGGAAAAGTAGCCTGGTGGGCTTACTGTTTTCGGAGGAGGCATATTCCCTGGAATATGCCTCCACGTATGCCCTAAGTGGAGACCTAGCCACCCCTATATAAGGAGGGCTAGGGCTTATGTAGAGGGGGTTGATTCTTGACTGGTTGGTTTTCTGGGAGATTTCTCTGAGGGCTAGCTAGTGGCGAGAGTAAGACAGTTCTTTCTTCCTCCTCTCCCCAACACAGCTCCAGGAGCATTTGTAACGTCTGAAGGAGAATCAAATACAAAGCTTCTGTGTGTGGAATCATCACATTATCCCTACCTGGATTCCCCTAGTGCATTTAGTCCCCACACTTAGCCTATACATGGCATCTGCCGTGACACCACCACGACAGTTGGCGCCCACCGTGGGGCTAGCGGCGCTAGCAGGGGTGAAGATCCGGACGGGAAACCTCATCGGCACCGGCGAGCGCATCGTCTCTAGCTTCGTTCAACGCTTTGGAGCGCTGGATTTCATCAGCGAAAACGCTGGCTGCTTCGGCACGCGTCCTCTTCCGTGCAACGGCCTCTTCGTCAAGCTCGGCACGCACAAGGTCTACGTTGCTGTCGATGTGTCGTGCGTTCATCCGCGGCACGTCGTCGAAGGAGGCGAGCCATCCCTTAGCGCGGTTCACGGGGCGCGTATCACTCGCTCCCCGGACCGTGCAGAAGTGATGATGACTGCGCCAGCTGCAGGCGCGAGCAAGGATCTGGCACCAGATCCGGAGATAACACCTAAGGCACCGAGGAAAAGTAGAGGTCCTCCACTAGAGAGGCTTGAGAATGTACCGCAGTAGGCGATGGATAGCTTGGCCAATCCAGTAGCAGTAGCAGTAGATCCGACTCAGGCACATGCCGAGTTAGAGGAAACTAGGCAGAAAATACTAGAGGGTGCGAAAAAGATCGCCACGGCTCAGCAGTCGTTGAACATGACACTGCGTGAGTACGCAAAGGCGAATAAAGTAGATGTTGTAAAAGTGAAGGGGAGAAATCTCATGAGTGAAATGAACAGAGAGGGTGATACTAGGATTGATGAATCAGAGAACTGTCTGTCCGTGGGGCTGCTGAAGTACAGTACCCGACAAAGAACCTCAGGGCGGCAGATGCAGCCGCATCCGAGTTAGAAGGTCTTACGGGTGAAGCCCGCCAAAGACAGCAAGATAGGGTTAACGAGTTGGTTCGGATCGTGAACAGGCAAAACGAGGAATTGCTCAGGGCTAACCCGGAGAGAGCTGGGGCCTCCAAGATCGTTCATTCGGCGGTGGGTAATCCGGAAAAATCCGCTGGAGCCGCATCGTCTCCACATGGTGGTCCTAGGAGAGAAGAGGTAGTAACTTCGGCCAGGAGGAATAAACAAATAGTCCCATATGACCCGGCAAGGGTAGGGAAAGGAAAAGAAGTGCAAAGAAATGAGGATCGAAGGAGTGTGAGCCGAGGTGAAGAGGGCCGAGATAACCGTGAGCAAGGCAATGCCGGTCAAAGGAATGTTGTAAACGGCAATGCCGGACAGCGTAATGCGGAAGGTGCAGGTCAACCGCAGGAGCGGAATATGCCACGACAAGAGCGCAGTGCCGACCAAGGTATGCAACAAAGGGCTGCTCCACCGGACCAAGATAGATATAATGATGGTAATTCAGAGATGGTGAATGCTGGCTATCCCAGGCCGGACTATCATGTGATAGGATCAAGGTTGGGAAGCAGAGACTTAATGCCCGATGACGCCAGGTTAAAACTGGATCGGTTGTATAGGTCAGAGCAGATTGAGTGTCAAGGTCCTCCGGGTCCAGCATGTTTTGGGCCCCGGATCCTGAAGGAACCTCTAGTACCTAACTTTCAGTTACCTAGAGGCACAAAGACATATGACGGAAGCACTAAGCCGGAGGATTGGTTGATTAACTATGCTACTGCTGTAAAAATTGCTATAGGCAACTTGAGGTGGGCTGTGAGATATGTACCCAAGATGTTGGAGGGGCCAGCAAGGGTATGGCTAAACAAGTTGCCACCCGGAAGTATCAACTGCTGGATCGATTTCGAGGACATGTTCGTTAGCAATTTCTCAAGTACGTATCAGAGACCCAACATGCCACAAACCCTAGCAATGTGCAGGCAGAGACCGAATGAGATAGACCGGGAGTTCTTAACCCGTTGGTGCAATGTGCGAAACTCGTGCGAGAGCGTGATTGAATCACAAGCCATATCTTGGTTTGCGCAAGGATGCAGATATGCAAGCATGCTATGGCAAAGGTTGCAAAGAGATATGCCAACTACATTGGCAGAAACAATCCGGATTGCTGATTCATATGCTTTGGGTGATCCGACGCAACCTAAGCTCACCTTGAACGAGTCAGGTGAGGAGTATTACTAGAGAGATGGAGCCGGGTCATCCGGAGGAATGATTACCGAGGTAAGAGAAGATATGACAGACCGGATTACCGGTACAGTTCGCAACAAGTTGCAGCTGTGAATCAAGACCAACCCGGAGCAGGAAGCAGTCAATGTCAGAAAACTGGAGGACAACAATGGACACCAAGGAATGATGGGAAGAAAACTTGGACGCCAGAGCAAAAAAAAACCGTGGCAAGAGAAGAAAGACCGTCCGAGGTATACTTATGAAGCAATGTTGGATCAGCCGTGTAAATTTCACACGCCTAATCCAAGTAACCCGGCGGGTCACACAACTAGGCAGTGTGAGTGGATGCAAAAGATAGAACAAAGTGGTTTGGGGAATGTTCAGGCACCTCGAAATGATCAACCTCGGCAGGGGTTACCCCGGCAGCAATTGCTCTCCGGAGCGAACGCGCAACAGTTAATGTTGCCTCCCCCTCCGTCGAGGTATGACAACCTTGAGAGAAGGGATGCAGTGCATCAGGTGGAAAACCAAAACCAGCAGGATCAGAGGTACCCCAGAAACAAGGGGAGAAATGAGTACAGAGAACACCATCAGAGCTACTGTGTGTTCACTACGGAAGAGACAGACAGGAAAATCTTGCAGCGCCGACATATGGATGTGAATGCGGTAATGCCAGCTGTGACAAGGTACATGCCTTGGTCGGACCAGGAAATCACCTGGAGGATCAAAGATCATCCCAAGCTTATGCCTAGTCCGGGCTCATATGCACTGGTGTTGGACCCAACATTCATTGGGCCTAATATCAATGTAAGATTCTCCAAGGTACTGATTGACAATGGACATTGATGTAGGGAGTGGTTCGCGAAACCTGAGGACTGCCTCGGCAAACCCGGGGACTGCCACGGCAAACGCGGGGATTTCACATCGTGATCCGGTAGAAGTTATGCTGGTGGATCTAATGGAAATTGATGAGGATGTGTTCCCAGTGAGAGTTGTACCAGCTTGGGCATTGCCAATATTCCAATTCTAAAAGATGGAACCTTACCCACTGAGGAGGTACTTTCCAGGCAAACTCAGAGGAGAGCGAAAGCATACACGATCATCAATTCCGAGTTATACAAAAGAAGTGTGACTAATGTCCTCCAGCGATGTGTGGATCCAGAGGAAGGACTTGAAATCCTCCGAGATATACATCAAGGGGAATGTGGGCATCACGCCTCATCCAGAGGTTTGGTAGCAAAAGATTTTCGCCATGGGTTTTACTGGCCAAGTGCCTTAGAACAAGCGGAATATCTGGTGAGAAAGTGCAATGGCTGTCAGAGATATGCGACAAAAACACATATGCCAATGTCGGAGCTCAAGACCATACCAATTACATGGCCATTTCTTGTATGGTGCTTGGATATGGTCGGCCCGTTTAAACCGGCAAAGAGAAATATGACTCACATTTTGGTCATGGTGGACAAGTTTACAAAGTGGATTGAAGTGAAGCCAATAAGAAAATGTGATGGAGCTACGGCCGTAACATTTCTCAAAGACATCATCTTGAGATACGGTTATCCTCACAGTATCATAACAGATAATGGCACAAACTTCGCTGAAGGAGCATTTGCACGTTTCTGCCGAGATAAAAAGATCTGGCTGGACGGTGCCTCGGTAGCCCACCCCGCATCAAACGGACAAGTGGAAAGATCCAACGGATTAGTATTATCCGGGATAAAACCCTGGCTCATTGAGCCACTGCAAAGATCAGCGGGGTGCTGGATAGAAGAACTACCGACGGTGATGTGGAGTTTAAGAACAACTCCGAATCGATCAACAGGCTATACGCCGTTCTTTCTGGTATATGGGGCAGAAGCTGTATTACCAGCCGACATAGAGCATGATTCGCCTAGGGTCACCCAGTACACAGAAGCCGAAGTGCAAGGATCCCGGCAAAATGATGTTGATCTGCTGGATGAAGCGAGAGAATTGGCATTGTCCAGATCTGCCATATATCAGCAAAATCTCCGACGCTATCATAGCCGGAAAGTAAGCCCCCGAGTTTTCTGGGAAGGCGATCTGGTACTCCGGTTGGTACAACGTACTGCTGGCATGCACAAGTTATCCCCCCTTGGGAAGGGCCATTCATTGTGAGCAAGACATTGCACAATGATTCTTATTATCTTATCGATGCAAAGCCACAGGAAAAGAACAAGGCGGACAGGTCTGGCGAGGAATCTAAGCGTCCATGGAATGTAGCACTACTTCGTCCTTTCTACACTTAGCAGAGAAGTGTATGTATCCGAGTTCCTCATATGTCGGTATGTATGCCGGTAATGAGCCTATCAATGAAATCTTGGCACCTCGAGCTGTAACTCGGGGACTGCCTTAGTAATTTTAGGTGTCTTCCGCGTTTAATATTTTTACGTCGGCTGGCGTAAGTCGCTTCTTCTTAGGTCGGATTAGTAATGTGTGAGCACCAAGAACCTAACTCTTCGACTTGCTGTTGTCCAACAAGATTTGGCTTCATGGCAAGCAAGAGAACAAGTTTGGAATTGCGTAGCACATGAAAAACGACTAAGGGAAAAAAACTTAATCGAGCCGACCTTTGTTTTTCGAACTAACCATATGCATACTTTAAATTTATCATGCTGAATTATTTTGAGCTAATCCCAAAGTTTTGAAGTATTGTTAAGACAATTTTTGAAGCTCGGACTCGTAAGTCATAAAACCGAACCAAGGTAGACACGAGCGGAGCCAAAAGATTGGAAGAACGAGAAAATGAAACTCGGGGACTACGCCCAAGTCAATCCAGCATAAAAACTTAGTGGCAAAATATTACTTGTGCACTTGATACAACTGCACCCGGCATACCGGGGATCTGATAAACTTTAAAGTTTTTCGCTCAAGGACTAGCAGGAGGAGGAAATTCGGCGTTATCTTCGCTATCTTCGACGTCCGACGCATCGTCCTCTTCGTCTTCACCTGAACCATCTTCTGCGTTTTCAGCATTTTCGGCATCAGCGGCCCCAAGGAAGCTCGGACCCTCGTTCCATTCATGAATGGGCGCATATTCGTTGAGGCTATGGGCGCAGGCCTTGCGCCGAGAAATCCACTCCGGGTCGCTGGACCATTTGGATCCGGTGCGCATGCGCGCTAGGAGGTTGAGGTCGATCTTCTCGTACCACGTCAGCATGTAGTGGAGAACGGTCTCAGCTCTGGCACGGCCAGCGGATTCCTCCAAAGGTCGAGCTAGGTCTCACATTCCATCAGTTTGTCGACGAGAACTGCGGTCCCCTCTGGAGTATCTTCATCAGGCCAAAAGATGTTGAAGATCCGAACTACCATGTCAAGTATATCTTTGCCATAGTTCTTCACGATTTCCACGCGAGAAGACAAGCTAACCAATAGGTCCTCCATGTCATAGGGAATTTCTTCAGCGTCAGGAGAAATAGGGGTACCCCTCTCTCGGTGGAACTTAGCAACAACGGTGCGCGCAATGGTGTTGCCCTCTGGAAATTTGCCTAAAAACAAGACAGGAGAAACAAGTAAGGAAAAGACATGAGAAGCAACCCGGAGAAGTATGCCGGACGAAGGAAAATAACTTACGGGAAATATGGCTATGGATCCGGGTTAACTCCTTGGTACAGTCATCGCGCCTTTTGCGAAGCTGCACAAGTTCAGAGTTCGCCGACTTGAGTTTGACGTCCGCCTCCTGGAGAAGCTCTTGGTCTTTGGAAATCTAGAGGGTGAGGCGCTCCCGCTCTTCAGTATAGTCCTGGCCAGCTTTTTGAAGTTCGGCTTGGTGCTGCGCCTTTAGCTTCTTCATATATGCCTTGAGCTTGGCAATCTCATCATCTTTCGCTCGGAGGAGGGCAAGCTCGTCGTCTTTCTTCTTAAGTTCGGCCTGATGCTTCCCCGTTTGTTCGAGAAAATGCAGCATCATATCAGGCACGGGCACATTATCTTCAAGAGATGCTGAAATAGTTTGTTGACCCGGTAGAGCCGAGGTATGAATGTTTGCTGAGCCACGGGGAAAAAGAGATAGAAAGCATAGCAAAGTTGAGCAAAAATAACTTACCCTTGATCTGGTCCAAATTCTTCCTCATGAGGATATTCTCAGCCTCCACCCCAGCTGCGGAAACCGAATGATGGGTTAGTTCGGCAGAAAAATACGAAGAAAAACAGGAAAATGCCAAGGAAGGAACTTACCCCTTTTCTCGTATTTAGCGAGAAGTGCATTATGCTTTGCGCGCAACATCTTGTGAGTGTCCAGCAGACGCTGAAACTCAGCGCTTCGGCGGTTGGTGGTCACCTAAAAGGAATACAAAAAGGTAGCTTAGTCTTGTGCATATTCGAAGTGTACAAAATTCGGGCCAAGTGGAACTTAACCCGGCTCTAGGTGTGTGCATATTCGAAGTGTACAAAATCCAGGCCAAGTGGAACTTAACCCGGCTCTAGGTGTGTGCATATTCGAAGTGTACAAAATCCGGGCCAAGTGGAACTTAACCTGGCTCTAGGTGTGTGCATATTCGAAGTTATCAAGTAGCTACGTTAATTTTCTAACGAGCATCCGGCCGAGTAACAAGTTATTCCCCCGGAGGCTTAGGGACTAATGGTTATATCGTTACTATCTACAATATCTTAAGGAAAACTTAACTCCATCATCCGACCCGCGAGGTTAATTGCCTTGGCGGTAGTATTCATCTGTGCAGAAAATTCAGCGGGACCGAACTTCTCCGGGAGGTCGTTGTTGTGGACGAACTCCGCCTTGTTCCAGTTGTTTACGAATTCAATCAAGGTCGGAGGGTATCGTTCGCCGCTGGGCATGTGGGGCACTACCAAACCCTTGGCATGCGCTTCCCTCCTCTCAACCTAAGCAAGGGCCGGGCTGGTGTGAAAAACAAGTTGTTGCGCATCAGCTGTCTTGCTAGGGGCGCCCTTCGGTGGCAGAGTCTTCTTCGGGAGCATGGACGCAAGCGTGCGCTGTCCAGCCTCGACGGACGCTGCCCTAGTGGCGTCAGGGGTCTTTTTTCCCTTAGGCTGCTGCTGAGAAGTGGAAGTTGTTGCAGCAGATTTACCCTTGGGAGTGACCTTGGGGCTTTCTCGCTGAGACTGAAAAGACTCGGGCGAGGCGGAGGGGCTTGGTGCTGCTGCTGTTGCTTTTGCTACTGGTGCTGATACTGGTGCTGGTTGCTTCTTCGGTGGAGGTACTGAGGGAACCTTGGTGGTAGCTGGTTGCGGCGGAGCCGAAGTAGTGGTGGCCGTTGCCTCGGCAGAACTGGTCTCCCCCGCTCCAAGGTTGCCCTCTTCTTGACGAGGTGGGCTGGAACCCGGAGCAGCCGCTAGACCCTCCGGGATTGGGCTCAGCAGGCGTGAATCCTCGCTGCGAGGGGGAGAAGGGCTATGTCGAAGTGGGGAGGCAATGCCGGATCCACTTTGTGGGACCTCCACCGCGGCCCTGCCAAATCAAAAATTGTTGAATAAGAGGATGTAGTAAAAGAAGGACAACATAATAGTGAAGGGAGAAGAGGCTTACTCATCCGACGTCAGAGCCTCCTTGGGCTTTCGAGCCCTCCGAGCTGTGGCCTTGGTTCCAGGCTTGGTGGCAGTTTTGTCTCCGGACTTTTTTCGCCTTTTGGCGGGCTGAGAAGGTCCGGAGGAAGAGGTTGATGCGGCTCCCCTTTTCTTCTTCGGCGCAACCGGAACAGGATCACCCACGGCAAGGGGAGGATCTTCATGGATCTGCCCACCGGGGTTAGCTGATGCCGGAAAAGCATAAGAAAGGGGGACAACGTCAAATGCTTCCATCACCTCAACATCCGAATCATCCTCATCGTCGGGCCAATCTCTAATAGAAGAGAGTTTACCGGTAGGTCGCTTGGTCGCGTCCAACATCGGAAGTAACATCTCCTGATCAGGTTCTTCCTCGTCCGAGGTGTCCCGGTCAGGCGCCCATTTGAGGGTAGGGTCGGTGCCATCCTCGATGGTTTGCTGAAGAAACATCTAAGGAAAAGGAAAGGAAACAGGGTTAAAATCTACAACAAAAAGACCGACATATGATTCAATTCGGAAGAGAGTTTGGGGTGCGAGACTTACCAAAGGAGGAGGCCTATCCCGACAAAAATGTTCAATCCCCCACGTCCACTCAGAGGAGAAGTCCTTGTGGGTGGTGAACAGGGCCTTGACCCGGCAGTAGATCTCTGTATTGCTTCACTCGAAGGACGAGGTCCGGTTGGGGTCGCGGCCCCAACTCATGTGGCACACTTTGTGTGTGCGTTTCTGGAGGGGGGAGATCTGGTTGCGGACGAATGTGATCATGGCGTCCTCGTTGCGTAGTCCGAGGTCCTTCAGCTCTTTGAACCTCTTGTTAACTTGGTTGGCTAGCACTGTGGGCTTCTAGGGGATAACGTCCCACAACTCCGGGTTAGGAGGACCCGGAGTATAGGGGCGCAGCCGGATCAGATCTTCGGTGGTGCTGTTCTGGACATAGAAGAAGGTTCGGGCCCATCCCTTGCAGGAGTCCAGCCCAGTAACTCGGGGGAAGACAGACAACCTCCGGGGAGAAATTGATGCAGCACCGAACTGCGTAAGTTTTTTGTCCTCCGGATCTAGTTCTACATTCGGAATTACATTCCGGTGGAGGCCAAAGAACCGGATCCATAGCTCTTGTAACATCCCAAAATATTCATCTGAAAACATCATCATTGCACTCATATCATCATAGCATGTTTTTGCATTTAGAATTTTCCTCCAAAAAATTTGGTGCAATTTTGGGCCATGGTTAGAAAGATATGTATTGTTTTGAAAATGGAACCAAAGAAAATGCTATATTACCTAAAGTCCAAGAAAGTACTTTGGATTAAAATGGAGGGTAAATATGTTTTATAATACCCTAAAAACCTAATTTGAGTTTTTTTACAAATTTTCACAAATTGGTTTGAATCAATTTGATTCGTTAAATCAAAAGTTTTGGAGAAAGCTAGATTAGAAAAAGAAAAGGAGGGAAAGAATTCAAACTGCAGCAACATCAATTTGGCCCAATCTGGCCCATTAAGCCCACCTGGTGTTTTCCCCTCTCCCCCGCTTTCTTACCGCGCCCCTGGCTACCCCCTCTCGCTGACAAGCCGGCCCCACGCCACGTCACCTACCACCCCGTCGTCTTCAACCCCGCCGTCGAGCAACCCCCCCTTCTCAGCCGTTTTTGAATCGATTCGATTCTGGCCGTTTCTCGCAGTAAATCGCCCCAGCGATTACTCCTACTTAATCCTCACCCCCTACTCATCATTTTCCCCCAGTCGCCACCCCCAGAGAGCCCCCAGGCTCCCCTAAATTCGAGCTCGAACACCGCTCACTGACGACAACTCCGGCGACGATTCCGGTGAGTCCAGGCCGCCCGACGCCCTCCCCTCAGTCCCATCTATTTCCCCATGTCTTGGCGCACTTACTAACCAAGCCATGTGTTTTCTCTTGCCCCAGATCGACGACACGGACCAAGTCCGGCGAACTCCTCTGCCACCGCCGTCCCTCGCTTGTTCCGGTGAAGGTAGGGTTTTCGCCGCCCCTTTTTGGTCTCTGCTAGGTCATGCTGATCCGTGCGCATCACACTGACCCCCTTGCTGACTGGTTTGAGCCCCAGGTCGTCATCTCCATCGCTGAGCCGTGAGTTCCGCCGGCAACCACAACTCCGGCGAGGAATCAGGGCCAAGCCAGAGCATCCCCCACGCCACCGTAACCTCCATCGAGAACGCCATGACCTCCCTGACCTCTGGTATGTGTCCACGGACTCCTTGCCCCTGTAGAACCACCGGACCGCCGTCAGCCGACGCTTCGCCGCCGCGCGCAGCTGGTCAGCGCCGCCCGTTCCCGGCCAGGTCCTAGGGACCGTTAGATCTCGCGTCTGCGGCTAGGATTAGAACACAGACGAAGCGGTACGGGTTAATCAGATCCGTCCGTAGTCACTTAAAATCTGACGGCCCGCAACGGTCGATCCGGCCGAACCGGTACCAGCCAATAGGAAAGCGCCACGTCGCCAGGCTATTTCGTTTAAATAGAAAATTAGACTGATTTAGTATTTAACTTAGAAATTCAATAACTTTTGATCCACAAATCAGAAAAATACAAATTTGGTGTCTATGGATTCAGAAAAATGAGACCTTTATTATGGAGGCCTTATTTCACACTTTTGCCTCTGGAAAATGGAATTATAGGTAGAACCTTTTTAGGAGTATTTTGCTCACAAAAATTGTTCTCAAAATTATTTTTGAGTATTTCTTATGCTTTTAGATGAGGTATTCTATCCTCAGGACTGTAGACTCTATAAATTATAGAGTTGTGATCATATCAGTGCATTTTGCATGCATTCATGTTTTTGTAATGTTTTATTGATTGAATTATTATTGTTGATTTGATCTTGTGTAGATTGTGTGGATTGTGAAGTTTGTTGCTGTGAGGATTGTACCTATTCCCCTAGCTACCAAGGCAAGTGATATTTCATCCCATGTCCTATTATTTTCACTATTGCACTAGTGATATTTTGGTAGACCTTAACATGATAGAATTATTCCTATGTTATTATACTATGCTATGCTATCCTATAGATTATATCTTGGTAGTATCCTCTAGTTAAAGGACTTTGTATGCTAGAATGCTTAGCTATGCTGGTAGAATTTGTGGATGGAAAATACATATCAAGATAGTATGGAAAGATATTATTTTTTATTGACTAAGAAAACAACTATTAATGAAACACCTGGGTGGATTGGGACTTGCTTGGATTATGTTGAGTGGTTACTCAGGGGCCATGTCTACGGTCAGCTGGTGTATCACACTTGTGGATGGCCACCCAGGAACAAAGAGATTGGAGACATTCTTGTCATAAAGCTTCCAGTGCAGCCACATGGCATATGGGCTCTGCCTTGACCAACTAAGTTGCAAGAACTCAGCCAGACGGACAGAGGGTGGTAGTGATGATAGGATGGAACTCATCCGTGGTGGTCTGAGGGATTGCTTCTGAAAGGTCTTGTCTCGATGTATATCGAGTCTTGTGGGGAAAGTGCACCACCTCTCGAGAGGGTAAAACTAAGTACTTAGCCGTGTCCCCAGTTATGGACAACTTCTGAGGCTCAAGACAGTGAAGTAGTTCAATAATCTCCTCACCCAAATTTCTCTAAGTTAAAACTTGTGGGTGAACAGGGATAAAGGTTCAGTGATGTCTATCATTGGTACCTTATAGCTTGAATGAAAAACTTCTTCAAAAATTATAAGTTAAACTAATTTTAGCAAAGCCAGCCATAACCCCACTTAGCCATATATTCATGTAGTAGTTGGATTTTACTAAGTATCTTTGGTATCACTTGCCAATACAATTCCAAATCTATTGACCCTTGTGGCTGTAACTTATTATGTTGCAGGTTACTCTGATGATGAGTAGGGTTGCGAGTCTACACTCGACATGCTTGCCTGTGGCACATGAAGACTAAGGACTCTATTATTATTATATGTTATGTGAACTTGTGTCTTAGCCTTAGGCTAAGTGAGTTGTAAGAACTATTATACTCCTGGATTAACGATGTAATAATGACCTTTGTTTCTGTGTACTTCATCTTAAACTGTGGGTGCTAGCATTTCGATCCAGGGACTAGCACTGCAATCACAGGGATCTTACCTTATCATGTTGAGATCTTACAGATGGTATCAGAGCACTGTGTTGCCTGTAGGATCATGACCCTAGAATGGATTAGACTAAGGAAAACCCGTAGGAAAACTCTATATTCCAACCTTACACTTATCTTTTCATCTCGTAAAACTTTTCCTAATCATCCTTCTCATCTATTTTTGTAGATGTCCACCATCAATGAATCTGTCAAGAAGGGACCACTAATGACTATGACCCTAGAGTGTGAGACAGAATTTCCCAATATACTCAAGAACCTCATGCTTGGCTTGGGAATGAATGGTGAAGCTGTGTACAAGGGATTTCCTGTGATAGATGGAGGATAAGAGTATTGGTGGGTGCAACTCCATTTGTACAAAGACAAGGAGGACGATTCCAAGAGTACGGGATTCTGCATGTTCACCAACTCTGAAATGCACCCGTCATTCTTTGACTCTGCAAGGAATGCTGCATGGAGAGCTATTGAGGAACTTGGGGAGAGACTCAAGTATAGAATGCTCAATACCCAGGAAGATCTCAAGGAGGAGAAGCGTCTTGTCCAAGACTCAAAGGCCACGGCGAAACGCCTAAGTAAGGATATCATAGGCCTAGCTTTGGAGCTATGTGACCAAGACAAACAGATTGCTGCCAAGGATGCCCAGATTGCCACCTTGGTTAAGGAGTGAGATATTAGTTGGACCACCACCCTTGGCGTTTTATCACGTTAGTATTTTGATCATACCAACTTATGTGGTATGGAAAAAATAATTTATGTCTAGAACCCTGTGCTTGAGTTGAATAATGTATTGCTACTTGGAATGTTCTGTTGGTTGATTTTCTTAAATTGTGACTTGTGTTTACTTCTTCTATTGTGTGTTACTAATTTTCTCCATACTATGCAAAAGATGCCGAATTTTGTCTACAACACGGCCAAGGATTTCAAGAGCCACTACTTCCATTTCTTTGGGAGGCGCGACGAGGATGGAGAGCCTATTGTATTGGATGAGGCCACTAAGGAGTCTATCAAGCCCGTGTGTCACTACCTCCAGGACTTAGAGAGCCTCATTAGGCACCTTGATACTGATAGGACTAATGTAATGCCTAGCAATGATGAACTACGAGTCCAACTTAAGGAGAAGGACAAGGCCTTCCTAGAGCAGGAAAATCGAATCAAGGAAATGGAGAAGAAGTTTGAAGACCAAGAGAAGAAATTCAAGAGCCAAGAGAAGAGAGTTCAGGAGAAGAACAAGAAGATTAGAGACTTGGAGACTGAGTTAGAGCTTGAGGACATTGAGCTGGAAGCGGATCACGAGGTGATAGAGAGGCTACGCACTCAGAAGAGAGAGCTACAGACAAAGATTGACGCCTTGACCAACAGCTTGGAGGAATACAAGGCAGGGTTCATAGCAGCAGGGCTTGCACTAGTGGAGGAGGAAGTTGACATGGAGGAGTAGTGATGCTATTCCATCTACTTATCGTCTATTATTATTGAGTTGCATAAGTCATACCGACTTGTGGGTGACTATGCTAGTATGTTATTTTGCAAACTCTGTCATTACTGTGATGTTGAACTCGCATGTGCTTGTTTGATTGATTGTTGTTTTATTTGGGGTTATCTATCATTACTTACCCTTATTAAACCCACAGATGCCTCCCCGACGCAACAACGAGGATGACAATGGGAATGGAATGCAACAGATGATGGCTGCGCAGACCCAGTTGATGCAAATGATGACTCAATTCATGGCAACCCAGAATTAGAACAACAACAATAATAACAATAACAACAACCAGAATAATCCACCGCCCCTGGATATGCTGACCAGATTTCTAAGGCTGAGACCTGCTAAGTTTTCAGGTACCACTGACCCCATGGTAGCAAATGACTGGCTATGCTCTGTGAATAAGGACCTAGTCACAGTTGGGTGCATAGATGCTGAAAAAGTCAGATTTGCAGCACACTTGTTGGAAGGTCATGCAGCTGCTTGGTGGGATAATTTCCAAATCACCCACCCTATTGAGGAAGTGACTTGGGCAATGTTTGAAGATGGGTTTCGCACCACTCACATCTCTGCTGGAATAATGGGGTTGAAGAAAAAGGAGTTTCACAACCTCAAACAACGCCACCGTAGCATCTCTGAATACATCGAAGAGTTCAAAAATTTGTCACGTTATGCACCCGACGATGTTGACACTAATGCAAAGAGAAAGGAGAAGTTCCTGGATGGGCTGAATGATGAGATTGCTATGCAACTATCTGTTGCATATGTTCCAACTTATCAGTCCTTGTGTGATAAAGCTGCCATCCTGGAAAACAAAATGAAACAAGTGGAGGGTAGAAATAGGAAACACCATTTTGATAAGTATGGATCAAGATCTCCTCACAAGCGCTCTCATGGTGAAGGAAGTGGGAGTTCAGGATTTCACAAAAATGGGAATCATAATAACTATCGTAACAACCACAACCATGATGGAAATAATCATCGTGGGCACAACAAAGGTGGATTCAGGAACAACCACAATGGTCATGGCCATGGAAACCAAAATGGACAGAATCGTCACAATCAGCCAGCAAAGAAAGAAATAAGTCAGGTAGAATGTTTCAAATGCAAGAAAACTGGGCACTATGCCAATGAATGTCCAGAGAAGAAGACTGATGGGGCCAAGTCGAACCCATTCCAAAAGGGGCATGTGAACCACATTAATGTGGAGGAAATCCAAGAAGGATCTAATGCTGTGATCGGTAAGTTCAAGATTAATTCCTTTCCTGCACTTATCCTTTTTGATGCCGGCGCATCGCATTCATTCATCTCAAGAGCATTTGTAATCAAAAACGGACTCACCACTGAAACTATTGGATGTCCTGTTAAGGTAAGTTCTCCGGGAGGAGAAATGATAGTAAATTCCGGGTGCCGACAGATCATCCTAGAAATTGGAAAACACAAGTTCCCGATTAGTTTATTAATCCTAGAGTCCCAAGGATTAGATGTCATATTAGGAATGGACTGGTTAACCTGTTGTGAAGGGGTGATTGATTCTGCCAAGCGGACTGTTATGCTTACCACCCCAGAAAACAAAAGGATCAGGTTCAAGTCTGACTTTGAACTCAAGGGGAGCAAGGTTAATTCTCTTAAGGGAGTTAGCCTAGACAGTGTGCCCATAGTGAAGGAATACCCATATGTGTTTCCCGAAGAATTACCTGGCATGCCACCAGATAGGGATGTGGAGTTTCTAATAGACCTACTGCCAGGAACAGGGCCTATAGCAAAGAGACCTTATAAGATGTCAGTTGACGAGTTAAAAGAACTTAAGAAGCAATTAGGAGAACAACTGGAAAAGGGATTTATCCAACCAAGCTCATCGTCTTGGGGAGCACCAGTCTTGTTTGTTGAAAAGAAGGACCGAAGCCAGAGGCTATGCATAGATTATCGTTCACTTAATGAAGTGACCATAAAGAATAAGTACCCCCTGCCTAGAATAAATGATCTCTTCGATCAACTAGAGGGAGCATGTGTGTTCTCAAAAATTGATCTCCGATCAGGATACTTTCAACTAAAGATTAGAGAACATGACATACCCAATACTGCATTCACCACTAGATACGGGTTGTATGAATATACAGTGATGCCGCTTGGATTGACTAACGCACCAGCCTATTTCATGAACATGATGAATAAAGTATTCATGGAATTCCTTGACAAGTTCATAGTGGTATTCATCGATGATATATTGGTATACTCCAAAAGCAACAAAGAACATGAGGAACATCTACGCCTGATTCTAGAGAAACTCACGGAACATAAAGTTTATGCCAAGTTCAGTAAATGTGAATTCTGGCTGAACGAAGTAGGTTTTCTTGGACACATAATATCTAGAAACGGTATAGCTGTTGATCCAGCAAAAGTGGCAGCTGTGACAGAATGGGAACCTCCTAAATCAGTTAAAGAAGTATGTAGTTTCCTTGGTCTGGCAGGGTACTATCGGAGGTTCATTGAAAACTTCTCCAAGATAGCAAAACCCATGACGGATCTGCTAAAGAAAGAGAAGAAGTTTAATTGGACAGAGGCTTGTGAAACCAGCTTTCAGGAATTGAAAAAGAGACTTGTGTCAGCACCAGTGTTATGTTTGCCAGATCTTGAGAAAGATTTTCAAGTCTATTGTGATGCATCTCACCAAGGACTAGGGGGTGTACTGATGCAACAAGGTAAAGTTGTAGCCTATGCATCAAGGCAACTCAAAAATCATGAAGTAAATTATCCTACTTATGATCTAGAGTTGGCATCAGTTGTGCATGCACTAAAACATGGAGGCATTATCTTATGGGAAAGCGTTGTGAAATGTTCACCGATCACAAGAGTTTGAAATATATTTTTACACAGAAAGAGCTCAACATGAGGCAAAGAAGATGGCTAGAACTTATCAAGGACTATGACTTAAGTTTGCAATACCATCCTGGAAAGGCAAATGTTGTAGCCGATGCATTAAGCCGCAAGGTTTATGTGAATGGCCTCAACAAAGGAGAATTGCCGGAGGAGTTGTGTGCTCAATTTAGAGAGCTGAGACTCGAAATTGTGCCTGAAGGGTACCTTGCATCCTTGGAGGTGCAGCCCACACTAATGGATAGAATTCAAGAAGCCCAAAAGTTGGACAAAGAAATAGATGAAATCAAAAGTAAAGTTAGTGAAGGGAAGGAAAAAGGATTCCATGTAGATGAACAAGGAATCTTATGGTACGAAAAACGTATCTGTGTTCCACAGGATCTGGAACTTAAGAAGTTGATCTTACGAGAAGCTCACAATTCCCCATATTCAATCCACCCTGGCAACACCAAGATGTATATGGATGTTAAGGGAAGATTTTGGTGGAATAATCTAAAGAAAGATATAGCGGAACACATTGCTCTATGCGACGTGTGTAGTCGTGTAAAGGCATAACATCAAAAACCAGCAGGACTATTGCAACCGCTACCAATACCTGATTGGAAATGGGATAAAATCGGTATGGATTTCATCACTGGACTGCCAAGGACTAGATCTGGATACGATTCCATATGGGTTATCGTTGATCGCTTAACAAAAGTGGCCCATTTCATACCAGTAAAGACCACTTATACAAGAGTTAGCCAAGATTTACATGAACATAATTGTATGTTTGCATGGGGTACCTAAGAGTATCGTATCTGACAGAGGGACTCAATTCACTTCACACTTTTGGCGACAACTTCACGAGTCACTGGGAACTCGGTTAGAATTCAGCACTGCATTTCATCTACAAACAGATGGGCAGATAGAAAGGACCAATCAAATATTAGAGGATATGCTGAGAGCATGTGCGTTAGATTATGGATCCAGTTGGGATGAAAGTCTACCGTACGCAGAGTTTTCTTACAATAACAGTTATCAGTCGAGCATAGAAATGGCTCCATTTGAATTCCTTTATGAAAGGGTTTTCGCCGCCCCTTTTTGGTCTCTGCTAGGTCATGCTGATCCATGCGCATCACACTGACCCCCTTGCTGACTGGTTTGAGCTCCAGGTCGTCATCTCCGTCGCTGAGCCGTGAGTTCTGCCGGCAACCACAACTCCGGCGAGGAATCAGGGCCAAGCCAGAGCACCCCCCACGCCACCGTAACCTCCATCGAGAATGCCATGACCTCCCTGACCTCTGGTATGTGTCCACGGACTCCTTGCCCCTGTAGAACCACCGGACCGCCGTCAGCCGACGCTTCGCTGCCGCGCGCAGCTGGTCAGCGCCGCCCGTTCCCGGCCAGGTCCCAGGGACCGTTAGATCTCGCGTCTGCGGCTAGGATTAGAACACAGACGAAGCGGTACGGGTTAATCAGATCCGTCCGTAGTCACTTAAAATCTGATGGACCGCAACGGCCGATCCGGCCGAACCGGTACCAGCCAATAGGAAAGCGCCACGTCGCCAGGCTATTTCGTTTAAATAGAAAATTAGACTGATTTAGTATTTAACTTAGAAATTCAATAACTTTTGATCCACAAATCAGAAAAATACAAATTTGGTGTCTATGGATTCAGAAAAATGAGACCTTTATTATGGAGGCCTTATTTCACACTTTTGCCTCTGGAAAATGGAATTATAGGTAGAACCTTTTTAGGAGTATTTTGCTCACAAAAATTGTTCTCTAAATTATTTTTGAGTATTTCTTTTGCTTTTAGATGAGGTATTCTATCCTCAGGACTGTAGACTCTATAAATTATAGAGTTGTGATCATATCATTGCATTTTGCATGCATTCATGTTTTTGTAATGTTTTATTGATTGAATTATTATTGTTGATTTGATCTTGTGAAGTTTGTTGCTGTGAGGATTGTACCTATTCCCCTAGCTACCAAGGCAAGTGATATTTCATCCCATGTCCTATTATTTTCACTATTGCACTAGTGATATTTTGGTAGACCTTAACATGATAGAATTATTCCTATGTTATTATACTATGCTATGCTATCCTATAGATTATATCTTGGTAGTATCCCCTAGTTAAAGGACTTTGTATGCTAGAATGCTTAGCTATGCTGGTAGAATTTGTGGATGGAAAATACATATCAAGATAGTATGGAAAGATATTATTTTTTATTGACTAAGAAAACAACTATTATTAATGAAACACCTGGGTGGATTGGGACTTGCTTGGATTATGTTGAGTGGTTACTCAGGGGCCATGTCTATGGTTAGCTGGTGTATCACACTTGTGGATGGCCACCCAGGAACAAAGAGATTGGAGACATTCTTGTCATAAAGCTTCCAGTGCAGCCACATGGCGTATGGGCTCTGCCTTGACCAACTAAGTTGCAAGAACTCAGCCAGACGGACAGAGGGTGGTAGTGATGATAGGATGGAACGCGTCCGTGGTGGTCTAAGGGATTGCTTCTGAAAGGTCTTGTCTCGATGTATATCGAGTCTTGTGGGGAAAGTGCACCACCTCTCGAGAGGGTAAAACTAAGTACTTAGCCGTGTCCCCGGTTATGGACAACTTCTGAGCCTCAAGACAGTGAAGTAGTTCAATAATATCCTCACCCAAATTTCTCTAAGTTAAAACTTGTGGGTGAACAGGGATAAAGGTTCAGTGATGTCTATCATTGGTACCTTATAGCTTGAATAAAAACTTCTTCAAAAATTATAAGTTAAACTAATTTTAGCAAAGCCAGCCATAACCCCACTTAGCCATATATTCATGTAGTAGTTGGATTTTACTAAGTATCTTTGGTATCACTTGCCAATACAATTCCAAATGTATTGACCGTTGTGGCTGTAACTTATTATGTTGCAGGTTACTCTGATGATGAGTAGGGTTGCGAGTCTACACTCGACATGCTTGTCTGTGGCACATGAATACTAAGGACTCTATTATTATTATATGTTATGTGAACTTGTGTCTTAGCCTTAGGCTAAGTGAGTTGTAAGAACTATTATACTCCTGGATGTGCGATGTAATAATGACCTTTGTTTCGGTGTACTTCATCTTAAACTGTGGGTGCTAGCATTTCGATCCAGGGACTAGCACTGCAATCACAGGGATCTTACCTTATCATGGTGAGATCTTACAGCTCCTTTGTGGGCCATAATCTGGCATAGCCCTCGATGGTGGAGGCGAAGGCGGAAAGAGATGTGATGGAGTTGGCTAGAAGGTGATGTAGTTAGAGCTCGTATGTGTGCAACCAGTCGTGGAAAAAATCGCTAACTGGCAAACCGAACCTTCGCTGGAAGTGTGATAGGAACACAACATACTCACCCAGATTGGGTGAGGGGGCAAGCTCGGAGGAGGCGAGGCGCACGACGACGCCCTCCGGGATGCGCCTGGTCCGGTAGAGCCAGTCCAGGTCATCTTGGCAGACCCAGGAGCCTGCCCACGCGCCCCGGTCGGCGCTCGCAGCATCTTCCTCCATCTCTTGCTCGGCGATGGCGAGCTCTTCTTCTGTCATCTCGAGGTCACTGCTCTCACTGGCGCTAGCGGCGGTGGGTGGCAGCGGCCTGGACTGACGGGGACCGGTGGTGGAGGAGGTGCGTAGAGGCGACGACGGCGCAGGTGCGCACGGAAGCAGAGCGGCAGCGGCGCAGCTACTCAAACACGGTGGCGGCGGCACTGTCGCAGGGAAAGATGAGGAAGAAGAGGGGGCAGAGGGGTGCGGAAGTGAGGAATGGTCCCAAGGGGCGCGCCCCTCCCCTATTTAACTGCTTCCTCAGAGGTGTAGTGGGACCACCTTTGCGGACGGGCCACACCGTGTGGCCGTGTACAATCCGGATTGACCAATCAGCATCGAGCCACACGGAAGGCCACAGAGCGCAGTGGATCCCATGACGTGACGTTATGATGCAGATAACGAGGAGGCATGCACGATGTGACGTGCGCTACAGTGATAACTGACAATTACTGTGGCGGTTACTATGGCTGGCCCTTAAAATGAGGCGATGTGATGATTAGCCTCCACATGGGGAAGCGTACGAGAGAAGGAAGAGAAAACCCAGATGAGTATGTGGTAACCCGGCCAACTAGTCAAAACTTGGAATGTGCCAAGGGAAAGTAAATCCATAGAATCCGAGATAAGAGGTAACTCGGAAAAGGAACACAGAGCTCGGTAAAATTGAACCTGCTGTGGCCTTAGCGGCTAAGACAGCTAAGACCGCACCAGCTTCGCGGACTAATGTTGGGGGGATACCCCCGGGTAGGGTCACGCCAGGGTATAAATGGCGAGTTAGCCGAGGTTCGGCAAGGTCAAAGCAAATGCTGGCCGAGTCACGTCAAGGCAGGCCAGATCACGGAGTAACCCGAACCAGGGACGTCCACCTTCCATGGTCTCAACCGACTTAAGTCGTAAGTCGGTAAGATATATTTAACTTGTATGCAGGAACAGGTATGTCTGGATCTTCTATGCAGGATCCGGGTTATATCAAGCTTGCAAGAAAAGGAAGGTATCTCGCTGGTCAAAAGGTGGCTGTCGTACGCGGAGCGTGAGCGAAGCGGACAGAGGCCGGACCACCGAGGCATGGCCGACACAGGTGACGAAGCCAATGTCGGGTGACGCAGGCGCCGCAGAGGCTCACGTAGCCTCTGCATGGGTGACGCGGGGGAAAAGTAACCCGGTCGGCTTACTGTTTTGGGAGGAGGCATATTCCCTGGAATATGCCTCCACGTATGCCCTAAGTGGAGACCTAGCCACCCCTATATAAGGAGGGCTAGGGCTTCTGTAGAGGGGGTTGATTCTTGACTGGTTGGTTTTCTGGGAGATTGCTCTGAGGGCTAGCTAGTGACGAGAGTAAGAGAGTTCTTTCTTCCTCCTCTCCCCAATACAGCTCCAGGAGCATTTGTAACATGTGAAGGAATATCAAATACAAAGCTTCTATGTGTGGAATCACCACATTATCCCTCCCTGGATTCCCCTAGTGCATTTAGTCCCCACACTTAGCCTATACATGGCATCTGCCGTGACACCACCATGACAGAGGTTCAAAGAGAGGTTGTGCATCCTCTCCACAGTTCCTTCAAATCCTTAGAAATCTTGGTATGTGGCGAACCAGGTTTGTGGCTGCTCCTCTTGATAAGGAACTTCTTGCTCCTCTTCTTGGTCCTCATCCTATTCAGGAATCTCTTCCATGGGCTGGTGTTGCTCAACCTACAAATCATATAGCAAACGTCCTTCCTCGATAGAGAAAAGACCATTAGGCATAGGAGCGGGGTAGATATGCTCATCTCTAGCAATATGCAGGTAATGAACACCACCTCTCCTAGTGAGCATTCCATAGCCTCTAAAGGTGAAGAAACCAACACGTGTCTCACCTAGTACGAGTTGCAACTCACCTAGGTCGAGGCCTAGGGAAGTTGCAAGCACAGTGATAACACCTCCTCCTATGATTGGCCCTTGGCTTTGGGTGGCTTGGTTCACCAGGTAGCGCACAAGGATGGTGCCCAAGTTGAGTGACAAGCTACAGTTGATGTAAGCAGTCTTTGCAAGGACTAGGATGTCCTCCTCGTTGAGTCTCGTGAACTCATTACATGGATACAAACTATTATCAATAACATATAACAAATAGAGAATTGCAGGATGTTGAATATCCCCCCCCCCCCCTTGTTCACTCTACTAGTAAAACTCATTCCATTATAGTATTGATCGGGGGAAGGACTTAAGCCAGTAAAAGATGCACGTAAAGTATGGATATCATTCTTTGGCAAATTAAAACAAGCGCACTATTCATCTAATGTTAAAGTCTAGTTGTTGTTCATCATACGGAAAGAAATAGTATCCTCTCCTTGCCATTGTTAACGGTGCTTTGCAATGAACTAAGGAATTCAATGGTTAAGCGGTGATAAGTAGGTACATCATTGTACACAAAGTTTTGCAGGCCAGCTCTATTGCAAAGTAAATTGGAATCATCAGCAATACCGAGTTGGTTCAATACGATGGGGCAAGCCCAATTGGTGGCCTTCACTTCACGGTTCTTGATCCTATTGGAGCGATCATGATGGGCCTCATTCTTGAACCGTATCCCCATGCGTTCCTGAGCGGCAGCCCGAGAAGCGCTAGCGGTGGCATGAGCATGAGTATGGCTCCTTCTGTTCATCATCTAAAACATTGAAAATGCAAAAATAAAACTTTTTGATCCAATAACTGATGGGGATATGCCAAATGGGGTATGCCCAGTAGGACGTTCCGATCGGGCCGAAGGCCTCGCGAGTGGGCCTGCAGGACGGCGACCGGAATGCGACTGAGATAAAGGCTTGGCGATTGGAGATTGGAGGCCCAAAAGCGTAGCTGAAGCCCAGTCGGATTAGGTCAAAGGTTCCGAATCCATATCTTGTTTGGTTGTAAACTGTAAACCCTAGCAAGATGCCCCTTATTTAAGCCTCCCTAGGGTAGTTTGAGGACTTATGTTCCATCATACACCCCTTCAAGCGACTCGCTACTTCGATGCTGAGCTCGCCACCCCTGTAACTCGCTCTCCATCAATCTAATCTAGTAGGAGAAGGTCTTTACCCTCCGAGGGGCCAAACCTGGGTAAATCCATGTGCATCCGCCCCCATCTCGCACCGCAGATGGCCGCCAGCTCTCGCCCCTGTCGTGGCCATTTCCACGACAGTGGCGCCCACCGTGGGGACCAGCCGGACTGGCCTGAGTTCTGCAGCGAGACCCTACTCGCCGATCGATCGAGTGATCGCCGCCGGCGGGATCTTACAGATCCTGCCCAGTAGCTACATCCCGGCGTCACGCCCGATCACCCAAAGCGCGATAATACCGGTCGGCACCATCAACCTGTTCGTCGGATTCACCGACGCAGTCGACCCGCCGGCAACGATGATCGTCAGCGGATCGCTGCCACGCCGCGATCTGCTCTCGGAGGAGCAGGTCCGCTCCATCATCTGCCTCGCCACCGAATATGACTCGGATGCCAGCAATGCAGTCGAGACCAACGCTGACGCGGACAATGCAGGCCTCCATGACGACGCTGACTCCACGACCCCTGCCTCGGTCGACTGATCCATCACCGCAGCATCAAGGGAGGACTCCATCACGCGGGTCTCCAACCCTGAGTACTTCGAGGATTACTCCATCATTGGGATCTTTGATTCTGACTCTGGTTCGGAGTCCCCCGAGGACTTCTACGCTAGATCCAACCGCTTAAACGTGTTCTACATGGCAGGCAGCACGGTCGCCCCGCTAGATCCATTCTCCACACCGATCCCTCCAACCGCCATAGCCACGGAGGTGGAGGAAGCCTGCTTGTAACTAGAGGAACCACAGCATAAGGAGCTAGCCGAGCGCGATAAATTCAGCCTCGAGCGGGCAACGGCGCAGGAGCTGTCGCTCTACCACAAGCGCCGCATCAGGACCCGCCTGAACTCCAACATCCAGGGCCGCGTCCTGAACTTCAACGACGAAAGCGACCCCGCACGTGCGGCACGAGCGCAAATACTGCGAGAATGCGCCACCAGGCGGCAGAAACCGACCACCACCGGTGCACCGGCGACTGGGGCGCCACCACCACCCATTGGTCGCGCGCCCCCGCCAGACCAGCCGCGGATCATAATCTCGCCACAGGCCCGCGACGCCAATAGCCTCCAACTATACTCCACTCCAATGGTCAACCTCATCGGGGCCGATGCTGCAGTCATCCACCTCGACGTCCAAGGAGAGGGCACGCTGTAGATCCAATACGCCAAGGCCCTACTCGCTAGGGCCGTCGAGCAGCAAGTCACGGGAGTCGACCCGCGGGGCGGATGTATTCCTGTTCATCGGCAAGCAGGGCAGCCTCAAGCGGCCCTCCAACCGTCGCCAACGCCGTGACCTGCCCACCACCCCAGCCCCTAGCACATCAGCCACGAGCCTCCAACCCTACGCTCTCCACCAACGAGCCGCGGCCGGTGAACAACACGGTTGCCGCCAACGGGTAACCCATTGATGCCCGAACACACATCGTCAACAACCAGGCTTGGCAGGTGCGCCAACCCAACGACTTGAGGCACACACTCACCACCCGTGGAGACCCTGAACCCAGGGGCTCGCTCAGTTAAGTCGGCCCCCAGTGCTTCAGACCTATGATCTGAGGCAAGAAGTACCCCGCCAACTTCAAGGCACCCAAGGAGATCGAAAAGTACGACCCAACGTACGACCTAGCGGTGTGGCTAGACACATACCTCATGGCGATGGCAATCGCCGGCCACACCGACTTGCTAGCCGCTCGCTACCTCCCCCTGATAATGGAGGGTGTGACCCGGCAATGGATCAACACCCTCCCTGCCGATAGCATCGACTCGTGGGAAGAGATGTGGGATGCCTTCGTCAGGCACTTTGAGGGCTCCTACACCTGCGCCACCACCATTGAGGACCTGGAGCGATGCATCCAGGGGAAGCACGATTCGACCCGCCACTGGATCCAGAGGTGGCAGGAACTATGGATCAACGCCTCCGGCATCCACTCGGACACGGCGATCCACTGCTTCAAGAACGCGTGCCAGTACAAACCCCTGGTCGCTAAGATCAAGAGGGTCTACCGGACGCTCGGCAACATCCCCGACCTCCTCGAGATCGCCAAGAGTTACGCAGAAGAGGACCCCAACCAGGACTCTGATGACGAGTCGGGAGGAAGATGCCGCATTAGCGGCCACGACAACGGGTGATAGCACGACATGCGCTACAACAACACCCGCCTCACCGGCAAGCGCTGTAATGACGGGCGGGTCGACTTCGTCGCTAACGCCAGTTATGGCCAACATGACCCGAAGAACTTCCGCCGTGACAGAGGAAACTACCGCAACAACAAAAACTACCACGCCAACAACGCGGCGAGGCCAAAATTCGACCCCGTCGCCCTGCTTAACCAGCCCTGCGTCTACCATAGCAGGGAGGGAAAACCCGCCACGCACACCACTGCGGACTGCCATTCTCTAAAGGAGATCGAAAAGGCAAGGTGGGCAAGGGAAGACCCCAACAACAACCCACCAAGGGACAATGGCAATGTCGATGGGTTCGGAAACGCCGTCGGCTCGCTACACACCTTCACCGGGCTCGGCACCAAACGCGAGAAGAAGGTGCTCACCTCCGCGGTCGCTGTCAATGCGGTGACCCAAGTTGACATCCCCCACTTCCTCAACTGGTCCAAGCAAAGCGTCACCTGGAGTCGCCAGGATCACGCGCCCAGGATCGAATACCTAGGGCGAGTCGCCCTGGTGGTCAGGCCCAAAGTGGCCGACTACTAGCTGCCCAAGACGCTGATGGACGACAGAAGCTCCATCAACATCATGTACTTGGACACATTCAAGAGGCTGCACCTCCCGGAGTCAGCGATCGAGTCAACACTCACCACCTTCCATGGCATCGTCCTGGTGGAAAGGCATATCCAATCGGCAAGGTGACGCTGCCAGTCACCTTTGGCACACCAGCGAATTTCCGCACCAAGCGAATCGTCTTGGAGCTGGTGAACTTCAGCAGCCCCTACCACTCCGTCCTAGGGCGCCAGGCAGTCGCCAAGTTCATGGCGACCCAGCATTACGTCTACAACATGATGAAATTCCCAAGGCCATGTAGCATCATCACCGTCCACGGCGACCCCGACATGGTCGTGGAATGCGAGGACAAAGTCACCAAGCTCATCGACGCTGTCATCGCCGCAGAGACCGACCATGCGGAAGAGCTCGCGAAATACGCGGGCAACATCAACAAGGACGACCCCACCATTCTGAAGAAGCCAACCGCTGTGAGCTCCACGTTCGAGGCGACCACGCACACCCGCACCGTCGAGCTCGTCCCGGGCGACTCCAGCCAGACGTCACCATTGGGGCACACATGAGCCCCTGTAACACCCCAAAACTTATATAATCAAGATTATCAAGTTCTAATCACCCAATTTAGGGTTAATAAAAAAATTTATTAAGAAAAGGAATATGGATGCATGTGTGTTTGCATTAGTGTAGATTTGAGTGCTTATGCCATGCTTGATTGTTCTAAAAGATGTGAAATGGTTTAAAGATGAATACTACATCATCTAGGCCATTTACAAACTAAATCCAAAGAGAAAGAAATCGAATATGAATAAATAAACCAAATGGTCATTTTGACCAAAGTGAACCACTAGGTCACTTTGAGTGTTCCTAGAAGAAGATTTCTAACAGAAACTTTTCCAACTCTTTTCACCCCTTGTTAGACCAAGTAAAAGTGTATCAAGGCCCACTTTACCAACTTACAAAAACATCTTTCAAATCAATTAAATGGACAGTTGAAAATTGAATCTAGTTCATGTGTTAAGATCCCACTTTTTCAAAAACCTATCAAATCAATTCCCCTTGACCTCTCCAAGCAAACATAGACTCTCAAGCTTAATTAAAGATCACTCAAAAAATTTGAATCAAAATTTCCAAACTTTAATTGATGCGGCCATTTCCACAAACACCTGACCTACACTAATTAACCCTCTGCCTATCTCCCTGAGTATAACCAAGCCCTAGATCATCCCTCCTTTAGCCGTGGAGCACAGTGGAGCGCCGCCCGATTGTGGTCATCGATGGCCGACCACGGCCAGCTCACAGCAGATACCGCCGCAGCCAGCCATGGTGTTCAGGAAGCATGCCTCGCTCCACCGCCACCCCCTGTCTAGGCCACAACCCCAGCCGAGCCCTGGACCACCCTTGCTACGCCACACCCCGCCTCTCTATGCCATGTCCAGAGCGCGTTAGCTCGCCGTGCCCGACCAGCTCGCCTAGCTCACACCTTTCCCTCACCACGCACGCTCACGCCCTCGATGATCACAGCACCCCAGTAGACACCCCTGTTCGCCGCCGCGTGACCCGCAGCTTCCGCACACCGCCACAAACACCTCTGCCTCCGTGTGGAGCGTCACACGCTCCCGATCGAACCACGCCACCCCACGCCTCACCATCATGCCCGTAAGGACCACCAGGGAACACCGCACCATCCACCTACCTCCGCCACGACAATAGCCGCCTGTAGCAACGCCACCGTCAAGCTCACGCCGCACCGCTCGGTCCCCTCTCCGCACTATAAAAGGAGGCCACCCCCGCCTCCATTCTCCACACCAACATCATCACCACTCCTCTTTGAGCCTCCCACACTTCTTCCTAGAGCAAGGTGAGGTCTCTCTCGTTGGAATTTGGCCGGAGCCCGCCGCTGTTGGAGGAGAAGGGCGCCATCGATTTCGACCACGCCAAGCCCTGTCGTGACCGCGCCTCGCCTTGCCTCGCCGTCGTCTACCATGTCGATTGCTCACGTCGCTGACCCTAGCTAGAGCCCAGGTGAGCCCCGCGAGACCCCCACCGCTGTGCTAGGTTTAGTTCCTCACAGGAGCAGTTCGTCGTTGATGACGACTCATCGACGTTGGATTAGAATATGATCACACGACTCAAATTCATAGATACCATTTTGCATAGAGTAAGTCGCTGACTGGTGGACCCCGCCTGTCAGTAGGCCGCTGCGCTGTTCAGTGCAGTTGGGTCGGCCCGTTTAACTTCTCATGCTGGCCTGGAAATTTAAATAATGGTTTTTCCATTTAGGTTCAAACTAGTTTCTGTCCACATATTCAAAAATCAATTCAGAGAGTTTCACTTAACCAAATTGCATGATTCAAATTTTGCTAGAAATTTAATTAACTTATCTATCAAAGCCTGTTGGATTTAAATCAATTGGAGTTAGAGATAATCTTTAGTAAAAATAACAAGAAAGAGACTTTTGCAACTTCAAACATTTTTCAAAAATCAACCATAATAGCTTTTGAGTTGATTACAACTCTCAAAAATCACATTTGAGAATATCTATCTAAATATGTAAAAGTATCTAGGTTTACATGCAATGACATTGGACTAGTACCAAAACAATGCTATTAGGGTATTTCTAGTCACTTTAAATCTATTAAATAATAATCTTAAACTTTATAAAATGTGACCAACCCTTTAAATCACATTCCCATGTATTAGAATATGTGGTGATGACATGTGTCAACATGATCCCATATTTTAATTGGATAATATTAAATCTTTATTAATTTCAATGAGTAGAAATTACTTCTCTCAAATAAATAAAACTAGTTCTTTAATTCATGTAATGATTGTGATGACGCTAGATCATCAAGTGTGAGCCTTAGTGTGCTAAATAGAATTAGTTAAGTATTGTTTGGTGATTGTGTATCCCGTATTTATTTATAGACGATAGTACCGACCCAAGCTACGAGGAGGAGGAGTTCTACCCTGAAGAAGAGAAGGAAACCTTCAATCACTGCACCAATCAAGGCTTATTGGCAAGCTATAATTATACAAGTTAACCATGCAAGCTTTAACCTAAGCAAGATGCATTAGGCATGCTTTAGTTATACACTTTGATTTATATCCATCCCAAGTTTTTCTTGCAAGCTTTACTCTTTACTTTACCAAAGTTCTTTACTTTTAGTTTGTGCTTGGTGAGGATTTGGAAAGATAGTATAGATACCATAAAGAGTATAAAACCAGGCCTATAATAGATGTCATTCTATGGCATGAGATTGATATTAGCATCCCTCATTAGTGAACACTCTTAACTTAGGGGCTAGTGCTAAGCATAAATCTTGATCACTTTAGATGGGAATACTTGGTGAAAATGATTGTGAAAACCTTGGAATGATGAGTCATTCTATTGAAATGTTTTGACATGTGTTGAGAAACACAAATGGATTTGATGAAGAAAATGTTGAGGCATGAGCCTTAGCCCTTTATAAAAACTGATGGTTGGGTTCGGATGCGATACCATTCCAATTTTACCGTACAACCACAATACCTGAATTGGGTAAGGCTTAGACAGAAGTTTATATGCATTAGTATGGGTTCCCTCGTGGAAGTGGTTTGAGCTGAGGCTACCTCTTGATGATGTCCACCTATGCAGTGCCCAGGATGGCAGATGGCCATGGCTGGGAGGCCAAGCTCATAGGGGAGGTGCTTATACTAGAGTGTGTAAAGGAAAGGTTATAATTGATTATCCACATACTAAGTTTCATGATTCAGGGTTATCCCTGATGGATGTATCGAATTTTGTGGTGAAAGTGTACCACCTCTGTAGAGTGTCAAACTATTCGAATAGCCGCGTCCGGGGTCATGGATAGTTAGAGTGGTCATACTGTTCCGTCGTCAGATGTTTTCAAAATGACTTGTGCAGTGAATTATGATTTTGACATGACCACAACAGGGTTGTGAATATGGAAACTAGGTTCCCACTTAAGTGATTTAGAACATTTTACTTAGTTTTCTTTACTTCTAAACTCACTTTAGATAAATCTGGCTTTTTGCAAATAAACCTAGAGCTTAAGATTCCTACTAGAACTACCTTACTTGTTAGTGATAGTTTGCGAGTACTTAAAGAGTACTCATGGTTTTGTCCCTGGCTATTCCCGTGGCCAGACTATGAGGAGGACTATAAGAAAGATGGACAGCAAGACGGCTACGACAAGTAGGATCATCTCCCATCGCCAGCATTACCTGTGACACTGAAGATGGAGCCCATACAACTCTTATTATTCCACTAATTGTTTGTATTAAGACTGGATCATGAGATCCTTTATTTGTGTAAGACCTTATTATGGTTTGTAATGGATGATGTACTGTGATATCCAATCTGTTATGTCTCGCAAAAATGGTAATCCTAGGATTGCGATGTATGGCATAACAGGGATCTGGGATGAAAAATCCAGGTGTTGACAGCATAGGAAAGCGCGCTCATCAAGTTCCTCCGTGAGAATCACGACATCTTCGCATGGAAACCATCTAACATGCCCGGTGTCCCGAGGGAACTCGCTGAGCACAAACTTAACACTGACCCCAAAGTGCGACCAGTAAAGCAGTCGGTGTGGCCCTTCAATGAACAGCGCCGCAGAGCAATCGCCGAAGAAGTACAGCGCCTGCTAGCCGCAGGCTTCATTCGGCCAATCAAGTACTCCAAGTGGCTGGCAAACCCAGTACTGGTCCTGAAAAAGAACAACACATGGAGAATGTGTATCGACTACACCAACCTCGACAACGCCTGCCCGAAGGAGGAGTTCGTCCTACCGCGCATCGACCAGATCATCGATTTGACCGCAGGATCGGAGTCGCTGTGCTTCCTCGATGCGTATTCTGGCTACAACCAGATCAAAATGGCGGTCAAGGATGATGAGAAGACGGCATTCATCACGCCATTCGGCGCCTTCTACTACACGGCCATGACGTTCGGCCTCAAGAACGTCGGCGCCACCTACCAAAGGTGCATGCAAGAGTGCCTCGCGAGCCAAATTGGCCGAAACATACACGTCTACATCGACGACGTGGTGGTAAAATCCACCCGCCAGGACGACCTGCTCGCCGACCTGGCCGAGACCTTCGCAAATCTGCAGAGATACAACATCAAGCTCAACCCAGGGAAATGCACCTCCGGCGTCCCCAACGGACAGCTCCTAGGGTACGTGGTCTCCAAGCGAGGCATCGAGGCCAACCCCACTAAGATCGACACCATCGCGTCACTCGGGAAACCCGAGTACCTACACGACGTCCAGAAGCTGGCTGGACGAGTCATGGCTCTCAGTCGCTTCATCCCCCGGCTCGGCGAGAAGGCGATGCCTCTCTACCGCCTGATGTGCAAGAACCCCACGTTCCAATGGGACGAAGAAGCAGACAACGCGCTCAGGGCACTCAAAGAAGTACTGCTTGCGGCACCACCGCTCGCCGCCCCAATCGACAAAGAGCCAATGCTCGTCTACGTTGCGGCCTCCACTCAAGTCGTCAGCGCCGTAATGGTCATCGAACAGCCAGAAGAGGGCAAGGAGCGCTCCATCCAGTGACCCGTCTACTACATCAATGAAGTCCTGACAGACTCAAGACAGGCGCTACCCGCAGTACCAAAAATTGGTGTATGCGGTCTTTAGGGCCTAGTGGCGACTCCTGCACTGCTTCCAGGAGCACCCCATCACGGTCGTCTCTTCTGCACCGCTACAGGACGTCATCCACAACTACGAGGCGACCGGTCGAGTTGCCAAGTGGGCCGTCGAGATCGGCGTCCACAACATCAAGTACGATCCATGTAAAGCGATCAAATCGTAGTCCTTGGCTGATTTCCTCGCCGACTACGAAGAGGCACAACCGCTGTAGAAGCTCCCCTACATCCATTACGAGAATATCATTTTGCGACCCAAAAGTTGGGGTGGCCAGGAAACGCGGTACCCAAGTTGCTTGCAATCAGCTACGTCGCGCAAAGTTGGCGTGCCAAATACTCAGAGGGTCTTTTTCGGCACGAATTCAACTTTACATTTCAATACAAAATATCAGGCTAACGGCCGTCAAGTTGGGCCCCCCTGTCAGCTTTCGCTGTTATGTCGCTGCCGTCATTGCTGCCATGTAGGGTTGCAACGTTGGCGCATGCATCCTTTACGCGTCTTCTTCTTCCTCCGTGGCGGCAATCTGTGGTTGCGGCCATGGCACGGAGCAAGGACTTGGACGAACTTGCTCGGCCTAGCTCTCCTCCCCATCCCGAATCGGAGCTCGCCCTCACCATGGTTGCACCCATGGCACGACGCGGGGACGGGAATTCATTCTCGGGTGAGATCTGTCACCATGCCGACCATGCTCGGTCTTGTTAGCCTCCTCCAGAATCCAAGCATGCCGTCACCGTGGTCGCACATGCACCAGCCACGGCGCCTTCCTCTCCGAATCCCAAAGCCACGTCCACCCAGTTCGGCACAATGCCAACAAGGTGAAAATGCATCAAGTTTTCTTCTTGTGATTGTAGAAAAACATGTACGTACCGTGGCCGTAGCATACTCTAACAATGTACACATATGTTGTTTACTAGATTTTCATTTGAAATTAGTAGCTCTGTGATGACGAAACATAGAGAACCTGATGTAGCCCGACCTTCGGTCGTTACCACATCATGGTCTCCAACTTATGCCAAGTCGTCATGGACTCCAAAGGTGAATCCGTTCCTCTATGCGAGCCCACTTCCTACCCTATTGAATGGTATACTACTTCATACTCCATCCCATATACATGATAGGTTCATACCGACGAGTACGGAGGTAAGGGAGGAAGCCTGGAGCACCAAGCCCGACAAGACGGAGGCTTGGAAGAGAAGACGGAAGAAGCAGCAGTTGGAGCACCAGAGTCTCCGGCCTGTGCACACCGGAGTCTCCGGCCTGTGCACACCGGAGTCTCCGGCCACGCCGGACTCTCCGGCCTGAAGACACCGGAGTCTCCGGCCTTCGTACCCCGGAGTCTCCGGACCCATCGCTAGACCGACCCCCAGATCGAGCTTGAGGACAGTCTGTCTGCCACTCCGGAGACAACACCGGAGACAGACCGGAGTCTCCGGCCGAGACCAGAGTCTCCGAACCACCACACCAGAATCTTCGGCCTGAGCATATGGGCCTGCGCGCCTCCAGCTGGGCCTTCGGCCCATGTACCCCTTAGTCCGCCCAGACTTTCCCCTTTTATTCCTAAAGTACCCTTGAACTAGTGGCTAGCCTATATATAGTGCCCCACCCCCTCATGTAACCCTAGGCATAGACGATAGACTCAAGAAAAACCCCTTTGTGGAATCTCTAGTTTTGCCTCATCCCCTTCTACCAAAGGGGATCGACTATTGTCACCACCTCGTTGGAGTTTGCATCGCGCCTCCCTCGTTGTACAAGGCCTTGGCATCGGTGTCCCTTTGCCAAGACGTCAAGACCCTCTCCAAGGTGTTCTTCCCTCTCCGCGTGGGATCGAGGGAGCACGTTGACCAATCTTTCCTTGCGAGGATTCTATCGGACCGGTGGCCACCGGTGAGAGCAATCGGCCTTGTGTCGTGTGTGTGTTTTGCATGTGTTCATCGTGTTCTTCGCGAGGTGTGCGTCTGCTTCCGCTACCTTCTCCCTTTCCCCTCGCTTTCCCATCGATTTGACCACGAGATCCGTGAAGATCGGGCCACCCACGGGGTTACCCCATAACGTCTGGTATCAGCAGCTTTTGGTTGCCACGAATTTCTCCTCGATTTGGTATTTTTCCCCATAAATTCGAAAATTCCACCAAAAACAACCCCAATTCATGTTTTGGATCGATCTGTGATTTGAGTGCGTTTTGGTAGGTTTTGATCCATGGATTACTTGCTAAACTTGTTGATCTACCGTCCCCTGCGTTTCCATGGCCTAATTCCTTGATTTCCCCCACCAATTTGGTGTTTTGGTTTGAGTTTTTCCGCCAAAATCGCGTCCCGGACGAGTTCTGCACGTCCTGGAACCTCCAGACCGGAGATTCCGGCCCCCGGACAGGAGACTCCGGCCCAGACCGGAGATTCCGGAACCCAGACCGGAGATTCCAGTCCAGACCGGAGTTTCTGGCAAAGTCTCCGCCCCCTTCCCCCTTCAGACAGAAAAATCCGCTTCACCGTTTTGAGCATAACTTTTGCATACGAACTCGGATTTTGGTGTTCTTTAGCTCGTTTTGAAGAGGAGAAGGAGCTCTACATCATAATATCTGTGGTTCATGCTATCTAGTCCATCCAAATTCTGTGAGCAAGGCGGAATCCACCAATAAAGGGTGAAGATCGGCGAAGAAAGGTATAAAAAATTCCACGACTTCTCCCCACTTGCATTCCTTTGTGAGCTACACTATCTTTGTGTTCAACAAACACCTATTGAGACTAGTTCCTCCTATGATTGCTTGGGCTATGAACATTTGATACCTTTTAGAATTCTGAGCAAAAGTTGTGAGCGCGCTATCTCATATAGTTATCTTGTATAGTTGTTGGCACAAGGAAGAGGCAAGTGAAAAAGAAAAGAAAAAGAAAAAGACAGAAATAAAGAAACAAGTGCCTCATAGAATAGGAAGCGCAAGCTCGATGAACATCATATAGGTGGTACTTATTGTGCATATCTTTTAGCCCACCAATTTATTGCAATCGAACTAGCGTCTCTCCTTGCACTTGTGCAACACGAGCTTATAGTCTTCGCTGGGTAATCATTTGGTCCTTAGCTCACTTTCTCCGTCGCACAAGTCCCATTTATCCTACCGTGTCTGTTTCCTTGTACATATTTCCTTCTTGTGGATTGACTTGTTTTGCTTTGTGATCATCGTGGTTCTTTACTTGCCATTACAATATCTTTATTTCGGATTGTTCTTGGACATGCCACCTTCCATACCTATCCACCATAAGCTTTGTGTGTGTGTTTTTTTAGTGGTTAGTTGGTTTTGGTGTTCTGCGTGAACTTCACTTTGCTTGGTTTTGATTGCTCTCAAGTGTTGCCACTTGCACGATACTATCTTCCAAGGTAAAGTAAGGTTTGATGTTGCATCCCCAACCCCCTACCACCTCCATATACACCACTTAGTCTTGTGAATCATGTCTAGGGACTCTGAACCGAGGATGATTTCTATGAAGAATCCACGATGAGCCACCATGCATATGCCTCCACAAGCATGGATGACATGATGGAGCACTACACCGACAATGGATCCACAAGCTTGGGTGATATGGAGTTCTACAACAACAATAACTCCCCAAGCATGGAAGACTTCAAGAACGACAAAGACAAGCTCATCAAGTCGTGTCGACCAAGACGGGGCCCCCACCTCAAGAGCACCAAGGTACACCATCAAATGGACAACTTCAAGCGCGACATGGACAACAACTTCGCCAAAACCATGAGCATGATGGCCAAGACAAATGATGATTTGCGCTCATTACAACGCCTCACCAGGAAGAGTGCCAAGGACAAGGAGCATAGTAGCGAGAGTCATGTGGATGACCAAGTGCGCCATCTACATCAACCTTTAGCAAGGCACGCCAATGACTTTTGTCGACACCATCAAAGGGCACCTTCAACTACTCGTGCCACCACCAAAATGGCACCAAGAGCAAGCTCACCTCCACGCCATCAAGCTTCAATGCCCAAATTTGACATCCTAGTTGACACATGCAACTTCATGGATGAGGAAGACGAAGACCTCTGCCTCGCCAAGTTGGACGAGTATGTCAAGAGGACTATACAAGCCAAGGTGCAAGATGGTGACGACAAGGTCAAGATTGGTGAGCATGGGAGTTTCCCTTCACCAAAGGAGGCGCATGGAGTTGAGAGAACCTGCCTATCCCCATATGCTTGTGTGATGATGTCGTACCAATCCCATGTGAGTATGAGAGCCACTTAGCCCACTTGAGTGAGAACAAGAGTGAGATGAGTGACTCCACCACACGTGATATTGAGTGCTTCCACTTTGAGGGCATGAGTGATACACCGAGTGAGTTGAGAGTGGTAGTTGATAGGTCATGTGAGACCACTTTGATTTCTATCAAATTACCCTCTACCTCTAGTGTGTTTTCTCATGATTTGCTAGGTTCCATGGATAAAGAAGCGCCAAGCTTGGAGATGATCATGCCTCTAACCAAGAAGATGTACATGGTGGATGAAGATGATGCCATCCACATATTAGATGAAGAAGTCGCCCACATGGAGGCCAATGCTACCACAACACCCACTTCATATGAGAGGTATGAACAAGGTAAAAATAAGGGTGTTGATGCTGCCATGATCTCACTAGTGGACATGATGACTTGTGATGATTGTCATGCTATGGATGATGTTTGTGATATCACATATGCTTCATTGATATTTCCATGTGATACTTTGCCTTTGCATAATGTTGACCATGTCAAATTATTCAATTGTGATGATGTTGCCATAGACATGCCATGCTCTAAACGTTACGTTGATGATATCATTACTTGCACTTTGTTGAACAATTGCTCTTTCCAATGTTTTGCTTGCAATGATAATCATAATGCTACCCCTCAGACCATGCTTTGTCATGAGTGTTTTGCAATCTCTCCCGTTGCTTGCAATAAGTTGAATAATTGCTCTTTCACTTGTTTTGCTTGCAACAATAATTCTCATATGGTTTATATTGAGATGGCCCCCATAGCTTTCTCAAATTTTGGATATTTTGATGATTGCCATGATAAGCATGTTCCCCACTTGCATACTCACCATGCATCTATTTCATACTTGATTGAAACTCATGGTGATGTGCACAATAAGAGATACGTCATGATGGATGATGTGTTTCTCTACCATGCACACACGTTCTTCCTTTTGTGTTTGATGTGTGTAGGTACCCGCATGATCATGTCAACCTCGGTTGAGCACGAGTTGACAAAAAGAGCTCTAGAGAGCATCCCCCAAGTGATTTCAAGATCGAACCCAGCTCTGATACATTTTGCATGCTTTGCATCTTTCATGTTGACAAATTGCTATTTCCTATGGTTTGATTGCAAGCATGTTGATGATATTCTTTCACCTTGTGACAATCATGTCTCGTTGCTATTAGATATTGATGCTTTGTGTGATGCCACAGAAATGTTGAACAATTTCTCTTCCCGATGTTTTGTGTGCAACCATAATACCATCATGAGCATGTATTGTCACGAGAGCTTCCAAGTCTCTCATATTATTGATGCAACAAACATAAGGACCACTTGCTCTTTCATATGGTTTGTTTGCAAACATGTTGTTTTTGCTTCTGCTTGCGATATGCATACTCCCATGATATATGGTTTTGATGATTTGTGTGTGGCATCCAACATGTTGACTAATTGTTCTTTCCAATGGTTGGTTTGCACACATAATGATGTTGTTTTGGATGTTCTTCCACATGTGTTTTTGCCAAATTCTCCTACTCTTGCATCAAAGATGTTGACCAATATTGTCCATTGCTTTGAGTGCCATAGTAAAATGTTTTGTGGAGTTTTTGAGTTCCCACATTTGGATGATGTTCAAGCAATTTCCATGCACTTTGACCTTGCATATGAATCCCGTTTGCTATACTTGAGTTGTGCTAATAGTGTTGTGAACAAGAATGGACATGCCACAAATGACATGCTCCTCTATCACACACAAACATATGTTGCTTGGTCTTTGTTGTGTGAAGGTACAATTGCATACGGTTCAACCTCTATGGATAAAGACTTGACAAGACGAAACGAAGAGAGTTACCTATGGCTGCCCTTCAACGAGCCATCTCTACATCCTAAGGTGATTTCCTTCTTCTTGAGGATTCATACTATAATCTTCATGAATTGGCTACACTTTGAGTGTTGCTTCGCTTTTGTGGTGATCTTTGTAGGCTTCATTGAAGGTGAATGAACATTGAGGTATTGTCAATTCAATCATTCCGAGGACGACTATATGGTGAACCCCAGGATCAAGAAGGTCTCTCGACATCTTCTACTTTGTGATGAGCGTGTAGAGTCGAGGACGACTCTTTTCGAAGGGAGGGGAGATGATGTAGCTCGACCTTCGGTCGTTACCACATCATGGTCTCCAACTTATGCCAAGTCATAACTCCAAAGGTGAATCCGTTCCTCTATGTGAGCCCACTTCCTACCCTCTTGAATGGTATACTACTTCATACTCCGTCCCATATCCATGATAGGTTCATACCGACGAGTACGGAGGCAAGGGAGGAAGCCTGGAGCACCAAGCCCGACAAGACGAAGGCTTGGAAGAGAAGACGGAAGAAGCAGGAGCTGGAGCACCGGAGTCTCCGGCCTGTGCACACCGGTGTCTCCGGCCACACCCCGGACTCTCCGGCCTGAAGACACCGGAGTCTCCGGCCTACGTACCCTAGAGTCTCCGGACCCATCTCTGGATTGACCCCCAGATCGAGCTCGAGGACAGTCTGTCTGCCACTCCGGAGACAACACCGGAGACAGACCGGAGTCTCCGGCCCAGACCGGAGTCTCCGGACCACCACACCGGAATCTCCAGCCTGAGCATATGGGCCTGCGCGCCTCCAGCTAGGCCTTCCGCCCATGTACCCCTTAGTCCGCCCAGACTTTCCCCTTTTATTCCTAAAGTACCCTTGAACTAGTGGATGGCCTATATATAGTGCCCCCACCCCCTCATGTAACCCTAGGCATAGATGATAGACTAAAGAAAACCCCCTTTGTGGAATCTCTAGTTTTGCCTCATCCACTTCTACCAAAGGGGATCGACTATCGTCACCACCTCGTTGGAGTTTGCATCGCGACTCCCTTGTTGTACAAGGCCTTGGCATTGGTGTCCCTTTTCCAAGACGTCAAGACCCTCTCCAAGGTGTTCTTCCCTCTCCGCGTGGGATCGAGGGAGCACGTTGACCGATCTTTCCTTGCGAGGATTCTATCGGGCCGGTGGCCACCGGTGAGAGCAATCGGCCTTGTATCGTGTGTGTTTTGCGTGTGTTCATCGTGTTCTTCACGAGGTGTGCGTCCGCTTCCGCTACCTTCTCCCTTTCCCCTCGCTTTCCCATCGATTTGACCACGAGATCCGTGAAGATCGGGCCACCCACGGGGTTACCCCATAACAGAACCTAAATGGAAAATGATGACCACCATGTTCTGTACTTTGCATTGCATCAACAAGTGCTCACTGATGAAGCAAGTTACCAAGAGAGTGGAGTTCATCAGCCATTGCCAAAAAATATGTGAACAAATCAATGAGCAATTCATTGCAAATACGCGCAGAAAAGCTAGATCCATGTCATCAATCATCAATAGGTGGCACATTCTAGTGATACGTTCAGATGCGTACACCACGTATCATTTACTTGAAGTGGCTGTTATCCTGAGCAAAAATGCCTAGTATGCACATTACCTTTGTATGTTCTATGCTGCAATTCTGTTGTTATGGGCGTGGAAAGAAAAGCTGGGCTTCACTGAATATTACGCAGTTAGGCCTAACTTAGTCTTACACAAATAAGCACAGCTTAGTCTTTACACAAATAAGCATAACTAATGATAAAGATAAAGATAAATGGTTCATCGGATCTAACAGTATGAGCACTAGGTCCCTGGAGCTGGTGGTATCATCGGAACAAACCAGAATGTTGTGTTTGGTCGTCTGGCATTCTCCATCAAATCGTACGACCCCACCGATGAGCCAATTGTAGGCCCACTCCCCCCGACGTGGATTCGGCTCCTGGTCAGATCTAGAGTGTCAACATGATAGGCGCGTGAGTGTGCAGCAAACACACAGTCTGCTATAAACACTAGAAGTGTTGGCACCTCAGCAACAACACCAGCATGTTCTTCCTGGACTCCAGCAGCAGCCTCAACATGTATTTCGTCAGCTTCACCAGCAGCAGCCTCAGCAGGTATTTCGTCAGCTTCACTAGCAGCAGCATTAGCAAGTATTTCGTCAGCTTCACCAGCAGCCGCATCATCAAGTATTTCGTCAGCTTCACTAGGAGCAGCAGCAGCTAGTTCTTCGTCAGCTCCACCACCACCAACACCACCACCAGCAGCAGTAGCATTAGGAGCCAGGGTTGCCTAAGCAATTACAGGTTAAGCAGCTCCAGGGGCTCCGACAAAGAAAGGGTAGTTGATCCCAAGAAACACAGATTGTCCCTTCAGATTGACGCTCTGCTCCAGACTTGCTGTACTGGGTCTTTAGATGGGCATGCAGACCTCGAGAAAACATGACACCGCAGTGATGGGTATGAAGAAAGTTGTGTCCCCATATGTTTTATTGTATCACCAACGTTGTTTAGTGCACCCCTGATATGAATCCACATGAGTTCAACATCCTGTTTCGTGTCGCCTCCGAGAGGTGTCAGGAACCAGTGCTGTGTCCCAAGTTCAGCATCTGCTACTGCATCTTCGATGACCAGAGCTAGAATGATGCGCGGGGCTGCGTGGATACCTGCGTGTTACTTACAGTCAGTAAGCAGAATTTTGAATGGGATTTTACATGCTATATGACACCATGACTCACCCCAAATGGATGGCTCCCAAACACGCATGTCGTTGCTAGGTTCAGTGACCGCATAAATGCGTTGCGGTTTGTATGAATAGTAGCTGTAGGTGAAGACGGCGTCGATATACTTCTCCGGCCACAGGAAGTCGTCACGCAAGACTGTCCATTCCTTGTCTTCTGGGCATCTAATGAATGTGATTGCCTTGTCGAACACTGCTAAGAGGTCGTACTCCCAGGTCTTCCACGCCCCCTCCCGTGGTCTCTGTGGGAGCTGTACCTTCAGGAGCTCAAGTTCTGCCTTGTTGAACCTATAAGCGAATTCGGAAATGGGCGGCAGCCACCCGTTGTTGAATGCAGTAATGCCGACACCCTCCAAAGATGGCAATGTAAGGCTCAACGATCTGTAGCCATTTTTTAGAGTCCAAGTACTCCCATCCTGTGATAAAAGGACCAGCCACTCGTTGTTGCCACCCACCCAGTTCTGGTCATCTCCCATTTCCGTCTCTTCTTCTTCCTTGATATTCACCACTACTGATTCGGACCACTTATCCAGCAGCATCAGTTTTGCATGAATATTCTGTAGAGTTTGTTGTCAGTTGGTACAATCACCTAGCATGGATTCCATTGCAAATACAGTTTGACAACTGGACCTTCAGATTAAAGTATACAAAATATCGCCTAAATACGAGTGTCTCCTCAGATATCGCCTAAATTGTGCCTATGTCACTACGAAGATACCCAATATATGGAGTAGGAGTAGAGCCCCCAGAACAAACTCCTGACGATGATCATAAATAGCTCGAGGCATAACAGCCTTAAATCGTCTAACCTGTTTGTTTTTATTTTAGGAAACAGAATATCACCTAGCAGGCATTCCATTGCAAATCGAAATTGACAACTCATCTATCACCTAAAGTAAGACTGTGTCACTACGAAAATACCAGAATATTAGGTACAAGCAGAGCTTCCATTGTACAGAATAGTCTTAAATGGTTCGATTTGTTCAAAACGTGCGTGCACACAACACGTTCGACGAAAGGAACATAGGATTCCGATGAGAGTTCAGCACATATGAATCAACGATACGACTGAACAAATAAGGAAGATACTGGAACTTACATGGCCATCACGGTCGTTTGTCCATTTGCTGGTATCGGAGTAAAGAAGGCCTCGCGTGCCGAACGGTTGTTCGTCCATGTCCCGCATCGTGAAGCGGTAGCCAGGGATGCATCGAGCGAGGCGACCGACAGAGATGATGTCCAACCCCGTGGGGATCCTGTGCACGTTCGTGGCGCTGAGGTTCGGCCATCCCCAATCCTCGTGGTGGCGGTCGCCCTGGTCATCCACGTCGTCATCGCATGCCTTTCACTTCAGCCTGCTGCTACCCCAAGCTCTACCCATAGCGGTAAATTGAGTCTGGAATCCGGTAGATTAATGGAGGCGTTGTGATAAGGACGTGGATGGATTTGAGAGGGGATGGAATCAGGGATGGGGGCAGTTGTTCGAGTAGGGAGTGGCCCGGTGAGGAACCGCCGTTGCTGGTTCTCGTCCGCGTGGAAGACAAGGAAGGTTGCGTAATTATTGAGGGCGGGCACCGGAACCGTCTAGAGGAAGTGAAAAAATAAATCATAAGAGAGAGGAATGTGCGGCCCGCCTGTCAGTGAGTGAAGGTCAGCACGCGCAAACGTGACTACGTTTGACTTGGATCGTGCATGGCAGACCTTGATTCCACCGCATGCAAGTGGCGCGGAACAAATTTTAGGAAGCGCTAGCGTCGACGTGTAAAACCGCCGTTTTTCTCCACCTTCACCCTACTACGAACAGTGGTGCACCATTCCAGATATTGGTAAGGGCGGTTCCAATCTTTCACTTCTCCATCTCATTTCCTCCTCCACGGCCTCATCGTCTTTCTCCTCCACGACCTCATCCATTTCCTCCACCACGGCATCACCCTCTTCCTCTATATCCTTTCCCTCTTGCCTATAGTCATGGACTCTTCGGACATCCGAAACGACGGCAGGCAAGCAACTACACACTTCGACATAGAAGTACATGGCGGGAAGAAGATCGATGTCATCTACCCCACCGACCCTCGGACGGTGAGGAACACTCTGAATAATTACACGAGTTGGCTGCGGTTCGAAGAAAACAGGTTTGTAGGTCTCGACCTCGAGTACAGCCGCGATCACCGTAGGATCGCCGTGGTGCAACTCTCCATGAAGGGGCACATCCTCGTATACAAGCCTTTTTGTGAGAGGGGGCTGACGGGATCTGGTAGAATTTGCTGTCTTCTTGTTCCTGAACCGTCTGTTTGCAAAAGTTATTGCTATATTATTTGTCTGAATTCATTTTCATGCAGGTGGGGTGAAAGCATTAGGGATCTGTTTCATGACTTTCTCGTGAACCAGCACATAACATTTACTAGTGTTGACATCACGAATGACACTAAACTGCAGAGTGGACATCCAGGAAATTTACTGGATCCCAGGGACGAAGGGCGGCAAGACCTGATGGGTTCGTAGCATGGAAAACGAAAAATTTCTACCGCAAGAACGAACAAAACCCAGATCTAATCTAGATAAAAGCCAAGATCTAATCTATTAGACATGAGCAACGAGATAGATAGGAACTAACCCTCGTAGATCTGAAAGCGTTAACGAGATTAGATCTCGTGGTTGATGTAGTCGATCACTTGCCGATCTCAAGATCGTGTGGACGATCCTTCCGGTGTCGCGTTCCAGCAGCGCTTCCGCAGTCGGTCAAGTGGACGATCCTTCCGGCGCCGCGTTTCGGCAGCGCTTCCGCAGTCGGTCAAGTGTACGATCCTTCCGGCGCCGCGTTTCGGCAGCGCTTCCGCAGTCGGTCACACGTGCGGAGTCGAAGCAGACCTTCCTCTCCCCGTTCCAGCGAGCAGCGGAGGTAGTAGATCTTCTCCACGGAATCCCAGCAGCACGACGGCGTGGTGGTGGTGGTGGAGTAGAGAATTCTGCAGGGCTTCGCCTATGCCTGTGTAGAAGAAGGGTGGAGGAGAGAGGCGGCAGAGATTGGAGTTATGAGAGCAGGGCTTGGAGGGGGCGCCCCTGCCCTTCTATTTAAGGGCGGAGGGCGCCTTGGGGAGGGGGAGTCCTAGTAGGACTCCCCTCCTCTATGGCCGGCGGATTGGGGAGTGGGGGGAGGAATCCTCCTCCCCCACGACTCCTTGTCTTGACCCACGAGGACTCCTTGATCCCTATCTTGAATTTCAAGCAAACTCCAAGATATCTTCTAGAACCTTCCGGAACATTCCGAAACCTTCTAGAATCCTCATACAAACACTCCGGAACATTTCCTAACTCAGAAAATGATCCCCTATATATGAATCTTATTCTCCGGACAATTCCGGATCTCCTCGTGATGTCCCGAATCCAATCCAAAACTTCGAACAACATTCGGTCTCCAACGCATATTCCATCTCTACTTAAAACAACTTCGAACCTTAAGTGTGTCACTCTACGGTTCGTGAATATGTAGACATGATAGAGACACATCTCCCATCAATAACCATCAGCGGGACCTGGAGATCCATAATGGCTCCCACATATTCAACGATGACTTTGTGATAGATTGAACCATTTACATACGAAACCAATTCCCTTTGTCACGCGATACTATACTTATCCGAGGTTTGATCGTCAGCATCTCCATACCTAGTTCTACCTCGTTACTGATAAGTACTCTTTACTCGTTCCGTGATATGTCATCCCTTGTGACCCAGTCACATGCTTGCAAGCTAACTAGATGACATTCCACCGAGAGGGCCCAGAGCATATCTATCCGTCATATGGATGGACAAATCCCAATCTTGGTTCATGCACTTCAACACATACTTTCAGAATACCCAATGACACTTTTATAACCACCTAGTTACGAAGCGGCGTTTGATGTCATCAAATTATCCATCCAGTGATGGTGATTAACATAACCTCATGGTCGAAGGATTAGGTTACTATGTATTTGAAAGCTTACAGCAATACGAACTTAATGACTTGATCTTATGCTACGCTTACTATGGGTGTGTGTCCATCACATCATTCTCCTAATGATATAACCTTGTTATTAATCACATCCTAATGTCCATGATCAGGAAACCATGATCATCAATTAATCAACAAGCTAGTTCAACAAGAGGCTTACTAGGGACTCCTATATGTTTACAAAACACACATGTATTAGTGTTTCCTTATAATACAATTATAGCATGGGATGTAAACATTCATCATAAACACAAAGATATAATAATAATCACTTTTATTATTGCCTCTTGGGCATATCTCCAATAGTCTCCCACTTGCACTAGAGTCAATAATCTAGATTACATGGTAATATACCGAACACCCATGGCGTTCTGGTGTTGGTCATGCTTTGCCCTAGGGAGAGGTTTAGTCAATGGATCCGCCACATTCAGATCAGTGTGTAATTTGCCAATCTTTATGTCACCATCTCGGACATACTCGCGAATAGCGTGGAAACGTAGCTTGATGTGCTTCAGCTTGCTATGTGACCTTGGCTCCTGCGCATTAGCTATGGCACCTGTGTTGTCACAGTAGATGGCCATCGGGTCCAACGCACTGGGAACCACGCCAAGTTCAGTAATGAATTCCTTCATCCAAACGGCTTCTTGTGCAGCCTCCGAAGCAGCTATGTATTCCGATTCAGTTGAAGATTTCGCCACAACGCTTTGCTTCGCACTCCTCCAGCTCACTGCAGCACCATTCAAAATAAATACGTATCCCGATTGTGACTTCGAGTCATCCGGATCGGTGTTCCAACTAGCATCGGTGTAACCGTTTAAAACAAGTTGTTCATCACCTCCATAAAAAAGAACCATATCCTTAGTCCTATTTAGGTACTTTAGGATATTCTTGACCGCTGTCCAGTGTTCCACTCCAGGATCATTTTGATATATGCTAGTCAAACTAACAACATGTGCTATATCCGGTCTTGTACCCAGCATGGCATACATGATAGAACCTATGGCCGAGGCATAGGGAATATTATTCATTTTTTCTCTATCTTCTGTCGTAGCTGGACTTTGAGTTTTACTCAAGGTCTTACCTAACAACATGGGCACGAACCCTTTCTTGCTATCTTCCATTCTAAACTTCTTTAGAACTTTGTCCAAGTATGTACTTTGTGAAAGCGCTATTAGGCGTCTTGATCTATCTCTATAAATCTTGATGCCTAGAATGTATGCCGCTTCGCCAAGATCCTTCATTGAAAAACTATTATTCAAATAGGTTTTGACGCTATTAAGAAGTTCTATATCATTCCCAATCAACAATATGTCATCTACATATAGTACTAGGAATGCTACAGAGCTCCCACTCACTTTATTGTAAATACAAGCTTCTCCATAAGTTTGTATAAATCCAAAGTTTTTGATTACTTTATCAAAACGTTGATTCCAACTCCGGGATGCTTGCTTCAGTCCATAAACGGAGCGCTGAAGCTTGCATACCTTGTCAGCATCTTTAGGATCGACAAAACCCTTGGGTTGTACCATATACAACTCTTCCTCAATGTCACCATTAAGGAACGCCGTTTTGACATCCATCTGCCAAATCTCATAATCGAAATGTGCAGCAATTGCTAACAAAATCCTCACAGACTTTAGCTTCGCTACTGGTGAGAAAGTCTCATCATAGTCAACTCCTTGAATTTGTCGGAACCCTTTCGCGACAAGTCGAGCTTTATAGACGGTAACATTACCATCAGCATCTATTTTTCTCTTGAAAATCCATTTGTTCTCGACAGCCTTACGGCCATCCGGTAAGTCCACCAAAGTCCACACTTGGTTTTCGTACATGGATCCCATTTCGGATTTCATGGCTTCTAGCCATTTGTCGGAATCTGGGCTCACCATAGCTTCTTCATATGTCGTAGGGTCATCAGTGTTGTCCACCAACATGACGTTCAAGGAAGAGTCATACCAATCAGGAGTGGTACGAACCCTCGTTGACCTGCGAGGTTCAGTAGTAACTTCATTTGAAGTTTCATGATCATTATCATTAGCTTCCTCTCTAATTGGTGCAGGCGGCACAAAAACATCTTCCGGTGCTGCGCTACTCTCAAATCCGAGAGAAGGTTCAATAACCTCATCGAGTTCTACTTTCCTTCCAGTCACCTCTTTCGAGAGAAACTCCTTCTCAAGAAAGGATCCATTCTTTGCAACGAAAACTTTGCCTTCGGATCTATGATAGAAGGTATACCCAATTGTTTCTTTAGGGTATCCTATGAAGACGCATTTCTCCGCTTTGGGTTCTAGCTTATCAGGTTGTAACTTCTTTACATATGCTTCGCAACCCCAAACTTTAAGGAACGACAACTTAGGTTTCTTACCAAACCACAATTCGTATGGTGTCGTTTCAACGGATTTAGATGGTCCCCTATTAAAGTGAATGCGGCTGTCTCTAATGCATAGCCCCAAAATGATAACGGTAAATCTGTAAGAGACATCATAGACCGAACCATATCTAAGAGAGTTCGATTACGACGTTCGGACACACCATTACGCTGTGGTGTTCCCGGCGGTGTCAACTGCGAAAGTATTCCACATTTCTTTAAATGCATGCCAAACTCATAACTTAGATATTCACCTCCGCGGTCATAACGCAGAAACTTAATCTTCTTGTTACGATGATTTTCCACTTCACTTTGAAATTCCTTAAACTTCTCGAAAGTTTCGGACTTATGTTTCATAAAGTAGACATACCCATATCTACTTAAGTCATCCGTGAAAGTGAGAACATAACGATATCCACCACGCGATGCTACACTCATTGGATCGCACACATCGGTATGTATTATTTCCAATAAGTCTGTAGCTCGCTCCATTATTCCAGAGAATGGAGTCTTAGTCATTTTTCCCATTAGACATGCTTCACATCTTTCAAGTGATTCAAAATCAAGTGATTCAAGAAGTCCATCAGAATGGAGTTTCTTCATACGCTTCACTCCAATGTGACCAAGACGACAGTGCCACATGTATGTAGAATTATCATTCAATTTTGTTAGTTTAGCATCTATGTTGTGAACATGTGTACCACTACTATCGAGATTCAGTAAGAATAAACCATTCATCTCAGGTGCATTACCATAAAAGATATTACTCATATAAATCGAACAACCTTTATTTTCGGACTTAAAAGAGTAACCGTCTCACAGTAAACAAGATCTAGATATAATGTTCATGCTTAACGCAGGCACCAAATAACAATTATTCAAATTTAAAACTAATCCCGAAGGTAGATGTAGAGGGAGCGGGCCGACGGCGATCACATCAACCTTGGAGCTATTTCCAACGCGCATCGTCACCTCGTCTCTTGCCAGTCTTCATTTATTCCGCAGCTCCTGTTTCGAGTTGCAAATATGAGCAACCGAACCAGTATCAAATACCCAGGCACTACTACGATTACTAGTGAGATACACATCTATAACACATATATCAAATATACCTTTCTTCTTGATGTTGCCGTTCTTCAGATCCGCCAGGTACTTGGGGCAGTTACGCTTCCAGTGACCAGCTCCCTTGCAGTAGAAGCACTCAGTTTCAGGCTTAGGACCAGCCTTGGGCTTCTTAGCAGGTGCGGCAGCTTTCTTGCCGTCCTTCTTGAAGTTGCCCTTGTTCTTAGGCTTGCCCCGTCTCTTGAAATTGGTGGTCTTATTGACCATCAACACTTGGTGCTCCTTCTTTATCTCCACTTCAGCAGTTTTCAGCATGGACGATAGTTCAGGTAACGTCTTGTTCATGCAGTGCATGTTGTAGTTCATCACAAAGTTCTTGTAACTTGGTGGCAGTGATTGAAGGAGACGGTGAATCCCCAATTCATTAGGAATCGATATTCCCAACTCTTGGAGCTTCTTTGCGTACCCAGACATGGTGAGTACGTGCTCGCTAACGGAGCTTCCTTCTTCCATCTTACAGTTATAGAACTTTTCGGAGGCCTCATAGCTCTCCATGGCCGCGCGAGTCTCAAAAATTAGCCTGAGCTCCTTAATGATCTCGAACGGGTCGTGGTGCTCAAAACGCTGTTGGAGCTCCGCTTCTAAACCGTACAGGATGGCACACTGAACTGTGGAGTAATGATTTTTTCGAGTGGCGAAAACATTCGTTTCGTCATCGGTGGCATTATCTGCAGGTGGGTCACCTAGCGGTGCATCGAGCACATAGGTCAACTGACCAGCCCTGAGGACGATCTTCAGTCCACGGAACCAGTCCGTGAAATTGCTTCCATTGTTCTTAAGCTTTTCTTTCTCTAGGAACGCATTGAAATTGATGGAGGGGGTCGCCATAATCTACAACAATTTGCAAGTAGTTTAGACTAAGTTTATGACAAATTGAGTTCAAATTTAATTTTTAAACTAACTAGGTGAACTCCCACTCAAAACAACATCCCTCACATTGTCTTAGTGATTACACGAACCAAGTCCACTACACCAAGTTCGATCTTCACGAGAGAAGATATAGTTTCATCGGCGAACAATCTTCATGTTCATCATATCATTTATATGACTCATGCTCTACCTTTCGGTATTCCGTGTTCCGAGACCATGACTGTACATGCTAGACTCGTCAAGATAACCTCAGTTTCCGCATGTGCAAATCTGGCTTGCACCCGTTGTATGCCGACTAAGGGTGAACACTTTATTGCTTGATATGTAGTGAGAGGGATCATCTTATAATGCTACCGTCGCGATCTAAGCAATACAAGATGCATAAAGGATTAACATCACAGGCAATTCATAATTAGTGTGATATGATATGGCCTTTTCTTCTTGCGCCTTTGATCTCCATCTCCAAAGCACGAACATGATCTCCATCATCACCAGCATTGTGTCAAGGTCAGTGGCGCCGCTTCATGGTTGTCCATCATCACCAGCAACTATTACAACTACTTGGAATAAAGCTATTACAAGATGAATAGACACGCAGGTCTTAACAGAATTAAAGACAACCATTAGGCTCCTGCCGGTTGCCATATTACAACAAGGATCATTGCATACATCAAATACAATCACAATCACATGATGGCCATATCACATCACAAAACCCCTACAAAAACAAGTTAGACGCCTCTAATTTTCTTTGCAAGTTTTACGTGGTTTGGGGCTTTCGCATAAGACCGATCTTACCTACGAACAAGAACCACAACGTTGATACAAGTGTTGTCAAGATGCTCATTGTAAATTCAATCTTAACTATGGTGGGAGAGACAGACACCCGCAAAGCCACTTGTGCAAAGCAAGTTGCACATCAAGCGTGGAGCAAGTCTCATGTGCGATGACATGTAATGTTAGCCCGAGCCGCTTCATCCCACCATGCCGCAAGATGCAAAGTACACGCTAAGACACCGACAACAAAAGCATCAACACCCACAATAACATTGTGTTCTACTCGTGCAACAAATCTACGCATAGATACGGCTCTGATACCACTGATGAGTTCGTAGCATGGAAAACAAAAAAATTCTACCGCAAGAACGAACAAAACCCAGATCTAATCTAGATAAAAGACAAGATCTAATCTATTAGACATGAGCAACGAGATAGATAGGAACTAACCCTCGTAGATCCGAAAGCATTAACGAGATTAGATCTCGTGGTTGATGTAGTCGATCACTTGTCGATCTCAAGATCGTGTGGACGATCCTTCCGGCGTCGCGTTCCAGCAGCGCTTCCGCAGTCGGTCAAGTGGACGATCCTTCCGGCGCCGCGTTTTGGCAGCGCTTCCGCAGTCGGTCAAGTGTACGATCCTTCCGGCGCCGCGTTTCGGCAGCGCTTCCGCAGTCGGTCACACGTGCGGAGTCGAAGCAGACCTTCCTCTCCCCGTTCCAGCGAGCAGCGGAGGTAGTAGATCTTCTCCCCGGAATCCCAACAGCACGACGGCGTGGTGGTGGTGGAGTAGAGAATTCTGCAGGGCTTCGCCTATGCCTGTGCAGAAGAAGGGTGGAGGAGAGAGGCGGCAGAGATTGGAGTTATGAGAGCAGGGCTTGGAGGGGGCTCCCCTGCCCTTCTATTTAAGGGGGGAGGGCGCCTTGGGGAGGGGGAGTCCTAGTAGGACTCCCCTCCTCTATGGCCGGCGGATTGGGGAGTGGGGGAGGAGTCCTCCTCCCCCACGACTCCTTGTCTTGACCCACCAGGACTCCTTGATCCCTATCTTGATTTTCAAGCAAACTCCAAGATATCTTCTAGAACCTTCCGGAACATTCCGAAACCTTCTAGAATCCTCATACAAACACTCCGGAACATTTCCTAACTCAGAAAATGATCCCCTATATATGAATCTTATTCTCCGGACAATTCCGGATCTCCTCGTGATGTCCCGAATCCAATCCGAGACTCCGAACAACATTCGGTCTCCAACGCATATTCCATATCTACTTAAAACAACTTCGAACCTTAAGTGTGTCACCCTACGGTTCGTGAATATGTAGACATGATAGAGACACATCTCCCATCAATAACCATCAGCGGGACCTGGAGATCCATAATGGCTCCCACATATTCAACGATGACTTTGTGATCGATTGAACCATTTACATACGAAACCAATTCCCTTTGTCACGCGATACTATACTTATCCGAGGTTTGATCGTCGGCATCTCCATACCTAGTTCTACCTCGTTACTGATAAGTACTCTTTACTCGTTCCGTGATATGTCATCCCTTGTGACCCAGTCACATGCTTGCAAGCTAACTAGATGACATTCCACCAAGAGGGCCCAGAGCATATCTATCCGTCATATGGATGGACAAATCCCAATCTTGGTTCATGCTTCAACACATACTTTCAGAATACCCAATGACACTTTTATAACCACCCAGTTATGAAGCGGCGTTTGATGTCATCAAATTATCCATCTGGTGATGGTGATTAACATAACCTCATGGTCGAAGGATTAGGTTACTATGTATTTGAAAGCTTACAACAATACGAACTTAATGACTTGATCTTATGCTACGCTTACTATGGGTGTGTGTCCATCACATCATTCTCCTAATGATATAACCTTGTTATTAATCACATCCTAATGTCCATGATCAGGAAACCATGATCATCAATTAATCAACAAGCTAGTTCAACAAGAGGCTTACTAGGGACTCCTATATGTTTACAAAACACACATGTATTAGTGTTTCCTTACAATACAATTAGAGCATGGGATGTAAACATTCATCATAAACACAAAGATATAATAATAATCACTTTTATTATTTCCTCTTGGGCATATCTCCAACAAGACCGGGATGGCCGCTCTTGCCTCCGAACTCATCGACCCATGGTACGCTGACAGTTAGGGCAAATTGCCGAGATGTTCGTTGAGGCGTTTAGGGCACGATTGCTAGGAGGATAAGCCTTTTTATGAACATAATCTGAAGTACGTTGCAATTGACGAGTATGTTAGCCACGAGCTATACCGCCAGATTGTAAAATCTCGTTCCAGGCATCGCATCATTGAACCACCACCAAGGCAGGTTGTTTGCCCCAGACGCCGGAGTGTAGATGAATCTACAAGCCAGGGCAAGCGATCAAAAGCATCCTGGGATCGGTTGCCTTCTCCAACAGGCTGGGATGTAGACTTTTAGTACATGATTGTTGTGTTTATGAAAACATGTTATTTCAGAAGTACACTATGTGAGAAATTACGAACTGATGTGTATTACCTTTGTCGAACTATAATCTGGGTTTGGTTATGACTCTGTCCTTCGCTATAATCTAGGTTTGGTTATGACTTATGACTATATCACACCTTATGCATGTCAGTCCTGGATTCTGCCGCATGCAAATGGCATAGACAGAATTTGTAAGAATGAATGTTGAGCATGCAAAAGGGGGAATGTAATTCATACAAGTTAAGTAGCTAATAGCACAGGGATCATACGAGCTTGGTTCTTACACACAGAATGCTTAAAAAATACATGCGAGATAAAATACAAGCGAGATAAAACTAGGAATGAAATGCAAAACTAGTAGTGGTAAACAGCACACTCACCCACCCGCCAGATCCTGTTGAGCATCTCATAGCAGACATACGCGTCCCTGGCTGCGTACTTGATCGCATCGTAATCCAGGTGCCTCCACTCCCATCGATCGTGCAGGTGCTTCGGGAACTCGACTTTCATGCCAGCGTACTCGCGGTCGATGATGTCGGCAACGAGTCTAGCCATGTCAGCTTTCCCCGTACCGCCATCCGGGTACCTCCACAAATGTTGGAGATCGACGTGATTGATGACATGAACGAGGAGATCCCCTCTAGCTTCGGAGTGTCATTCTTGATGTCGACGTTGGCGAAGTAGATCTCCCTCCTGTGTAGGAACTCGCGAAGCTCCGGGCATACAGATTTGGCCCTACATACGTGGTATAGGAGGTAGTGGTTATGCATTGGCAGCTGCAAAAGCATCGTCCTCTTCCTATCTCCGGTATACTCGAGGTCAAGGCCGATGATATTGTACCTGTCCATCGGCTCCTGTAACCACCGCTCGTACATTGCGATGACCTTGGCGACCTCCGCTGATGCATTTGTGTGGATGACCGTCAGCTTGGTGGTGTCATGGGCAGTGACGGTGTACTCGTCGGTGAAGTCGCTCCTGTCGCTGAACACGTCATACTCTGCGTCCATGGCGGCAGCTAATGCAGCAGCGGTGGCCTAGGGTCGGTAGTGGTGGCTGGGACTAGTCGTGGTGGTGTAGTGATCTGTTGTGGTGGTATGGCCCGGCGGAGGCGGTGCCTGCGGCAGCATCGATGGTTCTTGCGGTGGCTACGACAGCGACAGAAGGAATGAGTTGGGGATTTTTGCACAGTGATGTGCTGAGGAGACGGAAGGCGATGCTTAAATTGCATTTACCAATATTATGGTCATACCCATGTGGAAGCAAGTTTTACTGGGCGAGCATAGTTGGTTTCCAATCCTAGCGATTAAATTCGGCGTCCGTCCCGGTAGGCGATGGGACGGGTGTGCGGCATGGCTTTGGCGTGGCAGAGACCGGTCACGTAGACCACCGTCTCGTTGCCGATCCGCAGCGGGTGCGCGGTGCTGACACGATGTAACGTGACAGGAAGGAAGGAAGTGTACAACTATTATTCCTAACAAGTTTAAGAAGTGTAAGCATAGACATGGACCTAGCATCCCTGCACCCCGGGGCGGCCGCCCATCCGATCAGGCCTGCCGATTGCGCAAAGCTTGCAATTTCATTTTCTCCAGAATTTGCCAAATTGAAGCTCGTTTGCCCATGCTTCTATAAGTTTCTGTGTAGGCCACTTGTGTAAGCATGCACGATCAAGCAACTTTGCAACACACGTGTCAGTGGAAAAGCATGACGTTTCAACGCACCACATAGTTTAGGGATTTAGAATAGATACATTGTGGAGCTCTAGCCAAATTGCATGGTAAAGCCAAATTCATCTTTTGTCAGATTTAGCTATAGCAACATTGTGTCTCGTTTGTCCTCACTTTTTCCCTCCCGATATTCCGAAGCCCTCACATGCGCTCGGAGGGGGGTGCCGTCTGGTCAAAGGCTTCGCCATTACGTGCGCCCTGACGCCTAAATTGGAAGTTTTTTCGTTATTTGGCCTCTTTAAGTGCGCCTTTTCCTCTCTCTCGCTAACAATTGTGTTTTTTTTGCCCAAAAAGGTAGGGAATCTAGAGCATCTTCTCTCTTCATTCATTGTTCCTTTTGCCCTCATTTTCCCCCAATCTGGTAGCAAATCTAGAGTAGCAAAACAAACCAGCACCATAAATAAATTCAGTAAACAGAGTAGATGTAGATAAAGCAGCTAATATAGGTTATATAGTACGGTACTTAACGAGGTTCGACAATTAGGGTGCTCAACAGTAGCAGCAACTGACAGGTTCAACACAGACAAGACAAAAGAAGCTGCTTTACAGCAGCAGCAGCAGCTGATCAGTGGCCCCTCGTGGCCTCTGCCAGGAGGGCATCCGACTCCTCCCTCTGGCGCCTCCTCCACTTCTTGCTGCCCAGCCCCTTGACCTTGGGTGCCTTGGGTCTGATCGGGGGCATGCGAACCTCCTTGATATCCACCTTCTGGAGGTTGCGGAGGTGAAGACCGAGCGCCTGGTGCTTGGCCATGAAGCCGTGGACGTTCATGGACTCATCGCAGGTCCTCACGTCCTCGGCACGCTTCATGAGGGAGTTGAAGTCCGTTGCGCGGAGCCTCCTGGTGGGGCAGAAGGGGCACATGTACACGTCGTCAGTGAAGAAGTTGTTGTACTGGCCGGACTTTAGCCTCCTCAGCACATGACGAGTCTTGGTGTCCTTGGACTCGTTGTCGCTTCGAACGTTGCTACTATCCTCCTGTTGGAAAAAACAGTAGAGTGCAAAATAAGGACATGATTGAGATACTTTGATTATTGGGATTGATTATTTGCATAGATTGATCGATTGAGATCTTCCGATTATTCCCGAATCTCAAACCAAATCAAATACTGATCCCAACTATGAAAAGGGGGATTCGTCGAAAATCGAGATCTAACACAAGAGGATTAGCTACTGTAAAAATACGAATAGTCGAGCCCTAATAACATACGATCTAGCATCCAACGATGGGAACAGGGGAAGAGCAAGGGAAGAGGAGAAAACCCTAGTTACCTCCGACTATGGGTCGGCGATGCTGGTGTTGTAGGGGTTCTCCAGCCTTATGTAGACAACCTCCTCGTAGGGGTCCCAGCCGAGCGGGATCTGTCCGAGACCGGCAGGGGCCTCCTCACCGGCGGCTATGGAGGATGCGGGGATGGGGACGGGGGTCTGTACGGGGACGGGGGGCTCCTCACCGGCGTCCTTGGAGGCGCCGATGGCCACCACGCCATTCTTCTCCATCGCTGGTGTGGTTGGGGTTTTGTTAGTCGTTTGCAGAAGGTGATGGGACAGTGGAGACGGTTGAGTGAGCGAGTGCGTGATGAGTGGGAGTGGGGAGGCCTCTATTAAAGGAGAAGGGAAGTGATGTTTCGTTGAACTACCGTGCACCGCATACGCTAATGCACCATGCACGGCCACACGTGTCCGCTACCGCCCCGTGCACCACACACACGTACCGTGAGTCACGTTTTTTTCCCTCGTGTCTAACCATGGCGATTCAGTTGTACTCAGTTTTTCCCTCGAGCGTAACACTGGCGGTTTGGTTCCATTTTTAAATCATTTTCTATTTTCTATTTGAATCCCTTTGTCACTCTTGCCCTTGGTTTTTAAGTTCTACTCAGTTTTGCCCTTGGTTTTTAAGTTCTACTCAGTTTCTCCCTTGGTTCTTAAGCGCTACTTGGTTTTCCCTTCTCTTTTTATCCATCTCTCGCACATGTGCTCATCTTTGCTGCTACGCTCTGATTGGTCGAGACAGTTGTCACACGGATCATGCCCACCAACCGTTGATCCTCTATGATCTAGCGGACAGGATAACCCTTATATCTATCGGGGGCACCCCTCTATCCATGAAAAATAACGAGTACGCCACCAGAACTGGGTAGTATCAAAAAACTGGGTAGTATCAAAAAACTGGGTAGTATCAAAAAACCAAGGGCCAAGCTGAGTAGTATAAAAATGGAAAGTGAGTGTCTTTTACAATGAAATACATCATGGCATACAGCAAATTATGCCAAGATAGATCCACTAGAGTTCATTGCATGTGTGTTCTTTCCACAAACAACATATGTATCCACTAGAGTCATTGCATGTGTGTTCATGTCATGAACCACATTTGGATCCACTAGTGTTCATTGCATGTGTGTTCTTTCCACAAACCACATATGTATCCACTAGCGTAATTGCATGTGTGTTCTTTTCACAAACCACACATGGATCAACCAATGTCAATGCATGTGTGTTCTTTCCACAAACCACATATGGATCCACCAATGCCATTGCATGTGTGTTCTTTTCCACAAACCACATGGATCAACCAATGGCATTGCATGTGTGTTCTTTTCACAAACCACACATTGATCAACCAATGGCATTGCATGTGTGTTCTTTTCTCAAACCACACATGGATCCACCAGAGTCATTACATGTGTGTTCTTTCCACAAAACACACATGGATCAACCAGTGTCATTGCATGTGTGTTCTTTCCAAAAACAACATATGGATCAACCAGTGGTCATTGCATGTGTGTTCTTTCCACAAACCACATATGGATCCACTAGAGTCACTGCATGTGTGTTCTTTTCACAAACCACATATGGACCCACTAGAGTCATTGCATGTGTGTTCTTTTCACAGAGTCATTGCATGTGTGTTCTTTTCACAGAGTCATTGCATGTGTGTTCTTTTCACAGAGTCATTGCATGTGTGTTCTTTACGCAAACCACATATGGATCAACTAGTGTCATTGCATGTGTGTTCTTTCCACAAACCACATATGGATCAACCAATGTCATTACATGTGTGTTCTTTCCACAAACCACATATAGATCCACTAGAGTCATTGCACGTGTGTTCTTTTCACAAACCACATATGGACCCACTAGAGCCATTGCATGTGTGTTCTTATACTAAAACCAGCACTAGAGTCATTGCATGTGTGTTCTTTTCACAAACCACATATGGATCCACCAGTGCCATTACATGTGTGTTCTTTCCACAAACCATATATGGATCAACCAGTGGTTATTGCATGTGTGTTCTTTCCACAAACCACATATGGATCAACTAGAGTCATTGTAGGTGTGTTCTTTTCACAAAACACATATGGACCCACTAGAGTCATTGCATGTGTGTTCTTTCCACAAACCACGCATGGATTAACCAATGGAATTGCATGTGTGTCATTGTCACAAACCACATATGGATCTACCAATGTCATTGCATGTGTGTTCCTGTCATGAACAACATATGGACCCACTAGAGTCATTGCATGTGTGTTCTTTTCACAAATCACATATGGATCAACCAGTGTTCATTGCATGTGTGTTCTTTCCATATGTGGTTTTTTTCACAAATTGATCCACTAGAGTCACTGCATGTGTGTTCTTTTCACAAACCACATATGGACCCACTAGAGTCATTGCATGTGTGTTCTTTTCACAGAGTCATTGCATGTGTATTCTTTACACAAACCACATATGGATCAACTAGTGTCGTTGCATGTGTGTTCTTTCCACAAACCACATATGGATCAACCAATGTCATTACATGTGTGTTCTTTCCACAAACCACATATAGATCCACTAGAGTCATTGCACGTGTGTTCTTTTCACAAACCACATATGGACCCACTAGAGTCATTGTATGTGTGTTCTTATACTAAAACCAGCACTAGAGTCATTGCATGTGTGTTCTTTTCACAAACCACATATGGATCCACCAGTGTCATTACATGTGTGTTCTTTCCACAAACCACATATGGATCAACCAGTGGTTATTGCATATGTGTTCTTTCCACAAACCACATATGGATCAACTAGAGTCATTGCATGTGTGTTCTTTTCACAAAACACATATGGACCCACTGGAGTCATTGCATGTGTGTTCTTTCCACAAACCACGCATGGATTAACCAATGGAATTGCATGTGTGTTATTGTAACAAACCACATATGGATCAACCAATGTCATTGCATGTGTGTTCCTGTCATGAACAACATATCGACCCACTAGAGTCATTGCATGTGTGTTCTTTTCACAAATCACATATGGATAAACCAGTGTTCACTGCATGTGTGTTCTTTCCACAAACCACTTATGGATCCACCACTGTTCATTGCATGTGTTTTTTTCCACAAACCACATATGGATCCACTAGAGTCATTGCATGTGTGTTCTTTTCACAAACCACATATGGACCCACTAGAGTCATTGCATGTGTGTTCCTATCATGAACCACATATGGATCAACCAATGGCATTGCATGTGTGTTCTTTCCACAAACCACACATGAATCAACCAATGGCATTGCATGTGTATTCGTTTCACAAACCACACATGGATTAACCAATGGCATTGCATGTGTGTTCTTTCCACAAACCACACATGGATCCACCAGAGTCATTGCATGTGTGTTCTTTCCAGAAACCACATATGGATCAACCAGTGTCATTGCATGTGTGTTCTTTCCACAAATCATATATGGATCAACCAATGTCATTGCATGTGTGTTCCTGTCATGAACCACACATGGATCAGCCAATGTCATTGCATGTGTGTTCCTGTCATTAACCACATATGTATCCACCAGTGTTCATTGCATGTGTGTTCCTGTCATGAACCACACATGGATCAACTAGTGGTTATTGCATGTGTGTTCTTTCCACAGACCACATATGGATCCACTAGAGTCATTGCACGTGTGTTCTTTTCACAAACCACATATGGACCCACTAGAGTCATTGCATGTGTGTTCTTATACTAAAACCAGCACTAGAGTCATTGCATGTTTATTTTTTCACAAACCACATATGGATCCACCAGTGTCATTGCATGTGTGTTCTTTCCACAAACCACATATGGATCAACCAGTGGTTATTGCATGTGTGTTCTTTCCACCAACAACATATGGATCCACTAGAGTCATTGCATGTATGTTCTTTTCACAAACCACATATGGACCCACTAGAGTCATTGCATGTGTGTTCTTTCCACAAACCACACATGGATTAACCAATGGCATTGCATGTGTGTTATTGTCACAAACCACATATGGATCAACCAATGGCATTGCATGTGTGTTCCTGTCATGAACCACATATGGACCCACTAGAGTCATTGCATGTGCGTTCTTTCCACAAACCACATATGGATCCACTAGAGTGGAAGCACTCACACGCTGCTATTGCATATATTTCTCAATATACCTCGACAAACCCATTACAATAATTGTACTCGCACTAAACACAACCGAAATTGCAACCATCCTAAACAACATTTGAACCCACATCACACCACTGTCGTCGGAGTCCACCTCGATTGGTGACACCGCCGTGCCCTTCCCAGCGACATCCACTCCTGCCCGTGGCTTGCCCTTTGCCAAGGAGGCAACAATGGCATTCTGCACATCTTCGTCCCCGTCGTCCTCCACATCAGAATCGACAATGACGAAGGTGATGAGGTTGGCATGGACCGAGTGCCGTCGCGCCTGGCGGCTCCTGCTCGAGCTCAACGATGCATCAATCCTTCTACAGGTAGGAGGGGCCGAGCTCGAATAGGTAGCATCGTCGCTCCTCTCAAGAAACCATGGCCATTTGATACTGCGACGGTAGGATCTTGGGGTGGATTCGTCGTGGCGAGCCCTACCGGGAGCGGTGGAGCGGATGGATCTGCCAGCGCGAGCCATGACAAGTTCCTAGGAGGGAGTAAGATTGTGGGCCAGGCGTGTCTGGTTCCTGAGCAAGGCCTCCTAGTGATATGTACGCGGGCAAGGTGCCAAAAAAATTCGTCCAATGCGCGTGAGAGGGCTTTTGAACCATGAAGGCGCGAGGTTTGGTTGAAAAGTCCACACGCTAGGTCCCCCACCTGTCAGCCGAATATGGACGGTAGGATTCTGCCCGAGTTATTAAGTGGGGATAAATCACGCTTCACCACAACCCTGACATCCAAAGGCTCCTCTTTCCTCTGCCCTCGCTCCCCTCACTCATGGCTCGCAGCTCGTGCAGTTCGTCTTGGGCGGAATCAGGGTCAGCTCAACGCCGTCAGGCGGGTGCCCCATCAGGTACCGGAGGGTGCCCTATGATTACTACCCTGCGGTGAGAAGATGCCGAGATGGATTTCTTGGACCGACGAAAATACTGCAGGAAAATTCAGCAACTGCAGCATCAGAGCGGTAAGCTCCTACTGTAGGTACAATGGTAACCCGGATCCGGAAAGCATAATGTAATTCTTTTTTTGTTTCCTTCAATCTACTATGCAGGAAGGGAGGGGGACTGGCTGTGACAAGTTTGTGTGGATCGAAAAGACACAGACAAGTTTTCATAGAGAGCTTGTTCAGGATATGTGTGATGTTGTGTGGGACAATAAAGAGGAGATTCATGCAATGGAGTGAGAGATCCGGGAGCTTCGCCAGCTAAGGGGAGGCAGGATCAGGGAGCTGGTGACACAGACAGGCTCAAGATTAGGCGAGATAGTGGAAAAAATTTCCTCATTATCTGGGCATTATCTGTTGCATTTGCAGTTTATGTTGCCATGTCATTGTCCAGCAGCTGAAATAAGTTGCTGCTTCGTGGAGTGTAGCAGCCAGCTTAGAACTTGATTTTTAGCCCAGAAACTTATCATAAGTGTAATGTCAATAGCAAGGATTTATTAAGCGCCTATAAATAATTCATGTCTGTGGCACTAACACCCATCGATTTTGGAGACCCCTTAACTGCTCAGCTATCGCGATTGTTTAGATAGTAGTGGCAGAGTCACAATTTCAGATTCAACTAGTGGCCTCGGCCATATTCAATCCTAAAGTCGCGATACATTTTACTCCGAGTATGGGAGGTAGATTGTTTCGCCCGGCAATTTCCACGCACACAGCTCCAGAGTTTAACCGAACTACATATATAGGTTCAAGTTCAATACATCATTAGGCTTCTACACTGCTAGCCTTCTTTCTCTGCTTGGGTGCCAACTTTCTTCCTCTTGCCTTCACGTCCACTGGCTTCTTCATCTCCTGCCTTCTTCCTCTTCCTGGGTGCCAATTTTCTTACCTTCATGTACCCTGAATCTCCGGTTCGAGGGAAGTCAGGCCAATCAGCACCAGAATCTTGTCCAGCATCATCACTCCACTCGTTTTGGTTTTCTTCCCACAGCAAAATCACTGAGTCGGCTGTCTTGTTTCTTACCTTGCGCTTCCTGTAAAAAAACAGTACATTGATTACTACCTTATATCTACAGACTATAAATAATTTTTTTGTGAATGTACCATCTCATACCTAGGTTTGGGAGCATTAAGGGGACAGTCCGCTGCTCTATGGCCTATAAGATGGCAGGTCTTGCATCTGTTTTTGCCCTTCTTGGTTGCACAGAAAACCGAACCCTTCTTCTCGAGAAAATTCTTAAACCTATTCACCTGAGGTCTTCCTCTGCCCCTTTTTGTAACTGGCTGGCAAAGCTCGAAAGACAGATGGACTTGAGGCCACTGAGATGGGTCTGTACATGGCTCGACGGATCCAGCGTCGCAGCTCTGAACTTTTCCATAGAGTAGTAGTCTGACAAATACTGATCCAAATATGGTAGAGTTCTTTTCTTCACCAAGAAGGCCAAGGTGTGGTCGCAAGGTTTCCCGGTATGCTGCCACTCTAAGCAGGTGCATTCTCGCAGTTGGATGTTCACAACATCCCTTTTGCCACTCTTGGACATATCGACCACCTCACAGCTACTGCTGGTTGACGGGAGAACCTTAAGATGTGCAAGTCCTCGACTTCTCTTGTGCAGTTGTTGTACAACTGGCGGTAGCATATGTCCTCTAATTATCCTATCGATCTCTCTCCTTATATTTAATAGCTTCATGATCATACCACGTATGCTGTCCATCAAGATATGAACATGATGCACTTTTATGTCCTTCACCTAGTTATTCAGGCATTCTGCAAGGTTGTTTATGTAATCAACTTTGATGTCAGGGTTGAATTGACTCCTCTTCCATAACTGCGAATGATGGATGGCTAAGTACTCTAGAAGTTCAGGGGCTTCCGCAAAAATCTTGCTCATGAAATATTCGCTGCTACTAGGTTTGTAAACTCTAGCAGCAGGAAACATGTAACGAAATACGCTGCCTGCATAGTGTGAGTACAAGTTGAGCATCATATGGGCATGGCATTCTCTACCTTCAACTCGCAGGAACACCTCCTTCCTTGCATTCATGAGCCCTTTGCATGCATCCGTGGATATAGCCAATGGATCCATGTGGCATGTTGATCTCCTGAGCTGCCTCATAAATTAGACCCAGTTTTCCTCCGTTTCTGTTTCAAACAGCCCGAATGCCACTGGGAATATCCAGTTGTGACCATCAAGTGTTGTGGAAGATGGCAGACAGCCTTTCCATTTGCTAGTTAGGACAGTGCTGTCTACACTCAGATACGGCCTACATCCGTCCTTAAATCCCTGGATGCAAGGTTTAAGTGCCATGAAAAATCTTTTGAAATATATTTTACCACGTACTGATTCGGTGTCAATCTCCACAACACTCCCCAGACACCTAGCTTGTACCTCCGCCTTGAACTTGTATAGCATCCTGAAGCTATTGGTCTAATCCCCGTGCAAGACCCCAGAGCTTTCTATTTACCTTTCCAAACCGTGTAATACGGTAGGACAATGTTGTATTTAGAACCGAGGCTAGTCTGAATATTATTCGCGGTCTCCTTGGGGTTATCCTTTAGTATGGACATAGATTGCATAGCCACCCACTCCGTATCAGCCATTGAGAATTTCAGTTTGCTGCTTGTCGGACACATGTGTGGAGGGCCCATTTTGTTCACCTGCAACATAGATTCATTTAAAAGATAAGCGGAGTCGACTAGTTGACAGAAAGATATCGCACATCAATTGTAGTTATAGAGTGAAAAGAGAGAAAGTTCTAATGGTTTGCTGCATTCATTGCCCCAGTACCCTAATTGCCTTCGACGCAGGTAAGGCTCTTGTTGTGATCCTCCATGGACAATGTACCTTGGCCCGTCCATTCATCCACGTTAACTTGCAAACGGCCTCATACCTCTGGGAAGTGTTCTTCAGTCGATAAACATCGAACTCCCCCTTGATACAAAAATGCTGGAACGACATCCTGAACTCATGCATGCAACTGAACTCAGTGCCGACCAAAATTATAGGATACTCGTGGTCATGTTTCATTTCTTCTACTTCAACACCCAAATCATTGACTAGAATACCAGCCTCATTGTTAAGTTCCTCATCTATTTCATCATCACCAGATTCTTGATCCTCTATAGTGCCTTCTTCTTCATCTGATTTAGAATCCTGGCCATCGTCTCTAATGCCTAGTACTGCACACATCATATTGACTCCCATGGGTGGGGTTGCACCATCGTCTCCACCCAGATGGACTGGAACATTGACCCAATCCACCTCATCAGCAACTCTGTTTTCTCCAAGACACTCGGTTGGTTCTGCTGCAACCACATGGGGTGGTCTTACGTTTGCACGCATCCTAGGTACTTCAGTGGACAAATAGCAGTCGGAATCAATTTCATCTTGACTGTACAGAACCCTCTTGCTCTTCCTGTGTACATCCTCCTTCCTGATGTAATCTTTCCTGATGGTATCAGTAGGGCTTGACATATGCGTTCCATTCCCCATCGAACTAGGCTTTTTGCTGCCGCTCTTGGGTGTGATCTCGTACCTGCCTCCCCTCACGGATGCTGGCTCCAGGGTGCTGGCATTATTGCCTGACCTCAGCGGCGTGTTCTTCTTCGAATTAGCCCTTTGGCTGCTACTATTGGGCGTGTTCTTCTTCGTGATGGCATTATTGCCTGACCTCAGCGGCGTGTTCCGCTGCAAATTAGCCCTTTTGCTGCTACTATTGGGCGTGTTCTCCTTCGTGCTGGCATTATTCCCTGATAGCGGCGTGTTTCGCTCCAAATTAGTATTTTGTTTCTGCTCCCACTAGGTGTGGTAGCCTCCGTGCTGGCCATCTTCGCCTCTTTGCTACCACTCCTAGGAGTGTTCACCACCGTGCTAGCCCTCTTAGAGTTTTTGCTACTACCGTTTGGTGTGGCATTTTGACTGGATCTCAGGGGTGTACTCTGCAGCGTGGTGCCTTTTTTCGTGCGACTCTTGGGCGTCCTCTTCTCTGGCGTGGTCTCCTTGGTGACGTTCTTCTTCGGGGTGACCTTTCTGAGGATGCTCTTCCTGCTCCTCTTTATGACGCTCCTCTGTAAGACTCTCCTCTGTTCGAAGCTACCCTTAGTTGCACCAGCCCCGGTGATGCCATGGATCAGGTCACGCATGCCTTCTAAAAGTCCATCCTCTCTATTGTCGAGTTCCAATTCCTCTCCAACCATTTGCACTATCAAGTGGAAGTACACTTCACCTCTATAATGTTTCCTTGTAAACGGTACGACTAAATCCTTGGTATCTTTCACTTCGTTAGCCATTTTGCTCCCGTAACCAAAATATAACAAACGTGCTTCCTAGGAGGACCCCCACAGCACCTTCACACGTAACGATGCCATCAGGTCAGATAACTCTACCACTTCAGGAACATATCTGCCAAGGATTACATCAAACTCGTCATACAATTTTTATGTGCCATCATCTAATTTTGCAATATAATCCGCGACACTGATACAAATGATTACTTTGCCATCATCAGGTTCTTCAGGATAGAAACCTCCGAGAGGTTCGAGAGGTGGAGCGGCACCATCAGATCCATCCCCAATGCCACCGCCGCCATCACCAGTGTCATCGTTAGCTGGATCAACCTTGGAGGAAGTACCAGGACCAGGAGCAAGGCGAGGGCCCTTAGCAGCGGGAGCTACATTACATGGTGGACAGGCAGGGCCCCTTCTAACGGCAGCCACAATAGGATCAGTTGCTGCCATGCCACATCGACGATCAGGAGCAATTCCCACAACAGCAGTGTTTCAAGTGCTAGCAGAGTCTAGACCATGAGCTGGCTCTAGACCAGCAGCTCGCTGAACCTAGGCACGGGTTCAAGGAGGACACAAGGCATCAGTCTTTCCAACAATAGTGGGGCAGCCTCCGGAAGCCTTAGTTTGCTCAACAGCGGCAGGGATTGGGTCAACAGCGGCTAGATCAACAACAACACAAGGATGACCAGTACCAGCAGATTCCAGAGCATGGGTTCGCACAACTTGAGGACGGTTTCGAGGAGGAGTAGCACACAAGGCGGCGGTCCTGGCAACAACAGCGGGGCAACCTCCGGAAGCCTTAGTTTGCTCAACAGCAGCATGGATTGGGTGAGCAGCAGCCGGAGCAACAACACCATGCGGACGACCAGTACCAGCAGATTCCAGAGCAGAGTTTTCCACAACGGCAATACGGGGACTCCTACGAGGAGGTTTCCTGACAAAAGCATGTCGTGGACGAGGAACCACATTTTGCTCAACAACAGTAGGGGTTCAAGTTAGACCTTCATGTCCAATAATAGATGGGTGACTCCCAGTAGCAGGAGCTTCCTCATCCAGTATGTTACAAATCAGCATAACCACGCGAAGCCTAGCATGTTGTTTCATCAACCCAATTAGCTGACTGTCACATGCTATAGGAACCTTGAAGCCTCATTCATCAAGGATGATGAACCGTGCAGTCTGCTCTTGCCTCATTTCAGCAAGTTCACGCGCAGCAGCAAACAAACCAGGGATAGTGCATAACTGCGCAGGCGCTACTTCCATCTTCAGATTGTGAGCTTGTTTCCACGTGCTCTTCCCATCTACTAATTTAATGTGGTAGTTGCAGATGGTGACCTGAACCATGTATTTGTGTTCAGCGGAGATCCTACTTGATAGAATATTGGAGACAAAAGATAAGAATTGTTTGCCAGCGTTGTGCTAGCAAACAATTCTATGTTCGATATATCTCTGTAATGCCAATAGCCAGCTAGCAGTTATAGGTAGTGCGAATAGCAAAGAGAAGAGTAGCTCACCCGCAATTAGCCAGAAGTACTTCTTCCTCGGCAGATGGATCTGCCATCCTTCGCGCTACTCATCTCGTCAGCAGTAGAGGCGGGCTAGATCGTCGCAGCGGCTGGCACGGCATTCGGCATTAGAGCTCGGTAGCAGCGAGTAGGCGCAGCAACTTGGCGCCGGAAGTCAAATGCCCAAAGAGATCATTCTGGTTGGAGAGGGGATTTTGACGCCGCCGGTGGTAGGGTTCATGCGAAAGGAGGGAGGGAGTGGATTTGTGAATTTGGTCAACACACCATGCTCCTTTAGTCTCCCGTTTCGCCTACGTGGTTGCCGCGTTGGCGCTCGCGTCACGGAAATATTACTGACATGAGGGTCCCGACCGTCTACCTCACGGGGCAGTTCCATAGAATGTTTCGATTTGGTAGGGGTGAGATGAGTTTCCATCGAAATGGCCCCTCTCGGTAGTTGGCGGCCCAACATTTCGAAACGCAGCAATTTCAGGCAACTTAGGTACCGCGGTGCACTCGCCCGCGAACTTTGGTACCGCAGGGTAGCAGTCCCCTCAATTACTGGTCGCTTCACGTCGATGGCTCCAAGAACACCGACAGCACCGGGGGCTGGGTCATACTGACCTCCCTCAAGGGAGACAAGCTCCGCTATGTGATGCACCTCAATTTCAAGCCCTACACCAACAACATGGCCGAATACGAGGCCTTCCTTCACGGCATGCGGGTCGCCAAGGAGATGAATGTCAATCGGCTACGATGCTATGGCAACTCCGACCTAGTCGCCGGCCAAGTCGCGGGGACCTGCGAGGCCGTCTCCCCAACAATGATAGTGTACCGTCAAGCGGTAGACCAACTGGGAGGGCCTTCATCGGCTACTCAGTCGAGTGGATTGATAGGCGCAAAAATGAGGAGGAAGACGCCCTCTCCCGCATCGGGTCAGCCCGGTGGACGCCACCCGCAGGGGTCTTCCTCGACATCATTCACAAGCCTTCGTTCTCCCCGTCAAAGGAGATCGACATCCGGATACCACTGCAGCCTGAGCCCTCCCTCGTCGCCATGGTCATAGAGCCTAGCGACTGGACTGCACCATATGTCGCCTTCCTCGAGCACAAGATCCTCCCAAGCAACGAGACGGAAGCGCGAATGATCTTGCGCTGTTGCAAATCCTTCGTCATCATCAACGGTGAGCTCCACAAACGCAGCGTGACCGGCGTGTTCTAGCATTGCGTACAGCCAGAAGAAGGACACAAGATCCTCCAGGACATCCACGCCGGCGACTGCGGCCATGACGCCGATGCCAGGTTGCTGGTCGCCAAAGCCATGTGGCATGGCTTCTACTGGCTCACCGCACACGCCAACGCCACCGACATCGTCCAACGATGCGTCGGGTGCCATAAGTACGCCAACCGGACGCATCTCCCTGGTTCGGCACTCAAGACCATCCCTGTCACCTGGCCATTCGCCGTATGGGGCATGGACATGGTCGGCCCGTTCAAGAAGGCCCCATCCAGCTTCACCCGCCTCCTGGTCACGGTCGACAAGTTCACCAAGTGGGTCGAAGCCAAGCAAATCAAAAAGTGTGACGGCAAGACGCCCACCAAGTTTCTCCGCGAGCTCATCTATCGGTATGGCTACCCGCACAGCATCATAACGGACAACGGCACCAACTTCACCAAGGGCACCATGGCAGAATCCTGCGAAGAGCACAGCATATGACTCGACCTCGCCTCAGTGGCCCACCTGGAGTCGAACGGCCAAGCAGAATGCGCTAATCAGAACGTCCTCCATGGAATCAAGCCGCGACTTCAACTGCCCCTCGAGCGAACCCCAGGTGATGGGTCGAAGACCTCCCCTCCGTAATATGGGGGATCCGCACCTCCGTCAACCGCTCCACGGGGTTCACGACCTTCTGAAGGAAATATTCCCTGAGAGGCAATAATAAAGTTGTTATTATGTATTCCTTGTATATGATAGATGTTTATTTTGCATGCTACAATTGTATTGATTGGAAACATCAATACATGTGTGTTTAATAAACAAATAAAAGGTTCCTGGTTATGCCTCTCTTATGGACTAGCTCGTTGATTAACAAGATGATCAAGGTTTCCTGATCATGGACATTGGATGTTGTTAATAACAAGGTCACAACATTTGTGAAATGATGTGATGAACATTCATCCAAAGTATAGCATTATGATCAAAGTCATTATGTTTATATTGCTATAACATCATACGGACTAATCTTAGTCCTTATACCATGAGATCATGTTAATTGCTAACATCGGAAGAGTGACTTGATAACATCAAACGTCACACCGTAAAAGGGTGACTATAAAGATGGGTTCAGACACTCCGAAGGTGTTATGTTGAGGCTCATGGATCAAGAGTGGAATTTGTCAATCCTGATGATGGATAGATATACTCTGGGCCCTCTCGGTGATATCACATTAAGATAGCTTGCAAGTAAGTGATGTGATCACTAGAATGTTATATGACAGGAACGAGAAAATAGTACATGCCGGTAACGAGATCAAACTAGGTATTGAGATACCGATGATCGAATCTTGGACATGTAATATATCGTGAGACAAAGGGATTAACTTACTAGCGTTGAAGGTTCTCACGATCACAGAAGTCATCGTTGAATGTGCAGGAGTCAGAATGGATCTCCAGGTCCCGCTTCTGATTATTGATTTGAGAGGAGTCTCAATCATGTATGCATTATTTGTGAACCGTAGGGTGACACACTTAAGGGTTGCCAAACACCATTTGGAGCACATATGTTTCAGACGAAAGAATTGCGAAGCACTGGAATCATTTCGATGGAAACCGAAATTGTTTCTGGTGAAATTGCAGAAACTGGTTCTGCATGTGATATTGAAATGTTACAAGGGGTTTTATGTGAATGTTTGTTACTTAAAGTAATTAACAAAATTCTGAATAAAATAAATAAAATAGTTTTATTAAATGAGAGTTGCATTAAATTTGGTGGAAATTTAATGCATGTGAGTGGAACTTTGAGTGGAGGCAAAATTGATGTGAGTGAAGCTTCCACCACATGAATGAGGAAGAGGTGGGGGCACCCCCTATGGGCACCGGCCATGGGAGAGGAGGAGCCCCCCTCTCCTATAAAAGGCCCCCTCTCCTCCCTCACAAAGCACACCTCCTCGTGAAGGATCTCTCTCCTCCTCTAGATATATTCCCCATGGTCTCGGATTACCGAGATACATGTTCCCGGTGGCATTTTGTCTAGAAGGAGTTGCCGCTTCCGCTAATTCGCTGGAGCGAGGAGGTGGAGGTTGTTCGGTGGCCTGAACGTGTGTGCAAGGATGGATGCGCTGCTGATTTGCAGAGCTAGGACTTCCACACGATCTTGAGATCGGCAAGCATTCGACTACATCATCCACAAGTTCCAACCCGTTAACAAAGCTTTTGTTGTCTTCGAGGGTAAGTTCTCCATGGATGTATATCCACCCGTTGCTAGTATCTAGTAGATAGATCTTGGCATATAGTTCCCATCATAGGAAAAGTTTTGTTTTCTATGATGCGAACCCAACAGTGGCCTTACACACAAAGGAATGATAGAGATCATACCACAATGCATATGATGGTTATCAAATGCATGGACCATAGCATCCCACTTTACACATATGATGTTTGCATCTTATATTGCTAGTTTGGCGCTTTTAGTAGCATTATAAGATGATCCCTCATTTAAATATCAAGATAAAAATGTGTTCTTCCTTAAGTATGCACCGTTCTATGGATCATGTTTCAAGACATCACGTGATGATCGGGTGTACTCGAGTCTACGCTTTCATGCAACGGGTGTAAGACAGTTTTCCACACGCGAGTACTAAGGTTCTTACTTGTCGAGCCTAGCATGTACAGACTGATGGGTTCATAGCATGGAAAACAAAAAATTCTACCGCAAGAACAAACAAAACCCAGATCTAATCTAGATAAAAGCCAAGATCTAATCTATTAGACATGTGCAACGAGATAGATCTGTACTAACCCTTGTAGATCCGAAAGCGTTACGAGATTCGGATCTCGTGGTTGATGTAGTCGATCACTTGCCGATCTCAAGATCGAGTAGACGATCCTTCCGGTGCCGCGTTCCGGCAGCGCTACCGCAGTCGGTCACACGTGCGAAGTCGAAGCAGACCTTCCTCTCCCCGTTCCAGCGAGCAGCAGAGGTAGTAGATCTCTCCACGGAATCCCAGCAGCACGACGGCGTGGTGGTGGTGGTGGTGGAGTAGAGAATTCTGCAGGGCTTCGCCTAAGCCAGAGCAGAAGGAAGGAGGAGGAGAGAATTCTGCAGGGCTTCGCCTGCACCCCTCTATTTAAAGGAGGGAGGCGCCATGGGGAGGTGGAGTCCTTGTAGGACTCCCCTCTCCCTTGGCCGGAGGATCAAGAAGGTGGGGGGAGAGTCCTACTCCCCCACGAATCCTTGTCTTACCCCACAAGGATTCCTTGATCCTTTCTTGGTTTTCAAGTAAACTCCAAGAAATCTTCCAGAACCTTCCGGAACATTCCGAAACCTTCTAGAATTCCCATATAAATACTCCGGAACATTTCCTAACTTAGAAAATGATCCCCAATATATGAATCTTATTCCCCGGACAATTCTGGAGCTCCTCGTGACGTCCCGAATCCAATCCGAGACTCCGAACAATATTCGGTCTCCAACGCACATTCCATATCTACTTAAAACAACTTCGAACCTTAAGTGTGTCACCCTACGGTTCGTGAATATGCAGACATGATGGAGACACCTCTCCGATCAATAACCATCAGCGGGATCTGGAGATCCATAACGGCTCCCACATACTCAACGATGACGTCGTGATCGATAGAACCATTAACATACGAAACCAATTCCCTTTGTCACGCGATACTATACTTATCCGAGGTTTGATCGTCGGTATCTCCATACCTAGTTCTACCTCGTTACTGACAAGTACTCTTTACTCGTTCCGTGATATGTCATCCCTTGTGACCCAGTCACATGCTTGCAAGCTAATTAGATGACATTCCACCAAGAGGGCCCAGAGCATATCTATCCGTCATATGGATGGACAAATCCCAATCTTGGTCCATGCGCTTCAACACATACTTTCAGAATACCCAATGACACCTTTATGACCACCCAGTTACGAAGCGGTGTTTGATGTCATCAAAGTACCCATCCAGTGATGGTGATTAACATAACCTCATGGTCGAAGGATTCGGTTACTATGTATTTTAAAGCTTATAGCAAACGAACTTAATGACTTGACCTTATGCTATGCTTACTACGGGTGTGTGTCCATCACATCATTCTCCTAATGATATGATCTTGTTATTAACGACATCCAATGTCCATGATCAGGAAACCATGATCATCCATTAATCAACAAGCTAGTTTAACAAGAGGCTTACTAGGGACTCTTTTATGTTTACAAAACACACAAGTATTAATTTTTCCGGTTAATACAATTATAGCATGGGATGTAAACATTTATCATAAACATAAAGATATAATAATGGCCACTTTATTATTGCCTCTTGGGCATATCTCCAACAGTCTCCTACTTGCACTAGAGTCAATAATCTAGTTAAAAAACTTGTGTATTCAACACCTATGGCTTTCTGGTGTTGTATAGACACTATTGCTAGTGGTAAACATAATCTTCGGATCTGACACTTCCAGGTCCGTGTGTATTTGCATGTCCTTGCGTCTCTACGCATTACTCATTCTCCAATGAGATTGCATTGTATAAATTTGGTCCTTTGGTGAGACCTTTAGTTCCTTGGGATTAAATCATGTTGATACAATTGTCGTACAATGTATCTTCATAGTATTATCCCGCTATGAACCACGCCTAGTTTGATAACAAACTACTTAACACAAATGCCCTCCTTTGCTGCTACTATAGCAGTTATATACTTAGCCTTTTGTTGTAGTATCCGTCACAATATCTCAACTTTGGAACTCATCCAAATCCATCATGGAACATCCTTTCCATTATATTGTGCCACCCATAGTCTAAATTGAGATAAATTTAATTTGTATCTTGTGACAAAACTAGTATCAATGTAACACTTTACAATGAACTACCTTTAACTATTTGTCACTTATACTTGATATATTCTTAGTTCTTCCAAAGCTCATAAGAATATCTTTACTATTGTCCAATGATCATCTTATGAATCATTCTGGTATATGCTCATAACATTTAGAGCATAGGACATATCTGGATGTGTACATCTCAAAGAATGATTGATCAAAATATTCTTGTGATTTCACCAAGTGTCAAAACACTTGAATCTCGTGTCAACACACTTGAATCTTGATTCAGTCCTTTCCGTGCGTCAAGAACCTTTCTTGTTGTTTCCATATTGAACTCATTCAACATCTTATCTATGTACATTTGGCAAAACCATATTAGCGCCTCAATCTATCCATATAGACATTGATGCCTAATTCTTGAGTTATGCCTAAGTCTTTCATCGAAATGAAATTCTTAACCTGTGTCAATAAAAGATACATTATTTCTAATCAACAATATGTCTTTCACATAATGTATTAGAAATATGTCTTAGCGCTCCCACTTAATTTCTTGCAAAATGCAAACATCTTCATCGTCTCTGAAGATTCCAACTCCGCGATGCTCACTTCAACCATTGAAGTTTTGCATACTCTTTTAGCATCCTTTGAATTAACAAAACCCTTTGGATCGTGTCATGTACACGTCCTAGGTAACCATTCTATTAGAAGAACTTGTTTTGTTTGTTCAATTACCATATACCAAAATATATGTAGTGGTTGCTACATTAATCCGTCTAGACTAAATATCGCTATGAAAGATCAAATCTTATCATAGTCAATTCCTTGAACATTGTCGTAAACTCTTTCCGACATGTCGACGATTTCATAGATTTGAAACATCCATGTCTATTTCTTTATAGATCCAAACACGGCCAATAGGCTTCACGCCTTTCCGGAGGGTCTTCTAAGTTCAGAAACTTGATTTCTCGTGTATGGATACTATCACGGATTCCTTGACTTCTAGTCATTTTATGGAGTCAAGGCCCATCATCGCTTCTTTGCATGTAGTCGGTTCATCATTGTCAAAACAATAACGACTTGCTTATCAAATCTTACTATTTGATTCTTACCAACCCACACGGTTCTATAGGAACTCTAATCTCCGAGATCACACCTTTTGTAATCACGAGAGCCATGACCATTGTGGCCGCCACCGGGACACTTTCCGGCGCTGCGCTACATAGCACATATAGCTAAGGTTCAACAACCTTATCAAAGTTCTATTGTCCTCCCACTTAACTTTTCACGAAAAATTCCTTCCCAAGAAACTTGACGTTCCAAGTGACAAACTCTTTTGTCCTCGGCGTTATGGAGAAATTCCCAACAAATTCTTTGGAATAACCTACAAAGACGTGCTTATCCGACTTTGGTTGTAAACATTTTACTTATGCCTAGCATACCAAAAATTTAAGAAAGGACAACCTGGGTTTTATCCCAAACCATGACTTATATGGTGTCATTTCAATGGATCACGATGGAGCTCTTTTCAGTGTAAAAGCGGTAGTCACTAAATCTTTAATCTTTAATATATAATGGCAGTTTTATAAATGACACCTTTGATCTTACCATGTCAAACAAGGTTTCATTACATATCTTGAACACTCCATACTCCTATGGTGTTTTGGGAAATGTAAATCCATGGAACGATTCCTCAAATCTTAGGTGTTTTGCTAAACTTGTAACTCAAACATCTTTCTTTATGATCCAATCATAAACTTTTTTATTTTCTTGTTACAATAATTTTCCACTTCATCTTGAAAGTCTTTGAACATTTTTCAAATGTTTCATACTTCTTCCTTATTGAGTAAGTATATACATATACTCACTCAAATCTTCGGAGAAAGCATATGAAGTTGAAATCCATCGCCCACGACTACACATAATGGACTATATACATCAATATGTACAAATTCCAATCAGTTAGTCGTCCGTTATTCTTTTGGCCTACGAACGGAGTTTTAATTATCTCCAGAAAAGTATCACAAGCGTCATTTGATCAAAATCAAAGACTCCAAAAAATCCATCAACATGGAGTTTCTTCATGTATCCCTTTCAATATAATTTAAACGGCGATGTCACTTCGCAAGTGATCTTTCAATCATTTGTCTTGCGACATTTTAGCATTAGTTTTATGGTCGTTATTTCTCCTACCAGACTTGTATATTATCCATCTATTATGGAATACGGTAATTATTTGAACAACCTATTGTCGTCATAATACCTGATCAAAATAACAATTATTGAAACAAATCTTGAAGGCAAGCTTTGATGTTAACGAGCAACAATACAACCCTTTGTTTGTTTTTGATGAACATCATCACATATTCTCTTGCTAGTTACTTAGGCCATTGCAGTTCATGAGTTGTGTTGTCCTGTATGACACTTCATACCAACCAATTCGGTATCCAATACCGCAGAACCACATTGTTTAACATCCAAGGAATACAGCCATAACATGTATCTTCTATATACCTAAGTTGGACATCTCCAATCTTTTCTTTTCTGCCAAATATTTTATAGATTCTCTTTCAACAATTCCTTTTCTTTTTAAAAGAATCTATCAACATCAATAGTGGTGTCATTCACATGACACATAGTACAAAGTGTGTATAGTCAAATACCAATACCTTTGGATTTGCACTTTGAAGTGGATCACCTTCATCAAATGTTTGGAATTCTTTCAAAATTCCATTCTTTAGTAATCTTTTAGTGTAGTAAACATTTTACTTACATCTTCTATTCATCCTTATCATGACAACTTTCATGATCAAGCTGCTATAGCTTATAAAGGTGAATTGCGAGTATAATGTTTCTTTTTCAAAACCTTTTGGAGGATTAGGACGACTAGCGTCTCCAACCTTCACAAATTCTCATCAAATATGAGGACGTATACTCTATCATGTTGTAACCAACACATTGTTTTAGATATCGCAATACTTTTCACATATGATGGTTTCTGAAACATTGCTTTTAGCTCTTAGATAAACTTGATATTAAAAACAATCTTTTGAGTATCAAGAATCATGGAGGCAAACATGATACATTAGATACTAACACTGGAATTGATACTCTTGATTTAATACTATTTATCAAACTTCATGGAGTAAACAGAGTTTGCTGAAAGTTTGCAACAGGACTTTTAAACTTTAGATTGACACTCAAAACAATACGATACCAGTTCGTAAAGTAAATATCCAGAATTTCTATAGTTCCACTATCTCAACTATAACTAAGCGTAAGGTGGTGAACGGATGCCAGTGACTACAACAAACTATGCAAATTCACTTTGATTGTGTTTATGATAAATTGAGTTCGACTAATCCAAATTACAAATGAACTCCCACTCAAAACAACATCCCTCGAGTTGTTTTAGTGATTACATGAACCAAATCCACTACACCAAGTCCGATCATCACGTGAGATGATGTAGCTTTAAAGGCGAACAATCAACATGTTCATCATATCATCCATATGACTCATGCTTTACCTTTCGGTATTCCGTGTTCCGAGACCATGTCTGTACATGCTAGGCTCGTCAAGGTTAACCTTAGTTTCCGCATGTGCAAATCTGGCTTGCACCCATTGTATGCACACGTAGAATCTATCACATTCGATCATCACGAGATGCTTCGAAACGACGAGTCTTAGCAATGGTGCCAACTAAGGACGAACACTTTATTACTTGATATTTAGTGAGAGGGATCATCTTATAATACTACCGTCGCGATCGAAGCAATACAAGATGCATAAAGGATTAACATCACAGGCAATTCATAATATGTGATATGATATGGCCTTTCTTCTTGTGCCTTTGATCTCCATCTCCAAAGCATGGACATGATCTCCATCATCACCAGCGCGGCGTCAAGGTCCGTGGCGCCGCTTCATGGTTGTCCATCACCAACAGCAACTATTACAACTACTTGGAATAAAGCTAGTACATGATGAATAGACACGCAGGTCTTAACAAAATTGAAGACAACCATTAGGCTCCTGCCGGTTGCCATATTACAACAAGGATCATTGAATACATCAAATATAATCACAATCACATGATGGCCATATCACATCACAAAACCCTTGCAAAAACAAGTTAGACGCCTCTAATTTTCTTTGCATGTTTTACGTGGCTTGAGGCTTTCGAATAAGAACGGATCTTACCTACAAAACTGAACCACAACGTTGATACAAGTGCTATCAAGTTGCAAAGTGTAAATTGGATCTATACTATGGTGAGAGAGACAGAAACCCACAAAGCCACTTGTGCAAAGCAAGTTACACGTCAAGCATGGAGCAAGTCTCATGTGCGATGACATGTAAGGTTAGCCCGAGCCGCTTCATCCCACCATACCGCAAGATGCAAAGTACACAAAGCAAAAGACGGCATGAGCACCAACGCCCACAAAACCATTGTGTTCTACTCGTGCAACAGATCTACGCATAGACACGGCTCTGATACCACTGATGGGTTCGTAGCATGGAAAACAAAAAATTTCTACCGCAAGAATGAACAAAACCCAGATCTAATCTAGATAAAAGCCAAGATCTAATCTATTAGACATGTGCAACGAGATAGATCTATACGAACCCTTGTAGATCCGAAAGCGTTACGAGATTCGGATCTCGTGGTTGATGTAGTCGATCACTTGCTGATCTCAAGATCGAGTAGACGATCCTTCCGGCACCGCGTTCCGGCAGCGCTACCGCAGTCGGTCACACGTGCGGAGTCGAAGCAGACCTTCCTCTCCCCGTTCCAGCGAGCAGCGGAGGTAGTAGATCTCTCCACGGAATCCCAGCAGCACGATGGCGTGGTGGTGGTGGTGGAGTAGAGAATTCTGCAGGGCTTCGCCTAAGCCAGAGCAGAAGGAAGGAGGAGGAGAGAGGCGGCTAGGGTTTGGAGTGGAAGGGGGCCAGCGGTGGCGCCTCCACCCCTCTATTTAAAGGAGGGAGGCGCCATGGGGAGGTGGAGTCCTTGTAGGACTCCCCTCTCCCTTGGACGGCGGATCAAGGAGGTGGAGGGAGAGTCCTACTCCCCCACGAATCCTTGTCTTACCCCACAAGGATTCCTTGATCCTTTCTTGGTTTTCAAGTAAACTCCAAGAAATCTTCCAGAACCTTCCGGAACATTCCGAAACCTTCTAGAATCCCCATACAAATACTCCGGAACATTTCCTAACTTAGAAAATGATCCCCAATATATGAATCTTATTCCCCGGACAATTCTGGAGCTCCTCGTGACGTCCCGAATCCAATCCGAGACTCCGAACAATATTCGGTCTCCAACGCACATTCCATATCTACTTAAAACAACTTCGAACCTTAAGTGTGTCACCCTACGGTTCATGAATATGCAGACATGATGGAGACACCTCTCCGATCAATAACCATCAGCGGGATCTGGAGATCCATAACGGCTCCCACATACTCAACGATGACTTTGTGATCGATAGAACCATTAACATACGAAACCATTTCCCTTTGTCACGCGATACTCTACTTATCCGAGGTTTGATCGTCGGTATCTCCATACCTAGTTCTACCTCGTTACTGACAAGTACTCTTTACTCATTCCGTAATATGTCATCCCTTGTGACCCAGTCACATGCTTGCAAGCTAATTAGATGACATTCCACCAAGAGGGCCCAGAGCATATCTATCCGTCATATGGATGGACAAATCCCAATCTTGGTCCATGCGCTTCAACACATACTTTCAGAATACCCAATGACACCTTTATGACCACCCAGTTACGAAGCGGTGTTTGATGTCATCAAAGTACCCATCCAGTGATGGTGATTAACATAACCTCATGGTCGAAGGATTCGGTTACTATGTATTTTAAAGCTTATAGCAAACGAACTTAATGACTTGATCTTATGCTATGCTTACTACGGGTGTGTGTCCATCACATCATTCTCCTAATGATATGATCTTGTTATTAACGACATCCAATGTCCATGATCAGGAAACCATGATCATCCATTAATCAACAAGCTAGTTTAACAAGAGGCTTACTAGGGACTCTTTTATGTTTACAAAACACACAAGTATTAATGTTTCCGGTTAATACAATTATAGCATGGGATGTAAACATTTATCATAAACATAAAGATATAATAATAACCACTTTATTATTGCCTCTTGGGCATATCTCCAACACAGACATGGCCTCGGAACACGGACCGAAAGGTTAAGCATGAGTCATATAGTTGATATGATAGCCATATAGATGCTCGCCTTTGAAGCTACACCGACTCACTCTATCATAAACTTATTATAAAAAAACTTTACAAATGTGTTCATGGAGAAAGAGAAACTTACTGCGAATGGTAGAAACTTCACCAACCGGGCTATGAATTTGAGGATTCTCCTCACTGCTGCACAAAAGCAATATGTGCTAGAGGCGCCGCTAGGCCCCGCACCAGCTCCTGATGCCCCTGACGAGGAAAAGAATGTCTATATGACTTGTCAAGAGGACCACAACTTAGTTCATTACGGCATACTGTATGGGCTAGAGCCAGAACTTCGAAAGCGTTTCGAAAATGGCAATGCCTTTGATACCATGGGAGAATTGAAAATGATTTTCGATACCCATGCTGCCGTAGAGAGTTATAATGCTTCTGAAAAGTTCTTTAGCTGCATGATGGAAGAGAACAGCTCCGTTAGTGAGCACATACTCAAAATGTCTGGGTACGCCGATAAGCTTGTGTCCTTGGGAATAACGATTCCCATTGACTTAGGCATACATCGTGTTTTCCAATCTCTGCCACCTAGCTACAAGAGCTTTGTGATGAACTACAACATGCAGGGCATGAAGAAGTCTCTTCCCGAGCTTCTGTCAATGCTTGAAACTACAGAAGTGGAGATTAGGAAAGAACATCAAGTGTTGATGATCAATAAGACCACTGGTTTCAAGAAAGTCAAACATAAGGGAAAGAAGGGCGGCAAATCTATTGCCGCACCTAAAAATAAATCCCAAGCTAGCCCTAAGTCTGATACTGAGTGCTACTATTGCAACGGGACTGGCCATTGGAAGAGCAACTGCCCCGAGTATTTGGCGGACAAGAAGGCCGGAAAGGCAAACAAAGGTATATGTGATATACATGTTATTGATGTGTACTTGACTAGTACTTGTAGTAGCACCTGGGTATTTGATATGGGATCTGTTGTTAATATATGTAACTCGATTCAGGGGTTGCGGAACAAGCGACAACTAGCAAGGATGAGGTCACGATGCATGTCGGCAATGGATCAAGAGTTGATGTGATCGCCGTCGGAATGCTGCCTCTCCATATGCCATCGGGATTAGTGATAAATCTAAAGAATTGTTATTTGGTGCCTGCACTGAGCATGAACATTGTATCCAGATCGTGTTTGATGCGAAGTGGTTATTCCTTTAAATCAGAAAACAATGGTTGTTCGATTTATATGAACGATATCTTTTATGGTCATGCACCTATGATGAATGGTTTATTTCTATTGGATCTCGATTGTAATATTACGCATATACATAATATTGATGCTAAAAGGATTAAACTTGATAATGATATATCTGCATATATGTGGCACTGCCGTCTAGGTCATATTAGTGTTAAACGCATGAAGAAACTCCATTCTGGTGGACTTTTGGAATCACTTGATTTTGAGCCATGCCTTATGGGCAAGATGACTAGAACGTCGTTTTCCGGTTCAATGGAACGGGCGACAAATTTATTGGAAATCATACATACTAATGTATGTGGACCAATGAGTGTGTCGGCGCAAGGTGGATATCATTATTTTGTTACTTTCACGGATGATTTGAGTATATACGGGTATATCTATTTGATGAAACTTAAGTCTGAAACCTTTGAAAAGTTCAAGAATTTCAGAATGAAGTGGAAAATCATTGTAACAAAAAGATCAAATTTCTGCGGTCCGACCGTGGAGGAGAGTATCTTAGTTATGAGTTTAGCACACATATGAAAGATTGTGGAATAGTTTCACAACTCATGCCTTCCGGAACACGACAACGTAATGGTGTGTCGGAACATAGAAATCATACTTTACTGGATATGGTTCGATCTATGATATCTCTGACTGACTTACCACTATCATTTTGGGGTTATGCACTAGAAACCGCTACATTCACTTTAAATCGGGCACCATCTAAATCCGTTGAAACGACACCGTATGAATTATGGTTTGGAGACAAACCTAAGCTGCAATTTCTTAAAGTTTGGGGATGTGATGTTTATGTGAAGAAACTTCAGCCGGATAAACTCGAACCCAAAGCAGAAAAATGCGTCTTCATAGGATACCCTAAGGAAACGATTGGGTATACCTTCTATCACAGATCCGAGGGCAATGTTTTTTGCCAAGAATGGATCCTTTCTTGAGAAGGAGTTTCTCGCGAAAGGTGTGAGTAGTCCGAAGGTAGAACGTGAATAGGTTATTGAACCTTCTCTTCATGAAATGGCGAGTAGCGCAACACCGAAGTTGTTTCAGAGTTGATTCACCTAATGAAGAGAGAGCTAATGATAATGATCATGAAACTCCGAAAGAGGACACTACCGAACCTCACAGGTCAAGCAGGACACGTGCAGCTCCTGAACTGTATGGAAATCCTGTTATAAATTTCATGATTGATGAAATAGATGACCTTGTGACGTATGAAGAAGCGATGATGAGCCTAGATTCCAACAAATGGCTAGAAGCCATGAAATCCGAGATGGAATCCATGTACGAAAACCAGGTTTGAACCTTGGTGGACTTACCTCACGATCGACAGGTCATTGAGAATAAATAGATTTCAAAAGAAAAACTGATGCTGCTGGTAATGTGACCATCTATAAAGCTCGACTTGTCGCAAAAGGGTTTCGACAAATTCAAGGAGTTGACTATGATGGTACATTCTCTCCCGTAGCGATGCTAAAGTCGGTTAGGATTATGTTAGCAATTGCTGCATATTTCGATTATGAAATATGGCAGATGGATGTCAAAACTGCGTTCCTTAATGGTAATATTGAAGAAGAGTTGTATATGATACAACCTAAGGGTTTTTTCGATCCTAAGGATGCTGATAAGGTATGCAAGCTTTAGCGATCCATCTATGGACTGAAGCAAGCATCCCGGAGTTGGAATCTCAGCTTTGATGAGGTGATCAAAGATTTTGGGTTTGTCCAAACTTATGGAGAGGCTTGTATTTACAAGAAAGTGAGTGGGAGCAATGTGGCATTTCTGATATTATATGTGGATGACATATTATTGATTGGAAATGATATAGATATTTTAAATAGTGTTAAAAGTTATCTAAACAGCAAATTTTCAATGAAGGACCTTGGTGAAGCTTCATATATATTAGGCATTAAAATCTATAGAGATAGATCAAGGCGACTAATTATGCTATCGCAAAGTACATACCTTGATAAGATATTAAATAAGTTTAATATGGTCGGAAGTAAGAAGGGGTTCTTACCTATGTTGCAAGGCAAGACATTGAGTAAGACTCAAAGTCCGGCTACGACGGAAGAAAGAGAGATAATGGATAAGATCCCCTATGCCTCAACCATAGGCTCTATAATGTACGCCATGCTATGTACAAGACCGGATGTGGCACATGCTATTAATTTGACTAGTAGGTACCAACCTGATCCAGGTTCGGAACACTGGATAACGGTCAAGAATATCCTTAAGTACTTAAGAAGAACTAAGGATATGTTTCTTGTATACGGAGGTGAAGAAGAGTTGGTTGCTAAGTGTTATGTCGATGCTAGCTTTCACACTAATCCCGATGACTCTAAGTCTCAATCCGGATATGTATTTCTCTTGAATGGAGCAGCAGTTAGTTGGAGGAGTTCTAAACAACCTATGGCGGCTGGATCAACAACGGAGGAGGAATATGTTGCTGCTTCAGAAGTGGCACAAGAAGCGGTTTGGATGAAGGATTTCATAATGGAACTGGGTGTGGTTCCTAGTGCATTGGACCCAATGGTGATCTATTGTGACAACAATGGAGCCATAGCCAACGCGAAGGAACCAAGGTCTCACAAGAATTCCAAGCATATTAAGCACCGGTTTCACTCCATCCGTGGGCATGTCAAGGATGGAGATATAAAGATTTGTAAAGCACACACGGACCTAAATGTAGCAGACCCGTTGACTAAAGTTCTCCCTAGGGTAAAACATGATCAACACCAAAACTCCATGGGTGTTAGATTTATCACTTTGTAAACTAGATTATTGTCTCTAGTGCAAGTGGGAGATTGAAGGAAATATGCCCTGAAAGGCAATAATAAAGTTGTTATTATGTATTCCTTGTATATGATAGATGTTTATTTTGCATGCTATAATTGTATTGATTGGAAACATCAATACATGTGGTTTAATAAACAAATAAAAGGTTCCTAGTTATGCATCTCTTATAAACTAGCTCGTTGATTAACAAGATGATCAAGGTTTCCTGATCACGGACATTGGATGTTGTTAATAACGAGGTCACAACATTTGTGAAATGATGTGATGAACATTCATCCAAAGTATAGCATTACGAACAAAGTCATTATGTTTATATTGCTATAACATCATACGAAGTAATCTTAGTCCTTATACCATGAGATCATGTTAATTGCTAACATCGGAAGAGTGACTTCATAACATCAAATGTCACACCGTAAAAGGGTGAAAATAAAGATGGGTTCAGACACTCCGAAGGTGTTATGTTGAGGCTCATGGATCAAGAGTGAAATTTTTCAATCCTGATGACAGATAGATATACTCTGGGCCCTCTCAGTGATATCACATTAAGATAGATTGCAAGCAAGTGATGTGATCACTAGAATGTTATATCACAGGAACAAGAAAAGAGTACATGTCGGTAACGAGATCAAACTAGGTATTGAGATACCGATGATCAAATCTCGGACATGTAATATATCATGGACAAAGGGATTAAGTTACTAGCGTTGAAGGTTCTCACGATCACAGAAGTCTTCGTTGAATGTGCAGGAGTCAGAATGGATCTCCAGGTCCCACTTATGATTATTGATTTGAGAGGAGTCTCAATCATGTATGCATTATTCGCAAACCGTAGGGTGACACACTTAAGGGTTGTCAATTCAGAAGAAAGAATTGCAAAGCGCTGGAATCATTTCGATGGAAACCAGAATTGTTTCGGGTGAAATTGCAGAAACTGAATCTACATATGATATTGAAATGTTACAAGGGGTTTTATGTGAATGTTTGTTAATTAAAGTAATTAAAAAAATCTAAATAAAATAAATCAAAGAGTTTTATTAAATGAGAGTTGCATTAAATTTGGTGGAAATTTAATGCATGTGAGTGGAACTTTGAGTGGAGGCTAAATTGATGTGAGTGGAGCTTCCACCACATGAATGAGGAAGAGGTGGGGAGAGACCCCATGGGCGCCGGCCATGGGAGGGGAGGATCTCCCCCACACCTATAAAATTCAACCCTCTCCTCCCTCACAAAGAACACCTCCTCATGAACGATCTCTCTCCCCCTCTAGATGTTGGGTTTGCAGCATAGAAAACAAAAAAATTCCTACGATGAGAACTATACGCCAAGATCTATCTACTAGATACAGAGCAAAGGGTGGATATACATCCATAGAGAACTTACCCTCGAAGACAACAGAGTTTTGTTAACGAGTTGGAACTCGTGGATGATGTAGTCGTACGCTTGCCGATCTCAAGATCGTGTGGAAGTCCTAACGCCGCAAATCAGCAGCGCATCCATCCTCGCACACACGTTCAAGCCACCGAACAACCTCCACCTCCTCGCTCTAGCGAATCAGCGGAAGCAACAACTCCTTCCAGATGCAAGGCCACCGGGAACATGTATCTCGCTAATCCGAGACCATGGGGGAATATATCTAGAGGGGGAGAGAGATCCTTGACGAGGACATGTAAGGAAGAAGGAGTGAGAGGGGGGCCTTTTATAGGAGGAGGGGGCTACCCCCTCCATGGTCGGCGCCTCATGGAGGTGACCCCTCACCTCCCCCATTCATGTGGTGGTAACTTCATCCACATTAAAATGCCACTTCACATTCTCTTTTAAAGTCTCCACTTTAAATGCATTGAATTTCTCCAAATTTAATGCTCTCTCATTTAATAAAACTCTTTTATTAAATTTATTCAGAATTTTGTTAATTTCTTTAATTAACAAACATTCACATAGAACCCCCTGCAACATTTCAATATTACATGCAGAACCAATTTCTGTAATTTCTCCCAAAACAGTTTCGATGTCTATTGAAATAATTCCAGCGCTTTGCAGTTCTTTCGTATGAAACATATGTGCTCCAAAATGGTGTTCGGCAACCCTTAAGTGTGTCACCCTATGGTTCGCAAATAATGCAGACATGATTGAGACCCTTCTCAAATCAATAATCAGAAGCGGGACCTAGAGATCCATACTGACTCCTGCACATTCAACGATGACTTCTGTGATCGTGAGAACCTTTAACACTAATAACTTAATCCCTTTGTCTCATGATATAATACATGTCCAGGATTCGATCATCGGTATCCAAATACCTAGTTTGATCTCGTTACCGACATGCACTCTTTTCTCATTCCCGTGATATAACATTCTAGTGATCACATCACTTGCCTGCAAGCTATCTTAATGTGATATCACCGAGAGGGACCAGAGTATATCTATCCGTCATCGGGATTGACAAATTCCACTCTTTATCCATGATCCTCAACATAACACTTTCGTAGTACTAAAACCACCTTTATAGTCACCCTGTTACGGTGTGACGTTTGATGTTATCAAGATACTCTTCTGGTGTTAGCAACTAACATGATCTCATGGTCTAAGGATTAAGATTACTTCGTATGATGTTATAGCAATATAAACATAATGACTTTGATCGTAATGCTATAATTCGGATGAATGTTCATCACATCATTTCACAAATGTTGTGACCTCATTATTAACAACATCCAATGTCCATGATCAGGAAACTTTGATCATCTTGTTAATCAATGAGCTAGTCTATAAGAGAGGCATAAATAGGAACCCTTTTTGTTTATTAAACACACATGTATTGACGTTTCATATCAATACAATTATAGCATGCGAAATAAACATCTATCATATACTTGGAATATGTATTATAACAACTTTATTATTGCCTCTCAGGGCATATTTCCTTCAGTCTCCCACTTGCACTAGAGACAATAATCTAGTTCACATAGTGATAAATCTAACACCCATGGAGTTCTGGTGTTGATCATGTTTTGCCCTAGGGAGAACTTTAGTCAATGGATGTGTTACATTTAGGTCTGTGTGTACTTTACAAATCTTTATATCTCCATCCTTGACATGCTCGCGGATGGAGTGAAACTGGCGCTTAATATGCTTGGAATTCTTTTAAGACCTTGGTTCCTTGGCGTTGGCTATGGCTCCATTGTTGTCACAATAGATCACCATTGGGTCCAATGCACTAGGAACCACACCCAGTTCCATTATGAACTCCTTCATCCAAACCGCTTCCTGTGCCACTTCTGAAGCAGCAACATATTCCTCCTCTATTGTTGATCCAGCCGCCACAGGTTGTTTGGAACTCCTCCAACTAACTGCTGCTCCGTTTAAGAGAAATACATATCCAGATTGAGACTTAGAGTCATCCGTATTAGTGTGAATGCTAGCATCGACATAACACTTAGCGACCAACTCTTCTTCACCTCCGTATACAAGAAACATATCCTTAGTTCTTCTTAAGTACTTAAGGATATTCTTAACCGTTATCTAGTGTTCCGAACCTGGATCAGATTGGTACCTACTAGTCAAACTAATAGCATGTGCCACATCCAGTCTTGTACATAGCATGGCATACATTATAGAGCCTATGGCTGAGGCATAGGGGATTTTATCCATTATCTCACTTTCTTTCGCCGTAGCCAGACTTTCAGTCTTACTCAATGTCTTGCCTTGCAACATAGGTAAGAACCCCTTCTTACTTCCGTCCATATTAAACTTCTTCAATATCTTATCAAGGTATGTACTCTGTGATAGCCCAATTAGGCGCCTTGATCTATCTCTATAGATTTTAATGCCTAATATATATGACGCTTCATCAAGGTCCTTCATTGAAAATTTGCTGTTTAGATAACTTTTAACACTGTTTAAAAGATCTATATCATTTCCAATCAATAATATGTCATCCACATATGATATCAGAAATGACACATTTGCTCCCACTCACTTTCTTGTAAATACAAGCCTCTCCATAAGTTTGGACAAACCCAAAATCTTTGATCACCTCATCAAAGTGGAGATTCCAACTCCGGGATGCTTGCTTCAGTCCATAGATGGATCGCTAAAGCTTGCATACCTTATCAACATCCTTAGGATCGACAAAACCCTTAGGTTGTATCATATACAACTCTTCTTCAATATTACCATTGAGGAACGTAGTTTTGACATCCATCTGCCATATTTCATAATCAAAATATGCAGCAATTGCTAACATAATCCTAACCGACTTTAGCATCTCTATGGGAGAGAATGTCTCATCATAGTCAACTCCTTGAATTTGTCAAAAACCCGTTGTGACAAGTCGAGCTTTATAGATGGTCACATTACCATCAGCATCAGTTTTTCTTTTGAAATCTATTTATTCTCAACGGCCTGTCGATCGTGAGGTAAGTCCACCAAGGTTCAAACCTGGTTTTCGTACATGGATTCCATCTCGGATTTCATGGCTTCTAGCCATTTTTTGGAGTCCGGGCTCATCATCGCTTCTTCATACGTCACAGGGTCATCTATTTCATCAATCATGAAATTCATAACATGATTACCGTACAGTTCAGGAGCTGCACGTGTCCTGCTTGACCTGCGAGGTTTGGTAGTGTCCTCTTTCGGAGTTTCATGATCATTGTCATTAGCTCTCTCTCTTCATTAGGTGAAGTCAACTCCGAAACAACTTCCGATGTTGCGCTACTCGCCATTTCATGAAGAGAAGGTTCAATAACCTCTTTGAGTTCTACCTTCTGACTACTCACACGTTTCGCTAGAAACTCCTTCTGAAGAAAGGATCCATTCTTGGCAACAAAAACCTTGCCCTCGGATCTGTGATAGAAGGTATACCCAATCGTTTCCTTAGGGTATCCTATGAAGACGCATTTTTCCGCTTTGGGTTCGAGTTTATCCGGCTGAAGTTTCTTCACATAAACATCGCATCCCCAAACTTTAAGAAATGACAGCTTAGGTTTGTCTCCAAACCATAATTCATACGGTGTCGCTTCAACGGATTTAGATGATGCCCGATTTAAAGTGAATGTAGCGGTGTCCAGTGCATAACCCCAAAATGACAGTGGCAAGTCAGTCAGAGACATCATAGATCGAACCATATCTAATAAAGTACGATTACGACGTTCCAACACACCATTGCGTTGTGGTGTTCTGGCAGACGTGAGTTGTGAAACTATTCCACAGTCTTTCATATGTGTGCTAAACTCGTAACTAAGATACTCTCCTCCATGGTCGGACCGCAGAAATTTGATCTTTCTGTTACGATCATTTTCCACTTTCATTCTGAAATTCCTTTTACTTTTCAAAGGTTTCAGACTTATGTTTCATCAAATAGATATACCCATATCTACTCAAATCATCCATGAAAGTAACAAAATAATGATATCCACCTCTCGCCGACACACTCATTGGTCCACACACATCAGTATGTATGATTTCCAATAAATTTGTCGCCCGTTCCATTGAACCAGAAAACGACATTCAAGTCATCTTGCCCATACGACATGGCTCACATGTATCAAATGATTTAAAATCAAGTGATTCTAAAAGTCCATCAGAATGGAGTTTCTTCATGCGTTTAATGCCAATATGACCTAGACAGCAGTGCCACATATATGAAGATATATCATTATCAAGTTTAATCATTTTAACATCAACATAATGAATATGCGTAATACTACGATCGAGATCCAATAGAAATAAACCATTCAACACAGGTGCATGACCATAAAAGATATCATTCATATAAATCGAACAACCATTGTTTTCTGATTTAAACGAATAACCACTTTGCAATAAACATGATCCGAATACAATGTTCATGCTCAGTGCAGGCACCAAATAAAAATTATTTAAGTTTATCACTAATCCCGATGGCATATGGAGAGGCAACATTCTGACGGCGATCACATCAACTCTTGATCCATTTCCAACACGCATCGTGACCTCATCCCTTCCTAGCTGTCGCTTGTTCCGCAGCCCCTGTATCGAGTTACATATATTAGCAACCGGTCCGGTATCAAATACTCAGGTGCTACTGCGAGTACTAGTCAAGTACACATCAATAACATGTATATCACATATACCTTTGTTTGCCTTGCCGGCTTTCTTGTCCGCCAAAAACTTGCGGCAGTTGCGCTTCCAATGGCTAGTCCCCTTACAATAGTAGCACTCGGTATCAGACTTAGGGCCAGCCCGGGATTTCTTTCCAGGCGCAGCAACTGATTTGCCGCCCTTCTTTCCCTTCTGTTTACCCTTCTTCTCTTTCTTGAAACCGGTGGTTCTATTGACCATCAACACTTGATGTTCTTTCCTAATCTCCACTTCTGCAGTCTTAAGCATTGACAAAAGCTCGGAGAGAATCTTCTTCATGCCCTGCATGTTATAGTTCATCATGAAGCTCTTGTAGCTAGGTGGCAGAGATTGGTGAACATGATGTATGCCTAAGTCAATGGGAATCATTATTCCCAGGGACACAAGCTTATCGGCGTACCCAGAGATTTTGAGTACGTGCTCACTTACGGAGTTGTTCTCTTCCATCATGCAGCTAAAGAACTTTTCTGAAGCATTATAACTCTCTACGGCAGCATGGGTATCGAAAATCATTTTCAATTCACCCATGGTATCAAAGGCATTGCCATTTTCGAAACGCTTTCGAAGTTCTAGCTCTAGCCCATACAGTATGCCACAATGAACTAAGTTGTGGTCCTCCTGACGAGTTATATAGACATTATTTTCCTCGTCAGGGGCATCAGGAGCTGGTGGGGGGCATAGCGGCGCTTAGAGAACATATTGCTTTTGTGCAGCAGAGAGGAGAATCCTCAAATTCATAGCCCAGTTGGTGAAGTTGCTACCATTTGCCGCAAGTTTCTCTTTGTCCATGAACACATTGAAATTAAAAGCAGGTGGTGCCATCTACAACAGAATTTGTAAATTTTATTTGGACTAAGTTTATGATAGATTGAGTTCATCTAAACTCCCACTCAAAAACAACATCCCTCGTGTCTTTTTGGTGATTACATGAACCAAATTCACTACACCAAGTCCAATCATCACGTGAGTCGGTGTAGCTTCAAAGGCGAGCATCTATATGGGCATCATATCAACTATATGACTCATGCTTAACCTTTCGGTCCATGTTCCGAGGCCATGTTTGTACATGCTAGGCTCGCCAAGTAAGAACTTTAGTATTCGTGTGTGTAAAACTGTCTTACACCCGTTGTATGAAAGCGCAGAGTCGAGTACATCTGATCATCACGTGATGTCTCGAAACACGATCCATAGAACGGTGCATACTCAAGGAAGAATACATTTTATCTTGATATCTAAATGATGGAACATCTTACAATGCTACCAAAAATGCCAAACTAGCAATATAAGATGCAAACATCTAATGTGTAAAGTGAGATGATATGGTCCATGCATTTGATCTCTATCATTTGCATCGTGGTATGATCTCTATCATTCCTTTGTGTGTAAGGCCAAGGTCTATGGAACTTTCACGTTAAGTCTGTTGTAAGAGTATCTATCATACATCTACTTACAACAATACCATATCTAGACACTAGCCCAGCAACGATCTAAACTAGACGCCTCTAATTTATCAATTGCAAGTTTTACGTGGCTTAGGGCTTTCGGAGATAGAACCGGTCTTACCTACGAACATGAACCACAACGAGGATAAACAAATTATTAGCAACTTGTTGTAAATCAGATATTGACTATAGTAGGAGAGATAGACACCCGTCAGCCACTTATGCAAAACTAGTTGCATGTCAGCCGTGGAACCGTTCTCATGTACGATGACATGTAAGGTTGGTCCGGGCCGCTTCATCCCACTATGCCATCAATATCCAAAATACATGAAAGAAGCAATAACATGATCATCATCGCCCACATATAAACATATGTGTACTACCCGTGCAAAGCACCTACGCATAGATCAGGCTCTGATACCACTATTGGGTTCGCAGCATAGAAAGAAAAAAATTCCTACGATGAGAACTATACGCCAAGATCTATCTACTAGATACAGAGCAACATGTGGATATACATCCATAGAGAACTTACCTTCGAAAACAACAGAGTTTTGTTAATGAGTTGGAACTCGTGGATGATGAAGTCGTACGCTTGCCGATCTCAAGATCGTGTGGAAGTCCTAGCACCACAAATCAGCAGCGCATCCGTCCTCGCACACACGTTCAAGCCACCGAACAACCTCCACCTCCTCGCTCCAGCGAATCAGCAGAAGCAGCAACTCCTTCCAGACGCAAGGCCACCGGGAACATGTATCTCGCTAATCCGAGACCATGGAGGAATATATCTAGAGGGGCGGAGAGATCCTTCACGAGGAGGTGTGAGGAAGAAGGAGTGAGAGGGGGGCTTTTATAGGAGGAGGGGGTACCCCCTCCATGGCTAGCACCTCATGGAGGTGACCCCTCACCTCCCCCATTCATGTGGTGGTAACTCCCTCCACATTAAAATGCCCCTTCACATTCTCTTTTAAAGTCTCCACTTTAAATGCATTAAATTTCTCCAAATTTAATGCTCTCTCATTTAATAGAACTCTTTTATTAAATTTATTCAGAATTTTCTTAATTACTTTAATTCACAAACATTCACATAAAACCCCTATATTACATGCAGAACCAATTTCTGCAATTTCACCCGAAACAGTTTCGATGTCTATTGAAATAATTCCAGCGCTTTGCAGTTCTTTCGTCTGAAACATATGTGCTCCAAAATGGTGTTCGGCAACCCTTAAGTGTATCACCCTATGGTTTGCGAATAATGCAGACATGATTGAGACCCCTCTCAAATCAATAATCAGAAGCGGGACCTGGAGATCCATACTGACTCCTGCACATTCAACGATGACTTCTGTGGTCGTTTGAACCTTTAAAGCTAGTAACTTAATCCCTTTGTATCATGAAATAATACATGTCCAAGATTCGATCATCGGTATCCAAATACCTAGTTTGATCTTGTTACCTACATGCACTCTTTTCTCGTTCCCGTGATATAACATTCTAGTGATGACATCACTTGCCTGCAAGCTATCTTAATGTGATATCACCGAGAGGGCCTAGAGTATATCTATCCATCATCGGGATTGACAAATTTCACTCTTGATCCATGAGCCTCAACATAACACCTTCATAGTACTGAACCCACCTTTATAGTCACCCTGTTACGGTGTGACGTTTGATGTTATCAAGATACTCTTCTGGTGTTAGCAATTAACATGATCTCATGGTCTAAGGACTAAGATTACTTCGTATGATGTTATAGCAATATAAAAATAATGACTTTGATCATAATGCTATACTTCGGATGAATGTTCATCACATCATTTCACAAATATTGTGACCTCGTTATTAATAACATCCAATGTCCATGATCAGGAAACTTTGATCATCTTGTTAATCAATGAGCTAGTCTACAAGAGGGGCATAACTAGGAACCCTTTTTGTTTATTAAACACACATGTATTGATATTTCCTATCAATACAATTATAGCATGCAAAATAAACATCTATAATATACTTGGAATATGTATAATAACAACTTTATTATTGCCTCTTAGGGCATATTTCCTTCACTAGATATATTCCGCATGGTCTCGGATTAGCGAGATACATGTTTCCGGTGGCATTTCGTCTGGAAGGAGTTGTTGCTTCTGCTGATTCGCTGGAGCGAGGAGGTGGAGGTTGTTCGGTGGCCTGAACGTGTGTGCGAGGACGGATGCGCTGCTGATTTGTGGCGCTAGGACTTCCACATGATCTTGAGATCGGCAAGCGTTCAACTACATCATCCACGAGTTCCAACTCATTAACAAAGCTTTTGTTTTCTTCGAGGGTAAGTTCTCCATGGATGTATATCCACCCATTGCTTGTATCTAGTAGATAGATCTTGGCGTATAGTTCCCATCGTAGCAAAAAAATTGTTTTTTCTACTGCGAACCCAACACCTTCTTCATGGTGTACGGTGCCGATGCCGTAATGCCAACCGACCTGGAGCATGACTCACCTCGAGTCGCCAACTACGTCAAGGCGACGAACAAGATCGCCTGCCAAGACAGCATCAACCAGATCGACGAGGCACACGACCTAGCTCGCTCCCGCACCGCCATCTACCAGCAGGGACTCCACCGCTACCATAGCCGCCGAGTCCGGACCCGCACCTTCTAGGAAGGCGACTTGGTCCTACGAATGGTCCAGGACAAGAAGGGCATGCACAAGCTTTCCCCCCATGGGAGGGGCCATTCGCCATAGGGCGCATCCTCGGTAACGACGCCTACTACCGCATCGACATACGAGGCAATGGACAGCTTGAGGTCGGGAGGCCATGGAATGTAAACCTCCTCTGAAAGTTCTATACATAGAACTCAAACTTGTACCCAGATGATATATAATGAAATACATTCAGATCGCACAAATTGTGTCTACTCGCCATATTCTTGTGCCACTCGCACTCGTACATTTAGCAATATGCTACCTATGGAAGTCAACCGTTGGTCGAGCGACCGACACGGCTAAGTAGTGCGACCCAAGGGCACCGAAGATATTCGGGATTTGTGTCATCCACGAACACACCAACACAGAGCCACCACCGGAGTCGCCATGCTCGACTGGCCTACCGGGCCAAGACGACCGACAAACGCTTCCCACAGCGACCTGTCCTCCCCATCCTCATGCAAAGCGACTCGAACGGTTAAGTACCACGCACGGGGACTTCGCAACAAGAAAACCTCACGCGGCTCGGGAACACAGCAAGTAAGAGAGATGCCTTGTACCATGCTCGGGGACTCGCCTAAACCGACCTCACTCGGGCTCAGGGACTCGCCTAAACCGACCTCACTCGCGCTCGGGGACTCGCCTAAACCGACCTCACTCGCGCTCGGGGACTCGCCCCTTCGGAGTCGCAAGGCGACTAGCCCCACACGCCACAACAAATTATATTAAACCAAAACAAAAACCCAATGCAAAAACACATACATATAAATGAGTTATACCCCACTAAAGGGTGGACGCGCTCAGGGACTCGCTCAAACTAAAGCCAACATACCACATAACTAGCCATGCATTACGAGTCGATTGACTCCCCTTACTTTCATACATATGTATTGTTCATATCACAAAATGGCCATCAGGCATAACTTACAAAAGCCCCCAGGGCAGACATCTATTTTGCAGGCTCCGACGAAGAAGCACCACCACCGCCCTTGACCTGGATGAATAGCTCCCACGGATTCATCAGGTACATCATCAGCGACTTCGATAGTGCCAACTAGAAGGGATGCTCCGACTTCAGGTCACGATGCTCCAGCTCGGGGTCGCCCAATGCCACCACCATTTCCTGGTACGGAATCAAGTCCCCCATCGCCAGCACCCAATCCATGAAGGGAGCAGCCTTGGCGGTCAGCTTCAACACCTCCGACATCTCCACCAAGCCAGTCGCCGAAGGGTAGCCACTAGTGACATCGTCGAGGTCGAAATCGTCAGGGAAATGCGCGAGCCCTAGGCTCAACACCGTGGTGCCCCCATGCCTGAAGGCCGAACGTGCCATCCACTCTACAACGGCAGGCGCCTCCCCCAGATAGCGCCATACTTCAGTCAGTCCCCCAGGTATAACCTCGGTGGGGGACATTCCTTGAAGCACAGCCTGGATGCACAACACCAAGGCGCTGGCCGCGTTCACCACCGCGGTCACGCATTGTGAGGTATTGAAGGTTTGCACCACCGGATTGCCTTTCCCTATCAAAGCTGCAATGTCAGACACCCAATGTCACCATGGACTCACCCACTCGTGGACTCACCGCATATATCAAAGAAAAGAGCAACCACTCACCAAGGAGTTTCCGACAGTTCTCTGTCACATGATTCTCCAGGGCAGCAAGATTGCTCTACAGCCCAAGGATGATTGAATCAGCAGCCTTCCGCTCCTCCTCCGCCGCAGCGACCGCGGCCTTGGCCCTCTCCTCAGAAGAGATCATCGACGCCTACGCCTCCTCCAACTCTTTCACCAACGAGTCAATCCGCGCATTCGCTATATCCAGCTTCGCAGCTGGGACATACCCCTCTCGGGCTTTGGCAATGGTAGCCGCAAGACCATCTAAAAGGAACAACAACAACAGTCAGCTTCCCGTAAACACCAGCAGTTCGCGATCGCTAAGCAAAATAATTACTCACCGGCAGTCTCCTGGAGTCGTCGGTTAGCCTCCTGCACCATGCACAGGTCACGCTCTAGGTGCTCCTTCACGGCTTGTCGATCAGCCAATTCCCTCTACAAGCCCTGCAAGCAGAATGAACAATCATGTCAACACCCGGATTTTTAATCCTAGATGCATGTTATGCCATACATCGCAATCCCAGGATTACCATTTTTGGGAGACATAACAGATTGGATATCACAGTACATCACCCATTATAAACCATAATAAGGTCTTACACAAATAAAGGATCTCATGATCCAGTCTTAATACAAACAAGCAGCGGAATAATAAGTGTAGCAGTGGGCTCCATCTTTAGTGTCACAGGCAATGCTGACGATGGGAGATGATCCTAGTTGTCGTAGTCGTCCTGCTGTCCATCATCCTGGTAGTCATCCTCATAGTCTGGCCACAGGAATAGCCAGGGACAAAGCCATGAGTACTCTTTAAGTACTCACAAACTATCACTAACAAGTAAGGTAGTTCTAATAGGAATCTTAAGCTCTAGGTTTATTTGCAAAACGCTAGATTTATCTAAACTGAGTTCAGAAGTAAAGAAAACTAAGTAAAGGTTCTAAATCACTTAAGTGGGAACCTAGTTTTCATAGTCACAACCCTGTTGTGGTCAAGTCAAAATCATAGTTCACTTCACAAGTCATTTTGAAAACATCTGACGACGGAACAGTATGGCCACTCCAACTATCCATGACCGTGGACGTGGCTATACGAATAGTTTTACACTCTACAGAGGTGGTACACTTCCACCACAACATTCGATACATCCGTCAGGGATAACCCTGAATCATCATACTTAGTATGCGGATATCAATCATAACCTTTCAATTACACACTCTAGTATAGGCACCTCCCCTATGAGCTTGGCCTCCCAGCCATGGCCATCTGCCATCCTGGGCACTGCATAGGTGGACATCATCAAGAGGTAGCCTCAGCTCAAACCTCTTCTCAGAGGGAACCCATACTAATGCATATAAACTTCCGGCTAAGCCTTACCCAATTCAGGTATTGTGGTTGTACGGTAAAATTGGAATGGTATTGCATCCGAACCCAACCATCACTTTTTATAAAGGGCTAAGGCTCATGCCTCAACATTTTCCTCATCAAATCCATTTGTTTTTTTCAACACATGTCAAAAAATTTCAATATAATGACTCATCATTCCAAGGTTTTCACAATCATTTTCACCAAGTATTCCCATCTAAAGTGATCAAGTTTTATGCTTAGCACGAGCCACTAAGTTAAGAGTGTTCACTAATGAGGGATGTTAATCTCAATCTCATGCCATAGAATGACATCTAGTATAGGCCTAGTTTTATACTCTTTATGCTATCTATACTATCTTTCCAAATCCTCAGAAAGCACTAACTAAAAGTAAAGAAGTTTGGTAAAGTAGAGAGTAAAGCTTGCAAGTAAAACTTGGGATGGGTATAAATCAAAGTATATAACCAAAGCATGCCTAATGCATCTTTCTTAGGTTAAAGCTTGCATGGTTAACTTGTATAATTCTAGCTTGCCAATACTAGCTTGCCTTGATTGGTGCAGTGATTGAAGTTTTCCTCTTCTTCTTCTTCGGGGTAGAACTCCTCCTCCTCGTAGCTTGGGTCGGTACTATCGTCTATAAATAAATACGGGGTACACAATCACCAAACAATACTTAACTAAGTCTATTCAGCACACTAAGGCTCACACTTGAAGATCTAGCATCATCACATGGATTAAACAACTAGTTTTATTTAGTTTATTTGAGAAAAGTAATTTCTACTCATTGAAATTAATTAAGAATTAATATTCTCTAGCTAAAATATGGGATAATGTGGACACATGTCATCGCCACATATTCTAATACATGGGAATGTGATTTAAAGGGTTGGTCATATTTCATTAAGTTTAAGATTATCATTTAATATAATTAAAGTGACTAGAAATACCCTAATAGCATTCTTTTGGTACTAGTCCAATGTCACTGCATGAAAACCTAGACATTTTTACATATTCAGATAGATATTATCAAATGTGATTTTTTAGAGTTGGAATCAACTCAAAAGCTATTATGGTTGAGTTTTGAAAAATGTTTGAAGTTGCAAAAGTCTCTGTCTTGTTATTTTTACTATGGATTATCTCTAACTCCAAATGATTTAAATCCAACAAGCTTGGATAGAAAATTTAATTATCTTTTTAGCAAAATTTGAATCATGCAATTTGGTTAAGTGAAACTCTCTGAATTGATTTTTGAATTGGTGGACAAAAACTAGTTTAAACTTAAATGGAAAAACAATTATTTGAATTTCCAGGCCAGCGCGGGAAACTAAACGGGCCGGCCCAGTTACACTACACGGCGCAGCGGGCTGCTGACAGATGGGGTCCACCAGTCAGCAACTTACTCTACGTGAAACGGTATCTACGAATCGGAGCCGTGCGATCTAATTCTAATCCAATGGCGGTGAGTCGTCGACGACGAACTGCTCTGGCAAGGAACTAAAACTACCACGGCGGTGGGGTTCTCGTGGGGCTCACCTGGGCTCTAGCTAGGGTCGGTGATGGGGGCAATCGACGTGGTAGACGACGGCGAGGCGAGGCGCGATCATGGTAGGGCTTGGGGTGGTCGAAATCGACGGCGCCCTTCTCCTCCAGCAGCGGTGAGCTCTGGCCAAATTCCGACGAGAGAGAGCTCCCCTTGCTCCGGGAACAAGGGTGGGAGGCTCAGAGAGGTGGTGAGTGGAATGGTGTGTGGAAGAGAGGCAGGGGTGGTCTCCTTTTATACTGCAGCGAGGGGACCGAGCGGTGCGGGCGCGAGCTCGTCGGTGACGAGGCTACAGGCGGCTATCGACATGCCGGTGGCTAGGGGGTAGTGTTGTGCTCCCTGGCGGTTCTTATGGGCTTAATGGTTAGGCGTGGGGCAGCGTGGTTCGGTCGGGATCGTGTAGCGCTCTGCACGGACGCAGAGGTGTTTGTGGCGGCGTGCGGCAGCTGCGGTTCGCGCGGCGGCAAACGGGGGTGTCTGCTGGGGTGTTGTGATCATGGCAGGCATGCACGTGTGCGGTGAGGGCAAGGCGCGGTCTGGGCGAGCTGGTCGGGCACGGCGAGCTAGCGCGCTCTGGACATGGTGTAGAGGCACCATGCGCGGTCTAGCTAGGGTGGTCTAGGGCTCGGCTAGGGTCGTGTCCTAGACAAGGGGTGGCGCTGGAGTGCGGCGTGTCTGGTGCGTGTTGTGGGCGAGGCTGGCGAGGCTCCTGGCATGCTGCCCACTATCGGCCGGTGACGACCAGAAACGGGTGGCGCTCTAGTGTGCATACGGCGAAGGGGGGATTGTTTGGGTGCTAGCTAGGCTCAGGGGAGACAGGGGAGTGAAGTGGAGACCAATTGGTCGAGGATCACTGTGCACAACAGTGAAGTTAGGCAGAGGTTAAATTAGTGCAGGTCAGGTGTTTGTGGAAATGGCCGCATGAATTTTATTTTGGAATTTTTTATTCAAAATTTTTGAGTGGTTTGATCTTAAGCTTGAGTAACTATGTTTTCTTGGAGAGGTCAAGGGGAATTGATTTGATAGGTTTTTGAAAAAGTGGGACCTTAACATATGAACTAGATTCAATTTTCAACTATCCATTGAATTGATTTGAAAAATGTTTTAGTAAGTTTGTAAAGTGGGCCTTGATACACTTTTACTTGGTCTAGCAAGGGGTGAAAAGAGTTGGAAATATTTCGGTAAGAAATCTTCTTCTAGGCCTAGTGGTTTACTTTTGTTAAAATGACCATTTGGTTTATTTATTCATATTTGATTTCTTTCTCTTTGGATTTTGTTTGTAATTGGCCTAGATGATGTAGCATTCATCTTAATAACCATTTCACATCATTTAGAACAATCAAGCATGGCATAAGCACTCAAATCTACACTAATGCAAACACACATGCATTCATATTCATTTTCTTAATAAAAGTTTTTGTTAACCCTAAATTGGGTGATTAGAACTTGATAATCTTGATTAGAAGTTTTGGGGTGTTACAAATCAGCAACTGGAAAAACACAATTTTAGTGCCTAGCCACTGAAATTCGGCGACTAGACACTCGGGGACCGGTGACTAGAAGAAATTCAATGCCTAGCCTGAAATTCAACGACTAGACACTCGGGGACTAACGACTAGAAGAAATTCAGTGCCTAGCCGCTGAAATTCAGTGACTAGACACTCGGGGACTAGTGACTAGAAGAATTTTAGTGCCTAACCACTGAAATTCAGCGACCAGGCACTCGGGGACTGGACATACCTGAATAGCGGCACCAAGCATGCTATGAAGCCCACTGGCGTCCGTTGAAGGGGCCACAAAGGAGGTGCGCCTGCGACGAGGCCCAACATCCTCATCAACAATCTCTGGCATCTACGGAGACTGGCTTTCCGCCACGATCGAAAAACCCTTCGCCAAGAAGCACGGAAATGACGCAGACGCCCTCACCGGGGCACTAGTCGTTGGGGCCGGTGGTTCTGTCGATGAGACCTCCTTAGCTGGCTCCGATTGGGTGACCACCACCTCCTCGGCACCGGCGGCAGGATCATTCCCCCTGGTGCTGTCTATTGCCGTAGCATCGTCGGCATCTCCCATCTGCTTCGTCGTGCCCTTAGCAGGCATGACCTCCGTAGCAGGCTTCCTCTTCCTGGGAAGATCACCTCCCGCGGCGATGACCGGAGGAATCTTAGCCACTAAAGGGCGGCCTATCTTCTTGGCGCCAGACCTGCGAAATCACCAAGGTTAGCAAAGAAACCATACAAGAAAGCACCCAAGAATACAAAGGAAAATCCGTGACTCACTTGGCGACCGGAAGAACGTGTAACCCCGTGCTGATATGGGCGGGCTTGTCCAATTTTGGGCCCAGCTTGCGCGAGAGACCCTTCTCAAAAACATCCGAGGCCCATGACACTGTGGGCTTCTTCGATGATGAAACCATGGTTGCTGGAATTTCTGGGCCGGATGAGGCAGTCGCCCCCACCGGTTGCGGCGACTTGGTCACCGCAGCTTCAGCAGCTTCTGGCTCCGATGCGGCCGAGCCTGTCGGCGCGATCACCGCAAGCAGAACTTCTATCTCCACAGCCGTGTCAGCTACCTCCGATCCCATCATCGGAGTCGTATCCTCCGGGACCTTAGGCGCGATCTTGGTCACATCATCGTTGGACTCATCATCCGATCCAAGCGCCACTGTCAACCTAGGTGGCGACGCCGGCTTCAGAGCGGGTTTCTTCACGGGCGACTTTGGTTTGTGCAGGGGTCGCCGGCGTGGCGGTGCGCCGCAAGGTGTGCTCCTGCTAAATGTCATCGTCTTCATCCCGCTCGTCAAGACTGTGGCTCGCGTCGATCTCGCGTTGTTTCTGCATGCGAGTATTGCGAGCCACGGGCGCCGAGGGAGGGACCTCCCTCTCTTCTTCTTCGCTCTTGGAGGATTCTCTGTTGGTCCTCTCCTCGAGCTCCTTGGGGACATCTTTGTCAAGTGGGGGAAGCCAGCCCTCGAGAACCTAAAACAACTGAGAATGGCCATGAACAGACATCAAAGGATGCGGTTGCAAATTGCCCCACGAGAGTCATGACTAAAGATAAATCTAGTGAAGAGTGGCTTACCGTAGGAGCTTCATTCTTCCCGGGCACATACGGGGCAAGCCTAGCCGACATGGTTGTAAATTATGTGTCGGTGATCTTCTTCAGGGCGGTCTTGTAATCCACAGCGTCCCATGACTCCTTGCTGGTCCGGGAAGGATCGTTCTTCCTAGTGTATTCATACATCCAATGGGGCCAGGTCGCCAACAGGCAAGCGCCGCCTAAGCCAGTAGTTGTACTGATTGATTGTGGATAATACCTTGTCCTTCAGCTCCTGGATCTGGTCCATCATCTCCGCGACGGCCATTCTCTGATCGTCGGGGAGCTTGTTCGTTGTTAGTCGGCGGGGCTCGCTTCTCTCCACGACAAACTCGGGAAGCGCCACTTCGCCGGAGGGGTGGATTCTTTCACATAGAACCAACGTTTCTTCCACTCACTCGCTGCCTTCTTCGACAGTAGGAGCTTGAAGAAGTTCGCCTTCGGCTTCAACTGGAACGTAACGCAACCTGCCGCCAAGACCGGGCCGCCGGACCCATCACGCCCGATGCGACCATGGAACAGCTCCAACCACAATGGGAAGTACGGCCTGCAGTTGAGGTAGCATTCGCATAAGGCGACAAAGATCGCGGTTGCTCGATGCTGAGCGGGCCAAGGTCCGATGGCTTGATCGCGTAGTACGCGCAGAACCGCCGGAAGAAGACCGAGGTGGGGAATCCCAAGCCCCTCTCCAAGTGGCTTGGGAAGTAGATGAACTCGTCGGCGCGTGGCCTCGGCTCGACCTTAGAGGGCGCGGGAATCAGCCAATTCCCCTTACAGAGGACCTCTTCATCCTCGAATGATTTGAGCTGCGCCGCAGTGCATTTGGACTTCCCCCACAGATCTTTTGGAGGCGCCATCAGGAAAGGAGCAAGATCGCTCGGTCTAGGGAATCTAGATCAAGAGAGGAAGAGAGAATGGATGCACAAAGGTGAGGAATGCGGGGAAGGGTCTACAGGACTGATCTGTCGCTCCCCTTATAAAGATACGTTACCCACCAATCTCGGGATAACCGTTACCCATGGTAATTATGCCGAAGTTACTGTTGGATTTCCCAGCGGCTAGTTTGACTGAGCCAATGGTCCAACTCCTTCCACTCGACTCGCCTGCAGCTCTACCTTGTCCAATCGACCGGAGCAGTGACTCGGTAGTGAATGCATTCGCCAAAGCTGTGACTAGAAACCTAGTGGAAAATTTCCTCGGTTCTCGACAGAGTCCATCGCCGATTCGACTGGTCGTCCAAATTGGACTCGCCTACTCTGACTGCCAAATGAACACCTGCGTTTGAATCAACGATGGCCTCAAGGACTACTGATGGGGATATGCCGAATGGGGTATGCCCAGCAGGACGTTCCGATCGAGCCGAAGGCCTCGCGAGTGGGCCTGCAGGACGACGACCGGAATGCGACTAAGATAAAGGCCTGGCGATTGGAGTTTGGAGGCCCAGAAGCGTAGCTGAAGCCCAGTCGGATTAGGTCAAAGCTTCTGAATCCATATCTTGTTCGGTTGTAAACTGTAAACCCTAGTGCCCCTTATTTAAGCCTCCCTATGGTAGTTTGAGGACTTACGTTCCATCATACACCCCTTCAAGCGACTCGCTGCTTAGACGCCAAGCTCGCCACCCCTGTAACTTGCTCTCCATCAATCTAATCTAGCAGGAGTAGCTCTTTACCCTCTGGGGGGGCGAGCCTAGGTAAATCCATGTGAATCCTCCCCCATCTCGCACTGTAGATGGCCACCAGCTCTCGCCCCCGATTCTATCAATCGCTGCCTATGGCAGCAACTGCCGTGGCCATTTCCACGACAACAACAGTAAGTGTATCATATTCCTCATCATAGCACACTAAAGAATTCTCCTCAAAATAATAATCTAGTCAAGATAATCATGGCGATTGGTGCATAGTAGGTCTCACCCTAGATTGATAATGACAATAGATCGAAATTGAATTTGCAAAAAGTAATTGGAGAATCGGAAGAGAAACATACCGTAGATCACTTGTGTGCGAGGAAATCGAACAAAATAGAGATAGAGATCCCTTGAGGTTTTGAGAGAGTTTGGAGGTAGAAGAAAGAAAAAGGATTGAAGTTTTGGAGTTGGGAGTACCTTCCAGTGTAATTTTGTGGTCGGACGCAACTACACGGGCGGAACTATACGGTCGGAACAATGTGTTTCGGCCATATAGTTGGCCTTTTGTCAAAAATTTAGGTTTTCCTCCTGGCGACGTAGCTATACGGACGCAATACGGGCGGAACAAAATGTTCCGACCATATAGTTGGTCGTTAAACTGTATGTCCCTGTGAAAGAAAATTTGCAAAGGCATCGATATCTATACGATCGGAAGTATACGGCCAGAATTTTTATTCCCACCGTATAGTTGGTCGTTAAACTCTCAGAACATATGAAAAGAAATTGTACAGAGGCATTGATACCTATACGACCGGAGCTATACGGCCATAATTTTTATTCCTGCCGTATAGTTGGTGTTAAACTCTCAGTACATATTGCAGAACAATTATCGATGGCAAAGATATCTATACGACCGGAGCTATACGGCCGGAATTTTTATTCCCGCTGTATAGTTGGTCGTTAAACTCTCTGTGTGCATAAAAAAATTGTTTCTTCATAGACTATTTCTTTTCCTGTAACTTAATGATATACCTTGTTTTTGACAGAAAATTGACGGTAAATATTGTCGACCAACAATAGCATGAATAAAGCAGAATTTCAAGTACTACCGAACTTCTTCTCCTCGAATGGAGTTTTCTAGCACTCTTTATTAAACAAAAACTAAAATTAAAACTAAAAACTTAACTCAAACCTTTATTTCACAAGGGTTGCCTCCCATGTAGCGCTCTTTTATGGTCAATAGCTTGACCTTGATGATACTCACTTGGGCCAGATGAGTGGAACACCCACTCCAAAGTAATTTGCCTTCAAAGTGATGGCCTCTTTTTCAGCATGCTTAGCTTTCTTCTTCCTAGGGAAATGAATAACAAAAGGATCCCATGAAGGCAATTGCAGTTTCACGTTCCCTTCATGCAGATTAATCAAAGACTTAATAGTTCTTAAGAAAGGATTGCCTAATATAATAGGAGCAGTAGCATCTTCAGGCATGTCAATAATAACAAAATCAATAAGAGAGGGATAACCTTTAATGTATACTAAAGTGTTCTCCTTAATTCCTACAGCTTGTTTGTAGGTAGAATCTGCTAGACACAATTTTAACTCAGTAATTTCAAAGGAGCCAAGATTTGACTTGTTAAAAAGACTCTTCGGAATTGTTGAGATGCTTGCACCTAGATCACAAAGTGCAGCTATCTCATTGGTTCCAATTTTAATCTTAATAGTAGGCTCAAATATGTCATCTAGTTTAACAGGTAATTTTTTAGCAATTTGCTTGTATTCTTCTTCAAGCTTGCGTACCTTTATTGCTACTTGATTGACAAAATGTTGGTACATAGCTTCCTCTCTACCTTCACTCACCAGAATCTTGACGTTGATCCTTTTTATGAGATCTTCAACGGTGTAGCTTCGTGAAGGAGCATTACTATAGTCAAGTTCTTCAGGCTCCTCCCTTTTGATCCTCATCATTTTGAGTTCCTCAACCATATTGGCTCAGCTTTACCTGCAAATTTAGCTTGAATGAGAGTTTGAATCTCATTTATCTTACCTAGATGTGCCTCAATGATCCTTGTTCTTTCTTGAAGGGCTTGTAAATCATTTCTCAAATTAACAACTTGGTTAGATAATTCACCAAGCATAGCATCATGGTTATCCGTAATTTTAACCAGAATATTATTTTGTTCATTTGGTGAGTCTATGAAAGACTTAAGTGTTTCCTGGAGACTACCATTACTATTTCCCATATTATTATTATAGTTACTAGCATAGTGTTTCTGAAAATTAGGATTGTAACTCTTCTTCCAAGCAGGATTATAATCATTACGAGCTACGAAGTCTATTTCTTCAATATTTGTTTCAGGAGTGTCTCTTACTTGAGTTTCCTTACCTTTTACGGCTAGTATGAGCTCATCCAACTTAGCATTGAGATCTTCGTTCTCTTGTGGTGAGACATAGTTCACCTTCTTGGTGTTTGATCTTTCCACATGCCATTGGGCATGGTTGTCTTGCATATTGTCTCGCAGCTGCTTTGCTTCGGTAATATGTTTACCCATAAATGTTCCTCCAGCTGCAGTATCAAGCATAGACTTAGATACAGGATTAAGAGCATTGTAAAATAAATGGAGGATTAACCAATCTTCCATCCCATGACTAGGATAGTTTCTTAGGCATTCTTTCATCCTCTCCCATGCAAGCGCTAGTGGCTCACGCTCTTCCTGTCTAAAGTCAATAGTATTAGCTCGGAGTTGCATAGTCTTTGCAGGTGGGAAAATTTAGTCATAAATAAAGAAGTACATCCCACCCATGATGTGATAGTATTTTTAGCCAAAGATAGCAACCATTTTTTAGCTCTTCTTCTTAGAGAGAAAGGAAATAGACGTAATTTGACAGCATTAGGGTCAACGTCTTTTATACGCGTCGTATCACCTATTTCAGTGAAAGTATTCAAGTGCATACTTGCGTCTTCAACAACAGAGCCTCCAAATTGATTCTGTTGAACCAAACTTAAGTAATGGGGCTTAATTTCATAGTCATCAGCAACGATTGCTCGCTGAGTTATAGGAGTACACAAATAATCATTATTGGGAGTAGCAAACTCCCCAAGCTTATTTTCAGCCATACTTCCTATGTTTTTGGGTTTTCTTAGATAAAGAATTATAACGGTAAAAAGCAAGAATTTAAAGACTAACTTTTTTTGGTTTATCAAATAAATACTGAAAGCAAACTAACAAGATTAAAAATAAGAATTAAAACTAGCAAGGTTCCTAATAACCTCACCAGGGTAGTTATTGCTTCCCCGGCAATAGCACCAGAAAAAGGGTAGATACCTTTGATCCGAATTACGGATCTAGTATAGCTTCTTTTTCCCTAGTAGACCTAGGTTATCGAATCCTCGGGAAGCGAATGCGTAGTGAAGTTACTTTAACAAACCTTTAGGAGTTTTAGAATTCCTTTTGTGTGTTCACCGGACCAGTAGCTTGCGTCTTTTTGTTTTTGTCAATGATGGAGAGAGAGGGCCTAGGGCGTTCGGTTTCACTTGTAGTTGTGCAAAACATCTGATGGAAATAAAAGATAGAAATAAAGTATGCATGTATTTGTTAGAGCAACCTAAATTATATATGGGCAGTGCATCCATAATTGCTATTGCCTCCGCAACCGCTTGTAGCAATAACCTACTAGTCTCATCCATAGAAGAAAGAGAACTAATGATATGCATAGTGATGTCACCGTTAACCCCAAGCAAATCCCTCACATACAGTCGTACTACCCCTTCTATCACTGGGGTTCCCAACCTGTAGATCAGTCATCACTCATACTCCCTATACCTGGCTCAACCCTCGGGGTCTTGGGTACCTGACAAGTCCTTAGATTGAGGCAAGAGAGGATACAATAATCATCATGTCATACAAACTAATACACGATCTCATCTATGATAATTCACATGCACAATTTCTACATGGCTAGGCCAAAGCCCTTAACCCAGGGAGAATTACTCACACATAGAAATGAGATCAAAAATCGCAAACATTGTAATAAAAACCATAAGATTGATAGCAATAGTCTTATAATGTCGCCAATCAGAGAAGAGATCTACTATTACAAGTGGTGGAATATGGCTATAGAGATGGAGAAGGATTTGGAGATCTAGAGGCGGCTGGTTGTAACGCCACAGTTTTAGTTAATCTTAAATAGAGTTTGTTTGTGCATTCATGAGCATCATTCTTTAAAATGCATAAAAATAAAGTAAAGAAAAACCCTAAAAGCCTAATCCTTCCCACTCTTTGGAAACCTTTTCAAAATAGTTTAAGTTTCGAAAACTATAAAAGGTGTGGAGCCCAAATTGTTCTAAGGGCCCCTTAGTGTTCTAAGGTATTTTTGAAATCCTCTAGTATTTTTGAAATGATTCAAAAACATAAAAGTATTTGAAATTACAAATGGAAAACAAAAAAAACAAAAAAGGAAAAATATTTCTGCTAAAAAAAAGAGAGCCAGATGCCTCAGGCCACAGCCCAACCATCTCTCTCTCCCCTGCAACCTTTCTCGCAGCCCAAGCCGGCCCATGTGCGGCTTGCTTCCGGCCCGTACCCCTTCAGCCCTCCCCTCCGTCATCTACCCCATCGACGGGCAAGCTGTTGTGTGCCGGTGCGCTCGTCGTCGATCTCCATCGCACCAAGATGCCCGCCCCGCCACTGATCTGGGCGAGGATAAGACCAATGCTGGACGTCTCTCTCCCTCTGGATCCCGCTCTCCCTCCTGCGAGCTCCCTCTATGTTCCCCTCTACACGCCGAAACCCTAGCTCTAGGTCGTTGGTGTTCCAAGCGCCGACGAGCACTGCTGACCATGCTACGAGCTCCGCATCTCCTTGGGGATCATCTCCGCCAAAGGAAACAAGCTGGGAAGCCCCCTAGCCGACGGAATCACGTCATCTTCCCTGACTCCGATGAAGCTCGCCGCCGTCGATTAGCTCGTCTCTGACCTCCCCTGGCCTTCCTGAGAACTGCATCGTGATCCGGTGAGCTAGTGAGTCTCCCAGTGCCTCTCAATCTTTCCCTCTTTTCCTGTATTGCTTTGCCGACGTGCACATGTCGCCGTTGCCGTTCACCGCCGTCGCACACCCTATTCTGATGACCAAAACTGGGCGGTTCTGCCCCCACTCGGTCCGCCTCGACCTCCTATTCGCAACAAGCCTAACCACAAGCCCGTGCGTGCAGCAAATCCTCAGATTCGAGTTCAACCTGGGAGCAATCCCCACCATGACGTCATGGTGACATCAGCGAGCGCGCGGGTCAGCACAGTCAACCCGGTGTGGGTCCCGTTTGCTCACGTGGCTGCTGAGGTGGCCTAGGGCCCCGCTGTCAGCCACTGTGGGTACGCATTTCCTAGGTGAGAAATGTTCCCAACCCTGGATGATGTCAGCAGTACGCAATAATCCTTTTATAATTGTCTTAATAATTCCAGAAATTGAATAAATCTTATAAAATTGATATCTAATTATTTATAAGTCAGAAAATTGTGTATAATATATCAAAATGTTCATAAAAATGAGATCTATCTATTTAAACTATAATGATGCATTGTTCAACAACTTTCATTACAAGTTTAATTAGAGAACGAAAGCAACCCCCCTAGGTGACTCCGAGGTTTCCCATGTTCTAGCGTTTGCGACCCTCGGACCCTGTTTAACATGATCAAGCATTCCCTAGGGTTTCATTTAAGATCTATTTAACTTGTCATATCATCATAATTGCTTGAGCATTGCATCGATGCCATGTGTTGATTGTTTTCCCCTTTCTTTCCGGTGTTTGCTTCTTCCCGATAGAATACGATATTGAGATCAAGATTGAAGACCGAGGTTAATACCATCGAAGATCGATGAACAATACTTTACCAACTGTAACCCAGTCAAGCATAAGGCTTCTAAAGATCTATATTTGGTAACAAACAAGGCAAGCATAGTCCCACCATTATACAATCCTATGCTTTGAAAGTATTTTACTTCTTGCCATGATGCATATGATTCTACTATGGTATTTTATCGATAGATAGAGTATCCTATCTATTGCATTACTCCCTTTGAGCTTATATTACCTGATCCACTGCTCCTAGCATAACTAGGTTTGGCTTGTGTGCACTGCTAGAGATATTATATGTGTCTTGCTTAGCCATACTTAGCTGTCTGTGCTGGTTCATCCAGAAGATGTACCAAATGCAGAGAATCTAGTATGACAGGAGAACGAGGTATACTGATGAGGTAAGATCAGTGGTAAAGGTTAAACATGCTAAGGCTTGTATGGGAGGCCACAATGGGATGTGGTTATTGTAGTCCCATGCTCGCCACTACTAGGACTCGAGTTCTTGCCTTTGAAACCGAGACAAGCATACAGCCACATGGGGCCTGGAAAACCTCACGAGTAACTAACTTGCCTAGTAGATTCCATGAGTCACATAGTTCAGGTGTTCCGTTCGACATATGCATTCTGGTTGTTCTCGAAGGCGGTGAAGGAGGTGCATTCATACAGGTAGGTAAGAGTGGCCGAGGTTGCTTGGGGTCGTTGGAGCCCCTGATAAACCAACCTCGCCCACATCTCTAGGGACCGACTTCGGATTTGACCCGTTACGGCGGAACCATCCTTAGGGCATGACTCGTGGTCTCGGCGAAAGCAAGGTAAAGGTCGTGTCCAACCACCCTCTGTCGGCCTTCCAAGGAAGAGGGCTAATGATCTGGCATTAAGTTTCGGTTGGTACATGTGGGTAAATTTATACACCCCTACAGGGTTAAATCTTTTCGAAAAGCCGTGTTCACGGTTATGATGCTTGGTGACCGAATTCTAAGATCATAGAGAACGATAACCTAATCATAAAACTTGGTAGTTCAACGTGTCCTTAAGGATGCTTCCTCATGGGTACGAGGGGGTGATCCTAGTTGTGAGATGAGGATTACTTTGGTGGATATCAAGATGATGATCCATTCTTCGGAGATGTCGCTCTCTTATCCCCTTTTAAAATATTCTACTTAGACGAGCTTCTTCTCCCTCTTATTTTATAAACAAAGATGGCTTTACGCAAAATAACCCCACCAGCCATAAGTCTTGCGGAGTACATCCTGTACTCACCCTTGCTTTGTTGATACTTTTGTAGCAGAGTAATTGTTCCTTGAAGATGAGTTCCGTACGACATCGACACCGACGAGTAGCTCGGGGTTCCCGGCCGACAGCCTAGAATCTATGGACTGGGACGTCAACGTTATGCTTCAGGCCTCTTAGGCCATTTGTTAAGTTTGCTATACATAATAGCATAATTTGCATTCCGTTGTTTGATGTTTGGGGTCAGTTACCTCTGCTTGTAATATTTTGGTTCTTCGCTCAGTTATGAGCTTGCTGTAATAATTTTTGTGTCACAAGGTTACTGTTGTGTTACCGATTTCTCACCGAATATCCTCGAGCTCTAGGTTAAGCTTATGTCAGGCTAAGGTTTGGGATTTGTTTAACCCTAATCCCGGGGGTGTTACATTTTTTGGTATCAGAGCAGTACCGATCGTAGGAAAACCTTGCTATTTGTCGATGTTGAGTCTAGTGTTTGCGAAAATTATTTGAAAGTCGAAAACTATTTGTGAAAACTCTGGTATGCTTATTTTTCTCCTTATCTAGTTTCGCTCTAACTCTGGGTCATCTTATCTTGTGTTGATTTGGAAAAAGCTTTGATATCTCTCCTAGTCTTTCAAAACTTAGGTGCCTTCTGGGCAGGTCGTTTCTCAACCAATTGACCTAGTGTTGAGTTCTGTAGAGTGGTATGTGTTGTGAATTCCTTGCACCATTTGTTATGTTTCATCTGAGAGATTTCTTTCCATCATGATCTCTCTACCTTCTGGGCCCACAATATTATATTGTAGGATCCATAGTGTTCTGCTCTAGGCTTCGAGGTTCCCTTTCGCCTCATGTGCCTCCTTTTTGTTTATTTGGGTACTCCAGAAGTTCTTTCTTCTCTTGGAAGCTACCTTGTGATTACTATCTTGAAGTGTACGCTGTGTCCCTCAAGTAGTAGTTACTTCTTCCTCGGGTTTTAACCGTCGAACTTGAACCGAAGATCCCAGATTGTGCTGGATTCTAGTGTTATGAATCTTGTACATGAAGCTAAACCTTAACCCAAGATCCATTCTATTGACCCCTGTCATTAATGTTTACACATTACCTCAGGATGGCTGGTACTACAATTCTAGCCTTCAAGCTTGTGGTTTTTGTCGTGATTAAATTTCAACAATTAAGGACTTCCCCTACCACTAGCTATGGCAGATGTTCTTTAATGGAACCAAAAAGATCACGACAAGAGTGTTCCTCGTGATTCTCGCGTCTATATTCATCTGTCACACCCTCCCTTCTATGCATTGGTTTTCGGAAGATTGATAATCTATGCATCCACATCTCGAGATTCCATCCTAAGCATGTTCCTTCCCTCCCTTGTTGTTTCCGACCTTTGTCTATCAGTTGGTAGCCAATTAGTAAATGTGCATTAGTGTCTTATGATGCACGATACTCTTGTGGTCCATCAAGACAAACCATTTCGGAATGTCAGGAGAAACAAACTCCCGTACCTCGTCATATCTAGGACCAGGTCAAAGTGTTGAAGTCCGCAGATCAAGAGGCATTGACTAGCTTCTATATGTTCTACCTTAGAGTATCACACTCTTTTACACTAAGAGGTTGTGTTGAGTCTCATGACCTTCTTAATGAAGTAATGCTCTTACACATATTTACCCACCCTTCATCCGAGCTTTCGCGCTTGAGAATGATGTGTGTGCGTAATAATATTGTCAACTGAGATTCTTAGTAACTATTGTTGATTTGAACTCCAAGTACATTTTAGTCATTCTTAGCATGGTTTGTTAATCCTATCACTAAGAAAAGGATGATTGTGCTACCCGTTATTCTGGTATTTTCTCTTCGGTCAAATAGTTAGGTATATGCCAAGCTTTGAGACTATGTCTCTTTCCTTATCAAGCAAGCTCCCTCTCGAACTAAGTGACATATCGGTGGTCCGTAATGTTCTAGGTGTCTACTAGAAGTACTGCCATGTTCCACATGACCGTGTTATCAAGTTCTTGAGCAAGAAAGTTCTATGAACTGCCCCTTTCTCCAAGGATCCGTACTGGATACCCCTGAACTAGTTGGTTGAGCTTAAACAACAACTTGGAGAGTTGTAAAGACGAAAGTTCTATCTAACTTAGTTCAACTTAAAGGGATGTCTAGTTCTGTTCGTGTTGAAGAAAGATAGTGTTTCCTTCGTGTATATGTTACCTTCCCCCGCCTTTGATTTGATTTGGATTATCGTCAAATCAAACTCAGTTCCAAGGACTATCTTGCTGGTGTTTCTACTCGTGATGTTGCACTTGAGTACATCCTCATGTTCATTGGTCTGACCAATACTTTGCCTCGTTTATACAACATATGAGTTCATCTTCTTGGAGTATCTCGATAAGTTTGTTATTAAGCCCATCGATAACATCCTTATCTTCTCCATGCCAGACTAGATTCATATGGAACATTTGGCATTAATGTTGTAAAACTTTCAAGAACCTCCTTCGTGTTATCTCGAAGTATGTGTTCTGGATGTTAGAAGTAACCTTCTTCGATTCATGTGCAATTGTTGAAAGATGTCGCCATGGATTCGAGTAGATTTAACTCCGTATCTTAAGGACATAGTTGTATTTCGTTGCAAGTACTTGATGTATAAGCAGTTGTCTTTTGACAAGTTGTTAATACATGGGTCTAGCAATTCAGCTCAGTCTATTGGAGCTTGACACTGAAGTCCACGTCTTGAGAATCTAGTAACTTTACCTTCGTGGTAAATGTTGCACACTTTCTATTCGGACATGCTGAGTCTGAAGTATCATTCCACTTAACCGAATCTGAATCTCAAGCAGATATATGGTTGGTGTTCCTCAAGGTTTTGACATAGGTTTCTATGTAAGTCTGACATGATTGATGTAATGGTTGACACAACTAGTCGGAAGACCTATTGCCATATTCTCTTGAATCAACAATAACAACCACCCTTCATGAGACATCTTCTATGATTCATTATAGGAGTTGTGCTTATGTTTCCTTTGTATCCGAAGTCTGACCTTTACTTAATGTTTGGTGTCTCGAACATCAAGGAGAACAGTTAAAGTAGTGTTGCTAAATGTATCTCGGTTGATCCTCCAGACCCTCTTATGTTGGTAAACATCTGTTATGCCAAGTAATTGAAGTCTGAGAATGAAGTTTCTTTTTCCTCGTGTCATCAGGAATTTTCTTACTTAATCATCCTGGTGGTGTAAAGTGATATCACAATCTTTGGCAAAGATTTTGATAATCTTGGATGAATAAAGAATTTCCTTCGTTTTCTCGATCATGTTCAAGAGTGACAATGATTTTGGTAATCAGAAATTCCTCTTGTTATGTGTTCCTTGTGATTCTTACGAGTCCTTGCCACAAAACAACCTTTCTATCTTAACCTTCTGTTGAATGAAGAGTGGTCCTTCTGTATCAAAAGTAGATCAACAGTTTGGTTATCCGTATCTCTGTATCCCTAGAAGCTCTACTTAAGTCGTCTAGTAGAGTTTCATCTCGCGAAGTCTGTAGTCAAGTTCTTTCTATTGTAAGCTTTCCTTATTAGAAGCTTAAACACTTCTGAAACTCCATGGTCTCAATCCTTATGAAGACCAGTTATCTGTTATCTTGAAACCTATCTCATTTTGTTTCCTCCGTTACCTTGACGTGTTTCATGTTCGTCATCTCAGAGTTGTTCTGAACACTCCTTCACGATTTGACCATGAGATACTCTGTGTGTTCTTAGTGTGTTTCCCTCTTATCCTTAGAAGTGACCCTGTTTCTCTTCCTTCTTCCTACCTGTGGAATCTCGGGTCGAGATTCACATAAGGGGGATAGAGCTGTAACGCCCCAGTTTTAGTTAATCTTAAATAGGGTTTGTTTGTGCATTCATGAGCACCATCCTTTAAAATGCATAAAAAATAAAGTAAACAAAAACCCTAAAAGCCTAATCCTTCCCTCTCTTTGGAAACCTATTCAAAATAGTTTAAGTATAGAAAACTATAAAAGGTGTGGAGCCCAAATTGTTCTAAGGGCCCCTTAGTGTTCTAAGGTATTTTTGAAATCCTCTAGTGTTTTTGAAATGATTCGAAAACATAAAAGTATTTGAAATTACAAATTGAAAACAAAAAAACAAAAAGGAAAAAGATTTCTGCTAAAAAAAGAGAGCCAGATGCCTCAGGTCGCAGCCCAACCATCTCTCTCTCCCCTGCAACCTTTCTTGCAGCCCAAGCCGGCCCATGTGCGTCCTGCTTCTGGCCCATACCCCTTCAGCCCTCCCCTCTATCGTCTTCCCCATCGACGGGCAAGCTCCTGCGTGCCGGTGCGCTCGCTGTCGATCTCCATCGCGCCAAGATGCCCGCTCCGCTGGTGATCTGGGCGAGGATAAGACCAACGTTGGACGTCTCTCTCCCTCTGGATCCCTCTCTCCCTCTTGCGAGCTCCCTCTATGTTCCCCTCTACACGCCGAAACCCTAGCTCCAGGTCGTCGGTGTTCCGAGCCCTGCCGAGAACTGCTGACCACGCTACGAGCTCCGCATCTCCTTGGGGACCATCTCCGCCAAAGGAAACAAGCCGGGAAGCCCCCCAGCCGACGGAATCGCGCCATCTTTCCTGACTCTGATGAAGCTCGCCGCCATCGATTAGCTCATCTCTGACCTCCCCTGGCCTCCCTGAGAACTACATCATGATCCCAGTGAGCTAGTAAGTCTCCTAGTGCCTCTCTCTCTCCCTCTTTTCCTGTATTGCTTTGCCGACATGCACATGCCGCCGCCGCTGTTCGCCGCCGTCGCACACCCTATTCCGATGACCAAAACTAGGCGGTTCCGCTACCACTCGGTCTGCCTCGACCTCCTCTTCGCAACAAGCCTAACCACAAGCCCACGCGTGCAGAGAATCCTCATATTCAAGTTCAACCTGGGAGCAATCCCCGCCATGACATCATGTTGACGTCATGGTGACATCAGCGAGCGCGCGGGTCAGCACAGTCAACCCGGTGTGGGTCCCGTTTGCTCACGTGGCTGCTAAGGTGGCCTAGGGCCCCTCTGTCAGTCACTATGGGTACGCGCTGCCCGGGTGAGAAATGTCCCCAACCCTGGATGATGCCAGCAGTATGCAATAATCCTTTAATAATTGGTTTAATAATTCTAGAAATTAAATAAATTTTATAAAATTGATATCTAATTATTTATAAGTCAGAAAAATGTGTATAATATATCAAAATGTTCAGAAAAAATGATATCAATCTGTTTAAACTATAACTATGCATAGTTAAACAACTTCCATTACAAGTTTAATTAGAGAACAAAATCAACCCCCGTAGGTGACTCCGAGGTTTCCCCTATTCTAGGGTTTACAACCCTCGGACCCTGTTTAAAGTGATCAAGCATGCCCTAGGGTTTCATTAAAGATCTATTTAACTTGTCATATCATCATCATTGCTTGAGCATTGCATCGATGCCATGTGTTGATTGTTTTCCCCTTTCTTTCTGGTGTTTGCTTCTTCCCGGTAGAATACGATATCGACATCAAGATTTAAGATAGAGGTTAACACCATCCAAGATCGACGAACAATACTTAACCAACTATAACCCAGTCAAGCACAAGGCTTCTAAAGATCTATATTTGGGTATCAACAAACAAGGCAAGCATAGCCCCACCATTATACAATCCTATGCTTTGAAAGTATTTTACTTCTTGCCATGATGCATACGATTCTACTGTGGTCTTTTATCGATAGATAGAGTATCCTATCTATTGCATTACTCCCTTTGAGCTTATATTACCTGATCCACTGCTCCTAGCATAACTAGGTTTGGCTTGTGTGCACTGCTAGAGCTATTATATGTGTCTTGCTTAGCCATACTTAGCTGTCTGTGCTGGTTCATCTAGAAGATGTACCAAATGCAGAGAATCTAGTATGACAGGAGAACGCGGTATACTGATGAGGTAAGATCAGTGGTAAAGGTTAAACATGCCAAGGCTTGTATGGGAGGCCACAATGGGATGTGGTTATTGTAGTCCCATGCTCGCCCCTACTAGGACTCGAGTTCTTGCCTTTGAAACCGAGACAAGCATATAGCCACATGGGGCCTGGAAAACCTCACGAGTAACTAACTTGCCTAGTAGATTCCATGAGTCACATAGTTCAGGTGTTCCATTCGACATATCCATTCTGGTTGTTCTCGAAGGCGGTGAAGGAGGTGCATTCATACAGGTAGGTAAGTGTGGTCGGGGTTGCTTGGGGGCGATGGAGCCCCTAGTAAACCAACCTCGCCCACATCTCTAGGGACCGACTTCGGGATTTGACCCGTTACGGCGGAACCATCCTTAGAGCATGACTCATGGTCTCGGCGAAAGCAAGGTAAAGGTCGTGTCCAACCACCCTCTGTTGGCCTTCCAAGGAAGAGGGCTAATGATCTGGCATTAAGAGTCGGTTGGTACGTGTGGGTAAAGTTGTACACCCCTACAGGGTTAATCTTTTCGAAAAGCCATGTTCATGGTTATGAACGCTTGGTGACCGAATTCTAAGATCATAGAGAACAATAACCTAATCGTAAAAATTGGTAGTTCAGTGTGTGCTTAAGGATGCTTCCTAATGGGTACGAGGGGGTGATCCTAGTTGTGAGACGAGGATTACTTTAGTGGATATCAAGATGATGATCAATTCTTCAGAGATGTCGCTCTCTTATCCCCTTTTAAAATATTCTACTTAGACGAGCTTCTTCTCCATCTTATTTTATAAACAAAGATGGCTTTACGCAAAATAACCCCACCAGCCATAAGGCTTGCGGAGTACATCCTGTACTCACCCTTGCTTTGTTGATACTTTTGTAGCAGAGTAATTGTTCCTTGAAGATGAGTTCCGTACGACATCGATACCGACAAGTAGCTTGGGGTTCCTGGCCGGCAGCCTGGAATCTATGGACTGGGACGTCATCGTTATGCTTCAGGCCTCTTAGGCCATTTGTTAAGTTTGCTATACTTAATAGCATAATTTGCCTTCTGTTGTTTGATGTTTGTGGTCAGTGACCTCTACTTGTAATATTTTGGTTCTTCGCTTAGTTATGAGCTTGCTGTCATAATTTTTGTGTCGCAGGTTACTGTTGTGTTACCGATTTCTCACTGAATATCCTCGAGCTCTAGGTTAAGCTTATGTCAGGCTAAGGTTTGGGATTTGTTTAACCCTGATCCCGGGGGTGTTACACTGGTGATCTATGATAGAGACTTTTGGATGGTGCAAACTTTTTTTCTCGTCGCCCGAGGCTTCTTTATATAGGGGTCCCTTCATGAAAGTTGTTCTGTTTGACCTAACGGTGGTGGCGCCAACTATACGACCAGAGCTATATGGTCAGAATTTTTGCTCTGGCCGTATAGTTGGTCGTTAAGGCGTCTGCCTCCGTTGTAAGGCTCCTGGTTTCTTCTGGTAGTCGGAAATCTCGTATCTTTGACTTTAACGTAGTGATTCCCTCCTTTAGACGACATTATCTGTGTAGGAAAAATATAAAAGAAAGGATTGCATACCCTCTGAATATTAGCATTAGTGGCAGGGTTTAGAGAGATATTTCATCAAGAATATGACTAATATCCAGTTTAAATGTGGACATTAGATGGCTATAATTTAGAGCCATCAGTCATTGCATGTGTGTTATTTTCATAAACCACAACTAGATCCACCAATGTCATTGCATGTGTGTTATTTTCATAAACCACAACCAGAGTCATTGCATGTGTGTTATTTTCATAAACCACAACTAGAGTCATTGCATGTGTGTTCTTTTCATAAACCACAACTAGAGCCATTGCATGTGTGTTCTTTTCATAAACCACATGGATCCACTAGAGTCATTTGCATGTGTGTTCTTTTCATAAACCGCATGGATCCACTAAAGTCATTTGCATGTGTGTTCTTTTCATAAACCACATGGATCCACCAGTGTCATTGAAATGTGTGTTCTTTTCATAAACCACATGGATCCTAACCTTAGGAGAGCCCTAACCTTAGCCCCCAATGGTGGCCATTAGACCGAGTCTTCTAGAAGGCACGCCCTAACATAGTTGTTCTGCATGAGGATTATTACATACCATTTGATCAGGGCGCTTGGATGATTGGGATGGTTCTTCGTAAGAGCGATCCGCGAGTAGGCTGTTCTGTGACATGATTGGCCACGCTTACTGTCCGCTTTCTCTGGACAATCTAGCAACACCATGTGCTCCCCTTTTGTGAGTGTCACGAGTTCCGTGGGCCATATGCCAATGTCATGTCCCCTTCACTTCTCTTCCTCCCCATACTTCTCTTCCTTCCCCTCGAAGCCACTTTCCGCACTTCTCTCCCATCCTGCCATAGCCGCAAGCCGACGACGCCTCCAGCCATCTCTCCCGTGGCCACCCCAGTCCCCCACCCCCTCTCGCCATGGGTTCAAGGGGAGACGGTGAGGAAACACGTCGTGATGATAGGGACGATGATTTCGATGTGAGCCGTCTCATCCCTATCATATATGTCCAATTATCTATTTTGAGCTAGATCTACTATGTTTACTCATGCACGAATGATGTGTTAGGCCAACCAGACACTGTATGACTCTGACTATCATGGTTTAGCGGAGGAAGACAGTCCTCCGCTATGTAAACATGGATATGTGCCCGCTAAATTTGTAGTGTTCAAAGGACGAAACGTAGGCAGGAGGTTTTTACGGTGTCAAGGACATCGTGCAATGATGCAAGGCAAAAGTTGTGGTGTTGTCAAATGGGTAGATCCAGAGTGGCCCAAATCGATGCAGAAAACGCTGGACAAACTATGTGATATGACAGTTGAATTGAAAGAATCCATAGTCAGCCCATTTCTTGATAGTGCTGAGATGAAGCTATTTGACCAAGTTGACACAACCAAGCTTAACCGAGATCTCAGGAGGGTGCAAGACAAGGTTAGCAAAGTCGAGAAGGAGAGAGACGTGGCGTTGGCCCTAAAGGCTAAAGCAGAGCAAGAACTGACTCAAGCAAGGAATGAACTTCACCAGGCCAAAGTCCTGCAGTGCACAACTACGAGTATTGACAAGTGCACGAGGATAAATGCAGAGAAACAATTGAAGCTATACAAGGAAGATGCTAAAAGGACGGAGCAGACGATTCGATCCTTGCTCTCGTAGGTAGATGCGCATTGGTCTAAGATTAGGCAGATCAAGGAGATGTGTGATAACTAGTTATATTTAGCTTGAGCTCCGTACTTTTTTAAGTTGTAATAGTAGTACTTGTTGACCTAGCGGTCTGAACTAGTGGTCTCAGAGTCATGGGAGAAAAAAATTGGTCGCCCGTTAATCTGTCCTAACCCTGCATTACTTCCTTTTATCTGATGATGGTGGTATTCTGACATTGGTGGTTTGTTTAAACGTAATCTACATCGATTGTGCTGCATGCAAATGGCACAACCACAATTTATAAAGTGGAAGCACGTGCACCTTGTTACTGGAGACCTGGTAGCTTCGCCAGATGCAGGGGATGCAGGAGCAAGGAGGCGGCGAGATATACGGGCTCAAGATTAGGCCAGAAAGTGGTACTAATTTCCTCATCATTTGGGCATTATCGGTTGCCATTGTTGTTTATGTTGCCATGTCATTGTGCAGCGGCTGAAATAAGTTGTTGTTTCGTGGAGTGTAGCATCTTAAATAATTTATTTCTGTGCCACTTACATTCCATCGAATGTGGAGACCTTCTGCCCGTCGGAAATCGTGGAACCAGTGTTGCGTGTTTTCAGATAGTAGTGGCACAATCACAATTTTGGATTCAACTACTAACTCGGGTGTTTCCAAACCCTAAGTTGCGGTACATTTTACTCCGAGAATGTGGGTAGATTGTTTCTCCCGACAAGTTCCACGCACAGAGCTCCAGAATTTAACCGAGTTACATATATAGGTTCAAGTTCAACACATTATTATGCATCTTCATTGCCAGCAGCCTTCTTCCCTTGCCTGGGTGCCAAGCCTTCACGTCCACTAGCTTCTTCAACTCATGCCTTCTTCCTCTTCATCGGTGCCAATTTTCTTAGCTTCACGCACTCTGTATCGCCGGGACAATCAGCACCAGAATAGTGTCCAACATCATCTTTCCACTCGTTTTTATTTTATTCCGGCAGCAAAATGACTGACCCGGCAGTCATATTTCTAACCTTGCGGCGCTTGCTGTCAAAAAACAGGATTGTTGCATAACTGCCTAATATCTATAAAGTAAATAAAACAAAAATTACAATTCAGCACAAACATGCAAACCCCAAGAGACTTTTGCTTACCAGGAGCTAATTGGGTTCGAGCGACCACCCTGTCCAAGAATAGAAGGTTGACTCCCAGTTGCAGCAGCTTCCACATCCAGTACATCATAAGTCAGCTCAAACATGCAAGCCGAAGCATACATTTTAATCAACCAATTAGCTAGCTATCACACGTTAGATGAACCATGATGCCTCGTTCATCCATGAAGCTGAACTTTGCAGTTTGTTTTGGCCATATTTCAGCATGATTACGCGGAGTAGCAACCATACCAAGGATAGTGCAGATCTGCGCAGGCGCTTCTTCCATCGTGATACAATGGTCTCCATACCACTTGCCCTTAACCCTTACTGATTTAGAGTCGTAACTGAAGAGGGCTACCGTAACCAGGTAAGGGTGGTCCGTGAAGATCCCACTTGACAGAAAACTATGGACAAAATATATTTGTCAGCATTGGGCTAACAAACAATTTTAGGTTCATTAGCTAGCTAGAGTTATAGTTAGTGCGAATAGCAAAGAGAAGGGTAGCTTACCCGTATGTAGCTAGAACTTCTTCTTCCTTGGTAGTAGGACCTGCCATCCTCCGAGCTGCTCAGCTCGTCAGCAGCGGAGGCGGGCTAGAGCCTCGCAATGGCGGCTAGGATATGTGCCATTGGAGCTCGGGATCAGCAACTAGGCATAGCAACTTGGTGCCGGAAGTCAAATATCCGAAGGGATCGTTCTGCCTGGAGGGTGGATTTCGACGCCGCCGGTGCTAGGGGAAAGGAGGGAATGGATTTGTGAAATTGGTCAACGCATCCAAGCAACTTAGTTCCTCGATTTTCTTAAGAGGTTGCCGCGTTGGCGCTCGCATCACGGACAGATGACTGACATGTGGGTCCCGACCGTCTACTTCACGGGGAAGTTTAACAGAATGTTTGAATTTGGTAGGGGTGAGATGGGTTTGCCTTGAAATGGCCCCTCTCGGTAGTTGGCAGGCCAACTTTTCGAAACGTGGCAATTACAGGCAACTTAGGTACCGCGATGCACTCGCCCACGAACTTTTGGGCTGCAAACCAACAAGCCCCATCTTATTTGGCTAAGTGCTTCATATCAATGCGCATATTGGACAATATGCGCCACAGTTGTTTTACACTTAGCCAAAAATTGATCGACATCTCTCCCTTTCTTTCTCACTCTCACAAACCCTAGCTAGCGCCACGCCCCTTTCGCGTCTCACAAACCCTAGCTAGCGCCCGCGAGATCGAGCCCCATGCCGCCCTGCCACCCCCACCGCCGGTGAGCCCCCCTAACCTCTCCCCCTCCTCTTCCCCTCCCTTCCCCTGATCTCGACCTCCTCGTGTCTCCGCCACCAGGAACCACCCGCCGGGAGGAGGAAGAGAACCAGGAGTGCCGCCCCGTCCCCGTGGAGCAACCAGGAGGAGGAGGCGCACCAGGAGCGTCGCCCCGTCCCCGTGGCGCAACCAGGAGGAGGAGGACCAGGTGTCGCCCCGTCCCCATGGAGCAACTAGGAGCCGCCCCGTCCCTGTCGAGCACCAAGTGCCTCTCCACCACTACCTTCCTTGTCTCTGACCTCGAAGGTGAGCCTCCCCCTCCCTATTCCCCTCCTCCACCACCCCATTCCCCATTCCCCATTCTCCACCATCTGGCTACAGAACATGGAACCAAAACGGGTCCCTTCTCATCGTAGTCAGCACCCCAGCTCCTATTTGGCTGGTTAATTGTGAGTGGTTTGTTTGTGTTCTGAACTTGTGATTTGTTTGTGTTCTGACCTCACGTCAGTTAAATATTCACATCATTGGCCGTTGTTTTACTTATTTATGAGTGCTTTGTTACTGCCCTGTGTCAAAATCCATCGACTAGTGTTTATAATTAGCATGATCTGCTCACTGAAGTGTCAAACATAGCCTTTTTTGTATCTGCAACGACAAATTCAGTTATTATATAAGAAGTTTGGATTTAGAACCTTGTGCAGAAAAATTATATGGAGTCCACTTTGCATACTATACAAATTCAGTCTGGTCTCGGATCAAAAACAACCCCCAAAGACCACTAAACATTTCATCCATTACATGATTATGTAAAAGATGATTTGAACCATAGCCCTGAACATTTCAGCCCTAGTGTGTTTCCAATTGATAAGCACATCATAAGCTAAATGGCATTGGCATATAGGAGTACATCACAAGTTAATCGTGAAATGATTCTCTTCTAGGACTGCATTTAGAAACATCTTGGTCGATATACAAGTCCTCCTTAACCCAGTCTTAACCATTGCCCTACGAATAAGTATGAATTGGACATGGTTGTCGATGTCGAGGATGTCGAGGGTTAAGTTAGTCCGACATGCATGATGTTACAAACATTCCAAAATGTAGTATTTAAATTCATGTTTAGTTTGGTAGACACTTTTACTTCATCTCAGGCTTCTGCGTACCTAGTTTTAGTTAGCTGGACTGTTTAACCTTGTACTGCTTGAATGCATGCTTTGACTGCTTATCTTTGCTAGTTCGATGAGTAGAAGAGAATGGGTCTGCATGTGCTTGTGCTTTCATATTCTAGATTTGTATAATGCATGTCTTGCCCATCTTAATTTATCTTTAGTTCTTTGTACCAAGATCTATTTTAGATGCAAAGTTTAATTTATCGTCGGTATCTCCATACCTAGTTCTACCTCGTTACTGATAAGTACTCTTTACTCGTTCCGTGATATGTCATCCCTTGTGACCTAGTCACATGCTTGCAAGCTAACTAGATGACATTCCACCAAGAGGGCCCAGAGCATATCTATCCGTCATATGGATGGACAAATCCCAATCTTGGTTCATGCGCTTCAACACATACTTTTAGAATGCCCAATGACACCTTTATGACCACCCAGTTATGAAGCGGCGTTTGATGTCATCAAAGTATCCATCCGGTGATGGTGATTAACATAACCTCATGGTCGAAGGATTAGGTTACTATGTATTTGACAGCTTACAGCAATACGAACTTAATGACTTGATCTTATGCTACGCTTACTATGGGTGTGTGTCCATCACATCATTCTCCCAATGACATAACCTTGTTATTAATCACATCCTAATGTCCATGATCAGGAAACCATGATCATCAATTAATCAACAAGCTAGTTCAACAAGAGGCTTACTAGGGACTCTCTTATGTTTACAAAACACACATGTATTAGTGTTTCCTAATAATACAATTATAGCATGGGATGTAAACATTCATCATAAACACAAAGATATAATAATAATCACTTTTATTATTGCCTCTTGGGCATATCTCCAACAGTCTCCCACTTGCACTAGAGTCAATAATCTAGATTACATGGTAATATACCGAACACCCATGGCGTTCTGGTGTTGGTCATGCTTTGCCCTAGGGAGAGGTTTAGTCAACGGATCTGCCACATTCAGATCTGTGTGTACTTTGCAAATCTTTATGTCACCATCTCGGACATACTCGCGAATAGCATGGAAACGTAGCTTGATGTGCTTCAGCTTGCTATATGACCTTGGCTCCTGCGCATTAGCTATGGCACCTGTGTTGTCACAGTAGATGGCCATCGGGTCCAACGCATTGGGAACCACGCCAAGTTCAGTAATGAATTCCTTCATCCAAACAGCTTCTTGTGCAGCCTCTGAAGCAGCTATGTATTCCGATTCAGTTGAAGATTTCGCCACAACGCTTTGCTTCGCACTCCTCCAGCTCACTGCAGCACCATTCAAAATAAATACGTATCCGATTGTGACTTTGAGTCATCCGGATCGGTGTTCCAACTAGCATCGGTGTAACCGTTTACAACAAGCTGTTCATCACCTCCATAAGAAAGAACCATATCCTTAGTCCTATTTAGGTACTTTAGGATATTCTTGACCGCTGTCCAGTGTTCCATTCCAGGATCACTTTGATATCTGCTAGTCAAACTAACAGCATGTGCTATATCCGGTCTTGTACACAGCATGGCATACATGATAGAACCTATGGCCGAGGCATAGGGAATATTATTCATTTTCTCTCTATCTTCTGCCGTAGCTGGACTTTGAGTTTTACTCAAGGTCTTACCTGACAACATGGGCACGAACCCTTTCTTGCTATCTTCCATTCTAAACTTATTTAGAACTTTGTCCAAGTATGTACTTTGTGAAAGCGCTATTAGGCGTCTTGATCTATCTCTATAAATCTTGATGCCTAGAATGTATGCCGCTTCGCCAAGATCCTTCATTGAAAAACTATTATTCAAATAGGTTTTGACGCTATTAAGAAGTTCTATATCATTCCCAATCAACAATATGTCATCTACATATAGTACTAGGAATGCTACAGAGCTCCCACTCACTTTCTTGTAAATACAAGCTTCTCCATAAGTTTGTATAAATCCAAAGTTTTTGATTACTTTATCAAAACGTTGATTCCAACTCCGGGATGCTTGCTTCAGTCCATAAATGAAGCGCTGAAGTTTGCATACCTTGTCAGCATCTTTAGGATCGACAAAACCCTTGGGTTGTACCATATACAACTCTTCCTCAATGTCACCATTAAGGAACGCTGTTTTGACATCCATCTGCCAAATCTCATAATCGAAATGTGCAGCAATTGCTAACAAAATCCTCACAGACTTTAGCTTCGCTACTGGTGAGAAGGTCTCATCATAGTCAACTCCTTGAATTTGTCGGAACCCTTTCGCGACAAGTCGAGCTTTATAGACGGTAACATTACCATCAACATCTGTTTTTATCTTGAAAATCCATTTGTTCTCGACAGCCTTACGGCCATCCGGTAAGTCCACCAAAGTCCACACTTGGTTTTCGTACATGGATCCCATTTCGGATTTCATGGCTTCTAGTCATTTGTCGGAATCTGGGCTCACCATAGCTTCTTCATACGTCGCAGGGTCATCAGCGTTGTCCACCAACATGACGTTCAAGGCAGAGTCATACCAATCAGGAGTGGTACGAACCCCCGTTGACCTGCGAGGTTCAGCAGTAACTTCATTTGAAGTTTCATGATCATTATCATTAGCTTCCTCTCTAATTGGTGCAGGCGGACAAAAACATCTTCCGGTGCTGCACTACTCTCAAATCCGAGAGAAGGTTCAATAACCTCATCGAGTTCTACTTTCCTTCCAGTCACCTCCTTCGAGAGAAACTCCTTCTCAAGAAAGGATCCATTCTTGGCAACGAAAACTTTGCCTTCAGATCTATGATAGAAGGTATACCCAATTGTTTCTTTAGGGTATCCTATGAAGACGCACTTCTCCGCTTTGGGTTCTAGCTTATCAGGTTGTAACTTCTTTACATATGCTTCGCAACCCCAAACTTTAAGGAACGACAACTTAGGTTTCTTACCAAACCACAATTCGTACGTTGTCGTTTCAACGGATTTAGATGGTGCCCTATTTAAAGTGAATGCGACTGTCTCTAATGCATAGCCCCAAAACAATAACGGTAAATCTATAAGAGACATCATAGACCGAACCATATCTAAGAGAGTTCGATTACGACGTTCGGACACACCATTACGCTGTGGTGTTCCCGGCGGTGTCAACTGCGAAAGTATTCCACATTTCTTTAAATGCATGCCAAACTCATAACTCAGATATTCACCTCCGCGATCAGAACGCAGAAACTTAATCTTCTTGTTACGATGATTTTCCACTTCACTTTGAAATTCCTTAAACTTCTCGAAAGTTTCGGATTTATGTTTCATAAAGTAGACATACCCATATCTACTCAAGTCATCCGTGAAAGTGAGAACATAACGATATCCACCACGCGATGCTACACTCATTGGACCGCACAGATCGGTATGTATTATTTCCAATAAGTCTGTAGCTCGCTCCATTGTACCAGAGAATGGAGTCTTAGTCATTTTTCCCATTAGACATGCTTCGCATCTTTCAAGTGATTCAAAATCAAGTGATTCAAGAAGTCCATCATAGTGGAGTTTCTTCATACGCTTCACTCCAATGTGACCAAGACGACAGTGCCACATGTATGTAGAATTATCATTCAATTTTATTCGTTTAGCATCTATGTTGTGAACATGTGTATCACTACTATCGAGATTCAGTAAGAATAAACCATTCATCTCAGGTGTATTACCATAAAAGATATTACTCATATAAATCGAACAACCTTTATTCTCGGACTTAAAAGAGTAACCGTCTCGCAATAAACAGGATCTAGATATAATGTTCATGCTTAACGCAGGCACCAAATAACAATTATTTAAATTTAAAACTAATCCCGAAGGTAGATGTAGAGGGAGCGTGCCGACGGCGATCACATCAACCTTGGAGCCATTTCCAACGCGCATCGTCACCTCGTCTCTTGCCAGTCTTCGTTTATTCCGCAGCTCCTGTTTCGAGTTACAAATATGAGCAACCGAACCAGTATCAAATACCCAGGCACTACTACGATTACTAGTAAGATACACATCTATAACACATATATCAAATATACCTTTCTTCTTGATGTTGCCGTTCTTCAGATCTGCCAGGTACTTGGGGCAGTTACGCTTCCAGTGACCAGCACCCTTAGAGTAGAAACACTCAGTTTCAGGCTTAGGACCAGCCTTGGGCTTCTTAGCAGGTGCGGCAGCTTTCTTGCCGTCCTTCTTGAAGTTGCCCTTGTTCTTAGGCTTGCCCCGTCTCTTGAAATTGGTGGTCTTATTGACCATCAACACTTGGTGCTCCTTCTTTATCTCCACTTCAGCAGTTTTCAGCATGGACGATAGTTCAGGTAACGTCTTGTTCATGCAGTGCATGTTGTAGTTCATCACAAAGTTCTTGTAACTTGGTGGCAGTGATTGAAGGAGATGGTGAATCCCCAATTCATTAGGAATCGATATTCCCAACTCTTGGAGCTTCTTTGCGTACCCAGACATGGTGAGTACGTGCTCGCTAACGGAGCTTCCTTCTTCCATCTTACAGTTATAGAACTTTTCGGAGGCCTCATAGCTCTCCATGGCCGCGCGAGTCTCAAAAATTAGCCTGAGCTCCTTAATGATCTCGAACGGGTCGTGGTGCTCAAAACGCTGTTGGAGCTCCGCTTCTAAACCGTACAGGATGGCACACTGAACTGTGGAGTAATGATTTTTTCGAGTGGCGAAAACATTCGTTTCGTCATCGGTGGCATTATCTGCAGGTGGGTCACCTAGCGGTGCATCGAGCACATAGGTCAACTGACCAGCCCTGAGGACGATCTTCAGTCCACGGAACCAGTCCGTGAAATTGCTTCCATTGTTCTTAAGCTTTTCTTTCTCTAGGAACGCATTGAAATTGATGGAGGGGGTCGCCATAATCTACAACAATTTGCAAGTAGTTTAGACTAAGTTTATGATGAATTGAGTTCAAATTTAATTCTTAAACTAACTAGGTGAACTCCCACTCAAAACAACATCCCTCACATTGTCTTAGTGATTACACGAACCAAGTCCACTACACCAAGTCCGATCTTCACGAGAGAAGATGTAGTTTCATCGGCGAACAATCTTCATGTTCATCATATCATTTATATGACTCATGCCCTACCTTTCGGTATTCCATGTTCCGAGACCATGTCTGTACATGCTAGGCTCGTACAGATAACCTTAGTTTCCGCATGTGCAAATCTGGCTTGCACCCGTTGTATGCACACGTAGAATCTATCACATCCGATCATCACGAGATGCTTCGAAACGACGAGTCTTAGCAACGGTGCCAACTAAGGGTGAACACTTTATTACTTGATATTTTAGTGAGAGGGATCATCTTATAATGCTACCGTCGCGATCTAAGCAAAACAAGAGGCATAAAGGATTAACATCACAGGCAATTCATAATTAGTGTGATATGATATGGCCTTTTCTTCTTGCGCCTTTGATCTCCATCTCCAAAGCACGAACATGATCTCCATCATCACCAGCATTGCGTCAAGGTCAGTGGCGCCGCTTCATGGTTGTCCATCATCACCAGCAACTATTGCAACTACTTGGAATAAAGCTATTACAAGATGAATAGACACGCAGGTCTTAACAGAATTAAAGACAACCATTAGGCTCCTGCCGGTTGCCATATTACAACAAGGATCATTGCATACATCAAATACAATCACAATCACATGATGGCCATATCACATCACAAAACCCCTGCAAAAACAAATTAGACGCCTCTAATTTTCTTTGCATGTTTTACGTGGTTTGGGGCTTTCGCATAAGACCGATCTTACCTACGAACAAGAACCACAACGTTGATACAAGTGTTGTCAAGATGCTCATTGTAAATTGAATCTTAACTATGGTGGGAGAGATAGACACCCGCAAAGCCACTTGTGCAAAGCAAGTTGCACGTCAAGCGTGGAGCAAGTCTCATGTGCGATGACATGTAATGTTAGCCCAAGCCGCTTCATCCCACCATGCCGCAAGATGCAAAGTACACGCTAAGACACCGACAACAAAAGCATCAACGCCCACAAAAACATTGTGTTCTACTCGTGCAACAGATCTATGCATAGATACGGCTCCGATACCACTGATGGGTTCGTAGCATGGAAAACAAAAAATTTCTACCGCAAGAACAAACAAAACCTAGATCTAATCTAGATAAAAGCCAAGATCTAATCTATTAGACATGAGCAACGAGATAGATAGGAACTAACCCTCGTAGATCCGAAAGCGTTAACAAGATTAGATCTCGTGGTTGATGTAGTCGATCACTTGCCGATCTCAAGATCGTGTGGACGATCCTTCCGGCATCGCGTTCTGGCAGCGCTTCCGCAGTCGGTCAAGTGGACGATCCTTCCGGCGCCGCGTTTCGGCAGCGCTTCCGCAGTCGGTCACACGTGCGGAGTCGAAGCAGACCTTCCTCTCCCCGTTCCAGCGAGCAGCGGAGGTAGTAGATCTTCTCCACGGAATCCCAGCAGCACGACGGCGTGGTGGTGGTGGTGGAGTAGAGAATTCTGCAGGGCTTCGCCTGTGCCTGTGCAGAAGAAAGGTGGGGGAGAGAGGCGGCAGAGATTGGAGTTATGAGAGCAGGGGAGGAGGGGGCGCCCCTGCCCTTCTATTTAAGGGGGGACGGCGCCTTGGGGAGGGGGAGTCCTTGTAGGACTCCCCTCCTCTAGGCCGGCGGATTGGGGAGTGGGGGGAGGAGTCCTCCTCCCCCACGACTCCTAGTCATGACCCACCAGGACTCCTTGATCCCTATCTTGATTTTCAAGCAAACTCCAAGATATCTTCTAGAACCTTCCGGAACATTCCAAAACCTTCTAGTACAAATACTCCGGAACATTTCCTAACTCAGAAAATGATCCCCTATATATGAATCTTATTCTCTGGACAATTCCGGATCTCCTCGTGATGTCCCGAATCCAATCCGAGACTTCGAACAACATTCGGTCTCCAACGCATATTCCATATCTACTTAAAACAACTTCGAACCTTAAGTGTGTCACCCTACGGTTCGTGAATATGTAGACATGATAGAGACACATCTCCCATCAATAACCATCAGCGGGACCTGGAGATCCATAATGTCTCCCACATACTCAATGATGACTTCGTGATCGATTGAACCATTTACATACGAAACCAATTCCCTTTGTCACGCGATACTATACTTATCCGAGGTTTGATCGTCGGTATCTCCATACCTAGTTCTACCTCGTTACTGATAAGTACTCTTTACTCGTTCCGTGATATGTCATCCCTTGTGACCTAGTCACATGCTTGCAAGCTAACTAGATGACATTCCACCGAGAGGGCCCAGAGCATATCTATCCGTCATATGGATGGACAAATCCCAATCTTGGTTCATGCGCTTCAACACATACTTTCAGAATACCCAATGACACCTTTATGACCACCCAGTTACGAAGCGGCGTTTGATGTCATCAAATTATCCATCCGGTGATGGTGATTAACATAACCTCATGGTCGAAGGGTTAGGTTACTATGTATTTGACAGCTTACAGCAATACGAACTTAATGACTTTATCTTATGCTACGCTTACTATGGGTGTGTGTCCATCACATCATTCTCCCAATGACATAACCTTGTTATTAATCACATCCTAATGTCCATGATCAGGAAACCATGATCATCAATTAATCAACAAGCTAGTTCAACAAGAGGCTTACTAGGGACTCTCTTATGTTTACAAAACACACATGTATTAGTGTTTCCTAATAATACAATTATAGCATGGGATGTAAACATTCATCATAAACACAAAGATATAATAATAATCACTTTTATTATTGCCTCTTGGGCATATCTCCAACAATTATCATATGCAGAGTAAAGAAGGATATTTGATATTTCTTCATGTTTCAATTTGCAAATCATCAATTATAAATAATTTTAAATGAGCCTCCCAACCACCATCTTTATGATTCCAGTTCTAGGAATCATCTTAAACAATCATTGTCATCTAGACAATACAATTTCAGTTAAGCCAAGGTGGTAGTGGATAAAAATTGTCATTTCAGTGCTTTATTTTAGTGTTTTCTGCTCATGTTAATAACTGTCAGTTATTTTGCACCTGGAGCTATGTTCTTCTCATGTTAGTGGTATTCTGGGCTGCTGACCACCACCTACAAGCTGTGTCCCGGAGCTTATTTTGTAGTAATTTGCTACACCTGGAGCTGCTTTTTGCTCTTTGTATATGTGTGATTGGATGGTTGTCATCAATTTTGTATGAAAACTGTTGTAGGGAATTCATTTGAGTTTCCCATTTCTCCCGAAGTGTTGACTCACTTCCGTTTTGGTTGAGAAATGGACACTCCTAGGTCAAAAAAAAACAGCAAAGGTCATGCCGAATTTTTCAATCGACTCTAGCTTGTACTATTTAAGTTGTTGCATTTTTTCTATGAAGTGCAAACATGTCGAGCAGAGACAAAGATGTTGGGGCTGGCCCTTCTTAGCCCATGAGGTTCGAAGAACAAGCAAAAAGAGCCAACCTCAAGTTTTGGCGGTTTGGCGATGACTTAAGCGGGTCCGATGGGGAGGTCGAAGATCCGGGCGATGAAGTTGACAAGGAGGCCGAAGCTGTGGCCCATGAAGATGACGAGGAGTCTGAATATGAGGAGGAGGATGAAGATGGCGACAACGACGGAAGCAGTAATGGCGATGAGGAGGCCGAAGCAAGTCATGGCGGTGAACGCGTGGATAGCGATGGCGCCTCCCTGCCCGCTAGGAAGAAGAAGAAGGTGGCAATGCAGGACCGGGCACTGCCGAAACTCGGCATCAACTGCGAGGATTTCACCCTTGTGAAACTAAGTGGCCAACCCATGGAGCCTACGAAGCTTGCCGCTGGGTACGGCCTACAAATTGGGTGCATTGTGCGAGAGAGCATGAGCATCAACCAGAAGAACATAAGAAAGAACAATATGCGGTTGCAAGAGCTCCTCATTGGGAAGATTCAAAAACGGTACAAGTTCCTAGATAAGTATGATAACCAAAAACTCAAAGGGAATAAGGTAAACAAGTTAGCCCTCATGATGATGAGCACTGCCTTGAGCAGCTGGAAAAGCCGAGTGAAGAGAAGGATTAACGAGGGTAAAAGTTGGGAGGAGATAAAGAAGGTCGAGCCGATGCTCGATGAAGATGAGTTCATCAAGTTCAAGGCAGAGTGCACTTCTCCAAAAGGTCAGGAATGGACCGAGTGGGGGAGGAGTATACGGGATCTGAACATCGGTAACCAATGTTGCGGAAGCGATGGTTACCGAGGAAAAAATGCCGTTTGGGCAAAGGAGGACGCCGAGTATGCTCGTCTAGGGAAAGATAACCCGTGGCACAAATTCACGGACAAGCAGGTGATGCAGTTTGTCCGCACCCGCTACTATATCCACCCCGAACTCAAGGAATTCGTTACCAACGACGATGATATGAGGAAGTTCTAGAAAAGGCTCGTAAGGAATTTATCGCAGAGTTGATTTGTGTTTCTAATTAAGTAATGAAGCCAAATTTCTAAATGGGATCACTTTCCTTCTCTGGAGAGAGCCGAAGAAAAGTCTTGTGCATCAAGTGTGAGCTCATCCTAGGGGTCGACAGCGTACCCACGGTGGGACACGCCCTTCAACAGGGCGACAAATGTGTTCAAGGGGAGCGCCAAGTCCGCGTCGTGGACTTCATTCGGCCGCGTGCCCTGCTATGGTACAAACGACAAGGTTGGTGACTTCAGGAAAGAGGACCCAAAGGCGAAGAAAGAGAGGAAGACCGCCGCGGCGGCGGCAAGTGAAAAACGTGAGGTTGAAGTGCTCCAGGAGCAGATGCAACAGTTGCCGAGGCTGATCAACGAGAAAGTGCAAGAGAAGATCTGCGAGATGTTTCCCAATGAGCTATGGGAGGGGCTCGCTGCTTGGAATGAGGCAGGTCGATGCGGGCTGCTCGTGGTGCCCAGCCTCTCCGACAACAACTCGATCCAGCACATGTCGCCAGACGTGGTGACGCCCGAGACCGCCAACGTCAAGACAAACCCAGTCGCTCCGGTGCCCCCTCCCACCGGCGCCAACTCCAACCCGCAGCCGGAGGTCGCTCTGGTGACACCTCCTGCCGGTGCCAACACCGAGCCCCGGGTCGCATCGATGCCCTATCCTGCATAAACTAAGGCACAGTCGATGGTGCTTCGTAAGGCATCTCAGCGAGAGGATGATACCGGTGTCTCAACATTAGCCGAGCTCAACACCATCTCCAAGGTAATGACCCCGACCAACACATGCATGTTGATCACATTTCATCTCCTTTGCATTTGATGACAAGGTAGCGCCATCTCACGATCCTTGTTCTTCCACAACACACTCCTTGCACGTTCTTGCATTACGTGGACGGCAAGCTGAAGGATGTTGGCAAGGGCACAATTATTCAACCAAATAGCCACACGATGCACCACAAGTTGATGGAGGATGATGTGTTCAAGGTCCGGCTAGCTCGGGAGTTGCCAGGGTGCGAAGACATGGACCCTCCCAGCCAACCTCGAGGCGCCGATGATCATAATAATCTTCAAGATTGCTATGGCTGGGTCTTGACAGGTGAAAAGACCCAGATTCGGCTTGTGAAGGAACAACAAGTAACTCAGCAGCCACGTGCACCCTTGCCACGGTGGCCACAACAACCATTCACCGCCACCACCTCACCTCACTAGCAATTGTTGGTCGCCGTTGTACCGCCGCCTCCACATGGCATGGCCGCCACTACGCCACCACCGCCGCCTCCACATGTTAAGGCCGCCGCTGCACCACCACTGCCAAAGGATGCACCTGGGGACAACATTAACGGTGATGATGTTGACAACCCAGATACGTGGCTCAACATTGGCGACAATGACTCTTTGTTCATGCCAAACATGGAAGAGTCCAAATGCTCGTACCAAAACATTCACGCGTCTGGACTTCCATGGTACCCTAGAGGAGACACCTCTGGATGTTGGTGTCGTTGATCCTTATAAAGACACCCAGGGATCATTTTTAGCCCCACCACACTCCATAAGGCGGTGGATGAGCAGTTGGCTGCTAATGTCAAGACAAAGAAGCCCCGCAATAGAACCAAGAAGAATAAGCAGTCTTTGAGCCAGTCGGGTCCGAAGAGGCCCCGGGCTCAGGACGATCCATTAACACAACCCACTGAGGGCACCTTGATCAGAGTTAACATAGCTGGTCAACCGATTTTTAGTGAGGAGATGATCAAACACGCAAGTGGAGCGATGTCTAACCTATAGCGAGGTATTTTGTTTCTAGAGGAGTGCCTTCTTAAAGAAGCAAATCCATCGTACCCTGTTTTCACGGTCAATGTTTCAACGGGAGTGGGCTTCATCGATAATGCCCCTGTGGATATCTTCTTCATATCACATGAGGACATCTTCAAGCTTTTCCATGGCAAACGGCTGAACTATAACTTAGTCCGCCTATACGCGCTCCATCGGGCGATGAAGGTCAACAAAGAGAAGACTCCTGGCGACGTGATAGTAGACCCCTACTTCATACATGATAACCAGTTGTTGGATCGAGTGACCTGAGCCAGCACAAAGAACTACCTCCAGAATTTCATGGTGGACAACAAGAGTCCAAAAGAGCTTATTTTGCCTTTCTTTTCCGAGTAAGTGCACACACTCGCTCATCGTCGTAACTTGTCCTTTCTTAGTTTTCGGTTGCTCTTTTTCCAACATTGTTTCGTTTCAATTGTTTTGTGTAGAGAAAAATACTGCACACTGATCCTCATTCACCCGAGTTATTCGCTAGCCACGTACTTGGACTCAGGGAGCGAGATAAAGAAGAAAAACTACGCCAACATAAGGAGTCTTCTAGATGATGCTCTCGAGGAATACGCCAAAAAGGGAGGCGAATTCAAGAAGGGGGCGGAAAATTTCAGGGATGGCAGACACGTGTTCAAACACGTAATGCAGTTCGCCTACATCAAGCAGCTAGCTAACAGTGTCAAGGAGTACTACGCCCTCCATCACCTGCGGGCGGTCGTCCAGGATGCACACGTCATTACGTTGCCATCTAGTCTCCGAGCATCAGCCAAAGCTGAGGCAAACATGGACGATGATGAACTTAAAGACGACTTCTTACGCATCTAGACTCATATTGCGACCATTGTGCAAGAAGATGTCATCACAAGGAGGGACCTTATCCTGTAGAAGAGCATTCACCAAGCGCGAGATCGAAGCATGTCTCATGGTGCAGGGTGACTGTAGGACATGGACAATGAAAGACGGCTACAAACCGTCCCTGGAGCAGTGTAAAACAAAGTCTTCATGATGTAGTGTTCTTAGCTAGCTAGCTTAGCCGGTTTGTGTATCTCGTGTGTGTGTCAAAAACTTTAACTTGCCTTAGCTCGAAACCGCCGTTGTTGGACTTTGTTTACTTATTACCATATGTATGAAACTTAATAGCTTGCTTTAGCTCGAATCCTTTCTTTTTTGTGGAGATGCATGTCAACCTTTTAATTCTTTCTGTTGCATGATATAGTACTTATATGCCTTGTGTATAGAGATGCCGACCTACGTGGTGTACAAAGGGAGGGTCCCAGGAGTCTATGACAAGTGGGAGGATTGTCACAAGCAAGTGAACAAGTTTAGTGGCAATAGATACAAAGGGTACCCGACGAGAGAGCAGACGGAAGCTAGGTGGAGGAACCACCTCCTTGGAGAGCAGAGAGCCAGGAACCGGATGAAGACCTTGATGACCGTGCTCCCCGTCTTGCTCATCACCACCATTGCGATTGTACTCTACTCGGTCCTTTAGTAGTTTAGGACTTGGCTAATGATGATGATCAACTTGTTGTAATGTGTAATATATGAGATGATGATCAACTTGTTGTATACTTGTATAATATTCGGGCACTTGTCACTATGTCGGGTTCTAATTGATGTGATGATGTATAATTCGATTTGTACTATTATCTATGTTTCTATACTGTTGTGTACCTGTATAAATAGCTATATATGTACCTGTATAAATACTTTTATATGTACATGTATAAATACCTGAGAGCCCTGTATTCTGAATACATGTACAAAACATTAGTGGCACATCATTTATTCAGCCAGTGGTGCATACAACGTCAGTGGCGCATTTAGAAATATGCCCCACTTGTAAAACATCAATAGCGTATATTGAGGATGCACCACTGGTTGTCCCACTATCAATGACGCATATTTGATATGCGCCATTGATACTAAATTACCAATGGCGCAACAGTAGTGGCGCATTCATATGCGCCATTGGTAGCAAAAAATATGCTCCACTGATAAGCAATTCTCCACTAGTGGTTGGGGGATTTCTGAACGTCCGTGGTGAATTTGCGGAGGTCTGGGGCGGTGTCGAAGCGGAGGTAGGGCAGCAGCCGACGCGCGGGATGTGGGGCGGGGCCGGAGGTGGGCGCGCGGGATGAGGGGCGGGCCGGCGCCGGAGGTGGGGTGGGGCGGGGCAGGAGGTGGCCAAAAGAAGGTGGGGAAGGGGTGACGCGCGGGGGGGGGGGTCTGGTAGGTTGTAGAATAGTTATTCTACAATATCTTAAAGGGGTTGTAGAATAGTCCTATATATATGAGTTTATGATTATGTTGTAATACATATCATTCTTATCATTATCTTTTGTATCCCATATCGTCCATCTATATAGCCTGTTCCATTGATTTACCCCCAAAACAACAACAACAACAACATGAACAACAACAACAACAACAACAAAAACAACGTTCTGGTCTGATAAACAAAGATTTACAAGTTCTCAAAATCATGTCTAAACTAGGCTTTTACACCAAGCAAAGACTTCCTAAGGATCCAATAAACCTAGCTTTTTTCGAGAAAAAATAAGTTATACTACATCCGTAATCTGGATTGAAGGTATAAGAGATGTTGAAATATTAATTTTAATTGAAGGTAGCACAATGTGAGACAGGACCACAACATTTCAAATGCTTAACATTATAATTAACATTTTGAAAACTGTGCGCATTGTGTGCTCGTTGAAATATTTGATCATTTTATTATGTTCCACTTAATTTACTCTTCTATTTATAGAGTACACCGACCATGCAGAAATGGCTATAACGAACCTTTAGTTATTATTAGTATAAACAACTATTCTAGAATGAATGTTTCATGTGGTGATAATGATTTAATTTAATAACAATATTTGCATCTCTAGAATGTTAGGCAGAGTCTGGCTACCAGAAAATCCTATTCACTTTGGCCTTGGTTTTTATTGCCCTATCTTTGGCCAAGAAAATGTTTTGTGTTTCTCCCAAGATTTCCTTGCCTCTTATGGATCTTCTTATGTTATTGGTATCCTCTTGTGTTTTATTTAATATAAGTAGTAGTGATGATCTCATTTGTGTGCATTTTGCATTCAAAAGCAAAAATCCTAAATAATGTACTACTTACGGGTGAGCTCTCCTATATTATTTAGAACACTCCTATTTATGCTTCTTGCTTTGATCCATATCATGTTTTATGTTCTTGGAAGTTCGATCTTTTCGTTTTGGTATTTTGTGCCATCATGAAAAGTGTGTGAGTTTGGTTTATGTGTTGGAACCTTACTCTTTTGGGAGTTGGCTTTGTCTCATTCCTTGTTTCAGGTTTTTGACATTTTAGAATGAGATAAAATCCTCGAGCATGTGTGTTTTTATCTATCTTTTGCTCTTTGGATTTTTTCTAGTTCATTTGTTGAACTTGTGATCATTCATGTGTTGAATTGGTTATTTGATACAATTTGGACACCTTTTGTCGTGTCACACTCTTATGTGTGCCATCTCGATTTACTTGATGTTTTTGTTCAAATTGCATCTCCTTGTTGGTTCTTGAAAGCCTTGTGTGTGCATATTCTCTACATGTTTATTTCATGGAATGCTTGCTTTCTTAGATCCAATATATAGGGGAAACTCCACCAAATCCTAATTGGCTAAGATGTGCATGAAATTCAATTTCATATCAATATGCACATATTTATGTGGAGTCTCTCCTATGTATTGTAGTTTCACTAACTACTTTGGACCCAATATGTTTGGGAACCATTTTGTACTTAATGTGTTTTAGGTACATTGGAGATATATTGGATGCTTATCGCTCAAAGTTTGAAGAAGTGGTGCGTTCATGGAAATTGAAGGCAAGCTATAGGATGATCAACAAATTCATATCCTCTACATCCTACCAATTATATCTCGGTAACAAGTATCCCCTTCTCATGCTCATATTTCTAGCTTCCAACCATTTGTGAGTTGCCTTCTAGCATGATCTTTTATGCATATTTGTTGTGGTTCTAGCTTTGGTTCTAAGAGAACTCCCTATTGCAAATGTGTGTAAGTTGAGATGAGTGCATATAATTGGGACTATACAAAATCATGCATATGATCCACCAATCCCAAATATGTCAATCAAGCAATTTTATTGCCTATCTTTTCCTCAACTTCTCTCATGTGCAATAGTGAGATTTTGCTAGTTGATTTTTCCTTTGTGATACTTGTTGCCTTTCTCCATATATTCCAACGATCTCCTTTTCCCTTGGTGATTGTTGTAATATATGTAGTGTGTTGGTGTTTGAAGTTCATTCATGAACAATAAGATAAAATTATTCCTTTGGCCATGCTTACAAGAAAAAATCTTATTGGTATGTGTTATGACTTCATTTTGGTTTTCATGTGTTATCTTGAGTATCTTGTTTATGTGTGCATGTTTCTTTGTGGACATATGTCTTTGTGATGCATTCCACTTAGAAACTTATACACATAAGAGAAGATATTTTTTGTTGAGATTTTTATTTCTTGGATACCACCTTTTATTTCTTTTTGATTCTTCGGTGGCTTCCAAATTTATTTGCTTGTGAGTGCTTGTTCCTTTTGTTTGCATCTTCGGGAACTCATACTTGTTCTATCATGCCTTGTATTGTTAAATTAATGTGGATGAGTGATGATTCCATGATTATGCATTTGTTACCAAATATAATCATTATAATTGGTACATAATCTTTGGGGAGCTCCTCCAATTCATTTAATAATGCTCATTTGTCTTATTTCTCGTTTGTTGTGTTTTAAATGCTAATGGGGGAGCAAGGATTCCATTGTGCATGATGTATTCAAATGAAACTATTCTATTTGTGCACAAATCTTGGGGAGCTTCTCTACTTTCATTTAAATCACACCTTTGATCTTATCATAATATCGTGTTATGTTCATTTGGTATCATTTGTTGTTTTCATTTGGTTCTTTTGGATCTTGTGGTTGCTTGCGTCATTTGTTGATGCTTACTTTATTTTATTTCTTTGGCAATCTTTGGATCCTCAATCTAGTTTTACTTCCTCCCAAGTATTCATCATTGGATTTGTGCGAATCCACACCTTTGGAGAAATTATAACTATATTGCCCTTCTAGAACTTGTCACCCATTTCGGCAATCAATGCCAATGGGGGAGAAGTTTTAGAGGGTTTAAGGGAAGCTGGTTCTTGCTTTTAGTTTGTTTTTAAGCATTTGCCTTTCATGCTCTTGCATCTTTGTGTTTCTTAGCATGTGATATATAGAGGAAACTCCACCAATGATAATGATTGGCAATATATGCAATGAAATTCAAGTTCATCACACTTGCATAGATTGTGGGGGAGTTTGCTCTATATATTGTGGTGGTACCAATATCACATACTTGCGTAGTATTTGATATTGGGGTTACCATTTTATTCATTAAATTCATTATATAAACCCTCTCAAAGGGATTGTCATCAATTACCAAAATGGGGGAGATTGAAAGAGCATGTGGGCCCCCTGTGTGGTTTTGGTAATTAATGACAATCTTTATGGACTAATGCATGTATTAAGTTGTACTTGTAGGAATTGTCTATTGGGGATATACTTTCCGGGTATCCTCACTGTACTTCACTGACCAGGGTGGCCCACTTCGGGTTAGAGCTTTGCTTCACGGGCGGCCCAGTCAGGGAGAAGAGACGAAGTCCAGTCCGGCTACGGGAAGGCCTAGAAGACTTACCGACATAGGCCCATAGTGTTACTTGTAGTTCAAGATGTACTCTGTAACCGACTCTTAGTCGTAGCCGGATAGATCTCTCCTGTGAACCCTAGGCCATATATCTATATAAGCCGTCCTAGGGAGAGACTTTAGGGCACCCTCACAATAGTCTACAATCTCAACTCGCATAGGCGAAACCCATGTAACCCATATTCCGGCTCTGCCGTATTACTGGATTACTAGCAGGAGTAGGATCCGTCCAAAGACGGTGGATTCGAACCTGTGTAAACTTGTGTGCTCACCATCCCAGAACACCGTACGTCTCACACCCCTCTCTTCCACACGCCTCGAGGACCCCCTCATGGCGTACTTGTCATCAATCCGACGATAGTTGGCGCCCACCGTGGGGCAAGTGAGCTTTCGATCTGTGTTCCGATCGGAATCTGCAAGAATCAGAATCGGCGAGACTATCGCCGTCGGTCACATCCTCTACGCCAGCGACGTCCCTCTCATCGTTCTCGACGAGACCTGGATTCCGGCTAGGGAGACCGTGACTGCCTACACCATCATGTCTTTCAGCGAGATCGATGTGTACATCGGATTTGCTGAACCTGTCCCACCCACCCCAGCAGTGATGATAGAGGCAGAAGAAACTTCTGGGTCCCCTTTGTCCGCGGAGGCGGCAGAGTTCCGGATCTCAGAAAACCCTAATCCCACCTAGCCCGCACCCGTTGCGGAGATAGTGGAGAAATCCGAGCCTGAAGCAAACCTTGCGGTTCAAGTCGAATCTGGAGTGGATCTCCCTAGCGAGGCCGAATCCCAGATCGATCCACCCGCTGAAGTCGAAAACCAGGAGGATCGCAGGAACAACCTTGGTTCCGGCCCTGCCAACGCCGGAACAGATCAACCGTTCTTGAGGCACACGTTGAGGCGCATGATGATGCAAGACGCAAGCGTGGATGAGGTTCTCGAAACCATCAAGATCTTCGAGGAAGCCCACGAGGAAAGCCGCAACTACCTCAGGACCCACACATCACTTCGTCGGATATGTTGGATCTGGATCCGGCTCTGCCGATGCTAGAGACAATGCTGACTCGATGCTGGAGGCAATTGGAACAAACACCGACTTACCCGCATCTTCGGATGACTCGATGACGTCGGCAGGTTTCCAAAAGTTCTCCGCAGAGTACGAAGAGGAGTACAACTCCAAAGATGTAGAAGAAGGAGAAGCCATGGATGAAGGATCCGGGAAAACTCTCCCAAAGCACAGGACAGTATGGAGATCGGAGATAATCCCGAACTCCAGATGTCCGAAAGTACCGATCAGAGCTTGACTCCAGGAAATGGACCCAAAGCTGTCTTTGCTACCGGAGCTGCCAAGAAGGCAAAGAAGAAGAACAAGAAGAACAAGACCCCAGCAAAAGAACTTCCAAAAGAGGAGGTGATTGCCGAGGAATACGAGGAAGACTTGGATGGAGCACTTATCCCAGAAGAGCCCAAAGAAGAACCGGTAGATGGACACGTGGTCACTGCAGGTGCGCGTAAACTCATCGATATTGCACTAACCACACATATTCCTACAGCTGCAGAACTTACTGTTGAAGAGCTGGATGAAAGGGCCTAGGCCCTAGAAGCGCGTCGCCAAGTACTCCTTGATGAAGCCAAAAACATCGAGGAAGAAAAGAAACGCATGGAAACTGCGGAGAAGTACATCTCTCGGCAGCATCAGAAGACCCGGAAACGTCACACTCGTGATGAAAAATTCCCGAAAATTCACAAAGTCCTCTTTGGAGGAGACCATGGGATGCCTCGACTCGACAACAAGGGAGACTAGGTGTATCCAACCCCAGTGCAAAACACTGCTGCGGCTCGAGAAATCCTAGCAAATAATCTAGGCCTAGAGAAGATTCGATTGGGCATTAAACTACTCAACAAGGGTCTGGAGCAGCAGAAGGCCACCCTGTCTAGAAGCGGAAAACTGGTCTCCCAATCTGACCAATGCCGTAAGACCCCAACGGATCTGGCCTGGAATGACGTAAGACCCCAACGCGCTCCGGAACAGCATCACTGTTCCGACCATCGGGAAGACAACTACTCAAGAACCGGATCTTCAGGATAGCATCACAAAGTTGCACATGACTGGCGCAATGTTACTCCAGCTGCGGAGCAAGAGGCAATTGATGCACTAAATCCGAAGAATCCTCCCCGGCGAGAGTCGAACGATCACAGGGAAGAAGACAAAGAGAAACGTCGGGAGGAGGGACCATCAAAGGATGCCACCTCCTAGACATACAAGTCGTCCGGCTGATGGACGAAGGAACGACGAACACCATGCTGACTCAAGCCGGTAGGGGGCTCGTCGTAATGAAGATCCTCCCTAGAACCGGAATAATGACGCTCCAGACAGAGGCCGGCGATCAGTCGGAAACAATCCAGCTGCTCCACCCTCTCCACCAAGCAGCCATCACAACGGCTTCCAAGGAGGCCAGGGAGGGCATCATGGTAGAGGAGGTGGTGGCAGAAGCCGGAGTCCGGCTCCAAGGCACCGCAGCCATAGCCGTCATTTAGGATGATCGTTGTCCCCAACTGACGCAAGGCACAGGATTAACTCCAACATAGAGGCGCGGCGCTACGAAAATGATGATATATACGTGGGCCCAAAGTGCTTCGGACCATGCATAAGAGCTACAAAATTCCCGGAAGGATTTGCTATCTCAAGGCACATTCAGGCCTATGACGGTATGGCTCGGCCAGATACTTGGCTCCAGGATTTTTTCCAGGCTTGCTCTATTGCCAAAGGCAGAAACAGCCTGGTCGCGACCCGATATCTCCCACTCATGTTGTGGAAGATGGCACGATCATGGCTCAATGAACTTCCGGAGAACACCATCCACAACTAGTATGACATGCAAAGCGCGTTCTTTCAGAATTTTGAAGGCACATATCAGAGGCCCTGTACGGTAGGAGACCTATAACGTTGCACCCAGAAAGTCGGACAAACTTGCCGAGATTACCTCGGACGAGGGATCGGCACTAAAAACTCCTATGACAGGGTAAATGATCAAACTACGATTGAAGCCTTCATTCTAGGACTCCCAATTGGTTTACTACGTCATCGCTTGAAGTGTGACAAGGTCACTCATTTGGTCACTGCTACTTTTGGGTCTGGAGGACGAGGAGGGCGCGGTGGTGGTCGTGGACGTGGTCGTGGGACATCAAGAGTCCAGGGTAGAGGAGACCAGCAACCTGGCAAAACCTACTCTTGGGCCGACATTGCCAATAACCCATGTGTGCACCACTTAGACGCCAATGGGGGCTCGTCCCACACAAACGCCGAGTGTCGTTTCAATGACGACATCAAGAAAGACGATAGCGCTGGCTACATGGCTAAGCGGAAGAAGGGAAAGAAGAATCCCAAAAAAGATAAAGAGACCAAGGATGATTCCGACATGGAGGAAGCCGATGCTTCAAATCCCAAGCCGGAAGGGAAGAAGAACTTCCCAACAAATAAAGACACTTACGTCACCTTCCTCGGATCTCAACCAGCTAAGGTCAAGAAAGCAGTTCTTCATGAGCTTAACGCGACTGTTCCGGCTGTCCCCCAATTCTTGGTCGGAAGTAGCAATCACTTTTGACCGCGCTGATCATCCGCCTAAGTTGCACATGCGAGGAAAATACGCCTTAGTCGTCAATCCATTTATTGATGGCTATGGTTTCTCCAAGACTCTCATGGATGGCGGTAGCAGCATTAACATTCTGTATGTTGGAACGCTACGCCGGATGAAGATCTCGGAGACCCAGCTGAATTACAGCTTTGTGATCTTTCACGGAGTTGTCCCAGGAAGACAAGCAAATTCCCTGGGACAAATCACTTTGTTACCTTTGGAACTCCAAAGAACTACCGGATGGAAGCACTTTCCTTCGAAGTGGTCCCGTTCAAGAGCGCGTACCACGCTATATTCGGACGTCCGGCTTACTGGCCTTTTATGGCTTGTCTGTGTTACATTTACAATATGATGAAAATTCCAGGTCCCAACAGCGTGATCACCATCAGGGGAGACCCGAAGAAAGCGCAAAAGTGCGAGGATGGAAATGTCGCCTTTGCTGAAGCCGTGTTGCACGCCCAGGAGTACTAGGAGATCAAGAAGACCATAGATCTGTCTGAGATGCCCACGACAAATAAGGAGGTGACAAAGCTGAATCCGGAGTTCAAGGCATCATAAGAGACGAAGAAGATGCCGTTGAAGGATGATGACCCCTCCAAGGTGACCCAGATAGGTGTAGGCCTAAATAGCACATAGGAAAGCGCTCTCTTCAAGTTCCTCCAAGCAAATCAAGATATTTTCACATGGCAACCATCTGACATGACTAGAGTACCTAGGGAACTTGCCGAGCACTCTTTAAATGTACACCCAAATGCTAAACCTATCAAACAATCCTTATGACATTTTGGCGATGAAAAACGTAAGGCAATAGCTAAGGAACTAGCACGGCTCGAGTTAGCCGGATTCATAGAAGAGGTCATCCACACTGAGTGGTTGGCCAATCCTGTAATGGTCCCTAAAAAGGACACCACTAATTTAAGGATGTGTGTTGATTATACTGCCTTAAACAAGGCTTGTCCCAAAGATCCGTTCGCTCTGCCTAGGATTGATCAAGTTATCGATTCTACGGCAGGCTCGGAAATCCTATGTTTTCTCGACGCATATTCCGGTTATCACCAAATCCGGATGAAGGAATCTGACAAAGTCAAAACTTCATTCCTGATCCCCTTCGGAACCTTCTGTTTCGTTACGATGCCCTTTGGGCTCAAGAACGCAGGAGCCACGTACCAGCGCACTATGCAGCGTTGCCTCCACGATCAAATCAGACGCAACGTACAGGCATATGTGGATGATATTGCGGCGATTTCCAAAAAGAAGGAAACCATGATTTCCGACTTGGAGGAAACGTTCACCAATCCACGAAAATACAACATAATGCTTAACCCAAAGAAGTGTTTCTTTGGAATCCCAGCCGGAAAATTGTTAGGATTTATCGTGTCTCAAAGAGGAATAGAGGTAAACCGAGACAAAATCAAGGCTATACTCAATATTTCCAGGCCGACTCGCCTGAAGGACGTTCAAAGACTAACTGGTTCCATTGCCGCAGTCAGTCGGTTTGTAAGCCGGCTTAGTGAAAGAGCCGCACCACTATACAAGCTCATGAAAAAGACCAAGAAATTCGTTTGGACCGACGAAGCTCAAGCTGCGCTACAAGACCTGAAAGCAGTACTCTCATCTGCTCCCATCCTCGCAGCACCGGAACCACAGGAACAGATGTTGCTCTATCTCTCTACGACAAACAAGGTCGTTAGTATCGTCATGGTGGTGGAGAGACCAGAAGAAAATCAGGAACACTTGGTGCAGCGTCCGACTTATTATCTCAGCGAGGTCTTAACTGAATCAAAACAGCGGTATCCGCATTATCAAAAGCTGGCTTACGGTGTGTTCTTAGCATCTCGTAAGTTACAGCATTATTTTCAGGAACATCCAATTACCATGGTGAGCACAGCTCCCATGAGAGATATAATCAACAATAGTGACGCTACAGGACAACAATAATCGACATTGAGTACAAACCTCGTACAGCAATCAAATCCCAAATCCTTGCTGACTTTGTCGCTGATTGGACAGAGACAACGGAGAATATGACCCTGCTAGAGTCGGAATACTGGACCTTGCATTTTGACGGGTCTAAAGCGATCGGGGGCTCGAGGGCTGGCGTGGTGCTCAAGTCACCCCAAGGAGATAAACTTTTCTATGTATTGCAGATACACTTCACGGCAACAAACAACATTGCTGAGTATGAAGAATTACTGCACGGAATCCGGATTGTAAGGACATCGGCATCCGACGTTTAATGTGTTATGGAGATTCGGATCTTGTTGCTCAACAAGTGTCGGATATCTGTAAGGCAAACAAGCACATGGCAGCATATAGGGCTGTCGTGGATGAACTATCTAAATCGTTTGAAGGGTTTGAAGTTCAACACATCCCTCGAACAAAAAATGAGGAAGCAGATGCACTATCTCGAATAGGCTCTGCCCGGAAAAAGGTTCCGGATGGCGCTTTTTTAGAGCACCTCAAAGTTACCTCTATAAAGGGAGTGGACGAGGAATATCCGACCAAATCCGACTCACCTTTAGTAGCAGTTCTGGCTATGATTCCTAGCTGGACTCAACCCTACCTTGATTTCTTAGTAGACGGAAAATTACCCGAAGACGAAGTTCTGAGCCGACGGATCGTCCGACGAGCAAAATCCTATACTATAATTAGTGGTGAGATCTATAAGCGGAGTGCATCTGGGGTCTTTCAGCGCTGTGTATCTCCGGAAGAAGGAGTGGAAATCTTACGAGAGAGCCACAAAGGCGAGTGTGGTCACCACGCTTCAGCCAAATCTCTAGTGACAAAAGCTTTCCGACATAGTTTTTTCTGGCTTATAGCCAAGGCAGATGCCGAACGGCTGGTCAAGACGTGCAAGGGCTGCCAAAAGTACGCCAAACAAGCTCATGTTCTGGCTGATCAGCTGCGAACAATACCTATAACATGGCCTTTTGCGGTCTGGGGGCTTGACATGGTAGGACCGTTCAAACGGGCTCCAAGTGGATTTACCCACCTCTTAGTGATGGTGGATAAGTTCACCAAATGGATTGAGGCTAAACCCGTCACTAGTTGTGATGGAGAAATAGCCAGAAGATTTGTCGAGGATGTCATATTCCGATACGGTTATCCACATGCATTATCATGGACAACGGGAGTAACTTCTCTATGGGAGAGCTTGCCAAATTCTGCAATGAACAAAATATCCGGCTTGACATTATGTCAGTCGCACATCCACAAGCTAATGGACAAGTCGAAAGAGCAAATGGTCTAATCCTACAAGTCCTAAACCAAGACTCGAAGCACCACTACGACGTGCTGCGGGGGCTTGGGCAGAGGAATTACCTTCTATAATATGGAGTTTATGAACAACTCCAAAAAGGTCAACCGGATACACACCTTTCTTCTTGGTCTATGGCGCAGAAGCAGTTCTTCCCAGCGATTTGATTCACACTTCTCCTAGAGTGGCCGCGTATATTGAAGAGGATGCCGAAATTTCTCGACAAAATGATCTCGACTAAGTCGAAGAAGTTCGCGTCGTTGCTAAGATGAGATCAACAGCCTATCAGCAGAAGTTACGCAAGTATCATATCCAGAGAGTCAGAAACCGGTCTTTCAATAAGGGCAGTTTGGTTCTCCGTCTTGTGCAGCAAAGAAAGCAAAAACTTTCCCCAATATGGGAAGGGCCATTTTTAGTTAGTCGAGTATTGCACAATGGTTCATACTACCTAACTGATATGTGGCTAGTCAAAGAAAGACCTGCTACTGAGAAGAGAAAGAGAGTTGGAGGCAGTACAAATCCGGATGAGTTAGACAGACCATGGAATATTGCTCAGCTACGTCCCTTTTATTCTTAGTTTATTTTTCTTTGTAATCATATATGTGTACATGTTCAATGAGAAATAAAGTCTTGGTTGCCTCAAAATCTTTCTGAGAAGTTTTTACCATCTTATTTCTGAATGATCATGTCACAGTCGAAAATCCCAGAATACTTGAAAGTACTTTATGCTCATGTTTGTTCTGGTTTAGATTTCCGATTCTAAAATTGCTACCCTCGGGTATAAATCTAAATTTTCTAGTCTATACTTTGGTTATTTGTCTGATTGCTGGATGCGAGCATTTTCCGAGTAGTGAATTGTTGGTACTGGAAGCCAGCTTTGTTTCCGAGTTTAAACTGGTTTAGCAATTGAGCTTCATTGCTCGGCAAAGTTTCCGTGCTAAAAGTTGGCCGGCTCACGAAAGGGACGAGGCAGAAAGCTAGATAAACGAAAAGTGCAAACAAAAAATACAAGTGCTTATGCAAACATTTCAGGCACATAATATTAAAGCCAACAGTGCTAAATAGATAAACATAAAGCTTAGCACTAGCAAAAGTATTATACTACTTATTTACAGACCCAAATTGTTTTCAGAATAACACATTGTTCTTTTTGATACTCTATGATGCAGGGGAGAGGTAGGAGCTGCCAGCTCGCTGGATACATCAGCCTCGTTTTGATAACGTTCCAAGATGTTCAAATCCGATATGGTTTGATCATCATCAGAAACTTCAGTTGTTTCTTCGGAAGGCGAAGGCGGCGTGTCCACCTGGGTGAAGAAGGGAGTGTCGTAGCTAGTCAAATCAGCTGCATGGCACCCATATCCGGCGCAGGAGTCCATGATAGCCTTGATGTCTTGCTCTTGTCCGTCTTCGTACACCTTGCAGTACCCTCTGGTTATTTGCCAGATTTCCATGTTTCCATGGTGGCTCATAACCATGGTGAGAGCGTTTTGCGTTGTGGTTCGTGCGTAGGACATGTTTCAGTCCTGAACAAGTTGTGGCATATCCTTGGCCTTGTCTCGCACCTCAAAACTGGACATGCTATGCATGTCCGAAACCTTGAGAACTTCGCCAATATCTTCGAGGGATTGGTGGAAGTCATGCAACAAATCACCGACTTGGGTAAGCCGGTTGGTGCGAGATTCGGCAGAGACTGAGTCCATTAAGTTCAGAGGACCTGCGCATATAATGCAAAGGGTAAGTCAAGTAAACCCGGACTCCAAAGAGTCGGAAGATGCATATAAGTCAGAAAAAGGGAAACATGCCAAAGATAACATCGTTGACTTTGGCCTTCTCTTCCCGAAGACTCTGGAGTTCATCCCGGAGTGCCTCGGTAATGTCCCTTTCTCTGAACAGATCATTGCTGAGATCCGAGATTTTCTTATCTTGGAGCGTCATCTTACGATCACGCTCCTCGGTGGCCATGGAGGTGGATTCGAGAATTTGAGCAATGCTCTTCTCATGATCCGCCTTAAGCTTATCCAGCTCTTGGCGAAGTTCCTTGTTTTCCACCACCAGGGTCTTAAGATTCTTGACCTCTTCAATCATATCACATGACTGCTTCACCAATGCTATAAGTCAAAAGAACAACAGTTCAACAAAAATTCGACTATGAAATACAAGACAAGGTTTGAGTTTCGGAATGTTTACCTTCGGCCTCATCCCTGGAAACTTTCAATTGTGCATTTTCAAGCCGGAGAGCTCTAATTTCTTTCCGCTTGTCGCAAACATTCTTCAACAAATCCTGATTATAGGAATATACTTTCTGTAAGTCAGAATACCCAGAGTCAGAAGTCTACTAAGGACTCGGGCTAATATTTTTACTAATATCAGCACGAGCCTTGGGGGCTACACTAGTTCATTCTTTGGCATCCTAAGGAAGCATAAAACCGAATTAGATTGTACAGCTTCATGCTTGGGGGGTAGAGGATATGATATGAAAGAAGAAAAAATGGGAGTTGGAATTCCGACTTACATATTGTTCGCGAGTGAGTTTGTCCAAGCTCGCATTCACTTCAACAACAACCTTCTCAGCGAGGGTTAGGGGGACCACTGGCGCAGTCGGAAGCTCGCCGGTCCTCAGCTTCTCGTCACAAAGAAGAACTTGTTCAAGAAGATCAGAGTGCTTGATATCCTCTGCTTCTTGCGTTTCTTCTTCGGCAGAGATGGTCCAGCTTTCCAGGCATTGCCAGGCTAGCCGTTGAATCTCCTCCATAGACTTCCGAGATAGGCCAAGTTTGGCAAGTCCCGGATTGTCCAAGAGATTGTCGGTGAAGGTCTTTGCCGAGGGATCATTACCCGAAGAGGGTTCACCCTTATCAAAACCTGAGTCACCCATGGTGACGTTAGTTTGCGATTCAAGGATCGTTGGCTCTGCTGGTTGAGTCGGATCTTCTGCAACGGTCGAAGATGGAGTAATCTCCGGCGCTGCAGAAGGCTGAGGGGCAGGAGTCGGAGGAGCCACGGCAGGAGAAGCCAATTTTACATTCAACTGACGCAGGGGCTTAGAGGCTACTCCCTTCCCCTTGCCCTTGATGAGCTGTTTAGCTCTGAGAAGGTAATAGAACAAAGAACATTACATCTCAAAAAGGGATTACGAGCAAAATATAAAAACCTTGTGAGGAAAGATTACCTCTTCACAACAGGCACTTCTTTTGTGCCAATGGCCAATGTCGGAGCTTTGCATTTCTGAGGAACGATGTCCGGCATTGGAACCAATTCACCCTCATCCTGAGAAAACTCAGGAGGATATCCCTCGATAGGAGAGAACTCCGACTCGAGGAGGTTAGCAAGCTCAAAAGGAGAAGTATCTCAGTATTGCAAAAAAACATAAAGATGAGCACATAGAAAGAGTTGCTGCTGAAGCTTACCGGCACAACGGGATCTTCCGTTGTATGCATGTCTAGGGACAGCTCCAGAATCTTCCTCTCGATCTGCTCCCTTATCAGCCATCTGATTTGGCTTACATAATCTTTTGGCTCTAAGGTTTTGGGGCTGATGCGGAGGGAATCCTTCTTCGACGTCGTGATGGAATGCATCAGTCGATCTCCATGATGTTGAAGAGGTTGGATCCGGCGTGCCATCCAGCATTGAACTAAATCAGACCCTTTCAGGCCCTTGTGTTTCATCAGATACTCGATCTGCCTCTTGGCGAGGAGCAGATCGTCACTGAGAGCCGGAGCGAGCTTGTCCTAGGATTCTTGGGGCGTAGCGGCACCGTCGACGAAAGCCGGCAAAGCATGATCTTTGTTGGGAGCGAGAATATCCTTGTGATAGAAAAAAGTGGACGACCACTGTTTTATCGACTCACTAGCCATGATCCGAGGATAGACGCGCTCTCGCCTAATGCTCGGTAATGTAAGGATTACCGACAGTTATGGAATTTCTCCGGACATGAAAGTAGTACCGGAAGAGAGTAAGGCTCGGCCTAATGTCGAGATACCCCTCGCACAAAGAGACGTACGCACTCATCCCTAAGATGGAGTTCGGGGGGATATGATGGAGATGAACTCCGTAATGACCTAGGACCTCGGAAAAGAAATCTGAGGGAGGAAAATTCAGACCTCTGTCAAGATGAGTGACGAAGTGCACTCGTTCGTCAGCGGGAGGGTTGGGGATGGTTTCGTCGAAGACGCTCTGCTAGTCGCCGGCGCGGAGGAGCCTTTCTTCTTCAATGACATGGAGCTTGGGATCGTCGAGGACACACGAGATCCAAACCCCGCGGTAGCTCTCCTTCTCCGCCGCTGCTGCCGTCGCTGCCGAGCCGGAGGATGATGTAGAGGCCATTTTTCTGGTGCGTCGGTGACCTTGGATGGGCGGCACTGGAGGTTTTTTGGGGAGCAGTGGAGCTCTAAGTTCGTGGGAGGAGTAGATGAGAAGGAAACGGTGCAAGGAACAGGTGAAGGAGATGGGGAAAAGAATCCTCACCACTTATATCCACCAGCCGCATCAAGATTCGTGTAAACGCTATAGTGAACATGACATGTGTCGTGGAAAGGACTGGGAAACCCCCATGCGATGATTACATCGCCTCGATCTCCATGCACGCATTGAAACCGCGCCTCGGTTCCACGAAAGGCGGACCCACCAACGGTCGTGCTAACAGGAAATGTCTGTCAGTGACGTGACTTGACCATGACTATTGTCAGGTTACGTCAGAGACCAAGTTCTGGCTTAGTTTGAATTTCGAGCTGGAAACACGAATAACGTATTCATAGGTCTGACCCATTTTTGAGACCCAGATCATATCTTTTCTTTTGAAGTTTCAGGAACCCTTCAAGATTCTGCAAGCCGAAGATCAAGCTAGATGATGATGAATCCGAGGGCTACTGTTGGGGATATACTTTTCGGGTATCCTCATTGTACTTCACTGACCAGGGTGGCCCACTTCAGGTTAGAGCTTTGCTTCACAGGCGGCCCAGCCAGAGAGAAGAGACGGAGTCTAGTCCGGCTACGGGAAGGCCCAAAAGACTCACTGATGTTCTCGTCGTTCGACGTAGAGCTCATTGGGAACCCCAAGAGGAAGGTACGATGAGCATAGTAGCAAGTTTTCCCTCAGTTATGAAACCAAGGACTAGTAGGAGCAAGGAAACACCCCAAAGGTGTTACTAGCTGAGCTTTGGCAGGGCGCACTACCGGTTCTAGTAGCAACGTGGATACCTGCACAACACAACCACAGAACTTTGTCCCCAACTTGCGATGAGGTTGTCAATCTCACCGTGTTTTGCGGAAAACAAAGGATTAAACGTATCGAATGGAAAGAAGTAAAAGTTTCCAGAAAGTAAACACAAAGCAGTAAAAGATTGTAGATTGTATGTAAAAGACAAGGACCGAGATCCATAGTTCACTAGAGGTGGCTCTCCTTAAGATAGATAACATGTTGGGTGAACAAATTACAGGGGGCAATTGACAAACACCGAGAAAGCAATACATGCATATACTAATCATCTTGGCTCCTTTGAGACTTGATTGGGCATTACAACATAATACATAGACCGCCATCGAACTACATCTATGACTAATAATCCACCTTCAGGTTATCATCCGAACCCCCTCCAGTATTAAGTTGCAAGCAACAGATTATTGCTTTACGAACTGCGTGTAAAGTAAACAATACGAGTGTTCTATGAACAAAGGATTGTTGTTTTCTCCCTAGTAGCAACAGCACATCTAGTACCTTAGAGATTTATGTCACTTCCCCAGATTACCAGAGGCATGAACCCACTATCGAGCATAAATACTAACTCTTGGAGTTGGTAGCATCTACTTGGCCAAGATAGCTACTAACAACAGAAAGCATGCAAGATCACAAATAACAAAGACATGATAGAATCAATAATCAATCTGAAATAGCATCTCAATATCCATCGGATCCCTGCAAACACAACATGCAGAATTACAAATAGATGATCTTGATCATGAACGGAGCTCACAAGATCTAAACATGAAAGCACAAAGGAGGAGAACTAGCCATCTAGCTACTACATGGATCTGTAGTCCAAGGATTAACTACTCACGCATCACACCGGAGGCTTGCATGGTGATGAAGAAGGCCTCCAGGGTGAATTCCCCTCTCTGGCACGGTGCCGGGAAGAGCTTCAGATCCCTCCCGATCTAGGGATGGAGATGACGGCGGCTACAGACTCTTTTGTGGATTTTTGATCGGGCCCTTAGGGTTTTCGTCCCAAGAGCAATATATAGGCGGAAGGAGAGGCCGAGGGGGTGCCGGGAGCCACCACACCACCCCCTGGCGCTGGCCCAGCCTGGCCGTGCGGCCAGGTGGTGTGGCCGGCCCCTGGCCCTTCTCCGTCTCGTATTCTGGCACTTGATCCCTTCTGGAAAAATAGGCACTTTGGCTTTTGTCCCGTCCAATTCCGAGAATATTCATTTTCTGACTTTCCTAGAACCAAAAATAGCAGAAAACAGGCAGCTGGCACTGTGGCTCTTGTTAATAGGTTAGTCCAAGAAATCATATGAAAAGTACTCCAAAGTTGGAACAAAACACTAAAAAGTGGATAAAACCAAGCATGTTACATCAAAAATTATAGATACATTTGCAATGTATCACACCGACATAGGCCCATAGTGTTACTTGTAGCTGGGATCATGGTACTTCAATCATAACATGAAAGACAAAGTTCTAGCAATAAGCAAAGAAACTATGATGCAACATGAAAAGGCATAAACAAAAGATTCATGAATAACAATGCTTTGCAAGACGTTTGTTTGTTTCACATAAAGAAAACATAGCATAGTAGTATTTAGCTTGTCCCTCAATAGAGTAGCAAATATAAATGCATAGGACACCTTCAAAGTTCATAAGAGTGACCAGATACAATAGTTTAAAACAAGCAATAACAAGTTATGCATCAATCAACTAGTCTTGGGACAATGCACATAGAACTAAGAATGGCCACTATGCTCTCAAAGTAGGTCATTAAAGATAGAAGGTGGAGACTCAATATAATGGTGGAAGAAAGGCCTTTTGTAAAAGGAAGTAGGGATTCAAGTCTCGTAAAGAGCTTCCAAAAATTATGGTACTTGTAGTTTTCAGCTCTCATTGCCCCTATCATAAGCATCTTGAAGGTGATTAAGGTTAAAGTGACACAACTAAGAGGATATGCTTGCCAAGTTATAAACCGAAATCTCACGCCCCTTACTTACGAAGACCGATCCTTATGCTACTCAACTTTAGTCACGAGTAAGCTCTTGTCGTTGTAAGTATATGTGTATCATTAAGAACCGCCAACAGGGTACCCCTTGCACATGATACGGGAGCTTTCCCATAATCAATATGACAAGGCAAGCAGACAATGAGCATCTCAGCGATCTTTTTATTTGCTATTTGCATAGGTTTTTATTGAGGATGCTTCAAAGAGTGCTCATTATGGTGATGCTGCAAGTTTCCACCATGATTAGGCATGGCTTAGGCTAGCGGCCCAGGCGTTTCTCTAACACACATACAAACTCCATGATCTTACAAGTTCCACTTTTATTTCACACCGTCGGGATCCGTAAGCAAAAGAACATGATATCAACGGGGTACAAAGTACAAGTGCAATGTTGAAAGCGTTCCCCATGGTACATGGTTCTGCTAATTTCAACTTATAAAGCGCAAGCATATACGCAACAAAGAAGGACCCAATGGTTCAAGTTTATTAGAGGCAATAAAGTAAAGTGTGCCATCAAGTTCGTGAGAGCTTTAATCACTAGTTTTCTCATAACAAGTGGAAGGTAAACACAAGCATGAATATACTTGGAATAGCATAAGCTAGTAGGTAGGTATGGTGGACTCTTCGAAATAATTTGGTTTAGGGAGTTGGATGCATGAGTGGAACTCATACTTTGTTGTGGAGGCTAGCAAAAGACTGGGAGCGACAAACTAAGAGAGCAATAATGGCCATAATCATGCAGAGCGACAAAACATCATTGATAAAAGCATAAAGTGATACTACAAGTTGAAAACTAAAGGATCATAAAGGCTATGGTGACTTTGGATAGTCATAACATGGTGTGAGCATGCGCCAAGTCAACCCAAATAAAGCATCAAAGGAGAATACCACTATACTATGCTTTAATATGCTAAAACAACGCATGATTCATCCAAGGCACATTAAGCAATCTCAATTGTTTATAACAAGTCATGCTATAGCAAAGAATACTAAGCATAAAGCCAAAACAGTATCAAGTATGGCATGACAAAGCATAGGCCACAGTCAAAAACAAGCTCTTTTTACCACATAAGCATGAACTTTCCTACTATTTTCCAAACCAAACCAAACTATTTGCAAACCAAATGTATGAAAGAGGGGTCCAACCAATTTATTCAGCAAACTAAGAAAACCAAGGCAAACGAAAACCAAAACGAAAACAAAAAAGAAGACACTCCAAGAAAAACACAATTGTGCATGAAACAATAAAAATGAAGCGTTTGGAAGAAACCTGCGATTTTTATTGATGAAGAAGGGGATGCCTTGGGCATCCCCAAGCTTTGACGCTTGTACTTCTTAGATATTTCTTGGGGTGACACGTGTGGGATCCCCAAGCTTGATCTTTAGTCCATCTTTCATCCCATTACTCATTCCTTCCATACACCTGAAATTTTTCCTTCATACAAAACTTCACACAATCTCATTAGTAACATTGTGCACTCAAGATAAATAAGTCTCAAGGTTCAGTTCGAACACCAAATAAACTTCCATTAGAACACTAGCTATTGTAGCACTTCCCTCAAAAAGCTCAATTCCCCAAAAGAACTCAAGAAGGAACCAACAAGAAGCAAATGCTGAAAATGGCAGAAATCTGTTAAAATAGACCAGCAGGTAATCACGAATTTTTTCAAAGACCTTATGTTGCTCAAATCAAAAAGTGTTGAACTAAATAAAGTTAGATAACAACCTGGAGCCGAAGCACAAAAAATTACAGCCCAATCCGACATACATAGTCTCTCACGAATTTTTACGGTGAAGCACAAAAATCTGTTTCGGGACAGCAACTTTCCCAATCATTACTTCACTCTCATTAGAGGTTACTCTTGGTACAAAAAGCAAATAAAAAGAATAAGGAGAGGTTATTACAGAGGTAATAACTTCCAAGACTCATCTAAAACTTTTGGGTTATCTCCCGATAAGTACTTTTCTTTAACGCCTTTAAGTTAGGCATAAGAAGCAAAGAAAGAATCAAGTGTTCTCAAATGATGAAGCATTAAGACCAAATTTTGTTTTCATAGGAGAAGAAAAAGAAATCTTTTCTCTCTTTTTAGGGAAGTGTTCTATACCTTTCTTGAGTGGGAGTTGATATTTAATGGTGCCTTCTTTCATATCAATGATAGCACCAACAGTTCTAAGAAAAGGTCTTCCCAAAGTAATAGGACAAGAAGCATTGTATTCAACATCCAAAACATAGAAATCAACTGGGACATAGGAATCGTTAACCATAATAAGAACATCATTAAGACTCCCCATGAGTTTCTTTTTTGCATTAGCATCAAGTGGGACATTCAAATAACAATCTTCAAGAGGAGGCAAATCAAGCATATCATAAATCCTTCTAGGCATAATAGAAACACTACTATCAAGATCACACAAAGCTTTGAAATCAAAGTCATTCACTTTCATATTAATGATGGGTTCCCAACCATCTTCTTGCTTTATAGGAATATAAGCTTTATGTTTCATCTTTTCTTCTTTAATCTTTATGAGAGCATTAGTAATGTGTTTTGTAAAAGCCATGTTCATATCACTAGCATTAGGAATTTTAGCAAGCTTTTGTAGGAACTTAATAACTTTAGAGATATTGCAACCATCAAGATCAAAATCAACTTTATCATCTAAAGTAGTAGAACTATTACTAGCCTCAACACTAGTGGTGATGATAGTAGAAACACTAATGTTTCTAGCAATTTCATCTTCTCTTTCCCACTTAGCATGTAATTCAGCTAATAGTCTAACATTTTTATCAATTCTTAATTGTATGGCATTAGTAGCTACAAAGGGATTCTCATTAGTTTCAGGTTTAGCAGCCATTTTATTCAAAGTAGATTGAGCTTCAGCCAAAGATGCTATATTTCTTTCAGCATTAGAGAGTTTTTTCCTCAATAGTTTTATTGAAAGCAGTTTGTTTACTAATAAACTCTTTAAGCATAACTTCAAGTTCAGAGGGAACACTCTTATTATTGTTGTAAGAATTTCCATAAGCATTACCATTGTTGGGAGGATATGGCTTATAATTGTTGTTACCAAAATTGTTCCTATAAGCATTATTACCATAAGTATTGTTCCCAAAGTTGTTATTTCTTATGAAGTTCACATCAACTTGCTCTTCTTGAGCAACCAAAGAGGCTAAAGGAACATTATTTGGATCAATATGGGCTTTCCCATTAACAAGCATAGACATAATAATATCAATCTTATCACTCAAGGAGGAGGTTTCTTCAACAGAATTTACCTTCTTACCTTGTGGAGCTCTCTCAGTATGCCATTCAGAATAATTAACCATCATATTGTCCAGAAGTTTTGTTGCAGCACCCAAAGTGATGGTCATAAAGGTACCTCCAGTAGCTGAATCCAATAGGTTCCTTGAAGAATAGTTCAATCCTGCATAAAAAGTTTGGATGATCATCCAAGCAGTCAGTCCATGAGTGGGACAATTCTTTACCAAAGATTTCATTCTTTCCCAAGCTTGAGCAACATGCTCGCTATCAAGTTGTTTAAACTTCATTATTTCACTTCTCATGGATATAATCTTAGCAGGAGGATAGTATTTTCCAATAAAAGCATCTTTGCATTTAGTCCAAGAATCAATACTCTTCCTAGTTAAGGAATTCAACCATTCTTTAGCTTTTCCTCTCAAAGATAAAGGAAACAATTTTAGTTTAATAATATCACCATCTATATCCCTATGCTTTTGCATCTCACAAAGTTCAACAAAGTTATTTAGATGGGCAGTGATACATTGCAAATGTATCTATAATTTTTGATGTTCCATGCTTGGTTTTATCCACTTTCTTGTGTTTTGTTCCAACTTTGGAGTACTTTTCATATGATTTCTTGGACTAACCTATTAACAAGAGCCACAATGTCAGCTGCCTGTTTTCTGCTATTTTTGGTTCCAGGAAAGTCAAAAAATGAATATTCTCGGAATTGGACGGGACAAAAGCCAAAGTGCCTGTTTTTCCGGAAGTGATCAAGTGCCAGAATACGAGACGGAGAGGGGCCAGAGGGCCGCACACCACCTGGCCGCACGGCTAGGCCTGGCCCACGCCAGGGGGTGGTGTGGCCAGCCCCTGGCACCCCCTCGGCCTCCCCTTCCGACTATAAGATGCCCTCGTGACGTAAACCCTAAGTACCCGATCAAAAATCCACGAAAGAGTCTGTAGCCACTGTCATCTCCATCCCTAGATCGGTAGGGATCTGAAGCTCTTCCCGGCACCCTGCCGGAGAGGGGAATTCACCCTGGAGGCCTTCTTCATCACCATGCAAACCTCCGGTGTGATGCGTGAGTAGTTCATCCTTGGACTACGGATCCATGTAATAGCTAGATGGATGGTTTCTCCTCCTTTGTGCTTTCATGTTTAGATCTTGTGAGCTCCGTTCATGATCAAGATCATCTATTTGTAATTCATACATGTTGTGTTTGTGGGGATCCGATGGATATTGAGATGCTATTTCAGATTGATTATTGATTCTATCATGTCTTTGTTATTTGAGATCTTGCATGCTTTCCGTTGTTAGTAGCTATCTTGGCCAAGTAGATGCTAGCAACTCCAAGAGTTAGTATTTATGCTCGATAGTGGGTTCATGCCTTTGGTAATCTGGGGAAGTGACAGAAATCTCTAAGGTACTAGATGTGCTGTTGCTACTAGGGAGAAAACAACAATCCTTTGTTCATAGAACAATCATATTGTTTACTTTACACGCAGTTCGTAAAGCAATAATCCGTTGCTTGCAACTTAATACTAGAGGGGGTTCGGATGATAACCTGAAGGTGCATTATTAGTCATAGATGCAGTTGGATGGCGGTCTATGTATTATGTTGTAATGCCCAATCAAGTCTCAGAGGAGTCAAGATGATTAGTATATGCATGTATTGCTTTCTCGGTGTTTGTCAATTGCCCCGCTGTAATTTGTTCACCCAGCATGTTATCTATCTTAAGGAGAGCCACCTCTAGTGAACTATGGATCCCGATCCTTTGTCTTTACATACAATCTACAATATTTTACTGCTTTATGTTTACTTTCTGCAAACTTTTACTTCTTTCCATTCGATACGTTTAATCCTTTGTTTTCCGCAAAACACGGTGAGATTGACAACCTCATCGCAAGTTGGGGGCAAAGTTCTGTGGTTGTGTTGTGCAGGTCTCCACGTTGCTACTAGCACCGGTAGTGCGCCCTGCCAAAGCTCAGCTAGTAACACCTTTGGGGTGTTTCGTTGCTCCTACTGGTTCGATTAAACCTTGGTTTCATAACTGAGGGAAAACTTGCTGATGTGCTCATCGTACCTTCGTCTTGGGGTTCCCAACGAGCTCTACATCAACACCGCCATCAAGCAATTTTCTGGGCACCGTGCATTGAGCCATCAAGCATTTTTCTGGCGCCATTGCCGGGGAGTCAAGGACATCTTCACAAGGGGAGTCCCTCATAACCAATCTCTTTACTTTGTTATTTTTGTTTTGCTTAGTTTCTTTTTGCTTTGTTTGCTTGTTTCTTTATCAAAAACACACAAAAAAAATTAGTTCTACTAGTTTGCTTTCTTTATCAAAAACAAAAAAATTAGTTCCTACTATAGTTGTTGGTCTATTATTGCCTTGCTTTATCATGCTTTCTATCTATGGTTGGAGTTACGCTGCAGGTTTCCACCATGTCAGCATGGATTACACCAGCGGCCCAGGCATTTCTCTAACACATATATATAACTCCATGGACTTACAAGCTCCCCTTTCATTTCACACCGACGACATCCATATACAAAAGAGCATGATATCAAATAGGTACAAGTACCAAGTGCAATGTTGAAAGCGTTCCCCATGAAAGCATGGTTCTGCTAATTCCCGACAAATAAGTGCAAGCATGTACAACATTGAAGACACAATGGTTCAAGTTTATTAAGGGCAAGTAAAGTAAAGTGTGCGATCAAGTTCGTGAGAGCTTTAATCACTAGTTTTCTCATAACAAGTTTAATTTGGACAAAAGCATGAATATACTTGGAATAGCATAAGCTAGTAGGTAGGTATGGTGGACTCTTTGGAATAACTTGGTTTAGGGAGTTGGATGCATGAGTGGAACTCATACTTTGTTGTGGAGGCTAACAAAAAACTGGGAGCGACAAACTAAGAGAGCAATAATGGCCATAATCATGCAGAGTGACAAAACATCATTGATCAAAGCATAAAGTGATACTACAAGTTGAAAACTAAAGGATCATACAGGCTATGGTGACTTGAGATAGTCATAACATGGTGTGAGCATGCGCCAAGTCAACCCAAATAAAGCATCAAAGGAGAATACCACTATAGTGTGCTTTAATATGCTAAAACAACGCATGATTCATCCAAGGCACATTAAGCCATATCAATTGTTTATAACAAGTAATGCTAAAGCAAAGAATACTAAGCATAAAGTCAAAACAATATCAAGCATGGCATGACAAAGCATAGGCCACAGTCAAAAACAAGCTCTTTTTACCACATAAGCATGAACTTTCCTACTCTTTTCCAAACCAAACCAAACTATTTGCAAATCAAAGTATGAAAGAGGGGGTCCAACCAATTTATTCAGAAAACGAAGCAAACGTAAACCAAAACGAAAATGAAAACAAAAAAGAAGACGCTCCAAGAAAAACACAACCGTGCATGAAACAATAAAAATGAAGCGTTTGGAAGAAACCTGAGATTTTTATTGATGAAGAAGGGGATGCCTTGGGCATCCCCCAAGCTTTGACGCTTGTACTTCTTGGATATTTCTTGGAGTGACATGCGTGTCATCCCCAAGCTTGAGATTTAGTCCATCCTTCATCTCATTACTCACTCCTTCCATACACCTGAAATTTTTCCTTCATACAAAACTTCACACAATCTCATTAGCAACATTAGTGCAATTAAGATAAATAAGTCTCAAGGTTCAGTTCTAACACCAAATAAACTTCCATTAGAACACTAGAGACTGTATCACTTCCCTCAAAAAGCTCAATTCCCCAAAAGAACTCAAGAAGGAACCAACAAGAAGCAAATGCAGAAAATAGCAGAAATCTGTTAAAACAGACCAGCAGGTAAAGACGAATTTTTCGAAGACCTTCTGTTGCTCAAATCAAAAAGTGTTGAACTAACGAAAGTTAGATAACAACCTGGGGAAGAGGCACAAAAAATTACAGGTCAATCCAATCCGACATACAGAGCTCTCTCACGAATGTTTACGGTGAAGCACAAAAATCTGTTTCGAGGCAGCAACTTTTCCAATCATTACTTCACTCTTATTAGAGGTTACTCTTGGCACAAAAAGCAAATAAAAAGGACAAGGAAAGGTTATTACAGAGGTAATAACTTACAAGACTCATCTAAAACTTTTGGGTTATCTCCCAATAAGTACTTTTCTTTAACGCCTTTAAGTTAGGCATCATAGTTTGAGAAGATGCTCACATAGGAAATATGAATTGAAGTAAAAGAGAGCATCAAGAAGCAAATTCAAAACACATTTAATTCTAACCCACTTCCTATGCATAGGAATCTCGTATGCAAATAAATTCGCAAAGAACAAAGTGACAGGCATAAAAAGATAAAACAAGAGTAATTTGAAAACTTTCAGCACATAGAGAGGTGTTTCAATACCATGAAAACTTCTACAACCATATTTTTCTCTCTCATAATAATTTTCAGTAGACTCATGAATAAACTCAACAATATAACTATCACATAAAGCATGCTTCTCATGGTCTACAAACACTAGAGCTTTATTATAAATATTTTCAAAAGAATCCTCAGGAACATGACATTCGTCCTCCTTTGGTAAGCATGGGGGACAATCAAATAATGTAAGGGGTAAAGAGTTACTCTCATTAGAATGTAGGCATGGGTAGATCCATTCTTCCTCCTCTAGATCATCACTCTCCTCCTCTTTTTCATCCAATGAGCTTCTAGTTTCAGCAATTTCTTCTTCCATAGTATCTTGCAAGGCATTAGTCTCTTCCATTGGTGGAGAGCATCTATTGAGATATTCAAGAATATAGCCATTTTCTTCCTTGTAATTATCAAAGCAAAATTTTAGTATATCATAAACCTCATATTTATAAGGTGCATCATCAATATTTTCAAGCAAATAAGCAAGCTCGAATGCACCCTTCCAAGCAATAAATTCTTCAATTTGTTCCACATCATAAAAGTCATAATTTCCCTTAACATAAGAAGATATGGTAACATTATCATTATACTCACATTGAAAAGGGAGGTGTTTATACCTCCTATAGCAACAAGATTTATCAAAACAATAAGTAACATTATAAGTAAAGCACACGTTTTTTGCAATGGTATACAATTTATCAATTAGTTCCCATAAGTGTTTCCCTTTTTGTGACAAGCGGTGTTCCTTATAATAATATTTTTGTTCTTCCGTGAACCCACCTTGCCAATAAGATTCAGTTTCAAAGAAACCAACCATTGATAGAAAGCATGATAAAGCAAGGCAACAATAGACCAACAACTATAGTAGGAACTAATTTTTTTGTTTTTGATAAAGAAAGCAAACTAGTAGAACTAATTTTTTTGTGTGTTTTTGATAAAGAAACAAGCAAACAAAGCAAAAAGAAACTAAGCAAAACAACAAAGTAAAGAGATTGGTTATGAGGGACTCCCCTTGTGAAGATGTCCTTGGCTCCCCGGCAATGGCGCCAGAAAAATGCTTGATGGCTCAATGCACGGCGCCCAGAAAATTGCTTGATGGCGGTGTTGATGTAGAGCTCGTTGGGAACCCCAACAGGAAGGTATGATGAGCACAACAACAAGTTTCCCTCAGTTATGAAACCAAGGTTTAATCGAACCAGTAGGAGCAAGGAAACACCCCAAAGTGTTACTAGCTGAGCTTTGGCAGGGCGCACTACCGGTGCTAGTAGCAACGTGGAGACCTGCACAACACAACCACAGTACTTTGTCCCCAACTTGCGATGAGGTTGTCAATCTCACCGTGTTTTGCGGAAAACAAAGGATTAAACGTATCGAATGGAAAGAAGTAAAAGTTTGCAGAAAGTAAACACAAAGCAGTAAAATATTGTAGATTGTATGTAAAGACAAAGGACCGGGATCCATAGTTCACTAGAGGTGGCTCTCCTTAAGATAGATAACATGCTGGGTGAACAAATTACAGCGGGGCAATTGAAAAACACCGAGAAAGCAATACATGCATATACTAATCATCTTGACTCCTCTGAGACTTGATTGGGCATTACAACATAATACATAGACCGCCATCCAACTACATCTATGACTAATAATGCACCTTCAGGTTATCATCCGAACCCCCTCTAGTATTAAGTTGCAAGCAACAGATTATTACTTTACGAACTACGTGTAAAGTAAAGAATATGATTGTTCTATGAACAAAGGATTGTTGTTTTCTCCCTAGTAGCAACAGCACATCTAGTACCTTAGAGATTTCTATCACTTCCCCAGATTACCAAAGGCATGAACCCACTATCGAGCATAAATACTAACTCTTGGAGTTGCTAGCATCTACTTGGCCAAGATAGCTACTAACAACGGAAAGCATGCAAGATCACAAATAACAAAGACATGATAGAATCAATAATCAATCTGAAATAGCATCTCAATATCCATCGGATCCCCGCAAACACAACATGCAGAATTACAAATAGATGATCTTGATCATGAACGGAGCTCACAAGATCTAAACATGAAAGCACAAAGGAGGAGAACCAGCCATCTAGCTACTACATGGATCCGTAGTCCAAGGATTAACTACTCACGCATCACACCAGAGGCTTGCATGGTGATGAAGAAGGCCTCCATGGTGAATTCCCCTCTCCGGCAGGGTGTCGGGAAGAGCTTCAGATCCCTCCCGATCTAGGGATGGAGATGATGGCAACTACAGACTCTTTCGTGGATTTTTGATCGGGCCCTTAGGGTTTTCGTCGAGCAATATATAGGCGGAAGGAGAGGCCGAAGGGGTGCCGGGAGCCACCACACCACCCCCTAGTGTGGGCCCAGCCTGGTCGCGCGGCCAGGTGGTGTGGCCGGCCCCTGGCCCTTCTCCGTCTCGTATTCTGGCACTTGATCCCTTCCGGAAAAATAGGCACTTTGGCTTTTGTCTCATCCAATTCCGAGAATATTCATTTTCTAACTTTCCTGGAACCAAAAATAGCAGAAAACAGGCAGCTGGCACTGTGGCTCTTGTTAATAGGTTAGTCCAAGAAATCATATGAAAAGTACTCCAAAGTTGGAACAAAACACAAGAAAGTGGATAAAACCAAGCATGGAACATCAAAAATTATAGATACATTTGCAATGTATCACTCACCGACATAGGCCCATAGTGTTACTTGTAGTTCAAGATGTACTCTGTAACCGACTCTTAGTCGTAGCCGGATAGATCTCTCCTGTAAACCCTAGGCCGGATATCTATATAAGCCATCCTAGGGAGAGCCTTTAGGGCACCCTCACAATAGTCTACAATCTCAACACGCACAGGCAAAACCCTTGTAACCCATATTCCGGCTCTGCCGTATTACTGGATTACTAGAAGGAGTAGGATCCGTCCAAAGCCGGTGGATTCAAACCTGGGTAAACTTGTGTGCTCACCGTCCCGGAACACCGTATGTCTCACACCCCTCTCTTCCACACGCCTCGAGGACCCTCTCATGGCGTACTTGTCATCAATCCGATGATAGTTGGCGCCCACTGTGTGGCAAGTGAGCTTTGGATCTGTGTTCTGAGCGGAATCTGCAAGAATCGGAATCGGCGAGACTATCACCGTCGGTCGCATCCTCTACGCCAGCGACGTCCCTCTCATCGTTCTCGACGAGACCTGGATTCCGGCTAGGGAGACCGTGACTGCCTACACCATCATGTATTTCGGCGAGATCGATGTGTACATCGGATTCGCTGAACCTTGGGGAGCTTCTCTACTTTCATTTAAATCACACCTTTGATCTTATCATAATATCTTGTTATGTTCATTTGGTATCATTTGTTGTTTTCATTTGGTTCTTTTGGATCTTGTGGTTGCTTGCGTCATTTGTTGATGCTTACTTTATTTTATTTCTTTGGAAATCTTTGGATCCTCAATATAGTTTTACTTCCTCCCAAGTACTCATCACTGGATTTGTGCGAATGCACACCTTTGGAGAAATTATAACTATATTGGCCTTCTAGAACTTGTCACCCATTTCGGCAATCAATGCCAACGGGGGAGATGTTTTAGAGGGTTTGAGGGAAGTTAGTTTTTGCTTTTAGTTTATTCTTAAGCATTTGCCTTTCATGCTCTTGTATCTTTGTGTTGCTTAGCATGTGATATATAGAGGAAACTCCACCAACGATAATGATTGGCAATATATGCAATGAAATTGGATTCAGGTCAATCGGAGTCTCCTAGCAAAAGTTATCACCATTGGAATATTTGCCTTGTTTGCTTTGTAAAAAGAAAAGCATCTCCTGTATGGGCCGTCCGGTACTACCGGGCCAGTATTGGACGCGTCTGAGGTGCGCGGCCCATCCTTCTGCCTGGCCCAGTCCCGTCGCCCGGTACTACCACCCGGGTAGGCCGGTAGTACCGGCCGGCCCAGGCGCGCTTCCCAGCCCAGCTTGCTCCTGCTGCCTGCTGCCGCCGCTCCGTGTGGGCTGCACTGCGCGCGCTCCCGACCTAGCTCGCACGCTGCCGCCGCTCTCGCTTGATCGTTGCGGCAGCTTCGCTCGCGTAACTCGCTCCCGCTCACGCGCGCCTGCCGCTCTCCTGATCCCCTGCGTCGCTCGCCGCACTAGCTTCCCTCGCTCACTCGTTGTGTTGCCAGGTCGGTGTGGTAGTACTCCGGTACTATCGGACCTAACCCAAAAAGGCCCCAACGGGCAGCATTTCGTCCCCTCCTTTAAATAGGCCATTTGCCTTATCTTTTGGGTTGCTTCTTCCTCTCTTCTTTCTCAAGCTTTGCCTAATATTTGACACATCTCTTGGCTTGATTTCTTCCTCCCCCTCCAATGATTATTTCCCATATTTGAGGAGAAGGTAGAGAAGATCTAGATCTATATTTTGACCTAGCCATTTCATCTCTTTGTGAGTGAATATTTAGGATCTAGATTTTGGGGCATTTTGTGTTCTTACTCTCTTGTTCCACCAATTGCTTTAGTAGCTTTGTTGGAACTTTAGAGTGAAGATTTGGGACATCTTTGTGGTGTTCTTGCCTTTTGCATTTGGTGCATCAGTGTGTGTTCTCTCCGGAGGATTTGTTGGGTGATATTCATCGTTGCTTGTCCCTCTTGGGTTCTTGGAACCCTAGACGGTTGTGTGGCCTTTGTGGCATGTGCTTGGGGTCTTCAATTAAGTTGTCAAGCTCCCCCAAGATTGAGGCCTTGGTGGCGATTATTGGGAGCCTCCAATTAAGTTGTGGAGATAGCCCCAATCTTATACGGGTTCGGTGACCACCCTCAAGTGTCCCATAGTGAAACGGGTGCTTGCCCGCGTGGTGGGTGCTCAGGAGAATAGGGTGAGGCCTCGGTGGCGTTGGTGGTCTTAGTACCACCCACCCCTCCAACAAGACGTACTCCCTTGTTGGGAGGAACTCGGTAAAATATCGTCGTCCCCGCGTGCCTCGGTTATCCTCTATACACGAGCTCTTTACTTATGCACTTTACATTATGATAGCCATCGTGCTTGAAGTAATTATCTTGCTATCATATTGTTGCTTGTCTTGCTTAGCATAAGTTGTTGGTGCACATAGGTGAACCTTAGTATATCTAGGCTTTGTGCTTAACAAAAGAAAAGAAGACTCAGTCGAACTGGCCTTCCTTTCCCGAAAAGGTATGCTCATACCAAAAAGCACATCAACAGGCAGTCTGTCTAAGTCAAGTGCATGTCTGAGACCGTTTTCCAGCTCGAGATCACCCCCGGTCTGTCGACCTCGATCAAGACCCGATTGGCCTCAGCAAGCATACTCCCTCATAGCGCCTAGCTTACATTCAATCAACCCCATCCCCTTCTCAAGGGGCCCGTCAAGATATTTTTTTAAAGCACCTCGGCGGTGGGCCTGCCCCTGCGGCGAGCCCGGGCCCTGTTGCGCCTGCAGCGTGCCCGACCCGACTGTCTCTTTTTCCCGACCCGAGCCAACAGCTGCCTTTTCCCGAACCGAACCGACTGTTCCCGGTTTCCGAACAGTTCCCAGTTTCCTTGTCTTTTCCCCGAAACCGAGCTCAATCCAAAACACCTAACTAGCTGTGTCACTAAGCGAAAAGCCCCTCTGAACCCGTTTTCCAACCGAAGACCCTAGCCCTCGAAGACTTGTTTCAACCCGCCTTCCTGCTCAAACCTACAAGGCCCATCCTCCTGAGTAAATCTTTCCTGTTTAGCTGGCTCTAAAAAACATAAACCCATAGCCTAGCAATTACTCGCCTGGCTCTCCTCTAGCTAATTTTATTCCGCCTTTGTTAAGCCCATCTCGTAGAAGTTTTAATCGCCTATTCACCCCCCCTCTAGGCGACATCCGTGATCTTTCACCTTGTGACAATGCGTGAGCAGTAGCTATAGTCATAAGCTAAAGCCAAATTCTTGAAATATTTAACATCATCATACCGATAAAAAGAAAAACACTATCATCCTAGTGAAAGACAAGCAATCCGCAATGTCAAGTGATGATTATTTTGTCCCATGCACATTGAAGCAACCCATAACCTATAAAAATATGGTCCTTGGATTGTATGTGACTTACTCTGGTAATTTCTCTCTTTTGCTCTGGTACATTAATATGCTTGACTATCTTGAAATGGCCTTGCAAGCTACACTAACAACAGTACCCAGGATGGAACAATATATGCACAAATGCACAAAGAACAGTCATACCACATACAAAATTAGTTAGCATAGGGAGTGTGTACCTTGTAGTTAAAGCATCAATGCAAGACAATCCAGCATGCATACGAATTCCCATATTTAGACACATCCATACAACAGTCCCTACATACACCCACTACTCAATAAATTTTTGATATAATTATAGCCTAATATATCACTAAATCTTACTAATCGCATGATGCAAATCCATAGTTGAGTGTTCAGATAGAGGCAAACATCACTGAAACAAAAATATCCAGAACATTTTCTAGGAATTAGCAGACCAATCGAGCAAGGTCCAAAGTGACAAACCTTCAAGCCAGACTACAATCGATAAAGACGCCAGTGCTGGATGAGGGATCCAACATGAGAGCACAACCTTGTCTATGGAGGCATACTGATATGTGATGGTCACACCACCAATTTCCGCCTCGTCGCTAGTACAGTGGGATCGAGCTACAAAGGCTAAAAAGGCAAACGATACAAACAATACTAAAGTGGTCTTGCACATGCTACAATAAGAACAATATCAAATATGGAGCACTATATCTAGAAAGGCGTAAAGAACAGGCAGATCCGGATACACAAAATTAGTTATCATAGAGACTATACCTTACCTTGCACTGAAGGCGTAAACCGAAGATAGTCTTCAGTAGTACACAATCCTTATAATGTTCAGAGATAGAAAGGGGGAATGATAAGAGAGTATGTCTATGTGAAAGGACATTTACTGTCATAATCACTTTTGGTGTTCGTTAACAACTAGTAGACCCTTTTATAGTTTGCTATTGTCTACAGGTTGATATTCTACAAAGGAAAAAGGACCACTGGCCTACGGATCATTCCCTGCATTTCCTCTTGTATCTTGGGGATTCCAGACTGGAGTCTCCGGTCTACACTGATCGGAGTCTCCCGTGTGGTCCGGAGTTTCCCCAGGAGTCTCTGGAGGAGCCTCTGTTTCCTTGCCTGGGTCAGTCTGTCTAGGGGTCCGGAGGTTGGTCCGGAGGATGGTCCGGAGTCTCCGGTCCCTGTCTCAGGCTGGAGTCTCCGGTGTAGAGGGACCGGAGTCTCCGGTCCTCTTGGCTCTCATATGCGCTGGGTCATTCTATCAAGGGGTCCGGAGGCTGGTCCGGAGGTTGACCGGAGTCTCCGGTGTAGACCGGAGTCTCCGGTCTGTTTCTTCTCCAACGGTCCGAAAAACGGTTCGCTGACAGAAGGGCTATAAATAGGGGACCTTATCCCCTTGTTCTAGCTGCTCGTCCACCTCAAGAACACCATGTCCATTTGAGCCACCAAATCAACAAGATCTCTTCATCCAACCATCCAAAGTCTTTAATCTTTGGAGAATCGAAGGAGGAGGCCTTGATCTACAACTTCACCAAGAGAGATCTTCATTTCCCCCTCATTCACTTGAGGGCCTCCATGCTCTAGTGTTTCATTGAAAACCCTAGGTTTTGATTTGGTTCTTACAAGCTTGTATTTGATTGTTTGACAACTTGCTTGTATTTGGGAGCCTCCAATTAAGTTGTGGATGTGTGCCCCAAGCTCGTTGTAAAGGTGCCGGCTTCCACCTCGAAGGTTGCCGTATAGTGGAAGAGGTAAATCGAACCCGTTTGAGTGAGGTTCATCGGAGAACAAGGGAGGCCTCTCGTGGCGTTGGTGGTTTGAAACCACCCCCTCTCCAAACGTAGACATACTTCCCCTCAAAAGGGAGGAACTACGGGAAACAAATCCTTGTGTCTCCGTGTGCTCCACTTTGGTTCCTTCTATCCTTTACCGCACTTTACTTATCTAGTTATTGTTTAGTCTGTGCTTGTTTGTCATATAGGTAAATTCACCTTAGTTGCATAATCTAGAGAATTTACCTTTCTAGTCAAACCCTAATTTGAAAAAGAGTAAAATTTGAAGTAGCACCTATTCACCCCCCCTCTAGGTGCCCATACGATCCTTTCAATTGGTATTAGAGCCTCGGCTCTTTATTCGGGCTTAACCGCCTAAGAGATTTTGGGCAACCTAGAAGAGGGAGAAAGTGAGGCTAGCCATTCGGTGACCATGGTAGATCTCAAGAATTTGGAAACAAGCTTGAGCTCTACCTTGGGAAACGAAATCCTACAGTTGCGTCAACTCGTTGAGCAACTTGTTAAGGATAAGCAAACCTCACCTCCTCCCTCTCTAGTGGAAACACCACCAAACCCAAAGGCTAATGCCCCGGCAAAGCCTTTGGAGGAAGTGATAGGGGATGAACATAATTCCTCCACCAAAAAGGGTGATGGGAAGGAAGAGTTCCATACGGTCCCCGGATGGTACTCTCCCGACCCTCCTATCCCTCATCCACATATAAACAATAGAGGAGACCCATTTAAGTTAGTTGCACATACTTTTGCTCAATGGCAAGTGTTAATGAAATCTCATGTGCGCAGCTCTTGCAATGATTTGTGGAATATTATTGAAGAAGGACTCAAAATTGAGGATCCAACCAACTTGACGAGAAGAGAAGTGGTCAATAGCCAACTCAATGTGACTGCCTTGCACATGATCCAACTTGGGGTGGGGCCAAAGTATTTTCCCTACACTGAGCACTACAACACCACCAAGGAAGCTTGGGATGCTCTCATTGACTTGTTTGTTGGCAATGAGAGTATGAGGAGAAATAGATATGATGCCTTAAGCAATGAGGCCGAAGGTTTCTTCATGAAGGATGGTGAGGATCATGAAGACATGTATCGAAGACTCAAATCCACAGCCACCGCTTTCAGGAATGTTGGCGCCTCTCACATTGATGACGCTTGGACCAAAAGGAAGTATGTGAGTGCTCTCATGCCCTTCGAGCCTACTGACTTGAAGAGTCTCCAAGGAAGACACAACTACCATTTCATGACCTCCAATGAAGTGATGCAAGAGATGGCTGCCTTCAAGGTTGCTGCCAAGAATGCCAAAGACGCCCGTGCTCGTGCCATTGGAATGAGTAGTGGTGCCAATCTTGCCTTGAAGGCCAAGGTTGTGGAGTATGATGAAGATGAAGGAAGTGATGAGGGACCTTCAATGAGCCACTCTGATGATGTCAAGACTGCTCATGGTGAATACATGGCCTTCTATGCAAGAAACTTTTGGAAAGACCCCGCCAAGGCCAAGATGGAAATGCAACGAAGAAGCAATCCTAGTGGGAGAAGAGACAATGGGTCCAAGTTGAGAACTTGTTTCAATTGTGGTGATCGCTATCACTTCGTTGCAGCTTGTCCCTATGAGAAAAGAGAAGATCATGGGGGTAAACTTGTGTTGAAGAAGACCTCCAAAGCTCCCTACAAGAAACCCTTCATCAAAAGAAACCCAACCAACAAGAAGCCGGGAGAAATTATCTTGATCACACATGAAGAGTACTCCTCCGATGATGATGATGATGAAGAGGAAGAAGAGGATACACCAAGTGGTGTGGCGGCTCTTGCCACTACCTCTACTCCTTCATTCTCACTCTTCGACTCTCCAAATGAGAATATCTCCAACAAGAATGTCATTTGTCTTATGGCAAGAGTAATGGAGGTATTACCATCATCACACTCCACTTCCTTAATCAATGATGATTTTGATGATGAGTTATCTCTTGAGGTCAAAAAGGAACTAGTTGCTTTTGATGTGTTTATGAATAACTTGCAAGGGGAACACAAGAAAAATGTCGTGGACCTCCTAAATCAACTTTCACACACACAAGAACTTCTAGATGAGAGATGCCAATTAGGAAGAGAGCGCATGATTGAGGTAGAAGCTCTTAATAATGCTCTAGAAGAAGAACAAGAAACTAGAATATCTCTTGAAACTAAACTAGAGGGCCTTGATGAAGCTAATGACCTCATTATTAATAAACTCATCAAGGAACATGATCATGCTATTGCTAAATACAAAAAGGCTAAAAAGGATAAGATTGAGTTTGATGTTGTTCATGAAAAACTTGCCGAGGACTTTAGGACACTTGACAAGGCTCACAAGGCCTTGGAAAGTGAACTCATGTCCCTCACAAAGTCTCGTGAAAAGCTTTAAACTCAATTGATCGATACTCCCTCACCTAGTACATTCATTCCTTCTAGTTGTACAAACACTCTTGAAGAACATGCTAGGTTGAAGGGAGAGCTAGCTAAGACTTCCTTTCCCAAAGGAAACAAGTCTATTGATGACCTCTTAAACAAGCAAAGGTCAAATGGTGAAAAGGGGGGCTTAGGCTTTGTCTCTAAAGCCAAGAAGAAAAATAATAACAAGAAGAAGAAGGCCAAGCCCGCTCAAGAAAAGAACAAGGTCATTGTGGGAAGTAAGACCACAAGTGGCAAAACTATGTCTCATAATGATTTTGCGGGTAGTGCTAACCCTCACTATGTCTTAATGCGTGATTACTATGGTGATGTGTATGCACAATATGTTGGCCCATTTGATGGTTATATTGCATGGTCGATTTGGGTTCCCAAGACCCTTGTTTCTAACAAAAGAGGACCCATTGAGAAATGGGTACCTAAAAACTAGTTTGATCTTTTGTAGACCTATGCTTCCGGAGGGTCAAAATGGGTGCTCGATAGTGGATGCACAAGTCATATGACCGGAAGCACTTCTAGTGTCAAGGAGTTGAGACCAAATGTTGATCAAATATCTATGACATATGCCGACAAATCAAAGTCTAAGGTAATGGGTTTCGGCAAAGTTGTGGTGGCACACGATATCACTCTCGTGGACGTCATGCTTGTTGAGACCCTTGGCTACAATTTACTTTCAGTTCGTGCTCTAGGAAAGATGGGTTTTGTTGTCTTCATTAATGTTGATATTGTGATCCTCCTGTGGAGCAAGACTCTAAAGGTTGCTTTCGTTGGGTACATCGAGGATGATTTGTATGTGGTGGACTTCTCAGGGAAAACCACTACAAGTCCGATGTGCCTATTCGGAAAGGCCGATGTGGGTTGGCTATGGCACCGCTGTCTAGACCATGTCAACATGAGAACTTTGCAAAGTCTCCACAAGGATGGTCATATTGTTGGACTAAAAGAAAATGTTTGCTTTGCCAAAGATCGTGTTTGCAGGGCATGTGTTGAAGGAAAGATGCATGATTCTCCCCACAAGCCAAAGAACTACATCAAGTCCAAGAGGATCTTGGAGCTTCTTCATGTGGATCTCTTTGGTCCTCCGTCTCATGCAAGTCTTGGTGGGAAGAAATATTGTTTGGTGATTGTTGATGACTACTCAAGATACACTTGGTTATATTTCTTCAAGTTAAAAAGTGAGACCCAAGAGAACTTCATTGACTTCATCAACATGGCTCAACATCAACACAATGTCCCAGTATTAATAATAAGAAGTGACAATGGTACCGAGTTCAAGAACTATACATTAAATGGATTTCTTAGTGATGAGGGAATAAAACATCAATATTCCGCTGCGTATACCCCTCAACAAAATGGTGTAGCTGAGAGGAAGAACCGGACTCTCATTGACATGGCTAGGACTATGTTGGCGGAATTCAAATCTCCTTACAATTTTTGGGCTGAAGCTATCTCCACTGCATGCCATGCATCAAACCGTCTCTACCTCCGCAAAGAATTGATCAAGACTCCATATGAGATCCTTACCGGTAACAAGCCTAATGTTTCTTACTTCTGAGTATTCGGTTGTAAGTGCTTCTATCGCATTAAGGGCATTCGTTTATCCAAGTTTGATTCCAAAGCATTAGAGGGTATTTTTGTTGGTTATGGTCTCGAATCCCACACTTATAGAATCTATGACAAGCTCTCAGGAATTGTCATAGAATCTTGTAGTGTGGTGTTCGAAGAATATGATGGTCCCCAAGCAGGGCATGTTGATGTTTGTGATTTAGATGATGAAATGCCTCAGGATGCCATAGGAAGAATGGGTGCGGGTTTCATCCGCCCTGTCGAGGAACCCCTTATGGTGGATCGAGAAGAACTATGCTCTACTCACGTGGAGCCCTCATCTTCACAACTTCAACAAGCTACTGTCGAGGTGGACAACGACCCATGCCAAAGACAAGTTGTGGACCCTCAACCTACTGATCAAGAAGATGCCTCCAGCCAAGAGGTGGTTGAGTCTCCGTTTGCCAGGATGTCCAGTGGTGCTAAGGCCATTACACAAGCAAGATCTATACAAACTGCCATAAGTACAGCTGAATACCTAGCCAGTTGTGGGACTGATCAAGACCGAGGTCAATCCTCTCCTCCTATAGAAGAGAATATTTCCAATGATGATCAAGGTCAAGTTAATGGTCAAGATGAGGACCAAAATGATGAAGTGATCCCACCAAGAAACAACAAGGTGATCGAAACTCGTCGCCAAGCTAGAATGGATAGAATATTGGAATTAAGAGACCACACTCTTGAGAATGTGGTTGGAGATCTAAGAAGAGGGATATCTACTCGAGCTCAATTGAAGAACTTTGGTGAGCACCAAGCACACATTTCCATGGTGGAGCCAAAGAAAGTATGGAAAGCTCTTGAAGATTCGGATTGGTTGGATGCAATGCACAAAGAGCTCAACAACTTTGAGAGAAACAAAGTATGGAAGTTAGTGTAAAAGCCAAAAGATTGCCGCAATGTTATAGGCACCAAGTGGATCTTCAAGAACAAGCAAGATGAGCATGGAATTGTGATAAGGACCAAGGCAAGTTTGGTTGCACAAGGGTTCTCTCAAATTGAAGGCATTGATTATGGAGAGACTTATGCTCCCGTGGCCTGCCGTGAGTCCATCTGTATCCTTCTTGCTTATGCGGCACATCATAAATTTAAATTACAACAAATGGACGTAGAAAGTGCATTTCTCAATGGTCCATTGCATGAGTTGGTATATGTGAAATAACCCCCAGGATTTGAGGATCCCAACTTTCCAAACCATGTTTACAAACTTGATAAGGCACTCTATGGGCTCAAGCAAGCCCCACGCACTTGGTATGAGCACCTTAGAGAGTTGTTGTTAGATCGTGGGTTTGAGGTTGGGAAAATCGATCCCACTCTTTTTACCAAGAGGGTCAATGGGGAACTTTTTGGATGCCAAATTTATGTAGATGACATTATCTTTGGCTCTTCTAACAAAGCTTTTAATGATGAATTCTCCAAGCTAATGACTGACAGGTTCAGGATGTCTATGATGGGAGAATTGAGAGTATTTCTTGGCTTTGAGATCAAGCAAGTGAGAGGTGGTACATTCTTAAACCAAGCCAAGTATACTCAAGATATGCTCAAAAGGTTTAACATGAAAGATCTCAATGGAGCTCCCACTCCCATGGCAACAAAGACTCATCTTGAACTAAACCCAAATGGTAAAGATGTGGACCAAAAGGTATACCGGTATATGATTGGCTATTTGCTTTACCTTTGTGCATCTAGACCCGATATTGTGTTGAGTGTAGGAGTGTGTGCAAGATATCAAGCGGCTCCTAAAGAAAGCCATTTGATGGCAGTCAAGAGAATCTTTCGATATTTGGTTCATACCCCAAACTATGGTATTTGGTATCCTAGGGGCTCAACTTTCTCTCTTTGTGGGTACACGGATTCGGATTGGGCTGGTGACAAGGACGATAGAAAATTAACCCCCGGGGCTTGCCAATTCCTCGGGAGGTCCTTGGTATGTTGGTCTTCTAAGAAGCAAAATTGTATATCTCTTTCCACCGCCGAAGCCGAGTATGTGGCAGCTGCTAGTGCTTGTACACAATTGCTATGGATGAGGCAAACTTTAAAGGAATACGGTGTCCATTGTGACAAAGTGCCTCTTCCATGTGATAATGAAAGTGCTATCAAGATTGCATATAACCCAGTGGACCATACAAGAACAAAGCATATTGAGATTCGTCATCACTTCATTAGAGATCATGTTGCCCGAGGTGATATTGAGCTTTCATATGTGTCAACCAAAGACCAACTTGTCGATATTTTCACGAAGCCACTTGATGAAGCAAGGTTCTGTTACTTGAGGAATGAACTAAATATCGTGGATTCTAGGAGCTTGACTTGATTACCTTGCATACTCACCTATGTCTTGACCCATATGTGGTGTAGGTGTAGGCATGGAGATAGGGGAGTGCGGTCCTAATTCATTGGACTATCCCTCCCCCCATAATGCCAACATTAAGAAATTCAATTCTCTTAGTATCATTTAGTGATATGTGAGCATCATTGATGAGCAGTGGCTATGAACCCAAGGATAATTCTTCGCAGTTTCATGCCACAAACTTCTACATGGTGGCTTCGGCCACCACCCTCTCCGCATTCGGAGAGTTGGTTCTTAGCTCGGATTTATTTGGCGCTTTGATGAACATTTGAAGAGTTTTCCATGGTTTTCTTGATTTTTCACAGTATGACATCTTAACCCAAGCCCTCTCTCAGTCTTGAAAACTCTCTCTGTCTAATATATGTCCCCACACACACACCTTGGAAGTGTTTGGTCGAGGAGGACCGGAGTCTCCGGTGTGTTCACACCGGAGTCTCCGGTCTAGGCGGTTTCTGTCAACTAAAAGGGAGGACGGGGTGAACTGAAACAACAGTTTCATTTATCCACCCCGTCCTCCCCTCTCTGCCCCCGTCGCCTCCTCTCCCAAATCTTCTCCCCGGAGGTTAAGAAGCCCCGGGATCCGCTGTGCCGCTGACCAATCTTCTCCTTCCCACCATTGGGTGATTCCCACCGGTGGAATCCCTTCCATGGACGGATCTGGTACCTCTCCTCCTCTTCTTCATCTAGGGTTCTTCCCTTACCTTGTTTTTTGAGGATTGGTACTAGTTTTGACCACAGGAATTCCGTGTTTGCGTGCACCTCAGTACTTCATCATTGTTTCACTGCCCGATCTGTTGGATACTACCCCATTTGAGTCTCCATGATCTTCCCCGAGTCTTTTGATCGGAGACTACGGTCCGTTGGCCGGAGACTCTGGTGTGGACCACGGAGACTCCGGTGTGGTTTGTATCCAACATAATGTGCAAGGTCTCAAGGATCATGTGCTGCCTCCTTGGGACATATATACTTACCTCCATGATATCTCCCTCGCTGCTTTTCACAGGCTCTGGCTCTCGTCGTCCTCCTCGCACCAAGGCCAAGATGAGGAGAGGGGATCCTCGCTATGATGAGTCTGAGGGTCAGTACATTGTGCCCCCATCCAACCGCAGACAGCAAGCCCGTGCTGCGGCATATATGCGACGGGAGTAGGAAAGGGCTGAGGAAGAGAAACGTGCCAAGAGGGCAAAATATGATAACATTCAGTCTTTGGCTCGCATGTCTAAGCAGGAGTACCGTGAGCTGCGGAAGACCAATTTCTATGAATTGCCTCGCACTAGTGATGACCCCTGTTATTGGAGGAAGGAGCAAAGTGTCTTCATGAAAGACATTTACAGTGTGCTCAAGAGATCTCCTGTATGTCCCCAGAAGTACTTGAGTGTTGAGCAGATGAGGAAGAGCCCCTACTTCTCTGATGCTCTGTGGATTAGTGAGAAGTTGGGGCTGTTCAACTTGATGGAGATACATGAAGACTACAACATCACCCTTGTGCAGCAGTTCTATGCCACCGTTGTGTTTGGAACTGACCAAGCCAGGACTATGACTTGGATGACTGGCGACCACCGTTGTTCTGCCACTTTCTATGACTTTGCTGAGGCCATCTTCGAGAGTTTTTAGGGGGTATCTACACATGTTGGAGTTTGCATGCACTCAGCAGCTCTTGGGGTGAACAAGAACAAGCTTACCCCTTTATATGGTAGTGAGGGTGTTGTGGGAGGGTCCAAGGGACTCAAGCCTCTCTACAATCTGATGTTGAGGATCTTCCGCCAGACCATTTCCCCTAGTGATGGGAATGATGATGCCATCATATGTGGTTTGGTCAACTTGTTGTATCACACCCACAAGACTTACATGGCTGGCCCCGATGCTGATGCTGATCCTATTGATGTGATGGACTACATATTTGAGGAGATGTATCATGCCATCTTATATAAGAAGGCCCCTTGATGTCTACTGAAAGAACATTTCATGTTTTCCTTTGTTTTGCGTGTTAGATAACAATACTATGGAGACTTTTCATGTGTGCTAAGTGTGTAGGAAGTTTTGAGGGTGGCCGGATAATCCGCCCCTCCAAGGGCCGGGTAATCTGAAATGGGGCGGTTTTTCTTCCCTAGGCCGGATAATCCGGGTTTCGCAAGGGCCGGATAATCCAGCCCCCAGTTTTTGTGCAAAAGGAGCCAAGGCGCGTCGCTCGGTATCCGGTCGGATTTTCTCCCGAAAAATCCGAACTGGGGCGGTTTTTCTTCCCCAGGCCAGATAATCCGGCCTTCGCATAGGACCGGATAATCCGGCCCCCAGAAGATGATCAAGGGCAAGCTCGGCGCGTCTCACTATGAGGGGGCGGATTTTCTGCCGAAGATTCCGAGTCTGGGGCGGAGTTTCCCCAGACTGGATAATCCGGCCCCCACTTGGGCCGGATAATCTGGCCCCCAAAGTGTGCAACGGCTGGTTTTTGGAAGGGGGTATAAGTACCCCTTCTTCCCCAACGTCCAGACCTCTTGATTCACTCGAATTTGACCAGACCTTGTGCAAGAGCTCTAAATCTCGATCTCCCACTTCAACCACCCGAAGGTCTTGATCTTTGGTGGAATTGAAGGAGGAGAAGTTCATCATCAACATCAAGAATCAAGCGCTTCAACTCCTCTCCATTCACTTGGAGAAATCCCTGATCTAGTATTCTTGTTAATACCTAGATCTTGTTATTGTATTTGACAACTTTGTTCTTGTGGCAGCTTGTTGTCATTTCGGGAGCCTCCAAGTTGTTGTGGAGTTGTTGCCCCGCTAGTTGTGTAAAGGCGCTAGTGCCTGCCTCGAAGGGTACCTATAGTGGAAGGTGGATCAGGCCTGTTGTGGCGAGATCCATCGGAGAATAGGATGAGGCCTTTTGTGGCGTGGTGGTCTTAGTACCGCCCACCCCTCCAACGCAGACGTACTTCCCTTAACAAGGAAGGAACTGTGGTCAAACAAATCCTATGTCTCCGCGTGCTTCACTTCGGTTCACTCGTTCCTCTTCCTCTCGCTCTTTACTCGCTAGTAGATAGGTTTGCATATAGGGAAATTCCACACATTAGTTTATCTAGAGAATTTACCTTTGTGCTAAGCCTAAATTTGAAAAAGAATTAAAAATTGGTGTAGCACCTATTCACCCCCCCTCTAGGTGCCCATACGATCCATTTCAATTGGTATCAGAGCCCCGGCTCTTAATTTGGGCTTAACCGCCTAAGAGTAGTATGGGTACCAGGGATGATGGAAATGAGGCTGTGGATAAGGTCACAATGAATGATCTCAAGTCGTTGGAAACAACCTTATTGAAATCCTTTGAGGCCAAGATGGAGGAGATGAATCAAATGATTGCTCGTCTTACATCATCCATAGCCCCATCTCCATCCTCCTTTGAGGCTCCCGCACCATCATCTAAGGAAAAGGGTAACACCGGATCCAAGGATGATGATGTGGAAGGTGAAAAACCAAATGGCTCCACCTCCAAAAAGGGAAATGGTAAGGAGGAATATAGTGAGGTTCACCATGTATATTCCCCCGACCCACCTATCCCTCATCCTCATATAAACAATAAGGGTGATCCACCCAAGCTCACTGCATCTTCTTTTAACCAATGGCAGTTTCTAATGAAATCTCATGTTTGCATCCCTCTATTGAATTGTGGAGGATTATTGAAGAAGGTCTTCATATTGGAGATCAAACCAATATAACAAGAAGGGAAGTTGTGGATAGCCAGTTGAATGCCACTACTCTCCACATGATACAGCTGGGTGTGGGTCCCAAGGACATGCCACACATTGAACACCTCAACACAGCTAAAGAGGCGTGGGATGCTCTTACGGACCTTTTTGTTGGAAATGAAAGCATGAGAAGAAACCGGTATGATGCCCTTAGTAACGAAGCTGAGGGATTCTACATGTTGGATGGTGAAAACCATGAGGACATGTATAGAAGACTCAAGGGCATCGCAACAACATTTCGGAAGCATGGGGCCACTCACATTGATGATGCATGTATAAAAAGAAAGTATGTGAGTGCCTTAATGCCTTTCGAACCGACGGATTTGAAGAGCTTGCAAGGTAGACACAACTATCATCAAATGACATCCAATGAAGTCATGCAAGAAATGGCGTCATTCAAAGTGGCGGCAAAGAATGCTGAAGATGCCCGTGCTCGGGCCATTGGAATGCAAAAGGGTGTCAATATGGCTCTCAAAGCCAATGTTGTTGAGCAAGAGGACGATGAAGGAGTTTTTGAGAGGGTATCCATGGACTGCCCCGATGAGGTCAAACGAGCTCATGGTGAGTACATGGCATTCTACGCAAGGAACTTTTGGAAGGACCCTGCCAAAGCCAAGTCTGAACTTGAGCGTAAGAATGGGTCAAATGGAAGAAGAGAAAGTGGCCCAAGATTGAGAACTTGCTTCAACTGTGGAGATAGACTGCACTTGGTAGCCGAGTGTCCGTATCAAAATAGAGAAGACAATGGTGGCAGGCTCATCCTCAAAGAGAAATCCAAAGCTCCGAAGAAGAAGCCGTTTTCTAAGAAGAATGGCCCTTTCAAGAAGCAACCCAAGATGGTCCTTGTAGCTCAAGAGGAATACTCCTTCGCAAGTGAAGATGAAGAGGATGATGATAGTTCCCGCGAAGTGGCTGCTATAGCCACCACATCGACTCCCTCCTCCTCTTCGACTCGCTGAACGAGAACGCCATCAACAATAACAACACTTGTCTAATGGCAAGAGGATCCGAGGTATCAACTTCTAACTCCTCATTTCCTAAGACTAACATAATTTTGGATATGGATTATCATGACAGTCTTGAAATGAAAGAAGAAGTTATTGCCTTGGATACTTTTATCACTAACCTACAAGGTGAGCACAAACTCCATTTTGATGCTCTTATGAGTCAACTTGCTCAAGCCGAAGATCTCCTTGAAGAAAAGGGCAGAATTGAAAGAGAAGATGCCTTGGAGATAGCCTCTTTGAAGAATGCCTTGGAAGAAACTCGAGTTTCTTTGGAAGAAAGACTCGAATCCCTAGAGGAGTCACAAGAAGAAGTTGTAGCTCAGCTCATTAAAGAACGTGACCATGCTCTTGCCAAGGTAAAGAAACTAAAGAAAGAAAAGATTGATTTTGGGGCTATTCATGCTAGACTTTTGGAGAAGTTTGATGATCTTGAAAGTGCTCACAAGGCATTGAAGAGTGATCATTCTACTCTAAATGAGTCTCATGACCAGCTCAAAACTCAATTGAAACGGTATGATGTGCCAAGTACCTCCTCTTCATCCTTTGGAAAATAAGATCTTGCAAGGAGTTCTCAACACAAAGGTAAAGGGGTTGTTGATGAGATACTGAGCAGGCAAAGGACAAACAACAGTAAAGAAGGTCTTGGTTACATACCCAAGATAAAGAGCAAGAAAAACAAGAAGAGGAAGAAGACTGCTCAATCAAAGACTAGCAACATTACCAATGACAAGACTAATTATGATGGTTTTGCAGGGATCAACAATCCTAACTTCGAACTATATTGTGATTCTTATGGTGATGTTTATGCTAGTTATGTAGGGCCTTATGATTGTTACATTCCTTGGTCTATTTGGGTTCCCAAGACCCTTGTTACTAACATGAGAGGACCCATTGAAAAATGGGTACCTAAAACCAAGAAGTAAATTTCTTGCAGGGCTATGCTTCCGGTGGGTCTAAATGGGTACTCGATAGCGGTTGTACGAGTCATATGACCGGAAGCAAGGAGATCATCACGGAGATGCGGCCAAACCTTGATCACATTACCGTCTCCTATGGTGACAAGTCAAAATCTGAGGTATTGGGTCTCGGCAAAGTTGTGGTCGCTCACGATATCTCTCTCGTGGACGTCATGCTTGTTGAGACCCTCGGGTATAACTTACTTTTAGTTCGTGCCCTTGGTAAGATGGGCTTTGCGGTTTACATTGATGCTGATTTGGTAGTACTCTTGTGGAGCAAGTCTCTAAAAGTCGCTTTCGTGGGATATGTCGAAAACGACCTGTACATGGTGGACTTTTTGGGGAAAACCACTATAGGTCCGATGTGTCTTTTCGGAAAGGCTGACGCGGGTTGGCTATGGCATCGCCGACTAGCCCACGTCAATATGAGAACTTTGCAAAGTCTCCACAAGGGTGGCCACATTCTTGGACTAAAAGAAAATGTCTCTTTTGCCAAAGATCTTGTTTGCAGGGCATGTGTTGAAGGGAAAATGCATGATTCTCCTCATCGAAGGAAAACTATTATCTCTTCAAAAAGGAATTTGGATCTCCTTCATGTGGATCTTTTCGGACCTCCATCTCACGCAAGCCTCGGTGGAAAGAAGTATTGTCTTGTGATTGTTGATGATTACTCAAGATACACTTGGGTTTATTTCTTCAAGTTGAAGAGTGAAACTCAACAAACTGTCATCGACTTCGCCAACGAGGTTCAACGTCAACACAACATCCCCATTCTGGCTATAAGGAGTGATAACGGCTCAGAGTTCAAGAACTACACCTTAAATGAGTTCCTAAGTGAAGAGGGGATAAGACATCAATATTCCGCTGCATACACCCCTCAAAAGAATGGTGTAGCCGAGAGGAAGAATCGAACTCTAATGGACATGGCAAGATCAATGTTGGCCGAATTCAAATCTCCATATAATTTATGGGCTGAAGCAATCTCTACTGCTTGTCATTCATCCAACCGTTTATACCTCCGCAAGATTTTGGACAAGACTCCGTATGAAATACTTACCAGTAACAAGCCAAACATCTCATACTTTCGGGTATTCGGGTGTAAGTGTTTCTTTCTTATTAAAGGAGTTCGTTTATCTAAGTTTGAATCTAAGGCTCTAGAAGGTATTTTTTTTGGTTATGGTGCCGAATCCCACACTTATAGAGACTACAATAAGCTCTCCGGAACTGTTGTAGAATCTTGTAGTGTGGTGTTCGAGGAAAATGACGGTTCCCGTGCGGAGCAAGTTGGTGTTTGTGATGCAGATGTTGAAATACCCCAAGATGCCATAAGAAGAATGGGCGTGGGATTCTTCCGTCCCATTGAGGAACCCCTTGTGGCGGACCGGGAAGGACAATGCTCTACTCATATAGAGCCATCATCTACACATACGCAACATGCTTCAACCACGGGGGCAACGTCTACACCATCTCCATCAACTGCTGAAGGTCAAAATGCTCCAGAAAGCTCCAGGCCGGATTTTCCGGTGGATACCGGATTATCCGGCCACCCCGCTCCAGCTGACCATGCAGCTCCTGGTGGTGAAGATATCAATACAAGCTCCAGGCCGGATTTTCTGGCTGACCCCGGATTATCCGGTCCCTCGCCAGTTCAAGCAAGTCCCAGCCTTCCTGATGAAGTTGCTGCAAGTTCTCCCAGGCCGGATTATCCGGCCCTGATTCTCCAGTTCTGCAGTCTCCTGTTATGGCTTCGGATTCACCTCAAGGGCATGCATCTCCACCACCTGCTACTGATGTTCCAGCTACTGATAAAGGCGGCGAAAATGCTTCCAATGAAGACTCAAGTGATGAATCTCCTCCACCAAGAGACAACAAACTTATTGAACTTCGTCGCAAGGCTCGGGCGAATCGTAACCTTGAGTTGCAGGGTCACACTCTCGACAAGGTTGTTGGTGATCTTCGACGAAGGGTGTCTACAAGAAGAGAATTGACAAGTTTTGGTGAGCATCAAGCTCATATCTCCATGGTGGAACCTAAGAAGGTCTTTGAAGCTCTTGAAGACCCAGACTGGGTGGTTGCTATGCATGAAGAATTGAATAATTTCGAGCGCAACAAAGTCTGGAAACTAGTGGAGAAACCCAAAGAGTGCCGCAATGTTATCGGCACCAAGTGGATTTTCAAGAACAAGCAAGATGAGAATGGCATTGTTGTGTGGAACAAGGCAAGACTTGTGGCACAAGGTTACTCCCAAGTTGAGGGCATCGATTTCGGTGAGACCTATGCTCCAGTGGCTCGCCTTGAGTCCATCCGTATCCTACTTGCTTATGCTGCTCATAACAATTTCAAGTTGCAGCAAATGGACGTCAAGAGTGCCTTCCTTAACGGTCCTCTACATGAGTTGGTATACGTAAAGCAACCCCCGGGGTTTGAGGATCCTAACTTCCCGAACCATGTCTACAAACTCGATAAGGAACTCTATGGCCTTAAACAAGCCCCACGTGCGTGGTATGAGCACCTTAAAGAGCTTTTGTTAGATCGTGGCTTCGAAGTTGGGCAAATCGACCCCACTCTATTTACTAAGAAGGTTAAGGGGGAGCTCTTCGTATGCCAACTATATGTAGACGATATCATTTTTGGTTCTACTAAGATAGCTTTTAACGATGAATTTTCAAAGCTTATGACTGACAGGTTTGAGATGTCTATGATGGGGGAATTACGGTTCTTTCTTGGATTCGAGATCAAGAAACTTAGAGAAGGAACCTTTATTAATCAAGCAAAGTACATCCAAGACATGCTCAAGATATTCAAGATGACGGATCTAAATGGTGTCGCTACTCTGATGCAAACAAAGTGTCATCTCGAACTCAACCCTCACGGTAAAGATGTGGACCAAAAGGTATACCGGTCCATGATCGGCTCTCTTCTTTACCTCTGCGCATCTAGACCCGATATTGTGTTGAGTGTGGGAGTGTGTGCAAGGTATCAAGAAGCTCCTAAAGAAAGCCACTTAGTGGCGGTCAAGAGGATCTTTCGATATTTGGTTCATTCCCCCAACTTTGGTCTCTGGTATCCCAAGGGCTCCAATTTCTCTTTATGTGGTTATACTGACTCAGATTGGGCTGGTGATAAGGATGATCGGAAATCCACTTCTGGAGCTTGTCAATTCTTGGGAAGATCTCTTGTATGTTGGTCCTCCAAAAAGCAGAATTGTATATCTCTCTCCACCACCGAAGCTGAATATGTTGCTGCTGCTAGCGCTTGTACTCAATTATTATGGATGAGGCAAACTTTAAAGGAATACGGTGTCAATTGTGACAAAGTGCCTCTTTTATGTGATAATGAAAGTGCTATCAAAATTGCGTATAATCCAGTTCAACACACAAGGACAAAGCATATTGAGATTCGGAATCATTTTATTCGTGACCATGTTGCTCGAGGCAATATTGATCTATCTTTTGTGAGCACGAAGAACCAACTGGCGGATATCTTTACAAAGCCACTTGATGAAGCAAGATTCTGCTATTTGAGGAATGAGCTAAATATCATTGATTCCGGGAGTTTGTCTTGATTACCCATGCACTCACTTGTACGTCTCAATCCTTGTTTGGTCTAGGTGTGGGCATGGATATAGGGGGAGTGTGGTCCTAACTCATTGGGCTAACCCTCCCCCCATAATGCCAATAGCAAGTTATATAATTTCTCTTAATATCATGTTGTGATATGTGAGCTTATTGATGAGTATTGGTCGTGAACCCAAGATATATCTTCGCGGTGTCACACCATACACTCCAACAAGGTGGCTTCGGCCACCGCCCTCTCCCTTGTGGAGAATTGGATCTTTTTGGATGTTATTTGCTTTCTCATGTTCTTATGGGAATCACACTCAATCTTGGATTTTGTTTGAGGACTATGATGAGTGATCCCATGGGGCGCTAGCATCTCTCTTCTCCATTTTTGGTGTCTCGATGCCAAAGGGGGAGAAGTAGTTCTATTAGGTTGTCCGTGGATTTGCATGGGTCGGGCATAAGAACTTGCACTTTTTTATTCGTTATTTCTTGCTTATGCCCATTTAGCGTTGAACTTTTAAATTAGTGGTTTGTGTTTTGTGGTTGAGACTTTTATGTAGTTGTCTGGATGATACCTATGGACTTCATATCATGGATTATGCTCATGGCTATATCTATTCATATCCTATTGCTGGAGGTTTATCACGGAAGGCGCGCGCTCATAATGGTTATCCAATAATAATTGTGATTTTTGTCAAGGATGCCTATTCTCTACTTCGGTGGTATGTGCTTTTGCCCTTATGTCTATGGAATAGATTCACCTATTTGTGTGCATTTGTATTCGAATGCAAAACTCGATTATGCACACATTGAGGGGGAGTCCCTTTCATAGTTATCGCTGTTTGTCTTATGTCTTTCTCCTGCAAATCCTGGTATTGTCATCTAACACCAAAAAGGGGGAGATTGAAAGAACATTTCATGTTTTCCTTTGTTTTGCGTGTTAGATAACAATACTATGGAGACTTTTCATGTGTGCTAAGTGTGCAGGAAGTTTTGAGGGGGGCCGGATAATCCGCCCCTCCAAGGGCCGGATAATCCGACCTACCTCATCTCTCAAGGAAGCCAAGGCGCGTCGCTCTGTGTCCAGTCGGATTTTCTCCCGGAAAATCCGAACTAGGGCGGTTTTTCCTCCCCAGGCTAGATAATCCGGGTTTCGCAAGGGCCGTATAATCCGGCCCCCAGTTTTCGTGCAAAAGGAGCCAAGGCGCGTCGCTCGGTATCCGGTCGGATTTTCTCCCGAAAAATCCAAACTGGGGCAGTTTTTCTTCCCCAGGCCGGATAATCCGGCCTTCGCATAGGGCCGGACTGGATAATCCGGCCTTCGCATAGGACCAGATAATCCGGCCCCCAGAAGATGATCAAGGGCAAGCTCGGCGCGTCTCACTGTGAGGGGGCGGATTTTCTGCCGGAGATTCCGAGTCTAGGGCGGAGTTTCCCCAGACCGGATAATCCGGCCCCCACTTGGGCCGGATAATCCGGCCCCCAAAGTGTGCAACGGCTGGTTTTTGGAAGGGGGTATAAGTACCCCTTCTTCCCCAACGTCCAGACCTCTTGATTCACTCAAATTTGACCAGACCTTGTGTAGGAGCTCTAAATCTCGATCTCCCACTTCAACCACCCGAAGGTCTTGATCTTTGGTGGAATTGAAGGAGGAGAAGTTCATCATCAACATCAAGAATCAAGCGGTTCAACTCCTCTCCATTCACTTAGAGAAATCCCTAATCTAGTATTCTTGTTAATACCTAGATCTTGTTATTGTATTTGACAACTTTGTTCTTGTGGCAGCTTGTTATCATTTCGGGAGCCTCCAAGTTGTTGTGGAGTTGTTGCCCCGCTAGTTGTGTAAAGGTGCCGGTGCCCGCCTCGAAGGGTACCTATAGTGGAAGGTGGATCAGGCCTGTTGTGGCGAGATCCATCGGAGAACAGGGTGAGGCCTTTTGTGGCGTGGTGGTCTTAGTACCGCCCACCCCTCCAACGCAGACGTACTTCCCTTAACAAGGAAGGAACTGCGGTCAAACAAATCATGTGTCTCCGCGTGCTTCACTTCGGTTCACTCGTTCCTCTTCCTCTCGCTCTTTACTCGCTAGTAGATAGGTTTGCATATAGGGAAATTCCACACATTAGTTTATCTAGAGAATTTACCTTTGTGCTAAGCCTAAATTTGAAAAAGAATTAAAAATTAGTGTAGCACCTATTCACCCCCCCCTCTAGGTGCCCATACGATCCATTTCATCTACGCACTTCTATTCTTGTAGACAGTTGTTGGGCTACCAGTGCAGAGGTTTGTAGAACAGCAGCAAGTTTTCCCTTAAGTGGATCACCCAAGGTTTATCGAACTCAGGGAGGAAGTGGTCAAAGGTATCCCCTCTCAAGCAACCGTGCAATCAAGATACAAGAAGTCTCTTGTGTCCCCAACACACCCAATACACTTGTCAGGTGTATAGGTGCACTAGTTCGGCGAAGAGATAGTGAAATACAAGTGGTATGGATAATTATAAGTGGTAACGGTGCTAGGAAATAGATTGATGGCGTGGAAGAGACTAAAGGCCAACTGAAATAAAGATGGAAGCAAGCAAACATGTAACAGATCTAGTAGCAAAGGAAGTATCAATGCTTAGAAGCAAGGCCTAGGGATCATACTTTCACTAGTGAACACTCTCTCATAAATATATCCTCTTTATGATACTACTCTTAACTACTCTTCGGTTGGACACTCTAATCCATGGTAGGGCTATAACAGCACACCTTAAAGTAAGTCTTTCCCATCTAGAAAACCCCACACTGTCACCTTGAGTACTAGATGAGTCCAACAAACACCACAATTTCATAGAAACATCCAACTCCAAATATATCTCATAACAAGTATTTGTAATCTCTAGCCTAAGTGCCACCATGGTGAGCACGCTGTCACTTTCACACACATGGGGAGAGCAGAGATTCATTAAAGCACTTGAGTAGCAAGGTAGATCTACTTGATTACAAAGCTCATGATCACAATATGATCATGCATAGAGAGAGAAATGAACACATAGCTACCGGTAGAACCCTTATCCTCGAGAGAGAACTACTCCCTCCTCATCATGGGAATCAGCAACGGTGATGGAGATGGCGGTGGAGATCGATGGAGATGGCTTCGGGGGCACTTCCCCGTCCCGGCAGGGTGCCGGAACAGAGACTTTCTGTCCCCCAAATCTCCCCTTCGGTGATGGCGGCACTGCGGAACTATTCGTGGCTAGAGGCTTGACGATTTAGGGTTTTCGCATCGAGAGGAATATATAGGCGAAGGAGGCAAGGTCGGTGGCCGGCCAGGGGGGCCACACCACCTGGTGGTGCGTCCAGGGCTAGCCCGCGCCACCACATGGTGTGGCCGCCCTGTGGCCCCTCTCCGTCTCGTCTTATGGCTCCGTGTGTCTTCCGGTAAAATATCAACTTTTGATTTTGTCCTGTCCAATTATGAGAATATTCATTTTCTGACTTTCTAGAACCAAAAACAGTAGAAAACAGGCATCTGGCACTGTGGCATCTTGTTAATAGGTTAGTCCAAGAAAGTGTATAAAAAGTACTCCAAAGTTGGAACAAAACACAAGAAAGTGGATAAAACCAAGCATGAAACATCAAAAATTATAGATACATTTGCAATGTATCACCCCTCCATATGCACCCCTGGTCATGAGACTCATCAACACTCAACAACATGGCTCGCCGCTTGCTGTGCCTCCCAACCTTACCGAGCACACTCTCGTATCTCTGCAGCAGAAAGGGGCTATGAGGGCTCCTCCTAGACGCTCCCATGCACATGAGGAGGAGGATATTTCAGAGACTGACATGGCCCCCTTTCCTCCTATGGCTTGGAGGAAGAATGCTTCCAATGCACCTCTTCCACCCATGACACGTGACTATGTCCATGAGAGGGTCAAGAAGGCCTCATTCTGGGAGAGGACCTTGTGTTGCATGAATGTGGACATCCGCAAGCAACAACATGATTCCTACAAGAGCAACCGCCGCATCGAGAAACTACTCAAGGAGATCAAAGCTTAGGGTGAAGCGTATGATGAGGAAGGTGAGGATGAGTACACTGATGAGCATGGCGCTCAGCCTTCCACCGAGTCAGATCACACTCTTTCGTTTGGGGCATGGAATGCCCATCAGGACAGCTTGGTGGATTGGAAGACCTTCTCTAATGTCACATCTGGGTTTGGGTATCAAGGTACATCCTCTTCTCGCCCTCACGACAAAGGGCCTGCAGCTCCAAATGGTGATGAGGACTATGATGATGATGATGAGGATCAGGATTTGGATGAGGAGGACGAGGAGGATGATGACGAGGACTACTGATCCGTTGGGACGCTAGTGTAGGTCTTTTCACTTTTTCGGTGTTTCGATGCCAAAGGGGGAGAAGACATTGTCATCGGGATTTGCATGGGTTTGGGCTACTTGATTCGTATTTGCGTATTTGCCTTCTCGTCTCTATTTGCCGTATGTTATTGTGGGACACTGTTTGCTATTTGTGTGTGTGTGACTCTGTGGGTGCTCCAACTTTATTGTAACTCATGTGTGAACTATGTGTTTTATCCATGTTCTACCTACCTTGCATGCTTTACTTGTTTATCTTTGTGCACATAGTCAGGGGGAGAATGTCCATACCCTGTCATAAGTAATTGCGAAGTTTTGGTCATGCAAATTCACTAGTTGTCATCGAACACCAAAAAGGGGGAGATTGAAATGACATTTACTATCATAATCACTTTTGGTGTTCGTTAACAACTAGCAGACCCTTTTACAGTTTGCTATTGTCTACATGTTGATATTCTACAAAGGAAAAAGGACCACTGGCCTACGGATCATTCCCTGCATTTCCTCTTGTATCTTGGGGATTCCAGAACGGAGTCTCCGGTCTACACTGACCGGAGTCTCCGGTGTGGTCCGGAGTTTCCCCAGGATTCTCTGGAGGGGCCTCTGTTTCCTTGCCTGGGTCAGTCTGTCCAGGGGTACGGAGGTTGGTCTGGAGTATCCGGTCCCTGTCTCAAGCCAGAGTCTCCGGTGTAGAGGGACCGGAGTCTCCGGTCCTCTTGGCTCCCATATGCGCTAGGTCATTCTGTCAAGGGGTCCGGAGGCTGGTCCGGAGGTTGACCGGAGTCTCTGGTGTAGACCGAAGTCTCCGGTCTGTTTCTTCTCCAACGGTCAGAAAAACGGTTCGCTGACAGAAGGGCTATAAATAGGGGACCTTATCCCCTTGTTCTAGCTGCTCGTCCACCTCAAGAACACCATGTCCATTTGAGCCACCAAATCAACAAGATCTCTTCATCCAACCATCCAAAGTCTTTGATCTTTGGAGAATCGAAGGAGGAGGCCTTGATCTACAGCATCACCAAGAGAGATCTTCATTTCCCCCTCATTCACTTGAGGGCCCCCATGCTCTAGTGTTTCATTGGAAACCCTAGGTTTTGATTTGGTTCTTACAAGCTTGTCTTTGATTGTTTGACAGCTTGCTTGTATTTGGGAGCCTCCAATTAAGTTGTGGATGTGTGCCCCGAGCTCGTTGTAAAGGTGTCGGCTTCCACCTCGAAGGTTGCTGTATAGTGGAAGAGGTGAATCGAACCCGTTGGGGTGAGGTTCATCGGAGAACAAGGGAGGCCTCTCGTGGCGTTGGTGGTTTGAAACCACCCCCTCTCCAAACGTAGACGTACTTCCCCTCAAAAGGAAGGAACTACGGGAAACAAATCCTTGTGTCTCCGTGTGCTCCACTTTAGTTCCTTCTATCCTTTACCACACTTTACTTATCTAGTTATTGTTTAGTTTTTGCTTGTTTGGCATATAGGTAAATTCACCTTAGTTGCATAATCTAGAGAATTTACCTTTCTAGTCGAACCCTAATTTGAAAAAGAGTAAAATTTGAAGTTGCACCTATTCACCCCCCCGGTGCCCATACCCCCCCTCTAGGTGCCCATACGATCCTTTCACTATGCATCCTAAAACAAAATTAGGAAAATAGTTGAAAAAAGGCTGATATTACTTTTCTAGTGCTAGTTACTTTCGCATCTAAAAAATAGATGGAACGACATTTGCAAGAAAAGGACAAATACCAATAAACTAAATATATATGATAAGAACACAAGGTTTACTCAAAGGTCTTCTACAAGTATAAAAAATGTCTTCTACCAACAGAAATAGATATACACATTGAACGTTCTCCAATTCTAATAGACCAAAACGTCGATAGAGACAAACACATTTTTAAGATCCTCGTAATGCCTAGAAAATATCTCCAATTATACGATACGGATTCTGAGTTGATCGCGCTAACCAAATGTGTGGCCTCTGGGATCCCCACTCAACTACCAATGCTACTCGTTTATCCAGAGGGTCAAAAATTGGTTTTCCATCTACTGCATACGCATAATATATCCTCGGATATGGGTGAGTTGAATATGTTTTTGTACTTGGTGATGATATAATTTTGGTGGACAATCCAGACATGCATACATAAAAGCGGTACATGGTGGCGGTTGGATGGAGCTCTATAAGTTATCTTCCGAAAACCGTTCCACTATAGTAGTCGTGAACGCTGTGCCACATTGAGAATCGTCGTGCCTCTTGGCTGGATAAAACACAGTGGGTGATACCTCAGGCTACACGCGTAGTTATGGGACAATTCTTGTTGTGAGATTAGAAGGCACGCGTAATATGTTGCCTGAAGGGTTGAACATGCATTTGGATACAATAGTGCACCCCTGTAGGGTAGATCTTTTTAAGAAGCCACGTGTCCACGGTTATGGACGCCTCTGGAGTACAATGTCATGATCATAGACAACGCCACTAATGCTTTGCCTCTAATAATATGACTAGTAATTAGCCTCACCAACTAAACAACTGGATAATTAAAATTCCTACCGTGTGTTCCACAAGAGGACTTCCTCGACTGGTCTTCGAGGGGGAAATCTTCGGATGGGTTATGCTTGGAGTTACATTCTTCTTACAGTGTAGCGTTCCTTATCTATCTCTAATAGCCAAAGTTGTAGCGTGTCACTCTAAGTTAGACAGTGCAAGCTTTGCTGCCGCTGAGCCCACCATACCTATGTAGACAAGAGCCGCCAAATTCTAAGACTCACCGTGTACTGGCCCTAGTACTGACCGCTCTCTTTCTATTTTATTTTGCCCTTTGCCAACACCCCTTTGGTTTTGCCAGGTATGTGTTCGACGACGTTAGCAAGGTTACCCTTCCGGCTTGGCCTGAGCAGGGTTTATGGACACCGCTTGGTTATTATTTAGGATTCTTAGTCCTATTTGGTTTTTTCGTACTTGGATACTACTTTGCTTTCTTATTGAGTTGTATCTTTGAATTGTATCATTTGTATTCTTGACTCATCGAGTCGTTGTTGTATATAAGTTTCTTGTCGATCCTGTTGTAAAATATTATGATGTAACTACTTGTTGAAAATCCCACCCACACGAAAGTGTTTGGTGGGCATCTTTGAATCGCTTTTATGTGAATTTTGGCGGGAAATGCTGACATCTACATAGACCCGATTCGGTGGCATTACAATTCTTATCCTTCTCAAAATGCTGGAACATAAATGACCAAGATGAGATAACCATATAATTCAAGAAATGAAATCTAGTTAGTACTTAATAAGATACAAATCCAAAATTAGTTCCAATGAAAAGGTAAACTACAAGTACAATCAATGCATTTATCCTATTATTCTTATTGTGCAAGCTTTAGTCACAGCTTGCAATTAACAAATTTCATAAATAGCAGGCGGTGCTTATACACAAGTGAAGGTAAAACATGATAACTGGTAGCTCCACACTAATGCTAGACAAATTCAAATCATGTAACAACCCATATCAAGATAAATGTCATAATTGGGAGCAGCGCTGGGCGTATACAATGTTGATGGAGTTGGTTGTAGTAGGAGATAAGGGTAGGTGGTGAGGCCTAGGGCGAGCCGGCAAGCGGAGGCGTCCGATAGTGGCAGTGCTCAAGAAATTAGGAACTTGCATGATAATTTTTCAGTTATATCAGACCACAATTAATGTAAACAATGAAACAAACTGCAAAGTGTGAGGTGCCAAGGTCAAACATCTACATAAGTAAGTATATTAAGTCTTACAATAATAAAAAGGAATAAGATATGGGGGACCTTCAAGGACTATACTGAAACTAACATGAGGATATACACATACTGTAAAATGTTCATGTAAGAAACTATAGGATACCAATATTATGTAAATTATATCCGGCCAACTGTAACTGTACTCGAAAGAACATTCCATCATTTAAATTAAGAACAATATTTGAAGGGTTACTAATCTAGCCTATAAGCACATGAGGTAAAGATTTGTTCTTTAGAGCACATAGTCAAACATTAGAGTGGAAGTCTACTACTTATTAAAAATCCATATGTAAGAGAGTTGCAATTAAATGTAAGGCCATGAGTAGTATTGTTGCATATGGTTAACGGAAAATCCTATAGAACAAATCTCAAGAACTCATTATAGCTAGTGTGACTTAGCTTCAGGTTGAGCAGCTGAGGTCCAAGCGCGGAACATTGGGCTTGTGAGAGGTTACATCCAAGTTGTTCCTAAATAAGAGGGGCCTAGCATCTCACACAAGATCAGTAAGCCCTCTCAGTTTGCACCATAGAAAAAAAAATCATAAACCCACTTGAAAAATTTATCACCCATCTAGTGTGCATGAAAATCTATGAACCAACAAGGAGGCATATCAGTGAGCTCGTGAGGAGGCAACGACCTCACTCCTCAATTCATAGGGTCAGAGTAGATCAAGTAGGGGAAAGGCATCAAAGGTACAACTCCTGGTCAAACACAGAAAAAGGCTCCACTTACCTTCCACCACGACCGTTAAAACACTAGGAAAAAAGAAGAGATCGAGGAAGGAAAATAGAGAGCCTTGCCTAGAGGTGATTCACCTCCGTATTAGTGGGATCGACATAGTCTCCCATCAGGTTGTGCTCCTCCTATTGAACGCCACCGTTGTTGCATGCCCTCCCTTGCCCCCGTGCACGAGATGGACGGGGATGGATGAGGCGGTCTCCGGCCGTCTAATGAGCCATGGATGGCATAAGAGGAGCTCGAACCGGCGTTGTGGTTCCTTGCTTCGATGCTGCCCGCAATGGAGAGGGGCATGGCTCGGCGGCTAGCATAGAGGAGGAGGAGATGCGGGCGCAGACTACAATGGATGTAAGAGGAGGAGAGGCAACTAGGGTTTTTAGTAGTAGGAGACGGGAGCAACATGGATTGGTGGAGGGGAAGAGGGAGTAGGGGATTGGGTGGAAGGGTAGCCGGGAGGGGTTTGGGCAAAATTTGGCTGTCCACATTCCACCTTGGCCCGCGACACTGAAAGGCGGGGCGAGGATTAGTTGGCACAACGCCGGTGTGCACGCGTGAGCACTAGTGTGCAATCCGGAGTGCACATAGGAGAATTCCTCACGAGGACAGAAACGTCCAGATGCGAATCAACGATCTGGATCTTCTCCTATAGCTCGATCGAAGGGCTGAAATGCTCTAATCACCGGGGCGCCAACGATGAGTGCCCTATTATACCTTGAGATTCCTTTAGAGGACGGTAATAAATTAGTACAGTGTACTCCGTAGCTTTTTCCTTTTCTGTGGGAAACGTGTGGTTCCCAAATTAGACCGCTACCGCAGCCAATCAGTGTCTAGGACACACTGGCCATAAACCACAACCCGTCAATGGCCCCGCAGAAGATCCGGCGCGCCTATGACGCATGCAATGACGTTAATTGCGCAAGTTGCGGTCTGCCGGTGCGATCCAGCTGTCACCGCCAATGGACTCGCGCCACGTGCAACTCGTCTCAGCCGTTCATGACCAACGACTTCATCTGAGCCGTCCACTTTGCGATACCAGACAATAAATACCACGCCTACGCATATTTGCAGAACCAGAACAAGAAATTCCCTAGCGGCGTCCTCCTCCTCTGCCACACGCGACCTTTCCCCTCTAGGCCAGATCTAGACTCGATAAACACGCCTCGTCCACCCAATCCCAACCACCTACAGATCGGAATTTGAGTTCGCGCCATAATCGAACTCGATTCGATCTCGGTACGGTGAGGCTCTCTCTACCATGATTTATCCCCGACCTCCGTGTTCTTTCTCTTGCGCAGGGTCCTGGTGGTGAAGCGACGCGGTTGGCTTTCGGCGATCTCGAAGCAAGGCGCGAGGCGGCACCTTATCTGAACGGAACCTTCAGATCCACCCGCCCGGCGAGCCAGTTCCGTTGCTGGTGAGTGTTCCTGTCCATGGAGATTGTCTATTTCGAATTAGGCGTGGATGTGTCGTAGTACTTCAGATCTGCGTATCTAACTATCTATGCGGATTTGACTTGTAGATTTGGTGTCTCGCGGCGGATCTGGGGTGTTCTTGGTGGGCCCGATCTGACGCAGCGGCGATGATGGGCCGTTTCCGGGCGTGTACGTGGGATCCGGGCTGCTTCGCGCGACGACCACGTCTCTTTGTAATAATTATTCGGATGAAATTTCGATAATTATTAGATCTCAGAGATTGGAGGTGACTGCAAGGTAAGAACATGTAACAAGCGAGGTGCTTGTGAGGAGAGGGGTCAAAAGAGTTGAAAAAAAAGGAGAGATGTGACACCTAGAGGCCTTTGCCATGTTGGGTGCGCTCGCATGGCAGGCCACCACCGCAATAAAGATGATTCTTGTGTCGTGGGGGGAGATCGCACGGGGGTTATTTTATTTTAGCCCCGGGTTCTCCCCCCTGTGTCTGGTGTCCCTTGTTGTGTGCCTTCCGTCACAACCGATCCGTCGTCATGGCACAACGTTCTACCGTCGCGAATCGATCATGGAGCTTCCGACCAAATATCAAAGGTACAACCGCCAATTTACAGCTGAGATTTACGCAAGCATAAGCATATAGACTTTCATCTTAAACATGCGATACTGAGATAGAATCATGTTCTGACGTTGGTTACATAGATTGAGTCATCTTGAATACATATAAGCCTGTTATAATGTGTACCCACAGCACATCACAGCAAGTGTCAGAGTTGAACCAAAATATTTAGATTTAATCAACTCACAGCACATCATCACAACCTTTGTACAATATATGTAATTTTATTACTCCTAATTGCATCCGAAAGGCTTCTGAGTCGAGATGTGTGGTCTTCAAGGCATTCATGTCGGTTTTCTACTTTGTGTTTTATCAGTAATACATATCACCTTGTTGATTTATTCTCATGTAACTCTTGGGAGTATTTAGGTAATATCTTAATAATTATGTAAGTTGTGTACAATTGATGGACCCTGTATCTAGTGTTATCTAAAGGCAATTCGTAGCTCTAGCTTATTCAAGATAATTTATGTAGCTTGTACAGCTGTACCATGGTTTGTATGGAGGCTGTATGAAGAAACATTGCGGTCCGCTTGTTGGCCTGTTTGGAGCTAATCATCTGTGGCTGAATCAACTTGGGGGAAGGATCCTGCTCGAACCTGTGTGCTGAGTTGTGGCCGTCTTCCTGCGTTCTTCAGAACCGGTTTCAGCTGAGGAACATTTTCAGATGTACCCCTATACATACTGCACATATTTTTATGAGTGAAGTTACTTACTATTTCAGTAGTTCTGATGAACAAATATCAGCTGAATTGCTTAATATTATTATTTGGAAGCTTTTATTCTCTGTGGTTTAGGCATTTGTATTGATAGAAAATTAGTTTTCCTTGTGGACCTTCATCTTCTGAAGCCATTGGATTATTAGTACAAAGGTAAATTCTGGTTTAGTAAATCTTGTCTTGGTTACCCTAATATTGTTTTGTCAATTGAGCTGCTCCAAGGTGTGTGCTGGATAATGGTCATAAGCCATTTTGCCCTTCATACCTGCACTCCTGAACTTCATATCGATGGACAAATTTGAATCTGTTCTTCGAATTGATGATATTAAGCTAATGTATTATTGATGGACAAATATATTTGTTTGTTGAATTGATGTTATTAGCTAATTTAAGCTAGTTTATTGATGGACAAATTTATTTGTGAACATAAATATTCTTAGCTTAGGTTTTTTATTGATTACTTGCATTTTCTCCACTGGCAATAAGCTGTCCATGCTTATGCTCAATTGTGGATCTTTTCTCTGCTAGGAGAGATCCTTCGTGGATTTTTGCGTATGCTTGAATCCCGGATGGAAGGTGGTTCAATCCCACCAAGATTCGTTAGTTCCCGTAATCACTTCAAAACCAACTGCATGGCCATTGCAAACTGAATTTATTTACTTCCATGCAAATTTTGTTTCGAAGATACTTAGGCAGCGTTAATCTACTATCCTTTTGTACAAAATTTTGTTTTTTGTAAATGTGCATTTTTGACACGAGTGGAACAACTTATCTATTTTTCATTCCACATTTTTGCAGGTTATCAGTACAGCTTTAACTCGGTAAGCTGTAGCTAATTGTCATGTCTCATGTGGCCAGATTATTAGATCAAAAAAATACAAGCCTTTACTAACAGGGTAGGAATTAGTTAACTCTGATGAGGATCGGGCTGGGGAACTGTTCATCTAGCAGTGGATGCGAAGGAAGAAAACAAGGTTTGGTTCTTGATTCAGATATCAGCGATCAGAGACGGCAATGTAGATCAAGATGAAGCAACTTGGCAAAGAAATTGTAAAAAAAAAGGCTTATGCCAAAAAAAGTTAGTCAAAGGAAGTTCTTATGCAGGTCCATGGACTTGTGACCAAGCAACAGCTGCTTACAAATTGCATCAAAGGCCAAAATAACCGTGGTCGGTTTATTTGCTCACGCGTCAGGATGCAGGCAGATATGGCTGTTCGCCGAGTCGTTCTGTCCGTGCTCAGTCGCCTTGCCTTGCAGTCCTCTTGCAGCCTCGCAGTCTCGCCACCCCCAGCATCTCAATGCTGCCCATTTCAGTCTTGGTCCTCTTGCAGCCTCGCAGTCTCGCCACCACCAGCATCTCAATGCTGCCCAATTCCCTAACCATTTCCTCCAAGATCTCTTTGGCACCCTCCCTTCCACCCACCTGTGGAGAGATGTTAGACGCGGTGGAACACGCGGGCGACGACACCCACCTCAATTCAGAGCACATGGAGCAGGTAGGTTCCTTCTTCCAACCTCAATTTAGATGTAACACTTGCCCTTGCTAGTAGTAGAAGCGTAGCTTATCGGATGGGCTGAATCAAACAAAGATGTAATTCTTTAAGCCAGGACCTACACGCCACGGCAGCAGTACAAGCTACCCGTGTCTACAGATTCTTTTTCTTTTTTACCCATGTGAAGCTAATACTAGTAGACGCACTGGATGGAGTGGCATAGAATTGATTAGTTTGGACTGAAAAACAAAAGGTTCTATGTATCTCTGCACTGTTTTGTGATGCGTTGCTAGTTCTTGTCATTCAGCTACCCTGAAGGGAATTCTTATATGATGCGTTACTCAGTTAGTCTTGTTGTCTGAATTTTACAAGCCATGGGGGTGCTCCTGTGTGTTCTATGTATCTCTGCACTATTCTTGTTCTCGTTCATGATAGAATTATAACAAGGAATGTAAAAAAAAAATTATAACAAGGAGAATTGAAGACTTTGAGTGGCCTTGCCACAAGGTTGAGATTGGCGAGCTCATTCAAGTAGTTGAGAAGAAGAGGAAGAAAGAAAGGAGGGATGGGAAGAAGAGGAAGAGGTTGAAGAGGAAGAACTAGGACATAGAGGAACTAAAGCAGCCTACGATCAGATCACCTGTAAAGATATACTTCGGCCGTCTCAAAATAGATGCTCTCAAAATAGATGCTGAGAATTTGCTTAAATTTGGATGTATATATGTACTTCCTCCGATCCAAATTAATGGTCTTGAATTTGTCTAGATTTGAATATATCTAGCACTAAAACATGACTAAATATCCGAATCTAGATGGACAAATCTGTGGCCTGGATCAGAGGTACTAAATAAATTTAGACAAATTTCTGACATTTATTTTGAGACGGAGAGAGTACTTATTTGATGTTGGTTCTCCAGAGCAACTCGATTAAGGCTGGCATGGGTATATGGGTATCCTAAAAGGTACCCTGTACTTTCTTTAGTAAAAAAAGTTAACTAATTTCTGATAAATCATCACTTTTTGATAAAATTAGTTTATTTGTTTGAACTAGACTAAAATTGAGGGTACCTATAAAGGTTCTAAACTGCCATCTCTAAACTCGATTCAGATTGTTCTTATATTTAATTGTAGAATATCAAGATTTTTACTACTATTTGAGTTATTTTACTGGTGTTTTTCATGTGCTCCCTAGTTGATAGTCACGTGCTATCAGCATATACCTATGCTAGTCCTCATGAATTATGATCGATCGGCTAAACAGAAGGTCTTATGATGGATATTCACGTGACATGACAAGCTAGCTCTGAGCAGCTGCTGTGAAAAAAGATACGTAGCAGCGGCGGTCGGCTAAATTAGCGCGATGCATAGCGGCGGCGGCTCATCCGCGTATGCCCGCTGGACCGAGCAATGCATCCTGACTCACAGGGAAGAGGGAAATTTTAAGGCATGCACGACCCAACCAGTCCGAATGCGTTTGAACCGGTTTACGCGGACATGAGGACAGCTGCGCGCCGGCACAGCGGAGTGACCCATCTGGACCAACTCGCGTGGACCGATCTATCCATGCAACAAATTTGGGCCACGTTTGCGTTAGTCCGGATAACACGCTTGTCCTCCTGCGTCCTCTCATCACCTTGACGGTCCCTCGCGCTAGTGGCACACAAACTAGTCCATTGTTTCCTCCAAAAACCGCTCCCAAATTTCCACTGGCGGGAGCGGAGGCGATGAATCCAACAGTAGTTGGGGGTTGATTAAGGACTGCAAAAAAATGGGAGCTTAGCTATTCCATTTGAAAAGAACTTAACGAGAAGAAGAAGGGCAATGGCAAGGGCATTGCTTCGACGGGCGGTGTCGTCGACCTAGATGACGACAATGGCGAATGTGTTGACAACCCTGGAGGCGACGGGACTGCCGCCCGTGCCTGTCGGCCTGGAGGCCACAAGGGTAAGAAGGCCGACATCGCTCGCCAGGCTGGGTCCTTGGCCTTCCAGGAGACCTTGAGGAAGATCCTGAAGAAGAAGAGGCAATTACCGAGAGGGAAGAGACGCGGTGCAAAGAGAAAGAGGCTACCTTTCACTGAAAAAATGTGCCTAACCCCGGGATTTTTCGATACTTTTCTTGAAATTGACTTGATTTGGAAGAAAATGCACTCAACCTAACAAATCCTGATCAATTCTAGTGGTTAGTTTAAGGGGGTACATGGGGCTAACGCCGAAGGAGGGCCAAGACCTTTATCGAGCTCCAGACAAGATCCATTGAGGTGGAGGAGGCCAACGCCAAGGCTAGGCTAATGGAGACTGAGGCCAAGGCAAGGGACATGGAGGCCGAGGCCAAGGCCAAGGAGGCTGAAGCCAAGGCCAAGGAGGCCGAGGCCTGGTCTAGGGTGTTGGACGTAGAGGCCAAGGCCAAGGAGGTCGAAGCCAAGATCATGGCCAAGGAAAATGCCATCATGCTTATCGGCTTGGATACCATCATTGATCTCGATAGCAGTGCTTAGGTCGCGAGGAGGCAACAGATCATCCGGGCTCGCGACTCTTGAAGTGCAATGTCGACGGTGAATACCACTTTTTGGGAGGAACTTGCCATGTTTTGTACATAGTGTATGATATTGTGCTCTTTTGTACATTTCAGAGCAACTGAACACTTCTTGGCGATGCCCAAAGGGCAATGACATACGTCTGCCATATTATTTTCTTGTCAATTTGTGCATTTATATATGTATTTGAGCTGATTGACAAAGGATTGGCTAAATTGGCCAATGATGGCACCAACAGCCAGGACAGACAGATGGGTCGCCCTGCTGGGCGCGGCTGGCCGGATAGGCCGGATCACGACCCAAAATGGTTTGTGGCCTGACCCAAACAGGCAGAATCGGATGGTTTAGGTCGCCCGTTTGGGTCGACTCGGTGGAGACGCCCTTACAGTTCTTCACCTGTTCGAGATTGTGCTAATCAACTGGAAGCTGAGCTTGAGGTGGGAATCTATTGATAGACAAAATTATTCTGAGTTGTATGAATTGTTATAAGCCATGAGAGAGTCAAAGAGGGATGTTGGTGGAGAGGTTGAGGGAGTAGTAGTAGCCATGAGACACGTAGACTTGGATGCCCGCTTGTTCTCATTGGGAGAATCGAAGAGAGACATAGGTGAAGAGGTTGAGGTGGTAATGGCGGAGGTGGTGGCAATTGTAGCAATAGCAGCCACACCAACAATCTCTCCATCAACTTCATCATCACTATCATTGTCATCATTCTCTTCATATTCTTCACGGGCCACCAACACATATTTTTGCGTCTCCTTGTTGGGGAAGTTCTTGTTTCCAAAGTTCTTGTTTTGGACTTTCTTGACGAAGTTCTTATTGGGAGTTGGCTTGAACTTAGATTTCAAGATAAGTCTTCCACCATGGTCTTCACTCTTCTCATACGGGCACTCGGCAATGAAATGGTTGGTTTCTCCACAATTGTAACATGACCTCAACTTGGGTCTTGAGGTAGTTGTGGTAGCCTTTGACAAATTGCCCTTCCCTTGGTTCTTCCAAAACCTTCTAGAGACTAGAGCCAATTGCTCATGGAGAGCACACTTGATGTCTTCATCATCACCTTCAATCTTCCCCAATGAGTCAACATCTTCTTCATAGACATGAGACTTGGCCTTCAAAGAAAGAACAGAGAGTCCATTCTCTGAGCACGAGCAAGAGCATCATCGGCGGTCTTGTTCATGATTCAAAGAGCCACAAACTCATTCAACACTTCATGGGAGGACATGGCATAGAAGTCCGGTCTTGAGCGAATGTTGTTGGCCAACTCTTGGTGGAAGGGCAAGATGGCTTGCATGAACTTGTGCTTGATCCACTTTTCATCCACATTCCTACTACCATGGTCAATCTTCGTAATTGAAAGAGCTGTGACCCTTCGATAGAGATCTTCGGGAGTCTCATCCTCCTTCCCAACAAAAGCATCGGCTTCATAGTGCATTTCTTCAAACTTGGAGTTTTGAATGCTTTCATTGCCAAGATAGACACGTTGAAGAGCATTCCAAGCTTGCTTGGCGGTGTCATAAGATCGAATGTGAGTTATTTGCTCATGAGTCAATGCATCTTGGAGGATGGCCATTGCGGTGGCATCGAGTTGATTGTTGATTTCCTCGGTGGGAGTCATGTTGTAGGGGTCACGTGGATATAAGCCGAACTCCACAACCTTCCAAATATGAACACTAGAACTTTTGAAGTGAGAGCGCATGAGATATTGCCAATTGGCAAAATTAGATACATCAAGCTTAGGTGGTGGACCATGATGATTTATATGTGGCATTGGAAGAGGGGCATTATTGTAACTAAGTGGCCGTGGCATGTTTCCCATGGGGTTGCCTTTAGCCTTATTGCCATCATTGCCGTTGGGAGATTCCTTGTGAGGTTCCACCAGTTTGAGCCACTTGATGGATTATCAATGACGTCGGCAACTACAACTTCCTTTTTACCAAGATATAATTCAAGCAAGTCTTTCATTTCTTGATGAAGCATACCCATGGATGCAGATATCTCACTCTTAGAGACTGGTGTTACTTCGGAGGTGGTTTCATTCCCCCTAGAGTCACTCATACTTCGCTTAGGCGGTTAAGCCAAAAAGAGCACCTCGCTCTGATACCAATTGATAGATCGGTATAAGCGACTAGAGGAGGGAGGGGTGAATAGGCGCTACTCAAATTTTAACTTCTTTTCAAATTGAGGCTAAACACAAGGTAAGTTCTCTAGATGTGCACTAGGTGAGAGAACTTAAAAGACAAGTAAGCAAGTAAACAACACTAAGTAAAGGGTAAAGGATAAAAGTAACCGAGAGTAGACACGGAGATGTTTTCACGAAGTTCCTTCCTTTTGAGGGGAAGTACGTCTCCGTTGGAGGGGTGGGTGGTACTAAGACCACCAACTCCACAGAAGGCCTCACCCTATTCTCTCAAGCACCCGCCTCACGGCAAGCACCCGTTCCACTATGCGGTGACCTTGAAGGTGGCAACCGAAACCTTTACAAACTTGTTGAGTAGACCTTCGCCACACTTGGAGTATCCCAACACAATCCCAAAGCTTTACAAAAAATGCCCGATCTTCGAGACTGACCTCTTCTGTCTAGGGTTCAAAGAACCCAAGAGTAACAAGATCCACAAAGGAAAACACGGGGGAATCAACTTTGCTTTGGTGAAAACCAAGATCTAGACCTCCTCCACCAAACCCCAAAGTATCAAGGAGATTGGAGGGCTATGGGGGGAGATCTAGTATAAATGAAGCTCAAGAACAATGGAGGAGAGAGATAAAAGAGTCAAACTTCTCGTTGGGGAAGAAGGATCTATTTATACCCTCAAGAGCAATCTGCCCGTTGCAGCTAGGCGCCAACCGGTAGTACCGGTCCATGAGCGGTAGTACCGGATGAGGGCGGTACTACTGGTTAGGTACCAGACCAGGTACCAGGCTGGCGCTAGCGTTGTGGCGTGGCTTCTGCCCCCCATGGTAGTAGTAGATCGAGGGTGCGGTGCTACCACCAAGCGGTAGTACCGGGCACCAGAGCGGTACTGCCGGATGAGGGGGGTGTGGTGCCACTTAGTGGTACCGGGGAGAACAGAGGGGGGACGTAGCTCACCAAAATGGTTCAGACTCCCGCGGTACCGCCAAGCGGTACTACCGGTGCTGAGCTGTAGTATCAGATGGGAAATCCGGTACTACCGAACCGCACAGAAGCAAAGGCCATATCCAAAAGGGCAGACACCACCTGAGATCTCAACTAGAGGGAAATCTTGAGGTTTTGCAAAACAGTGTTGATTCCACCCAAGCTTTCCAAAGTGGACCCCCTCTTGATAGTACGGTGTTCCTACGACTCAAGCAAAAAGCCCTAGAAAAACTATATCTTGCTGAGAACTTTTTAGAGGGGAACCGAATGCCTTTTCCTTCGTAAAACCTCAAACACACTTAGCAAATGATTAGACCGACACATGTGTTGTCAAAAAACATCAAAACCACTTAGGATATTAAATGCCCTTTCACCTGCGTGTCTATTCATCATGTAATAGATTTATTCCATGTAGTTGTAATAGTTACGGTTAGTGATGGACAACCATGAAGTGACGCCACTGACCTTGACCTGGTGATGATGGAGATCATGTCCGTGTTTTGGAGATGGAGATCAAAGGTACAAGAAGAAAGGCTATATCATATCACATATTATGAATTGCATGTGATGTTAATACTCTATGCATCTTGTATTGCTTAGATCACGACAATAGCATTATAAGATGATCCTTCTCACTAAATATCAAGTAATAAAGTGTTCATCCTTAGTAGGCACCGTTGCAAAGACTCTGTTGGAAATATGCCCTAGAGACAAATAATAATAAGGATTATTATCATATTTCATAAAGTTTATGATTAAGTTTTTTATCAGGCTATAACTGTATTGAGAGGAAACATCAATACACGTGTCATATATAAACAACCAGGGGTTCCCAGTGAAACTCTAGTCACTGGTTCATTGGTCAATAGATGATCAAGGTTTCCTGATCATGTGGCATTTATGCTAGTTGGAAATGGAGTTGATACGTCGTAAACTTATCTATAATTTTTGATGCTCCATGCTTGTTTTATATCAACTTTCTTAAGTTTTGTTTACACTCTGAGGTATTTTTATACATTTTCTAGAACTAACCTATTAACAAGATATCGTAGTGCCAGTTGCCTGTTTTCTGCTGTTTTTGGTTTCAGAACAGCTAGTAAGGAAATATTCTCGGAATTGGACGGGACGAAAGCCAAAGTCAATATTTTACCAGAGGGAACACGGAGTCCGAAGGGCAGCCGAAGTGGGGCCACGAGGTGGCCACACCATAGGGTGGCGCGCCCCCCTGGGCGTGCTAGGCCCTGGTGTGGGCCCCTCGGGCGGCCATCGACCTTGCCCCTTCGCCTATAAAAGTACCCCGATGCAGATACCCTAAGAACCGGATCAAAAATCCATGAAAGAGTCTGCAGCCGCCGCCATCTCCATCCCTAGATCAGGGAGGGGGGAATCCGAAGCTCTTCCTGGCACCCTGCCGGAGGGGGGAGATCATCCTGGAGGCCTTCTTCTTCACCATGCTAGCCTCAGGAGTGATGCGTGAGTAGTTCACCCTTGGACTATGGGTCCATACAGTAGCTAGATGGTTGGTTCTCCTCATTTGTGCTATCATGTTTAGATCTTGTGAGCTCCGTTCATGATCAAGATCATCTATTTGTAATCCTATATGTTGTGTTTGTGGGGATCCGATGGATATTGAGATACTATGTCAGATTGATTATTGATTCTATCATGTCTATGTTATTTGTGATCTTGCATGGTCTCCGTTGCTAGTACCTATCTTGGCCAGGTAGATGCTTGTAACTCCAAGAGGGAGTATTTATGCTCGATAGTAGGTTCACGCCTCTAGTAATCTAGGGAAGTGATAGAAATCTCTAAGGTTGTAGATGTGTTGTTGCTACTAGGGAGAAAACAACAATCCTTTGTCCATGGGGCAATTGTATTGTTTACTTTACATACTTTGCTTAATGCAATTATCTGTTGCTTGCAACTTAATACTGGAAGGGGTTCGGATGATAACCTGAAGGTGGATTATTAGTTGATACATTGCAAATGTATCTATAATTTTTGATGTTCCATGCTTGGTTTTATCCACTTTCTTATGTTTTGTTCCAACTTTGGAGTACTTTTATTATGATTTCTTGGACTAACCTATTAACAAGAGCCACAGTGCCAGGTGCCTGTTTTCTGTTGTTTTTGGTTCCAGAAAAGTCAGAAAATGAATATTCTCGGAATTGGACGGGACAAAAGCCAAAGTGCCTGTTTTTCCCGGAAGGGATCAAGTGCCAGAATACGAGACGGAGAAGGGCTGGGGGCCGGCCACACCACCTGGCCGTGTGGCCAGGCCTGGCCCGCGCCGGGGGGTGGTCTGGCCGACCCCAGCACCCCCTCAGCCTCTCCTTCCGCCTATAAGTTGCCCTTGGGACGAAAACCCTAGGTACCCGATCAAAAATCCACGAAAGAGTCTGTAGCCACCGTCGTCTCTGTCCCTAGATCGGGGGAATCTGAAGCTCTTCCCGGCACCCTGCCGGAGAGGGAATTCACCCTGGAGGCCTTCTTCATCACCATGCAAGCTTCCGGTGTGATGCGTGAGTAGTTCATCCTTGGACTACGGATCCATGTAGTAGCTAGATGGCTGGTTTCTCCTCCTTTGTGCTTTCATGTTTAGATCTTGTGAGCTCCGTTCATGATCAAGATCATCTATTTGTAATTCATACATGTTGTGTTTGCGGGGATCTGATGGATATTGAGATGCTATTTCAGATTGATTATTGATTCTATCATGTCTTTGTTATTTGAGATCTTGCATGCTTTCCGTTGTTAGTAGCTATCTTGGCCAAGTAGATGCTAGCAACTCCAAGAGTTAGTATTTATGCTCGATAGTGGGTTCATACCTCTGGTAATCTGGGGAAGTGACAGAAATATCTAAGGTACTAGATGTGCTATTGCTACTAGGGAGAAAACAACGATCCTTTGTTCATAGAACAATTGTATTGTTTACTTTACAGGCACTTCGTAAAGCAATAATATGTTGCTTGCAACTTAATACTGGAGGGGGTTCGGATGATAACCTGAAGGTGGATTAGTAGTCATAGATGCAGTTGGATGGCGGTCTATGTATTATGTTGTAATGCCCAATCAAGTCCCAAAGGAGTCAAGATGATTAGTATATGCATGTATTGCTTTCTCGGTGTTTGTCAATTGCCCCGCTGTAATTTGTTCACCCAGCATGTTATCTATCTAAGGAGAGCCACCTCTAGTGAAATATGGATCCCGGTCCTTGTCTTTTACATACAATCTACAACTGTTTATTGCTTTGTGTTTACTTTCTACAAACTTTTACTTCTTTCCATTCGATACGTTTAATCCTTTGTTTTCCGCAAAACACGGTGAGATTGACAACCTCATCGCAAGTTGGGGACAAAGTTCTGTGATTGTGTTGTGCAGGTCTCCACGTTGCTACTAGCACCGGTAGTGCGCCTAGCCAAAGCTCAGCTAGTAACACCTTTGAGGTGTTTCCTTGCTCCTACTGGTTCGATTAAATCTTGGTTTCATAACTGAGGGAAACTTGCTGCTGTGCTCATCATACCTTCCTCTTGGGGTTCCTAATGAGCTCTACATCAACACCGCCATCAAGCATTTTTATGGGCGCCGTGCATTGAGCCATCAAGCATTTTTCTGGCGCCGTTGCTGGGGAACGAAGAAGAAGAAACTCCCACGTCAACTAACGCCATTAAAGATTTTTCTGGCGCTGTTGCCGGGGAGTCAAGGACATCTTCACAAGGGGAGTCCCTCATAACCAATATGCAGGATTGAACTATTCTTCAAGGAACCTATTGGATTCAGCTGCTGGAGGTACCTTTATGACCATCACTTTGGGTGCTGCAACAAAACTATTGGATAATATGATGGTTAATTATTCTGAATGGCATACTGAGAGAGCTTCACAAGGTAAGAAGGTAAATTCTGTTGAAGAAACCTCCTCCTTGAGTGATAAGATTGATATTATTATGTCTATGCTTGTTAATGGGAAAGCCCATATTGATCCAAATAATGTTCCTTTAGCCTCTTTGGTTGCTCAAGAAGAGCAAGTTGATGTGAACTTCATAAGAAATAACAACTTTGGGAACAATACTTATGGTAATAATGCTTATAGGAACAATTTTGGTAACAACAATTATAAGCCATATCCTCCCAACAATGGTAATGCTTATGGAAATTCTTACAACAATAATAAGAGTGTTCCCTCTGAACTTGAAGTTATGCTTAAAGAGTTTATTAGTAAACAAACTGCTTTCAATAAAACTATTGAGGAAAAAACTCTCTAATGCTGAAAGAAATATAGCATCTTTGGCTGAAGCTCAATCTACTTTGAATAAAATGGCTGCTAAACCTGAAACTAATGAGAATCCCTTTGTAGCTACTAATGCCATACAATTAAGAATTGATAAAAATGTTAGACTATTAGCTGAATTACATGCTAAGTGGGAAAGAGAAGATGAAATTGCTAGAAACATTAGTGTTTCTACTATCACCACCACTAGTGTTGAGGCTAGTAATAGTTCTACTACTTTAGATGATAAAGTTGATTTTGATCTTGATGGTTGCAATATCTCTAAAGTTATTAAGTTCCTACAAAAGCTTGCTAAAAGTCCTAATGCTAGTGCTATGAACATGGCTTTTACAAAACACATTACTAATGCTCTCATAAAGATTAAAGAAGAAAAGATGAAACATAAAGCTTATATTCCTATAAAGCAAGAAGATGGTTGGGAACCCATCATTAATATGAAAGTTAATGACTTTGATTTCAAAGCTTTGTGTGATCTTGATAGTAGTGTTTCTATTATGCCTAGAAGGATTTATGATATGCTTGATTTGCCTCCTCTTGAAGATTGTTATTTGAATGTCCCACTTGATGCTAATGCTAAAAAGAAACTCATGGGGAGTCTTAATTATGTTCTTATTATGGTTAACGATTCCTATGTCCCCGTTGATTTCTATGTTTTGGATGTTGAATACAATGCTTCTTGTCCTATTACTTTGGGAAGACCTTTTCTTAGAACTGTTGGTGCCATCATTGATATGAAAGAAGACACCATTAAATATCAACTCCCACTCAAGAAAGGTATAGAACACTTCCCTTAAAAGAGAGAAAACATTTCTTTTGCTTCTCCTATGAAAACAAAATTTGGTCTTAATGCTTCTTCATTTGAGAACACTTGATTCTTTCTTTGGTTCTTATGCCTAACTTAAAGGCGTTAAAGAAAAGTACTTGTTGGGAGATAACCCAAGAGTTTTAGTTGAGTCTTGGAAGTTATTACCTCTGTAATAACCTCTCCTTATCCTTTTTATTTACTTTTTGTGCCAAGAGTAACCTCTAATGAGAGTGAAGTAATGATTGAGAAAGTTGCTGTCCCGAAACAGATTTCTGTGCTTCACCGTAAAAATTCCGGAGAGAGCTATGTACGTCGGATTGAGCTGTAATGTTTTGTGCTTCTGACCCAGGTTGTTATCTAACTTTCGTTAGTTAAACACTTTTTGATTTGAGCAACATAAGGTCTTCGAAAAAATTCATCTTTACCTACTGGTCTGTTTTGACAGATTTCTGCCATTTTCTGCATTTGCTTCTTGTTAGTTCTTTCTTGAGTTCCTTTGGGGAATTGAGCTTTTCGAGGGAAGTGCTACAGTAGCCAGTGTTCTAATGGAAGTTTATTTGGTGTTAGAACTGAACCTTGAGACTTATTTATCTTAAGTGCACTAATGTTGCTAATGAGATTGTGTGAAGTTTTGTATGAAGGAAAAATTTCAGGTGTATGAAAGGAATGAGTAACGAGATGAAGGATGGACTAAAGCTCAAGCTTGGGGATTCCACGCGTGTCACCCCAAGAAATATCCAAGTAGTACAAGCGTCAAAGCTTGGGGATGCCCATGGCATCCCCTTCTTCATCAATAAAAATTCCAGGTTTCTTCCAAACGCTTCATTTTTATTGTTTCGTGCACAGTTGTGTTTCTCTTGGAGCGTCTTCTTTTTTGTTTTCATTTTGGTTTTTAGTTTGCTTGGTTTGCTTAGTTTTCTGAATAAGTTGGTTGGACCCCCTCTTTCACACTTTGGTTTACAAATAGTTTGGTTTGGTTTGGAAAAGAGTAGGAAAGTTTATGCTTATGTGGTAAAAAGAGCTCGTTTTTGACTGTGGCCTATGCTTTGTCATGCCATGCTCGATATTGTTTTGGCTTTATGCTTAGTATTATTTGCTGTAGCATTACTTGTTATAAACAATTGAGATTGCTTAATGTGCCTTGGATGAATCATGCGTTGTTTTAGCATATTAAAGCATAGTATAGTGGTATTCTCCTTTGATGCTTTATTTGGGTTGACTTGGCGCATGCTCACACCATGTTATGACTATCTCAAGTCACCATAGCATTTATGATCCTTTAGTTTTCAACTTGTAGTATCACTTTATGCTTTGATCAATGATGTTTTGTCGCTCTGCATGATTATGGCCATTATTGCTCTCTTAGTTTGTCGCTCCTAGTCTTTTGCTAGCCTCCACAACCAAGTATGAGTTCCACTCATGCATACAACTCCCTAAACCAAGTTTTTCCAAAGAGTCCACCATACCTACCTACTAGCTTATGCTATTCCAAGTATATTCATGCTTTTGTTTACCTTCCACTTGTTATGAGAAAACTAGTGATTAAAGCTCTCACGAACTTGATGGCACACTTTACTTTTTGTCTTTAATAAACTTGAACCATTGGGTCCTTCTTTGTTGCTTATATGCTTGCGCTTTATAAGTTGAAATTAGCAGAACCATGTACCATGGGGAACGCTTTCAACATTGCACTTGTACTTTGTACCCCGTTGATATTATGTTCTTTTGCTTACGGATCCCGACGGTGTGAAATAAAAGTGGAAATTGTAAGATCATGGAGTTTGTATATGTGTGAGAGAAACGCCTGGGCCGCTAGCCTAAGCCATGCCTAATCATGGTGGAAACTTGCAGCATCACCATAGTGAGCACTCTATGAAGCATCCTCAATAAAAACCTATGCAAATAGCAAATAAAAAGATCGTTGAGATGCTCATTGTATGCTTGCCTTGTCATTTTGATTATGGGAAAGCTCCCGTATCATGTGCAAGGGCTACCCGTTGGCGGTTCTTAATGATACACATATACTTACAATGACAAGAGCTTACTCGTGACTGAAGTTGAGTAGCATGAGGATCAGTCTTCGTAAGTAAGGGGCATGAGATTTCGGTTTATAACTTGTCAAGCATATCCTCTTAGTTGTGTCACTTTAACCTTAATCACCTTCAAGATGCTTATGATAGGGGCAATGAGAGCTGAAAGCTATAAGTACCATAATTTTTGGAAGCTCTTTATGAGACTTGAATCCCTACTTCCTTTTACAAAGGCCTTTTCTTCCACCATTATATTGAGTCTCCACCTTCTATCTTTATGCACTACTTTGAGAGCATAGTGGCCATTCTTAGTTCTATGTGCATTGTCCCAAGACTAGTTGATTGATGCATAACTTGTTATTGCTTGTTTGAAACTATTGTATCTGGTCACTCTTATGAACTTTGAAGGTGTCCTATGCATTTATATTTGCTACTCTATTGAGGGACAAGCTGAATACTATTATGCTATGTTTTCTTTATGTGAAACAAACAAACGTCTTGCAAAGCATGTTATTCATGAATCTTTTGTTTGTGCCTTTTCATGTTGTATCATAGTTTCTTTGCTTATTGCTAGAACTTTGTCTTTCATGTTATGATTGAAGTACTATGATCCCAGCTTTGAGTTTTGCAAATACTTTGATCAAGTTTTGATGGTGCATGTCACCTCAAAAATTATTTCTTTTTATCACTTACCTACTCGAGGACGAGCAGGAGTTAAGCTTGGGGATGTTGATACATTGCAAATGTATCTATAATTTTTGATGTTCCATGCTTGGTTTTATCCACTTTCTTGTGTTTTGTTCCAACTTTGGAGTACTTTTATTATGATTTCTTGGACTAACCTATTAACAAGAGCCACAGTGCCAGCTGCCTGTTTTCTGTTGTTTTTGGTTCCAGAAAAGTTAGAAAATGAATATTCTCGGAATTGGACGGGACAAAAGCCAAAGTGCCTATTTTTCCGGAAGGGATCAAGTGCCAGAATACGAGACGAAGAAGGGCTGGGGGCCGGCCACACCACCTGGCCGCGCGGCCAGGCCTGGCCCGCGCCAGGGGGTGGTCTGGCCGACTCCAGCACCCCCTCGACCTCTCCTTCCGCCTATAAGTTGCCCTCGGGACGAAAACCCTAGGTACCCGATCAAAAATCCACGAAAGAGTCTGTAGCCGCCGTCGTCTCTGTCCCTAGATCGGGGGGGATATGAAGCTCTTCCCGGCACCCTGCCGGAGAGGGGAATTCACCCCGGAGGCCTTCTTCATCACCATGCAAGCCTCCGGTGTGATGCGTGAGTAGTTCATCCTTGGACTACGGATCCATGTAGTAGCTAGATGGCTGGTTTCTCCTCCTTTGTGCTTTCATGTTTAGATCTTGTGAGCTCCGTTCATGATCAATATCATCTATTTGTAATTCATACATGTTGTGTTTGCGGGGATCCGATGGATATTGAGATGCTATTTCAGATTGATTATTGATTCTATCATGTCTTTGTTATTTGAGATCTTGCATGCTTTCCGTTGTTAGTAGCTATCTTGGCCAAGTAGATGCTAGCAACTCCAAGAGTTAGTATTTATGCTCGATAGTGGGTTCATGCCTCTGGTAATCTGGGGAAGTGACAGAAATCTCTAAGGTACTAGATGTGATGTTGCTACTAGGGAGAAAACAACGATCCTTTGTTCATAGAACAATTGTATTGTTTACTTTACACGCAGTTCGTAAAGCAATAATCTGTTGCTTGCAACTTAATACTAGAGGGGGTTCGGATGATAACCTGAAGGTGGATTATTAGTCATAGATGCAGTTGGATGGCGGTCTATGTATTATGTTGTAATGCCCAATCAAGTCTCAAAGGAGTCAAGATGATTAGTATATGCATTAATTGCTTTCTCGGTGTTTGTCAATTGCCCCGCTGTAATTTGTTCACCCAGCATGTTCGCTATCTAAGGAGAGCCACCTCTAGTGAACTATGTGTTGGAGATATGCCCAAGAGGCAATAATAAAAGTGATTATTATTATATCTTTGTGTTTATGATGAATGTTTACATCCCATGCTATAATTGTATTATTAGGAAACACTAATACATGTGTGTTTTGTAAACATAAGAGAGTCCCTAGTAAGCCTCTTGTTGAACTAGCTTGTTGATTAATTGATGATCATGGTTTCCTGATCATGGACATTAGGATGTGATTAATAACAAGGTTATGTCATTGGGAGAATGATGTGATGGACACACACCCATAGTAAGCGTAGCATAAGATCAAGTCATTAAGTTCGTATTGCTGTAAGCTGTCAAATACATAGTAACCTAATCCTTCGACCATGAGGTTATGTTAATCACCATCACCGGATGGATACTTTGATGACATCAAACGCCGCTTCGTAACTGGGTGGTCATAAAGGTGTCATTGGGTATTCTGAAAGTATGTGTTGAAGCGCATGAACCAAGATTGGGATTTGTCCATCCATATGACGGATAGATATGCTCTGGGCCCTCTCGGTGGAATGTCATCTAGTTAGCTTGCAAGCATGTGACTAGGTCACAAGGGATGACATATCACGGAACGATTAAAGAGTACTTATCAGTAACGAGGTAGAACTAGGTATGGAGATACCGACGATCAAACCTCGGATAAGTATAGTATCGCGTGACAAAGTGAATTGGTTTCGTATGTAAATGGTTCAATCGATCACGAAGTCATCGTTGAGTATGTGGGAGCCATTATGGATCTCGAGGTCCCACTGATGGTTATTGCTGGGAGATGTGTCTCTATCATGTCTACATATTCACGAACCGTAGGGTGACACACTTAAGGTTCGAAGTTGTTTTAAGTAGATATGGAATATGCGTTGGAGACCGAATGTTGTTCGGAGTCTCGGATTGGATTCGGGACATCACGAGGAGATCCGGAATTGTCCGGAGAATAAGATTCATATATAGGGGATCATTTTCTGAGTTAGGAAATGTTCCGGAGTATTTGTATGAGGGTTCTAGAAGGTTTCGGAATGTTCCGGAAGGTCCTAGAAGATATCTTGGAGTTTGCTTGAAAATCAAGATAGGGATCAAGGAGTCCTGGTGGGTCAAGACTAGGAGTCGTGGGGGAGGAGGACTCCTCCCCCCACTCCCCAATCCGCCAGCCTAGAGGAGGGGAGTCCTACAAGGACTCCCCCTCCCCAAGGCGCGCTCCCCCCTTAAATAGAAGGGCAGGGGCGCCCCCTCCTCCCCTGCTCTCATAACTCCAATCTCTGCCGCCTCTCTCCTCCACCTTTCTTCTGCACAGGCATAGGCGAAGCCCTGCAGAATTCTCTACTCCACCACCACCACCACGCCGTCGTGCTGCTGGGATTCCGTGGAGAAGATCTACTACCTCCGCTGCTCGCTGGAACGGGGAGAGGAAGGTCTGCTTCGACTCCGCACGTGTGACCGACTATGGAAGCGCTGCCGAAACACGGCGCCGGAAGGATCGTCCACTTGACCGACTGCGGAAGCGCTGCCGGAACGCGACGCCGGAAGGATCGTCCACACGATCTTGAGATCGGCAAGTGATCGACTACATCAACCACGAGATCTAATCTCGTTAACGCTTTCGGATCTACGAGGGTTAGTTCCTATCTATCTCGTTGCTCATGTCTAATAGATTAGATCTTGGCTTTTATCTAGATTAGATCTAGGTTTTGTTCGTTCTTGCGGTAGAAATTTTTTGTTTTCCATGCTACGAACCCATCACTATGGATCCCGGTCCTTGTCTTTTACATACAATCTATAATTGTTTACTGCTTTGTGTTTACTTTCTGCAAACTTTTACTTCTTTCCATTCGATACGTTTAATCCTTTGTTTTCCGCAAAACACGGTGAGATTGACAACCTCATCGCAAGTTGGGGACAAAGTTCTGTGGTTGTGTTGTGCAGGTCTCCACGTTGCTACTAGCACCGGTAGTGCGCCCTGCCAAAGCTCAGCTAGTAACACCTATGAGGTGTTTCCTTGCTCCTACTGGTTCGATTAAAGCTTGGTTTCATAACTGAGGGAAACTTGCTGTTGTGCTCATCATACCTTTCTCTTGGGGTTCCCAACGAGCTCTACATCAACACCGCCATCAAGCATTTTTCTAGGCACCGTGCATTGAGCCATCATTAGTCATAGATACAGTTGATTACGGTCTATGTATTATGTTGTAATGCCCAATCAAATCTCGTAGGAGTCAAGATGTCTACTATATGCATTGTTATGCTTTCTCAATCTGTCAATTGCCCCGTTGTAATTTGTTCACCCAACATGCTATTTATCTTAAGGAGAAACACCTCTAGTGAACTGTGGACCCCAGTCCATTCCTTTACCATTGATATACCATCTACTGTTTACTGTTTACTGTTTACTTTCTGCAAGCAATTACTATCTTCCACACTATACGTTTAATCCTTTGGTTTCAGAAAAACCGGTAAGATTGACAACCTCATTGTAAGTTGGGGCAAAGTTCCGTGGTTGCGTTGTGCAGGATTCCAAGTTGCTAGCAACACCTTGGAGTTGTTTCCTTACTCCTACTGGTTCGATAACCTTGGTTTCATAACTGAGGGAAACTTGCCGCTGTGCTCATCATACCTTCCTCTTGGGGTTCCCAACGAGCTCTACATATCTTGAGCCATCAAGCACTTTTCTGGCACTGTTGCCAGGGAGTTAAGGATAGCTTCAATCTATTTCTCCTCATTAATCACTTTTTAGGGAGAAAGAAGATTCTTGCAAGGGGAGTCTCTCACAACCAATCTCTTTACTTTATTTTTGTTTTGTTTTGTTTTGCTTTGTTTTTTTTATTTTGTTTGCTTGTTTCTTTTTATCAAAACATAGAAAAATTAGTTGTACTGGTTTGCTCCTTTTATGAAAAACACACACAAAAAAATTAGTTCATATTTCAGTTTCTATTTCTGTTGTTTTGCTTTAATCTTACAAAAAATGACTACTCTTAAAAACACTATGTTGTGTGACTTCACTAGCACAAACAACAATGATTTCATGTGCACACCTATTGCTCCACCTGTTCCTGAAGCTGCTTTCTTTGAAATTAAACCCGCTTTGCTCAATCTCGTTATGAAAGAACAATTCTCTGGAGCTGGTACTGATGCTGCTGCTGCTCACCTTAATAACTTTGTTGAACTTTGTGAGATGCAAAAACATAGGGATATATATGGGGATATTATTAAGCTTAAATTGTTTCCTTTCTCTTTGAGAGGAAAAGCTAAATAATGGTTGCTATCCCTACCTAGAAATAGTATTAATTCTTGGATTAAATGCAAATATGCTTTCATTAGAAAATATTATCCTCCTGCTAGATCAATCTATGAGAAGTGAAATAATGAAATTTAAACAATTTGATAATGAACATGTTGCTCAAGCTTGGGAAAGAATGAAATCTTTGGTAAAGAATTGCCCCACTCATGGACTGACTGCTTGGATGATTATCCAAACTTTTTATGCAGGCCTGAATTATTCTTCAAGAAATATGTTGGATTCTGCTGCTGGAGGTACCTTTATGACCATTACTTTGGGTGCTGCAACAAAGCTCCTTGATAATATGATGGTTAACTATTCTAAATGACACACTGAGAGAGCTCCACAACGTAAGAAGGTAAATTCTGTTGAAGAAACCTCCTCCTTAAGTGATAAAATTGATGTTATTATGTCTATGATTGTTAATGGAAAAGCTCATATTGATCCAAATCATGTTCCTTTAGCCTCTTTGGTTGCTCAAGAAGAGCAAGTTGATGTGAACTTCATTAGAAATAATAATTTTAGCAACAATGCCTATAGGAATAATTTTGGTAGTAATAATTATAGGCCATATCCTCCCAATAATGGTAATGCTTATGGAAATTACTACAAAAACAATAGAAGTGCACCCTATGAACTTGAAGTCATGCTTAAGGATTTTATTAGTAAACAAAGTGCTTTCAATAAAACTGTTGAGGAAAAACTTTTGAATGCTGAAAAAAATATTTCATCTTTGTCTCAAGCACAATCCTCTTTGATTAATAAAATGGCTGCTAAACCTAAAACTATGGAAAACCCCTTTGCTGCTACTAATGCCATACAAGTTAAAATTGATGAAAATGTTAGACTGTTAGCTGAATTGCATGCTCAGTGGGAAAGAGAAGATGAAATTTCTAGAAATAGTAGTATTTGTACTATTACCACCACTAATGTTTATGCTAGAAAACCACATGAAGTCCCCATTCCTTTTGCAACAATGCCTAAAACCAATGGAACCTTTTCCAATAAAAATGCGGAAATTCTTCGAAATATGGGAAACAATAGTTCTACTACCTTGGATGGTAATTTTGATTTTGATCTTGATGGTTGCAATATTTCTGAAGTAATTATGTTCCTACAAAAGCTTGCTAGAAGTCCTAATGCTAGTGCTATGAATATGGCCTTTACAAAAAAATTACAAACGCTCTCATAAAAATTAAAGAAGAAAAATTGAAACATAAAGCTTCTATTCCTAGGAAATTAGAAGATGGTTGGGAACCCATCATTAATATGGAAGTGAATGATTTTGATCTCAAAGCTTTATGTGATATTGGTACTAGTGTCTCTATTATGCTAGAAAGATTTATGAAATGCTTGATTTGCCACCATTGGAAGATTGTTATTTAGATGTCCAACTTGATGATAATGCTAAAAAGAAACTCATGGGGAGTATTAATGATGTTCTTATTATGGTTAACAATACCTATGTCCCTGTTGATTTCTATGTTTTGGATGTTGAATGCAATGCTTCTTGTCCTATTATTTTGGGAATACCTTTTCTTAGAACTGTTGGTGCCATTATTGATATGAAGGAAGGCACCATTAAATATCAATTCCCACTCAAGAAAGGTATACAACACTTCCATAGGAAGAGATAGAATATACCTTTTGCCTCTCCCATTAAATTTTTTTTGATCTTAATGCTTCTTCATTCGAAAATACTTGAATCTTGCTTCCTATGCCCAGTTGAAAGGCGTTAAAGAAAAGCACTATTGGGAGATAACCCAAATTATTTTTACTTTCAGTAAGTTTTATTTTGTTGAGTCTTGGAAGTTATTGCCTCAGTAATAACCTCTACTTATACTTTTTGTGTGGTTTTTGTGCCAAGAATAACCTCTAATGAGAGAGAAGTAAGACTTGGGAAAGTTGCTGTTCCGAAACAGATTTTTTGTGCTTCACTATAAAACAATCGTGAAAAATTCTTGTACGTCGGATTGAGCTGTAATTTTCCGTGCTTATGCCCTAGGTTATTATCTAACTTTCCTTAGTTTAGCACTTTTCGATTTGAGCAACATAAGGTCTTCGAAAAAATTGGTTTTTACTTGCTGGTCTATTTTGTCAGATTTCTGCCATTATTTGCATTTGCCTCTTAATCTTTTTCTCTTTGAGTTCGCTTTGATCACTTGAGCTTTTAGAAGGAATTTCTACACTAGCTTGTGTTTTAATGGAAGTTTTACTTGTGTTGAAACTAAACCCAAAGACTTATTATCTTGAATACACTAATGTTGCTAATGAAGATCGTGTGAAGTTTTATATGAAGGAAATTTTCAAGTGTAGGGAAAAATAATGTGATGAGATGAAGTATGGACAAAAGCTCAAGCTTGGGGATGCCACCCGTGTAACCCTAAGAAATATTCAAGAGTTACAAGCGTCAATGCTTGGGGATTCCCAAGGCATCCCCTTCTTCATCAATAAAAATCTCAGGTTTTCTTCCAAAACACTTCATTTTATTGTTTCATGCACAATTGTGTTGTTCTTGGAGTGTATTTGTTTTTGTTTTTAGTTTTCTTTTGTTTGGTTTTCTTAAATAAATTGGTTAGACCCCCGCATTCATATGTTGTTTCAAATAAGTTAATTGGTGTTGGAAAAGAGTAGGAAGCTTCATGCTTATAAGTGGTACAAAAGGAGCTTGTTTTGACTGTGGCCTAGACTCTATGATGTCATGTTTGATGTTGCTTTGACCTTATGCTTAGTGATTATTTCTGTAGCATGACTTGTTCCAAACAATTTATATTTCCTAATGTGCCTTGAAATAATCATGCGTTGTTTTAGCATACAAAGCATAATATTGTGGTATTCTCTTTTGATGCTTTATTTGGGTTGACTTGGCACATGCTTACACCATGTTAAGACTATGAACTAGTCATCTTAGCCTCTATGATCATTTAGCTTTTGACTTGTAATATCACTTTATACTTTAATTAATAATGTTTTGTCACTTTGCATGATTATGGCCATTATTGCTCTCTTAGTTGGTCGCTCCCAGTCTTTTGCTGGCCTCCACCTGTACCAAGTATGAGTTCTACTCATGCATCCAAACTCCAAGAGTCCACTATAAATTCCTATGCATGGTGTGTTACACCATTCCAAGTATATTCATGTTTTTATCTACCTTCCAAATTAAACTTGTTATGTGAAAATTAGTGATGAAAGCTCTCACAAACTTGATGGCACACTTTATTTTCTTGCACTTAATAAACTTGAACCATTGTGTCTATCTATGTTGCTTATATGCTCGCACTTTATAAGTTGTGAATTAGCAGAACCATGATACCATGGGGAGATCTTTCAACATTGCACTTATTATTCAGTTGATATCATGTTATTTTGTTTATGGATCCCGGCGGTGTGAAATAAAAGGGGAGCTTGTAAGCTCATGGAGTTTGTATGTGTGTTAGAGAAACGCCTGGGCGGCTAGCCTAAGCCATGCCTAATCATGTTGGAAACTTGCAGCATAACCATAGTGAGCATTCTGTGAAGCATCCTCAATAAAAACCTATGCAAATAGCAAATAAAAAGATCGCTGAGATGCTCATTGTCTGTTGCCTTGTCATTTTGATATGGGAAAGCTCCCGTGTCATGGGGCAAGGGGTACCCCGTTGGCGGTTCTCCATGATACACATGTACTTACAATGACAAGAACTTACTTGTGACTAAAGTTGAGTAGCATGAGGTTCGGTACTCGTAAGCAAGGGCATGAGATTTTCAACTTATAACTTGTCAAGCATATCCTCATATTTGTGTCACTTTAACCTTAATCACCTCAAGATGCTTATGATAGGGGTAATGAGATCTGAAAGCTAATAAGTACCATAATTTTTGGAAGCTCTTTATGAAACTTGAAATCCCTGCTTCCCTTTGTGAAGGGCCTTTGTTTTTTACTTTTATGTTGAGTCTCCATCTTCTATCTTTATGCACCAATTGATAGAGCATAGTGGTCATTCTTAGTTTAATGTGCATTGTCCCAAAACTTGTTGATTGATTCATAACTTTGATATTGCTTATTCTTAAATTATTTCTATCTAGTCACCCTTATGAACTTTGAAGGTGTCCTATGCATTTATGTTTTGCTATACCATGAGGAACAAGCTGAATACCACTCTCATTATATTTTCTATATGTGAAACAAACAAACGTCTTTCAATGCATTGTTATTCATGATCTTTTGTTTGTAACTTTTCATGTTACAACATAGTTGCTATGTCTTATTATTATAACTCTATCTTTCAGGCTTATGTTTAGAGTACTTTGATCCTAGCTATCAATGCTTTACAAATACCTTGATCAAGATTGTGATAGTGCATGTCACCGCAAAAATTATTATTTTTATCACTTACCTACTCGAGGACGAGCAGGAGTTAAGCTTGGGGATGCTTGATACGTCATAAACGTATCTATAATTTTTGATTCTCCATGCTTGTTTTATTACAACTTTCTTATGTTTTGTTTACACTCTGAGGTATTTTTATACATTTTCTGGAACTAACCTATTAACAAGATGCCGCAGTGCCAGTTGCCTGTTTTGTGTTGTTTTTGGTTTTAGAAAAGCTAGTAACGAAATATTCTCACAATTGGACGGGACAAAAGCTAAAGTCAATATTTTACCAGAAGGAACCCGGAGTCCGAAGGGCAGCCGAAGTGGGGCCACGAGGTGGCCACACCATAGCGTGGCGCGGCCCCCTAGGCACTCCAAGCCCTGGTGTGGGCCCCTCGGGCGGCCACCGACCTTTCCCCTTCTCCTATAAAAGTACCCCAATGCAGAAACCCTAAGGACCCGATAAAAAATCCACGAAAGAGTCTGTAGCCGCCGCCATCTTCATCCCTAGATCGAGGGGATCCGAAGCTCTTCCCAGCACCCTGCCGAAGGGGAGAGATCATCCCGGAGGCCTTCTTCATCATCATGCAAGCCTCCGGTGTGATGCGTGAGTAGTTCATCTCTGGACTACGGGTCCATGTAGTATCTAGATAGCTGGTTCTCCTCCTTTGTGCTTTCATGTCTAGATCTTGTGAGCTCCGTTCATGATCAAGATCATCTATTTGTAATCCTATATGTTGTGTTTGCGGGGATCCGATGGATATTGAGATACTATGTCAGATTGATTATTGATTCTATCATGTCTATGTTATTTGTGATCTTGCATGCTATCTATTGCTAGTAGCTATCTTGGCCAAGTAGATGCTTGTAACTCCAAGAGGGAGTATTTATGCTTGATAGTAGGTTCATGCCTCTAGTAATCTGGAGAAGTGATAGAAATCTCTAAGGTTGTAGATGTGCTGTTGCTACTAGGGAGAAAACAACAATCCTTTGTCCATGGGGCAATTGTATTGTTTACTTTACACACTTTTCTTAATGCAATTATCTGCTGCTTGCAAATTAATACTAGAAGGGGTTCGGATGATAACCTGAAGGTGGATTATTAGTCATAGATGCAGTTGGATTATGGTCTATGTATTATGTTGTAATGCCCAATCAAATCTCGTAGGAGTCAAGATGTCTAGTATATTCATTATTATGCTTTCTCCATCTATCAATTGCCCCGCTGTAACTTGTTCACCAAACATGCTATTTATCTTAAGGAGAAACACCTCTAGTGAACCGTGGACCCCAGTCCATTCCTTTACCATTGATATACCATCTATTGTTTATCGTTTACTATTTACTTTCTGCAAGCTATTACTATCTTCCACACTATATGTTTAATCCTTTGTTTTCAGCAAAACCGGTGAGATTGACAACCTCACTGTAAGTTGGGGCAACGTTCTGTGGTTGTGTTGTGTAGGATTCCAAGTTGCTGGCAACACCTTGGAGTTGTTCCCTTACTCCTAATGGTTCGATAACCTTGGTTTCATAACTGAGGGAAACTTGTTGTTGTACTCATCATACCTTCCTCTTGGGGTTCCATACGAGCTCTACATATCTTGACCCATCAGGAGTCAACTCATTCTGAGAATGAGATGATGAACCAATACCCAACCTAAACATTGTAACCCAATCATGTCACGAAGTTCAAGTTATGATGATTAGAAGTGGATCCTCGTAGACTATTCCTTAGACCGTGAGGCTATATCAATCACTGTCTCCCGAGAGTGCTTAGATAGCATCAAGCGTCACTTGGTAATACAGTGATTATAAAGGTGTGTTCAGGTACTCGGAGGAACAATAGAGGCAATATATGTCAAGAGCGGGATTTGTCCGTCCACGTGACGGAAAGATACTCTAGGGTCCACTCGAAGAAGTTATATCCAATAGCTGCGCAAAGTGTGATTTGATCACAGGGATATCACTTGTCGGAACGAGTCAAGTAGCATTGTTCGGTAACGAGATTGAACACGACATGGCGATGTCATTGATCAGATCTCGAGCAATGCAAGTATCGAGAGACAAAGGGAATAAGACACGATTGTCCCGGTTCAAACAATGAAAGATCTTCGTGGAATGCACAGGGGTCACATGGCCATCCATGTCCCTTTTTTGATCATTGGTCCGGGTGTCCTGACCATGTCTGGAGTGCCTGAACCATGGGGTCACATGGCTTAGAGAGTGTTTATAGTATCGGTAGAATCACCGAAGAAGAGAAGAGAGAAAACCGGAAGGGTTTCGATAAGTCTAGAGGATGTCCAGAGTGGAGATGGAGAGGATGTCCAGAGTGGAGAGGTTGAATAATATGTGAATGAATGTTAAATATTGATTTAATCATTTATTTATAATTATTTAATAAAATAGAAAATTAATTAAATGATCAAAGGGCTTAATGGGCCAATTCCCGGAGGGGAAAATGCCCAAGAGGGCCCCGGACCCCTAGGAGGGGCCAAGGGGGTGGCCGGTGGCCCTATTGGGCCAGCCCCCCACGTGGGTCCCATGGAGGGGTGGACGGAGGCATCTCCCCCACCTCCTCCTCCTCCTTTAGTCCCACCCCGGGACTTTGAGGGAGGTAGTACCTCCCCTCCCCTATATATAGTGGGGGTATTTGGCCAGATAAACACAGACAATATTCAATAACGGTTTCCTCTATTTTGGGGAGGCCTACAATTGATATTCTCTCTCTCTCTTTCTCCCGTGACCGTGGTCCCAAATTTGAACTGCGCGAATGAGAGACATCTTCACCCTGGAGCGCCGTCGCGCTACGGGATTCAGATCCATGAGCTCTACTTCCACAACTGCTGCTGGATCAGGGAAGCGGGAGTCATCATCAGGCACCGGACATGTGTAACTCCCCACGAAGTGCCACACTTGAGGCACTCCAGTCGTTGGAGCCACATGAGCGCAAGGACTTCATCACGACCTTGAGGTCTGCTTCGGCTCGTCTACATCAACCACGCTCTCCTGAGCGTTGACAATTCTTTTCAGTCTTTAAGGGTAAGTTTGCAAAAAGCCCCTCCCGTTACTGTATTACTAATAGATAGGTCTTGGCAACATCAGGGGTTCAGGGGCGTAGGATAAAATTTTATTGTTTTCATACGCGGAACCCCTACAGTGGTATCAGAGCTAGATCTATGCGTAGTAATGCTAGTATGGGTAGAACACACGAGATGTAGCGTGTGGGCGTTGATCTTTTAGTTGTTACCCTCCCACGTGTACTTGTGTATACCACATTAATGCTTGATGAAGCGGCCCTAACCGACTTTACTCGTTCATTCACGAGACTGGTCCACGCTTGACATACGACTTGTACCGTATAAAGTGGCTTTGGGGGGTGTCTGTCTCTCTTGCATTAGTTGGTATGCCATTTGAAATGGAGGGTCCCGAAAGGGGCATAGTATAGACAACTACTTGATTAGCGTCATGGTGAAAGTTCGTAGGTAAGAACGGTTCTTGTGCGAAAGCCCATCCAGCCACGTAAAACATGCAAAGATAAAGTAGAGGCATCTAACTTTTTTTTGCAGGGGGCATTGCTTTGTGATATGGTTGTGGCAAGGTAAAGTGATTACCTTGTGTTACGTAGTAGTAGATAGTCACAGAGGTGATAGACTACCACGCCAGAAAGACACCGGTACCCTGGTGTCTACGGCGTCGGAACCCTGGCGCCGGAATTCGGGGATGACGGATGGAGATCACGACGTGAAGGACCATATCACATCGCATTTACATTCAATGTTATTGTTTGTATATCTTATTGTGTGCTAGTATTTGATACTCGAAGGTAGCCTAATAAGATGATCCCTATTAAAAATTACCAATGATTGTGTTCCCCTTAGTGTGCACCACCAAGAAAGTTCTTCGGTATGAGGCATGCCGCGATGAGCGAGTGTTAGACATATCTACGTTCACATACAGTGGGTGTAAGCCATGTTGCACAACGAAAACACTAAGGTTGAGTTGGCGAGCCTAGCATGTTACATAGACGTGGCCTCGGAACGCGGATGGTCGAAAGACCGAGCATGAGTCACATGAATGATGTGACCGACGTTTAGCGTCCACCTTAGAACCCACATTGATGGCCGTGATGATCAGGGGAGATGTGGGGAAAAGGGGTCGTGTTATCACTAGAACCCTTTAGGGGATCGGTGTTTCTGAGTGGAGTTATTATTAACTCATTTTAATTATAAACTTAGTATAAATTCCTTTTTGCAATTATAAATGTAGAAAATGGTTCTCCCCGAGATTACCTTCCCTATTGAAAAATGGAAAGGAGAAAAACTCAAGTTAGATGGATCCGACTTTTCTGCATGGGTCATGTGCCTTCATGATCTCCTTAGCGAGAATAAAGTGGCCGACTACATGATCTACGAGATGTACTTGGAGCCACCCTATCTTCATGAGACCCGGGAGTAGTGAGATCACTGCTGCTGTCGTCGTGTGATGGCCACATTCATATCAATGACGATGCGCCTCGGGATGGAAGATGGGCTATGGCCGATTGTGGGAAGTCTTAATCCCCGAACCGTTATGGCACATTTGAGATCACATTTTGTGGAACAAGTGAGCATATGGGAGTATGAGCTGATGGAGGATTTCCTCTCCATAAAGATGGAGGAGAACTCCTCACTGGATAATCACTTGTTAAGCATATATGATGCATACATGATTCTTGTATACTTCCTGGACAACTGGTTCGCAAGCTCTTTTGTAATAGGCGTGTTGCTGTGGTCGCTGCCACCAAGCTACCAAGCACTTGCCAGGATTTACATTATGAGAGGCGACGCAGAAACACGGGATTTCCACGAGTTCATATCACATTTCAGAGATGTGATGGTTGAACTCGTTCTCGCTAAGGTCATCAATGACAAAGGTATATATTTGATATACAATTTTATAAATGTTACAATCTTGCAAACACATTTGTAGTGTTAAGTATATTTGATACTTGTTCTGTTTTGCTGAAAACAGGTCCTTCTGCATAGAGGTGCTTGCTGGAGAGGAGGTGACGTTGCGTGTTGATGGCGAGCATGATGATGATGGCCAACGACACTCTCCCTCAACATTTATCACTTAGTTTATGTTTAGGATGATTATTGTAATCAAAAGATTGTGAACTTCTTTAGTGTGTCTCACACTTTGTGAGACAGTTATTCATATCAGTTTGTAACAAACAGTTGTTCCACTTTTATGAATGATTTCTTTTTGTGCTCATATCTTGTTTGATTATGTGTGAATTATCCTAGTTTTGAAACTTATTGATAATACAAGAACATTTGTAAAATATTTAAATGCCTTAAAATACCCAACTTAATGATATGTTCATTAATGAATGAAACCATTGTTTGAATTCAAAGTTATGTTGATAATATGTGAAAGACATTCGATTTCTTATCACATATAAATCATGCCAAAGTCTGGCAAAATAACTTGAACACCGTGTATTGCTTGAATACAAAGTGTTTTAATGAATTGTTGAAAGTAAATACATATTCGATGTATTGTGTTTTGACAAAATGAAAATTATCATTATATGATTGTTTAAAATGTGTAAACAAGTTTACCAAAGGAAACATGAAGATGAAACTATTTGATATGATCAAAGTATTTCATCAAACAAAGGGTATTAAAGATAAAATAGAATCTAATTACTACGATTTGATCAACAGTAATGAAATTCGACTTTATAAGAATGGCGTAAAAAGAATTGTAGAATGCAAAGCATTTTGAAACGTCAAAATGTAAAGCATCACAATGTGATATTAGATATCAAATGGGTGAATAGAAGGCGCCAAATAAATCGTTGTAGAGACCATTAGTTAGAAATAGTTAGCACTCAATTAGAACATATAGTGAACCATTTGGATTCGTGAAATCGGCTCCATATCTAGTATGGATCATTGTAAAAGTTTTGGGGTTATTCAATATAACCAAAACAATACCGAACAAGTCCTTGTAGAGTATTCATTGGAAACTTTGAATACAAAATCAATAGCTAGAACCAAAAGGAGAGCAAAACATGTATTGCTTGAATTTTGGTGCATTTTCGAGAAAGTTCACATTCAGTGATATTTCTCGATTATGGAGCAAATGGAAGATAGTGAAAAACATGATGAGAATTTAAAACCCTGCATCAGAGTGTTGAGAAGCGCAACAGAAAACGTTCCTGAATGATACTCTTCACAAAGGAAAGAATCAATGATAATGATCATTGTGTTTTCCCCACTAGTGTTTTCACTACATAAAGTAGGATTCAAAATGTAGCCCATATCTTATATGGAGACATTTGTGAATCATTTGTCATGATTACCAGAATATGACATACCTACGAACTACTAAGGAAATAATGGTAAACTAGAATTATGAGAAATCCTAGAAGCAAAATTCCCTTGAGATTAGAAAGCAATTTGTTGTTGAATCTTGCAAGTAAAGGAGTTAATTGGAATTTTCCCAAATGACTACAAAGCCATGGTGGAAAAAGGGGTGAATGACAAAAGCACAATTTTTCAAGTACTAGACGAATTCAAATGAATTTGATTCAAGTGTGCTGAATGTCTAGTGGATTTAAAACTAGTAAAGTACTAGTATCTCATAGTAAAACTCCAAGTTTGATATTTGATCAAAGGATTTTGAAATTGTTCAAAATAGTGAGTGGATATGCAATTTTCATGAAATTGAGTGGGAGCTATGAAAGTCTTCCTAAAAAAATATGTGAATGACATATTTTTGAGTGGGAGCAATATAAGTCTCAAATTCAAATATGTAGGAACATAGTTTGAGTAAGAGTAGTGACTCATACCCAAATATGTTGGGAACATATTTTGAGTGGGAGCTTAAAGGAGTGATTATTAAGTGTGTATTCAACACATTAAGAATAAAAGCGCAAGTACCGATAAATAAAGATTTATAAGGGGTAGAAGTTGATAATAAGTGTATTATGATATTATGTAGTATTCCTTAAAGGATTGTGAAAAGAGTTTCAGAATAGAAGTTAGTTAAGGAACTGGTCCTTAATAACCCAATTAGGAATAGTATTAAGTTGAACATTAATGGTTAAAAGAAAGAAAAGGATGATCATCATCCACTATGTTGAGACATAGGTTCTATCTGATGGGTTCGTAGCATGGAAAACAAAAAATTTCTACCGCAAGAACGAACAAAACCCAGATCTAATCTAGATAAAAGCCAAGATCTAATCTATTAGACATGTGCAACGAGATAGATCTGTACTAACCCTTGTAGATCCGAAAGCGTTAAGAGATTAGATCTCGTGGTTGATGTAGTCGATCACTTGCCGATCTCAGGATCGAGTGGACGATCCTTCCGGCGCCGCGTTCCGGCAGCGCTTCCGCAGTCGGTCACACGTGCGGAGTCAAAGCAGACCTTCCTCTCCTCGTTCCAGCGAGCAGCGGAGGTAGTAGATCTTCTCCACGGAATCCTAGCAGCACGACGGCGTGGTGGTGGTGGTGGTGGAGTAGAGAATTCTGCAGGGCTTCGCCTAAGCCTGAGCAGAAGAGAGGAGGAGGAGAGAGGCGGCTAGGGTTTGGAGTGGTGGAGGGGGCCAGGGGGTGGCGCCTCCACCCCTCTATATAAAGGGGGGAGGGTGCCATGGGAGGGGGAGTCCTAGTAGGACTCCCCTCCCTCCTTGGCTGGCGGATTGGGGAGGGGGGAGGAGTCCTCCTCCCCCACGACTCCTTGTCTTGCCCCACAAGGACTCCTTGATCCCTTTCTTGGTTTTCAAGCAAACTCCAAGAAATCTTCCAGAACCTTCCGGAACATTCCGAAACCTTCAAGAATCCTCATACAAATACTCCAGAACATTTCCTAACTCAGAAAATGATCCCCAATATATGAATCTTATTCTCTGGACAATTTCAGAACTCCTCGTGATGTCCCGGATCCAATCCGAGACTCCGAACAACATTCGGTCTCCAACGCATATTCCATATCTACTTAAAACAACTTCGAACCTTAAGTGTGTCACCCTACGGTTCGTGAATATGCAGACATGATGAAGACACCTCTCCGATCAATAACCATCAGCAGGATTTAGAGATCCATAACGGCTCCTACATACTCAACGATGACTTCGTGATCGATAGAACCATTTACATACGAAACCAATTCCCTTTGTCTCGCGATACTATACTTATCCGAGGTTTGATCGTTGGTATCTCCATACCTAGTTCTACCTCGTTACTGATAAGTACTCTTTACTCGTTCCATGTTATGTCATCCCTTGTGACCCAGTCACATGCTTGCAAGCTAACTAGATGACATTCCACCGAGAGGGCCCAGAGCATATCTATCCGTCATATGGATGGACAAATCCCAATCTTGGTCCATGCGCTTCAACACATACTTTCAGAATACCCAATGACACCTTTATAACCACCCAGTTACGAAGCGGCGTTTGATGTCATCAAAGTACCCATCCGGTGATGGTGATTAACACAACCTCATGGTCGAAGGATTAGGTTACTATGCATTTAAAAGCTTATAGCAATACGAACTTAATGACTTGATCTTATGCTATGCTTACTATGGGTGTGTGTCCATCACATCATTCTCCTAATGACATAACCTTGTTATTAATCACATCCTAATGTCCATGATCAGGAAACCATGATCATAAATTAATCAACAAGCTAATTCAACAAGAGGCTTACTAGGGACTCTTTTATGTTTACAAAACACACATGTTTCCTAATAATACAATTATAGCATGGGATGTAAACATTCATCATAAACACAAAGATATAATAATAACCACTTTTATTATTGCCTCTTGGGCATATATCCAACAGTCTCCCACTTGCACTAGAGTCAATAATCTAGATTACATGGTAATATACCTAACACCCATGGCGTTCTGGTGCTGGTCATGCTTTGCCCTAGGGAGAGGTTTAGTCAACGGATCTGCCACATTCAGATCTGTGTGTACTTTGCAAATCTTTATGTCACCATCTCGGACATACTCGCGAATAGCGTGGAAACGTAGCTTGATGTGCTTCAGCTTGCTATGTGACCTTGGCTCCTGCGCATTAGCTATGGTACCTGTGTTGTCACAGTAGATGGCCATCGGGTCCAACGCACTGGGAACCACGCCTAGTTCAGTAATGAATTCCTTCATCCAAACAGCTTCTTGTGCAGCCTCTGAAGCAGCTATGTATTCCGATTCAGTTGAAGATTTCGCCACAACGCTTTGCTTGGCACTCCTCCAGCTCACTGCAGCACCATTCAAAATAAATATGTATCCCAACTTTGACTTCGAGTCATCCGGATCGATGTTCCAACTAGCATCGGTGTAACCGTTTACAACAAGCTGTTCATCACCTCCATAAGAAAGAACCACATCCTTAGTCCTATTTAGGTACTTTAGGATATTTTTGACCGCTGTCCAGTGCTCCATTCCAGGATCACTTTGATATCTGCTAGTCAAAGTAACAGCATGTGCTATATCCGGTCTTGTACACATCATGGCATACATGATAGAACCTATGGCCGAGGCATAGGGAATATTATTCATCTTTTCTCTATCTTCTGTCGTAGCTGGACTTTGAGTCTTACTCAAGGTCTTACCTGACAACATGGGCAGGAACCCTTTCTTGCTCTCTTCCATTCTAAACTTCTTTAGAAGTTTGTCTAAGTATGTACTTTGTGAAAGCGCTATTAGGCGTCTTGATCTATCTCTATAAATCTTGATGCCTAGAATATATGCCGCTTCGCCGAGATCCTTCATTGAAAAACTATTATTCAAATAGGCTTTGACGCTATTAAGAAGTTCTATATCATTCCCAATCAACAATATGTCATCTACATATAGTACTAGGAATGCTACAGAGCTCCCACTCACTTTCTTGTAAATACAAGCTTCTCCATAAGTTTGTATAAACCCAAAGTTTTTGATTACTTTATCAAAACGTTGATTCCAACTCTGGAATGCTTGCTTCAGTCCATAAATGGAGCGCTGAAGTTTGCATACCCTGTCAGCATCTTTAGGATCGACAAAACCCTTGGGTTGTACCATATACAACTCTTCCTCAATGTCACCATTAAGGAACGCCGTTTTGACATCCATCTGCCAAATCTCATAATCGAAATGTGCAGCAATTGCTAACAAAATCCTCACAGACTTTAGCTTTGCTACTCGTGAGAATGTCTCATCATAGTCAACTCCTTGAATTTTTCGGAACCCTTTCGCGACAAGTCGAGCTTTATAGACGGTAACATTACCATCAACATCTGTTTTTTCTTGAAAATCCATTTGTTCTCGACAGCCTTACGGCCATCCGGTAAGTCCACCAAAGTCCATACTTGGTTTTCGTACATGGATCCCATTTCGGATTTCATGGCTTCTAGCCATTTGTCGGAATCTGGGCTCACCATAGCTTCTTCATACGTCGCAAGGTCATCAGCGTTGTCCACCAACATGACGTTCAAGGCAGAGTCATACCAATCAGGAGTGGTACGAACCCTCGTTGACCTGCGAGGTTCAGCAACAACTTCGTTTGAAGTTTCATGATCATTATCATTAGCTCCAATTGGTGCAGGCGGCATAAAAACATCTTCCGGTGCTGCGCTTCTCTCAAATCCGAGAGAAGGTTCAATAACCTCATTGAGTTCTACTTTCCTTCTAGTCACTTCCTTCGAGAGAAACTCCTTCTCAAGAAAGGATCCATTCTTGGCAACGAAAACTTTGCCTTCGGATCTATGATAGAAGGTATACCCAATTGTTTCTTTAGTGTATCCTATGAAGATGCATTTCTCCGCTTTGGGTTCAAGCCTATCAGGTTGTAACTTCTTTACATATGCTTCGCAACCCCAAACTTTAAGGAACGACAACTTAGGTTTCTTACCAAACCACAATTCGTACGGTGTTGTTTCAACGGATTTAGATGGTGCCCTATTTAAAGTGAATGCGGCTGTCTCTAATGCATAGCCCCAAAACGATAGCGGTAAATCTATAAGAGACATCATAGACCGAACCATATCTAAGAGAGTTCGAATACGACGTTCGGACACACCATTACGCTGTGGTGTTCCTGGCGGTGTCAACTGCGAAAGTATTCCACATTTCTTTAAATGCATGCTAAACTCATAACTTAGATATTCACCTCCGCGGTCAGAACGCAGAAACTTAATCTTCTTGTTACGATGATTTTCCACTTCACTTTGAAATTCCTTAAACTTCTCGAAAGTTTCGGACTTATGTTTCATAAAGTAGACATACCCATATCTACTTAAGTCACCTGTGAAAGTGAGAACATAACGATATCCACCACGCGATGCTACACTCATTGGACCGCACACATCGGTATGTATTATTTCCAATAAGTCTGTAGCTCGCTCCATTATTCCAGAGAATGGAGTCTTAGTCATTTTTCCCATTAGACATGCTTCACATCTTTCAAGTGATTCAAAATCAAGTGATTCAAGAAGTCCATCAGAATGGAGTTTCTTCATACGCTTCACTCCAATGTGACCAAGACGATAGTGCCACATGTATGTAGAATTATCATTCAATTTTGTTAGTTTAGCATCTATGTTGTGAACATGTGTACCACTACTATCGAGATTCAGTAAGAATAAACCATTCATCTCAGGTGCATTACCATAAAAGATATTACTCATATAAATCGAACAACCTTTATTTTCGGACTTAAAAGAGTAACCGTCTCACAGTAAACAAGATCTAGATATAATGTTCATGCTTAACGCAGGCACCAAATAACAATTATTCAAATTTAAAACTAATCCCGAAGGTAGATGTAGAGGGAGCGTGCCGACGACGATCATATCAACCTTGGAGCCATTTCCAACGCGCATCGTCACCTTGTCTCTCGCCAGTCTTTGTTTATTCCGCAGCTCCTGTTTCGAGTTACAAATATGAGCAACCGAACCAGTATCAAATACCCAGGCACTACTACGATTACTAGTAAGATACAGATCAATAACATATATATCAAATATACCTTTCTTCTTGATGTTGCCATTCTTCAGATCCGCCAGGTACTTGGGGCAGTTACGCTTCCAGTGACCAGCACCCTTACAGTAGAAGCACTCAGTTTCAGGCTTGGGACCAGCCTTGGGCTTCTTTGCAGGTGATGCAACTTTCTTGCCGTCCTTCTTGAAGTTGCCCTTGTTCTTAGGCTTGCCTTGTCTCTTGAAATTGGTGGTCTTATTGACCATCAACACTTGGTGCTCCTTCTTGATCTCCACTTCAGCAGTTTTCAGCATGGGCAATAGTTCAGGCAATGTCTTGTTCATGCAGTGCATATTGTAGTTCATCACAAAGTTCTTATAACTCGGTGGCAGTGATTGGAGGAGATGGTGAATCCCTAACTCATTAGGAATCAATATCCCCAACTCTTGGAGCTTCTTTGCGTACCCAGACATGGTGAGCACGTGCTCTCTAACGGAGCTTCCCTCTTCCATCTTACAGTTAAAGAACTTTTCGGAGGCCTCATAGCTCTCCATGGCCGCGCGAGTCTCAAAAATTAGCCTAAGCTCCTTAATGATCTCGAACGGGTCGTGGTGCTCAAAACGCTTCTGGAGCTCCGCTTCTAAACCGTATAGGATGGCACACTGAACTGTGGAGTAATGATTTTTCTGAGTGGCGTAAACATTCTTTACATCATCGGTGGCATCTTCTGCAGGTGGGTCACCTAGCGGTGCTTCGAGCACATAGGTCAACTGACCAGCCCTGCGGACGATCTTCAGTCCACGGAACCAGTCCGTGAAATTGCTTCCATTGTTCTTAAGCTTTTCTTTCTCTAGGAACGCATTGAAATTGATGGAGGGGGTCGCCATAATCTACAACAAATTTGCAAGTAGTTTAGACTAAGTTTATGATGAATTGAGTTCAAATTTAATACTTAAATTAACTAGGTGAACTCCCACTCAAAACAACATCCCTCACATTGTCTTAGTGATTACACGAACCAAGTCCACTACACCAAGTCCGATCTTCACGAGAGAAGATGTAGTTTTATCGGCGAACAATCTTCATGTTCATCATATCACTTATATGATTCATGCTCTACCTTTCGGTATTCCGTGTTCCGAGACCATGTCTGTACATGCTAGGCTCGTCAAGATAACCTTAGTTTCCGCATGTGCAAATCTGGCTTGCACCCGTTGTATGCACACGTAGAATCTATCACATCCGATCATCACGAGATGCTTCGAAACGGCGAGTCTTAGCAACGGTGCCAACTAAGGGTGAACACTTTATTACTTGATATTTAGTGAGAGGGATCAACTTATAATGCTACCGTCGCGATCTAAGCAATACAAGATGCATAAGGGATTAACATCACAGGCAATTCATAATTAGTGTGATATGATATGGCCCTTTCTTCTTGCGCCTTTGATCTCCATCTCCAAAGCACGAACATGATCTCCATCATCACCAGCGCGGCGTCAAGGTCAGTGGCGCCGCTTCATGGTTGTCCATCATCACTAGAAACTATTACAACTACTTGGAATGAAGCTATTACAAGATGAATAGACACGCAGGTCTTAACAGAATTAAAGACAACCATTAGGCTCCTGCCGGTTGCCATATTACAACAAGGATCATTGCATACATCAAATATAATCATAATCACATGATGGCCATATCACATCACAAAACCCCTGCAAAAACAAGTTAGACGCCTCTAATTTTCTTTTCATGTTTTACGTGGTTTGGGGCTTTCGAACAAGAACGGATCTTACCTACGAAACTGAACCACAACGTTGATACAAGTGCTATCAAGTGCAGAGTGTAAATTAGATCTATACTATGGTGGGAGAGACAGACACCCGCAAAGCCACTTGTGCAAAGCAAGTTACACGTCAAGCGTGGAGCAAGTCTCATGTGCGATGACATGTAAGGTTAGCCCGAGCCGCTTCATCCCACCATGCCGCAAGATGCAAAGTACACAAAGCAAAAGACGACACAAGCACCAACGCCCACAACACAATTGTGTTCTACTCGTGCAACAGATCTACGCATAGATACGACTCTGATACCACTGATGGGTTCGTAGCATGGAAAACAAAAAATTTCTACCGCCAGAACGAACAAAACCCAGATCTAATCTAGATAAAAGCCAAGATCTAATCTATTAGACATGTGCAACGAGATAGATCTGTACTAACCCTTGTAGATCCGAAAGCGTTACGAGATTAGATCTCGTGGTTGATGTAGTCGATCACTTGCCGATCTCAGGATCGAGTGGACGATCCTTCCGGCGCCGCGTTCTCGCAGCGCTTCCACAGGCGGTCACACGTGCGGAGTCGAAGCAGACCTTCCTCTCCTCGTTCCAGCGAGCAGCGGAGGTAGTAGATCTTCTCCACGGAATCCCAGCAGCATGACGGCGTGGTGGTGGTGGAGTAGAGAATTCTGCAGGGCTTCGCCTAAGCCTGAGCAGAAGAGAGGAGAAGGAGAGAGGCGGCTAGGGTTTGGAGTGGTGGAGGGGGCCAGGGGGTGGCGCCTCCACCCCTCTATATAAAGGGGGGAGGGCGCCATGAGAGGAGTCCTAGTAGGACTCCCCTCCCTCCTTGGCCGACAGATTGGGGAGGGGGGGAGGAGTCCTCCTCCCCCACGACTCCTTGTCTTGCCCCACAAGGACTCCTTGATCCCTTTCTTGGTTTTCAAGCAAACTCCAAGAAATCTTCCAGAACCTTCCGGAACATTCCGAAACCTTCTAGAATCCTCATACAAATACTCCGGAACATTTCCTAACTCAGAAAATGATCCCCAATATATGAATCTTATTCTCCGGACAATTCCGAATCTCCTCGTGATGTCCCGGATCCAATCCAAGACTCCGAACAACATTCGGTCTCCAACGCATATTCCATATCTACTTAAAACAACTTCGAACCTTAAGTGTGTCACCCTACGGTTCGTGAATATGCAGACATGATGAAGACACCTCTCCGATCAATAACCATCAGCAGGATCTGGAGATCCATAACGGCTCCTACATACTCAACGATGACTTCGTGATCGATAGAACCATTTACATACGAAACCAATTCCCTTTGTCTCGCGATACTATACTTATCCGAGGTTTGATCGTTGGTATCTCCATACCTAGTTCTACCTCATTACTGATAAGTACTCTTTACTTGTTCCATGTTATGTCATCCCTTGTGACCCAGTCACATGCTTGCAAGCTAACTAGATGACATTTCACCGAGAGGGCCCAGATCATATCTATCCGTCATATGGATGGACAAATCCCAATCTTGGTCCATGCGCTTCAACACATACTTTCAGAATACCCAATGACACCTTTATAACCACCCAGTTACGAAGCGGCATTTGATGTCATCAAAGTACCCATCCGGTGATGGTGATTAACACAACCTCATGGTCGAAGGATTAGGTTACTATGCATTTAAAAGCTTATAGCAATATGAACTTAATGACTTGATCTTATGCTACGCTTACTATGGGTGTGTGTCCATCACATCATTCTCCTAATGATCTAACCTTGTTATTAATCACATCCCAATGTCCATGATCAGGAAACCATGATCATCAATTAATCAACAAGCTAGTTCAACAAGAGGCTTACTAGGGACTCTTTTATGTTTACAAAAACACACATGTATTAGTGTTTCCTAATAATACAATTATAGCATGGGATGTAAACATTCATCATAAACACAAAGATATAATAATAACCACTTTTATTATTGCCTCTTGGGCATATCTCCAACACTATCTTAGAAAACCATGATAGTAACTTAACATAATATATGATCCAAGAAGAAACATTTGAAAAGTGATTAAGTTTGAATCACGGAACGTTGAGCTAAGTTTGTCTGTAGTGTCTAATAGAGAAATACAGACATGTTTTCCAAATCCATAAAGGGTTGCATATCTTAAAGCATAAATAGCTATTTTATAAGGGAATATGTTGGAAACTCCTGTAATACCGACTAAAGTCAAGTAGGAAGCGAGGTGAACAAAACATCGAAAGTTGCACAGAGTGCACTCGTGTTTCGATGATTACATTTATAATAATAGATAAGGGTACCATCTAAAGTGTTGTATAATGCTATGGCGGGGCTAGTTCGCTTTTAACGTAGAATGATGTGTCCTAGGGCATAGTGACCATGAGAAATCCCTCGAGGTTAATCTAAAGTCACTGTAGGCTCCTGGAATTCGGCCTGCTGCCATAGCAACAATGCATAAACAAAGATGTTATCATGTGATGATAAAGTATTAATGTCAATCAAGGTGACATTAGTAAGTTTAAAAGGATTTGGGACTATAAAGTACAGGCCCAAGACTCAACCTCTTCCATGAGCAAGCATGTTCTGGGTACCGGGATATATGGTGCCAATGATTAAGAACAAATGCATCTAGTTCATTTGTACTCTAGTGCAAGTGGGAGACTGTTGGAAATATGCCCTAGAGACAAATAATAATAATTATTATTATTATCATATTTCATAAAGTTTATGATTAAGTTTTATATCATGCTATAACTGTATTGAGAGGAAACATCATTACACATGTGATATATAAACAACCAGGGGTTCCCAGTGAAACTCAAGTCACTGGTTCATTGGTCAATAGATGATCCAGGTTTCCTGATCATGTGGCATTTATGCCGGTTGGAAATAGAGTTAACTCATTCTGAGAATGAGATGATGAACCAATACCCAACCTAAACATCGTGACTCGATGATGTCACCAAGTTCAAGTTATGATTATTAGAAATGGATCCTCGTAGACTATTCCTTAGACAGTGAGCCTATATCAATCACTTTCTCTCGAGAGTGCTTAGATAGCATCAAGCGTCACTTGGTAATACAATGACTATAAAGGTGTGTTCAGGTACTCGGAGGAACAGTAGAGGCAATATATTTCAAGAGCGGGATTTGTCCGTCCACGTGACGGGAAGATACTCTAGCACCCACTCAGAGAAGTTATATCCAATAGTTGCGTAGCGTGTGATTTGATCATATGGATATCGCTTGTCGAAACGAGTCAAGTAGCATTGTTCGGTAACGAGATTGAACACGACATGCTGATGTCATTGATCATATCTCGGGCAATGCAAGTATCGAGAGACAAATGGAATAAGACACGATTGTCCCGGTTCAAACGACGAAAGATCTTCGTGGAATGCACAGGGTTCACATGGCCATCCAGGTCCCTCTGTCGATCATTGGTCCGGGAGTGTCCTGACCATATCTAGAGTGTTCCCGAACCATGGGGTATCACGCTTAAGGGCTTGATGATGCTTAGAGAGTGTTTATATGATCGGTAGAATCACCGAAGAAGAGAAGAGAGAAAACCAGAAGGGTTTCGGTAAGTCCGGAAGATGTCCGGAGTGGAGGTGGAAGGTGTTCCATAGCCATGGAGATTGAATAATATGTGAATGAATGTTACATATTGATTTAATCATTTATTCATAATTATTTAATAAAAGAGAAAATCAATTAAATGGTCAAAGGGCTTAATGGGCTAATTCCCGGAGGGGAAAAGGCCCAAGAGGGGGCTGAAGCCCTAGAAGGGGCCAAGGGGGTGGCCGGTGGCCCTATTGGGCTAGCCCTCCACGTGGGGCCTATGGAGGGGTGGCCAGCAGCACCTCCCCCACCTCCTCCTCCTTTAGTCCAACCCAGGGACTTTGAGGGAGGTAGTACCTCCCCTCCCCCTATCTATAGTGGGGGTATTTGGCCAGATAAATACACACAATATTCAATAAGCATTTCCTCTCTTTTGGGGAGACCTCTAGTTGATATTCTCTCTCTCTCTCTCTCTCTCTCTCTCTCTCTTGATGAGCGCATATTTGCATCATTTTTATATTATTATTTTGCATTGTAGACGTAGGATCTTGGTATTTTACGGTGTTCTCGTGCACATTTTATGTCTGTTGTCACCAGGATCAGGACAGATGATGGATCTAATGGATCTAATTATTAAAGCAGTTGTATTGTGGAGAAAAAGGAGTCAAAAACAACGCAAATTGCTTATTTGGGAAATATTATTAATACCAGAAAAAAACTAGAAGCGAACAAAGGAGACAGAGGCCATAACGACCAACTATACGGGTAGAGGAAATATTCCCGCCGTATAGCTCCGGCCCGCCTCCGCCTCATCAAATAGTTTCACCCCGTGCAATTGGTTCGAGGAGACAACATACAGAACACTTAGAAATCATGAAAACCTCACCTCTGGAAGGCATTTGGAGGGGGAACTCATCCGCCAGGGATCCATCTTCACCCTGCACAGATCCGGGAGGCTAAGGCATCGATCTTCATCATCCACCGCTGCATCCCACCATTCTCATCCATCCCATCTGCATCTTTCCTAGATCTTGTTGTAATTCCTATACTCGTTGTGGATTTATTCAAGTACTATTCACCTATGATTGTTTCAATTACCATTACCATGATGTTGATTGCCTCCATGTCTGAGTAGATCCTTAGTTCTTGGGAGATGGAGAAACCCTAGCATATGACTGAGATGATAGAGATTATTATGTTATATATCATTATGTGTATGTGTTAATTGTCTTCATCTTGATATTAAGGAGAAGTGCACCTTCTTAATATTTGCCTCTTATGGGGACTCGATGGAGGGGATTACTTGTTAGTAGACAGAGGAATGATAGCGCTTAGGGTGACTATAAAGCTGTTGCCATTCTTTACGTACTAACTTGAGGAACCAAGGAGAACTCATCATGCCATGTCCATTCCATGGGAGAAATCCCTTAATAGTGCAGTAATGCGATGGTTGTCGATTACTGTCTGCTATGGTTATGAGGACGATGTGTGCAGCGATTGCAGGCAAATCGTCCATATATGGAGCTCCTTCCACATACATACACACTATGGGAATATCTGTTATAATACTCTCGATTACTTAGTATAAATTGCTAGTGGTGGATCCGCTAATCCCTGAGAACGCCCTTTTTCCTATTATAGTTCCAAAGTTCTATTACACCCGTGACTCTTACTTTCTGCATGAAGTTTTGCTTGCTTTAAATTATCTTGTTCAACCAAAACCCAAAAACAACTTTATCTTCCTTGCAACATAAAGTTATTTCTCAAGTACTGTGTTTAGTTATAGTTAAAAGCATTTTAGTCTTTCGCCTACTGCTCCCTGTGGTATCGATATCTTTATTTTGAAACTATCTACAAACGATCTGTGCACTTGCAGTCATCAAGCTATTTTCTAGTGCCGTTGCCGGGAAGCTTAGCGCTATAAGTCACTTTACTTTTAGTTATTCACTTTCGTTGTACTAATTTTTACTTGAGTTGCAGGACCACAACAATGGACAACACTCAGCATTTAAAATAGCTTGAGGCAGTAAGGAAAATGGGTTCGCCCATGGATGCCTTTATAACTGTCAACAAAAGCATAAATCTGAATGGAGTCAAGATCCATCCTTTGTTATTTGAGTTATTACATTCTATGAAATTTGCAGGAACCAATGAAGAAAGTCCATATGGATATTTACAATTCTTTGAAGATATTCTTAGTTCCTTTATTTCGACAATTGTAATCTTGATATGGTTAAAATCCAGTTGTTTAGACAAACTCTCTCTAATAATGTTTACGACTGGTACATATATTTTTGTGCAGAAGCACCAAGGACTTGGGAGGAATTGACAACCAAGTTCCTATCAAAATATTACTTTGAAAGCAAAGCTCACAGGATGAGAGGTATTATTATCGGTTTCAAAATAGTCCTAGTGAGGGCCTTTATGAGGGATATCTAAGGTATAAAATGTACCTAGATAATTGCCCCCATCATCGTCTACCTGATTGGTTGATCACCCATACATTTTATGGAGGGCTTAATATTGAAAACAGGACGAATCTAGACACAGCTTCAAATGGCAGTTTTCTATCTTATATATATGACGAGGCTTGAAATCTAATAATAAAAATGAAAGAAGCAACTGAAAATTCTAAAGATAAGGAAAATATTACAAATAGTTTTTCAGAATATGCTTGCATTAATGATTTCCTTGCAGATGAGAGGACGGATACAATGATTAAAACCCTCGTTATTGATTCTTACTCAGTAAAGAAAATTATTGAGAATTATGCAGGGCATTTGCAGGTACCTACAGAATGGGAACCTTAGAAACCTCTCAAAGAAAATCAGCGTGCAAGAGCACTAATGGAAGAATTCTCCTCGATACCTATACATGGAATCTTTGAAAAAAGACAAAGAGAGGAAGACCAAATAAAGAAGAGACTGAAGAAACCAGAAAGGAATTCCGAAGCTACAAATATAAATAATGTTATAATCAAAGACCTTATGGAGGCACGAATAGTGGAGGATGAAGTGGTTATGTTAGACCATGAAACTTAGGAATTCATCCGAGGTAAGATTTGAGGTAACGAGACTTCAAAACCTATGACCCCTATATATTGTGGAGAAACTTTATTATACGGAATTTGTGAACCGATTTACACCATAAATATTATGCCGTCATCACTTTATCAAGAACTTCGCTGCAACTTAAATAATCCGGAGGTTGAATCGGTAGACACCACTATTTCTAATAGAACCAATGTAAAATCGGAAGGGGTAATCAGAAATATCTATGTCTTTATTGGCTCACTCATGTACCCCCTTGATTTTCATATTGTTGATATGCCTCGAGATACTTTTTGTCCTATTCTTTTAGGCAGGCCTTTTATTTCCATCACCAAAGCTCGAGTGGATAATCAGAAGGAAACTATTTCACTAAAGTTTGGAGAAGAAGAAATGACATTCTACTACACCAAACAAAAAAAGCGGCCATATTAAGTGGAGGATATTAAGGAAGAAAAGACGATTGTCGAGCTTGCGGCAATTCATTTCAGTACTCCACAAGATGAACTAGAAAGGAGCTTGATTAATTGGGAAGAAGCGACGGAAGATGAGAAGAAAGAAGACATCGATGATTACCTCGATTCAATTCCGGAGGCACAAAATCCACATGACTATGAAGAATTGGTAAGAACAGGAGATGAAGAACCTCCACCAATAGAATTGAAAAAACTTCCAGATAATATGAGGTATGAGTTCTTAGATAATGAAAATAAGTGTCCTGTCACTATTAGTAAGAACCTATCAGAAAATGAAACTAATAAAATCATTTCAGTTTTGGTTAAGCATCGTGAAGCCTTTGGATATGCATTAAGTGATATTAAAGGAATAAATCCATCTATTATAACACATAAGATTACCATGCTTGATGATGTTGAACCAGTAGTAGATACACAAAGAAGGCTTAATCCTAAGATGAAGGAAGTAGTAAGAAAATAAGTTATATGCTTACTTGATGCAAGCATAATATATCCTATTTCTGATAGTAAGTGGGTTAGCCCATCTCATTGCATACCAAGACAGGGTGGTCTTGATGTTGCTATGAATGAGGAAGGTGAGATAGTTCCTGTCAGACCAGTTGTAGGATATCGTATGTGCATTGATTTTAGGAAATTAAATTGCGAGACACAAAAGAATCACAAACCAATACCATTCATGGATTTTTTTTCTGAAAAACTTAGTAAAAATTCTTATTTTTGTTTTATTGACGGTTATTCTGGATATTCTCAAATTGCCATACAACCAGAGGAACAAGAGAAAAAACTTGTTCTTATGGCACATATGCTTATAGATTAATTCAATTGGGCTTATGTAATGCAGCAGCAACATTTCAGGAATGTGTTCTCAAGATTTTTGATGATTTTGTTGAGAAGAGTATGGAAGTCCTAACAAACGATTTTGTCGTTTGTGGAACAACTTTTGATAATTGTATCTACAATCTGATCAGAGTTTTGCAAAGATGCAGGCAATCAAACTTAGTTTTGAATTTGGAGCAATGCCGTTTCATGGAAAGAGAAGGTAAAGTTTTCGGACACAAGGTTTCAGAGAAGGGAATAGAAATAGATAAAACTAATATAAATGCTATAAAAAATCTCCCAATACCATAGAACATTAAAAGCTTTAAAATGTTTCTAGGACATGCAGGATTTTATAAGCGGTTTATAAAAGATTTTGCTAAATTAGCTATGCCCCTTACCAATCTTCTTGATAAGGAAACTCCATTCTATTTAGACCATGGCTGTATTGCGGCTTTTGAGAACCTTAAAGATAAACTAGTTTTGGCACCTATCATGCAACCTCCAAATTGGGATGAACCTTTCGAAATTATGTGTGATGCTAGTGATTATGCTTTAGGGTTGTGTTAGGACATCGAGATGGAAAGAATTTAAATGTTATTTACTACGCTGGTAGACCTCTTAGTAAGATTTAGAAACATTATGCTACTACGGAAAAAGAATTTCTAGTTATAATTTTTGCTTGCGATAAATTTAGATCTTACATAATTAATTCTAAGGTAATAATTCACACGGATCACCAAGCTTTATGTCACCTGCTTGTAAAAAAGGATGATAAGCCTAGGTTGATTAGGTGGGTCTTATTACTACAAAAATATGATTTGCAAATAGTAGATAGGAGGGCTAAGCATAATCCGGTAGCAGATCATCTCTCTAGGATGGAAGGAATAATTAATGACCCTATACCTATTAATGAATCATTTCCGGGAGAATATTTAGCAAAGGTAGAGATTGCTGATCCATGGTATGCAGATTATGCTAACTATCTAGCAACAATTTTTTTACCTCTCGGTATGTCAATAAATCAAAAAATGAAATTCTTTAATGATCTTAAATATTACTTTTGGGATGATCCGTATCTATATCATCATGGACTTGACATAATGATTCGGAAGTGTGTTCCCAATCACGAAATGAATGCGATATTAAAGGCTTGTCATGACAGTCCATATGGAGGGCATCATGCAGGTAAAAGGACATCTGCAAAGGTACTTCAATCCGGATTCTATTGGCCCACCTTGCCCAAGGATGCACACAGGTATGTGGAATATTGCGATGTTTGTCAAAGAAGAGGTAATATAGCTAAGCGACAAGAAATGGCAATGAACTATAGTCTTATAACTAAACCCTTTGATGTTTGGGTAATGGATTACATGGGAGCATTTATAGAGTCTAATGGTTATACTCATATTGTTGTTGCTGTTGACTATGTTACTAAATGGGTTGAAGCTATTGAAGGAAATATGCCCTGAGAGGCAATAATAAAGTTGTTATTATGTATTCCTTATATATGATAGATGTTGATTTTGCATGCTATAATTGTATTGATCGGAAACATCAATACGTGTGTGTTTAATAAACAAAAAGGGTTCCTAGTTATGCCTCTCTTATAGACTAGCTTCTTGATTAACAAGATGATCAAGGTTTCCTGATCATGGACATTGGATGTTGTTAATAACAAGGTCACAACATTTGTGAAATGATGTGATGAACATTCATCCGAAGTATAGCATTACGATCAAGTCATTATGTTTACATTGCTATAACATCATACGAAGTAATCTTTATCCTTAGATCATGTTAATTGCTAACACCGGAAAAGTATCTTGATAACATCAAACGTCACACCGTAACAAGGTGACTATAAAGATTGGTTCAGTACTACGAAGGTGTTATGTTGAGGCTCATGGATCAAGAGTGGAATTTGTCAATCCCGATGATGATTAGATATACTCTAGGCCATCTCGGTGATATCACATTAAGATAGCTTGCAAGCAAGTGATGTGATCACTAGAATGTTATATCACAGGAACGAGAAAAGAGTGCATGTCGGTAACGAGATCAAACTAGGTATTTGGATACCGATGATCGAATCTCGGGCATGTATTATATCATGAGACAAAGGGATTAAATTACAAGCGTTAAAGGTTCTCACAATCACAGAAGTCATCGTTGAATATGCAGGAGTTAGTATGGATCTCTAGGTCCCGCTTCTGATTATTTATCTGAGAGGAGTCTCAATCATGTCTGCATTATTCGCGAACCGTAGGGTGACACACTTAAGAGTTACCGGACACCATTTTGGAGCACATATGTTTCAGACGAAAGAATTGCAAAGCGCAGGAATTGTTTCGATAGAAACCGGAAATTGTTTCGGGTGAAATTGCAGAAAGTGGTTCTACATGTGATATTGAAATATTGCAAGGGGTTATATGTGAATGTTTGTTAATTAAAGTAATTAACAAAATTCTGAATAAATTTAATAAAAGAGTTTTATTAAATGAGAGAGCATTAAACTTAGAGAATTTTAATGCATTTAAAGTGGGGACTTTAAAAGGGAATGTGAAGAGGCATTTTAATGTGGAGGGGTTACCACCACATGAATGGGGGAGGTGAGGGGTCACCCCCATGCGCCGGCCATGGGGAGGGGCACCCCCTCCTCCTATAAAAGGCCACCCTCTTCCTCACACCTCCTCATGAAGGATCTCTCTCCCCCTCTAGAATTATTCCCCCATGGGCTCGGATTAGCGAGATACATGTTCCTGGTGGCATTTCGTCTAGAAGGAGTTGCTGCTTCCGCTAGATTGCTGGAGCGAGGAGGTGGAGGTTGTCTGGTGGCTTGAACGTGTGTGCGAGGATGGATGCGCTGCTGATTTGCGGCGCTCGGACTTCCACACGATCTTGCTATTGGCAAGTGTATGACTACATCAACCACGAGTTCCTACTCGTGAACAAAACTCATTGTCTTCGAGGGTAAGTTCTCGATGGATGTATGTCCACCCGTTGCTCTATACCTAGTAGATTGATCTTGGCGTGTAGTTCTCATCGTAGGATTTTTTTTTGTTTTATATGTTGTGGACCCAATAGTGGTATTAGAGCCTGATCTATGCATAGGTGCTTTGCACGGGTAGGACACATATGTTTATATGTGGGTGATGATGATCATGTTATTGCATCTTCTATGTATTTTGGATATTGGTGGCATAGTGGGATGAAGCGGCCCGGACCAACCTTACATGTCATCGTACATGAGACCGGTTCCACGACTGACATGCAACTTGTTTTGCATAAGTGGCTGGCGGGTGTCTGTCTCTCCTACTATAGTCAATATCTGATTTACAACGAGTTGCTAATAACTTGGTTACCCTCGTTGTGGTTCATGTTCGTAGGTAAGAACGGTTCTATCTCCGAAAGCCCTAAGCCACGTAAAACTTGCAATTGATAAATTATAGGCGTCTAGTTTAGATCGTTGCTGGGCTAGTGTATTGATATGGTATTGTTGTAAGTAGATGTATGATAGATACTCTTACAACACATTAAACGTGTAAGTTCCATAGACCTTGGCCTTACACACTAAGGAATGATAGAGATCATACCACGATGCAAATGATAGAGATCAAATGCATGGACCATGTCATCTCACTTTACACATTAGAAGTTAGCATCTTATACTTCTAGTTTGGCGCTTTTGGTAGCATTGTAAGATGATCCCTCATTTAGATATCAAGATAAAATGTGTTCTTCCTTAAGTGTGCACCGTTCTATGAATCGTGTTTCGAGACATCACGTGATCATCGGGTGTACTCGACTCTACGCTTTCATACAACGGGTGTAAGACAGTTTTACACACGCGAGTACTAAGGTTCTTACTTGGCGAGCCTAGCATGTACAGACATGGCCACGGAACATGGACCAAAAGGTTAAAAATGAGTCATATAGTTGATATGGTGCCCATATATATGCTCGCCTTTGAAGCTGCACCGACTCACGTGATGATCGGACTTGGTGTAGTGGATTTGGTTCATGTAATCACCAAAAAGGCATGAGGGATGTCGTTTTTGAGTGGGAGTTCATTAGTAATTTGGATTAGTTGAACTCACTCTATCATAAACTTAGTCTAAATAAACTTTACAAATTCTGTTGTAGATGGCACCACCTGCTTTTAATTTCAATGTGTTCATGGAGAAAGAGAAACTTGCTGCGAATGGTAGCAACTTCACCAACTGGGCTATGAATTTGAGGATTCTCCACACAGCTGCACAAAAGCAATATGTGCTAGATGCGCCGCTAGGCCCCCCACCAGCTTTTGATGCCCCTGACGAGGAAAAGAATGTCTATATGACTCGTCAGGAGAACCACAACTTAGTTCATTGCGGCATACTGTATGGGCTAGAGCCAGAACTTCGAAAGCGTTTCGAAAATGGCAATGCCTTTGATACCATGGGAGAATTGAAAATGATTTTTGATACCTATGCTGCCGTAGAGAGTTATAATGCTACTGAAAAGTTCTTTAGCTACATGATGGAGGAGAATAGCTCCGTTAGTGAGCATGTACTCAAAATGTCTGGGTACGCTGATAAGCTTGTGTCCTTGGGAATAACAATTCCCATTGACCTAGGCATACATCGTGTTCTCCAATCTCTGCCACCTAGCTACAAGAGCTTCGTGATGAACTATAATATGCAGGGCATGAAGAAGTCTCTTCCCGAGCTTCTGTCAATGCTTAAGACTGCAGAAGTGGATATTAGGAAAGAACATCAAGTGTTGATGATCAATAGGACCACCGGTTTCAAGAAGGACAAGAAAGGCAAGCACAAGGGAAAGAAGGGTGGAAAATCTGTTGTCACACCTAAAAAGAAACCCCAAGCTGGCCCTAAGTCTGACATCGAGTGTTACTATTTCAAGGGGACTAGCCATTGGAAGCGCAATTGCCCCAAGTATTTGGCAGACAAGAAGGCCGGCAAGGCAAACAAAGGTATATGTGATATACATGTTATTGATGTGTACTTGACTAGTACTCGCAGTAGCACCTGGGTATTTGATACGGGATCGGTTGCTAATATATGTATTCAGGGGCTGCGGAACAAGCGACAACTAGCAAGGGATGAGGTCACGATGCGGGTCGGCAATGGATCAAGAGTTGATGTGATTGCCGTCAGAATGCTGCCTCTCCATATGCCATCGGGATAATTGTTATTTGGTGCCTACACTGAGCATGAACATTGTATCCGGATCATGTTTGATGCAAATTGGTTATTCGTTTAAGTCTGAAAACAATGGTTGTTCAATTTATATGGATAATATCTTTTATGGTCATGCACCTGTGTTGAATGGTTTATTTCTGTTGGATCTCGATAGTAATATTACGCATATTCATAATGTTGATGCTAAAAGGATTAAACTTGATAATGATATATCTACATATATGTGGCACTGTCGTCTGGGTCATATTGGTGTTAAACGCATGAAGAAATTCCATTCTGATGGACTTTTGGAATCACTTGATTTTGAATCATTTGATACATGTGAGCCATGCCTTATGGGCAAGATGACTAGAACGCCGTTTTCCGGTTCAATGGAACGGGCGAAAGATTTATTTGAAATCATACATACTAATGTATGTGGACCAATGAGTGTGTCGACGCGAGGTGGATATCGTTATTTTGTTACTTTCACGGATGATTTGAGTAGATATGGGTATATCTATTTGATGAAACACAAGTCTGAAACCTTTGAAAAGTTCAAGGAATTTCAGAATGAAGTGGAAAATCATCGTAATAGAAAGATCAAATTTCTTCGGTTTGACCGTGGAGGTGAGTATCTAAGTTACGAGTTTAGCACACACATGAAAGAGTGTGGAATAGTTTCACAACTCACGCCTGCTGGAACACCACAACGTAATGGTGTGTCGGAACATCGTAATCGTACTTTATTGGATATGGTTCGATCTATGATGTCTCTAACTGACTTGCCACTGTCATTTTGGGGTTATGCACTGGAAACCGCTACATTCACTTTAAATCGAGCACCATCTAAATCCTTTGAAACGACACCGTATGAATTGTGGTTTGGAAACAAAACTAAGTTGTCATTTCTTAAAGTTTGGGGATGCGATGTTTATGTAAAGAAACTTCAGTCGGATAAACTCGAACCCAAAGCGGAAAACTGTATCTTCATAGGATACCCTAAGGAAATGATTGGGTATACCTTCTATCACAGATTCGAGGGCAAGGTTTTTGTTGCCAAGAATGGATCCTTTATTGAGAAGGAGTTTCTCGCGAAAGGTGTGAATAGTCGGAAGGTAGAACTCGAAGAGGTTATTGAACCTTCTCTTCATGAAATGGCGAGTAGCGCAGCACCGGAAATTGTTTCGGAGTTGACTTCACCTAATGAAGAGAGAGCTAATGATATTGATCATGAAACTTCGAAAGAGGACACTACCGAACCTCGCAGGTCAAGTAGGAAACGTGCAGCTCCTGAACTATATGGTAATCCTGTTGTGAATTTCATGGTTGATGAAATAGATGACCCTGCGACGTATGAAGAAGCGATGATGAGCCCGAATTCCAACAAATGGCTAGAAGCCATGAAATCTGAGATGGAATCCATGTACGAGAACCAGGTTTGGACCTTGGTGTACTTACCTCACGATCGAAAGGCCGTTGAGAATAAATGGATTTTCAAAAGAAAAACTGATGTTGATGGTAATGTGACCATCTATAAGGCTCGACTTGTCGCAAAGGGGTTTCAACAAATTCAAGGAGTTGACTACGATGAGACATTCTCTCCCGTAGCGATGCTTAAGTCGGTTAGGATTATGTTAGCAATTGCTGCATATTTTGATTATGAAATATGGCAGATGGATGTCAAAACTGCATTCCTCAATGGTAATATTGAAGAAGAGTTGTATATGATACAACCTAAGGGTTTTGTCGATCCTAAGGATGCTAATAAGGTATGCAAACTTCAGCGATCCATCTATGGACTGAAGCAAGCATCCCGGAGTTGGAATCTCCACTTTGATGAGGTGATCAAAGAGTTTGGATTTGTCCAAACTTATGGAGAGGCTTGTATTTACAAGAAAGTGAGTGGGAGCAATGTGGCATTTCTGATATTATATGTGGATGACATATTATTGATTGGAAATGATATAGATCTTCTAAACAGTGTTAAAAGTTATCTAAACAGCAAATTTTCGATGAAAGACCTTGGTGAAGTGTCATATATACTAGATGATACCCCGCACGTTGTTGCGGGACCATGTGGGATTTTAATCTGAGAATAGAACAAATGATAAAATTTGAGAAAATATTAAGGATTAAATTTGTATAATAAACCTTACTTGTATGTAAGGTAAAATAAGTTCAAAGATTCACCATTCACATTCGTAGGAGTACAAAAGGACATACACAAATAATTGCTGATCATGAAAAAAATTCACCTCATCGAAGAAATTAATGGGTCGTGCAAATTATCCACTTACTGGGTGGCACACTTGAGTTTTCAATCAAAGGTAAAAAAAGTCCCACTTAATTAGGCAGGTATGCCCACCTGATGTCTCACTGTAATCAACTAAACTCACGTTTCAAATTACATCCCCAGAATTTCTGCAAAACAAAACCAACAAAATGAGATAGGAAAATGCAATGAGATATTTTGATGTTGATAAGTGGATTAACATATACAACAAATGCATATTGTGGGAAGATATAAACAATACAGTACCACGTAGTGTGATCATTTTAAGGGTCATGGAGAAATGGAGAAACCATCCTGAAATAGCAGATGCCGTCATTGGTGAAATCAACCTGCACATTGAACAAATTTGCTGATACAATAAACATCAGTACTTCAATGATCAGTATACTCATCGGCTCGTTGCTAATTAGTTAGAAGCTATACTGGAACCAATCGAATTATGGAACCCACAATTCAACTCATAGCAAGGTTCACGGCATGGATAAGAACAGAAGAAATAGATGACCCCATCGATCCAATCACTGCACAAAAGCGCCCAAACAAAAAAAGGAAGTGCCAAATTAGAAATCCTGGGCATACCGAATTAAATCAGGGCGGTGGAATTTAACCCGAGGGTAGGGTTCAACATGGTACTGGCGCTCTCCTTGCATGATCACCATATGAGTGCTACTTGGCACGGGCATCAACCATCAACGCATGAGGATTAATTTGGCAGCCTGTCCTTGCAGCGACAACGTGAGAGACTGAATACACTGCGGATGCTTCAGTGTGAATCATAAGGACGTGAGGAGAGTGGCTTGGAATGGGGAGGGAAAGGTGAACACCAAAAGGATTTATGGCTGATTAAAAGCTGCAGAATTCGCTAGGAATGGGAGATTTGCTAGGATCGGGGAGGCGAAGGGGAAACAACAGTTACTCATCGATGATAATGATAAAAAGAAGTTGAAGCGAGGCCAAGAGCGCTCCATGGACATTGATTGTGATCAGTGTTTGCCTGTTAGTGGATCGATACTGTTCGGTTTAGACGTTGACCAAATAAAAGGTTGCACGGTTATGTGCTTTAAACGCATGAAAGGAAATTCCCTAAAAAAATGTAGGAAAGGAATAGGAAGGAAAGTAACGGAAAAAACAACATGGATGATGTGGCAAAAAACTGAGGTGATACCACAGATGAGGTGGCATAGCTGCATGTTGAGAGAAATATATTAGTGGGGATGAACTATTTAGTTATATAGGATTAGGCATTAAAATCTATAGAGATAGATCAAGGCGTCTAATTGGGGTATCGCAGAGTACATACCTTGATAAAATATTAAAGAAGTCTAATATGGACGGAAGTAAGAAGGGATTCTTACCTATGTTGTAAGGCAAGACATTGAGTAAGACTCAAAATCCGGCTACGTCGGAAGAAAGAGAGATAATAGATAAGATCCCCTATGCCTCGGCCATAGGCTCTATAATGTATGCCATGCTATGTACAAGACCGGATGTGGCACATGCTATTAGTTTGACTAGCAGGTATCAATCTGATCCAAGTTCGGAACACTGGATAGCAGTCAAGAACATCCTCAGGTACTTGAGAAGACCTAGGGATATGTTTCTTATATACGGAGGTGAAGAAGAGCTAGTCGCTAAGTGTTATGTCGATGCTAGCTTTGACACCGATCCGGATGACTCTAAGTCTCAATCCGGATACGTATTTCTCTTGAACGGAGTAGCAGTTAGTTGGAGGAGTTCCAAACAACCCGTGGTGACCGGATCAACGACAGAGGCGGAGTATGTTGCTGCTTCAGAAGTGGCGCAGGAAGCGGTTTGGATGAAGGAGTTCATAACGGAACTAGGTGTGGTTCCTAGTGCATTGGACCCAATGGTGATCTATTGTGACAACAATGGAGCCATAGCCAACGCCAAGGAACCGAGGTCTCACAAGAATTCCAAGCATATTAAGTGCCGGTTTCACTCCATCCGTGAGCATGTCAAGGATGGAGATATAAAGATTTGTAAAGTACACACAGACCTAAATATAACAGATCCATTGACTAAAGGTCTCCCTAGGGCAAAACATGATCAACACCAGAACTCCATGGGTGTCAGATTTATCACTATGTGAACTAGATTATTGTCTCTAGTGCAAGTGGGAGACTGAAGGAAATATGCCTGAGAGGCAATAATAAAGTTGTTATTATGTATTCCTTATATATGATAGATGTTTATTTTGCATGCTATAATTGTATTGATCGTAAACATCAATACATGTGTGTTTAATAAACAAAAAGGGTTCCTAGTTATGTCTCTCTTATAGACTAGCTTGTTGATTAACAAGATGATCAAGGTTTCCTGATCATGGACATTGGATGTTGTTAATAACAAGGTCACAGCATTTGTGAAATAATGTGATGAACATTCATCCGAAGTATAGCATTACGATCAAGTCATTATGTTTACATTGCTATAACATCATACGAGGTAATCTTTATCCTTAGACCATGAGATCATGTTAATTGCTAACACCGGAAGAGTATCTTGATAACATCAAACGTCACACCGTAACAGGGTGACTATAAAGATGGGTTTAGTACTACGAAGGTGTTATGTTGAGGCTCATGGATCAAGAGTGGAATTTGTCAATCCCGATGACGGAGAGATATACTCTGGGCCCTCTCGGTGATATCACATTAAGATAGCTTGCAAGCAAGTGATGTGATCACTAGAATGTTATATCATGGGAACGAGAAAAGAGTGCATGTCGGTAACGAGATCAAACTAGGTATTTGGATACCGATGATTGAATCTCGGACATGTATTATATCATGAGACAAAGGGATTAATTTACAAGCGTTAAAGGTTCTCACGATCACAGAAGTCATCATTGAATATGAAGGAGTTAGTATGGATCTCCAGGTCCCGCTTCTGATTATTGATTTGAGAGGAGTCTCAATCATATCTGCATTATTCGTGAACTGTAGGGTGACACACTTAAGAGTTACCGGACACCATTTTGGAGCACATATGTTTCAGACGAAAGAATTGCAAAGCACAGGAATTGTTTCGATAGAAACCGGAAATTGTTTCGGGTGAAATTGCAGAAAGTGGTTCTGCATGTGATATTGAAATATTGCAAGGGGTTATATGTGAATGTTTGTTAATTAAAGTAATTAACAAAATTCTGAATAAATTTAATAAAAGAGTTTTATTAAATGAGAGAGCATTTTACTTAGAGAATTTTAATGCATTTAAAGTGGGGACTTTAAAAGGGAATGTGAAGAGCCATTTTAATGTGGAGGGGTTACCACCACATGAATGGGGGAGGTGAGGGGTCACCCCCCATGCGCCGGCCATGGGGAGGGGCACCCCCTCCTCCTATAAAAGGCCACCCTCTTCCTCCTTCTTCCTCACACCTCCTCATGAAGGATCTCTCTCCCCCTCTAGAATTATTCCCCCATGGTCTCGGATTAGCGAGATACATGTTCCTGGTGGCATTTCGTCTAGAAGGAGTTGCTGCTTCCGCTGGATTGCTGGAGCGAGGAGGTGGAGGTTGTCTGGTGGCTTGAACGTGTGTGCGAGGACGGATGCACTGTTGATTTGCGGCGCTCGAACTTCCACACGATCTTGAGATCGGCAAGTGTACGACTACATCAACCACGAGTTCCTACTCGTTAATAAAACTCGTTGTCTTCGAGGGTAAGTTCTCGATGGATGTATGTCCACCCGTTGCTCTGTACCTAGTAGATAGATCTTGGCGTGTAGTTCTCATCGTTGGAATTTTTTTTGGTTTCTATGCTGCGTGTGGCGCCCCGCAAAAACCACTACTAGAAAATCACGTTGTTTTTGTGCATTGCATCGTCATGACCGCATGCTCATGTCATCATGCCACCTTGTATTTGAGCATCGTCATGTCATCTTGCATTTGTTTACATAAAACTATTTTCGAAAAGTCTGCTTTTGTTTTCTAAATGCCCCGTTATTATTTCAAATCAAAACCCGGGTCTCCGGATCATTTTGTTTCGTCTACCAACGGTTTTCAAAAGCTCCGTTTTAAATAATAAGATATTTCTTTTATTTTTAGGAGGCAGCCCGCCAGGCCCGAAAGCCTAACCGGCCACCTCCAAACCCTAAGTCTAAACCCTTTTTCTACCTAAACCTAGCCTACCCACCCTTCCTCCACCTCACCCTGGCCAATCTCCTCCCTCCACCTCACACCTCCACACCCCAGCCTACCCCAGGCCGCCACATCAGCCCACTTGTCCACCACACCACCCGCCTCCTTCTCCCTGCCCCTGGGCCCCACCCGCACTAGACAGCCACTCCCCTGCCCGCCGCCTGGCACGCACGCCCCGACCACCTCGATCCCCACCCCACGCGCCGACCGCACCCCACCACGCGGACCCCGCCAGCCCCGCGCCCCTCCTCTCTCCTCGGTTTTCCTCGACCCCGCCTCCAACCTGACGCCCGCCGCGCCGGCCGAGCTCCCCGGCCCCGCCTCTCCGCCCCTGGCCGCCTCCTCGGACCGCCCCGCGTACAGCACTACCGCCCTTCACCGCGCGCCTCGCCCCGCTCCTCCCCTCACCGGCGCTGTCCTCCGCCACCAAGCCGCCGCCACCGCTCGGTCTCCCACATCACCGACCGCGGCCTCCTCCATCTGCCGGTTTGCCCCGACGCCCCCACCTACCACCGCCGCCTGGATCCACAGACACGCGGCGCGCCGCACCCGTCCTCCTCGCCGCCGCGGCCCCCTTCTCCTACGGAGCCGACGACGCCGCCGACCGCGACCACTCCGCCCCCGCTCGCCAAGACCTCCGCCGCCGCGGGCTCCCTCTGCCCGCCGTCGCCTGCGCCGTCTCCTCCTCCACCGACGCGCCGCCATGCCTGGCCCCGCCCTCCGGCGCCCTCCTCTCCTCCCTCTCCCCGCGGCCCGCCGCCTCCTCCCGTGACTACCCCGAGCCCCTGCGTCATCGTCGACTCCTGCCGCCGCCGCATCATCCCGGCGCCATGCAGCACGCCCAGGTCCTCGCCGGCCCGCCTCCCCATGTGGTGCCGCTGTCCCGAGCCCCGAGCGCCGCCGAGCGCCGCTCCTTCCGTGCGTCGCCTTCTCCCTCCTCGAGCTCCTCGCTGAACCGCCGCTCTGTTCTCCGTCCGGCCGCCTGCAGTAGGCCCCATGGACGACCCCGGCTAGGCTCCGCCTCCTCCGCTTGAACACCGACGTGACCCCGGGTTGCATCACCCTTATTGTCCCCACCGGAGCGCCACGTCGCCCTTGGCACCTCGTCCACCTCGCCTCCCCTGCAGCAGGCGCGCCGGCCCTGCAACGAACCGTCGCTGCCCTGCAGTCAACGAACCAGTTCCCCTCAAGGTGTTTGAGAAAATGTTCGGTCGGTACATGTTGCCTCTCAGTACTTTGATCTTGTTTTGTGATTTATCCTTGTGTCATCTGCTCGCTGTCTTGTTAGTGTGAAGTACCCGTGATGGCATAGTGGCCCTAAGATCTGTCGGGATGATCTACTAGTGGGCTATGACGTGGATGACGACCGTGCGAAGTTACGCGATGCTACCCGAAGAGTACCGAAGCGCGTGAAGATCCTTGCTCCGAATATTCGCCAAGATCCTCCGAAGGCTGCCGACCCGGAACTCCAAGTACTCCTTCATGGCCGCAAGACCTCCTTTCCGGTAATTCGAAGACCGAACCCGAAGACCGATCCCCGTCAAACCTCGAGACCTCGGATCCGAACCCCCCTAATGTGTGACCCTGATCCATTCTCCTATTTCTATAATATATGATACCAACTTGCTGCATTAACTCCTTCCTGATCGCATACATATTCAGTGGGTTGGGGGCATTATGCCGTTTCACCTCATAATTAAATATGGAATCCATATGCGGGCTTTTCTAGTCTTATATTGACTCCACTTAAAACTGTGTAGCGAACCGATGCCATGTTTCGCCCTGTTAATACAACATTTAAATTGCGGGGGGTTTTAAATAACTTGAACCGTTTAATTAAATGTCGGGACCCCGGTTCCGCTTAATACTGCCTAATTGCACCGCATCTGCATCATATCATAATCATGCCGGATCTTTTGCCATAGTATTAAATATTGCATCCGGTGTTTCTTCTAGTGTTTGCTTCTTCGCGGATTAGGCTGATGAGTGGATGCGAGTATCGACAAGTTCTCCGGTTATGATCCGTCGACAGTATTTCCTAGGCGAGCATCTCTCCCCCTTCTACCTATTTTGCATTTATAGTCTTTATTTCCTCATGTTGATCTATTGCTATCCGTGTCGCGATGCTTTAGTTTCCGTGCACCAGTTATATCCCGTGCAGCCTCTATATTGCCTTGGACACCTCCTATAACCTGTGTTTGGTAGATAGCTGGCCTTGCGAGTCGTAGTTGCTTGCTCAGGTGCGATCCCGTGTTGTCAAGTACCACAGTGGTTGGAATGCTAGCGGATGTTAATGGTGGAGATGCTTAATGGTGGAGATGATCATGACTTTAATTACAACTATTAAAATGCTAGATATAACTAATGTAGAGGCATCGGTGGGCAATAGATGTTATTTGGTTCTTCCACGCTCACTTGTGTCCCGTAGGACCCCGAGTACTTCATACCTGTTCCTTGATTTTTTCGCACTATCCACATCTGGGAGGCCTTATGGACCCCCCTAAGCTAGAGCTTGATTCATTTCTATTTCTTGGGGCCACAAAGTAGTTTGGGGCTTTATTACTATCATGTACCTATGCCATGCTTTACCGCTTTATTTAAGATTGTGCGTGGAGCACCTGTACTGTTTAGGATTGCGGAGTGTTTTCGCGGTATCGACAAGCCCAGTCACACTTTCGGGTTCCCAGTCGTTTACAGCCATTGGCGCAAACCTTGGGTCCGTCTCGGAGCTGGCCAACTTCGTTGCGGGTAGCTTAATGGGGTGCCCCCCTGAAATATTTATGAATCCTGTGATCGCTTTGTCGTGAATGCCTCGTTGGGTTTTGAGTTGGTTTTTCCGAGGTTGATCGAGTGTGTGTTGCTATTTGTGCACCCCTGCAGGGTAAAACTTTCTGAAAGCCGTGTCCGCGGTTATGGACGACTTGGAGCACAGTATCTCGATCATAGACAAGCGTAACTAAAGTAGTGCTATAAATTTGACTTAATATGTGACTAGTAATTAGCTCAAGTAGAACGGAATGGAGAATAAAAATGCCCACAACTGGTGGATCTGTGGTGAGCTGTGTCATACTATACCTGCCTAGTAAGTATTGCAACTCCAATGGAATGGGATGAAAGTGCCAACAACTGCTGGGTTTTGGGATTTCTCAGGACAAAGATATCTGGCTAGTAAATGTTCCAACTACAACGGAATGATTAATTAAAACTGCCCACTACTTATGCTTCAGGATGACTCATGCTATCTATATCTGATTAGTAATTGCTGCAACTATAATCTAATGAGTAAAATTGCAAACCGTGTGAGCTCCTCGGTCTGACTTCCTCGTTTGGTCTCGAGGGGGAATACCAGGATGGGTATGTTTGGTGTAGTCTCAGGTTGGATCCGAATAGGTCTTTCTTATCCCTCTCTAATAGCCGCCAGTTTCACAAAGTCTCTATAGGTTATTTAGTGCCGCTGCGCTGCCGCTTCAGCCCACCATACCTATGTAGGCGAGAGCCGCCGAATTCTAGCCTCGCCGTGTACTGGCCTCAGTACTGACGCTCCTCTTTTTCCTTTGCCCTTTGTCAGCACCCCTTTTGTTTTAGCAGGTTCGAGTTCGACGTCGTTAGCAGGGTTACCCTTCCGGCTTGGCCTGGGCAGGGTTATGGACGCCATTGGTTATTCTTCAGGGCTCTTAGCCCCATTTGCATCTTGTCCGTAGTCGGACGCTCTATCGTTTTCAAGGTGATTTGGATCTTTGTATATTATATCTGTATTCTTGACTCATGGAGTCGTTGTTGTATATATATGATCTGTGGGTCCCACTGAGGACTGATGTGTAATGGTATTACTTCGTTTTCCACCCGCACGAAAGTGCCTGGTGGGCATCCTTGAATCGTTTCTATGCGGGTTTGGCGGGAAGCGCTAAAACCTGCATAGGACCGATTTGAAGGTGTTAAACTACGGACCTAACAACTATCCCGACAAATCATGCAGATGCAGCTACCTTAATGAAGATGATCAAGGATGTTATATTCCCCAGGTTTGGAGTTCCTAGATCTTTAATTACTGACGGTGGTTCTCATTTTATGGAAGGGACTTTTAGGAAACTCCTTAGCAAGTATGGAGTAACTCACCGCGTTGCTTCACCGTATCATCCCGAAACTAGTGGTCAAGTGGAACTCTCAAATAGAGAATTAAATACCATACTCGAGAAGACGGCGGACAAATCAAGAAAAGATTGGTCCTTCAAGTTAAATGACACTCTATGGGCATATCGTACTGCGTTTATAATCTGATGGGTATGACACCTTATAAGATGGTGTACGGTAAGGCATGTCATTTACCTTTACAACTAGAACACCAAGCTTTTTGGGCAATCAAGAATTTAAATTATGATCTCAAAGCAGCAGGAGAAAAGCGTTTTTAGATATGCATGCTTTAGATGAGTTTAGAAGTGAAGCCTATGAGAATGCTAGGTTGTTTAAGGAAAAAGTTAAAAGATGACACGATAGGAAAATTGAGAACAAGACTTTCAAAAGTGGAGATAAAGTGTTGCTCTATAATTCTCGTCTTAAGTTGTTTCCATGAAAGCTCAGATCAAAGTGGGAAGGTCTGTATGTAGTGGAAGAAGCTTATCCATCGGGAGCAGTTAAGCTCAAAGGAAAAACACCCACTCTTGCATGGGTAGTAAATGGACAACGCTTGAAGCATTATCGGGTAAAAGAAGATATAAGTGCAATCGCTATAGAGTTGAGCACCCCCGAAGAAGTGATAAAGCAGAAATACAAGAAGAATGGACTAAAGACGGGATGAGCGGCACTATGGTCAAGCTATTGACCATAAAAGAGCGCTTCATGGGAGGCAACCCATGTGAAATAAAGGTTGAGTAAGTTTTTAAATTTTCAGTTAAACTATTGTTCTCTTTATGAGAATTATTATGCTCTCGCAAAGAAGAAGGAAGATTGATATTGCCAAAATTGGTCGAAAGTTTAGGCTGGCATTTCTCTATCAAAACTCGATATTTCGTTAAGTTTCAGATTAATAAAGAATACCTGGAGAAGCAAAAATGTTTTGGTGGACACACAAGGTTTAACGACCAACTATACGGCAGGAATAAAAATTCCAGCCGTATAGTTCTGGCCGTATAGTTGTAGCAACATCAACACTTCCGTCCGCAAAAGGTACTAAGAGTTTAACAACCAACTATACAGCCGAAATCAAAAATTCCACCCGTATAGTCGCGGTCGTATAGTTATCGACCCTTCTCCAATTTTTTTGTTGAGGAGACAGAGAGTTTAACGACCAACGATACGACCGGAATTAAAAATTCCACTCGTATAGTTGCGGTCACATAGTTGTCCATACCTTTCACAAAATAATATCTGGAATACTGATAGTTTAACGACCAACTATACAGCCGGAATTCAAAATTCCGCCCGTATAGTTCCGGTCATATAGTTAGGTTCCGCCGTAGATCTAATCTATAGTCGGTTCACAACTATACGGCGGGAGCTATACGGGCTGCGTCCGTATAGTTGCTCGTTACGCAAGGCAGCTAGGGTTTTTGAGCCCCCCTTTTAAAGCTGATCGCATATAACCTTTTTCATTAAGTTTTCGCAGAGCTACAACCTCCAGCCTCGAAAAATCTTCGTCGTCCCTATACATGTCCCTTTAACAAACACCCATACAACGAAGCCATGCAGCCCTGCCACGTCAATAATGTCTGGAAGAAGAAAGAAGAGAAGCCCATGAAGAGGATTGAAGAAGCAGAACCGAAAGGATCGGCATCATCATCCGGCTCAGAGATCAAGCCTCTCCCAAATTGGGAGGACATGTTCCCACAAAGGATGGAGATGATAAGACAAGCTAAGTGGGGAAGGGCCAAGGATGAGTACCTCCCTAATCCTTATCGTCACAACATAGGATCCTATTATAAACCTCCTCTTGGTCCATCACCTCTTAAACCTAAGAAGGTGCGACAAGATGAGATTCATGAGAAGATCTATGAATTAGAAAAGTCTTCTAAGGCATGCGTTGAAACAATTGGAGAGGGGATTGACTCCTACTGGATGATGAGCAAAGATCTTGAGAAAAAGACCGATGACATTGATGGTAGGGTTGGTTTCTTAATTAAAACTGATTTTGAGTTGATAGATGAGAATAAGTTCCTCAAGAGGAAAATGTTGAAGCTCCAATATGACATGGCCGATCTCAGCATTCGCTTTGCAAGCATAGTTAAAGAAGGCAATGTGAAAGAAGAAGGCGACACTCTTTCTACCTAGGAGGAAGAATAGGTAGCAGCAAGGTGTTAATCGATCCCACCTGGCTTGATTCCAAGCTTGGGGAGATCTTTAAGGACCTTGTAATATATCTTATAAGTTTTATTATCGCTTTGAATTAGTTCAAAGTACAAATAAAGTTTACATCATTAGGATTCCCTTCAGGAATAGTCGATCCCATTTATGAAATTCCGAGTTATTATTTTATATGGAGCAATATTGAGTTTGTGTTTGTTTTACTTGATATATGAATGGCTTGAGTATAATTTTACTTGCACTTGATGATAACAACAGGAGTCTTCCACACTATTGGTATTAATAGAACATCTAAAGATAATTTAGTCAATATGTTGTAAGTCTATAGTTTGATTTGCAAAAGAAAAATTATCTACACAATTAAGTTGAAGAAAAAACCTTGAACAAAAGAAAATAAAGTGCTATCAAAACAGAGTGAGAACAAGTCGAGGTAGAATCTTCAAGTCATAAGAATGCTTCATATACAATTGGAATTTGGTAATTGAGATCGTTAAACTTTGAATTCCTAGATGAAGTGGAATATATGGCTAGCTTCTTTGCACAACACTTAAACAAAAGTGTGAGCATATGTATATACAAAAGAAAAGGAAAATAAGAATAAAAAGAACGAATGTGCAAAGATCAACTAGGCATATACCACTGTATTGTAGTATGACAAAGAAGTACTTTTGAGATTCTAAATCCCAAGTGAATACGCTGATCCTAAAACACTTGGGACTACCTCGTTTACTCATTCGGTTGAACCGGATTCTTTTACATTATGTTGAGATTTATCTTTTATGAACTATTGATCACTAAGGTGTGGAAGCCTTCTAATAATATTCGGATGGTTCAAGGAAGGTACTATTCATGAACTTATTCCTATGTATCGTACATGATAAACACATGCTGCAATTGCCTCATTTATTTTACCGACTCAACTTCATGAATATGAGGATCACATCCATTAAGCTAGAGCTTGCTCGGGACGAGCAAGAGACTAAGCTTGGGGAAGTTTATGAGTGCATATTTGCATCATATTTTATAATATTATTTTGCATTGTAGACGTAGGATCTTGGTATTTTACGGCGTTCGCGTGCATATTTTATGTCTGTTTTCACCAGGATCGGGACAGATGATGGATCCAATGGATATAATTATTGAAGCCGATGTACCGTGGGGAATAGGAGTACAAAACAATGCAAACAGCTTATTTGGGAAATATTATTAATACCAGAAGAAAACCAAAAACAAAGAAAGGAGATAGAGGACATAACGACCAACTATACGGGCGGAGGAAATATTCCCGCCGTATAGCTCCGGCCGTATAGCTGGCGCCGCTTCTGCCTCGTCAAATAGTTTCACCCTGTGCAATTGGTTCGAGGAGATGACATACAAAATACCCAAAAATCGCGAAAACCTCACCTCCGAAAGGCATCTGGAGGTGGAACTCATCCGACAGGGATCCATCTTCACCCTACACAGATCCGGGAGGCTAGGGCATCGATCTTCATCATCCACCGCTGCATCACCACCATTCTCATCCATCACATCTGCATCTTTCCTAGATATTGTTGTAATTCCTATACTCGTTGTGGATTTATTCAAGTACTATTCACCTATGATTCTTTCCATTACCATTACCATGATGTTGATTGCCTCCATGTCTGAGTAGATCCTAGTTCTTGGGGAGATGGAGAAACCCTAGCATATGACTGAGATGAGATAGATATTATTATGTTATATATCATTATGTATATGTGTTAATTGTCTTCATCTTGATATTAAGGAGAAGTGCACCTTCTTAATATTTGTCTCTTATGGGGACTCGATGGAGGGGAATACTTGTTAGTAGACGTAGAGATGATAGCGCTTACGGTGACTATAAAGCTGTTGTCATTCTTTACGTACTAACTTAGGGAACAAGGAGAACTCATCATGCCATGTCCATGCCATGGGAGAAATCCCTTAATAGCGTGGTAATGCGATGGTTGTTGGTTACTGTCTGCTGTGGTTATGAGGACGATGTGTTCAGCGGTTGCTGGCAAATTGTCCATATATGGAGCTCCTCCAACATACATACACACTATGGGAATATCTGTTACAATACCCGTCTAAATTTCTAGTGGTGGGTTCGCTAATCCCTGAGAATGCCTTTTCCCCTATTGTAGTTCCAAAGTTCTATTACACACGCGACTCTTACTTTCTGCATTAAGTTTTGCTTACTTTAAATTATCTTGTTCAACCAAAACCCAAAAACAACTTTATCTTCCTTGCATCTTAAAGTTATTTCTCAAGTACTTTGTTTAGTTATAGTTAAAAGCATTTTAGTCTTTCGCCTACTACTCCCTGTGGGATCGATATCTTTATTTCGAAACTAGCTACAAACGATCTGTGCACTTGCAGTCACCATCTCTCTCCTGTGACCGCGGTCCCAAGTTTGGACTGCGTGAACGAGAGATATCTTCACCGCAGAGCACCGTCACGCTGCGTGATTCGGATCTAGGAGCTCTACTTCCGCAACTGCTGCTGGATCGGGGAAGCGAGAGTCATCGTCAGGCACCAAACATGTGTAACTCCTCGCGAGGTGTCACACTTGAGGCACTCAAGTCATTGGAGCCATAGGAGCGCAAAGAATTCATCACGACCTTGAGGTCGGCTTCGGCTCATCTACATCAACCACGCTCTCCTGAGCGTTGACAACGCTTTTCGGTCTTCAAGGGTAACTTCGCAAAAATCCCCTCTAGTTACTGTATTACTAATAGATAGGTCCTGGCAACATCAGGGGTTCAGGGTCATAGGATAAAGTTTTATTGTTTTCATATGCGGAACCTCTACAGACTCGTTGTTTCAAAGCATCTCGTGATGATCGAGTGTTATATATTCTACGTGTGCATACAATGGGTGCAAGCCAGATTTTCACATACGGATATTAAGGTTAACTTTGACGAGCCTAGCATGTACAGACATGGTCTCGAAACATGGAATACCGAAAGGAAAACCATGATTCATATGAATGATATGATGAACATGTTGATTGTTCACCTTTGAAGCTACATCTTCTCTCGTGAAGATCGGACTCGGTGTAGTGGATTTGGTTTGTGTAATCACCAAGGCAATGTGAGGTATGTTGTTTTGAGTGGGAGTTCACCTAGTTGATTTAAGAATTAAATTTGAATCCAATTTGTCATAAAGTTAGTCTAAACTCTTTGCAAATATGTTATAGATCATGGCGCCCCCTCTATCAACTTTAATGCGTTCCTAGAGAAAGAAAAGCTGAAAAACAATGGAAGTAACTTCACGGACTAGTTCCGTGGCTTGAGGATTGTCCTCAGTACTAGTCAGTTGACCTATGTACTTTATGCACCTCTAGGTGACCCACCTGCAGAGGATGCTACCGATGAGGTTAATTTTTTTACCTCACTAGGAAAATCACTACTCCACAGTTCAATGTGCCATCCTATATGGTTTAGAATCGGAGCTTCAGAAGCGCTTTGAGCACCGCGACCCTTTTGATATCATTAATGAGCTCAAAATGATATTTGAGACTCATGCAGATGTGGAGAGCTATGAAGCTTCCAAGAAGTTCTTTAACTATAAGATGGAAGAAGGCAGCTCCGTTAGCGAGCACATGTTCAAAATGTCTGGGCATGCGAACAAACTCCAAGATTTGGGAATAACGATTCCTAATGTGTTGGGATTCATCGTGTCCTCCAATCACCGCCACCTAGTTGCAAGAACTTTGTGATGAACTACAATATGCATTGCATGAACAAGACGTTGCATGAACTCTTCTCGATGCTGAAAACTGCTGAAGTGGAGATTAAGAAAGAGCACCAAATGTTGATGGTCAATAAGACCACCAATTTCAAGAAGTAGGGAGAGCCTAAGAACAAGGGCGACTTCAAGAAGGGCAGCAAGAAGGCTGTCGTGCCTAAGAAGCCCAAGGCTGGCCCTCAGCCTGATACTGAGTACTTTTACTGCAAGGGCGGTGGGCACTGGAAGCACAATTTCCCCAAGTACCCGGCAGATCTGAAGAACGACAACATCAAGAAGAAAGGTATATTTGATATACATGTTATTGATGTGTATCTTACTAGTATTCGTAGTAGTGCCCGCATATTTGATACTGGTTCGGTTGCTCATATTTGTAACTCGAAACAGGAACTGCGGAATAAACAAAGACTAGCGAGAGACGAGGTGACGATGCGTGTTGGAAATGGCTCCAAGGTTGATGTGATCGCCGTCGGCACGCTCCCTCTTCATCTACCTTCAGGATTAGTTTTAAATTTGAATAATTGTTATTTGGTGCCTGTGTTAAGCATGAACATTATATCTGGATCTTGTTTATTGCGAGACGGTTACTCTTTTAAGTCCGAAAATAAAGGTTGTTCGATTTATATGAGTAATATCTTTTATGGTAATGCACCTGAGTTGAATGGTTTATTCTTACTGAATCTCGATAGTAGTGATACACATGTTCACAACATAGATGCTAAACGAACAAAATTGAATGATAGTTCTACATACATGTGGCACTGTCGTCTTGGTCACACTGGAGTGAAGCATATGAAGAAACTCCATTCTGATGGACTTCTTGAATCACTTGATTTTGAATCACTTGAAAGATGTGAAGCATGTCTAATGGGAAAAATGACTAAGACTCCATTCTCTGGAATAATGGAGCGAGCTACAGACTTATTAGAAATAATACATACCGATGTGTGCGGTCCAATGAGTGTAGCATCGCGTGGTGGATATCGTTATGTTCTCACTTTCACGGATGACTTGAGTAGATATGGGTATGTCTACTTTATGAAACATAAGTCCGAAACTTTCGAGAAGTTTACAGAATTTCAAAGTGAAGTGGAAAATCATCGTAACAAGAAGATTAAGTTTCCGCGTTCTGACCGCGGGGGTGAATATCTGGTTTGGATATATCCTGTTTACATTGCAGTTCAAAAAATAGGGAAATTATATGGAGTGAATGTTCAGTGTGAAATCCGAACATGTGACGATACTTGCTCTGTTCGATCCAGTGATGCTGTTGTGACATTGGCATCATGATGATAGTATGGGTGACTTGGCAGTGTGTGCAACCGTCATAGGATAGCACCATGCGCTGTATTGCTCTCCACAAAATATGGTACCGAGCTATTAGAATTTTTATGCTTGAATTCTCTTCAGCTTAGTTGCCACCTGGCATTTGGACCATTCTTCATTATTTTCCTTTTTTCCTTTGTTTAATTCATCATGTTTTACTTAATGTGCCTAATGTCGTGGTGGTGTTACGGCAGATGCCATGGATAGGCTAAAGGTGGGGCCAATATGCACTAGAGGAATCCAGGGAGGAATAGTGTGCTGATTCCACACACACAGAAACTTTGTATTCTCCAAGTTCACTAAGTTTACAGATGCTCCTTGAGCTGTCTTGGGGAGAGGTGGAAGAAGAAGCTCTCTTACTCTCACCACTACTTCCACCCTATGAACAATCTACTCGCCCAACAGTCCCTTCTAAAGAGGCCCTGGCGCTTCTTATAAAGGGAAGGCTAGGTTGCCAGTTAGGGCATACGTGGAGGCATATTCTTAAGAATATGACTTTCCTAAAATAGTAAACCGATCGGGTCTCCTTTTCCCTTCGTAAGCATGCAGAGGCTACGTAAGCCTCTGCGGCGCCAGCGTCAGCCGACATAGGCTACGTCACCTTTGTCGGCCATGCCCTGCTAGTCCCTCCCACTGTCTGCTCCGCTCACGCTCCAGCGCACAGAGACCACCTTTTGACCAGCGGGATACCTTCCTTCTCTTGCAAGTCTGGTATAACCCAGCTCAGACCTGGTTAATCCGGCCCCGTGGGTACCTGCAGACAAGTTACAAAGAGCTTGCCGACGTACGATATACGTCGTCCGAGACGCGGTTAGGCGGACATCCTCCGGGCCGGGTTACTCCGTAAGTCGGCCTGCCTTGAGGTGACTTGGTCAGCTCTCGCTTTGACCTTGCCGTACCTCGGCTAACTCGGCCTCTATTCCCCGGCGTGACCCTACCCGGGGTATCCCTCCAACACCTAACATCTCATATAGAATGCCAAATGAGATAAATCTTTGTTTATGTCAAGATTCTATATACTTATGTGATAAGTACTAAAACTGAAACAGAATGAATATATAAAACTAATCTCATTCCTCTGATTTGGGTCGCATGAAAAAATAATGCAAATGTGTGCGAAGTGATAGTGAGTCATGAAGAAACATGTTTTTTTGACATAACTATGATCTCTGATCAATACAGATGGCTTTTTCAAAGAGGCTACTCAACCAGGAAGGGCTTTACCATTCGCAGCGATTCGTGGCAACCTGGTTGCTGTTGGAGCAGGTAACTTGGAGCGAGTAATTGATCCTCTTCATTCTTTTTTTGAGATGGATAGTCTTCATGTTGAAGCTCAAGCCTTGCTAGAAGCAGCTATTATACGTGTCAAATGAGTTGTTAACAAGTAACCTTCGAAACTTACTCATGTATTTAGAAGAGGGCCACCATGCCTGCAGAATATAGATGTCCTAGGAGTTATCAGAGAAATCACATTTCATTTCAGTCTGAATTTCAATGATGTGAAAGTTGTGCATTGCCCAAAAGGCTTGTAATCTACTCCACCATGGTGTACTCATGGAGGTAGGCCATTATCAAACTTTGTTTGCCCAATTTGCATTACACCATGTGGCGAGCAACATGCCCAACATGTTATTGTAATGACTACCGTTGTGTTTCTCTGAAAAAAGGTGTGCGAGCCTTTTTACAACGGATAAGCATACACGGATCGGCATATACGTATGTGTAGTCTCAAGATTTAACTGAAAATCTCATTAGGTATTATATTTTCGTTATTTGAGACTTGCACCGACAAATGTAACCGTGATGTCCAGTCAATGGGGATCCGCAATGAGGACCTGTCATGTCATTGAGAGAATGACTAATTTTTAATCAATAAGAGAAAGATCGTGCGTTGCAGCATGCACACGAACTAGTATTAGGAAATCTACAAACCTTTTTTTTTGGATCTATACGTCATACGTGCATACGTGCATACGTTCTTTGCTTGCTTTTTTATTTTCTTACCTCCGTTTTGTATGGCCAGTCCCAATATCCTATGCTAGCCTTTGCTTCCACGTGGGCTGATTTTGATTTTTGTGGTACTACTACAGAAATAAAAAAATAATGAAACGATCGATTGTGTCAGTTACACGCATTACTCCCGCAAAACACCATAAATCCAAACCGAACAGCGCGAGAAAAGGAAACAAAAATGTACAGCACCGGAGAGAGAAAAAAGAAGTCAGCTCAGCAGCTCCTCCGCGTCAGGCAGGCAGGCGGCGACCGCTCATCTCCACGTTGATTTGTCGGCGTCATCGGCTCCAGCCTTCTCGGCCAGAAGCGACGTCCGCGCATTGGTCGACGGCCGGTGTGCCGCCCGTGGCGATCGGTGCTCCTGCATTGCCCACCAACCAAGGATTCAGTCAGCTAAGCATGTGACAGTGCATATGCCTGATCGAGCGAGCGAGTGATCATGCAAGAACACAGAAGAAGGGAACTTACGGTGCGGAAGGGGAACTCGTCGCCCTCGAGCATGTGCACGATCTGGCCCATCTTGGGCCGCTTGTGTGCGTCGGAGTCGATGCAGCGGAGGCACACCAGCAGCACCCTGTTGAGCACCCTGGGCGGCGGCGCCGGCTGGATGCGCGGGTCCACCAGGTCCTCGACGCGCCTGCTCCCCACCACCCCCTTGAACCACTCCACCAGGTTCACCTCGCCGGCCGGCCTGTTGTAGTCCACGGGGCTCCTCCCGGAGATGAGCTCCATGAGCAGCACTCCGAAGCTGTAGATGTCGCTGCTCTCGTTGAGCATCCCCGTGGACGCGTACTCGGGGGCCACGTACCCGAAGGTGCCCATCACGCGGGTGGTCACGTAGCTGGAGCCCGGGCCCAGGACCTTGGCCATGCCGAAGTCGGACACCTTGGGGTTCCACTTCTTGTCCAGGAGGATGTTGCTGGACTTGATGTCCCGGTGCACCACCTTGGGCTCGAGCCCTTCGTGCAGGTACGCGATGCTGTCATTAAAACACCATTAATCAGCTCTGTCTCTGATGATCGCGACGGACGACTGGGTGTGTGATCGCGTCTGTGACTAAAGGAAAGGAAACAGTGTACGACGAACCCTTTGGCTGTTCCGATGGCGATCCTGAGCCGTGTCTCCCATGTCAGCGGGCTGACGGGTCCGACGTCGCCGTGCAGCCACTGCTCCAAGTTGCCGTTCTCAACAAACTCGTACACGAGCATCCTGTGAACACCATGTCATCATGATGATTGCGTTAGGGCACACGCTACTCGATCAGCTGCGGTTTCGCGATGATCTGCTGGTGGAGCGTGATTTCAGAAGCGTGCTTACCGTTTAGGCCCTTCCGCGCAGTAGCCGATGAGGCCGGCGAGGTGCTTGTGCCTCACTTTGCCAATAGCTTCAACCTCCACCTTGAACTCCTGCTCGGCCTGACCCCTGAACAAACAGTAGTAATTCCAGATCAGCATTTTCCACCTGCTTAAGACGATTATTACTGCATCACTGATCATGTACCTACTGCTGTTTCTTCAACTTCTCTTTTGTTCCATTTTAATGGTCTGCCCAATCCTTCATTAATGATTATACAGCGTTCTAGTAGTTCCATCAACATCTTACTGTTCAATTTCCCATCGTCCACCAGTTATCTAATTATTAGGAACTGTCTATTTTCATACTAGACTAAGTTTTCCTGAAGGACCAACGAGCGTGATGTCTCAACCTCTACTGTAAAAACACACTGAACCCGTGTGCAGGAAGGAACTGCTGTTACGCATGTGTCAATCTTCAGCAATCCATGTGCATGCATTCGGTTCACTTCAAAGGTAAAAAAGCTCCAAAGATGTCACGGATATAATATTGTGTAGCTCAATACTTCTACGATCAGAACAAAGGGGGAAAGTTTGATCATCGATTTGCTTTTCTGTTGCTTTACCTTTTCTTGAAAGTAAGGGCATCAGATCGATCGGTGCATATTACTCGCCGACGATCTCTAGTTCTCAACTACCTAAGCGGATGGATACATACGTGCCATCACAAAAAAGCACAAAAAGAGCCACCTACTCATATCACAATCATATGTAAACCTGGAGACTCAAAAGAAAATCAAATTTTGCAATCCTCTGTAGCATTGACTTAACGCGCTAGATAGTGTTCTCTAGCTCCACGAGCTCAACGAATTTGATTCTCATGACAACTGAGACCAATCTTATCAACCAATAATCGCACATATGTAATGCTACAAACAAAAAAAAAGATAATTTTGCCGTTGAGTCAAATGACATACGTAAGAAGATTCTGAACACCATATCTCATATACCTGCAAAAGGACAAGCCGGGACTTTACCTTAACGAAAGCACGGTTGCCCCAAGTTTGGTTTTGGCCTTTTTCATATGACCAGGTAGGTAACTGACGGCAATCTTGAAGCCACGCCAACAGCATAACTACAACAACCGCACTTACTGTGACTAATTACCAACACACGCATTTGGTACATGTGCACTGTCGAAACCCATGCCCCGCACACAACACAGTACTGCTACAGAGCTTCTGTCCGTTCAAACATTTACACCTGGGACCAAATTATGTACTACGGTGGTTAACTGTCGATTTTTGTTTATCTTGAGGTTAAAGAGTACTTACGTTACGTTTCTACCGTGTTAGTTAGTGAGGATGAAAGCGAAACAGAGCAGTGCAGTCAACCAAGGTAACAGTGACAGCAGCAGGGGAAGGCGAGTAACTCACTTGTGATCGAACAGGAACTTGACGGCGACCACCTCGCCGTCGGCGAGCACGCCGCGGTACACCGTGCCGTAGCCTCCTTCCCCGACCACGCTCGCCTGGCGGAACCCTCCCGTGGCCGCCTCCAGCTCCTCCAGCTCGTACCACCTCCCCCAGCCCATCTCCACCCCCGGCGCCGCTCCGCTGATCCTCCCCATTTTCCTCTTCACGGGGGAATCCAGGGAGCTGGCCGCCGCGGACGAGGTGGCCACGTCGGAGGAGCTCGTGCCGGCCTCCGCCTCGACCTCCGCCTCCGCGTACTTTGCCTGCTGCTTGTTGGGCGTGGAGGTCGGGAGGAGCGACGAGCCGGAGGAGAGCGCGTGATCGACGCGCGAAGACTGCGGCCGCTTGGCCCCGCGACGGCGCGTGAGGAAGGCCGCGATTGACGCGGCCGCGACTACGAGGATGAGCACGACGGCGGCGGCCAACGCGGCCTCGGCGGGGGTGGAGAGGCCGATAAAGGACTTGCTGCTGTCGGAGGCGCCGCCGCCGACGTCGACGGAGGCCGCGGGCGGCGGTCCGGCGTCGTCCATCGGGGCGGTGGTTGGTGGGCCCACTACGTTACAAGCGAGGCGAGGTGTGGCGACGGAGTGGAGGGTGGTGTTGGAGTTGCGTTGAGGTGCCGGTGGTGGAGCGTGCGCCTGTGTTATAGAGTTATGATGAGTTCCGCTGGCTCTTGTTAACGTTGGTGGACTCGGTGTCCCGTGGCCCCGTCGTTCCACATACATACATTATTGTTTGTTCGCTTTCGCTCATGGCTCGTAGTCATGCATTGATTTCTGGAGATCGAATCATTTAAGTTGAGATTTGAGGGCTTTTTATTTACTATAAATTGAACCCAATATGTGAGGGCTTTTTAATTTATACATTAGTCAGACAAGATGCAAGTGTGTGAAATGAACATATCTTTGTGCATTTTTTGCAAGGGATAATTTACTAGTGTAATATATAGGGAGCAAATGCCAGTATTATGTATTGATGGTAGCATCAGCTGCTTACGCAGTAATGGTGACGATCTTGTCATTTACCGGGAGGAATTGTGAAGGCGCTCAAGTTGATGATGTCAGGAGGTGGTCCAGGTCCACGGACGGAGGGCGTATCTCCCTTTGCCGTTGGATGGGAGGCGTGTAGCTTTGTTCTGGTGTGCGCTACGTGGAAACGGTCGTTGCGTTGGGTGGGGCCAGGGACAAGGAGAGCCTGGAGCAGGGACCCACCTGAGAAGTGATATACCCCGTGAACTCTGTGCCTCGGTCGGTCCATTCGGGTATTTGATTGCGCAGGGACTATTCATTTATTTATACATGTACAGACGCTCGCACTGTGGCATACGATACGAACCGCTGGAATTGATCAAGGATCGGTAGGGAGCCGCATCGTATTCTCCTTGCACTGTTCAGCATGGTCTGATCATCTCGGAAGAGAGAAGGATGCACAATACGTGATCGATGAACTGATGATAATGTATATGGTACATGTACATCAGCATTGTTTGGTCGCTTGCCGCAAGAAGCAACACGGATTTCAGCCCGCTTCTGCATGCAGTGTTCTCAGGCGTCACGGGATCACAGCACCCGTGGCCATATGGGTCCCCAAAAAGGTCTGCCGTAAATTGTTAATTAACCCGGGAACTTTATCGGGAAGCTCTGACAGTGACAGGGAAGTAAGTTAGGTTAACGCATCTTTTCCTTGGATTAGTTAAGGATTCACCAGCAACGTTCAGGAATCAGGAGGTTCTTAGGAGTAGTAGGAAAGCGACGAGGCGAAGAGACCAACGGAATTCGATGGATGAATAAACAAGCGGCTCGTCTTGGCTTCGAAAGCAAGCGCGCAGAATATCGGGGAGGTGCCTGCCCATGCTCGCGGTTTAGTTTAGTGTACTGTCCAATGGGCTTTAGGAATTTAGTTTGTACGACACTAGTGCCAAATTTAGCACTCACTATGTTTAATAGTTTTTGTCATGATAACAACAATGATTCATGTGTTCAGTTAAGGGTGACAGCTATTCTTTTTCATTTTGAAACATATGTTCCGATAACGACTACACATTCACCTTTTAAGATTCAAGTAAATGTGCTTGCATTGTTTTTTTAATTTTTTTTCGAAATGGGGTGTACCCAGCCTCTGCATCAAAATAATACACATGACTGCTTTATTACCTTATTAGAGTAAAAAGTATTTCAATTATTACAACTCAAGGATCAGCTAGAGTCGATACGAAGATCAACCAACGAAAAGAAAGAGACAATAATAAAAGCAGCATCATAAAGTGATCCTATGATCAAGCCGCCAGCCGCACCGGCTGAAGAAATCCCGTGCTATCGTTTCCAATCGGTTGCACCCAGACTCCATGGCATCCCACTTTTCTTCGCACTGGAGATAGGACCACATACGGATCCAGTGAATAACCATAGGGAACACCTGCAAAAAAAGGTTATTTTTTTGATTTATTAAAAACTGCATCATTACGTACATTCCAAATAGCCCAAACCACAGCGCAAACCCCCACTCTGATTTGACTAAGATCCTTCTTGGCAATACCGCTTAACCAATTGCCAAAAAGATTTATAATATTCTTTGGAGGGGATAAACCAAAAGTCATGTAAATAATGCGCCATGTTAATTTAGCCAAAGGGCAATCAAAAAACAAGTGTTGAATATTTTCATCTTTGTCACAAAAAACACATTTCTTACAGCCTTGCCAGTTTCTTTTAATAAGATTATCCTTTGTCAAAATGACCTTACGATGCAGAAACCACATGAAAATTTTGATTTTAAGTGGTACTTTCAATTTCCAAATATATTTACGTAGGTATTTTGTGTGATCATCTAGCAAGTCGGGGTACATAGACTTGACCGTGAAAGCACCTGAGTTCGTGAGACCCCAAATGAAAGAATCATTCTCCTCCGAAAGTTGGACATGCATTAGTCGCTCCACTAACTCTAACCATAGTGCCCACTTGTTGGAATTTAGAGTCCTCCTAAAAGTAATATGTAGTGGACGATGAACTAACACATCAGCCACCGAAACTTGTTTTCGTTCAGCGATGTTATAGAGACACGGATATTGCTGAGCTAATGGAATATCGCCAATCCAACTATCTTCCCAAAATCTAGTATCCATGCCATTCCCTACTTTAAAAGAACCCCGGCTAAAAAACTCTTCTTTAACTTTCATCAAACCTTTCCAGAACGGTGAGTCATATGGTTTCGCCGTTACTTGAGCGAGGGTTTTAGACTGAAGATATTTGTTTCGAAGTAGTTCTTGCTATACCCCATCCTCGTTTAATAATTTAAAGCCATTTACTAAGAAGGTATTTATTTTTCAAATCTAAAACCTCAATGCCTAAGCCTCCCTGATCTTTCGGTCGACAAATAATGTTCCATCTAGATAATCTATATTTTCTATTATGCACATCACTCTGCCAAAAGAAACGTGATCTATAAAAGTCTAATCTTTTTCTCACCCCAACTGGAATCTCGAAAAAAGAGAGCATAAACATTGGCAAACTTGTTAGAACTAAATTAATAAGGATTAACGGATCTCCATAGGATAAAAGTTTTCCTATCCAACTGCTTAACTTCCGTTCAAATCTATCCTCAATTGGTTTCCATTCACTGTTTATTAATTTCCTATAATGTATAGGACTTCCTAGATATTTAAAAGGGAAAGACTCAATCTCACACCCAAAAACTAGTTTGTATTGATCAGCTACCCTTGTGGCCTGCCCAAAACAAAAAATCTCGCTCTTATGAAAATTAATTTTAAGTCCATACAATTGCTCAAACAAGCACAAAATCAATTTCATGTTTAAAGCCATTTGTAAATCGTGTTTCATGAAAATAATTGTGTCATCTGCGTACTGAAGGATAGACACACTTCCCTCAACTAGATGAGGAATAAGCCCTTGAACTTGGCCGTCTGCTTTGGCTCTATTGATAATTATTGCTAGCATATCGGCTACAATATTAAATAAAATAGGAGATAGTGGATCTCCTTGCCTAAGTCCTTTTCGAGTTTGAAAATAGTGTCCGATGTCATCGTTAACTCTAACCCCAACACTACCGCGACTTATGTAGTTCTGAACCCATTGACACCACTTTGGGTCAAAATCCTTAATGCGCAAAGCTTGTTGCAGAAAATCCCAGTTAACCTTATCATAGGCCTTTTCGAAATTAATTTTTAGTAACACCCCATCCAATTTATTCTTATGCATCTCGTGAATGGTTTCGTGAAGAACAACCACACCCTCCAAAATATGTCTCCCCGACATAAAAGCAGTTTGTGTAGGTCTGACCACCTTGTGTGCAACCTCAGTAACCCGATTAGTTCCAACTTTAGTAAAGATTTTAAAACTTACGTTAAGTAGACAAATGGGTCTATATTGTTGGATTTGAATAGCATTTTCTTTTTTGGTAGAAGAATAATGGTTCCAAAGTTAAGATGAAATAAAGGTAACTTGCCATTCTGGTGATGGGTTCGTAGCATGGAAAACAAAAAAATTCTACCGTAAGAACGAACAAAACCCAGATCTAATCTAGATAAAAGCCAAGATCTAATCTATACATGTGCAACGAGATAGATCGGTACTAACCCTTGTAGACCCGAAAGCGTTACGAGATTGGATCTCGTGGTTGATGTAGTCGATCACTTGACGATCTCAAGATCGAGTGGACGATCCTTTCGGCGCCGCGTTCCGGCAGCGCTTCCGCAGTCGGTCACACGTGCGGAGTCCAAGCAGACCTTCCTCTCCTCGTTCCAGCGAGCAGCGGAGGTAGTAGATCTTCTCCACGGAATCCCAGCAGCACGACGGCGTGGTGGTGGTGGTGGAGTAGAGAATTCTGCAGGGCTTCGCCTATGTCTGTGCGGAAGAAAGGAGGAGGAGAAAGGCGGCGGAGATTTGGAGTTATGTAGGAGAGCCTGGAGGTGGCGCCCCCACCCCTCTATTTAAAGGGGGAGGCGCCATGGGAGGGGGAGTCCTAGTAGGACTCCCCTCCCTCCTATGGCCGGCGGATTGGGGAGGGGGGGAGGAGTCCTCCTCCCCCACGACTCCTTGTCTTGCCCCACAAGGACTCCTTGATCCTTTCTTGGTTTTCAAGCAAACTCTAAGAAATTTTCCAGAACCTTCCGGAACATTCCAAAACCTTCTAGAATCATCATACAAATACTCCGGAACATTTCCTAACTCAGAAAATGATCCCCAATATATGAATCTTATTCTCCGGACAATTCCGGATCTCCTCGTGATGTCCCGGATCCAATCCGAGACTCCGAACAACATTCGGTCTCCAACGCACATTCCATATCCACTTAAACAACTTCGAACCTTAAGTGTGTCACCCTACGGTTCGTGAATATGCAGACATGATGAAGACACCTCTCCGATCAATAACCATCAGCGGGATCTGGAGATCCATAACGGCTCCCACATACTCAACGATGACGTCGTGATCGATAGAACCATTAACATACGAAACCAATTCCCTTTGTCACGCGATACTATACTTATCCGAGGTTTGATCGTCGGTATCTCCATACCTAGTTCTACGTCGTTACTGATAAGTACTCTTTACTCGTTCCATGTTATGTCATCCCTTGTGACCCAGTCACATGCTTGCAAGCTAATTAGATGACATTCCACCGAGAGGGCCCAGAGCATATCTATCCGTCATATGGATGGACAAATCCCAATCTTGGTCCATGCGCTTCAATACATACTTTCAGAATACCCAATGACACCTTTATAACCATCCAGTTACGAAGCGGTGTTTGATGTCATCAAAGTACCCATCCGGTGATGGTGATTAACACAACCTTATGGTCGAAGGATTAGGTTACTATGCATTTAAAAGCTTATAGCAATACGAACTTAATGACTTGATCTTATGCTACGCTTACTATGGGTGTGTGTCCATCACATCATTCTCCTAATGATATAACCTTGTTATTAATCACATCCAATGTCCATGATCAGGAAACCATGATCATCAATTAATCAACAAGCTAGTTTAACAAGAGGCTTACTAGGGACTCTTTTATGTTTACAAAACACACAAGTATTAATGTTTTCGGTTAATACAATTATAGCATGGGACGTAAACATTTATCATAAACATAAAGATATAATAATAACCACTTTATTATTGCCTCTTGGGCATATCTCCAACAGTCTCCCACTTGCACTAGAGTCAATAATCTAGTTAAAAACTTGTGCATTCAACACCTATGGCTTTCTGGTGTTGTATAGACACTATTGCTAGTGGTAAACATAATCTTCGGATCTGACAGTTCCAGGTCCGTGTGTATTTGCATGTCCTTGCGTCTCTACGCATTACTCATTCTCCAATGAGATGGGATTGTATAAATTTGGTCCTTTGGTGAGACCTTTAGTTCCTTGGGATTAAATCATGTTGATACAATTGTCATACAATGTATCTTCATAGTATTATCCCGCTATGAACTACACCTAGTTTGATAACAAACTACTTAACACAAATGCCCTCCTTTGCTGCTACTATAGCAGTTATATACTTAGCCTTTTGTTGTAGTATCCGTCACAATATCTCAACTTTGGAACTCATCCAAATCTATCATGGAACATCCTTTCCATTATATTGTGCCATCCATAGTCTAAATTGAGATAAATTTAATTTGTATCTTGTGACAAAACTAGTATCAATGTAACACTTTACAATGAACTACCTTTAACTATTTGTCACTTATACATGATATATTCTTAGTTCTTCCAAAGCTCATAAGAATATCTTTACTATTGTCCAATGATCATCTTATGAATCATTCTGGTATATGCTCATAACATTTAGAGCATAGGACATATCTGGATGTGTACATCTCGAAGAATGATTGATCAAAATATTCTTGTGATTTCACCAAGTGTCAAAACACTTGAATTTCGTGTCAACACACTTGAATCTTGATTTAGTCCTTTCCGTGCGTCAAGAACCTTTCTTGTTGTTTCCATATTGAACTCATTCAACATCTTATCTATGTACATTTGGCAAAACCATATTAGCGCCTCAATCTATTCATATAGGCATTGATGCCTAATTCTCGAGTTATGCCTAAGTCTTTCATCGAAATGAAATTCTTAACCTGTGTCAATAAAAGATACATTATTTCTAATCAACAATATGTCTTTCACATAATGTATTAGAAATATGTCTTAGCACCCAATTAATTTCTTGCAAAATGCAAACATCTTCATCGTCTCTGATGAAATTAAACCTTTTAACGGTTTCATCACGGTGAAGATTCCAACTCCGCGATGCTCACTTCAACCATTGAAGTTTTGCATACTCTTTTAGCATCCTTTGAATTAACAAAACCCTTTGGATCGTGTCATATACACGTCTTAGATAACCATTCTATTAGAAGAACTTGTTTTGTTTATTCAACTACCATATACCAAAATATATGTAGTGGTTGCTACATTAATCCGTTCAGACTAAATATCGCTATGAAAGATCAAATCTTATCATAGTCAATTAGTTGAACATTGTCGTAAACTCTTTCCGACATGTTGACTATTTCATAGATTTGAAACATCCATGTCTATTTCTTTATAAATCCAAACACGACCGATAGGCTTCACGCCTTTCCGGAGGGTCTTCTAAGTTCAAAAACTTGATTTCTCGTGTATGGATACTATCACGGATTCCATGACTTCTAGTCATTTTATGGAGTCAGGGCCCATCATCGCTTCTTTGCATGTAGTCGGTTCATCATTGTCAAAACAATAACGACTTGTTTATCAAATCTTACTATTTGATTCTTACCAACCCACACGGTTCTATAGGAACTCTAATCTTCGAGATCACACCTTTTGTAATCACGAGAGCCATGAGCATTGTGGCCGCCACCGGGACACTTTCCGGCGCTGCGCTACTTAGCACATATAGCTAAGGTTCAACAACCTTATCAAAGTTCTATTGTCCTCCCACTTAACTTTTCACGAAAAATTCCTTCTCAAGAAACTTGACGTTCCAAGCGACAAACTCTTTTGTCCTCGGCGTTATGGAGAAATTCCCAACAAATTCTTTGGAATAACCTACAAAGACGTGCTTATCCGACTTTGGTTGTAAACATTTCACTTATGCACAGCATACCAAAATTTAAGAAATACAATTCGGGTTTTATCCCAAACCATAACCCATATGGTGTCATTTCAACGGATCACGATGGAGCTCTTTTCAGTGTAAAAGCGGTAGTCATTAAAGCTTTAATCTTTAAAATATAATGGCAGTTTTATAAATGACACCTTTGATCTTACCATGTAAAACAAGGTTTCATTACATATCACGAACACTCCATACTCCTATGATGTTTTGGGAAATACAAAACCATGGAACGATTCCTCAAATCTCAGTTGTTTTGCTAAACTTGTAACTCAAATATCTTCCTTGTTGATCAAATCATAAACTCTTTTATTTTCTTGTTACAATGATTTTCCACTTCATCTTGAAAGTCTTTGAACATTTTTCAAATGTTTCATACTTCTTCCTTATTGAGTAAGTATATACATATACTCACTCAAATCTTCGGAGAAACCATATGAAGTTGAAGTCCATCGCCCACGACTACACATAATGGACTATATACATCAATATGTACAAATTCCAATCAGTTAGTCGTCCGTTCCTGTTTTGTCCTATGAACGGAGTTTTAATTATCTCCAGGAAAGTATCACAAGCGTCATTTGATCAAAATCAAAGACTCCAAAAATCCATCAACATGGAGTTTCTTCATGTATCCCTTTCAATATAATTTAAACGGCGATGTCACTTCGCAAGTGATCTTTCAATCATTTGCCTTGCGACATTTTAGCATTAGTTTTATGGTCGTTATTTCTCCTACCAGACTTGTATATTATCCATCTATTATGGAATACGGTAATTATTTGAACAACCTTTTGTCATCATAATACCTGATCAAAATAACAATTATTGAAACCAATCTTGAAGGCAAGCTTTGATGTTAACGAGCGACACAACAACCCTTTGTTTGTTTTCGATGAACATCATCACATTTTCTCTTGCTAGTTACTTAGGCCATTGCAGTTCATGAATTGTGTTGTTCTGTATGACACTTCATACCAACCAATTCGGTATCCAATACCGGAGAACCACATTTTTTAACAAGCAAAGAATACAACCATAACATGTAAATCTTCTATATGCCTAAGTTGGACATCTCCAACCTTTTATTTTCTGCCAAATATTTTATAGATTCTCTTTCAGCAATTCCTTTTTTTAAAGAATCTATCAACATCAATAGTGGTGTCATTCACATGACACATAGTACAAAGTGTGTATAGTCAAATACCGATACCTTTGGACTTGCACTTTGAAGTGGATCACCTTCATCAAATGTTTGGCATTCTTTCAAAAATCCATTCTTTAGTAATCTTTTAGTGTAGCAGACATTTTACTTACATCTTCTATTCATCCTTATCATGACAACTTTCATGATCAAGCTGCTATAGCTTATAAAGGTGAATTGCGAGTATAATGTTTCTTTTTCAAAACCTTTGGAGGATTAGGACGACTAGCGTCTCCAAGCTTCACAAATTCTCATCAAATATGAGGACGTATACTCTATCATGTTGTAACCAACACATTGTTTTAGATATCGCAATACCTTTCACATATGATGGTTTCTGAAACATTGCTTTCAGCTCTTAGATAAACTTGATATTAAAAAACAATCTTTTGAGTATCAAGAATCATGGAGGCAAACATGATACATTAGATACTAACACTGGAATTGTTACTCTTGATTTAATACTATTTATTAAACTTCATGGAGTAAATAGAGTTTGCTGAAAGTTTGCAATAGGACTTATAAACTTTAAATTGACATTCAAAAACAATACGATACCAGTTCATAAAGTAAATATCCAGAATTTCTATAGTTCCACTATCTCAACTATAACTAAGCGTAAGGTGGTGAACGGATGCCAATGATCACAACAAACTATGCAAATTCACTTTGATTGTGTTTATGATAAATTGAGTTTGACTAATCCAAATTACAAATGAACTCCCACTCAAAACAACATCCCTCGAGTTGTTTTAGTGATTACACGAACCAAATCCACTACACCAAGTCCAATCATCAAGTGAGATGATGTAGCTTTAAAGGCGAACAATCAACATGTTCATCATATCATCCATATGACTCATGCTTTACCTTTCGGTATTCCGTGTTCCGAGACCATGTATGTACATGCTAGGCTCGTCAAGGTTAACCTTAGTTTCCGCATGTGCAAATCTGGCTTGCACCCGTTGTATGCACACGTAGAGTCTATCACACCCGATCATCACGAGATGCTTCGAAACGACGAGTCTTAGCAACGGTGCCAACTAAGGATGAACACTTTATTACTTGATATTTAGTGAGAGGGGTCATCTTATAATGCTACCGTCGCGATCTAAGCAATACAAGATGCATAAAGGATTAACATCACAGGCAATTCATAATTAGTGTGATATGATATGGCCCTTTCTTCTTGCGCCTTTGATATCCATCTCCAAAGCACGAACATGATCTCCATCATCACCAGCATTGCGTCAAGGTCAGTGGCGCCGCTTCATGGTTGTCCATCATCACTAGCAACTATTACAACTACTTGGAATAAAGCTATTACAAGATGAATAGACACGCAAGTCTTAACAGAATTAAAGACAACCATTAGGCTCCTGCCGGTTGCCATATTACAACAAGGATCATTGCATACATCAAATATAATCACAATCACATGATGGCCATATCACATCACAAAACCCCTGCAAAAACAAGTTAGACGCCTCTAATTTTCTTTGCATGTTTTACATGGTTTGGGGCTTTCGAATAAGAACGGATCTTACCTACGAACATGAACCACAACGTTGATACAAGTGCTATCAAGTGCAAAGTGTAGATTGGATCTATACTATGGTGGGAGAGACAGACACCCGCAAAGCCACTTGTGCAAAGCAAGTTACACGTCAAGCGTGGAGCAAGTCTCATGTGCGATGACATGTAAGGTTAGCCCGAGCCGCTTCATCCCACCATACCGCAAGATGCAAAGTACACAAAGCAAAAGACAGCACGAGCACCAACGCCCACAAAACCATTGTGTTCTACTCGTGCAACAGATCTACGCATAGATACGGCTCTGATACCACTGATGGGTTCATAGCATGGAAAACAAAAAAATTCTACCGTAAGAACGAACAAAACCCAGATCTAATCTAGATAAAAGCCAAGATCTAATCTATTAGACATGTGCAACGAGATAGATCGGTACTAACCCTTGTAGACCCGAAAGCGTTACGAGATTGGATCTCGTGGTTGATGTAGTCGATCACTTGCCGATCTCAAGATCGAGTGGACGATCCTTCCGGCGCCGTGTTCCGGCAGCGCTTCCGCAGTCGGTCACACGTGCGGAGTCGAAGCAGACCTTCCTCTCCTTGTTCCAGCGAGCAGCGTAGGTAGTAGATCTTCTCCATGGAATCCCAGCAGCACGATGGCGTGGTGGTGGTGGTGGAGTAGAGAATTCTGCAGGGCTTCGCCTATGCTTGTGCAGAAGAAAGGAGGAGGAGAGAGGCGGCGGAGATTTGGAGTTGTGTAGGAGAGCCTGGAGGTGGCGCCCCCACCCCTCTATTTAAAGGGGGGAGGCGCCATGGGAGGGGGAGTCCTAGTAGGACTCCCCTCCCTCCTATGGCCGGCGGATTGGGGAGGGGGGGGAGGAGTCCTCCTCCCCCACGACTCCTTGTCTTGCCCCACAAGGACTCCTTGATCCTTTCTTGGTTTTCAAGCAAACTCCAAGAAATCTTCCAGAACCTTCCAGAACATTCCAAAACCTTCTAGAATCCTCATACAAATACTCCGGAACATTTCCTAACTCAGAAAATGATCCCCAATATATGAATCTTATTCTCCGGACAATTCTGGATCTCCTCGTGATGTCCCGGATCCAATCCGAGACTCCGAACAACATTCGGCTCCAACGCACATTCCATATCTACTTAAAACAACTTCGAACCTTAAGTGTGTCACCCTATGGTTCGTGAATATGCAGCCATGATGAAGACACCTCTCCGATCAATAACCATCAGCGGGGTCTAGAGATCCATAACGGCTCCCACATACTGAACGATGACTTCGTGATCGATAGAACCATTAACATACGAAACCAATTCCCTTTGTCACGCGATACTATACTTATCCGAGGTTTGATCGTCGGTATCTCCATACCTAGTTCTGCCTCGTTACTGATAAGTACTCTTTACTCGTTCCATGTTATGTCATCCCTTGTGACCCAGTCACATGCTTGCAAGCTAATTAGATGACATTCCACCGAGAGGGCCCAGAGCATATCTATCCGTCATATGGATGGACAAATCCCAATCTTGGTCCATGCGCTTCAACACATACTTTCAGAATACCCAATGACACCTTTATAACCACCCAGTTACGAAGCGGTGTTTGATGTCATCAAAGTACCCATCTGGTGATGGTGATTAACACAACCTCATGGTCGAAGGATTAGGTTACTATGCATTTAAAAGCTTATAGCAATACGAACTTAATGACTTGATCTTATGCTACGCTTACTATGGGTGTGTGTCCATCACATCATTCTCCTAATGATATAACCTTGTTATTAATCACATCCAATGTCCATGATCAGGAAACCATGATCATCAATTAATCAACAAGCTAGTTTAAAAAGAGGCTTACTAGGGACTCTTTTATGTTTACAAAACACACAAGTATTAATGTTTCCGGTTAATACAATTATAGCATAGGATGTAAACATTTATCATAAACATAAAGATATAATAATAACCACTTTATGCCTCTTGGGCATATCTCCAACATCTGGAAGGCTCGAAACATTTTCATAAGGTCTCCTTTAATTACCTCCCAGAAAGTTTGATAAAATTCAGCCGGGAACCCATCTGGTCCAGGCGCCTTATTCTTTTCCATTTGTAAGATCGCACCATGCACCTCTTGCTCGGTAAAATTAGCCGTTAAAATTTTATTTTCCTCGTCGGAAAGTTGAGGGACAGCCGTGTCTGACTCCCTCAAAGAAAAGGAGTTTGGAATCGGTGCACCAAAGAGATTTTTGTAGTACTCAGTAATGTATTCTTTTAAATTATCCTGACCAACAATAGTTCCTTCATCTTGCTCTAACAAGAATATTTTTTTCCTTCTATGTTTGCCATTAGCTATTAGGTGGAAATATTTTGTATTATCTCCTCCCTCCTGAATGTATTTAACCTTGGCTCTTTGAGCCCATTTAGACTCCTCATCACGCCTTAATTTAGCTAGTTTAACATTGGTATCTCTAAGCTGACTACTTTCAAAATCATTTAGAGGAGCAAGATCGGCTTTTTTGTCAAGCATATCAATAAGAATGAGTAACCGATCCCTCTCTTTTTTATATAAGCTACTTATGCTTTTTGCCCACCCACGAAGAAAACTCCTAAGATGTCGGATTTTATTCTGCCAAATATCCATTGGACTATTACCATGTGAGACAGAGTTCCACTCTCTAGCAATAATGTCCCCGAAACCCTCGCGTCGAAGCCAAGAAAGCTCAAAAAAACTGCACTTTATTCCCGAGATGAGCTTGTTCACCAGAATCGAGGATAAGCGGAGTGTGATCTGATTCGGCTCTCGCCAGAGCATGTACGGAAACGAGTGGAAACTTCTGTTCCCACTCAACACTTGCCAATACTCTGTCTAATTTCTCATAGGTGGGTGTATCTCTATGGCTCGCCCAAGTATACTGCCTACCGGACATCGCAATCTCACGAAGATCTAAGCTCTCAATTATGGCATTAAACACAAAAGGCCATCTAGTGTCAAAGTTTGCATTGTTTTTATCTTCTTGTCTACGCATAATATTGAAATTCCCCTCAACTACCATAGGAAGAGACTCAGTTTCACAGACACGCACAAGTTCCACTAAGAATTATGCTTTATGTTCTTGTTGAGCGGCACCATATACAGGAACAAGAGCCCACTCAAACCCATCAACTTTTGACCTCAGATTAAAGTTAACACAATGGTTACCATTAGTAACATTATTCACCTTTAGCGCTGAGTTGTTAATACCTACGAGAATACCACCGGATCTCCCTTGTGGAGGTAAGCAATACCAAACAAAATCCAGGCCTCCCGAAAGGTGACCAAGAAAAGGAGCTGCAAAGTTAGCTCTACCAGTTTCAAAAATGGCAAAAAATCTAGTTTTAATTCTCTAATTGAATCATGCACTAAAGAGTGTTTAGCATAGTCACGGAAACCATCACTAATCCAGAAAGCACCTTTCATTGCAGCAAGTTTCACTTTTTATTTTTTAAGCGGGCACTACGGCGTCGAACTATAGAATTATCAGTGACCCTTCGCTTATAAATGCTAATCTGTTTAGTAGGCCTCAAAGGAGGTTCCTTGTGATCCTCAAAAAGGTCATGGTCCTCATCGACTAAATCAGCCGAAAGTTTATTAGCCTCATCCAACAAAAAACCCGACCTAGAGTCGCTCTCCATATTTTCCGCTAAATTTTTATTCTACAAAACAAAAAAGGTCCTTTGAAGATCAATTTCTTTTATCTTGCTAATAGAATCCGATTGTTCGTTAGGTGACATTCCTAGCGATACACCTAACTTAGACGCACGAGCCACATCAACCTCATTAGAATCGAGGCAATGGTGTAAAGAGCTGGTATTTTTGTACCTGAATATAGGACATCCTCACGAGCTTGTGCATTTTGCTGAGCACGTTCCAGCTGCGTCGCATCGGCATTTGGTTGGGCTTAATGCGCTCGCTTGTTCGAACATCAAAAACCGTTGTCTCTGGAATTCCCCCATAAGCAATCACCTCTTCCTTTGAATACCGACCTCCAAGAAAAACCCTAGTACCCTTTGTGGACTCAAAACCATCTTGGATAGAAGGGGATGATGGCAGCGAAGCAGAGCCTACCCTGGCCCTCCCTTGTGGAGTGCGTGGAGAGGAAGATGCAGACTTAAGCCTAAGGGGATCTTCAGGAAGCATACGAGTATCCACCGACATATCCATCGATGGAGGAGAAACCACGTGAAACTGAGTACCTTCAGACGCAGCAGCCTGCCGCGGCAGAGAATGAGCCGAAAAAGCAGCCTCGGCAGCCTGCCGCGGCAGGGAAATATCTGATACAGCAGGAGGAGCAGAACGTGCTTCCTCTTCCTCCTCCTCCTCAACCATCTGAAACCATCGCTTAGATGGTGCAGATTTAGATCCGCGATTAGGGAGTGGAGAAATTGGACAGTTAGATAGATCACGTGAATAGTTCACAGAGCCAAACTGAGTGTGCTCAACCTCCTCTACCATCTCCTCAGATTTGCTAGTCCCATTCTGCATTTGTTCTGAACCTTGGTTCTTCTGCGTGGCATTTTCTGAATTCTTATCCTTATTATGCTCCTCCATATTATTAGACCTATGCAACTCTTTTTTATTGTTATCATCCGCTGTACCATCTTCCTGATCAGCATAACCAGCTGGGACAACAGAGCCATCAAGGGCTTCAACATGAATCTCAATTCCGTAACCCTGCCCCTCATATAAATGATCTAGGTATCTCAGAATAAGCTGTGGGTTGGCACAATCGATTCTCATACGAGCAATACCATGTTCCCGAGTAAATTTCATGTCAACCTCTTTTTTCTTACCAACAAGAGACCTAATAGCAAACAGACCAAGAAAATCCCTGCAAAGCGTATCAGGACAACCCAAAACTATAATCCACAGATCAAATAAGCCCCACTTGTCCAACCCTCTAGACGACCAATCCTCAAAATGCATGGTAATAGATGTTCCCTCCACATCCACTGGCTTAAGCCTCCGTTGCCTCACCTAATCAGCTTTGGACGGAAAAACAACATGAAAAGCATCAGGACCGACTGGAGTAATATCCCACTGATTATGACTGGGAACCAACCATTCAAGCTCCATCAATAGTTGTTGAATGCTCATCGTACCCCCTGTTATCCTACTTTGCCTACCTTGCCACTATTATTTTTTTGCTTTATCTCCTTATTGTGTGGAATATCATAAAAGTTCAGTCCTTCTCTACACAGGCCATACAACACTGTTGTAGGTTTGGGCATCGAGAGAAGATGAAAATCCTTGTCAACGTGCTTCGCAGAGTCCAAATAGATGCACAAAACAGCAGTACATTCGGTTGCAACATGACCCTTCAGATCGCATCTAAAACAGAGAGTACTATCAGGGTTTTTCTTAGCCCCAACAGCGAGAGATTTGGCAGCCATGCGAGGAGCCTCAGATTCATGAGACGTACCTTGTAATGACCTCTGTCCAGAAGTAGAGGATACCCCCGGTCCAGTCCTTAAACCAGAACCATTAGATCCACCCTGATGCACATCTTGTTGTTCAGGGTTTGGGCGAATCCCTCTTCCATTGAAATTACCCCTGTTATTGAACCTCCCAGGTGTGTGACCTCTATTTGAATAAAACTGTTGTTTATACGGTCGACGGAATCTTTGATTAGCACAGAAATTTGAACCTCCTTGATTTGCATTTTGGGCATTACCACCATCATAAAAACCTTCCTCAAAACTACCAAATTCACCTCCGAAAGCAGTATTGTTTTGTTGATGATTCTCAAAATTCTGCCCTGGATTATTAGAGGAAAAACCACTACCTTCCCCTTGAAAGAATTGCTGCTGATAATCATTTCCTAGGTTCTGGGACTGCTAGCCTTGTGCCACCCTTCCATCACCACCATGAACCCCAAAGCTCCCTCTCGGAAAAGAATTAGAGTTGAAATTACCTCCCCCTCCTCTGACAAAACCACTATCAGACTGTTGCTGACCCATACCTTGGTCACCCCTCCCGAAACCACTAGACATACCTGGAGCTTGTTCTCCATACTGGTATTGCCGCAGGAACTGTTGATTGGTGTTACCCCCAACGCCATTATTCACCGGCTGCCCCTAGTTCCGTGAGCCACGAGCAGCCATGGCCGAAGAGAGGACTAGACGCGCCGTCGTTAAGCCCTCAACACAAACTCGATGGAAAGGATACTGCGAAGACCAACGTAGCCCTAGGATTTTTGTTGCCACAAAAAAGTTGGGCCTTGTACCCTTAATTCTTGTGCAAGGGAAAAAACCAAGGTGGCCCTTGTGGCCTTTTTTTACACGCGATGAAGGAGATTGGGCCTTGTGCCCAATGGCTGTATCATGTTTAAAGTTTGAAATCGCCCTAGAAATCACGTGATCCGAGATCATCGCGTATTCACGGTCAGGCATGGCCGGCTCTTGTGCCGTGATACCACGATGACGGCGATCAGGCATCATCGATCCTTGTGATCTGGAGCCAAATTGATTAAAATCAGCATTACAGATCATTCTCCGCTCGTGAGCCACTTGATTACTGTGAGATGTTCTTCCTGATTTGAATTTGTTCTTCCGTCTAACATGAGTCCACTCCACCGCCCGAAAAGCATCCTCTAAGGAGAATACCGGCGGTGGCAGGACGGGCATCTTGAAAGAGCGATCAGGTCTTGACGAACTCATCGGCGAAGCCTCCCTGGGCGACGGGGTTAAGGCCAATTCCTGCGCAGTCCAATTTCGTAGCCTCCTCTTCTCCTCCTTCTTCCTGTTCATAGGATGCCGATCCCTGCGATTACAACGTGGGGGAGTTTTGCAAACATACCTGAGGGATTTATCGGACCAGCTCGACTCCGGCGAACCACCTGCATTATCCTCGTCAGAGGAGTCAGATTCAATGGCCCAGAATTTACCTGTCAGCAGTGGACGACCTCCGGAGTGCTGAGTCGCCTCCTACATCGCCCAATGGCCCAGAATTGATTTTCACATGGTATCCTCATTGTTTTTTTAATAAAGGGTATTTTTTATTAGACTCAAGAGTTCACATCAAAACAATACAATCAATAGATCCATACCCGGCCTATGCACAACGATGGTGCACACAATCGAAAGAAAAAGAGAAAAGGAGTTATAAATCTCATATCACCTAGAATGCATGAAACTATAAGAAATGCCTACGGTGAAGAAGATACAGCCCGCAATCTATGATGTCACCCATGACAAATAAAAACATCTCTCGCCACTTGCCCCAACCGCGAACACACCTCCACAGAGAGGGTGCGGTGTTCCTATTTTTAAAGACTAGACCGATGCTGGAGTAAGTGTGTACACTGGAAGATGACCTGCATGGGAGAAGACATCGCATAAAAAACCATGTTGTTTCTACATATCATAACGACCATATTAATGCAACCGCTCCCACCCGTATGTGTATCATATTCTTGTTATATATATACCATGCAACCGGTTACCAAAAATATTTGGTACTGATTTTGGTGGATACAAACTTGAGGCTATTTGGGATAATGCTTTTAAGCCTATATACTTCCTTCATGATAGGGTTTGCCATATGCTATCCTCGGCTAATAGCTTGAACAGTCATTTCACAACGATTTTTGGCTTCAAGATCATGGATCCCAAATCCCCCTTGGTCTTTCAGACGACATACTACATTCCATTTTGCTAACCTGTATTTCTTTTTTCTGAATCTCCTTGCCAAAAGAATCTCAAACAATAATAGTCTAACGATTGAGGAAACTCCTTTTGGTATTTGGAAGAAGGATAACATGTACAAGACCGTATTTGTAAGAACAGAATTAATCAGAACTAGTCTTCCATCAACTGATACGAGTTTTCCTTTCCAGCTGCTTAGACGTTTCTGTAACCGTTCCTCAACCGCTTTACATTCTGTATTCATGAGTCCATAGCAGAAATTCACCTTGTTCACATCCAAACAATTTGGTATATTGGTCCATAGCCTCTTTTGCTTCTCCAAAATAGATCAATTCACTCTTATGTAAATTTACTTTTAGACATGAAAGTTGCTCAAACGCTGATAGTATTAACTTTAGGTTTTTAGCTCTTTTGGTGTCATGTTCCATACAGAGAATTGCATTGTCAGCATACTATAGGATCGAAAACCCCCATCAACTAGATGTGGTACAATACCATCAATTTTCTCATCGTTTTTGGCTCCCTCTATCAAAATGGCCAACATATCAACCACGATATTAAATAACATTAGGGTTAGCGGGCCGCCTTGAAGAAGATATGCTCTAGAGGCAAATAAGAAATAGTTTTATTATCATATCTCAACTAGTTCGTAATAGTTTTGCATCGTGCTATAACTGTGTCAAGTGGAAACATAGATACATGTGTGGTGTATAAACAAACCACTATCCCTAGTAGCCTCTATACAACTAGTTCGTTGGACAACTAATGATCAAGGCTTCCTGATCATGGAGCATTTATGCCAGTTGATAATGAAGTCACATCATTAGTAAATTATGTGATGGACATTATCCACATAAGTATTGCAATGTGATCAAAGTCACATGGTTTTTCATTTCTATAATTAGAAATTAAGTGACATTCGCCTCAAACCATGAGATCATATTTAATCATTATCACTTGTGGCTACTTTGACTACATCAATCGTCACACCATAGCAGGGTGATCATAAAGGTGCATATTGGGTATTCCACAGGGACACGTGAGGTGTATGCATCAAGATCGATATTTGTTCACCCACGTGACGAGAAAATACAGTGGGCCCACTCGGTGGCATTGTATCCAATAAGCTGCATCGTATGACTAGGTCATGGGGATACGATATCGTGATAACAAGATAAGTGGACTTGTTAGTAACGAGATTGGCATGCTGATGCTTATGATCAAATCTTAGACAAGTTATGTATCAAAGCAACAAAAGGGATGGACACAGAGTTTATGGTTCAAACAACAAATACGTCATGGAATGTATGGGGATATTATGGGCATCCCGGTCCCGCTATTGATAATTCATATGAGAGACATCTCGACCATGTCTGTGTCATTCCCGAACCGTAGTGTAACACACTTAAGGGTCTTACGATGTCCTGATATTGTTATGGAAGCGTTGGGATCACAATTGAGAAATAGACTATTGTAATCGTTTCGAAGGAGTACCACAATAGTTATAAGAGATTCTGAAGCTGTTCGGAATAAACCGAAAGGTGTTTAAGATCATAAGAAATTTAATAACATGCACTTATATATTAAATATTAGAATAAATAGATAATAAATATTTAAAATTAATTTTTGGGCAACCTTCCACTAATGGGCCAAATCCCCGAAGGGAAAAGGCCCAAGAGGGAGGCCACCTGAAAAGGGGCAGCCGCCGCCTAGGGCCCTACCAGTCAAGCCGCCGCATGGGCCTAGCGGATGAGATGGCGGGCAGGGTCTACCCTAGCCAGGCGCTGCCGAGCGCGCCTCGGGCCACGGGCACGTGGGCAGGCAAGGCCCACCCGGCCGGCTGCCGCTGCCTCTCCTTGCCCGACGCGCCACCCCTCCTCCTCCTATCCTTTAGTCCCACTCCGGAACTTTGGGGAGAAGGGTTCTCCCCTTTCCCTCCTATATAAGAAGGTCTTTATGGGTGGATTAAAAACAATAATAAATTAGGAATTTCCTAAGCCATTCTGAAAGGGAATTTTCCTTCTCTTTCTCTCTATTCAATCTCGCGAGTGCGGTTTCAAGAAGAACTGCGCACATGGGAGACGACACCACCCTGGCACACCGTTGCACTGGTGGATCCTAGTTCTAGAGGGTCTACTTCCGCATCTCGGCTTGACCAAGGAGAATGGGAGTCTGTGTGTGACACCAGACGTGTGCGAAACCACCGAGGTGCTGCTATTAGTGGCACTTGAGTTGTCGTGCAAGGACCTGGGGTGACTTGCGAGGAGCTTCGTGACCTTGAGGTTGGCTACGAGTTCAACTAGTTCATCCACGTTCCCCGCGAGACGTTAACCGTGTTCGGTCTACAAGGGTATGGTACCGAAATCTCTATCCCTATTGTTGCATTAACTCATAGATAGATCTTGGCATTGGTGTTGCGATAGCTAGGATTTTTTTTGCTATGAATCCCTTCACACCTTGACATAATCCTTTCTTTGTTTGGAAGTAGAGGCCAATGTCACCGTTTACTTTTATGGCAACACTTCCTCCCTACACAAAGTTTCAGATTAAAGCACACAACACTTGGGAGAAGCATCTCATTTTAAGAACTTGAAAATAAAAGGCCAATATAATTTATCATAGGTTTTCTCAAAATCAATTTTAAAAATCACACTGTTCATTTTTTGGTGCAACTCATGTAATGTTTCGTGAAGGGTTACTACTTCATTAAATATATATCTCCCTTGCATAAAGGTAGTCTGTGTTGGACAAACCACATTATCTGCCACCGAATTTAGACAGATGGTTGCCACCTCTGTGAATATTTTGAAGCTAATGTTAAGTAGACATATCGGTTTATATTGCTGAATCTGTTTCGCATACTTAACCATAGGCAACCGAATAATTTCATCAAAGTTAAGCTTGAAAAGATAGAGTTGTCCCGTATGAAGATCATTAAACAGCTCTAAGAGATCAGATTTGATATCATCCCAAAAAGTTTGATAAAAATCCTCTGGGAATCCATCCGGCCCAAAGGGTTTTATTATGTTCTATTTCAAAGATTGCATTTCTTACTTCCTCTTCTGTGAAAGGGGCGGTCAAGAAAGCATTTTCTTCATTTGATACTTGTGGGATATCTACCGTTTCAAGTAAAATATTTGCTTCCTCTAGTGGTTCAAACAAGGTCTTATAATATTTTATTATGTATTTTTTCAATTCATTTTGGCCCTTAATCGTACCATCATCTTGATGAAACTATGTATATACTTCTTCCTATGATGACCATTTGCCACCATATGGAAGTACCTTGTATTACTATCTCCTTCCAAGATAAATTGGGATCTGAATCGTTGATACCACTTAATCTCTTCCTATCGTAGCACCCGTGTTTCTGCTAGAGATTCAAGAGTATCAATTGTCTCATAGAGTCTTTTCTTTTCTTTCTTATATAGACCACTTTTGTGCATTGCCCATCCTCCAAGGTGTTTCCGTAGTGCACGGATTTTCTTATTCCATCTTAGGATAGCCGAGCTCCCAACCGTTGGCCTATTCCAAACTCCTTTGACCATCTCTTCAAAACCAACACGGAAAAGCCAACCCAATTCGAATTTGAATGGGAGCTTCTTTCCATGTAGTTTATCAGAACCAGTGTCAAGAAGTAATGGGGTCAAGGATATGTTCTCGCATTGTATTTTATATTTTTCTTGCATTGCATATTAGGGTTTGCTTTATAGGTAAACCTTTATTCAGAGGTCAACACCTATGTAATAAGAAGAACAAAGTCAAAATTTCCCCCCTAAACTTTTCACTTGGCTCATATTTCCTCACAAAACTTTACTTGGCTCACTAAACCCCCTAAACTATCATTAATGGTCAATTTAACTCCTTAACCCAGGATTTGACCCAACATTTTGAACTGGGTCAAGGAGATCAAATAGACCATTTGTGATAGTTTAAGAGGGTTTAGAGAGCCAAGTAAAGTTTGAAGGAAAATATGAGCCATGTGAAGAGTTTTGAGCGTTGTGCCAAAACATGATCACTCTCGTCGTCCTTAACATGCTATGAAACAAGTGGAAGATCATCAAACCCACTTTGAGACCTGAACAAGCCTATAGTTGCCTCCAACAAGTAGCGGGATAACATATTTACCATCTGCGCATAGCCGTTGTCACCTCACACACCAGAGAAGAGGATCCTAGTTAGATAAAGTTGGAGTGGAATGCAACATGAGTACACAAAGCTCAACTAAATCTACATGGACACACCTCGTCACCTCCACAAACTCCTCGTCATCGTCAAGGAGGATGACACTAGGTCAAGGAAGGAGTTGGACCTGTCACACAACATCATATCAACTATCAAGTGAATGCCATCCCTTTGATACCAAAACCTAGAAAGCATTTTTTTTCTTCTGAAAAGAGTTTGTTCTCTACCCGAACTCTACAACAATTGATGCACACATCCATACATTATTCATAGTCCAAATCCAGTGGCCAAACAAATTCGTTCCAAAAACGAAACCCTGATGTTGTATTCCTTGCAACAGTAACTCCACTAGGTAGATATAATACCTAGGATCTACCAAGGCACCATACATAATAGTGGAAACCCGTCACAAAGACACCACTCTAGAGTGAATGCGAAGAATCGGTGTTACGACTCTCCCTTTCTTTCGATTACAAGAAAAAACTCATATGCTAGCGCTCTTGTTGTTGTCTCATCCAACTTCTACGCAAGTTAGTTTTCATGTACATACCATTTATTTGAGAGGTAGAGACTTTTGGAAATGAAGTACAACTTTCCATTCCATATAATACTCATTGGCATCATGTATAGTTTCATTATGGCTACTGTACTATTATTATTCGTAGGAAATTTAAGGAAATTCCTTGTGTCCTAGGACTATGTTACCCATTTTCTTGCGAAACATTGATTGACTAGAGACTGGAAACGTATTGTCTTCTTGAACGTTTCCTGACAAATATGTTAGAATGTATTTGTACACACGATTCTTTCCAAAGAGATTGGTAGAACACTGAGATTTTCTTTTTTAAGTCCTTTCACTGACAAACTTCTTTGCAGCAATTCCGATGAAGTTTGACAAACAACATTCTGTTGCCTGCCGGCAGAAAAAGAACATCTCTGTAGCCGACTCTAGCATACTAAATGATTGGACTAATGGTTAGGTGATCTGTTATTACTTCCTTCGTCTTAAACTAGATGTCGTAGATTTGTCAAAATTATGATGAATCTAGACACTACTTAGTATATATAGATTCATCCAATTTTTGATAAACCTGAGACATCTATTTTAAGACGGAGGGAGTACAACCTTTCCTTTTTAAGGCTGGTCCGGTAGAATCGTATCCAAAAAATTAGTGGCCAGCGCATCATAATTCCAAACATGCAATTGTGCAAAGCTAGTGACAGTCGATCTCCGTGTGGTACTAGGAGAATGATTGCGTGCTCCAACTATGTTATCTGTTGGAGTCTTCGGAGTCATTCTCACGAAGCACAGTGATTCAGCCCGTTCGCAGTCAAAATGAACCTGCGAGGCTGGATGGGTAACAAAATGAATCTGGGAGGCTGGGATGGTACTATTCTTCTTTTTTGATGGGAAAAGAAGATTTGAAAAGAACATTACACAGTTACTCTGCACCTGCAGAGAGCCGGACCCGCCTGTCAGCTTGGTCATTTCTTTCCCGTGAGAACCCGAGAGACTCTGCGTTACCGGACTACCGGCTACGCTGCGCCAAGTGGCAGCTTTCACCCAGTCGTTTTGACCTTGAACATGTAGGATGCTGCGCATGCTGCTACAGTCGTCTCCGTTAAGCAGGACGTAGATACAGTTGTGTTTAGGTAGGTTCATTCATCACGATCGAAATGTAATGACATGAACAGAATATTATGTCGAGACGTACTAAGATGAAAAACGGACAAGTGGCACAAATTTACTCCGGTGATCTTTCGTGACAGAGCCCGCTACACTTTTTGCCCCTGCTCCGTCACTTTGGTAGTACAGAAGAAGAAGATGGTTACTTTTACCGCCAGACTGATCTCTAATTTCAGTACTGGCACGAAGATGGGCGGTCTTCGCTGGGTCTCGGAACAGCACCGTACGTGTAATTAAAGCGTCACGCCGGATTCGCATCGTGTGCGTGCACATGCACGAGGTGTGCTCTACGTGTAATTATACTCATCATAAAAGTGTAATCTACTTTACTCCTTGTAAACAGTACGTGTAATTATACTCATCGGAGGAGTAAAAGTGACGACCGACTCCTAAATTTACTCCTTAATGTCTCAAAAAGTGATGAGCTCGTTGGAAACCTCAAGTGATGAAACCAAGGTTATCGAACCAGTAGGAGTAAGTAAACAACCTCAAGGTGTTGTCTTCTAACTTAGATCCTGCACAACACAACCATAAAACTTTGCCTCAACTTACAGTTAGATTGTCAATCTCACCGATTTTGCTGAAATAAAAGATTAAACGTATTGTGTGAAAGATTCTAATTACTTGTAGAAAGTAAAACAGAAAACAGTAAATAACTTGTAGATTGATGATAAAAAAATGGACTGGGCCTTATAGTTCACTAGAGGTGATTCTACTTAAGATAGTTGACATGTTGGGTGGACAAAAATTACAGCGAGACAATTGATAGACACTGAGAAAGCATACATGCATATACTAATCATCTTGACTCCTATGAGATTTAATTAGGCATTACAATATTATACATAGACCGTAATCTAACTGCATCTATGACTAATAATCCACTTTTAGGTCACCATCCGAACCCACTCCAGTATTAAGTTGCAAGCAACAGATAATTTCATTAAGCAAAGTGTGTATAGTAAACAATATGATTGTTCTATAAACAAATAATTAATGTTTTCTCCCTATTAGCAACAACACATCTCGTATCTTAGAGATTTCTATCACTTCTCCAGATTACTAGAGGCATGAACCCGCTATCAAGCATAAATACTCCCTCTTGGACTTGCTAGCATGTACTCGGCCAAGATAGCTACTAACAACGGAGAGCATGCAAGATTACAAATAACAAAGACATGATAGAATCAATAATCAATCTGAAATAGATCTCAATATCCATCAGATCCCCGCAAACACAACATGTAGGATTACAAATATATGATCTTGATTATGAACGGAGCTCACAAGATCTAAACATGATAGCACAAAGAAGAAGAACTAACCATCTAGCTACTACTTGGACCCGTAGTCCAGGGATAAACTACTCACGCATCACACTAGAGGCAGTCATGGTGATGAAGAAGGCCTCCAGGGTAATCTCTCCCCTCCGGCAGGGTGCCGGGAAGAGCTTGAGATCCCTCCCGATCTAGGGATGGAGATGACGACGGCTATAGACTCTTTCGTGGAATTTTGATCGGGTACTTAGGGTTTTCATCCCGAGGGGTCTTTATAGGCGAAGGGGCAAGGTCGGTAGAGCGCCAGGGGGCCCACACCCCTGGTGGTGCGCCCCCAGGCCACGTCGCCACTAGGTGTGGCCGCCCTGGTGCGCCACTTTGTCTCCCCTCCGGACTCCGTGTTCCTTCTGGTGAAATATTCACTTAGGGTTTTGTCAAGTCCAATTCCGAGAATATTTCCTTACTAGATTTTCTGAAACCAAAAACAGCAGAAAACAGGCAACTGGCACTGTGACATCTTGTTAATAGATTAGTTCCATAAAATGTGTAAAAATACTCCAAAGTGTGGACAAAAAATAAGAAAGTAGATATAACACAAACATGGAACATCGAAAATTATAGATACGTTTCCAACGTATCAACATCCCCAAGCTTAACTCCTGCTCGACCTCGAGTAGGTAAGTGATAAAAAAGAATAATTTTTAGGGTGACATGCACCATCATAATCTTGATCAAGGTATTTGTAAAACATTAATAGCTGGGATCATAGTACTTTAACATAACATGAAAGATATAGGTCTAACAATAAGACATAGCTGTTGGGTCCGCAGCATAGAAAACAAAAAATTCCTACGATGAGAACTATACGCCAAGATCTATCTACTAGATACAGAGCAACGGGTGGACATACATCCATGGAGAACTTACCCTCGAAGACAACGCGTTTTGTTAACGAGTAGGAACTCGTGGTTGATGTAGTCGTACGCTTGCCGATCTCAAGATCGTGTGGAAGTCCAAGCGCCGCAAATCAGCAGCGCATCCGTCCTCGCACACACGTTCAAGCCACCGGACAACCTCCACCTCCTCGCTCCAGCGAATCAGCGGAAGCAGCAACTCCTTCCAGACGCAAGGCTACCGGGAACATGTATCTCGCTAATCCGAGACCATGGGGAAATATCTAGAGGGGGAGAGAGATCCTTCACGAGGAGGTGTGATTTGTGAGAGGGGAGAGGGGGCTTTATATAGGAGGGAGGGAGACCCCTCCCCTCCCATAGCCGGCGCATGAGGGGGGTACTCCTCCCCTCCTTCATTCATGTGGTGAACCTCCACTCACATAAACATGGCCTCCACCCAAAAACCCACTCACATGTATTTAATTTCCACCAAATTAAATGCAACTCTCAATTAATAAAACTCTTTTATTTATTTTATTCAGAATTTTGTTAATTACTTTAATTAACAAACATTCACATAAAACCCCTTGCAACATTTCAATATCACATGCAGAACCACTTTCTGCAATTTCACCCGAAACAATTCTGGTTTCTATCGAAACATTTCCTGCGCTTTGCAAACCTTTTGTCTGGAACATATGTGCTCCTAAATGGTGTCCAATAACCCTTAAGTGTGTCACCCTACGGTTCGCGAATAATGCAGACATGATTGAGACTCCTCTCAGATCAATAATCAGAAGCGGGACCTGGAGATCCATACTGACTCCTGCATATTCAACGATGACTTCTATGATCGTGAGAACCTTTAACGTCAGCAATTTAATCCCTTTGTCTCATGATATAATACATGTCCGAGATTCGATCATCGGTATCCAAATACCTAGTTTGATCTTGTTACCGACATGCACTCTTTTCTTGTTCCCGTGATATAACATTCTAGTGATCACATCACTTGCTTGCAAGCTATCTTAATGTGATATCACCAAGAGGGCCCAGAGTATATCTATCCGTCATCGGGATTGACAAATTCCACTCTTGATCCATGAGCCTCAACATAACACCTTCATAGCACTGAACCCACCTTTATGGTCACCCTGTTACGGTGTGACGTTTGATGTTATCAAGATACTCTTCCGGTGTTAGCAATTAACATGAGCTCATGGTCTAAGGACTAAGACTACTTCGTATGATGTTATAGCAATATAAACATAATGACTTGAGCGTAATGCTATACTTCGGATGAATGTTCATCACATCATTTCACAAATGTTGTGACCTTGTTATTAACAACATCCAATGTCCATGATCAGGAAACTTTGATCATCTTGTTAATCAACAAGCTAGTCTATAAGAGAGGCATAACTAGGAACCCTTTTTGTTTATTAAACACACATGTATTGATGTTTCCTATCAATACATTTATAGCATGCAAAATAAACATCTATCATATACAAGGAATACATAATAACAACTTTATTATTGCCTCTCAGGGCATATTTCCTTCAGTCTCCCACTTGCACTAGAGACAATAATCTAGTTCACATAGTGATAAATCTAACACCCATGGAGTTCTGGTGTTGATCATGTTTTGCCCTAGGGAGTACTTTAGTCAACGGATCTGCTACATTCAGGTCCATGTGCACTTTACAAATCTTTATATCTCCATCCTTGACATGCTCGCGGATGGAGTGAAACCGGCGCTTAATATGCTTGGAATTCTTGTGAGACCTTGGTTCCTTGGTGTTGGCTATGGCTCCATTGTTTTCACAATAGATCACCATTGGGTCCAACGCACTAGGAACCACACCTAGTTCAGTTATGAACTCCTTCATCCAAACCGCTTCCTGTGCCGCTTCTGAAGCAGCAACATATTCCGCCTCCGTTGTTGATCCAGCCACCACAGGTTGTTTGGAGCTCCTCCAACCAACTGCTGCTCCATTCAAGAGAAATATGTATCCGGATTGAGACGTAGAGTCATCCGGATCAGTGTCAAAGCTAGCATCGACATAACACTTAGCGACTAGCTCTTCTTCACCTCCGTATACAAGAAACATATCCTTAGTTCTTCTCAAGTACTTAAGGATATTCTTGACCGCTATCCAGTGTTCCGAACCTGGATCAGATTGGTACCTACTAGTCAAACTAATAGCATGTACCACATCCGGTCTTGTACATAGCATGGCATACATTATAGAGCCTATGGCTGAGGCATAGGGGATCTTATCCATTATCTCTCTTTCTTCCGCCGTAGCCGGACTTTGAGTCTTACTCAATGTCTTGCCTTGCAACATAGGTAAGTACCCCTTCTTACTTCCGTCCATATTAAACTTCTTTAATATCTTATCAAGGTATGTACTCTGCGATAGCCCAATTAGGCGTCTTGATCTATCTCTATAGATTTTAATGCCTAATATATATTAAGCTTCACCAAGGTCCTTCATCGAAAATCTGCTGTTTAGATAACTTTTAACACTGTTTAAAAGATCTATATCATTTCCAATCAATAATATGTCATCCACATATAATATCAGAAATGCCACATTGCTCCCACTCACTTTCTTATAAATACAAGCCTCTCCATAAGTTTGGACAAATCCAAACTCTTTGATCACCTCATCAAAGCGGAGATTCCAACTCCGGGATGCTTGCTTCAGTCCATAGATGGATCGCTGAAGTTTGCACACCTTATCAGCATCCTTAGGATCGAAAAAACCCTTTGGTTGTATCATATACAACTCTTCTTCAATATTACCATTGAGGAACGCAATTTTGACATCCATCTTCCATATTTCATAATCGAAATATGCAGCAATTGCTAACATAATCCTAACCGACTTAAGCATCGCTACGGGAGAGAATGTCTCATCGTAGTCAACTCCTTGAATTTGTCGAAACCCCTTTGCGACAAGTCGAGCCTTATAGATGGTTACATTACCATCAGCATCAGTTTTTCTTTTGAAAATCCATTTATTCTCAACGGCCTTTCGATCATGAGGTAAGTCCACCAAGGTCCAAACCTGGTTTTCGTACATGGATTCCATCTCGGATTTCATGGCTTCTAGCCATTTGCTGGAATCAGGGCTCATCATCGCTTCTTCATACGTCGCAGGGTCATCTATTTCATCAATCATGAAATTCATAACAGGATTGCCGTACAGTTCAGGAGCTGCACGTGTCCTCCTTGACCTGCGAGGTTCGGTAGTGTCCTCTTTTGGAGTTTCATGATCAATATCATTAGCTCTCTCTTCATTAGGTGAAGTCAACTCCGAAACAACTTCCGGTGCTACGCTACTCGCCATTTCATGAAGAGAAGGTTCAATAACCTCTTCGAGTTCTACCTTCCGACTACTCACACCTTTCGCGAGAAACTCCTTCTCAAAAAAGGATCCATTCTTGGCAACAAAGACCTTGCCCTCGGATCTGTGATAGAAGGTATACCCAATCGTTTCCTTAGGGTATCCTATGAAGACGCATTTTTCCGCTTTAGGTTCGAGTTTATCCGGCTGAAGTTTCTTCACATAAACATCTCATCCCTAAACTTTAAGAAATGACAACTTAGGTTTGTTTACAAACCATAATTCATACGGTGTCGTTTCAACGGATTTAGATGGTTCCCTATTTAAAGTGAATGCAGCGGTTTCCAGTGCATAACCCCAAAATGACAGTGGCGAGTCAGTCAGAGACATCATAGATCGAACCATATCCAATAAAGTACGACTACGACGTTCTGACACACCATTACGTTGTGGTGTTCCGGCAGGCGTGAGTTGTGAAACTATTCCATAGTCTTTCATATGTGTGCTAAACTCGTAACTAAGATACTCTCCTCCATGGTCGGACCGCAGAAATTTGATCTTTCTGTTACAATGATTTTCCACTTCATTCTGAAATTCTTTGAACTTTTCAAAGGTTTCAGACTTATGTTTCATCAAATAGATATACCCGTATCTACTCAAATCATCCGTGAAAGTAACAAAATAACGATATCCACCTCGCGCCGACACACTCATTGGTCCACACACATCAGTATGTATGATTTCCAATAAATCTGTCGCCCGTTCCATTGAACCGGAAAACGGCGTTCTAGTCATCTTGCCCATAAGGCATGGCTCACATGTATCAAATGATTCAAAATCAAGTGATTCCAAAAGTCCATCAGAATGGAGTTTCTTCATGCGTTTAACGCCAATATGACCTAGACGGCAGTGCCACATATATGCAGATATATCATTATCAAGTTTAATCCTTTTAGCATCAACATTATGAATATGCGTAATACTACTATCGAGATCCAACAGAAATAAACCATTCAACACAGGTGCATGACCATAAAAGATATTATTCATATAAATCGAACAACCATTGTTTTCAGACTTAAACAAATAACCACTTTGCATCAAACACGATCCGGATACAATGTTCATGCTCAGTGCAGGCACCAAATAACAATTATTCAGGTTTATAACTAATCCCGATGGCATATGGAGAGGCAGCGTTCCGACGGCGATCACATCAACTCTTGATCCATTGCCGCCCGCATTGTGACCTCATCCCTTGCTAGTTGTCGCTTGTTCCGCAGCCCCTGAACCGAGTTACATATATTAGCAACCGATCCCGTATCAAATACCCAGGTGCTACTGCGAGTACTAGTCAAGTACACATCAATAACATGTATATCGCATATACCTTTGTTTGCCTTGCCGGCCTTCTTGTCCGCCAAATACTTGGGGCAGTTGCGCTTCCAATGGCCAGTCCCCTTGCAATAGTAGCACTCGGTGTCAGACTTAGGGCCAGCTCGAGGTTTCTTTTCAGGCGCGGCAATAGATTTGCCGCCCTTCTTTCCCTTCTGCTTGCCCTTCTTGTCCTTCTTGAAACCGGTGGTCTTATTGATCATCAACACTTGATGTTCTTTCCTAATTTCCACTTCTGCAGTCTTAAGCATTGACAGAAGCTCGGGAAGAGACTTCTTCATGCCCTGCATATTATAGTTCATCACGAAGCTCTTGTAGCTAGGTGGCAGAGATTGGAGAACACGATGTATGCCTAAGTCATTGGGAATCGTTATTCCCAAGGACACAAGCTTATCGGCGTACCTAGACATTTTGAGTACGTGCTCACTAACGGAGCTGTTCTCTTCCATCATGTAGCTAAAGAACTTTTCAAAAGCATTATAACTCTCTACGGTAGCATGGGTATCGAAAATCATTTTCAATTCTCCCATGGTATCAAAGACATTGCCATTTTCGAAGTTCTGGCTCTAGCCCATACAGTATGCCGCAATGAACTAAGTTGTGGTCCTCCTGACGAGTTATATAGACGTTCTTTTCCTCGTCAGGGGCATCAGGAGCTGGTGGGGGGCCTAGCGGCGCCTCTAGCACATATTGCTTTTGTGCAGCAGTGAGGAGAATCCTCAAATTCATAGCCCAGTTGGTGAAGTTGCTACCATTCGCAGCAAGCTTCTCTTTCTCCATGAACACATTGAAATTAAAAGCAGGTGGTGCCATCTACAACAGAATTTGTAAAATATATTTAGACTAAGTTTATGATAGATTGAGTTCAACTAATCCAAATTACTAATGAACTCCCACTCAAAAACGACATCCCTCGTGTCTTTTTGGTGATTACATGAACCAAATCCACTACACCAAGTCCGATCATCACGTGAGTCGGTGTAGCTTCAAAGGCGAGCATCTATATGGGCATCATATCAACTATATGACTCATGCTTAACCTTTCGGTCCGTGTTCCGAGGCCATGTCTGTACATGCTAGGCTCGCTAAGTAAGAACCTTAGTATTCACGTGTGTAAAACTGTCTTACACCCGTTGTATGAAAGTGTAGAGTCGAGAACACCCGATCATCACGTGATGCATCAAAACACGATCCACAAAACGGTGCATACTTAAGGAAGAACACATTTTATCTTGATATCTAAATGAGGGATCATCTTATAATGCTACCAAAAACGCCAAACTAGCAATATAAGATGCTAACATCTAATGTGTGAAGTGAGGTGATATGGTCCATGCATTTGATCTCTATCATTTGCATCGTGGTATGATCTCTATCATTCCTTTATGTGTAAGGCCAAGGTCTATGGAACTTACACGTTAAGTGAGTTGTAAGAGTATCTATCATACATCTACTTACAACAATACCATATCAAGACACTAGCCCAGCAACGATCTAAACTAGATGCCTCTAATTTATCAATTGCAAGTTTTACGTGGCTTAGGGCTTTCGGAGATAGAACCGGTCTTACCTACAAACATGAACCACAACGAGGATAACCAAGTTATTAGCAACTCGTTGTAAATCAGATATTGACTATAGTAGGAGAGACAGACACCCGCTAGCCACTTATGCAAAACTAGTTACATGTCATTCGTGGAACCGGTCTCATGTACGATGACATGTAAGGTTTGTCCGGGCCGCTTCATCCCACTATGCCACCAATATCCAAAGTACATAGAAGATGCAATAACATGATCATCATCGCCCACATATAAACATATGTGTACTACCCGTGCAAAGCACCTATGCATAGATAAGGCTCTGATACCACTGTTGGGTCCGCAGCATAGAAAACAAAAAATTTCCTACGATGAGAACTATACGCCAAGATCTATCTACTAGATACAGAGCAACAGGTGGACATACATCCATGGAGAACTTACCCTCGAAGACAACGAGTTTTGTTAACGAGTAGGAAATCGTGGTTGATGTAGTCGTACGCTTGCCGATCTCAAGATCGTGTGGAAGTCCGAGCGCCGCAAATCAGCAGCGCATCCATCCTCGCACACACGTTCAAGCCACCGGACAACCTCCACCTCCTCGCTCCAGCGAATCAGCGGAAGCAGCAACTCCTTCCAGACGCAAGGCTACCGGGAACATGTATCTCGCTAATCCGAGACCATGGGGAAATATCTAGAGGGGGAGAGAGATCCTTCACGAGGAGGTGTGATTTGTGAGAGGGGAGAGGGGGGCTTTATATAGGAGGGAGGGAGACCCCTCCCCTCCCATAGCCGGCGCATGAGGGGGGGGGGACTCCTCCCCTCCTTCATTCATGTGGTGAACCTCCACTCACATAAACATGGCCTCCACCCAAAAACCCACTCACATGTATTTAATTTCCACCAAATTAAATGCAACTCTCAATTAATAAAACTCTTTTATTTATTTTATTCAGAATTTTGTTAATTACTTTAATTAACAAACATTCACATAAAACCCCTTGCAACATTTCAATATCACATGCAGAACCACTTTCTGCAATTTCACCCGAAACAATTCTGGTTTCTATCGAAACATTTCCTACGCTTTGCAAACCTTTTGTCTGGAACATATGTGCTCCTAAATGGTGTCCAACAACCCTTAAGTGTGTCACCCTACGGTTCGCGAATAATGCAGACATGATTGAGACTCCTCTCAGATCAATAATCAGAAGCGGGACCTGGAGATCCATACTGACTCCTGCATATTCAACGATGACTTCTGTGATCGTGAGAACCTTGAACGTCAGCAATTTAATCCTTTTGTCTCATGATATAATACATGTCCGAGATTCGATCATCGGTATCCAAATACCTAGTTTGATCTTGTTACCGACATGCACTCTTTTCTCGTTCCCGTGATATAACATTCTAGTGATCACATCACTTGCTTGCAAGCTATCTTAATGTGATATCACCAAGAGGGCCCAGAGTATATCTATCCATCATCGGGATTGACAAATTCCACTCTTGATCCATGAGCCTCAACATAACACCTTCATAGCACTGAACCCACCTTTATGGTCACCCTGTTACGGTGTGACGTTTGATGTTATCAAGATACTCTTCCGGTGTTAGCAATTAACATGATCTCATGGTCTAAGGACTAAGACTACTTTGTATGATGTTATAGCAATATAAACATAATGACTTGATCGTAATGCTATACTTTGGATGAATGTTCATCACATCATTTCACAAATGATGTGACCTTGTTATTAACAACATCTAATGTCCATGATCAGGAAACATTGATCATCTTGTTAATCAACAAGCTAGTCTATAAGAGAGACATAACTAGGAACCCTTTTTGTTTATTAAACACACATGTATTGATGTTTCCTATCAATACAATTATAGCATGCAAAATAAACATCTATCATATACAAGGAATACATAATAACAACTTTATTATTGCCTCTCAGGGCATATTTCCTTCAATAGCAACTATGTTATAACATGAAAATGTACAAACAAAAGATTCACTAATAACAATGCTTTGAAAGACGTTTGTTTGTTTCACATATAGAAAACATAATGAGGATGGTATTCAGCTTGTCCCTCATAGTGTGGCAAAACATAAATGCATAGGAAACCTTCAAAGTTCATAAGGGTGACTAGATAATAATAGTTTAAAGAACAAGCAATATCAAAGTTATGAATCAATCAACAAGATTTGGGACAATGCACATTAAACTAAGAATGGCCACTACACTCTCTCAATATGTGCATAAAGATAGAAGATGGAGACTCAACATAAAAGTAAAAGAAAGGTCTTCGTAGAAGGAAGCAGGGATTCAAGTCTCATAAAGAACTTCCAAAAATTATGGTACTTATTAGCTTTTAGCTCTCATTGCCCCTATCATAAGCATCTTTAGGTGGTTAAGGTTAAAGTGAACAAATATGAGGATATGCTTGACAAGTTTTAAGTTGAAAATCTCAAGCTCCATACTTACGAGTACCGTTCCTCATGCTACTCAAGTTTAGTCACAAGTAAGTTCTTGTCATTGTAAGTACATGTGTATCATAGGGAACCGCCAACGGGGTATCCCTTGCCCGATGATATGGAAGAATCCCCATATCAAAATGACAAGGCAAGCAGACAATGAGCATCTCAACATCCTTTTATTTCCTATTTGCATAGGCTTTTTTCTCTCTTTTTTCTTTCCTATTTGCATATGCTTCTTTTTTATAGAGGATGCTTCATAGATTGCTTATTATGGTTACGCTACAGGTTTCCACCATGATTAGGCATAGATTAGACCAGCCGCCTATGCGTTTCTCTAACACATATACGAACTCCATGAACCTTACAAGCTTCCCTTTCATTTCACACCGCCGGGATCCATAAGCAAAAGAACATGATATCAACTAAATAAAGTGCAATGTTGAAAGTGTTCCCCATGATAGCATGGTTCTGCTAATCCACAACTTACAAAACACAACCATATACGCAACATGGATGGGCACAATGGTTCAAGTTTATTAAGTGCAAAAAAGTAAAGTGTGCCATCAAGTTCGTGAGAGCTTTAATCACTAGTTTACACATAACAAGTTTAATTCGGAAGGTAGATAAAAACATGAATATACTTGGAATAGCAAATGCTAATAGGTAGGTATGGTGGACTCTTTGGAATAACTTGGTTTTATTTGGAGTTGGATGCATGAGTGGAACTCATACTTGGTATGGAGGCTAGCAAAAGATTGGGAGCGACCAACTAAGAGAGCAATAATGGCCATAATCATACAAAGCGACAAAACATCATTAATTAAAGCATAAAGTGATATTACAAGTCGAAAAATAAATGATCATAGAGGCTAACTTAGTATAGTCTTAACATGGTGTGAGGATGCGCCAAGTCAACCCAAATAAAGCATCAAAGGAGAATACTACAATATTATGCTTTTATATGCTAAAACAACGCATGATTCTTTCAAGACACATTAAGCAATCTCAATTGTTTATAACATTACATGCTACAGCAATAATCACTAAGCATAAAGCCAAATCAATATCAAGCATGACATGATAAAGCCTAAGTCATAGTCAAAAACAAGCTTCTTTTATACCACTTATAAGCTTTCCTATTCTTTTCTAATCCAAAACAATTTATTTGAAAACTAATGTATGATTGCGGGGGTCCAACCAACTTATTCAAGCAAAACAAGCAAACAAAAACTAAAAACGAAAATCAAGACGCTCCAAGAATAACACAACTATGCATGAAACAATAAAAATAAAGTGTTTGGAAGAAACCTGAGATTTTTATTAATGAAGAAGGGGATGCATTGGGCATCCCCAAGCTTTGACACTTGTACTTCTTGAATATTTCTTGGGGTGACACGGGTGCATCCCCAAGCTTGAGCTTTTGTCCATTCTTCATCTTATCACATTACTCTTCCCTACACTTTAAAATTTCCTTCATACAAAACTTCACACAATCTTCGTTAGCAACATTAGTGTACTCAAGATAATAAGTCTTTTGGTTTAGTTTCAACACAAGTAAAACTTCCATTAAAATACAAGCTACTGTAGCACTTCCTTTAAAAAGTTCAAGTAATCAAAGAGAACTCAAAGAGAAAGAGATTAAGAGGCAAATGCAAATAATGGCAGAAATCTGTCAAAACAGACCAGCCGGTAAAAACCAATTGTTTCGAAGACCTTCTATTGCTCAAATCGAAAAGTGTTGAACTAACGAAAGTTGGATAACAACCTGGGGATGCAAATAATGGCAGAAATTTGTCAAAACAGACCAGTCGGTAAAAACCAATTGTTTCGAAGACCTTCTATTGCTCAAATCGAAAAGTCTTGAACTAACGTAAGTTGGATAACAACCTGGGTTAGAAGCACAAAACATTACAGCTCAAACTGACGTACAGAGATTTTCAAGAATTTTTATAGCAAAGCACAAAAATCTATTTCAGGACAACAACTTTCCCAAGTCTTACTTCTCTCTCATTAGAGGTTACTCTTGGCACAAAAACCACACCAAAATGATAAGAAGAGGTTATTACTGAATCAATAACTTTCAAGACTCAACAAAAGACTCCTAACGAAATTTGTGTTATCTCCCAATAAGTTCTTTTCTTTAACGCCTTTGAGCTAGGCATAAGAAGCAAGAAAAGAATCAAGTATTCTCAAATGAAGAAGCATTAAGAGAAAATTTTGTTTTAATAGGATAAGCAAAAGTAATCTTCTCTCTCTTTTTAGGGAAGTGTTCTATACCTTTCTTGAGTGAGAATTGATATTTAATGGTACCTTCTTTCATATCAATAATGGCACCAACAGTTCTAAGAAAAGATCTTCCCAAAATAATAGGACAAGAAGCATTGCATTTGTAGCACCCCGGTAAAACCACTACTAGAAAATCGCTTGGTGTTTTTGTTTTGTGCATCATCATGACTACATGCTCATGTCATCATGCCATATTGCATTTGAGCAGTATCATGTCTGCATGCATTTGTTCGCCTAAAACTATTTTCGCAAAAGCCTATTTTGTTTTCTAGATATTCCCCTTCTCTATTTCAAATTAAAACCTGGTCTTTTTCAGATCTTCGGTTCTTTGATTTGTGCAAAAACTATTTGTAAAAGTCTTTTAAAAATATAAAACTATTTTTTTTAACCGGGGGAGGCCAGTACCGGCCGGGCCCAAAGCCCAGCCAGCAGCTGGCCTACTACCCCACAAACCCTAGCCGCCTACCCCTCTAACCCTCACATCCGCACTCGCCAGCTGCCGCCGCACGCGACATGGTCAACTCGACCAAGCGCGCACCCTCACTCGCATAACACGCAACACAGGCAGGCCACAAGCACACACGTCCCCGCGTGGGCCCACCGCGTCCGACCCCACCCCATCACCTCACGATCCCCACCCCACCTCTCTCGTCTCGCCCACCTACCGCACGACGTGCTCCCTACCCGAGCCCCTTCCTCGCTCACCCCGACCCTGTTCCCCACCGACTGCCGCGCGACCCATCTGCCGAGCGACACCCTCACGCGCGAGCACCGGCCGCCTGAGCTGCCACGCGCCCTCTCCCTCGTCATCGCCTCTCCCGAGCTTCCTCCTGCCACCGTCAAGCCGCCCTCCGCCAGAGCGAGCCCTTGCCGCCCCGCTCGAGTCCACCCGCGCCCAAACGTCCCCTTCCTCCCCAAGACCGAGCGCCCCAATGCTGCACTGTCTCCCCGCGAGCCACCGCGAGGTCCCCCACCATCGCCAAGCTCCACCTTGGCTCCCCGCCGCCAGCGGCTCCCTGAGGCCGTGATACATTGCAAATGTATCTATAATTTTTGATGCTCCATGCTTGGTTTTATCCACTTTCTTGTGTTTTATCCACACTTTGGAGTACTTTTCATATGATTTCTTGGACTAACCTATTAACAAGAGCCACAGTGCCAGCTGCCTATTTTTTGCTGTTTTTGGTTCCAGGAAAGTCAGAAAATGAATATTCTCGGAATTAGACGGGACAAAAGCCAAAGTGCCTATTTTTCAGGAGACTCACGGAGCCAGAATACGAGACGGAGGAGGGCCAGGTCCTGGCCACACAACCCCCAGGCGCAGGCTGAGCTTGGCCGCGCCAGGGCATGGTGTGGTGGCCCCAGGCACCCTCTCGGTCTCCCTCTTCGCCTATAAGAATCCTTCTGACCTAAAAACTACGGGGGGTTCGATGTTTTTCCATAAGGAGTTCCGCTCCGCCGCCACCACCAGATTCCACGAAACAGCACTAGAAACTCCGTTCGGGCACCCTGCCAGGACGGGGAATTGGAGGAGATCATCGCCATCATCATCACCATCGCTTCTCCATCGACCATCCATGTTTCCCCCATCTATGAGTGAGTAATCCCCCGCTTTAGGCTATGGGGATGGTAGGGATTGGATGAGATCATTCATGTAATGGCATCAGATTGTTAGGGCATGGTGCCTAGTATCTTTTATTAGTGCTTTATGACTTTGTTGCGACTTGTTGTGCTTAATGCTTGTCACTTGGGGCCCAAGTGCCATGATTTCAGATCTGAACATGTTATTGATTCATTATGATAGTATTGTTTATGGTCTTATCTACAAGTTGTATACACACGTTGTTGTCCGAAACCTATGGCCCCGAAGTGACAGAAATCGGGATAACCGGAAGGGAATGGCTTTGATGTGAGGATCAGATGTGTTTACGGAGTGTTAATGCTTTGCTCCGGTGCTCTATTAAAAGGAGCACCTTAATTGTCAGTAGTTCTCTAGAGGCCCCGCTGCAAACGGGCTGGCAGGACAAAAGATGTTGTGCAAGTTCTCATTGCGAGCACGTATGACTATATATGGAACACATGCCTAGGATTGTCTAGTACTTAGATGCTTTATCTTATTTATCTGCAATTGCCCTATGTTTTGATTGCTATGTGAATTGTCTTGTCCATGCAATGCCCGTCCATCCATACCTATGTCTACCGCACTCGAATCCCATTGTTTACTGCTATTGTCACTACTGTGTTTGCTTTACTACTGCTGTTACTTTACTATTCCTACTACAAAACTGTTGCTACTGATAAACTGCTATGAGCAAGATTGTTTCCAGGTGCAACTGAATTGACAACTCAGTTGTTAAGGTTTATAAATATTCTTTGGCTCCCCTTGTGTCGAATCAATAAATTGGGTTTCACTTCCCTCGAAAATACTGCGATACACCCCCTATACTTGTGGGTCATCAAGACTATTTTCTGGCGCCGTTGCCGGGGAGCATAGCTTTATTTATCAAGTTCACTTGGATTCACTATTGTTCAAGCTAAGTTTATTTTTTCCTTGTTTGCTTGTTTATTTATCAAAAATACAAAAAAAAAAGTTCCTACTCTAGTTGTTATTTTCGTTGGTCTGTTATTGTCTTGCTTTATCATGCTTGTTGGCAATGGTTGGTTTCTTTGAAACTGAAGCTTATTGGCAAGGTGGGTTCACAGAAGATCAAAAATATTATTATAAGGAACACCGCTTGTCACAAAAAGGGAAACACTTATGGGAACAAATTGATAGATTGTATACCATTGCTAGGAACGTGTGCTCTACTTATAATGTTACTTATTGCTGTGATGAGTCTTGTTGCAGAAAGAGGTATAAACACCTCCCTTTTCAATGTGAGTATAGTGATAATGATACCATATCTTCCTATGCTAAAGGAATTTATGACTTTTATGATGCGGAACAAATTGAAGAATTTATTGCTTGGAAGGGTGCTTTTGAACTTGCTAGTTTGCTTGAAAATATTGATGATTCACCTTATAAATATAAGGTGTATGGTATACTTAAATTTTGCTTTGATAATTACAAGGATGAAAATGGCTAGTCTTGAATATTTTAATAGATGCTTTCCACAAATGGAAGAGATTAATGCCTTGCAGGATCCTATGGAAGAAGAAATTAATGAACCTGAAATCTCATTAGATGAAAAAGAGGAGGAGAGTGATGAACAAAAGGAGGAAGAATGGATTAGCTACCCATGCCTACCTTCTAATGAGAGTAACTCTTTATCCCTTACATTATTTGATTGTCCCCCTTCCTTACTAAAGGAGAATGAATGTTATGTTCTTGAGGTTTCTCTTGAAAATGTTTATAATAAAGCTCTAGTGCTTGTAGATCATGAAGAGCATGCTTTATGTGATAGTTATATTGTTGAGTTTATTCATGAGGCTACTGAAAATTATTTGGAGAGAGGAAAATATGGTTGTACAAGTTTTCATGGTATTGAAACACCTCTCTATGTGCTGGAAGTTTTGAAGTTACTCTTGTTTTATCTTCCTATGCTTGTCACTTTGTTATTTGCTTACACGATTCCTATGCATAGGAAGTGGGTTAGACTTAAATGTGTTTCGAATTTGCTCCTTGATGCTCTCTTTTACTTCAACTCATATTTATTATGAGATTATCCTCTCAAAATTTTATGCCTGAAGATGATAATATGTCTATTATTCTTGGGAGACCTTTCTTAAATATTGCAGAAGCTGTTATTAATTATAATCAAGGGAAGGTGACCTTCAATGTTAATGACAAGGAACATATTGTCTATTACCTCAAGAAGATTGAAAGGACTTATGGTTTGAATTAAATTGAACATGTTGAGGGCATTCAAGTTGGAGAAATATATTGTCCCATACTAAGAGGAAAAATTTGAAACTATTATGATTGGGACCATTGCTATCAAGGTTAAGGTAACATAATCATTAGTGGAATACAAAGTTTTGTCTCATATAAAATTGTTTTGGTAACAAGACCTGATCAACCTTGTTAACAAAAGGATTTCATTAAACAAAACAATGTTTTCACCATGATTATCTCCGCTTACTTCTATTCTATCCATTCTAGTTTTTGCTTATGCCTAACTTAAAGGCATTAAAGAAAAGTACTTATTAGGAGATAACCCAAAAGTTTTAGATAAGTCTTGGAAGTTATTACCTCTATAATAACCTTTCCTTATCCTTTTTATTTGTTTTTTGTGCCAAGAGTAACCTCTAATAAGAGTGAAGTGATGATTGGGAAAGTTGCTGTCCCGAAACAGATTTTTGTGCTTCACCGTAAAATTTCCTGAGAGAGCTCTGTATGTCGGATTGAGCTGTAATTTTTTGCGCTTCTGCCCCAGGTTGTTATCTAACTTTCGTTATTTTAACACTTTTTGATTTTAGCAACAGAAGGTCTTCGAAAAAATTCGTATTTACCTGCTGGTCTGTTTTGACAGATTTCTGCCATTTTCTGCATTTGCTTCTTGTTAGTTCCTTCTTGAGTTCTTTTGGGGAATTGAGCTTTTTGAGGGAAGTGCTATAGTAGCTAGTGTTCTAATGAAAGTTTATTTGGTGTTAGAACTGAACCTTAAGACCGATTATCTTGAGTGCACTAATGTTGCTAATAAAGATTGTGTGAAGTTTTGTATGAAGGAAAAATTTCAGGTATATGGAAGGAATGAGTAATGAGATGAAGGATGGACTAAATCTCAAGCTTGGGGATGCCACGCGTGTCACCCCAAGAAATATCCAAGAAGTACAAGCATCAAAGCTTCGGGATGCCCAAGACATCCCCTTCTTCATCAATAAAAATCTCAGGTTTCTTCCAACCACTTCATTTTTATTTGTTTCAGGCACAGTTGTGTTGTTCTTGGAGCGTCTTCTTTTTCGTTTTTCATTTTGGTTTTTAGTTTGCGTGGTTTTATTAGTTTTCTGAATAAATTGGTTGGACCTCCTCTTTCATACGTTGGTGTTCAAATAGTCTGGTTCGGTTTAGAAAAGAGTGGGAAAGTTCATACTTAAGTGGTAAAGATAGCTTGTTTTTTACTGTGCCTATGCTTTGTCATGCGATGCTTGATATTGTTTTGGCTTTATGCTTAGTATTCTTTGTTGTAGCATGACTTGTTATAAACAATTGAGATTGCTTAATGTGCCTTGGATGAATCATGCGTTGTTTTAGCATATTAAAGCATAGTATAGTGGTATTCTCCTTTGATGCTTTATTTGGGTTGACTTAGCACATGCTCACACCATGTTATGACTATCCCAAGTCACCATAAGCCTTTATTATCCATTAGTTTTCAACTTGTAGTATCACTTTATGCTTTGATCAATGATGTTTTGTCGCTCTGCATGATTATGGCCATTATTGCTCTCCTTTGTCGCTCCCTTACTATTGCTAGCCTCCACAACAAAGTATGAGTTCCACTCATGCATCCAACTCCCTAAACCAAGTTTGTCAAAGTGTCCACCATACCTATCTATTAGCATCATTTGCTATTTCCGTGCATATTCAACATGCCTTGTTTTCTTCCGAATAAAATGTTTGCTTGTTATGAGAAAGTTAGTTAGTAAAGCTCTCACGAACTTGATGGCACACTTTATTTTCTTGCACTTAATAAACATGAACCATTGCGTCCTTCTTTGTTGCGTATATGCTTGCGTTTTATAAGTTGAAGTTAGCAGAACCATGTATCATGGGGAATGCTTTCAACATTGCACTGGTACTTTGTACCTCGTTGATATCATGTTCTTTTGCTTATGGATCCCGGCGGTGTGAAATAAAAGTGGAACTTGTAAGATCATGGAGTTTGTATGTATGTTAGAGAAACGCCTGGGCCGCTAGCCTAAGCCATGCCTAATCATGGTGGAAACTTGCAGCATAAACATGATGAGCATTCTATGATGCATCCTCAATAAAAATCTATGCACATAGTAAATAAAAAGATCGCCGAGATGCTTATTGTCTGCTTGCCTTGTCATTTTGATTATGGGATAGCTCATGTATCATGTGCAAGGGGTACCCCGTTGGCGGTTCTTTATGATACATATGTACTTACAATGACAAGAGCTTACTTGTGACTAAAGTTGAGTAGCATGAGGTTCGGTCTTCGTAAGTAAGGGGCATGAGATTTCGGCTTATAACTTGTCAAGCATATCCTCTTAGTTGTGTCACTTTAACCTTAATCACCTTCAAGATGCTTATGATAGGGCAATGAGAGCTGAAAGCTATAAGTACCATAATTTTTGGAAGCTCTTTATGAGACTTGAATCCCTATTTCCTTTTATAAAGGCCTTTCTTCCACCATTACATTGAGTCTCCACCTTCTAACTTTATGCACCTACTTTGAGAGCATAGTGGCCATTCTTAGTTCTATATGCATTTCCCAAGACTAGTTGATTGATGCATAACTTGATATTGCTTGTTTTAAAATATTTGTATCTAGTCACTCTTATGAACATTGAAGGTGTCCTATGCATTTATATTTGCTACTCTATGAGGGACAAGCTGAATACTAATATGCTATGTTTTCTTTATGTGAAACAAACAAACGTCTTGCAAAGCATTGTTATTCATGAATCTTTTGTTTGTGCCTTTTCATGTTGCAACATAGTTTCTTTGTCTTATTGCTAGAACTTTATCTTTCATGCTATGTTGAAGTACTATGATCCCAGCTATCAATGTTTTACAAATACTTTGATCAAGTTTATGATGGTGCATGTCACCTCAAAAATTATTCTTTATTTTTATCACTTACCTACTCGAGGACGAGCAGGAGTTAAGCTTGGGGATGTTGATACATTGCAAATGTATCTATAATTTTTGATGCTCCATGCTTGGTTTTATCCACTTTCTTGTGTTTTGGCCACACTTTGGAGTACTTTTCATATGATTTCTTGGACTAACCTATTAACAAGAGCCACAGTGCCAGCTGTCTGTTTTCTGCTGTTTTTGGTTCCAGGAAAGTCAGAAAATGAATATTCTTGGAATTGGACGGGACAAAAGCCAAAGTGCCTATTTTTCGAGGAGACTCACGGAGCCAGAATACAAGACGGAGGAGGGCTAGGGCCTGGCCACACAACCCCAGGCGCGGGTTTGGCTTGGCCGCGCTAAGGCATGGTGTGGTGTCCCCTGGCACCCCCTCGGTCTCCCTCTTCGCCTATAAGAAGCCTTCTAACCTAAAAACTACGGGGGGTTCGACGTTTTTCCAAAAGGAGTTCCGCTTCGCCGCCGCCACCAGATTCCACAAAACAACACCAGAAACTCCGTTCTGGCACCCTGCCGGGACGGGGAATTTGAGGAGATCATCACCATCATCATCACCATCGCTTCTCCATCGACCATCCATGTTTCCCCCATCTATGAGTGAGTAATCCCCCGCTGTAGGCTATGGGGATGGTAGGGATTGGATGAGATCGTTCATGTAATGGCATCAAATTGTTAGGGCATGGTGCCTAGTATCTTTTATTAGTGCTTTATTACTTTGTTGCGACTTGTTGTGCTTAATGCTTGTCACTAGGGCTCGAGTGCCATGATTTCAGATCTGAACATGTTATTGATTCATTATGATAGTATCGTTTATGGTCTTATCTACAAGTTGTATACACATGTTGTTGTCCGGAACCTATGGCCCCAAAGTGACAGAAATCGGGATAACCGGAAGGGAATGGCTTTGATATGAGGATCACATGTGTTCACGGAGTGTTAATGCTTTGCTTCGGTGCTCTATTAAAAGGAGCACCTTAATTGCTAGTAGTTCCCTAGAGGCCCCGTTGCAAACGGGCTCGCAGGACAAAAGATGTTGTGCAAGTTCTCATTGCGAGCACGTATGACTATATATGGAACACATGCCTAGGATTGTCTAGTACTTGGATGCTTTATCTTATTTATCTGCAATTGCTCTATGTTTTGATTGCTATGCGAATTGTCTTGTCCATGCAACGCCCGTCCATCCATCCCTATGCCTACCGCACTCGAATCCCATTGTTTACTGCTATTGTCACTACTGTCTTTGCTTTACTACTGTTGTTACTTTACTATTCCTACTACAAAACTGTTGCTACTGACATACTGCTGTAAGCAAGATTGTTTCCAGGTGCAGCTGAATTGACAACTCAGTTGTTAAGGCTTATAAATATTCTTTGGCTCCCCTTGTGTCGAACCAATAAATTGGGTTTCACTTCTCTCGAAAATACTGCGATACACCCCCTATACTTGTGGGTCATCAGGCCGCTCCTCCCTCCCCCTCTCTGGCTGCCCCGCGCCATACTTGTCGCGGAGACGCGTTGCTGCCCCCAGCCCTCCCCCTCGACGTCCTCTACTGCCCCGCCTCACCCACAATCTCCTTCACTCCGACGCCTCCCCGAGCCTCTGCTCGACCGCGCCTAGTCGCCGGGCTCCGTCTCTGGCAAGCACCGCCGCGTGCTTCCTCTGCTGCGGCACCGGTGCGGACAGGCCCGCCCCTGCGGATCGGCCTTCTACCTTGCTCCTCGAGGCCATGTCCCCGACCGTTTGTGTGCCCGCGGTCCGTTCTTTTGCTGCACGTTGGAGTACATAACTACATCAATTGTGTATGTTTGACTGGGATGATGACAAGATCTCCGACATGGGTATGGCATGATCGTTGTGGTACCGAACAAGATCGATCCCGTATTGGTGTGACCCCAGGACCATCGGTCAAGTTCGCCATGGAAGAAAAGATGATCGACATTATCTCTAACATGGAACGCCAAGTTCTTCGTCATGGAAACTCAAGATCTTCCTCCCCGAACGCCGATGTCCCTTTCTCGGAACCCGAAGACGCCAAGACCGTTCTAGGATCCGAAGCCCGGTCTCGAGGATCCAAAGACCGAGCCCCGGCATGCCAAGATCTCCTCCCTGGAACCGCCATGACCTTCATCGCGGATCCGATGGCCTCTACTCCGGAAGACCGAACCGAACCCTTGGAACCAAGTTCGCTGAACCCCCTAATGTGTGACCCCAATCCCATATCCCTATTTTATAAATACTATATATATTTATTTCATATTAAATTGTTCATGCTTGCATGCATCTCATCATGTGGGTTTGGGGCATTATGTAGATTTACCTCATACTTAAATATGGAGACCATATGCGGGCTATTTTAGGCTTATATCGGCTCCATTTAAATTAGCGTAGCGAACCGATGTCATATTTTGTTTGTTAATATAACATTTAAAATGTGGGGTATCTAAACACATAAACCATCTAATTAATTGTCGGGACCCCGGTTCCGCTTAATATTGCCTAATTGCATCGGATCTTTGCCATGTCATGTATCATACACGCATCATTCCCGCTCTTCTACCGTAGTATTAAATAGTGCATCCGGTGTTGCTTTTAGTGGTTTGGTTCTTCGCGGATTAGGACATTGAGTTGATGCGAGTATCGACAAGTCCTTCGGATAATGTCTCCTCGGCAGTGTTTCCCAGGCGAGCATTCTCCCCCTTTAGACCTATTTTGCATTTATAGTCTTTACTTCCTCCTATTGATCTATTGCTATCCGTGTTGCGATGCTTTAGTTTCTGTGCACCATTTATATTTCTTGCAGCCTCTATATTGCCTTGGACACATCATATTGCCTGTTGTTTGATAGATACTTGGCCTTGCGAGTCGTAGTTGCTTGCTTAGGTGCTGCTTCGCGTCGTTGTTATTCCACCGTTGTTGGAAAGTTGGCACATGCTTAATGGTGGATATGATCATGGATTTAATTACAACTTGTTAAATAAAATGTTGGGAATAGATATACTAATGCAGAGGCACCGGTGGGCAATAGATAATATTTGGTTCTTCCACGCTCACTTATGTCATGTAGGCCCCGAGTACTTGATACTTGTTCCTTTGACTATTCACACTATCCACATACGGGAGACTCTATGAATCCCCCTTTGCATGAGCTTGATTCACACTTTATTTCTTGGGGCCACAAACTAGTTTGGGGCTTTATTATTATCCTGTACCTATGCCATGTTTTACTGCTTTATTTACGATTGTACGTGGAGCACCAGTACTGTTTTGGAACGTTACACGTTTTCGCTGTATCGACAAGCCTAGTCACACTTTTGGGTTCCCAGTCGTTTACCGCCATCTACACAAACCCTGGATCCGTCTCGGAGCCAGCCAACTTCGTCGCTGGTAGCTTAGTGGGGTGGCCCCCTGAAATAATTTATGAATCATGTGATTGCTTTGTCGTGAAAGCCTCGTTGGTTTTTATTTGGTTTTTCCGAGGTTGATCGTGTGTGTGTTGCTATTTGTGCACCCCTGCAGGGTAAATCTTTCTGAAAGCCGTGTCCGTGGTTATGGACAACTTGGAGCATAGTATCTCGATCATAGACAACTATAACTAAAGTAGTGCTATAAATTTGACTTGGACATGTCTAGTAATTTGCTAAAACTTGCATAGGGACGATTCGAGGGTGTTAGAAAGTGGTATCAGAGCTCAGCAGCGCGATACCCCACTGGTCTAGCCTGTAGGATAACCTAGCTAACGGACGTTGTGAAGTGTCAAAACTATTTTGAAAAATCGGTTGGATATATCTGATTAGGTCTGCTTTTACTCCTTACCTCTGTGCTATTCTCCTCTTACCTTCGCGTGTTTTAAATCTACTCTTATCTTCTCTTCGAGTCCAGGATTTCTCGTGGTTGGGTTTCCGTTGTACCTTCAGGATTTCGATTCCTTTCTCTTGCAATGGTGTTTCCACATCCGGTCTTCATGTTATCTGAGTAACCCTTCATCTGTTGTACCATTCGATGGATGAAAATCCACTGAAATCTTTCTTTTGTATCTTTCGGTGTTTTCCCAATGCGATGACATCATCTTCATCATATCTGATGGAGAGCCTGCATCACTCCTTGGTCTTCCGAAGTTTTCCGAACATCGCTTGTCAAGATCTTCAGTCTGAATTCCAAGAGTGGTTGTATAATTCTCCTTTCATGTATGGGGTAATGCTTTGAGTGCGGGATGGAGTCATGACCATACCACTACTCTTATCATTCGCTTTTGTATGTTGAATGGTGGATCGATGTAATCTTACTCCTTCCATGGAAGTTAAAGGTGGCCTTATCTTTTCATACCTTTATCTTCGTCCTTTGTTCTCCGGAGTGTTCTCTCGATGATCGTGAGCAGCGACCATTGTTGGTGGTGTCGTCGATTTCAAGATGGAGAAGGATATTTGTTAGTGCTGTCACGAGGATCTACACTAAGCGAGAAGACCTAGATCGTTGGCATTCTTCCCCGTACCATGAGGCGGATCTCGAGGGCGAGATCCATTGTTAGTGCTGTCGAATTGTAGCACCCCGGTAAAACCACTACTAGAAAATTGCTAGGTGTTTTTGTTTTGTGCATCATCATGACTGCATGCTCATGTCATCATGCCATATTGCATTTGAGCATTATCATGTCTGCATGCATTTCTTCGCCTAAAAATATTTTTGCAAATTTTGTTTTCTAGATATTCCCCTCCTCTATTTCAAATAAAAACCCGGTCTTTTTTAGATCTTTGGTTCTTTGATTTGTGTAAAAACTATTTGTAAAAGTCTTTTAAAAATATAAAAGTATTTTTTAAAAACCGGGGAGGCCACTACCAGTCGGGCCCAAAGCCCAGCCAGCAGCTGGCCTACTACCCCACAAACCCTAGCCGCCTACCCCTCCAACCGTCACATCCACACTCGCCAGCCGCCGCCGCACGCGACATGGTCAACTCGACCAAGCGCGCACCCTCACGCGCACAACACGCAACACAGGCAGGCCACAAGCACACATGTCCCCGCGTGTGCCCACCGCGTCCGGCCCCACCCCATCACCTCACGATCCCCACCCCACCTCTCTCGTCTCGCCCACCTACCGCACGACGTGCTCCCTGCCCGAGCCCCTTCCTCGCTCGCCCCGACCCCGTTCCCTACCGACCGTCGCCGCGGCCCATCTGCCGAGCGACGCCCTCACCCGCGAGCACCGGCCGCCCGAGCTGCCACGCGCCCTCTCCCTCGTCCTGGCCTCTCCCATGCTTCCTCCCGCCACCGTCGAGCTGCCCTCCGCCGGAGCGAGCCCTTGCCGCCCCGCTCGAGTCCACCCCGCGCCCAAATGTCCCCTTCCTCCCCAAGACCGAGCGCCCCAACGCCGCACCATCTCCCCGCGAGCCGCCGCGAGGTCCCTCTCCATCGCCAAGCTCCACCTTGGCTCCCCGCCGCTAGCGGCTCCCTGAGGCCGCTCCTCCCTCCCCCTCTTCGGATGCCCCGCACCATGCTCGTCGCGGAGACACGCCGCTGCCCCCAGGCCTCCCTCTCGACGTCCTCTACTGCCCCGCCTCGCCCACAATCTCCTTCACTCTGACGCCTCCCTGAGCCTCTGCTCGACCGCGCCCCGCCGCCGGGCTCCATCTCTGGCAAGCACCGCCGCGTGCTTCCTCTGCTGCGGCACCGGTGTGGGCAGGCCCGCCCCTGCAGATCGGCCTTCTACCTTGCTCCTCGAGGCCCTATCCCTTACCGTTTGTGTGCCTATGGCCCGTTCTTTTGGCTTGCACGTTGGAGTACATAACTACATCGATTGTGTATGTTTGACTGGGATGCTGACAAGATCTCCGACATGGGTACGGCAAGATCGTTGTGGTACCGAACAAGATCGATCCCGGATTGGTGTGACCCCAGGACCATCGGTCAAGTTCGCCGTGGAAAAAAAGATGATCGACATTATCTCTAACATGGAATGCCAAGTTCTTCGTCATGGAAACTCCAGATCTTCCTCCCCGAACGCAGCCGTCCCTTTCTCGGAACCCGAAGACGCCAAGACCGTTCCAGGATCCGAAGCCCGATCTCGAGGATCCGAAGACCAAGCCCCGGCATGCCAAGATCTCCTCCCTAGAACTGCCATGACCGTCGTCGCGGATCCGATGGCCTCTACTCCGGAAGACCAAACCGAACCCTTGGAACCAAGTTCGCTGAACCCCCTAATGTGTTACCCCGATCCCATATCCCTATTTTATAAGTACTATATATATTTATTGCATATTATACATCTCATCATGTGGGTTTGGGGCATTATGCCAATTTACCTCATAATTAAATATAGAGACCATATGCGGGCTATTTTAGGCTTATATCGGCTCCATTTAAATTTGCGTAGCGAACCGATGTCATATTGTTTTTGTTAATATAACATTTAAAATGCGGGGTATCTAAACACATAAACCATCTAATTAATTGTCGGGACCCCGGTTCCGCTTAATATTGCCTAATTGCATCGCATCTTTGCCATGTCATGTATCATACACGCATCATTTCCGATCTTCTGTCGTAGTATTATCCAATGTTTCTTTTAGTGGTTTGGTTCTTCGCGGATTAGGACGTTGAGTTGATGCGAGTATCGACAAGTCCTTCGGATAATATCTCCTCGGCAGTGTTTTCCAGGCGAGCATTCTCCCCCTTTCTACCTATTTTGTGTTTATAGTCTTTACTTCCTCCTATTGATCTATTGCTATTCGTGTTGTGATGCTTTAGTTTACGTGCACCATTTATATTTCTTGCAGTCTCTATATTGCCTTGGACACATCCTATTGCATGTTGTTTGATAGATAGTTGGCCTTGCGAGTCATAGTTGCTTGCTCAGGTGCTGCTTCGCATCATTGTTATTCCACCGTTGTTGGAAAGTTGGCATATGCTTAATGGTGGAGATGATCATGGATTTAATTACAACTTGTTAAATAAAATACTGGGAATAGATATACTAATGCAGAGGCACCGGTGGGCAATAGATAATATTTGGTTCTTCCACGCTCACTTGTGTCCCGTAGGCCCCGAGTACTTGATACATGTTCCTTGACTATTCGCACTATCCACATGCGGGAGACTCTATGAATCCCCCTTTGGCTGAGCTTGATTCACACTTTATTTCTTGGGGCCACAAACTAGTTTGGGGCTTTATTACTATCCTGTACCTATGCCATGTTTTACTGCTTTATTTACGATTGTGCGTGGAGCACCTGTACTGTTTTGGAACGTGACACGTTTTCGCTGTATCAACAAGCCCAGTCATACTTTCGGGTTCCTACTCATTTACCACCGTCTACACAAACCTTGGATCCGTCTCGGAGCTGACCAACTTCGTCGCGGGTAGCTTAGTGGGGTGGCCACCTGAAATAATTTATGAATCCTGTGATTGCTTTGTCGTGAAAGCCTCGTTGGTTTTTTATTTGGTTTTTCCGAGGTTGATCATGTGTTTGTTGCTATTTGCGCACCCCTGCAGGGTAAATCTTTCTGAAAGCCGTGTCCGCGGTTATGGACAACTTGGAGCATAGTATCTCGATCATAGACAACTATAACTAAAGTAGTGCTATAAATTTGACTTGGACATGTCTAGTAATTAGTTTCACTACAACGGAATGAGTAAATAAAAGTGCCAACAACTGCTGGATTTGGAATGTATTATGCTAATTGTATCTGACTAGTAAGTGCTACAACTATAACGGAATGAATAAAACTGCCAACTGTGTGAGTTCCTCGGTTTGACTTCCTCGCGTGGTCTCGAGGGGGAAATACCAGGATGGGTATGTTTTGGTATTAGAATCAGGTTGGATCCGAATAGGTCTTTCTTATCCCTCTCTTATAGCCGACAGTTGTATCGAGTCTCTATAGGTTGTTTAGTGCATGCTTCGCTGCCATTTCAGTCCACCATACCTATTTAGGCGAGAGCCGCCGAATTCTATACTCGCCGTGTACTGGCCTCAGTACTGACCGCTCTCTTTTTTCCTTTGCCCTTTGTCGGCACCCCTTTTGTTGTAGCAGGTTTGAGATCGACGTCGTTAGCGAGGTTACCATTCCGGATTGGCCTGGGCAGGGTTATGGACGCCATTGGTTATTCTTCAGGGCTCTTAGCCCGATTTGCTTCTTATCCGTACTCGGATGTTGTATCATTTTAAGGTGATTTGGATCTTTGTACTGTATATCTGTATTCTTGACTCAGTGCGTTGTTGGTGTATATATGTTCTGTGGGTTCCATCGTGAACTCTTGTGTAATGATATTACTTCATTTTCCACCTGCACACAAGTGCCTGGTGGGCATCTTTGCATCGTTTCTATGAGGGTTTGGCGAGAATCGCTAAAACTTGCATAGGGCCGGTTTGAGGGTGTTACAACATTCAACATCCAAAACATAGAAACCAATGGGGACATATGCATTATTAACCATAATAAGAACATCATTAACACTCCCCATGAGTTTCTTTTTAGCATTATCATCAAGTTGGAATTTAAATAACAATCTTCCAATGGTGGCAAATTATGCATTTCATAAATCTTTCTAGGCATAATAGAAATACTACTATCAAGATCACATAGATCTTTGAGATCAAAATCATTCACTTTCATATTAATGTTGGGTTCCCAACCATTTTCTAATTTCATAGGAATAGAAGCTTTATGTTTCATCTTTTCTTCTTTAATTTTTATGAGAGCATCAGTAATGTGTTTTGTGAAGGCCATATTCATAGCACTAGCATTAGGACTTTTAGCAAGCTTTTGTAGGAACATAATTACTTCATAGATATTGCAACCATCAAGATCAAAATCATAATTACCATCTAAAGTAGTAGAGCTACTGTTCCCATATTTCGAAGAATTTCAGTGTTTTTATTAGAAAAGGTTCCATTGGGTTAACTAGCTTCAACATTAGTGGTAGTGATAATACAAATACTACTATTTCTAGAAATTTCATCTTCTCTTTCCCACTTAGCATGCAATTCAGCTAATACTCTAACATTTTCATCAATTCTAACTTGTATGTCATTAGTAGCAGCAAAGGAATTTTCAATAGTTTCAGGTTTAGTAGCCATTTTATTCAAAGAAGATTGTGCTTCAGACAATGATGCTATATTTCTTTCAGCATTAGCGAGTTTTTCCTCAATAGTTTTATTGAAAGCAATTTGTTTACTAATAAAATCTTTAGGCATGACTTCAAGTTCAAAGGGTGCACTTCTATTATTGTTGTAGGAATTTCCATAAGCATTACCATTATTGGGAGGATATGCCCTATAATTGTTATTACCATAATTATTCCTGTAGGCATTGTTGCTAAAATTGTTATTTCTAATAAATTTCACATCAACTTGCTCTTCTTGAGCAACCAAAGAAGCTAAAGGAACATGATTTGGATCAATATGAGCTTTCCCATTAACAAGCATAGACATAATAACATCAATTTTATCACTCAAGGAGGAGGTTTCTTCAACAGAATTTACCTTCTTACCTTGTGGATCTCTCTCAGTGTGCCATTCAGAATAGTTAATCATCATATTATCCAGAAGCTTTGTTGCAGCACCCAAAGTAATGGTCATAAAGGTACCTCCAGTAGGAGAATCCAGCAAATTTCTTGAAGAATAATTCAGTCCTGCATAAAAGGTTTGGATAATCATCCAAGCAGTCAGTCCATGAGTGAGACAATTCTTTACCAAAGATTTCATTCTTTCCCAAGCTTGAGCAACATGTTCATTATCAGATTTCTTAAATTTCATTATTTCACTTCTCATAGATATAATCTTAGCAGGAGGATAGTATTTTCCAATGAAAGCATCTTTGCATTTAATCCAAGAATCAATACTATTTCTAGTTAGGGATAGTAACCATTCTTTAGCTTTTCCTCTCAAAGAGAAAGGAAACAAGTTAAGCTTAATAATATCTCCATCTATATCCCTATATTTTTTCATCTCACAAAGTTCAACAAAGTTATTAAGGTGAGCAGCAGTATCTTTAGTACCAACACCAGAGAATTGTTCTTTCATAACAAGATTGAGCAAAGCAGGTTAATTTCAAAGAAAGTAGCTTGAGGAACAGGTGGAGCAATAGGTGTGCACATGACATCATTGTTGTTGGTGCTAGTGAAACCACAAAACTTAGTATGTTCAATAATAGTCATTTTTGTGATTTTTAATAAATTTACTCCTTGATGGCTCAAAAAGTGATGAGCTCATTGGGAACCCCAAGAGGAAGGTATGATGAGCACAACAGCAAATTTTCCCTCAGTGATGAAACCAAGGTTATCGAACCAGTAGGAGCAAGGAAACAACCCCAAGGTGTTGTCTTCCAACTTGGAATCCTACACAACACAACCACAGAACTTTGCCCCAACTTACAGTGAGGTTGTCAATCTCACCAGTTTTGCTGAAACAAAGGATTAAACGTATTGTGTGGAAGATAGTAATTGCTTGCAGAAAGTAAACAGAAAACAGTAAATAGCTTGTAGGTTGATGGTAAAAGAATGGACCGGATTCCATAGTTCACTAGAGGTGATTCTCCTTAAGATAGTTGACATGTTGGATGCACAAATTACAGCGGGGCAATTGACACACACCGAGAAAGCATACATGCATATACTAATCATCTTGACTCCTATGAGATTTGATTGGGAATTACAGCATTAGACCGTAATCCAATTGCATCTATTACTTATAATCCACCTTCAGGTTATCATCCGAACCCCCTCTAGTATTAAGTTGCAAGCAACAGATAATTGCATTAAGCAAAGTGTGTACAGTAAACAATACGATTGTTCTATGAACAAAGGATTGTTGTTTTATCCCTAGTAGCAACAACACATCTAGTACCTTAGAGATTTCTATCACTTCCCCATGTTCCTAGAGGCATGAACCTACTATCGAGCATAAATACTCCCTCTTGGAGTTGCTAGCATCTACTCGGCCAAGATAGCTACTAACAACGGAGAGCATGCAAGATCACAAATAACAAAGACATGATATAATCAATAATCAATCTGAAATAGCATCTCAATTTCCATCGGATCCCCACAAACACAACATGTAGGATTACACATAGATGATCTTGATCATGAAGGAGCTCACAAGATCTAAACATGGTAGCACAAAGGAGAAGAACTAACCATCTAGCTACTACATGGACCCGTAGTCCATGGATGAAATACTCACGCATCACACCGGAGGCAGTCATGGTGATGAAGAAGACCTCCAGGGTGATCTCTCCCCTCTGGCAGGGTGCCGGGAAGAGTTTCAGATTCCTCCCGATCTAGGGATGAAGATGGTAGCAGCTACAGACTCTTTCGTGGAATTTTGATCGGGTACTTCGGGTTTTCATCTCGAGGGGTCTTTATAGGTGAAGGGGCAAGGTCGGTGGAGCGCCAGGGGGCCCACACCCCTGGTGGCGCGCCCTAGGCCGCGCCGCCACTAGGTGTGGCTGCCCTGGTGCGCCACTTCGTCTCCCCTCCGGACTCCGTGTTCCTTCTAGTGAAATATTGACTTGGGGTTTTGTCCGGTCCAATTCCGAGAATATTTCCTTACTAGATTTTCTGAAACCAAAAACAGTAGAAAACAAGCAACTAACACTGTGGCATCTTGTTTATAGGTTAGTTCCAGAAAATGTGTAAAAATACTCCAAAGTGTGGACAAAACATAAGAAAGTAGGTATAAAACAAGCATGGAACATCAAAAATTATAGATACATTTCCAACGTATCACTCCTTCGAGGCCAATTCCGAGAAAACCTCCCACCTCCCTACCTCCTCTTCCCGCCCTCCACCGTTCTTTCCCGCCCGCCTCCCCGTTGGTGCTGATGTCGCCGACTCCGCCCGCAATCGACGCGCAGCTCTCCGGCGCACCTTCTCCGAACATCCCGGCGCTGAACACGCCCCAATGCCTCAGCAATCAGAGATCTTCGCCGCGGCCGCGGGTGGGAAAAGATTGGGGGCCAACAACATGGTCCGGCCGGGAGGCACGGATGTCAGGCCTCCGGTAGCCGGCAGCAAGCGCATGTAGGCTCCCAAGGTGGCGCCGCGTCCTCCCCTTGGTCCCGTGGCCGGCTGACGGCAGAGCTAGACGACTCCAGCCAAAGTGGCGCTCGCGGAGGCAGCGGCCAAGAAGAAGAGGAAGAAGGCTGAGGCGGTGCTGCCGAAGGTTGCAACTACCTCTTCGACGTGCAAGGCCTCGACGACGAACCGTCCCTGAGTCCGGCCACCGCGGGCGGCCGTTGTCAACGTAGACAAGCGCGAGGTGTTTAATGGATCGTCAGCAAGGTAAAAAAATCTCTTTTTCTCCTCTCCTCTCATCGGTTCGCGATTTGTAGACACACAGTGATGTTGTTTTGATGAAATGTAGTATGGTGGAGACGGAGGTTTCCTCCTTCATGATCCAATTGTAGGCTAGCCATGCCGCCGGATCGACGACCTCAACTTTGACGATGATCAAGAGGTTGAGCCCATGACCGAGAAAGGAGAGGTGGAGGAAGAAGAGGTGGAGGAAGTCAAGGTGGAGGAGACACAAGGAAGTACAAAGAAGAGTCGAGCCTCCAACTATGCGAGAAAGAGGACATCGCATTGTGTTATGCGTGGATGAATGTGTCACTCGATCACTCGCACACAAGGCTCTCTTGGCCACCGGTGCGGTGCCATTCTTGAGTGTTGCAACCGGTGGTCCGGTTGTGTTGATCAAGTGCAAACCAACCCGCCAAGTGGAGTGCCCATGACGGAATTTGGGCCACTCACCCAAGACCTCTATAAGAAACGCAACAAGAAGAATGGAGGCAAAGCTTTCACCTTGCACCATTGTTACAACGAGCTTGTTTGCAATGAAAAGTGGGTGCGGAGGAATTGGGAGACCACTCCAAAAAGGTCTAGGGTGAGCATCTCCATCGATGCCAATGATGAGGAAGATGAAGACCCGCACAAGAGTCCCAAGGGGAAAAAGCTTGCAAAGAAGAGGAAAAGGAGAGGTGCCCAAGTTGGAGGCTACAAAGAAGAACTATTTTCCATGGTTGAGAGCAAGAAAGCTTTAGCGGCCGAGAGGAGGGATGAGAAGGCGGCAAGGTGGGCCGAGCTCAAGGCAATGGAGGAGGAGAAGTGGAAGAAGAAGATGGCGGCTGAGGAGAGGAGGGCCCTTGCTGAGGAGACAAGGGTTGCACTTGAGGAGGACGGGATAGCAAAAGAGAAGGAGATCAATGAGCGTGCTATCGTGTTCATAGATCCAAGCAACATGGATGCCACGGATAGTAGGTATTGGGAGCTCACTCGAGCAAAGATGCTTCAAAGATATTTTGGTGGAGATGCTCATGGCCAAGGAGGTGATGGTGGCCAAGGAGGAGGATATGGTGGTGGTGATGGTCATGGTGAGGATGGTGGTGGCCGAGGAGGAGGAGGTGATGATGATGAGTTCTTCGGAGATGGTATTTGAGCTCTTCGATGGTGGTCCACAACATATGGGGTGATGTGTTGGTGGTATTTTGGATCAAACAAGGTCGACAACTTCTTTTTGGTGACCATGATCGATGTTGGTGGTAGAGTCTATTTTTGAATAAACTCTATGCATGTTTTATTTCGATGTGTTCGATTCGATGAACTATGTCTATGTATGTCGTTTAAGTGGTCTATTGCTTGTGTTTGAATTTTCCGTATGTTTGAATTATTTGTTTGAACTATATGTAAGATGTTTGAATGCATATGTGGAGTGGTAGAAAAAATGAGGCAAAAAAATTTACTCCTCTAAATTTTCGGCGCCGACCTCCTTTTAGAGTATATTTACTCCACTGAAATTTATTCTCCTGAATCGGCTAGAGATGCCCTTAGTCTCGTTCGCTCGTGTACGCATTGTCTGTTTCACTCACGTTAGCTCAAATGGTGGAGTACTTTCCCGCAAAAAAGGGAGAAGTACTCACAGTAACAACACTACAGTGCGAAGTTAACCGTGTATAGAAATATTTGGTGCGTGTGATGAAATGCCACGTCTTGGTTTGACTTGATGAGGTGTCCTATCACGTGTCATGCATAAAAAGAGGCTGGTTGAACCTTGGCTTTTGCACATAGGTTAGTAGCTTGAAGGTCAAGACAAGCAGAGGGATTCCTAAACGTGTCTTTAGTTCTTTACTCTTTACATTTTATGAAATATTCTAGAGGGTGTAGTTGTTCTTTACTCTTTACTCTTCACATTTTTTACTCTTTACTTTTATACCTAGGTGAAATATCCTAGAGGGTGTAGTTGTCTCGCATGAAACCATTCATGAGTTTCATCGAAAGAAAATAGACGGAGTGTTATTTAAAATTGACTTTGAGAAGGGACGTGAAAAGGTTGAGTGGCCCTTTCTAGAACAAGTTATATGCATGAAAGGTTTGGATCCAAAATGAATGGATAGTTAACTTTGTGCAAGGAGGTAGTGTTGGAATAAATGTCAATGAGAACATTGATCATTGTTTCCAAACTAGAAAAGAGCTAAGATAGGGAGACCCGTTGTCTCCTATGTTGTTTAATATTGTGACAGATATGTCGGCAATATTTTGAATTCTACTAAATAGTTTTGTACTTCCAATCCCACCGGACTCATTCCACTTATCTTGCCTCATACGATCGATTCTTGTAGCAAGAGCAAAGGAGAATGGCCACGTAGGAGGACTCATACCCCAACTAAGTTTATGTCTCTTTAAGCAAATATTGGGTCTAAAGAACAAGAGTGAAATGTTCTATTTTGGAAAATCTAAAGAAGAGGAGTGACAATAAAAAAAAAGGCTTGTGAATCGGGTGTACTACCATTTGGGTATATTGGGATACAAATTCACCATAGGAAGCTTAGAAATTTAGAATGGAATCTAGTAGAGAGACACTCCGAAGTAAAGCTTGGGTGCTGGTAAACCAAGTTACTCTCATGTGGAGATAGACTTGTTCTTATTAATTTTATTCTAAGTAGCATGCCTATGTTTATGTTGTCTTTTCATGAGATATAGGGTACGCAAAAGATTAGACTTCTATAGGTCAACTTTTTTTTGGCAAAATGATGAGAACAAAAGGAAGCATTGATTAGCTAGGTGGAATATTAAATGTAGACCGAAAGACCAGGGGGTCTAGGCATATAAGTGTTTGATCTTTAGAATAAGTGTTGGCTTAGCAAATGGCTGTTTATATTGCTTAATGAAGAAGGGGTGTGATAAGAGTTACAAAATACGTATCTTTATAATAGAACACTAGCTTAGGTTCAACCGAAGCCTACTGATTCACCTTTTTAGAAAGGCCTGTTGCGTATCAAACAAGAGTTTTTTAGCAGCGGGGAGGGGGGTCTTTAATAGAAGAGTTTTGCTTACTAAAGATAACTTGGCTAAAAGACAATATTATGGGTGTAAAAATGCTATTGTTCATGATTCAGAGGAGACCATGGAGCTGTTTCTCTCTTGTCCTTTTGCTAAAACTGTTTGGCGAATTGTCCTTTTTACATATAACATTCCACCAACCTATAACAAGTATGTTTGGAAATTGACTAAATGAGCTAGATAAGACAGTTAAAACTAGATACACATAGGTGTTTCTGCTTTATGTTGGTGCACTAAATGGGGTGGACAAACAAGACAATTAAACTAAATGGGGTAGACAAGACGAAATGTAGGAATGATATATTTTTTAACCAAAATTGGAGGTTCATTTTTTTTCTAGATATCCGTATGGCGTCGCATTGGATATAACTTTGGGCATGCTTTCTACAACCGGACCAGCTGGAGCTTATTGTTATTGGGTGCAACCGACTGCTTATGGTTGCTCGGGATATCTACTCTCGGGGTGGCCGACGGTTTACTAGCAGATTACAATATGTGTAGCTATTGTACTGTTTTCCTTACCCCTCGTTGGTTTATTTTTATATCGACCTTGAGTGATCCTTGAGTTGTAAAAATTGGATGAACAAAAGTTTGCAATAAAATCAATGAGTTGTCGTTTTTCCCGGTCCATTTGTAAGGTCGGTATATTGATTAGATTTGGATAGTACAGATATGCTAGCTCCCGAACCCCAAATAAACAGACATTTCCCCATGTCCATTCCCGATGCAAAAGAGTCCGTGAGCAAACGGGAGGTACGTCATGATCAACCCATGCTCCAGGGACATGTATGGAGGACATGAACAGCTGCGCTAAATTGAACACGCATCTACCGTCCGAAAATAAATTAAACACGCGTCTAATCATGTTTCCTTTGTCGTTCCAATACTTAAGTGCACACAAACAGCCGCCGTTAGATCTCGTACTACCAGTTTATATATCTACTTAATGAGTTGTAGCAGCTGGCGGTACGTCTGTACGCTGGCGCGTCATAGGATCGGTTTTTGGCTGCTTGGGGTCCATGCCAAGCCATGATGTTGAGTTGTCAGTTTCAGATATGCCTACCTTGTCAAGAACGAAGCTTATGACCGTGAGAGAGTATCGAGCGAGGACATTCTCTATGAGATGCGCATCATGTACTATGTAGTACTAGTCACTTACTAAGTTACTAGGTGATATTTTGATCATTAACCACGATTCCGTATTTCAGCAAACTTCGTTTTGCAAAATGGTTGGGATTTATTTATTACATAAAAAATTAAAGAGGTGTGCTTCGGTGTTCTCTCCCTTCAAAACTGAAAACAAAAGGAAGCCCAGGATTGACTCATACTATTTCGGTTTGGAGGGCACGGAAAGGTATCAGTCAATTCTGAGCGTTCTTATGTTTCTAGTTTTAGAGAGAGGGAGGACACCGAAGCAAAAGTCAAAATTAAATAATATGACATAAATTGAAACAAACTTGAATAATAAAAACATTTGATAACCTAAAAAAATTACATCAAATACTTCAAAGATACTCCCTCTAGATCCTTCTTTGCATCTCGATTTTCCTCTAGGCATCCCGCGAAGAAACTGTAACAGACCAAACATGCGCAACAACGCACGCTCGTCTAATTCATGAATTTTGAAAATTTGCTCAATGCGTTGTGGCTAAGGACAAACCATTTGTAAGGCAAGGATGCAGACAAACCAGTTGTAAAATTGTAAGGCAAGGATGCCAACACTGCTGTTAGTTGCCATACTGTCAACAAAGAAACTTGGTTGCAGAACATGAAACATGAGAGCCACAAACCATGAAACCAAACTAACTTGGCATCACACGTGCTGCCACCACCACCAGATGTTAAGCCAATGGATAGTCGATGGTCCATCAGACAAGAAGGGATTCTCGTGATGGTGATTAGGTATTCTATCTTTGTATCCATAAACTCCTTATTGTTACCAACTCTATAAAAAGAGTCATTTTAGCAACCTTACCCTAATGCGACCATCTGTAAAACAAAAATTACTAGCAGGAAAGATGGCATATGGATATTACTAGATTTATCATGAAATATACTTCTATAAATATATAGTCAATCAATGTACATAAAACCCAATGATTGCTTCATTTTTTATAGTAACTAGACCGAGGTCTCTTCTGCCCGCACCCTGACCCTCCTCCCGCACCCGCGCGGCGGCGCCGCGCCACGCCGGGCAGCCCCCTCCTCTCCCCGCCCTCGACCCTCCTCCCGCAACCCCTCCTGCCCGCCGCCGTCGCCCGGATCGTCGCCAAGCAAAGCCCTGGTGGCGTGGCGGCAGCGGCGGCTACCTCGGCCGTGTTTCGGCAGGGATTGGTGGCGGCGTCCGCTCCTGGCCGGTCGACGGCGATGTCGCGGCTGGAGGCGGTCGGTGGACCTACGGTTGATGGGTGCATGCAGCGGTGGGAGTCGGGACCCGATCTCAGCCCAGATAGGCCTAGGCAGCCCGTGATCTGCTGCCCGTTCGTCGCCCTACGCTGGCTCCCAGGTTCCTCGGGCTATGTCTGTGACATGAGGAAGCTTGGGGCATCTATCCCTAGCATGGTGGTTGTGACCTTCTTCTCCGTTAGAGTGGTCGGTCGGGTGGTCTCGTCGTCGTGCGGCAGATCCTGCTAGTTGCCGGTGGGTGGCGTGGGGGCTACTGACTCGGTTTCAATAAAGGTCGCGGTCCTTGATCCCTCTCAAGCCAAGACGAAGACCCGTTTGATGTTTATCTACATTGATCCGGTTCCTGTCTCGTGTTCCGGAAGGCTCCGCCGGCATACTCCATAAGTGGGATCATGCTGAGAGATTGTTGGATCATATGGGATTCGGTCGTGCGCATCCATGTTTTACTCTGACCGTTTTGTTTCAGAGGGTGCACTTCGAAGCTTTGTTGGCTGTTAAGATCATGGGGCATGTTCTCGTTCCATGGTGCTGACGAAGAATGTCATGGAGACCAAGATCTATGGACTGACAATGGTGGTTTGAGTCTAAGTGATGAGGAGGAATTGACTTGGTGATTCGTGACTTGGAGCAGTGGCATGCAAGTGGGGGCGGCTGCACAGGAAAGGTTCACGGTCCTATCTTTCAGGGTGAAAACCCAGGGTATGGCCTTAATTGGTTGTTCCTGGCAATGGCCTTGTTAAAGGCATTGTTTTGAGAGTGTGAACTTTCTTCAGGGTAAAAACCTAAAATCTTTGATCGGATGATGACGGTGTTTGTGCACTGTTCCCTTTTTGCAGACGTCGTTTTTGGAGAAGTTGGACTTCTGGTGCTGTCTTGGTGGTGGTAGTACTGTTGTTTTAATAAATAAGTCACTGTAGTGGGACTTTTTTTTATAATTCTTCTTTCTTCTTTTAGTTGTGTTCATCTGTATGGCCGCTAGGGCAATACGTTGTTGCCGAGGCTGTGTGTAATTGGTATCCTCGGATATTAATATATATTCCTTTAAAAAAACATAAAACCCAATGGCCATACTACTTCATATAGCAAGAGCATATCTTGAATAGGCCATCTAACCTTCCAAGCTTGGCCCAACTAACCTGGAATGCTTCAGAACTACTACATCGGCTCCTGTGAATAAGGCGCACTGGATTCCATGACAAATTTTGATTAAAAAAATTGAACGGCAATATTTTGATTATATTGTATATTTAGATTGAAAAATACTTTTCAATGATAATAATTTTGTATCATAATCTTTATATATATTTGAAGTATTTTTTATCAAAAAAACATGGAAAACGATGGTGTCCTATTCATTGGAACGGAGGGTGTACGAGTCTAGGAGGTGCTGTGTCACAAGTCTGCACCATAGTTTTAAAACCCGGACCGGTGAGTGAACCGGTGAGGCCACTAGTTCACTAGTTTGCTGGTCGGATTACCGGTTTATTTGGTTCGATGCGACAAAAAATCGTTCTTTTTCAACAAAATTTAAGCAAATCTTAGAACAAAATGACCATAAAAGATATATAATGTATATTTCAAAATGTAATCACAAAAATATGGCGTGTCCAAGTGGTATTGAGCTTTACGTGTTGCTATTTATGCGTAGCATAAGGTTCACGAGTTCGATTCTTCTAGTAAACATATTTTTCCGGTTCTTTACTGTTTAGACCGGTGTCTTTAGAAAAACCGATGAGTCTATCTGTTTAAATTTTTTCTGATTAAATCATCGAACCGGTCCGAGTTTTAAAACTATGGTCTAGACCATGGAAGAAACGTCTGCTCGCACACGAATGATTTCAAATCGCTTGCAGTGAACATCGTTTATTCAAGTGTATGATAACAACAAAATCGCCCAAGTATTTGCTGTAGAAAAACAAGCTGTGCTGTAAAAAAAAATCCATTGAAGAATCGTTTCACCAGCCTAATGTTTTTTCCTTCTCAAGATGAAAATCCGACGCACATATCTGTGCCTCTGATAACTTCATCAGCTAGCACCACCCCTGCACCGGCCACCGGTTGTCCGGGTCCGGCCTCCACGAGGACCTCCCCTTCTCATTCCTTGGACCCGCCGCCGGTGCTAACTCCTCATCACCACCCATCCACCACAGGATGACACCAGCGAGCATCCCCCATAGCCTTCTGGCCCCTTGCGGCAGGCACGCCGACGACCACGGCCCATAGTCGCTGCTATCGTCGGCCGGGGAAGTCGTGTCACACGCCGTCGGCACCCGCTGGTACCCGGGGAGCATCGCCATCTCCATCTGCCCCGCGCCGCCAGTGCCGGCGGTGGCCTCAACGGCCAACGGGAACGGTTCCGGCCGCCACGCGCTGGGCCTGCACACTGTGCTGGCCCGGGGGAGGAACCCCGTAGAGGGCGTGCTCTCATCCTCCTCAGCGTGCATTGCCATGATGAACCGGGCGAGAGCGAGACAATGAATGATCTTGTATTTGTTCTTGACAGCACAATTGGCGCTCTCGTACATGCCAATGTACTTCGGCGTGGCAACTGATGGACAGAGAGGGAGGCTTTGTTTGCGTGTGGGTTCCTCTAGATTATTTTATTTTCTTCTTAGAAAAGGTCTCAGATTGCTCTGTTCCAGTTGGCCGACTGTTCAGGTGCCATTAACTATATAAATCGTGGTGCAAAGTGCTTATGTGACAAACTGATCATGCTCTGTCGTGTTCATTTCTGACGGAAAGAAGTATGGATGTAGCTTGTTAATTGATCTTACCGAGGGAGAAGAGCATCACAAACCCACTTCGATCGCATGAGACGAACATAGCCTGAAAGATACAAAGCAGCTGCCTCGTAGTCGCCGGACGTTACGGACGGCACAACAGCAACATTCGATGTCTCTCAAGCAGGAGCAGCTGAATGATCAGACCGAAGAACAGCGGTAGTGCAAGACAAGTAGTGCTTCTATATATAAATGCAAACGAATGTACAAACACAACCCAGAACAGCAATCTCCAGACACGGAACGTTCGGAAGGAAACAGAGCTGCTGGGTCGTCCTGATGCGTTGGAATGCTGCTGTTTCAGAATTCAGAGCAGGCTGTAGATTAACCGTCGCTTCAGAGTTCAGACTACTCGAGCTAGACTGTTAAGAACGGCCAAGAAATCACAGTGTCCTAGCGTATTTATTTTATATTTGTGTTTTTTCATGTAACGCTAGTCAAATTTAAGAAATATTGATTTGTGCAAAATCAAGAATGCGCTACTATATTGATGCAATTATTCCAGTAGTACGGTAGGAAAGACATTTTGCAGTCCTTAATACAAATATTTCGGTACTTCCTGCAAAGTTGAAGATTTCTGATAACTATACTTTGCTACAACTCATGCACAAGAAGACACTCCACTAACAGTCAAATCCTATCTCAAAGAATGAGCAACAGCGTACTATTGCATTTGGCAAAATGGTTACAATTCAGCATAGATCATGTGACCATACAAAATAGATGGATATGGAATTAAAGGACAAGTCCGGAACTCATTCAACCCAGTAGTCTCATATATTCCAGCATTACAAGACGACATTAATACGTAACAAAAGGATAGAACAGGAGCAGCTGAAATCCAACGAAAATGTTCCAGAATCCAAGCCAAGCGACCAACAAAATAGATTCAAAGCACAGACTCGATTCTATGGCCTCCAAAGTCGTAACGTTTAGACAGGTGCTCGATCATGCGGACAGGAGCCTCACCATCGTCACAGGGCATCACCTCCAGACCAGTGAAGACAGCAAAATCCTCATCGGTCGTGGTCTTGAAGAAGGACACTACGCAGAACCTGCATATGCCCAGGTTCACCCGGTGGCGCCGGTATGGCTCTGGCAGGGCAACCTGCCGGTCGAGATAATTCCAAGTGTGCTGCAGGACCGGTGGCCGCCGGCCATGGTCCATGGTAGATAGGTCGAAACCACACAGGGAGCGCGGGCTGCTGCGCGAGAGGGCGAACCAGAGGTTGAGCTCAGGCACGTATTCTGCTTTGCCGTAGAAGGGCAGCGCCCACTCTCCAGCCTGGCTCCATACACGGCTGTGCGTGTCGAAGCTGTAAGTGCCAAGACCTTCTTCCATAGAAGACACACATATGGTTCTGGTGTCGACGACAGCGGAGGAGAACATGTCGGCGGAGCTTTGGCAGGCAGGGTTGCCTTGAAATGGCGGAGTGGGAAGATCACACCAAACTGACGATACGGTCGAATGTGTCGGTACATCCTTTTCAAAGACGATAATCGTATCCTCTTAGTCTAGCCTGACACTCGGAATAAAGAAACGGAAACGGAAAGGAACGTTAATCGGTTAGACCGTGAAAGTAATCTGGATTACACCGAAAATAAAGATCAGAGAAGAATGTGGAGATAGAAAATTCCACACCTGCAGGAAAACCCTATTGCCCGCGACCACTTCGACCGTTCGATCGATATCCAACCTGCAATCTCCACGATTTTGTAGCTAGCTTCCAGGTATCGCCGACAAGGTACAGCGGCGGACGGGTACTTAGCTTTTCTTTTTAGCGGAGGGTTGGGTAGGGCGTAGGGGAGCTCGCCGCTCACCCTAGGCGGACGCAAGTGGCTCCTCCATGGCCGCAACAATGCGACCCAATAAGACGTACGGGTCAGTTTTTTTTAAGTTCATTCTTTCCTGTTTTTTTTTTGTTATTTGAACAAGAAAAAACTTTTTCTAAATTGGAAAAGTTTCGAACTTGATTTTTTTTTAAAGTATAACAAAATATAAATATTTTTTAAATCTGAACATTTTTAAATCACAACATTTTTTAAAACACATAACCTTTTCAAATTTGAACATTTTCCAAATCTAAACACTTGAACATTTACGATAAAAAAACACTTGTACATTTTTCAAATCTAAACATTTTATAATATGATTTTTTTAATCTAAACTTTTTTTAAATATGAACTTTTTCATATATAAACACTTTCAAAATTTGAACACTTTTCCAAATTATATTTAACTAATACGAATTAAAATAAAAAAATTAACAGCAAAACATGAAAAAGAAACAGAAAGAGAAAAAGAAAAAAATAGAAAACAGAAATAAAAAACAAGAGAAGACGTACCCGTAAGGCCTTGTTTGGCAGCCTGGTTTAAAACGGAATCCAAGTGTATTTTACCAGTCCCGGTTTTTACCTAAAAATACACCCAATAGCCCATTTGGAAGTCTGGTTTGTAGTTGTGTAAGCCCGTGTAAAAACTTAGAAACAAGTCGGATCGACGAGTTTCCGAGACGCGAGGGGACTCTCGCGTTTTTTACACCTGAGACACGACGCGCCAAGCTCTCGCGATGGTTGCGCCAAACTCTCACGTTTATTCGTGCTAGATCCCGTAGCAAGCCCCTTGTACCAAACGGTTGGAGTAGATTTCAGGAGACGAGTATTTGGAAGGAGAAGTGCATCGGGTAAGTTCAGTTTTTCACCAAAAACCACCGGGCATAATACAATGAAGACACTAGAAACACATCAGTCAAATGAGGCCTAAATGGGCCAGCCTGTGAAGGGAATCCTTCAGACGGAGTGCCCGATAGAGACCACAGTAGGATTCGCCGTCAGGTAGTCTAGTTAGCTACAGGTTTTGCTGGACGGAGCCTGATGGGCCTTAGTCGTGTTGTTAACCCATGCATGGTTCTGTAGAAGCCCAATATAAAAGTTGTTCCGCTTCAAAATCGAAGAAGAGAAGTCAAAGAATATTTGACAATCGCTGCCACCACGTAACAAATAGTACATAGTACAGACTGTCTTCAACGCTACAAAATAAAGTCTTAAATAAAACGAGTAAATTTCGAAGATCTTCAAAATCTTCTTCGTTCACGATACAATCTTGTACTTATCTGAAGGCAGCCTAATAAATATGACACAAATATCAAATCATAGACATGTCAATACCAACTGAGGGTTCTCCGAAAATTTTGATTTGAACTGCAATGCCAAGGCTACGTGCACGCGCGCAGCCATTAGAGTAATCCATCAACATCGGTAAGAGTACCACCACCAGTATTGAATGGAAAATAAACAGAACAACCTGGTCAACTTTGCAGGGAGCCAAGAATAAGAATCTCTATTGTCGAGGACATAGCGGACGGGACAAAAATTGTAAGGATAATTCTCCTCGCGGCAACTATGAGATCTGAAAATCGGGCAAATCAAGATCTGAAAATCGTACCTATAAATTTTTAATGCTACAACACCACCAATGACACCGGTAAGATCTCGCCGTCGAACGAAGAGCCGAAGATCACTTATTGCGGACGATACCAACTCCATTGATGTAGACGCCAAGAAGAAGATGTCTACCAAAAATCTAATATAATCTTATAAAAACATATTTTTATTAAAAACTCCACCCATAAATCGGGTTCCCAACCCCTCCCAACGCCATCGAGACCGGCCGGAGGAGGAGGAACCGACGTAGGGAGGAGGCGAAGGTGTTGGCGGCGGCTTGGTTGAAGCGGAGGCTGGTCTAGGTCACCTCGTACGGGATTTTAATTAGTCTTCATGACAATAATGTTTGATTGGCGGCAAAGTTAAAGAATATATGAATATATAGGACAGACATACCCCGACACACAGTACCAGAACCAACACACGGCCGAAGATGGTTGACACTCGACACGAGAAGGGCATGCGGCCAAAGACGGTCGACACGAGGGTACATAACGGATGCACGGTGACACTAGCCAACACGAAAGATGTCATCCGAGCCGAAAGGGGTACTTGATTAGCAGGCTAAAAATCGGTCGGCTTCCAAAAATCAAAGAAAAAGTAAATCCACGTGATTTAGAGTAGTATCTACTTTGAGTCGCACAATTTACTTAATTGAAAGACAATCCATAAAAATATCCTAAAAATTTAAATTAAAAGATCTTATAAAATTTCTAACATGTAAACAGGCACTAAACTCGGCAGAAATCATATAATTAACCTAATTACGGTACGAAATCATAGAATAACCTACTATTCAAGAAATTCACGATCTAATCTACTCGCACGGCGCTCTACCCGAATGCGTCAAGGTCGGTAGGACGGCACTCCCGTGAAAAACGCCATGATCCCTTTGGCGCCATGGTCAAAAACGTTATTCCTTGATCCGACGTGGCGGTCTACCGTGACCACGGGTCCCATTAAACTCTCGGTGAGCAAACGTGTTTCCTCCCTTGTCAATTGACAATCCAACGGGGCGCACACCTGTCTGCAGCGATAGATCCTTCTCCGCGTGCCGGCTGTCGGTCTGCGGGTGAGCGTGGCGTTTGGCCCTTCAGCGACATGTTTACGTGTCCACCTCCTTCCTGCAATTCTCTGCCGTGTGGGCACGTTGGCCATCTGGTGCTTTGGTGTTCGTCTATGAAAACCCGCGAGTGACAGGCCGACGCCGCCCATGCATGTCACCACGACGCACGGCTTCCTCCTTCCCAGTATCACTTCATCTCAATTCTCAAACCTTCAGCTCAGGTGAGCATGCACTCTTTCTGTAGCGCTGCTTCTCAATCTCAAAAGAACAGTAAGTGTAGTAGAGTACTATGTTGCTAGGTGTTCATATCATCATGTTACTGAAACACTCTGATTGCTTTTGACAGGCTAGCGTAGGTGATCCGGGATGCAGAAGAGGTCCGCCAATAATGGAGCCATGGGCGCAGCGAAGAAGGCGAGGGCCTGCACGAAACCTGCGGACACCAAGGGGGCGCCGGAGAAGGAGACGGGAGGGCATACAGAGGAGATAGAAACTCTCAATGTTTTCACTCTCGACATGGACACGCTCGAGTGTGCCATCTGCACTTTACCGTTTGATTCGCAGATATACACGGTAAGCATCTGATTTTTTTTATTTTGCATTCCAGCATGATTATGTAGTACTCCAATTTTGGGCACTAGAAATGCCTATGTATATTCTATTAGTACAAGCATTTTCTCTGAAATGATTGATGATCAGTGCAAGAACGGGCATGCTGCGTGCGGCAACTGCTGCATCAGCTTGAACCGGAGGTGCTCCTTCTGCACCGAGACCATCGGTGACTTCCGGTGCCGGGCGATGGAGAAGATCCTTGCGGGCATGACCAGGCCCTGCAAGTACAGCAAGTACGGCTGCACTAAGGTCGTAACGTTCATTGAGATGAGGAAGCACGAGGAGACGTGTTCATACGGGCCGTACAACTGCCCCTTCAACGGCTGCACCTACAACGGCGTTCAGCTCTACGACCACGTCCTGGGTGTCCACGTCCAGGATGGTCAAGCGACGAACGTCGAAGCCACCTACACCCTCCTCGGCACGAGGGTGACCCTCCACAGGGGCACGCCCTTCCACGCGCTCCTCCATCGCGACGGGAAGACCCTCTTTATGCTGCTAAACGGCGGCGGCGTCCCGACGGGGCGCTCGCTGTCGATAGTCCGCGTGTGCCCGCGTCCCGGTCCCGACGAAGAAGAGGAGGATAAGGTTAAGTACGAGATAGTGGTGAGGGGCGACGAGCCTTGGTCGCTCTCACTGAAGGCACCGGGAATGCGGTACGTGCGCCGATTGGAGGGGTACCAGCCAGAACGCTTCTTGTTCGTGCCGGATGCTTTCTGGGGCTCCTCCGGCCGCATCACCGTCACCGTGTACGTCTGAATCTGGTCGATGCGTGGGCGTCAAGGTCAAAGTTAACTTCGCTGCTGCTTAACAGCTTAACAGGTGCATGCGATGTCCTCTGTATGTTGGTTAGGCAGAGTAGTGGTGCTGCCATTCTGTGTGATAGCCGAGTTTGTAGGTGTGATCTGGTGACTGTTTAATCCCTGCATCCTGGAGGATGGTGGCTCTTTTTGTTTTTGGGGTGCTCCAGGCCAGGGATCAGGCATGTAATCTTCAAGTGTTCCTAGTTGTATATGCTCCAGCATGTTGACATGGCAGGATCTTGCATGGCCGCTTTTGATTTCCCTTTACCTGCTTTTATATGTAACACTGCGATATTACCATGATTCGATCATGTGACAATGCTCTAGCATTCGTCTCTGATCCCTTTTATCAGCTAGCCGAGTACAACATCCACTCTGATCGCTTGAGACGGAGATCGCCTGAAACAAACAAAGCCAACTGCCTCTTTAGTTGGCTAGTCCTCGGTTGCGACAGGGTACATTGGTACAAGTATGCCAGCGTTTGTAAGTTGTAACGAAAGGTACATGTTCAGTTAGCAGAATGGAGAACACCGATGTGCTCTTTCTCTGAAACCATGTGTCTCCTTGAAATAGGCTTTTACGCCTCGCTTTAAATAAAACCAAGTTCATCCACAACAAACCACCGACGCCCAGGCGTCCAAAGCGGAAAAAAAATATGACGCCCAGGCGTCCAAAGCAAAAAGAAAATATGAGTTCGCTGGGACATAACACATCATGCCCAAGGGACCAAAAAAAAGAAAGAAAAGGGGAACAAAAAAAAAGAAAGAAAAGGGGAGCTGACGAGGAGCTCGCACTAGGGAGTCACAGAAGTCGTGAAGCGCCGAACCGACTCCCTGAGAGCCTGCATAACGTCGTCTACACTCTCCCGGTCCCTCTACCTAGACAGCGGGTACCACTGCTGAAGGTAGGGCTTCAGCAAAGAAAACACAGAGTCAGAAGCACGACGGGACAAAATCCGTTCGATCACCATTTTATTACAAATATTTCAGAGGGTCCATGTAATGACCGCAAACACCAACCAGAAGAGGTGGCGCCTCCTCCTGGTACGATTTGCCTCCGTCACTAGAAACTCGCCGAGGTCTTGGGCCTGTCAGGCAGACCCCAGTGCTTCTCCGATAAAGTTCCACAGAAACCGAGCGGCGGGGCATGTGAACATAATGTGGGCGCACGTCTCTGGTGTCCCACATAACGGACACAACCCATTGCGTGGACCATTATGTTTCGAGACCTCTACCCCTAAAGGGAGACGATTCCGTAGCAGTTGCCACAAAAAAATACGCAGGCTCAAGGGAAGGGGTGCCTTCCACAGGTGCGTCGTCCAAGGTAGCTCAGGGCCCTGAAAGAGGGTCATGTAGACCGAACTAACTGAGAAAGCTCCCGAGGGAGACTGGCCCCATGTCACCTTAGCCCTCTCCTCTGAGAGGGATAGTGGCAAGGAGCCCTGTAGTCTCAGGAAGCCTGCGGCCTCAGCGTTATTAAAGGTCCTACAGAACGGGATGTTCCAGAGACCTCCCTGCACCGCCTCGGCCACTAACATCATGAGAGTTGCGCAGATGTCGAATAGGGCCAGGAATTCCTGATAAAGGGGTCCCCCTGTCTCCAGGGGTCGAGCCAAAACAGGACTTCCCGACCATTACCCACCACAAAGAGAGCGCCTTGGCGAATGAAATGCTTAATATCCTGGATGGTCTGTCAAAACTGGGACCCCTCCTGCCATTCACATGCCAGCAGCGGGCGGCCCCGAAGGTACTTGGCTTTAATGAGTTGCAACCAAAGGCCCCCATCATCTTGGAGGATCCGCGACACCCACTTCAGCAACATCGCCACATTGAAGCGGCGCGAGTCGATAACTCCTAGACTCCCAAGGATTTTGGGGGTACAAATATCTGCCCACTTCACCATATGGTATTTTTTGGTGCCCATCTCTAGCCACCCAAAAGAACCTAGACAACTCTTTAGAAAAGTCTACGTGGGTTCCTTCCGGTAGAAGATATAGGCCCATCTGGTACATGGTGAGGCTAGAGAGGCATGAGTTCATCAGGATAGTCTTGCTCCCCTTGGACGTGAGGCGCGCGCGCCACGGTTCAGACCGAACCTTCGTGACCATGGGGGCAAGGTCCCTGATCAAGACACGAGAGTCTCTCATGGTCATACCCAGGTAGGTAATAGGGAAATCCGCCAGACAGCAGTTCAGGTGGTCTGCGATATATTGCTTCTCCTCATCGGGGAAGCCCAAAATCATTACTTCGCTCTTGTCAAAGTTGATCTTGAGGTCCGACATGGATTCAAAGCATAGGAGCAGGAACTTGAGATTGTGATGTCAAGGTCCGATCCTTGTACCATGATCATAGTATCATCCGCATACTGAAGGTGGGTGATGCCACCTCCGGAGATCAGATGTCCTACCACATCTAAAATGTGGCCAGCGGTCTTGGCTTTGTCCAAGATCTCTGCTAGCGCATCCACTGCAGAGTTGAAGTGAAGGGGGGAGATCGGGTCCCCTTGTCTAACTCCGCAGGAGGGTCTAAAATAATGACCCACCTCCCCATTAACGTTGATAGCAGTGATACCACTCACGACAAACTGCATTATCCAACATATCACCCTATCATCAAGCCCTCGACGCTCGAGGACTTGTCTAAGGAAAGCCCAGTCTAATTTATCATAGGCCTTTTGAAAGTCTAGCTTGAGGAAAACCCCTTTCTGATGGCGTACCTTCACCTCATGAATGATTTCATAAAGCGCGAGTACTCCATCATGAATCAAACGACCCTTCAAAAAGGCAAACTGGAGAGGGTGGGTCAGGCATTCCATGACAGGAGCAAGCCTAGTGGCGCAGACTTTGGCAAAAATGCGCTGGATGACATTGATCACCGTGATCTAAATTGGCGAATATCTGTAGCCCCACTAACTTGGGATCAGGGTAATCACGCCAAAGTTGAGCCTCCTGGAACGAAACCATGTGTCTAGACCTCCTTCGAGTAAAATGAGTGAATTTACACACTGAAAATGGCAAAACATGTAAACAGAAGTAGTGCTAACAAGCAAAAGAATGTACAAACACAGTCCAAAACAGAAATCTCCATACACATCAATGTGGCCTTCTTTTTTCCACTACTACTAAAAGAAAGGCGCATTGATTTGGCGAGAAGCAGAGTTGTTGTGTCCTGGTTCCCTGCGTTGGCATGTCAGCTGTGGCTTCAGAGCAGACCGGGGATTAACCGCCGCCTCAGACTCCTCGAGGTGGACTGGTAAGAACGGGCCAGGAGTCCGGCGCTGATGCCGACGCCGAGGCAGATGCCTAGACTGATGCCGACGCCCACTCTGACGCCGGCTGTGAACCACGAGAGCTCGCTGTCCTCGTCTTCTTCCAGGCCTGCCGCTCTCGTGTACAAGCCGTCGAGGTCGACGTCGCCGATGCCTGGCTCCGGTTTGTAGCACCGGTACTCCGATAATTCCTGAGCGCAAGATGCAATTCAGATATTTCAGCAACAACAACACTGCAATCCAAACCGGATGAAATTGAGCACACTGAATTGGAATCTCTGTGACTCAAAAAATAAAAAGAATTGGAATGTCTGAAAACTACCTGTGGATCATGCTTCTGGTCAGCAGGCGGCGTTTCTTTGGCGTCCTCGGCGTGCTCGCCGCATTCAGGGATGGGCTCCATGAAAGGTGCCTTCACCTGCCGCCTCCTCCTGAGCCGCAGCTTCATCGCCTTGGTGAACACGATCGGATTGCCCCGGAACAGGCCTGCGACGTACACCTCGACCATCGGCGACTTGGCGTCCTCGCCGGCGCCCTTCAGGAACCCCGACGACCCGCGCTGCATCGCGACCTGGCACTTCATGACCCAGCAGCCCTTCTTCTCCACCCCGCCGAGACCATCCGGCACGTCGCACATCTCCGTGATCCCGACGAGGAGCTTCTCGCCTTTGCCGACCCGGACCTCGAAGCGCACGCTCCCGGACATCATCACGGTCTCCGTGCTCACGAAGGTGGCCTCCCGCGACGCCACGTCCACGCGGTCTCTGCGGAGGGGGCACGAGACGTGGCCGTCGTCACCGTCGTCGGTGCTTGGCGTGTCGCCGTTCGCTTCCAGGACGGTGTCGGAGGTGAGCGGGGTGTGGGTGATGGTGAGTGTGTCCAGCATGGACTCGTTCAGCTCGCACCTGCTCAGCTTCAGATAGAAGACTCTGAGGCTGAGACAGGACGATGGTTCTGGTGTGAGCTTTGCAGTTGCAGCCTCTGGTTCTGGGATTTCACCCATGTTTCGGGAGAATCTGAGACCAAGTTGTTCAGATTGGACACTGGGATTGGATGCGGGATTTCAGCAGTTTCTGCAACAACACGATTTTGTTTGCGGTGGTTAGTTTAACAGGTTCAGAGGTCGTCTGAAGAACTGCACCATGATAATTGCACTTGACTAGAATTTTTTCGTGTATAGCTGGTACATCTCTAGACTGACTATTCTGTGTAAGTGGATAATGGATGGACATCTATCATGTCACTGAAAGGGAAAACATACGAGAAACTTCTCAAACGGAACACATGAAACATGATTTATTCCTTAATTTAACCGGCTCGGTGTCCCGAGGGGCCGAGAGGGTGCAGTACTGCAGTGTACATGTTTCTCTGAATTTCCTCTTACCTTAAGAAACTAAGGAAACTACTGATGAACATCATTGAAGATTTTTAGAACATGTTACTCTCTCCGACTCAAATTAATTGACTTGGTTTTGTCTAGATTCGGAGGTATCTAACACTAAAACAAGTCTAGATACATTCGAATCTAGACAAATCTAAGTCGACTAATTTGGGTCGGAGGGAGTACAAGAAAGTAGGGTAAGATCAACCAAAAAAAATCTTCAATATTAGGACCAGCACCTCTATACTCCAAATGATTACAAAAACTGACTAACAGAATCACAAAGCACAGCTGTTTCCTCAAAAGAAAAAAAAATCAGAAAGCTCCACTAGCATAGAGCAGCAGCTTCGGGAGAACCAAAGAGCGAGACGTTGATTTGAGGTTCGAAACTCAACTCTCACAAGTCACAACCAAATTAGCCATACCCAAATGATGAAACCTTTGTATTTCCAAGAACACCACCACTGAAGAACTCGGAATAGACTGAAAGAAGGATAGGATAGGATCACTTACCAGCTCCTAGTACCACTTTTCGAAACCAACCCAATCGCCTCTCTTTCCGTCTTCTCTCTCGTCCGGTGGGGTACTGCAGTGTGCTAGTCAGATATGAGCATGGAGATTGAAAAAGAAGCTTCCTCTCTCTATATACAAAAATATTTTTGGACGGAGCTGAGCCCCAAATCCCTCAACTGACACCTCACACAATGGGCACCAACGTCCAAAAGCCACCTCTTCATGCATGACTACATAATTCCGTATTCCCGTTCGGCAATATATACAAGGAAAATGATTAATAAATGAAAAAAAAAACTCGTGTGCCCACTTATTGTGTTCATTTTATTTTGCGCATGAGTAGCTAATCGGTAGGTAATGCTGTTGATAAATGCCCATGTGTAACTGATCTTGTCATTTTAATGTGGCTTCAATTCTTATTTACGTTTGGGAATTCAATAATTTCGTTTAAAGAGTGGCATCCGATTGCTCTGGCTAATTAATAACATGACAAATGAATGGCTTACTGTGGTACTGTGTGCTTTTTCCATTTGATTTTCGTGTTGTTGTCATTTCAGGTGGCACAGAAAAGATGTCAATTTCCAGCCATGTAAAAAGAAGAGATGGATTTGGGTGGCCAGAAACATAAGCATGTATGACCGTCCAGTTGGCCACCTCGTGTTCAAATATCTCAAACTGGGTAATGGCTACCTTGCGAGTCTACATCAACTATCTCTACCCACATATATTTTGCTTTGATACGTTTGTGTAAATTATCAGATTTGCTGGATATCAGTCGACTGGAATTTTCTTCCCCATAAGTGAATGGTTGGTATTGGCATGGTGAACCGACCATCACCACTAGTTTATTCTTTACGACTAGTGCAACTATATGTAGATGAGATATGAATATGTGATTGCTCGAATGTATTTTTGTTTTTTAAACCGCTCTAACTCGGGATGACAACGCATCAGCTCTCCGGTAGGGAGTGACTTCCCATTCCCATCCCATTCAACAACCCATGGGACTTTTTTCATGTCACCATTAGCCACAGCTTCGGGGCGGGATTTGAGTTTCCCATTGAGGGCTTGTTTGATTCATAGGAATTGTGTAGGATTTAAATCCTATGAGAAATTTTCCTATGTAATGGTTTGATTCATAGAAACACATCCTATAGGAATTAATCCTATAGGAATCTTGTAGTGCAATTCCTATAGGAAAGAAACATTAGATCAAACCTCATGGAAAAATTCCTTTGCTACATCAAACAAAATTCCTCTTCCCATAGGATTCAAGTTGGCATGACATCTCAATCCTATGTTTTTCCTATTCCTATACTTTTCCTATCCTATGAATCAAACAAGCCCTGAGAAGTTGAATTCAGACGGTATTGTCTGAATTTCATGATCTTTCTGACACATAACTGTTAAGAGTATATGTATATTCATGTATAGATTTTAGACCCATATTGAATTTAGACTCAGGCTCATGGAAATTGATTTGAGTCATTTCAGTCAACATGGTATCTGTTGGTCTGTACATGGGCTGCAGCCAACAATGCAGCATGTCTACCTGTTGGGTTGTGGCCTTGTGTGTGTGTGTGTGTTGTGCTGGCCCATGAGGCCCATGTAATAGAGTATATATAGTGGTTCCTTCTGGGAACCCTAGATCAACAAAGATAGGAGTTCCATCCCTCCCAGCCGTCATCTACAACCTACATGGTATCAGAGCCACCGGCGGTGGTGGCGGCTGTGCCGGCGACAACCAGGGCAACGATGATGGTGCTCCTGCAGTAGGCGATCTGAGGGGCTGTGCGTGGGTACTATGTGATCTCCTGCAGGTGGTAACAGACCCAGAGGAGGTTGAAGGGAGTGTTGAAGCTGTATTGTTGTGATTCGAGATGGACGATGAGCTGTCTATGGTCAAGGTGCTTGACAAGCTGGCCACTTTGCTGGCGACAAAGACAGTAGATGGGGCATCTTCTGCTACATCTGAGGAAGGTAGGCAACCTTCCTCATATGGGGAGGTGCAGTATAAGCTTGAGCTAATGCCAAATGAGATCAAGCTGGATGGGGTTGGAAATTATCTAAGTTGGTCCAGGAGGGGCATGTTGATTTTGAGGACGAAATCGGTGGAAGAGTATGTGTTGGGAAAGGTCCTTGATCCTGAAGAGAAGGAGGGACGGGAGTGGAAGAAATGGAATGCTACGGATTCACTAGTTCTCACCTGGCTACTGAATTTTTTGACACCTGCTATTGCCCTTCGGTGGAAGCGCTCTCAACGTCAACGGAGGTATGGGATGCCCTGTCAAAGATGTATTCAAGCAAGGGAAATGTTATGTTGGTATCTCAAATTGAAGACACAATACATGATCTGACTCAAGGTGACAAAACAGTGACGGCATATGTGGGAGAGCTGAACCGTGCATGGGTAGATCTGGATCACCTTTTCCCCTTGCTACTTCCTCATCCTGAATGTGTGGCAGCAATGAAGATGTGGATTGAGGACAGAAGGGTGATAAAATTTCTGAAGGGACTAAACATTGCATTTGAGGGAAGGAGGGTTGCTCTAATGCATCTTACTCAATTTCCTACACCGTAAGAGGCAATAGCATCCATGGGACTAGAAGAAACAAGGCTGAAACAGATTGAGAAAGTGGAGGTGGTACCTAAGCCAGCTTACTATGTGTCAAATAGGCAGGAGACAAGAGATTGTTACAATTGTGGGGTAAATAGGCATCTAAGTGAGATCTGTCTTGCCCCAAGGCATGGCCGTGGAAGAGGGTATGGCAGAGGAAATTACAGGGGTGTTAGAGGCAAAAATATAGGAAATTCTAGCAACTTTAGTTATCAACAGATTGCTAGAGCAAACATGTCGGTCATGGATGAAGGGCAAGCACAGTCTAGTTCGGGACAAAACAAAGTGAAGAAGGGAGAGCAGCAAACTGATACAAGCTTTAGAAACTTTGCCCACTTTGTCTACACTAATGAAGGTAAGATTGAAAGTGCCTCCATAGCTATAGATAGATTAAATTCAGAGTGGGTATTGGATTCTGGAGCAACCAAACATGTTTCTGGTAGCATTGTGGAGTTTGAATCATATTGCCCATGCCCTCCAATGCATCAACAAACAATTCAAATGGTCGATGCTACAACTCAGTCAATCAAGGGAAAATGGGTAGTTCAATGTACAACAAATATTAAGCTATCATCAGTCCTATACGTACCTGCCTTTCTTGTGAATCTGCTCTCTCTAAGTGCATTGGTTGATGAAATAGATTGTCGGGTAATTGTTTACAAATATATGTTCCTCATTTAGGAGAGGCTGAGTGGAAGGAAGATTGGGACCAGAACCAAGCGTAGAGGCATATGGTACATGGATCATGATGAAGTTAGCAAGCAAGGAGGGTCTGCACTGGTTGCAACACTAGTGGAGAAGGAAAGAATTGCCATGATGCTTCATTATAGAATGGGGCATGTAGCGTTTGATAAAATGAGTAAAGCTTTTCCAGATGTTATGAGTGGGATTGATAAGAACAATCTTAAGTGTGAGGCATGTGAGTATGCTAAACACACTAGAAACACCTATGTGAGTAAAGGCTCAGAAGTATATCCCCTTTTATGCTTGTTCATTCTGATGTGTGGACATGCCCTATTACCTCTATTAGTGGGATGAAGTATTTTGTGACATTCATTGACTGTTATTCACGCATGACTTGGGTGTACCTCATGCGACATAAGGATGAAGTGATGTCCTGTTTTCAGAATTTCTATGCATATGTTAAAACTCAGTTCAAAGTGCAAGTCCAAATGCTTCGGTCTGACAACAGGACAGAATACATTAACAAGAAGTTTGGGCAGTTTCTATCTGATCGTGGCGTTCTACATCAAACATCATGCCCAGACACTCCACCCCAAAATGGAGTGGCGGAGAGGAAAAATTGACACATTTTAGAAGTGGCTCGTTCATTAATGTATACCATGAATGTGCCAAAATTTCTCTAGAATGAGGCAATGATGACCGCTACCTTTCTTATAAATCGCATGCCTTCAAGAATACTAGCTATGAGATCTCCTTGTGAACTAATGCTCGGTGAGAACAAGTTTGTGGTTCCTCCCAAGGTGTTTGGATGTACTTTCTTTGTTCAAGATCATAGGCCCTCAGTGACCAAGTTAGATCCTAGAGCCATTAAATGCATTTTCATTGGATATCCTGCTGGTCAGAGGATATAAATGTTAGAGTCCTCTTGAGCGACGCACATTTGTCAGTCTTGATGTCACTTTCTGGGAATCTAATCCCTTTTATGGTGAAAAAACAGATCTGAGCACATGTGTTTGAAGGGCTTGACCAGCCACTTAGTCTTGCTGGTCAAGAGGGGAAGAGTGCCGATACATTGCAAATGTATTTATAATTTTTTATGTTCCATGCTTAGTTTTATCCACTTTCTTGTGTTTTGTTCAAACTTTGGAGTACTTTTCATATCATTTCTTAGACTAACCGATTAACAAGAGCCACAGTCCCAGCTGCCTGTTTTCTGTTGTTTTTGGTTCTAGGAAAGTCAGAAAATGAATATTCTCGGAATTGGACGGGACAAAAGCCAAAGTGCCTATTTTTCTGGAAGGGGTCAAGTGCCAGAATACGAGACGGAGAGGGACCAGGGGCCGGCCACACCACCTGGCCGCGTGGCCAGGCTTGGCCCGCGCCAGGGGGTGGTCTGGCCGATCCCAGCACCCCCTCGACCTCTCCTTCCGCCTATAAGTTTCCCTCGGGACGAAAACCCTAAGTACCCGATCAAAAATCCACGAAAGAGTCTGTAGTCGCCATCGTCTCTGTCCCTAGATCGGGGGGATCTGAAGCTCTTCCTGGCACCCTGACGCAGAGGGGAATTCACCCTGGAGGCGTTCTTCATCACCATGCAAGCCTCCGGTGTGATGCATGGGTAGTTCATCCTTGGACTACGGATCCATGTAGTAGCTAGATGGCTGGTTTCTCCTCCTTTGTGCTTTCATGTTTAGATCTTGTGAGCTACGTTCATGATCAAGATCATCTATTTGTAATCCATACATGTTGTGTTTGTGGGGATCTGATGGATATTGAGATGCTATTTCAGATTGATTATTGATTCTATCATGTCTTTGTTATTTGATATCTTGCATGCTTTCCGTTGTTAGTAGCTATCTTGGCCAAGTAGATGCTAGAAACTCCAAGAGTTAGTATTTATGCTCGATAGTGGGTTCATGCCTCTGGTAATCTGGGGAAGTGAAAAAAATCTCTAAGGTACTAGATGTGCTGTTGCTACTAGGGAGAAAACAACGATCCTTTGTTCATAGAACAATTGTATTGTTTACTTTACACGCAGTTTGTAAAGCAATAATTTGTTGCTTGCAACTTAATACTGGAGGGGGTTCGGATGATAACCTGAAGGTGGATTATTAGTCATAGATGCAGTTGGATGGCGGTCTATGTATTATGTTGTAATGCCCAATCAAGTCTCAAAGGAGTCAAGATGATTAGTATATGCATGTATTGCTTTCTCGGTGTTTGTCAATTGCCGCGCTGTAATTTGTTCACCCAGCATGTTATCTATCTAAGGAGAGCCACCTCTAGTGAACTATGGATCCCGGTCCTTTTACTTTACATACAATCTACAACTGTTTACTGCTTTGTGTTTACTTTCTGCAAACTTTTACTTCTTTCCATTCGATACGTTTAATCCTTTGTTTTCCACAAAACACGGTGAGATTGACAACCTCATCACAAGTTGGGGACAAATTTCTGTGGTTGTGTTGTGCAGGTCTCCACGTTGCTACTAGCACCGGTAGTGCGCCGTGCCAAAGCTCAGCTAGTAACACATTTGGGGTGTTTCCTTGCTCCTACTGGTTCGATTAAACCTTGGTTTCATAATTGAGGAAAACTTTCTGCTGTGCTCATCATACCTTCCTCTTGGGGTTCCCAACGAGCTCTACGTCGATCATCGAGTGCATCAAGATCTTTTCTGGCGCCGTTGCCGGGGACTGAAGAACAAGAAGAAGCTCCCACGTCAACCACGCGCCAGCACTTTTCTGGCGCCGTTGTCGGGGAGTCAAGGACATCTTCACAAGGGGAGTCCCTCATAACCAATCTCTTTACTTTGTTGTTTTTGTTTTGCTTAGTTTTCTTTTTGCTTTGTTTGCTTGTTTTGTTCTTCAAAAACACAAAAAATAGTTTTACTTGTTTTGCTTTCTTATTTGAAAAGCCAAAAAATGACTACTCTTGAAAACACTAAGTTGTCTGACTTCACTAGCACCAACAACAATGATTTTATGAGCACACCTATTGCTCCACCTGTGGCTGAAAATACTTTCTTTGAGATAAAACCTGCTTTGCTCAATCTTGTTATGAGAGAGCAATTTTCTGGTATTGGTAATGAAGATGCTGCTTCCCATCTAAATAACTTTGTTGAACTTTGTGAGATGCAAAAGCATAGGGATATAGATGGTGATATTATTAAACTGAAATTGTTTCTTTTCTCTTTGAGAGGAAAAGCTAAAGAATGGTTGAATTCCTTAAGTAGGAAAAGTATTGATTCTTGGACTAAGTGCAAAGATGCTTTTATTGGAAAATACTATCCTCATGCTAAGATTATATCCATGAGAAGTGAAATAGTGAAGTTTAAACAACTTGATAATGAGCATGTTGCTCAAGCTTGGGAAAGAATGAAATCTTTGGTAAAGAATTGTCCCACTCATGGACTGACTGCTTGGATGATCATCCAAACTTTTTATGCAGGATTGAACTATTCTTCAAAGAACCTATTGGATTCTGCTGTTGGAGGTACCTTTATGACCATCACTTTGGGTGCTGCAACAAAAATTTTGGATAATATGATGGTTAATTATTCTGAATGGCATACTGAGAGAGCTCCACAAGGTAAGAAGGTAAATTCTGTTGAAGAAACCTCCTCCTTGAGTGATTAGATTGATATTATTATGTCTATGCTTGTTAATGGGAAAGCCCATATTGATCCAAATAATGTTCCTTTAGCCTCTTTGGTTGCTCAAGAAGAGCAAGTTGATGTGAACTTCATAAGAAATAATAATTTTGGCAACAATGCTTATGGTAATAATGCTTATAGGAACAATTTTGGTAACAACAATTATAGGCCCTTCCCTCCTAGTAATACTTATGGCTATAATGGTAAACCTGAATTACCTAGTGAAGGAAGAATTTTAGAAGTTGAAAGAGCCACTAAAAACTTCATGCAAATGCAATATGAGCAAAATAAACTATTTACTAAAACTATGGAGGAACAATCTATCATTTTGAAGAATATTAGCCATCAACTTGAGAGTCTAAATAGGGAAATTCCTAGTTTACAATTGAAACTCTCTAATGCTGAAAGAAATATATCATCTTTGTCTGAAGCTCAATCTTCATTGATTAATAAAATGGCTGCTAAACCTAAAATTAATGATAATCCCTTTGCAGCTACTAATGCTATACAAGTAAGAATTGATGAAAATGTTAGACTATTAGCTGAATTACATGCTAAGTGGGAAAGAGAAGATGAAATTGCTAGAAACATTAGTGTTTCTACTATCACCACCACTAGTGTTGAGGCTAGCAATAGTTCTACTACTTTAGATGATAAAGTTGATTTTGATCTTGATGGTTGCAACATCTCTGAAGTTATTAAGTTCCTACAAAAGCTTTCTAAAAGTCCTAATGCTAGTGCTATGAACATGGCTTTTACAAAACACATTACCGATGCTCTCATAAAGATTAAAGAAGAAAAGATGAAACATAAAGCTTCTATTCCTATAAAACAAGAAGATGGTTGGGAACCCATCATTAATATGAAAGTGAATGGCTTTGATTTCAAAGCTTTGTGTGATCTTGATAGTAGTGTTTCTATTATGCCTAGAAGGATTTATGATATGCTTGATTTGCCTCCTCTTGAAGATTGTTATTTGAATGTCCCACTTGATGCTAATGCTAAAAAGAAACTCATGGAGAGTCTTAATGATGTTCTTATTATGGTTAATGATTCCTATGTCCCCATTGATTTCTATGCTTTGGATGTTGAATACAATGCTTCTTGTCCCATTACTTTGGGAAGACCTTTTCTTAGAACTGTTGGTGCCATCATTGATATGAAAGAAGGCACCATTAAATATCAACTCCCACTCAAGAAAGGTATAGAACACTTCCATAAAAAGAGAGAAAAGATTTCTTTTGCTTCTCTTATGAAAACAAAACTTGGTCTTAATGCTTCTTCATTTGAGAACACTTGATTCTTTCTTTGCTTCTTATGCCTAACTTAAAGGCGTTAAAGAAAAGTACTTGTTGGGAGAGAACCCAAGAGTTATAGTTGAGTCTTGGAAGTTATTATCTCTGTAATAACCTCTCCTTATCCTTTTATTTGCTTTTTGTGCCAAGAGTAACCTCTAATGAGAGTGAAGTAATGATTGGGAAAGTTGCTGTCCCGAAACAGATTTCTGTGCTTCACCGTAAAATTTCCTGAGAGAGCTCCGTACGTTGGATTGAGCTGTAATTGTTTGTGCTTCTGCCCCAGGTTGTTATATAACTTTCATTAGTTCAACACGTTTCGATTTGAGCAACAGAAGGTCTTTGAAAAAATTCGTCTTTACCTGCTGGTCTGTTTTGATAGATTTCTGCCATTTTCTGCATTTGCTTCTTGTTAGTTCCTTCTTGAGTTCCTTTGGGGAATTGAGCTTTTTGAGGGAAGTGATACAGTAGCTAGTGTTCTAATAGAAGTTTATTTGGTGTTAGAACTAAACCTTGAGACTTATTTATCTTAAGTGCACTAATGTTGCTAATGAGATTGTGTGAAGTTTTGTATGAAGGGAAAATTCCAGGTGTATGGAAGGAATGAGTAATGAGATGAAGTATGGACTAAAGCTCAAGCTTGGGTATGCCACGCATGTCACCCCAAGAAACATCCATGAAGTACAAGCGTCAAAGCTTGGGGATGCCCAAGGCACCCCCCTTCTTCATCAATAAAAATCCAGGTTTCTTCCAAACGCTTTATTTTTATTGTTTCATGCACAGTTGTGTTTTTCTTGGAGCGTCTTCTTTTTCATTTTTCTTTTGGTTTTAGTTTTCTTTTGTTTGCTTAGTTTTCTGAATAAATTGGTTGGACCCCCTCTTTCACACTTTGGTTTGCAAATAGTTTGGCTTGGTTTGGAAAAGAGTAGGAAAGTTCATACTTATGTGGTAAAAAGAGCTCGTTTTTTACTGTGGCCATGCTTTGTCATGCCATGCTTGATATTGTTTTGGCTTTATGCTTAGTATTCTTTTCTGTAGCATTACTTGTTATAAACAATTGAGATTGCTTAATGTGCCTTGGATGAATCATGCGTTGTTTTAACATATTAAAGCATAGTATAGTGGTATTCTCCTTTGATGCTTTATTTGGGTTGACTTAGCGCATGCTCACACCGTGTTATGACTATCCAAAGCCACCATAGCCTTTATGATCCTTTAGTTTTCAACTTGTAGTATCACTTTATGCTTTGATCAATGATGTTTTGTCGCTCTGTATGATTATGGCCATTATTGCTCTCTTAGTTTGTCGCTCCTAGTCTTTTGCTAGCCTCCACAACAAAGTATGAGTTCCATGCATGCATCCAAATTCCTAAACCAAGTTTTTCCAAAGAGTCCACCATACCTACCTACTAGCTTATGCTATTCCAAGTATATTCATGATTTTGTTTACCTTCCACTTGTTATGAGAAAACTAGTGATTAAAGCTCTCACGAACTTGATGGCACACTTTACTTTATTGCCTCTAATAAACTTGAACCATTGGGTCTTTCTTTGTTGCGTATATGCTTGCGCTTTATAAGTTGAAATTAGCAGAACCATGTTTCATGGGGAATGCTTTCAACATTGCACTTGTACTTTGTACCCCGTTGATATTATGTTCTTTTGCTTATGGATCCCGGTGGTGTGAAATAAAAGTGGAACTTGTAAGATCATGGAGTTTGTATGTGTGTTAGAGAAACGCCTGGGCCGCTAGCCTAAGCCATGCCTAATCATGGTGGAAACTTGCAGCATCACCATAATGAGCACTCTATGAAGCATCCTCAATAAAAACCTATGCAAATAGCAAATAAAAAGATCACTGAGATGCTCATTGTCTGCTTGCCTTGTCATTTTGATTATGGGAAAGCTCCTGTATCATGTGCAAAGGGTACCCCGTTGGCGGTTCTTAATGATACACATATACTTACAATGACAAGAGCTTACTCGTGACTAAAGTTGAGTAGCATGAGGATCGGTCTTCGTAAGTAAGGGGCATGAGATTTCGGTTTATAATTTGTCAAGCATATCCTCTTAGTTGTGTCACTTTAACCTTAATCGCCTTCAAGATGCTTATGATAGGGGCAATGAGAGCTGGAAGCTTTAAGTATCGTAATTTTTGGAAGCTCTTTATGAGACTTGAATCCCTACTTCCTTTTACAAAAGGCCTTTCTTCCACCATTATATTGAGTCTCCATTTTCTATCTTTATGCACTACTTTGAGAGCATAGTGGCCATTCTTAGTTCTATGTGCATTGTCCCAAGACTAGTTGATTGATGCATACTTTGATATTGCTTGTTTTAAACTATTGTATCTGGTGACTCTTATGAACTTTGAAGGTGTCCTATGCATTTATATTTGCTACTCTATTGAGGGACAAGCTGAATACTATTATGCTATGTTTTCTTTATGTGAAACAAACAAACGTCTTGCAAAGCATTGTTATTCATGAATCTTTTGTTTGTGCCTTTTCATGTTGCATCATAGTCTCTTTGCTTATTGCTAGAACTTTGTCTTTCATGTTATGATTGAAGTACTATGATCCCAGCTTTGAATGTTTTGCAAATACTTTGATCAAGTCTTTGATGGTGCATGTCACCTCAAAAATTCTTTCTTTTTATCACTTACCTACTCGAGGACGAGCAGGAGTTAAGCTTGGGGATGTTGATACATTGCAAATGTATCTATAATTCTTGATGTTCCATGCTTAGTTTTATCCACTTTCTTGTGTTTTGTTCCAACTTTGGAGTACTTTTCATATGATTTCTTGGACTAACCTATTAACAAGAGCCACAGTGCCAGCTGCCTGTTTTCTGCTGTTTTTGGTTCCAGGAAAGTCAGAAAATGAATATTCTCGGAATTGGACGGGACCAAAGCCAAAGTGCCTATTTTTCTGGAAGGGATCAAGTGCCAGAATATGAGACGGAGAGGGGCCAGGGGTGGGCCACACCACCTGTCCACGCGGCCAGGCTTGGCCCGTGCCAGGGGGTGGTCTGGCTGATCCCAGCACCCCCTCGGCCTCTCCTTCCGCCTATAAGTTGCCCTCGGGACGAAAACCCTAAATACCCGATCAAAAATCCATGAAAGAGTCTGTAGCCGCCGTCGTCTCTGTCCCTAGATCGGAGGGGATCTGAAGCTCTTCCCGGCACCCTGCCGGAGAGGGGAATTCACCCTGGAGGCCTTCTTCATCACCATGCAAGCCTCCGATGTGATGCGTGAGTAGTTCATCCTTGGACTACGGATCCATGTAGTAGCTAGATGGCTGGTTTCTCCTCCTTTGTGCTTTCATGTTTAGATCTTGTGAGCTCCGTTCATGATCAAGATCATCTATTTGTAATCCATACATGTTGTGTTTGTGGGGATCCGATGGATATTGAGATGCTATTTCAGATTGATTATTGATTCTATCATGTCTTTGTTATTTGAGATCTTGCATGCTTTCCGTTGTTAGTAGCTATCTTGGCCAAGTAGATGCTAGCAAATCCAGGAGTTAGTATTTATGCTCGATAGTGGGTTCATGCCTCTGGTAATCTGGGTAAGTGATAGAAATCTCTAAGGTACTAGATGTGCTGTTGCTACTAGGGAGAAAACAACGCTCCTTTGTGCATAGAACAATTGTATTGTTTACTATACACGCAGTTCGTAAAGCAATAATCTGTTGCTTGCAACTTAATACTGGAGGGGGTTCAGATGATAACCTGAAGGTGGATTATTAGTCATAGATGCAGTTGGATGGCGGTCTATGTATTATGTTGTAATGCCCAATCAAGTCTCAAAGGAGTCAAGATGATTAGTATATGCATGTATTGCTTTCTCGGTGTTTGTCAATTGCCTCGCTGTAATTTGTTCACCCAGCATGTTATCTATCTAAGGAGAGCCACCTCTAGTGAACTATGGATCCCGGTCCTTTTACTTTACATACAATCTACAACTGTTTACTGCTTTGTGTTTACTTTCTGCAAACTTTTACTTCTTTCCATTCGATACGTTTAATCCTTTGTTTTCCGCAAAACACGGTGAGATTGATAACCTCATCACAAGTTGGGGACAAAGTTCTGTGGTTGTGTTGTGCAGGTCTCCACATTGCTACTAGCACCGGTAGTGCGCCCTGCCAAAGCTCAGCTAGTAACACCTTTGGGGTGTTTCCTTGCTCCTACTGGTTCGATTAAACCTTGGTTTCATAATTGAGGGAAAACTTTCTGTTGTGCTCATCATACCTTCCTCTTTGGGTTCCCAACAAGCTCTACGTCGATTGTCGAGTGCATCAAGTGCACACAAAAATGATGTTACGGGCAGCAGCTCTCCTGCTGGACATCAACAACCTCTGATCACTGCCTCCATCCCAATGGTTATACCAGAAGTGTCGCATGATGGAAGCTATCCAAAGCCAAATGAAGAGCAGGCCCCTCGTGTATACTCACGGAGACAAAGGATCAAAAAGAAGTTGTTAGCAGAACAGGAGGAGCAACAGATAGAAGAACAGTGGGAGCAACAACCGTAGGGGGAGTTACAAGCTGATAAGTCTGATTTGCCTGAAGAAAGTTCAGCGGGTGACATCTCAATAGGTATAGAGAAGTCGATGGACTTTCCAATTGCTTTAAGGAAGGGGACAAGAGCAGCTACAACGAAAGAGATCGATAGATATGGTTTAGTGCACAACCTCAGTAACTATGTATCATATGAAACATTATCTCCTTGATACAAGGTATTTATTGCATCTCTTCAGTCCATTGCAATTCCAACTAATTGGAGTGTAGAAAAATAGGATCAAAGGTGGTTTGTAACTATGAAAGAAGAACTAGAAGCTCTGAGGAAGAACAAGACTTTGGAGTTGACTACTCTTCCTAGAGGAAAGAAGGCAGCCAATTGTAAATGGGTCTATACCATAAAACAGAGTCCTGAAGGAAAGATAGAGAGGTACAAAGAAAGATTGGTAGCTAGAGGATATAGTGAAACATATGGGATTGACTATGATGAAACATTTGCACCTGTAGCAAAGATGAACAAAGTAAGGGTCCTCATCTCATGTGCAACAATCTTTGGATGGCCCTTACACCAACTGGATGTCAAAAATGCCTTCCTACATGGTGATCTACATGAATAAGTTTACATGGAGACTCCCCCGGGTCTAGCTTTAGTTGAAACTGAAGGTAAAGTGTGCAAGCTAAAGAAGTCACTTTATGGATTAAAACAATCTCCTAGAGCTTGGTTTCACCGATTTAGAAGAGCTGTATGCGAAATGGGATATGGACAATGCAATGGAGACCACACAATATTCTATAGACACTCAAATCAAAAGATCACGATTCTAGCTGTCTACGTGGATGACATTATAATCACAAGGGATGATGCAATAGAAATAACAAGGGTAAAGAGTTGTTTGAGCAAAGCTTTTGAAGTGAAAGATCTTGGTCAACTCAGGTACTTTCTTGGAATAGAGGTGGAGAGATCAAAGAAGGGAATAGTACTATCCCAACGCAAGTATACCCTGGACTTTCTCAGTGATATGGGTGATGACCCACAAGTATAGGGGGTGTATCGCAGTATTTTCGAGGGAAGTGAAACCCAATTTATTGATTCGACACAAGGGGAGCCAAAGAATATTTATAAGCCTTAAAAACTAAGTTATCAATTCAGCTGCACCTGGAAACAATCTTGCTCACATCAGTTTATCAGTAGCAATAGTTTTGTAGTAGCAACAGTAAAGTAATAGTAGTAGTAAAGTAAAGACAGTAGTAACAATTGTAGCAAACCGTAGGATTCGAGCGCGGTAAGCATAGGGATGGATGGACGGGCGTTGCATGGACAAGACAATTCACATAGCAATCAGAACATAGGGCATTTGCAGATAAATAAGATAAAGCATCCAAGTACTAGATAATCCTAGGCATGTGTCCCATATATAGTCATACGTGCTCGCAATGAGAACTTGCACAACATCTTTTGTCCTGCCAGCCCATTTGCAGTGGGGCCTCAAGGGAACTACTGGCAATTAAGGTGCTCCTTTTAATAGAGCACCGGAGCAAAGCATTAACACTCCGTGAACACATGTGATCCTCACATCAAAGCCATTCCCTCCGGTTATCCTGATTTCTGTCACTTCGGGGCCATTGGTTCCGGTCAAAAACGTGTGTATACAACTTGCAGGTAAGACCAAAAACAATACTATCATAATGAATCAATAACATGTTCAGATCTGAAATCATGGCACTCGGGCCCTAGTGACAAGCATTAAGCATAACAAGTCGCAACAAAGTCATAAAGCACTAATAAAAGATACTAGGCACCATGCCCTAACAATCTAATGCCATTACATGAACAATCTCATACAATCCCTACCATCCCCATAGCCTATAGCGGAGGATTACTCACTCATAGATGGGGGAAACATGGATGGTCGATGGAGAAGCGATGGTGATGATGATGGCGATGATATCCTCCAATTCCCCGTCCCGACAAGGTGCCAGAACGGAGTTTCTGGTGCTATTTCGTGGAATTTGGTAGTGGCTGCGGAGCGGAACTCCTTTTGGAAAAACGTCGAATCCCCTGAGTTTTTAGGTCAGAAGGCATCTTATAGGCGAAGAGGGAGACCGAGGGGGTGTCTGGGGTGGCCAGACCACCCCCTGGCGTGGCCTAGGCTAGCCCGCGCGGCCAGGTGGTGTGGCCTAGGCCTAGCCCTCCTCCGTCTTGTATTCTGGCCCCGGGAGTTTTTTGGTGAAATAGGATTTTTGGCATATTTTCCGGGATTTTTCCTAATAGTTGATTTTCTGCACAAAAACTAGACACCAAGGCAATTCTGCTGAAAACAGCGTCAGTCCGTGTTAGTTTCATCCAAATCACACAAGTTTAGAGGAGAAACAATAGCAAAAGTGTTCGGGGAAGTAGATACGTTTTGGACGTATCAACTCCCCCAAGCTTAGCTTATTGCTTGTCCTCAAGCAATTCAGTTGAAAACTGAGTGCGATAAAAGAACTTTCACAAACACATTTGCTTCATATGATGTATATATTCTCAGCATGTGATCAACTACTTAGAAAATTCATAATAAGGAGTATGCAACTAAATTTACTTAATAGGCATTGCAAGCTATGACGAGATTCCAACTCAAGAATAATAAGTAACATGAAACATAAACATAAGCAACATTACAATGCTCATAACAACGTATGATAGAGTGGTATCTCGCTTGCCTTTTTATTGTGAATGCCAAGGCACCTCTGAAGTTCAGGTGAAGACTAGAAGTAAAGATATCAAAGATACAAGCATCAAAGTCATAACACAAATAATCAAGTTTTGAGACAAGAACATTTACACTAAGAATGACAACTATGCTCTCAAGAAGGTGCTCATAGAATATGTGGAGACTCAACAAGGAAAACAAAAAGGTTTTGAAAAGTTTGAAAGGCTTCCAAATGCTGAAAGTATGGTACTCGTTAGCTTTGAGCTCTCATTGCCCCTATCATAAGCATCTTTAAGTGGTTAAGATTAAAGTGACACAACTAAGAGGATATGCTTGACAAGTTATAAACTAAAGTCTCATGCCCCTTACTCACGAGTACCAGACCTCATGCTACTCAACTTCAGTCACAAGTAAGCTCTTGTCATTGTAAGTACATATGTATCATATAGAACCGCCAACGGGGTACCCCTTGCACATGATACAGGAGCTATCCCATAATCAAAATGACAAGGCAAGCAGACAATGAGCATCTCGGCGATCTTTTTATTTACTATGTGCATAGATTTTTATTGAGGATGCTTCATAGAATGCTCATTATGGTTATGCTGCAAGTTTCCACCATGATTAAGCATGGCTTAGGCTAGTGGCCCAGGCGTTTCTCTAACACATATACAAACTCCATGATCTCACAAGTTCCCCTTTTATTTCACACCACCGGGATCCATAAGCAAAAGAATCATGATATCAACGGGGTACAAAGTACCAGTGGAATGTTGAAAGCGTTCCCCATGATACATGGTTCTGCTAACTTCAACTTATAAAGCGCAAGCATATACGCAACAAAGAAGGACGCAATGATTTAGGTTTATTAAATGCATGAAAATAAAGTGTGCCATCAAGTTCATGAGAGCTTTACTAACTAACTTTCTCATAACAAGCAAACATTTTATTCGGAAGAAAACAAGGCATGTTGAATATGCACGGAAATAGCAAATGATGCTAATAGGTAGGTATGGTGGACACTTGGCAATATTTGGTTTAGGGAGTTGGAAACATGAGTAAAGCATACTCAGTGAAAGTGAAGGCTAGCAATAGTAAGGGAGCGACAAACGAGAGAGCAATAGCTGGCATAATCATGCTTGCAACAAAACAGGACTAATCATGGCATGAAAGTGATTCAAGACCCTCAAGGCAAAATAATTCATCGAGGCCTAACTGATTATTTCAGTCATGTGCATGCGTGAGGATGTGCCAAGTCAATTCAAATGAAACATCCAGAGGAGGATACCACGGTGTCATATCAAGTTATGAATAGAGTAATGCAAGCAAACATGCATAAGACATGCTACAAACTATTAGCAAGATGGAACCAATCATATGAAAGCAAGAACTACTAAGCATCCATAAATAACATACACCCTATACGAACAGACTAAGCATGCCCACAATGATGAGTATATGTACAAAAATGAAAACAAATAGAGTTCGTTACCAGCCTCTTACCACACCTCAAGTTGTCATTAATCCTCATTATTGCCCTTCACTTGTGTGGCTTGAATAATAATATGAAACCAATATCCACTGAGGACTGCTGAATCCTGCAACAAACTCACAAAACCAAAGAAGAATAACAAATATTTTTGGTGTTTTTGATTTTTTAAAAGAAGAACCAAAAAGGAAGAACAAGCCAAGCAAAATCTTTTGGGGTTTTTCGAATAGTTCAAACAAAGCAAAAAGGGAAAAACAAACCAAGGCAAAGACAAAAAGAAGCAAACCAAAGAAAAACAACAGAAATATTTTTGGTCTTTTTGTGTTTTAGAAAGCGAAAGCAAAGAAAGAACGAAAACTAAAAGGAGAACGAAACATGAATACACAAAGTACCGACGCAACATGATAAGGAGATGAGTGCGATGTCGGCATACCTCCCCCCAAGCTTAGGGTTTTGGCCTAAGTGGGTGTCAATCCCAAGCCGGCCAGGATGAAGTGTCACCGTGGTACGACAAGGAGGTACCCTTGTCCTGGTGCGAGCTCGAGTACGTCCCCCCGTAGTGCGCAGAGTAATCGTAGGAGGGCGCATCGTCCTGATGCTTCTCGTGGAAACCCAGCAAGCGGAGCTGCTCGTCTACCTCCTGCTTAGAGCGCGACCACGGTCTCCTGTGAACACTAAACAAAGAAGACTGCAGCAAAGGGATCTCCCTCTCATCCCCGTCAGTAAACATCATCCTATATACTAGACTGTCCAAATCAAAATCAGTAGTGAAAAAGTGATGAGTTTTCATAACAACAAGATCAAGCCTTTGTGGCGCTAATATAGTATCATTGGGGTCCACTGAAAGCCCTAATGCATTAACCATGCGTGAGGCAATGATGCCCCCATAGATAGGCCCCCTAGCAGCTAGGCGGCGAGCAATAAGCGAGCCAAGGTTGTACCGAGTGTCATTGTTAAGCGCAGTAGCAAGGAAGGCTAAATGATAGTTGGAGATATTACTCGTATTCTCCCTACCAAGAACGCTAGTAGCAAGATAATATGCAAAGTATCTAAGAGCAGGGAGCTGGATGTTTCTTATCTTTCCGCGATGAGCCACGCGGTCATCATCATTGGTCACCCCTCGGTAAAGTTCCAGCAAATCAGTGGGTCGCCCTTGAATCTTCTTCGCGGTCCCTGTCATGCTTACACCTACAACGCTGCAAAATCTCTCCAAAGACATGGTAAAGGGCATATTATAAATTTTGAAAGAGATAGTTGACTGATAGGGCGTGTTAGTAAACACAAAGCTCTCAACAAAGGTTTTGGTGAGCATAGCGTATTGCTCACTCTCACCTTGCATATATGAGGTCAAACCAACCCTCTGAATCAGTAGCAAGAAATCATCAAGAATCCCTGCAGCTTGTAAGAAAGTAAAATAAGGAAAAGTAGATGGGTGAGCATCCCCATCATCCCCTTCATTACCAATACGAGTTTCAATGAGATCTTTGTTGTATGATGGCCTAAACAGAGAGGATGATCTTGAGGGCCTTGACCTCCTAGGTGCATCCCTCTCAAATATCTCTCCAAAGGTATGGTTGTTCATGCTTGATATTCTGAAATTTAAACACCTATTAAACAAGTGATTGCAAATTGAATATAATGAAGGGTACTACTCATAGGGACTTGTAAGAGGCCTAAACATGCATCAAAACTATATCTCTAAGCATCAAACAAGCTTACAAGCTCTCATAACCTTTCACCTACAGCAGCAAAATACTCAAGATATAATCCACTAATCACAAATCTACTTGGACAAGCGGAGGAGTCACATACCGGAGAACAAATGCTCCACATTTCAGCAACAAAGATGGGCTGAGCAAGGAGATCAGAAAAAATCGAGAGCAAGCACAGCAAGAACGCGATTTTGAGCAATGAAGTGGAGTTTGCTCTGGAGAGAGAAGAAAGTGGCAAGTGAGAGAGTGAGTGGAGGGCCAGGGGTGGCCCACACCAGGGTATGGCGCCACCTAGGGCAGGCCATGCCACCAGGTGGTGCGCCTGCCTGGTGGGCCCCCTGGGTCACTCCAGGTACTCCTCTGCCCCTTTTTTCACGTAAAAATTTAATATGAATTTTCTGGAATTTTTCGAGACACTTTATTTTTGGGAAATTTTCAGGTATAGATGAATGATTTTCTGACAGAAAGAGATTTTTTGGAAATGATGCAATGACAAAACAAGGTTAGAACTACAGAAGTTCTAAGACACTCTAACATGCAAGCAACTAACAACAAAAAAGAAAACTAAACGAAAGAAAAAACTAAAATGGATAGAATAAAAGTAAACAGAGATAATCACGGTGAAAACATTGTTTTGTTCATGAAATCCTTTTGTTAACAAGGTTGATCAGGTCTTGTTACCAAAACAATTTCATATGAGACAAAACTTTGTATTCTACTAATGATTATGTTACGTCAACCTTGATAGCAATGGTCCTAATCATAATAGTTTCAAAAATTTCTCTTGGTATGGGGCAATATATTTCTCCAACTTGAATGCCTTCAACATGTTCAATTGAATTCAAACCATAAGTCCTTTCAATCTTCTTGGGGAAATAGACAGTATGTTCCTTGTCATTAACATTAAAGGTCACCTTTCCTTGATTACAATTAATAACAGCTCCTGCAGTATTAAGAAAAGGTCTCCCAAGAATAATAGACATATTATCATCTTTAGGCATTTCAAGCACAACAAAATCAGTTAATATCAAGCAATTATGAGCCACTTGAACAGGTACACCCTCACATATACCAACAGGAATAGTGGTAGATTTATTAGCCATTTGCAAAGATATATCAGTTGGTATCAGTTTTTCAAGTTGAAGTCTCTTATAGAGAGCGAAAGGCATAACACTAACTCCAGCTCCCAAATCACACAAAGCAGTTCTAACATAACTATTCTTAATAGAGCAAGGGATAGTTGGAATCCCTGGGTCTCCAAGTTTCTTTGGAACCTTACCATTAAAGGAATAATTAGCAAGCAAAGTAGAAATTTCTTCATTAGGGATCTTCCTTTTATTCGAGACAATATCCTTCATATACTTTGAGTAAGGAGGCAATTTAATAGCATCGGTCAGAGGAATTTGCAAGAATAAAGGTTTCATCCACTCACAAAACTTATTATAGTGTTCATCTTCCTTTGACTTGTGTTTCTTATTAGGGAAAGGCATAGGTTTTTGGACCCAAGGCTCTCTTTCCCTACCATGTTTCTTGGCAACCAAAATCTTCTTTAGTGTATTTAGTATTCTTAGTGTGCCTTTCAGGTTTTCTTCAACTTTTTCTTCATTTGGAGCTTCAGTTTCTTCATTACCACTTTCAGTTTCAGCATCAGAAATAGATATACTATTAGGATCTATAACAGGTTCAGAAGGTTCTACAATAGTTTTATGTTTCTTTTTCCTTTTCTTACGAGTAGAGCCACTATTTTCAGCTTGTTGAGAATCCCGCTCAATTCTTTTGGGATGCCCCTCAGGATATAGAGGATCCTGGGTAGCAGCACCACTTCTAGTTCTAATTTCATAATCATGCTTTTCTTTAGCAGCGTTAACTAGCAAGTATTTTTGCACTTTAATGAGTTGATCTATTTGAGTTTGAACCATTTGAAAGTGTTTAACAATCATTTTAACATCATTAGAGGTTCTTTCCACAATATCTTTCAACTCGACAATAGCTCTAGTGTTTTCCATTAGATGATTTTGCACCCTTTTATTAAAATTATCTTGCTTAACAATGAAAATATTTAAGTCTTCTAAGCATTGATCAGGAGGTTTAGAGTAAGGGATATCACCTTCATCAAAGTGTTGGAGAGAGTGTACCTCAATAGTGGATGAGTAGGGAATAGGCTTACATAATTCTTCTATAGGAGGTAAATTCTTGACATCTGCAGCTTTAATCCCCTTCTCCCTAAGACATTTCTTACCTTCCTTCATCACTTCATCATTTAATTCAATAACTCCCCTCTTCTTCGATGTTGGCATAGGCACCGGTATAGTTGGTTCAGGTATGATTACTTAAGGTATAGCTGGTTCAGGAGGAGTCCAATCCTCATAGTTCTTGCTTATTTTAGCCATTAATTCCTCAGCTTCCTTGGGAGTCCTATTCCTGAAAACACAATAAGCACAACTATCTAGGTATGTCCTAGATTCTTCGATTAGTCCATTGTAAAATATATCAAGAAGATCATTCTTAGGTAATGGACTTCCAGCCTGCGCATGAATCAAAGCACAAAACCTTGCCCATGATTCAGGCAATATCTCTTTTTCTCCCTGTTTAAAATCAAAAAGTTCTTGCAAAATAGCATGTCTAGCACTAGGAGGAAAATATTTCTGCAGGAAAGTACTAATCAAGCAATCAGGGCTATCAATAGATCTAGGAGGTAAATTACTAAACCAAGTTTTAGCTTCTACTTTCAGTGAAAAGGGGAAAATCTTAGCAACAAAGTAAGTACGCATCTTAATATCATCAGAAAACAAGCCACTCATGGTAGAAAGCTCATTCATATGTGCTACCGCACTTTCATTCTTAGTCCCACAAAAAGGTTCTTTCTCAACAATAGCTATGTAAGATAGATCTAGAGAGAAATCATAATCTTTAACTTTAATGTTTATGGGAGAAGTAGCAAACTTAGCAATAGGAGACAATTTTGGTCTAATAGTACGCCTCTCAAGGAGACTCTTAGCAGCGCTCCTATCATGGGTGTTCTTACATTCTTTAATAAATTCATCGGTCATCTCAACATAACCGTCTTCAATATCATAACTCTCACTAGACTCAGGTGAACTAACAGGTGTAGTAGTCTTCATTAGGAGTTTCAGTATTTCTAGCTATAGTTCTAGCAATCGTAGCATCTAGTAAAGGACCTAATGAACCACTCTTATCAAGCACAGTAGAAGCAACATCATAAGTATCAGAAGTTTCAGATTCAGCAGTAGTACAGTGTGTGTAGCATGTGTATGTGGTGGTGTAACGAGCTTACTCATAACATATGGTGAATCAAGAGCAATAGAGGTGTTCAGAACAGTACCTCTTCCTGTAGTGGATGGTAAAATAGGAACCTTGCCATCACGAGACTTACCCATGATGGATGGATGGCAGCGAACAATAATGAATCCAAGTGAACTTGATAAATAAAGCTATGCTCCCCGACAACGGTGCCAGAAAATAGTCTTGATGACCCACAAGTATAGGGGGTGTATCGCAGTATTTTCGAGGGAAGTGAAACCCAATTTATTGATTCGACACAAGGGGAGCCAAAGAATATTTATAAGCCTTAACAACTGAGTTGTCAATTCAGCTACACCTGGAAACAATCTTGCTCATAGCAGTTTATCAGTAACAACAGTTTTGTAGTAGCAACAGTAAAGTAATAGCAGTAGTAAAGTAAAGACAGTAGTAATAATTGAAGCAAATAGTAGGATTCGAGCGCGGTAGGCATAGGGATGGATGGACGGGCGTTGCATGGACAAGACAATTCACATAGCAATCAGAACAAATGGCATTTGTAGATAATTAAGATAAAGCATCCAAGTACTAGATAATCCTAGGCATGTGTCCCATATATAGTCATACGTGCTCGCAATGAGAACTTGCACAACATCTTTTGTCCTGCCAGCCCGTTTGCAGCGGGGCCTCAAGGGAACTGCTGGCAATTAAGGTGCTCCTTTTAATAGAGCACGGAGCAAAGCATTAACACTCCGTGAACACATGCGATCCTCACATCAAAGCCATTCCCTCTGGTTATCTCGATTTCTGTCACTTCGGGGCCATTGGTTCCGGTCAACAACGTGTGTATACAACTTGAAGGTAAGACCAAAAACAATACTATCATAATAAATCAATAACATGTTCAGATCTAAAATCATGGCACTCGGGCCCTAGTGACAAGCATTAAGCATAACAAATCGCAATAAAGTCATAAAGCACTAATAAAAGATACTAGGCACCATGCCCTAACAATCTGATGCCATTACATGAACGATCTCATCCAATCCCTACCATCCCCATAGCCTACTATGGGGGATTACTCACTCATAGATGGGGGAAACATGGATGGTCGATGGAGAAGTGATGGTGATGATGATGGCGATGATCTCTTCCAATTCCCCATCCCGTCAGGGTGCCAGAACGGAGTTTCTGGTGCTGTTTCGTGGAATCTGGTGGTGGCAGCAGAGCGGAACTCCTTCTGGAAAAACGTCCACCCCCCCTGAGTTTTTAGGTCAGAAGGCATCTTATAGGAAAAGAGGGAGACCGAGGGGGTGTCTGGGGCAGCCAGACCACCCCCTGGCGCGGCCTGGGCTAGCCCACGCGGCCAGGTGGTGTGGCCTGGGCCCAACCCTCTTCCGTCTCATATTCTGGCTTCGGGAGTTTTCTGGTGAAATAGGATTTTTGCATATTTTCCGGGATTTTTCCTGATAGTTGATTTTCTACACAAAAACTAGACACCAAGGTAATTCTGCTGAAAACAACGTCAGTCCGTGTTAGTTGCATCCAAATCACACAAGTTTAAAGGAGAAACAATAGCAAAAGTGTTCGGGAAAGTAGATACGTTTTGGACGTATCAATCGAGATGATGGAATGTCGTGCAGCTCCAACACCCATGGATCAAAATCAAAAAGTAATAGCCCAATCTGGTGAACTTGTAGACAAGGAGAAATATCAGAGATTAGTGGGACGACTGCTGTACTTGTGTCACACAAGACCAGATATTGCATATGTAGTCAACATAGTAAGTAGATATATGCATGAACCGAGAAGTGGACATATGGATGTTCTACATCGAATCATAAGATATTTAAAAGGAACTCTAGGAAAAGGGTTATGGTTTAAAGGAAATGGACATCTAAAAGTTGATGGTTACAGCGATACTGACTAGCCAAGTTGTTTAGATGATAGAAGGTCAACTTTGGGTTATTGCGTATTTGTGGGAGGGAACTTGGTAGCATGGAGAAGAAAAAAACAACCAGTAGTATCAAGGTCAACTGCACAAGCAAAGTATAGAGCCATGTCTCTAGGATTAAGTGAGATGCTATGGGTAAGAAACCTTCTAAGTGAGTTGAAGGTCTTAAAGGCAGGACACTTGAATGTATGGTGTGATAACAAGTCAGCAATCCGCATATCAAATAATCCAGTCCAACATGATAGGACAAAGCACTTTGAGACTGAAAGATTCTTCATTAAAGAAAAGCTAGATGCTGGTATTATCAAGATCAACTATGTGAGCATAGGGCAGCAGATTGATGATTGTCTAACAAAGGGTTTGGCTGCCAAGGATTTTGATCGAGCTTGTGACAAGATGGGGATGATAGATATATATCACCCATCTTGAGGGGGAGTGTTGGTCTGTACATGCGCTACAGCCAATAGTGCAGCTTGTCTACCTATTGGGTTGTGGCCTTGTGTGTGCGTGTGTGTTGTGCTGGCCCATGAGGCACATGTAACAGAGAATATATAGTGGTTCCTGCCTGGGACCCTAGATCAACAAAGATAGGAGTTCCACCCCTCCCAACCGTCATCTACAAGCTATAGTATTAGAGCCAAGGTTGCCAAATCCCCAACCCTAGATGCCACCTACCTCACCACCGGCTAGTTGCCGGAGACCATCGTCGTTCTCGTCATCCACGTGCTCATATGTTTTGTACTCAGTCGGGCCTTTCCCATCCACATATGTATGCTCCTGATTCGTTTTGGATTTTCCTAAAAGCTAGCTGATTTTGTCTGGCTACTGCTTGGATCCCTTGCTGCTGTCTTCGGCTCCTAGCTCTACTGTCCGTGAAGTTGTTGCTGCTTAGTTGTGTGTTCTGGTGCTTCCGGTCGCACAAGACAATTCACTGATCTGTTTTGGCACTGTATCAGGTACTAGTTCTTGCTACTGATTTTCTGTGGTGTGCACCTAGCGGAAGTGAGGCAAACTTGGAGTAGCTAGCTGCTAGACTAGTATGTAGGAGTGTTTTTAAGTGGATGCCAATATTTGCTAGCACTTGTCTGTTTTTGGTCTGAACTGAATCTAGCACCTTCCGATTGCTACCCATGGCGAAGGACATCTCACTTTTCTCCATCAATATCAAGCTAATTATAGGGGGTGGGCTTTTTTGGTCAGGACTGTTGTAAGGGATGCTAGTTATGATGACAATCTGACCGGTGACCCTCCTGATTTCAAGAATGATGAAGCAGCCAAGAAGGCCTGAAGAAAGTTAGATGACAAGGTCATGAGTGCTTTAGTTCTAAATGTTGCTTCCACATTGCCGATGAGTCTTGAGCATCACCCCACTTCAAAAAAATATGGAAGTACTTGGAGCAACGATATCTTCCGCCTAGTGGTGCCAGAATCTTCAGCATCAGGACATGTCCATAGCAGACTATTATGGACCCTTTACTCACATCACTAGCTAGATTATGTCAATGACTCCAATGATAATTTTTAAGCTGAGTCCTTCATGTTTCAGTTTGTGATGAGGCTTTGTCAGGATTTTGGGAATAACTACACACAACTGCTTGGTCATCCTACACCTCCTTCTTTGGATGAAGTACTTGATAGTTTGATAGATAAGGAGCCTCATCTTTGCTCACTTTCCTCATCATCCACTGCTGATCATGTGACTCATAGTAGTGTTCTTGCAGCCTCTCAAGGTCCTTTCAGAGGTTTTCCTTCAGGAAATGTCTGTCCTCATTGCAAAACGACTGGACATACAACTGACAACTATTTTTCTCTTATGGTATGTTCACACCACAAGAAGTCTGGGCATACAACTGATGGATGTTTTGCTCTTCACCTAGAGTTATTGGTTGAATATCATAGGAAGAAGTTTCATGTCCAACAACAGCAGCGTCAGCCACCTGCAAAGAGGTCCTCTATTATTGTGATTGCTGAGCCACATCACCCAGCAATGAGTGCCTCTATTTTTGTTGCTTCTCAGTCTGCTTCTTGTGTCACTCAGCCTTGGGTACTTGATTCGGGAGCTTCTTTTCGCGTCACCTCCGATCGCTCCCAACTTGTATCATGTTGGCTAGTGAAGGATGGTGCTTCTATTCATAATGTTGATGGTACACCTTCCTTTGTCACTCATCAGGGTTCCCTTTGCACATCCAAGTTTTCAGTTCCTGGCATTTCTTTTGTCCCAAAAATATCCATGAGTCTCATGTCTATTGGTCAACTTGCTGATATGGACCATTTTGTTGGTTTTGACAAAACCTCTTATTATGTGAAGGTTCTTCAGAGCAAGATCATTGGAACTGGTCGTCGCCTTAGAGGATCCACATCCCTCTACGTACTTGACACCCTACACCTTCTTTCAGCTTGCACATCATTTGTCTCATATGCCTCAACATCAAGACCCACCTCATCATCTTCTTTTGCATAGTGGCATCATCATTTAGGTCATTTATGTTGTTCTCGCTAATCTAGTCTTGTCTAGTAGTGTGTTTTGGGTTGGTTTCCATTATAAGGGTTGTAAGCTAGGGAAACAAGTACAACTTCAATATCCTTCCAGCACTACTTTCTCAATTCGTCCTTTCGATTTAGTGCACTCTGATGTATGAGATCCCCCCTTTGTCTCAAAGGGTGGTCACAAACATTATGTCATATTTGTTGATGATCACTCTTGATACACTTGGGTTTATTTTATTAAACATCGTCCCTAATTGATTTCTATATATTAGGCCTTTGCATGCATGGTCCATACTCAGTTTTCTATTGCTATTCAGGTGTTTCGCTCTGACTCAGGGGGAATTTTTATCTATAGTTTTTCATGAGTTTCTTTCTTCTGAAGGTACCCATCCTCGGCTCTTTTATCATGGTGACGCTTAGAATAGAGTTGTCAAGCTTAAGCATCGTCATATAACTGAGACAGCTCGTACCCTTATGATTTCTTCTTTTGTGCCTACTCATTTTTGGGGTGAACCTATTTCCATGGTCGTGTATCTCATAAACATCTAGCCTTCGTCTCTTTAGGGGAAATGTCCTAGTGAGGTTTTGTTTGATTCTCCTCTCACGTATGACCATCTTCGTGTTTTTAGTTGTACATGCTATATTTTGTTAGCACCTCGTGAGCGTAACAAGTTAATTGAATAGTCTATTCAATGTGTTTTTTGGATATAATCTTGAGCATAAGAGGTATCGTTGTTATGATCCTTTAGCTCATCGTATTCACTATTCTAATAATGTCAATTTTGCTGAGGATCAACCCTTTTTATATTCCTCTTCCACTAAATCACCATCTTCCACCTCCTTAGTATCCACCTCTTTTTCTTATCTTCCACCTCTTTTCTCTTTAGATGAGTCAAATCAATCCTCTCTAGATACACCACAGGCGCATTTGGTAGCCTATATACCTTCCGGGCATGCCAATGGGAGACAAATGTTTGGTTACCTGCACGAGGCGTTGGGCTGCGGTAGCACGAACCGTAAAGCAGCCCAGGGCCAGGCTCAAGTACTACGCTCGAATCGGGCGTTTCCAGCGAGCCACCCTTATCGTGCGCCTGCTGGATGCAAAATCGGCACTCCCGTGCAAGAGTTCGGTCGATGATGGCGTAGGCGAGATATTACCACTGGCCTGCAAAAGGGGCAGGATCCTTTCCCTCACCTACCGCCGAAACACACCCTACCCGCTCACCGCTCAAACTAGATCCACCTTTCTCCCTTCTCCTTTCCCCGGTCAAATCCGGCCACCGGTGGTGAGAGCGATGATGCCCCCGGCAATACAAAACCAACAGGGCGGCGGCCATGCCGAGCTGGAATGATAGCGATAACTCCTTCCAATCGTATCTAGGGGTAAGTCCACTTTCCCCCAATTATTTCATGAATTCGGTAGCGAGTTAGGAATCCTCTATTTACAATTATATGAACTCGATTTGGTGTACTAGGACATCACGGACATGGACTATGCTCCTGACTCCTATGAAGATCCTAGCTTCTGCGGCATAGAGAAAGATTGTCCCAAGCTCTGCCACGTCCACAAACTTGAGTCTGGCAGGCGTATTGCATTTGAAGGAACCAACACTACAAGAAAAGTTGGCTTTTACAATGGATGATTTTTGTGGTTGAGGGCCCATTTTTCATGGCCAAAGAGTCTTGCGCGACGGATGACCTTCGTGGTAAAAGCCCCGTCACAAATGAATTAACCACGGTTTTTTCCGCTTGTGGCGGTTCGCACCCTTCAGCCACGAAAACATGTTCCGTCGTAGATCTGTTCGCCAGCCACGCTGACGGCTGACGTCATGCAAACTGCCACGTGGTAGCCGCTGTTAGCGGTCGGTTACCATCGTTAACGGTAATAGAAACCATGGTAGAAGTCAGGCCCAGCCAAGGCTTTCTAAATACTAACTAGGCCGACCCATTAGGGGATCTCAAAAAGAAGATAGCCTATTACTGTTTTGTCCTGCACTATTTCAAATGGGCCCAGAGATGCAGCCCGTGAACGTTCAGCCCCGATTCTGTTTCGGCCTATAGAAGGCCCATGTTGGTCCAGCACTGTGCTTCCACTTGAGGCCTGCACAAATTCGGCCCTGCACTATTCAGGCATGTTACCAATTTAGCCTTTTACTGTTCGGTCCTGTTACTGTTTTAGCCTTTTAGGAATTTCGACTCGTTACTGTTTAGGCCCATTAGTGTTTGGGATTTTGCCTGTTAAGGCCGACACTGTTTGGCATGTTACTGTACTGGCCTGCCACCGTATTGGCCTTTTGCTGTTGATACCTTTTACGGTTCCGACCTTTCACTGTTCTAGCCATTTTACTGTTTTGGCCTTTTACTGTTCTGGCCTTTTATGGTTCTGTCCTTTTGCTGCTACGGCCTTTTACTATTCTGGCCTTTTACTGTTCTGGCCTTTTACTGCTCTGGCCTTTTACTGCTCTGGCCTTTTACTATTCTGGTCGCTTTGGGCCATCCATGCGCATCTTGATTCAATGTTTGGCATGCTACTGCTCTGGCTTGTTACTGTTTCGGACTTTTTTTGCTAGCGACTAATTTTCACAGAATAGGTGAATATCAAGACATCAATTAATAAACACACAAAAAGTAAAACTACTTATTACACAATAATAAAAGTTTGTTACAATAGGTTATACAACAAGATCGTAATTCCGACAGATTACAACGTGTTAGTACCATCAATAAGAGATCGGTACATGGCGATTTGCTTCACTGTATCATCTGTCCTCTTCTTCAACATTTCAGCTACAGATCTAAGAGCAGCTACACCCTTTCGTTCTGCATGCAATACATCATTTATATATTTATCACATGTAGGAGTTGTTCTAGGTGGACTGTTAAGTAAGTTTGCTTCGGCAATGCAATGGGAGGATGAATGGGACGAGGGGTCATAACTTTCAGTCCTGCCTTCCAAGAACTCCTGCTGGGTTTTAACTACAGTCTACTAAAATATGGTGAAACAGGTTAAAACAAACAACAAGGGAAACAAGTAGTATTATATAAAGTAGAGATCATTTAAAGTAAGTATGAACTTACAGTAGCACGTTCAGGCTGACAATAGCTCCTTCTCGAGCGGGTGCGACTCCTGGTCAATCTGCTAGAAGAATCTGAGCAGAGCAGTTGGAACTCCGATCCTTGTACTCCATTGTCATTTCTCTGCATGACATTTGAAACCAAGTTGGTTGGTTTCTAAGGATGAAAAAACTCTAGAAAAACACCAAAAACATAGCAATAAAAATTTCCAAATGTATGCTTCAAACTAGATAGCCGGTTTGGAAGGATGAAAGCAGGTGAAAACACCAATATATAGCATTAAAATGACCAGATATATCATCCAAACTAGATGGACATTTTCTAAATTAAGCATTCGCACATATATTCACAATTGAACATAAATGCAAATGTCATGGCAAGTTCTTAGGTAGAATGACAACTAAATAACATGACAAGAAACTGGCCTAAGTAACACAAGGGAACCTCACGATTTAGCCTTGCTGACCGTCAGATTGTCAGTGTTGGATCCTCTATGAGCTATTTGCATGACCCGTGCGAGCGCTCGGAAAGAATAGAATCTATAAGTTCATGTTGGAGGATTAATCCAGTAGCGTGAGAATAAAGAAAGGGAATAAAAGCAAGAAGCTAATGAGGTGGATAGGACCTACAAGATGAAGGGTGCAAACGAAATGGCAATAGCATCCAGGATATTGAGCAACATCCTAAAGATTTAGTCGCTTACGAGTAACAAAAATATAGCAAACGGGCAAGAGAAATTATCGATAATGTTCAAGTTGCTTTATGCTTATATTCGTTAAATAGAATGGCATTACATCAATTTATTGAAAGTATCTCCAATTTTGATGTATAAGTGCACAATACCTGCTTTGGTTAGGGTTTATCGGTCGAGGGTTTAGGGTTATAGGTTTTTACAGTTTAGTTTATGGGTTGTTTAGGGTTTAGGGTTTAGCGAATTTTCAATAATGCTCAGGATTTATTCTTATACTCGTAGAACAGAATGGGTGTTAGCTGATTTAATGAAAGTATATCAACTTTTGATCAATGTGTGCATGACACATGCTTGGTTAGGGTTTATGGCTGAGGGTTTAGGGCTTTAGGGTTTAAGTTTTAGGGGTTGTTCAGGGTTTACGGAAATTTTGATATTACTCAGGATTTATGCTTATATTCGTCAAATAGAATGGTGTTACCCAATTTAACGGAATTATCTTAAATTTTGATCTATAAGTGCATGCTACGTGCTTGGTGAGGGTTTAGGTTTTAGGGTTATAGGGTTTAGGGGTTTAGAATTTGGGTTTTACAGGTTTCGGTTTTCGGGAATTTTCAATAATGTTCAAACTTTATTGTTATATTCGTGGAATAGAATAGTGATACATTGCAAATGTATCTATAATTTTTGATGTTCCATGCTTAGTTTTATCCACTTTCTTGTGTTTTGTTCCAACTTTGGAGTACTTTTCATATGATTTCTTGGACTAACCTATTAACAAGAGCCACAGTGCCAGCTGCCTGTTTTCTGCTGTTTTTGGTTCCAGGAAAGTCAGAAAATGAATATTCTCGGAATTGGGCGGGACAAAAGCCAAAGTGCCTATTTTTCCGGAAGGGATCAAGTGCTAGAATACGAGACGGAGAGGGGCCAGGGGCCGGCCACACCACCTGGCCGCGCGGCCAGGCTTGGCCCGCGCCAGGGGGTGGTCTGGCCGACCCCATCACCCCCTCGGCCTCTCCTTCTGCCTATAAGTTGCCCGCGGGACGAAAACCCTAAGGACCCGATCAAAAATCCACGAAAGAGTCTATAGCCGCCGTCATCTCCATCCATAGATCGGGAGGGATCTGAAGCTCTTCTCGGCACCCTGCCGGAGAGGGGAATTCACCCTGGAGGCCTTCTTCATCACCATGCAAGCCTCCGGTGTGATGCGTGAGTAGTTCATACTTGGACTACGGATCCATGTAGTAGCTAGATGGCTGGTTTCTCCTCCTTTGTGCTTTCATGTTTAGATCTTGTGAGCTCCGTTCATGATCAAGATCATCTATTTGTAATCCATACATGTTGTGTTTGTGGGGATCCGATGGATATTGAGATGCTATTTCAGATTGATTATTGATTCTATCATGTCTTTGTTATTTGAGATCTTGCATGCTTTCCGTTGTTAGTAGCTATCTTAGCCAAGTAGATGCTAGCAACTCCAAGAGTTAGTATTTATGCTCGATAGTGGGTTCATGCCTCTGGTAATCTGGGGAAGTGACAGAAATCTCTAAGGTACTAGATGTGATGTTGCTACTAGGGAGAAAACAACGATCCTTTGTTCATAGAACAATTGTATTGTTTACTTTACACGCAATTCGTAAAGCAATAATCTGTTGCTTGCAACTTAATACTGGAGGGGGTTCGGATGATAACCTGAAGGTGGATTATTAGTCATAGATGCAGTTGGATGGCGGTCTATGTATTATGTTGTAATGCCCAATAAAGTCTCAAAGGAGTCAAGATGATTAGTATATGCATGTATTGCTTTCTCGGTGTTTGTCAATTGCCCCGCTGTAATTTGTTCACCCAGCATGTTATATATCTAAGGAGAGCCACCTCTAGTGAACTATGGATCCCGGTCCTTTTACTTTACATACAATCTACAACTGTTTACTGCTTTGTGTTTACTTTCTGCAAACTTTTACTTCTTTCCATTCGATACGTTTAATCCTTTGTTTTCCGCAAAACACGGTGAGATTGAAAACCTCATCGCAAGTTGGGGACAAAGTTATGTGGTTGTGTTGTGCAGGTCTCCACGTTGCTACTAGCACCGGTAGTGCACCGTGCCAAAGCTCAGCTAGTAACACCTTTGGGGTGTTTCCTTGCTCCTACTAGTTCGATTAAACCTTGGTTTCATAATTGAGGGAAAACTTTCTGCTGTGCTCATCATACCTTCCTCTTGGGGTTCCCAACGAGCTCTACGTCGATCGTCGGGTGCATCAAATAGCGTTACCGCAATTTAATGAAATACTGAATCTCGGATTTTGATCTATAAGTCCACAATACCTGCTTGGTTAGGGTTTTTATATGGGTCGAGGGTTTAGGGTTTTACGGTTTTACGGTTTAGGTTTTATTGGCTGAATAGGGTTTAGGGATTTTATCGAATTTTCAATAATACTCAATCGTTATGCTTATATTCGTCGAATAGAATATATATGGCGTTACCTAACTCATTGAAAGTATCTCCAAACTTGATCTATAAGTGCATGATACCTGATCTGTTAGGGTTTATGGGTTGAGGGTTTGGGGTTTTAGGTTTTATTAGGGGTTGTTTAGGGTTTAGGGTATTTTCGATAATGCTCAAGATTTATGCTTATATTCATCGAATAGAATGGAGTTACCAATTTAATGAAAATATATCAATTTTGATTGATAAGTCCATGCTACGTGTTTGGTAAGGATTTAGGGTTTAGTGTTTGATTTCAAGGTTTCAGGAATTTTAAATAATGTTCAAGCTTTATGCTTATATTCATGGAATAGAATGGCGTTACCGTAATTTAATGAAAGTATCTCAAATTTTGATATATAAGTGGATGCTAACTGCTTGATTAGGGTTTATGGGTCGAGGGTTTAGGGTTTTACAGTTTAGTTTTATGGGTTGTTTCCGGTTTAGTGAGAATTTTTAGTAATGCTCAGGATTTATGCTTATATTCATCTAATAGAATGGCGTTACCTGATTTAACGGAAGTATCTCAAGTTATGATCTATAGTTGCACGATACCTTCTTGGTCAGGGTTGAGGGGTTTAGATTTTATGGTTTAGGATTCCGTGAATTCTCAATAATATTTTTAGAATTTATGGTTATATATATATATATGTGGAACAGAATGGTGTTACCGCAATTTCATGAAAGTATCTCAAAAATTGATCTACAAGTCGATGATATCCTGCTTGGTCATATTTTTTGTTAAATAAAATTGAAGGTACCCGGGTACTAAAACAAGGGAGAAACATGAAAATTTCCTTAAGATTTAGGCGATGTTTGGTTGGGCTCGAATTCTGGCTTTTGATTTTTGGCTTATAAAGCTACAAACGTGTTTTTGGCTTTGTTTTTTTAGCTTTTACTTTGACATAGTGGAATGATAGTATAAGCTAGGTTGGATGATTTTAACGATTTTATCTCGGTTTGGCGAAAAATGTTCGAATTTTGAACAATAAGCGATGGGAATCTCTACTTCCCATAATTCTGGCTCACTGACATGTGGGTCACTTGCATAGTGGGTCCAAAAAGTCGGTGTAGGTCGGAGTGGGTGGGCAGGTAAATATTGAAGAAGGACTGGGAAACGTGGATGGGGTGATGCACTTGGGAGAACGCAAATTTACCACCTATATCCCTCTATTATTGCAGTGCTCCCTCAGATTCTTGTTTCCGGAGCAGGGATAGAAAAGAAATTTTGCATTCTAGAAAGAGGTGAAGCATGTTTGAATGGATGCGCGGGCTATTTTAATGGATGAGTGTGATGTTTGGGTGCAGTACCAAATTTTGAGGTCGAAGCTTCTAGCATACGCTACTCCGGCATAGGGCCTCTCAGACGCGCTGTCACCGTCTAGGCCCACACGCTAGCGAGAGTTGCTTCCCAGCATTTAAACAAGTTTCTAGGCATTTGCTAAAAAATTTGAACAATTTAAGGCTTTCAAGAAGATGACCATCGTCCAAAGAAAAGGTGACCAAGGTCATGGAAATAGTTTATGGTGATGTGTCCGTATTTGGTAGATCGGTGCATCTTTGCAAATCAACCAATATGTCTGCTTCCAAATTTGAAGTTTGTTTTCGAATTTCCAAGTAACAACAATGTGTTTTGTTGTGAAGCAACTACAAAGATGATGCCTCAAAATGCTACCGCCCCCTTTTTTCACACAATGTATAACGCCATTTCAAGCTTCCAGGCTAAATTTGTGCAATAAAATAATTTTTGGGGCTGTTTGTTTTGGGGGCTAGATGTTTGAATGGATGGGCGGGATGTTTGAATGGGTGGGCGGGATATTTGAATGGGTGGGCGGGATTTTTTGGCGCTCTGCCAAAATTTTGAAGTTGAAGCTTCTAAGGTACGCTACTCCCACTTGGGATGTTGTCCCCGTCAGATAGACTCACAGGCATGTATGCTTTCAAGCATTTAATGAGTTTATAGACATCTTCCGAAATTAATGAACATTAATTTAAGGCTTCCAAACAAGAGGAGCAAGGTCACAGCCATAGTTTCTGTACCTTTTCATCTTTTGTACTAGTACTACTCCGTACATTGAAGCATCTTCGCCAACCAAGCTTACAAACCTGGCCATATTTGGTAGACCATTGCATCTTGGCATTTCAAGTAATTGTTTACAAAGGAGATTCCAGATTTGATGGATAATGCTATACTTTCATGAGATTCCAAACTTCCTAGCTAAAGATGCTGAAATTAAATAATTTTTTGACGATTGAAAGTAAGTATATTTACGAACTACAAAGTGTGTGATATAGCTTTCTCTTGACTTTTTAAAAATAGTTTAAAGGTACCTAATTAGTCAAATATTGGAGAACCACCGAGAGTTTTGCAGGATTTCAATTTTTTGATATGAATAGTAATGACACCAAATTTGGGCCATTTTTAAAACAAATAAAGAAACAAAATATAAAAGGAAATACAACCATTCGTTTCTCCGTTGGTGTCTCACTGTGTGCATTAGCTAGTTTCCATGAAAATATATAAAATTTGATAACTCTTGAAAAACTCATTTCACAATATGGCGTACCATGTTTGAACACTCATGGCTTTCAAAAACAAGATGACCAATGTCAAGGCCATATGTGTTACCATACTTTATGATGATGTAACCATGTTTGGTAGATTGGTGCATATTGGTATTTCAACATTGTTTAGAAAAAGAGCTTCCATATTTGGAGTTATTTTAAAAGCTCCAATCGAGATTAATGGCTTTAATTTTGTCATATGATATATGGCGTACCATGTATGAATTTGCATGGCCTTCAAACCAGGTGACCAAGGTCATTGCCACACCTTTGCTATAGTTTATAACAACATGTTTGTATTGGTCCGTATTATTGGCATTTAAAATATTATTTACAAAGGAAGCTTCTGAATTTGAAGTTATTTTCCATTTTTCAAGCGACGACAATGGCTTTTGTCATGAAGAAACTACAAACAAGTATGGCTCAAAATCCCATTGCCCTAGTTTCCACACAAGATATATATAGCCTGGGGTTTAGGGTTCGTGTTTTTTGGGTTGAGGGTTTAGGGGTTTAGGGTTTATGATATATGATTTAGGATTTTAGGGTTCAGGGCTTAGGCGTTTAAGGTTGGTATTTAGGGTTTAGGGTTTTCTAGGGTTTAGGGTTTATGAATTTTCAATAATAATGTTCAAGCTTATATATATATATGTTCTTATATATATTCGTGGAATAGACTCGTGTTATCGCACTTTGATGAAAGTATCTCGGATTTTGATCTATAAGTGCATCATACCTGCTTGGTAAGGGGTTGAGGGTTTTTATGGTTTTTGGGGTTTAGGTGTTTAGGGTTTAGGGTTTAGGTTTTAGGGAATTTTCGGTAATGTTCAAGCTGCTTTATATATGCTTATATTCATGGAATTGAATAGCGTTAGCACAATTTGAGGAATGTTTATCTGAAATTTTGATCTACAAGTGCATGTGATACCTCATTTGCCAATGTTGTTTAGGCGGGGTTGAGGGTTTAGGGTTTTAGGGTTTAGGGCATTTCGATAATGTTCAAACTTTATTGTTATATTCGTGTAATAGAATGGTGTTACCGCAATTTAATGAAAGATCGAATCTCAGATTTTGATCTATAAGTCCATGATACATGCTTGGTTAGGGTTTATATGGGTCGCGGGTTTAGGGTTTTATGGTTTTACGGTTTAGGTTTTATGGACTGAATAGGGTTTAGGGGGTTCATTGAATTTTCAATAATACTCGAGATTTATGCTTATATTTGTTGAATAGAATATGGCGTTACCTAACTCAATGAAAGTATCTCAAAATTTGTTTTATAAGTCCGTGATACCTGATTGGTTAGGATTTATGGGTTGAGGGTTTGGGGTTTTAGGTTTAGGTTTTATTTTAGGGGTTATTTAGGGTATTTTTGATAATGCTCAAGATTTATGCTTATATTCATCGAATAGAATGGAACTACCAGTTTAATGAAAATATTGATGGGTTCGTACCATGGAAAACAAAAAAATTCTACCGCAAGAACGAACAAAACCCAGATCTAATCTAGATAAAAGCCAAGATCTAATCTATTAGACATGAGCAACGAGATAGATAGGAACTAACCCTCGTAGATCCGAAAGCGTTAACGAGATTGGATCTCGTGGTTGATGTAGTCGATCACTTGCCGATCTCAAGATCGTGTGGACGATCCTTCCGGCGCCGTGTTCTGGCAGCGCTTCCGCAGTCGGTCACACGTGCGGAGTCGAAGCAGACCTTCCTCTCCCCGTTCCAGCGAGCAGCGGAGGTAGTAGATCTTCTCCACGGAATCCCAGCAGCACGATGGCGTGGTGGTGGTGGTGGTGGTGGAGTAGAGAATTCTGCAGGGCTTCGCCTATGCCTGTGCAGAAGAAAGGTGGAGGAGAGAGGCGACAGGGATTGGGAGTTATGGAGCAGGGCTAGGAGGGGGCGCCCCCTCCCTTCTATTTAAAGGAGGGAGGCGCGCCTGGGGAGGGGGAGTCCTAGTAGGACTCCCCTCCTACGGCCGGCGGTGGGAAGGGGGGAGGAATCCTCCTCCCCCACGAATCCATGTCTTGCCCCACTAGGTTTCCTTTGACCCTTTCTTGGTTTTCAAGCAAACTCCCAGAAATCCTCTAGAACTTTCCAGAACATTCCGAAACCTTCTAGAATCTCCATACAAACACTCCGGAACATTTCCTAACTTAGAAAATGATCCCCGATATATGAATCTTATTCTCCGGACCATTCCGGATCTCCTCGTGATGTCCCGAATCCAATCCGAGACTCCGAACAACATTCGGTCTCCAACGCATATTCCATATCTACTTAAAACAACTTCGAACCTTAAGTGTGTCACCCTACGGTTCGTGAATATGTAGACATGATAGAGACACATCTCCTATCAATAACCATCAGCGGGACCTGGAGATCCATAATGGCTCCCACATACTCAACGATGACTTCGCGATCGATTGAACCACTTACATACGAAACCAATTCCCTTTGTCACACGATACTTTACTTATCCGAGGTTTGATCGTCGGTATCTCTATACCTAGTTCTACCTCGTTACTGATAAGTACTCTTTACTCGTTCCGTGATATGTCATCCCTTGTGACCTAGTCACATGCTTGCAAGCTAACTAGATGACATCCCACCGAGAGGGCCCAGAGCATATCTATCCGTCATATGGATGGACAAATCCCAATCTTGATTCATGCGCTTCAACACATAATTTCAGAATACCCAATGACACCTTTATAACCACCCAGTTACGAAGCGGCGTTTGATGTCATCAAAGTATCCATCCGGTGATGGTGATTAACATAACCTCATGGTCGAAGGATTAGGTTACTATGTATTTGAAAGCTTACAGCAATACGAACTTAATGACTTGATCTTATCCTACGCTTACTATGGGTGTGTGTCCATCACATCATTCTCCTAATGATATAACCTTGTTATTAATCACATCCTAATGTCCATGATCAGGAAACCATGATCATCAATTAATCAACAAGCTAGTTCAACAAGAGGCTTACTAGGGACTCTCTTATGTTTACAAAACACACATGTATCAGTGTTTCCTAATAATACAATTATAGCATGGGATGTAAACATTCATCATAAACACAAAGATATAATAATAATCACTTTTATTATTGCCTCTTGGGCATATCTCCAACAGTCTCCCACTTGCACTAGAGTCAATAATCTAGTTAAAAACTTGTGCATTCAATACCTATGGCTTTCTGGTGTTGTATAGACACTATTGCTAGTGGTAAACATAATCTTCGGATCTGACACTTCTAGGTCCGTGTGTATTTGCATTTCCTTGCGTCTCTACGCATTACTCATTCTCCAATGAGATGGCATTGTATAATTTGGTCCTTTGGTGAGACCTTTAGTTCCTTCGGCTCAAAATATGTTGATATTATTGTCACACAATATATCTTCATAGTATTAGCCCACTTTGAACCACACCTAGTTTGATAACAAACTACTTAACACAAATGCCCTCCTTTGCTGCTACTATAGCAGTTATATACTTAGCCTTTTGTTGTAGTATCCGTCACAATGTCTTAACTTTGGAACTCATCCAAATCCATCATGGAACATACTTTCCATTACATTGTGCTACCCATAGTCTAAATTGAGATAAATTTAATTTGTATCTTGTGACAACACTAGTATCAATGTAACACTTTACAATGAACTACCTTTAACTATTTGTCGCTTATACATGGTATATTCTTAGTTCTTCCAAAGCTCATAAGAATATCTTTACTATTGTCCAATGATTATCTTATGAATCATTCTGGTATATGCTCATAACATTTAGAGCATAGGACATATCTGGATGTGTACATCTCAAAGAATGATTGATCAAAATATTCTTGTGATTTCACCAAGTGTCAAAACACTTGAATCTTGTGTCAACACACTTGAATCTTGATTCAGTCCTTTCCGTGTGTCAAGAACCTTTCTTGTTGTTTACATATTGAACTCATTCAACATCATATCTATGTACATTTGGCAAAACTATATTAGCGCCTCAATCTATTCATATAGACATTGATGCCTAATTCTCGAGTTATGCCTAAGTCTTTCATCGAAATGAAATTCTTAACCTGTGTCAATAAAAGATACATTATTTCTAATCAACAATATGTCCTCTACATAATGTATTAGAAATATGTCTCAGCACTCCCACTTAATTTCTTGCAAATGCAAGCATCTTCATCATCTCCGATGAATTTAAACTCTTTTAACAGTTTCATCATGGTGAAGATTCCAACTCCGCTATGCTTACTTCAACCATTGAAGTTTTGCATACTCTTTTAGCATCCTTTGAATTAACAAAACCCTTTGGATCGTGTCATGTACACGTCCTAAGTAACCATTCTATTAGAAGAACTTGTTTTGTTTGTTCAACTACCATATACCAAAATATATGTAGTGGTTGCTACATTAATCCGTCCAGACTAAATATCGCTATGAAAGATCAAATCTTATCATAGTCAATTCCTTGAACATTGTCGTAAACTTCTTTCTGACATGTCGACTATTTCATAGATGTTAAACACCCATGTCTTATTTCTTTATAAATCCAAACATGACCAATAGGCTTCACGCCTTTCCGGAGGGTCTTCCAAGTTCAGAAACCTGATTTCTCGTGTATGGATACTATCACGGATTCTATGACTTCCAGTCATTTTATGGAGTCAGGGCCCATCATCGCTTCTTTGCATGTAGTCGGTTCATCATTGTCAAAACAATAACAACTTGCTTATCAAATCTTACTATTTGATTCTTACCGACCCACACGGTTCTATAGGAACTCTAATCTCCGAGATCACACCTTTTGTAATCACGAGAGCCATGAGCATTGTGGCCGTCACCGGGACACTTTCCAGCGCTGCGCTACTTAGCACATATAGCTAAGGTTCAACAACCTTATCAAAGTTCTATTGTCCTCCCACTTAACTTTTCACGAAAAATTCCTTCTCAAGAAACTTGACGTTTCAAGTAACAGACTCTTTTGTCCTCGGTGTTATGGAGAAATTCCCAAAAAATTCTTTGGGATAACCTACAAAGACGTGCTTATCCGACTTTGGTTGTAAACATTTTACTTATGCATAGCATACCAAAATTTAAGAAAAGACAATTCGGGTTTTATCCCAAACCATAACTCATATGGTGTCATTTCAACGGATCACGATGGAGCTCTTTTCAGTGTAAAAGCGGTAGTCACTAAAGCTTTAATTTTTAAAATATAATGGCAGTTTTATAAATGACACCTTTGATCTTACCATGTAAAACAAGGTTTCATTACATATCTCGAACACTCCATACTCCTATGGTGTTTTGGGAAATGTAAATCCATGGAACGATTCCTCAAATCTTAGGTGTTTTGCTAAACTTGTAACTCAAACATCTTTCTTTATGATCCAATCATAAACTCTTTTATTTTCTTGTTACAATGATTTTCCACTTCATCTTGAAAGTCTTTGAACATTTTTCAAATGTTTCATACTTCTTCCTTATTGAGTAAGTATATACATATACTCACTCAAATCTTCGGAGAAAGCATATGAAGTTGAAATCCATCGCCCACGACTACACATAATGGACTATATACATCAATATGTACAAATTCCGATCAGTTAGTCGTCCGTTCCTCTTTTGGCCTACGAACGGAGTTTTAATTATCTCCAGGAAAGTATCACAAGCGTCATTTGATCCAAATCAAAGACTCCAAAAATCCATCGACATGGAGTTTCTTCATATATCCTTTCAATATAATTTAAACGGCGATGTCACTTCGCAAGTGATCTTTCAATCATTTGTCTTGCGACATTTTAGCATTAGTTTTATGGTCGTTATTTCTCCTACCAGACTTGTATATTATCCATCTATTATGAAATACGGTAATTATTTGAACAACCTTTTGTCGTCATAATACCTGAACAAAATAACAAATCTTGAAGGCTAGGTTTGATGTCAACGAAAAACACAATAACACTTTATTCATTTTCGATGAACATCATCACTTATTCTCTTGCTAGTTACTTAGGCCATTGTAGTTCATGAATTACGTTGTCCTGCATGACATAGCATACCAACCAATTCGGTATCCAATACCGGAGAACCACATTGTTTAACAAGAAAGGAATACAACCATAACATGTATATATTCTATATGCTTAAGTTGGACATCTCCAATCTTTTATTTTCTGCCAAATATTTTATAGATTCTCTTTCAGCAATTTCCTTTTTTTAAAGAATCTATCAACATCAATAGCGGTGTCATTCACATGACATATAGTACAAAGCGTATATAGTCAAATACTAATACCTTTGGACTTGCACTTTGAAGTCGATCACCTATCATCAAATGTTTGGCATTCTTTCAAAAATCCATTCTTTAGTAATCTTTTAGTGTAGTAAACATTTTACTTACATATTCTATTCATCCTTATCATGACAACTTTCATGATCAAGCTGCTATAGCTTATAAAGGTGAATTGCGAGTATAATGTTTTTTTTAAAACCTTTTGGAGGATTAGGACGACTAGCGTCTCCAACCTTCACAAATTCTCATCACATATGAGGACGTATACTCTATCATGTTGTAACCAACACACTATTTTAGATATCGCAATACCTTTCACATATGATGGTTTCTGAAACATTGCTTTCAGCTCTTAGATAAACTTGATATTAAAAACAATCTTTTGAGTATCAAGAATCATAGAGGTAAACATGATACATTAGATACTAACATTGGAATTCTTACTCTTGATTTAATACTACTTATTAAACTTCATGGAGTAAATAGAGTTTGCTGAAAGATTGCAATAGGACTTATAAACTTTAATTGACATTCAAAACAATACGATACCAGTTCGTAAAGTAAATATCTAGAATTTCTATAGTTCCACTATCTGAACTATAACTAAGCGTAAGGTGGTGAACGGATGCCAATGACTACAACAAACTATGCAAATTCACTTTGATTGTGTTTATGATAAATTGAGTTCGACTAATCCAAATTACAAATGAACTCCCACTCAAAACAACATCCCTCGAGTTGTTTTAGTGATTACATGAACCAAATCCACTACACCAAGTCCGATCATCACGTGAGATGATGTAGCTTTAAAGGCGAACAATCAACATGTTCATCATATCATCCATATGACTCATGCTTTACCTTTCGGTATTCCGTGTTCCGAGACCATGTCTGTACATGCTAGGCTCGTCAAGGTTAACCTTAGTTTCCGCATGTGCAAATCTGGCTTGCACCCGTTGTATGCACACGTAGATTCTATAACACCCGATCATCACGAGATGCTTCGAAACGACGAGTCTTAGCAACGGTGCCAACTAAGGACGAACACTATATTACTTGATATTTAGTGAGAGGGATCATCTTATAATGCTACCGTCGCGATCTAAGCAATACAAGATGCATAAAGGATTAACATCACAGGCAATTCATAACATGTGATATGATATGGCCTTTCTTCTTGTGCCTTTGATCTCCATCTCCAAAGCATGGACATGATCTCCATCATCATCGGCGTGGCGTCAAGGTCCGTGGCACCGCTTCATGGTTGTCCATCATCACTAGCAACTATTACAACTACTTGGAACAAAGCTATTACAAGATGAATAGACACGCAGGTCTTAACAGAATTGAAGACAACCATTAGGCTCCTGCCGGTTTCCATATTACAACAAGGATCATTGCATACATCAAATACAATCATAATCACATGATGGCCATATCACATCACAAAACCCCTGCAAAAACAAGATAGACGCCTCTAATTTTCTTTGCATATTTTACGTGGTTTGGGGCTTTCGCATAAGACCGATCTTACCTACGAACAAGAACCACAACGTTGATACAATTGTTGTCAGATGCTCATTGTAAATTGAATCTTAACTATGGTGGGAGAGACAGACACCCGCAAAGCCACTTGTGCAAAGCAAGTTGCACGTCAAGCGTGGAGCAAGTCTCATGTGCGATGACATGTAATGTTAGCCCGAGCCGCTTCATCCCACCATGCCGCAAGATGCAAAGTACACGCTAAGACACCGACAACAAAAGCATCAACGCCCACAAAAACATTGTGTTCTACTCGTGCAACAGATCTACGCATAGATACGGCCCTGATACCACTGATGGGTTCGTAGCATGGAAAACAAAAAAATTCTACTGCAAGAACGAACAAAACCCAGATCTAATCTAGATAAAAGCCAAGATCTAATCTATTAGACATGAGCAACGAGATAGCTAGGAACTAACCCTCGTAGATCCGAAAGCGTTAACGAGATTGGATCTCGTGGTTGATGTAGTCGATCACTTGCTGATCTCAAGATCATGTGGACGATCCTTCCGGCGCCGCGTTCCGGCAGCGCTTCCGCAGTCGGTCACACGTGCGGAGTCGAAGCAGACCTTCCTCTCCCCGTTCCAGCGAGCAGCGGAGGTAGTAGATCTTCTCCATGGAATCCCAGCAGCACGACGGCGTGGTGGTGGTGGTGGAGTAGAGAATTCTGCAGGGCTTCGCCTATGCCTGTGCAGAAGAAAGGTGGAGGAGAGAGGCGCCAGGGATTGGGAGTTATGGAGCAGGGCTAGGAGGGGGCGCCCCCTCCCTTCTATTTAAAGGAGGGAGGCGCGCCTGGGGAGGGGGAGTCCTAGTAGGACTCCCCTCCTATGGCCGGCGGTGGGAAGGGGGGAGGAATCCTCCTCCCCCACGAATCCGTGTCTTGCCCCACTAGGTTTCCTTTGACCCTTTCTTGGTTTTCAAGCAAACTCCCAGAAATCCTCTAGAACCTTCCAAAACATTCCGAAACCTTCTATAATCTCCATACAAACACTCTGGAACATTTCCTAACTTAGAAAATGATCCCCAATATATGAATCTTATTCTCCGGACCATTCCGGATCTCCTCGTGATGTACCGAATCCAATCCGAGACTCCGAACAACATTCGGTCTCCAACGCATATTCCATATCTACTTAAAACAACTTCGAACCTTAAGTGTGTCACCCTACGGTTCGTGAATATGTAGACATGATAGAGACACATCTCCTATCAATAACCATCAGCGGGACCTGGAGATCCATAATGGCTCCCACATACTCAACGATGACTTCGCGATCGATTGAACCACTTACATACGAAACCAATTCCCTTTGTCACACGATACTTTACTTATCCGAGGTTTGATCGTCGGTATCTCTATACCTAGTTCTACCTCGTTACTGATAAGTACTCTTTACTCGTTCCGTGATATGTCATCCCTTGTGACCTAGTCACATGCTTGCAAGCTAACTAGATGACATCCCACCGAGAGGGCCCAGAGCATATCTATCCGTCATATGGATGGACAAATCCCAATCTTGATTCATACGCTTCAACACATAATTTCAGAATACCCAATGACACCTTTATAACCACCCAGTTACAAAGCGGTGTTTGATGTCATCAAAGTATCCATCCGGTGATGGTGATTAACATAACCTCATGGTCGAAGGATTAGGTTACTATGTATTTGAAAGCTTACAGCAATACGAACTTAATGAATTGATCTTATGCTACGCTTACTATGGGTGTGTGTCCATCACATCATTCTCCTAATGATATAACCTTGTTATTAATCACATCCTAATGTCCATGATCAGGAAACCATGATCATCAATTAATCAACAAGCTAGTTCAACAAGAGGCTTACTAGGGACTCTCTTATGTTTACAAAACACACATGTATCAGTGTTTCCTAATAATACAATTATAGCATGGGATGTAAACATTCATCATAAACACAAAGATATAATAATAATCACTTTTATTATTGCCTCTTGGGCATATCTCCAACAAATATATCAATTTTTGATCGATAAGTGCATGTTACGTGCGGTGTTGAGGGTTTAGGGTTTTTGGGTTTAGGGAATTTCCAATAATGTTCAAACTTTATTGTTATATTCGTGGAATAGAATGGCGTTGCCACAATTTAACGAAAGATCGAATCTCAGATTTTGATCTATAAGTCCACGAGACCTGCTTGGTTAGGGTTTATATGGGTCGAGGGTTTAGGGTTTTATGGTTTAGGTTTTAATGACTAGATAGGGTTTAGGGGGTTTATCGAATTTTCAATAACACTCAAGCTTCATGCTTATATTCGTCGAATAGAATATATATGGCGTTACCTAACTCATTGAAAGTATCTCCAAATTTGATATATAAGTGCATGATACCTTATCTGTTAGGGTTTATGGGTTGAGGGTTTGGGGTTTTAGGTTTAGGTTTTATTAGGGGTTGTTTAGGGTTTAGGGTATTTTCAATAATGCTCAAGATTTATGCTTATATTCATCGAATAGAATGGAGTTGCCAATTTAATGAAAATATATCAACTTTTGATCGATAAGTGCATGCTACGTTTTGGTAAGGATTTTGGGTTTAGTGTTTAGTTTTTAGGGTTTCAGGAATTTTAAATAATGTTCAAGCTTTATGCTTATATTTGTGGAATAGAATGGCGTTACCGCAATTTAATAAAAGTGTCTCAAATTTTGATATATAAGTGCACGATACCTGCTTGATTAGGGTTTATGGGCCAAGGATTAAGGTTTTACAATTTAGTTTTATGGGTTGTTTCCGATTTAGGGTTCAGAGAATTTTTGGTAATGCTCATGATTTATGCTTATATTCGTCTAATAGAATGGCGTTACCTGATTTAACGAAAGTATCTCAATTTTTGATCTATAGTTGCCTGATACCTGCTTGGTTAGGGTTTAGATTTTATGGTTTAGGATTCCGTGAATTCTCAATAATATTTTCAAACTTTATGGTTATATATATTCGTGGAACAGAATGGTGTTACCGTAATTTAATGAAAGTATCTCAAAAATTGATCTACAAGTCGATGATATCCTGCTTGGTTATATTTTTGTTAAATAAAATTGAAGGTACCCGGGTACTAAAACAAGGGAGAAACAGGAAGAGTTCCTTGAGATTTAGGCATTGTTTGGTTGGGCTCGAATTCTGGCTTTTGATTTTTGGCTTATAAAGCTATGAACGTGTTTTTGGCTTTGTTTTTTTAGCTTTTACTCTGACATAGTGGAATGATAGTATAAGCCAGGTTGGATGATTTTAATGATTTTATCTCGGTTTAGCGAAAAATGTTCGAATTTTGAACAACAAGCGATGGGAATCTCTACTTCCCGTAATTCTGGCTCACTGACTTGTGGGTCACTTGCATAGTGGGTCCAAAAAGTCGGTGTAGGTCAGAGTGGGCGGGTAGGTAAATATTGAAGAAGAGCTGGGAAACGTGGATGGGGTGATGCATGATGACCCACAAGTATAGGGGGTGTATCGCAGTATTTTCGAGGGAAGTGAAACCCAATTTATTGATTCGGCACAAGGGGAGCCATAGAATATTTATAAGCCTTAACAACTGAGTTGTCAATTCAGCTGCACCTGGAAACAATCTTGCTCACAGCAGTTTATCAGTAGCAATAGTTTTGTAGTAGGAATAGTAAAGTAGCAGCAGTAGTAAAGTAAAGACAGTAGTAACAATAGCAGTAAATAGTAGGATTCGAGTGTGGTAGGCATAGCGATGGGTGGACGGGCGTTGCATGGACAAGACAATTCACATAGCAATAAGAACATAGGGCAATTGCAGATAAATAAGATAAAGCATCCAACTACTAGATAATCCTAGGCATGTATATAGTCATACGTGCTTGCAATGAGAACTTGCACAACATCTTTTGTCCTGCCAGCCTGTTTGCAGTGGGGCCTCAAGGGAACTACTGGAAATTAAGGTACACCTTTTAATAGAGCACCGGAGCAAAGCATTAACACTCCGTGAACACATGTGATCCTCACATCAAAGCCACTCCCTCCGGTTATCCCGATTTCTGTCACTTCGGGGCCATTGGTTCCGGACAACACATGTGTATACAACTTGCAGGTAAGACCATAAACAATACTATCATAATGAATCAATAACATGTTCAGATCTAAAATCATGGCACTCGGGCCCTAGTGACAAGCATTAAGCATAACAAGTCGCAACAAAGTCATAAAGCACTAATAGAAGATACTAGGCACCATGCCCTAACAATCTGATGCCATTACATGAACGATCTCATCCAATCTCTACCATCCCCATAGCCTAGAGCGGGGGATTACTCACTCATAGATGGGGGAAACATGGATGGTCGATGGAGAAGCGATAGTGATGATGATGGCGATGATCTCCTCCAATTCCCCGTCCCGGCAGGGTGCCAGAACGGAGTTTCTGGTGCTGTTTCGTGGAATCTGGTGGTGGCGGCAGAGCGGAACTCTTTCTGGAAAAACATTGAACCCCCCTGAGTTTTTAGGTCAGAAGGCATCTTATAGGCGAAGAGGGAGACCGAGGGGGTGCCTGGGGCGGCCAGACCACCCCCTGGCGTGGCCAGGCCCAGCCCGCACGACTAGGTGGTGTGGCTGGGCCCTAGCCCCACTCCGTCTCATATTCTGGCCCTGGGAGTCTTCTGGTGAAATAGGATTTTTGGCTTTTGTCCCGTACAATTCCGAGAATATTCATTTTCTGACTTTCTTGGAACCAAAAATAACAGAAAATAGGCAGCTGACACTATGGCTCTTGTTAATAGGTTAGTCCAAGAAATCATATGAAAAGTACTCCAAAGTGTGGACAAAACATAAGAAAGTAGATAAAACCAAGCATGGAACATCAAAAATTATAGATACATTTGCAATGTATCAATGCACTTGGGAGAACGCAAATTTACCACTATATCCCTCTGTTATTGCAGTGCTCCCTCAGATTCTTGTTTCCGGAGCAGGGATAGAAGAGGAATTTTGCATTCTAGAAAGAGGTGAAGCATGTTTGAATGGATGCGCGGGATATTTTAATGGATGAGTGCAATGTTTGGGCGCCGTACCAAATTTTGAGGTCGAAGCTTCTAGCATACGCTACTCCGGCATGGGGCCTCTCAGACGCGCTGTCACCGTCTAGGCCCACACGCCATCGAGAGATGCTTCCCAGCATTTAAACGAGTGTCTAGGCATTTGCTAAAATTTTCGAACAATTTAAGTCTTTCAAGAAGATGACCATCGTCCAAAAAAAGGTGACCAAGGTCATGGAAATAGTTTATGATGACGTGTTCGTATTTGGTAGATCGGTGCATCTTTGCAAATCAACCAATATGTCTGCTTTCAAATTTGAAGTTTGTTTTCGAATTTCCAAGTGACAACAATGTGTTTTGTTGTGAAGCAACTACAAAGATGATGGCTCAAAATGCCACCTCCACCTTTTTCACACAATGTATACCGCCCTTTCAAGCTTCCAAGCTAAATTTGTGCAATAAAATAATTTTTGGGGCTGGATGTTTGAATGGGTGGGCGGGATATTTCGGCGCTCTACCGAAATTTTGAAGCCACAGGCCTGTATGTTTTCCAGCATTTAATGAGTTTATAGACATCTGCCAAAATTAATGAACATTAATTCAAGGCTTCCAAACAAGAGGTGCAAGGTCACAGCCATAGTTTCTATACCTTTTTCAACTTTTGTACTACGTACATTGAAGTATCTTCACCAACCAAGCTTACAAACCTAGACATATTTGGTAGATCGGTGTATCTTGGCATTTCAAGCAATTGTTTAGAAAGGAGATTCCAGATTTGATGGATAATGCCCTACTTTCATGAGTTTCCAAGCTTCCTAGCTGAAGATGCTGAAATTAAATAATTTTTTGACATAAAGCCATTTGTTCACAAAGTGCAATGCTATGTGCATTAGTTTCCATGGTAAAACATAAACTTGTATATTGACAAGTTTTGGATCATTTTTGATCTATGGTGACTGGCAGGTGGGCCACGTATATGGTGGTGCCCAAAGCAGGGTAGGCCAGAATTTCCAAAGTTATCCCTCCACACCCCTTCGCGCTGTGTATTAACTTCCACCCTCCGCCGCCTAGGCCTCACCCCCTTCCCCACAAAACAGACGCGCTTACAGCCGTTCCTCCTCACCAACATGCGCGAAGAAGCTTTCCCTACCCATCGGTCTTCTTGAGACGCGCCGGTGGGCACGTCGATCCCACAGTAGGCCTTCTATCTCTAGCTCGATCTGGTTGGCATTTTTATTGGCCTTTCAAATACTCCTACGTAGTTTAATTTTTCCTCAATCTGCATGGTCATAGTTTATTCTGCACTGGATCTGTGTTCCTAAATATCTTCGGCGATTTTTGCTGTCAATATGTTTGCTGAAACGCATATGCATATATAGTTTTTGTACTTCATCTATATGTTTTGTGCTTTTCTTTTAATAATAACCAACCTTGTATGTCATAATTAAACAGATGGACATATTTTGGATAGAGATTGCTCCATTAGGCGGTGCTAAACGTATCCTTGATGTTCTACGATTTATGGGATTTGTTAGAGCTCATTGTGACAACCAAAAGTACATTGCCCCTGTCGGTTGTGTGCGAATCGTAGGTGTTGCCTCAAAGTATAGTGGAAGACCATATTTTTACATTTGGGATGCTTAGCACATATGTTAGATGGGTATTTCATGGTGAACCATATGATCCTCCATATGAACCAGGGGAAGCACATCTTTATCATCAAGATCAAGTAGGGGGAGAAGATGTTGATCAGCTAGATCAACTGACAAAGGCAGCTCATGAGCATCTAGATCAACTTGGAGAAGGGGAGGAGAGAAAAAGCGCAAGCTGCATGAAATAGGTTTCATTACTAGTACTACCGCTATGCCACATGACAAGGTATATCTGTAGAACAACAAATGTTCAGGTTGTGTGTCTTTGATGTTTGTCTATAAACCTACTATATGTTAATCTAGTAATCGCAGAAGTAGACGACCGAAGAGGACTTTGATGGTAATGATGATAACCTATTCATTGATGAGCCTATACCTGAGGATGTGGATCAGGTACACTGCGTTTGGATGGATTTGATGCAGGGTTGCTGATCATCAGGGGTGTACTTTTGGTGTCGTTCATGACCACTAGCCTAGCTGCAAAACTCTTGGGGTGTAGAGCTATCCCATGATTGTTTCGCTAATGTCGTAGTTCTGTAATATGGAGCTACCTTATTATGATTTCCAGGCCTTTGTTAGCAGAACTGTAATTGGAAACTATTCCGTATATTAGTATATACAGAGTATATGTGTGTTTGTGCGTGTTTCTAGTCTGAAATTCGAGTTTATCATTTTATCGGTTCCTAAACTGTTTTGAGGCCCCAGCGCTGGTGCCCTGTGCTACAACTACCGCCGTCTTGTCCACTGCTCCGTGAGATGAATCGGCAGAAGGATAATAAGCTCGGACCAATTTGATTCGAAGAGGGGCGATTTTCTCTATCCTTGGAGAGGAACCCGGGAGAACTAGTACTGGTACCAAGGGAAGGAGGAGGTTGGCCCGATTAATTATCTCATCCACTTGATGTGGGACCTGCTTTAACTCACCCCTGACGTGGGTCCCGCTTGAAACAGCTGTAGACCACCACGTGATAGCTGGGATAAAAAATTCGGGATTCTCTCCCGGCAAAACGTTCCCGCCACTGCCACTTAAAAATACTTACTGTATAAAAAAGTGTACTGCCTAGCCCTACTACTACTAGTACCACTACTCCCCTGCCCATGCCTTTCTACCGACGACAAGACAAGAAACCATCACTAGCTAGCTCACATCCAGCAAGCAATTGTTGGAACTGGTGCAACCTCTGATTGGGGAGTTCTTGTTGAAATAGGTGGGTGTATTTGCTCACCTCGAAATCCAGCTTTTCTTAATTTGCTTTCGATTGGGCCATTGGGGGTATACTATTAGTACTAGGAGTAGTAGTATTCGGTATGCTTTGATTGTGGAGTTCTTGCTTATTGCTCACCTCAAAATCACCTAATCAGGATATTTTTCTTATTCTCTAATCGATTGGGTCATTTGGGTGGGGTGGGGTGCTGGTGGGGATGGGGGTGGGGGGAGGTGGTACTGATTTCGTATGGATTCTAGATCAGGGCATGGTCACCGCTATTCTAATTGGGGCATTTGGTTCAGTTTGATTTCGGTGTTCTTCACTTCTGTAACCTTTAGTTGCTACTTGCAATGTGCAATGCATTTTGCGTCAGATTCTGTATGGAGAACTATGGGTTAGTGGCGCGCACGGCCACTAGGACAGGGATGGTCCCGTTAGTTCCCTTAAAAGTTTCCTAAAAAGGTAATGTAGCAGTATATTCGTTGCGTTCTTCCATTCTTTCCAATGCTGAAAGTGGTTGGCTGCAACCTAGATGTATCCCTGTGCTAAAAGTTGTCTCTGTCTGCATCCTGTTTTGGTGGAAGCCTCTATGACACCATCTTTTCTTCTTGTACTGTAGCACGGTGGTACATACTTGCGAACGTGCGATGCTCTAGGTGTGGCAAACAGGATGGTACCCCCACATCCCGTAGGATCCAGCGAGTACCACTACTCACCAAAATACAAGCACAAGGCCACCGACCAGCTGGAGGGGCCCAACTTAAAGAGAAAGGTATTTGTTCTTAATACCCTTATTACCATGGTGCAGACAGATTTAAGTATTACCCGCTGTGTGATGCATGCTTATCAGATGTTCAGAAACATATGTGTGATTTTATTAATTCTGGCACTATGTTTATGTGAATCCAGGTCTGGATCTGTCAGACAGTCTCATACAGTCAGTATATGACTACTATGTACTATACTCCCTCCGTCCCAAGGCTTAGGCATATACTGTATTTTTTGAAAAGTCAAGCGATGGAAAGTTTGACCAAACTTTACATAGTATTGGACTATTGAGCTCTGTTGCTATTTATGCAGATTGAAGGTGCTGATGTGGAGGCTGAAGCTGCTGTAGAGGCTAGTAGATTTCTGATGCCCGCACCAAAAGAGGACATCCTCTAAAGAACGAGGAAGCGCCAACACAGTACCTAGGTGGGCAGTGACCTCTCTAAGAAGTGGGTATAATTTGGAAATCCACAATTTCACATGTTATGATTTTCCATGTTATTTTTATCAGCTAGTACTATATGTTTACGCTCATTAGAAGTTCACAAAAATAAAATATGTTTGCTTTATAGGCAATGGTTTTGTCTTATATTATTAGATTTACTTGCTCTTTACATAATTTAACCTTTCCACTTAATTTCAATCAGTACCACGCACTAGTTGCTCAGCCCTTTCTGCTACCCTCCTCTTTTCAAGCTTGTGGATTGAAAGGGGGCTCCTGTATGCCATTCCATAGGCAGAGGGATGAAAAATGGTGCATGGCCACCCTTCGCAAAGGGTACCCATAGTATCAGGTATGGATTCCAAGTGGTTTCGACCGACTTGATGTAAGATCTTGTATCTCACCTTTTTTTGTTGTCGCCTTACTTCTCTATTAATTTTCTCATGAAGGTTATCCCTTGTGCCGCTCGCCCCATTATAAAAAAGATGTTCGGAAACGACAAGTTTCTAACTCTGTATAGCGAGGGCCCTAAAGGCTTGCGGCAACTATATGATGTGGATGCCTCCCAGATGATGGCCACCACCTATTTGGGTGGCCGAGGTTGGTCCAAGTATGTCCGTGAGAATGGTCTAAAGCAGGGGGACGAGGTAACATTCGATTTTAGCAAGCCTGGGCAGATACTTGCACGTCATCGTACACCTGTTGACTGAAGGACCAAGAACAGAGGTAGTACTAATTAATTTAATTCTGTGCTCATCACAACCTCTAATGATTTTCTTGTGACTAACTGTTCCGCACCATTGTCTTTACTCATCATATGACCCTGACCACTTCTGTAGTCCGCTTCCCCTTATGTACCACCTAGAAGGGTGTCAGCATCAAGCTGCTGGCACCGGCACCAGCACCGGCCCTAGTTCCTGAAACGGCACCTGTTGACCTCAATAGGAGAAACAATAGAGGTAGTAACTTAATTCGCTTGTATACTCTCATCTCTGTCTAGGAGTTACTGTTGTATAAGAAACCATTTTGCTTGTCCACATCGCATATGCCTCTCTGACCACTCCTGCAGTCCGCTTACCTACCCCTCAGAAGGTAACCAACACCAAGTTGCTGGCACCCCCAACGGCACTGTCCCTAGTTCCTGCTCCGGCAGCTGTTGACCTAAGTAGAAAGAATGGAGGTAGTAACTTAATTTGCTTGTATACTCATCATATCCTCTGATCACTGTCTTGTGAGTAACTGTTGTATAAGAGACGATTTTGCTTGTACACTTCTCAGCTGCCTCTACCATCCCTGCAGTCAGCTTAGCTACCCCTCATAAGGAATCTAGCATCAAGCTGCTGGAGCCGGCACCGGTTCTGGGCCTTCTGGCTCCTGCACCAGCCCCTCTACAATTAGTGGCACCATCTCCTGCACCAGCACCAGCCCCAACACATGCACCGACACAAGCTCCTTCATCACCCTAGGTAGCACCTTGTCAGACCATATCCTACACATGTGTCATCACAAGGTCGCACTGGATTATGTTTGTGAGTATATGGCGGCAGATAAACTGTTCTGAATGTCTTCTCAAGTTTCACATGATTCAGTGCATCGCTCTTAGTAATTATGCGTCTATCTCTTGCTTTGACTCAGAAATTGTCTAAGAGTGCCACAAAGCAACTCCAGGCCAGACGAAAGGGCACAATAGTCTTCATGATGCAGAGCGAAGGATTGCTTATCGAGGGATGCTACGCCATTAACTCGACTAATGGGCGCTTGGCAGCTACTTCTAGATGGATCAAGTTCCGAAAAACAGCCAAACTTACTATTGGAAGAACGGTCAAGGTCCATGTATCTCGCTGCCCTGAATGCGACATGTTGTTCATGAACTTCCTAGTTGTCTAGATCTTTGGCCGCATGCTATTGTAATTAATTATGTGGTTGTCTTATCTCCATAGATCATATATGGGTGGTAAAACTGTGATAACCTTTTGCTGGATTGGAGCTATGACTAGTACGTATTGGTATGGTATATCTGTATCTATATGACGGTTCCCTATATGAGAAAATATTATGACAATGATTGTGTTCCAGTGATCGAGTGTGTTTGGAGAAAAGGGCAAACTGATCACGTGGCATGGTTTTTAGAGCTGAAACAAGAAATGTCTCTCTCTGTAGTGATATTGAATTTCAGTGTTTGTATTGCTGAATCAGTCACTTTGAAATGCTTCTGAATTAGTCAAGTGCTGCTGAATATGAACTAGGAATCTCTCGATTTTTTTATGTCTTATTATTCTGTACTCCTTAATCTTTCAAATGGTATTGAATTTGTCAAAAGTTCTGTCGTTGCTGCTGGCTGCTTGCTCTAGAGCTTTTGCCTTTGTGTCATCGGAACCATTGGATGCATTTTGGATAGAGATGAGAGGGTAAAGATATATAGCGTGATTTCACCAAGTAAAGTCATTGGATACCAGCCCTGTTTTGGCACATGTGGTGTGTGTTCATTAGATATTTTTACATGAATATCTGTTAAAGGAATTATCGCTTTTTTTCCTCCCTCGAAGAGGTCTGTGTTTGAATCTGGCGAGACACATCCCGGTGAAATTTGAGATAGGAGCCCATTGACCATAGCCCCAAAACTTTTTAATTTGGCCTTTTTGGCAGTGCCCCCCACCTCTAAAAAACCTCTGCCTACCCATGTTTTGAAGAAACTAATCCATTATGTGGCTTTTTATAAATCGAGGTTCCAGTAGCACAACTCTTTTATTTTAAGAGAGATAACATGGAAACACAACAATATTTTTTAGAAGACTGATACATAAGTTGTAGTACTAATACATGTTTATGTTGGAAATATGCCCTAGAGACAAATAGTAGTAAGGACTATTATCATATTTTATATAGTTTATGATTAAGTTTTATATCATGCTATAACTGTATTGAGTGGAAACATCAATACACATGTGATATACAAACAACCAGGGGTTTCCAGTGAAACTCTAGTCACTGGTTCATTGGTCAACAAATGATCATGTTTCCTGATCATGTGGTATTTATGCCAGTTGGAAATGGAGTCAACTCATTCTGAGAATAAGATGATGAACCAATACCCAACCTAAATATCGTGACCCGATCATGTCACGAAGTTCAAGTTATGATGATTAGAAATGGATCCTCGTAGACTATTCTTTAGACCGTGAGGCTATATCAATCACTGTCTCCCGAGAGTGCTTAGATAGCATCAAGCGCCACTTGGTAAGACAGTAGTTATAAAGGTATGTTCAGGTACTCGGAGGAAACCGTAGAGGCAATATATGTCAAGAGCGGGATTTGTCCGTCCATGTGATGGAAAGATACTCAAGGGCCCACTCGGAGAGGTTATATCCAATAGCTGCGCAGCGTGTGATTTGATCACAAGGATATCACTTGTCGAAACAAGTCAAGTAGCATTGTTTGGTAACAAGATTGAACACGACACGGTGATGTCATTGATCAGATCTCGGACAATGCAAGTATTGAGAGACAAAGGGAATAAGACACGACTATCCCGGTTCAAATGACGAAAGATCTTCGTGGAACACACAGGGGTCACATGGCCATCCAGGTCCCTCTGTCGATCATTGGTGTGGGAGTGTCCCGACCATGTCTGGAGTGTTCCCGAACCATGGGGTATCACGCTTAAGGGCTTGATGATGCTTAGAGAGTGTTTATAGGATCGGTAGAATCACCGAAGAATAGTAGAGAGAAAACCGGAAGGGTTTCGGTAAGTCTGGAGTGGAAGTGTTCCATAGCCACGGAGATTGAATAATATGTGAATGAATATTAAATATTGATTTAATCATTTATTCATAATTATTTAATAAAAGAGAAAATCAATTAAATGGTCAAAGGGCTTAATGGGCCAATTCCCGGAGGGGAAAAGGCCCAAGAGGGGACCACACCCCTAGGAGAGGCCTAGGGGGTGGCCAGTGGGCCTAGTGGGCCTGCCCCATGTGGGGCCCATCGGTGGGGGCTGGCCGGCGCGCCTCCCCACCTCTCCCTCTCCTTTAGTCCCACCCTGGGACTTTGAGGGAGGTAGTACCTCCCCTCCCCTATATATAGTGGGGGTATTTGGCCAGATAAATACACACAATATTCAATAAAGGTCTTCTCACTTTTAGGAGGACCTCCAGTTGATATTTTCTTTCTCTCGTGACCGTGGTCCCAAGTTCGCACTGCACGAATGAGAGACATCTTCACCGCGGAGCGCCGTCGCGCTGCGGGATTCGGATCCAGGAGCTCTACTTCCACAACTGCTACTGGATCGGGGAAGTGAGAGTCATCGTCAGGCTCCGGACGTGTGTAACTCCCCACGAGGTGTCGCACTTGAGGCACTCAAGTCGTTGGAGCCAAAGGAGCGCAAGGACTTCATCACGACCTTAAGGTCGGCTTTGGCTCGTCTACATCAACCACGCTCTCCTGAGCGTTGACAACGCTTTTCGGTCTTCAAGGGTAAGTTTGCGAAAAGCCCCTCCCATTAATGTATTACTAAGAGATAGGTCCTGGCAGCTTCAGGGATTCAAGGGGCGTAGGGTAAAATTTATTGTTTTCATACGCGAAACCCCAACAGTTTCATGATTCAGTTTCTATTAGTATCTTTGGTATTGTGGAAAAACACTCAGTTTATGTCTATTTGATTTGATTTGAAGGTCTTTAGTTCGAATCTACTGTTTGTACATATTTATATATATCTTGGGTTTACTTTTTTTTGAGAAAGGGTTTTTTCAATATCGCATTACAGAGAGGCTAACATCACGGACCCACCAGCCTGCAGCATCCCTTGAGTTTATTGGTCGGGTTTGAAAAAAAAGTTAAATACTTGTACAGAGAGAGTGGCATCAGGGACCCACCAGCCAAAACATACCAGAGAGGGTGACATGGGGGCCTCAGCAGCAAGACCATACACGGCTGCCACATCGAGCAACGTTGCCAAGGTCAAAACAGCGGACGTGGCCGAAAAAAAGTCCATCATATGCAGGTTTGATATATAGAGAGACCGGCATGTGGGACCTAGTAGCGCGGCCTTATACAGGTTCTGCCACTGCCAAATGGAAACCCTCGCTCTCGTTGTCGCACATCGCATGCTCCTATCGTTCCATGTTGCCCGCCAAGGAGCGCGCTGGCACGCACACGCGCCTCTCTGGCTGCACACGCCTCTAGCCATGGTGCGATCGTGCGCATGTCTGCCACTGACACCATGACTCCCCTTTGTTCGAAGCTGCAGCTAGATAGGTAAATCCTTTAACTCCCTTTGACGTGGGTATATCTTACAGGTACTTGAGATTAGCCTATACCGTTCAGCCCAAGAAGGAGTCCACGGTGCAAACGAAGCCCAGCAAGGATTTGGGTGGCCCATGAGAGTTCGACTTCTTGGAGGACACGACAAAGTGTAGATATAAAATTAAAGGAAAACCCTAATCTGTAGCCAACTCGACCTGCTATCCCGAGACCTAGCCTCCCTATATAAAGTCTAGGAGGGGCAGCGAGGAGGACGAATACACACACCCCGCATACACCTCGCCATATTGCATCTGCGTACCCTTGTAACTTTCAACTCCCTCGTAATCAGGAGCACACAAGCAGGAGTAGGGTCCTCTACGAGGCCCGAACCTGGGTAAAACCTCATGTCACCTGTGTGCCTGTTTGCTAGCTGGTCGATGCCTCCAGCGCTCCCCGCTTCCTCGAACCTAAGTCCATCAATGATGGACATTAATGAGTTAACCTCTCGTCACCCTTCCCTAGCATTTCTTATTTCTGCTTCATGGATTAATATGCTAGAAGCTTGTTAGTACAACACATCTTTCATACAATTGAAGCTGCTTGAAAAGCACACGGAACTGCTGATGTGTTCATCACCGTACAATCCTTCTCAAGTTTAATTAACGATTTTATACTGTTTTTCGCAAACACTTCATGAACTGGACCATGGTTTTTTTATACATACATATACGAGGAAAATTGATATTGTGGAAGAATCTGATTGTGATAGTCCCTTATATTCAGAATGGAGATCATTTAAATCCTATTGCTACTAGTCTCCTATATTGATGTGATATATTTTATTATATACTCCCTCCGTTTCAAAATATAAGATGTTTTAGCTTTGTGAAAGAAGTGTATCTAGACCTCTTTTAGTATATAGGTTCGTGCAGATTTGAAGTGAACCTACACACTAACAGGGGTCTAGATAAAGTTCTTTCACAAAACTAAAATATCTTATATTTTAAAAATGGGGGAGTAGATCTTAGGTTTGTATTCGGCATAGATATACACATTTTGTGAATTTCTTCATTACACACTGAATGAAAGATAAAGTGTTGAAAATTGTCTTCTTAGCCAGCTGATTTCATGTTTTGGTGGATCAAATTGTCTGCTCTGAACGGACTCAGCTTCTTTTAGTAAGAAAACTCAATTGTACTAACAATAGAGAACAATGTTGGTGTTCTTTCAAATAGAGTTGAAATGATGTCCCTTGCCCCACAATTTACACTCTGCCCTCTCTAATGTGGTAGTTCACGTTTGCCAATCTTAACACTTTAGGTTATTGTGCAAATTAGGAGTTACAAATCACCTGCTGACTATATTCGTTTTTTTAGTTTCATCGTTGTTCACAAGGTTGCATACTATAGGTGCAACGAAACCCAATTAGTAATTTTAATTTTTTTCAACTCATTGTAATTTGAATTTTTCATTACATCCAGCTATCGGTCTATTGCATATGGATAATCAGCCGGCCGCATCTTCTTCGCTATCTGGTCAGCGTGACCCATTTAGGCCTTGTTTACTTCTCTCGTATTCACTAGTGTATTTACGGAGAATGGAGGGGATTGTTCCAATTCCCGCAAAATTCTCGTAGTCCGTTTACTACTCCGGTTTGGCCGGAATAATCTCGGGATATCCCCGCAAATCCTTCTTATTTTTGTCTAGATTGAAAACTCTCCTACATGGTAGAGTATTTTCGGGGAAGGGTATTTGCGGCGATTGGAGAGTATTGGGTGAACACCAAATCCCCGCATATCCCCACAACTCTAGTGAATAAAAATACGAGAGAAGTAAACAAGGCCTTAAGGACCTAACAGACAATTCTAATTGTCAGAGTCATCAAGGTAAAAAACAGCAGGGCGGTTAAGGATGGTATGCTCGATTGTCTGTTGAAGAAAGGCGGAATATCTAGAAAGACAATGTCTAGCCCGCGGATGCTAACCTAAGTGATAGTAGTACTATCGACGTGTCTAAATCATCAAATAGTGTCTTACAAACTTCACAAACTACCCCCACTTAACCCTATAGTCAACACTCAGATTAGTGGTACATACATACACCCTTGTTTGCCTTAATTCTATAGTAATGAAATATTGTTATGGTCTCTAATAATGTCTGCCTGCAGGGATATCACAGTTGGATAATCAAGCGGTCGGATCTTCTTCACACTCTGTTCATGGCGGCCTGGTTATAGACCTCGCAAACAATTCTAATAATCAGAGTCGTCAAGGCCAAAAACAATATACTGGTCAAGGGTGGTATGCTCGATTATCAGATGATAAAAAGTTGAGTGTCAACTTCATATTTTATATAATAACACAGTGTATGAAATGTAGATATCACGGGTGTTATCATGTTTGTTAGCCTTCTTGGGTTCGAGACATATTTCCATGTAGCCATGAAGGAGTTGTGGTTGATTCCAATAACTATATGTGTTCCTCCGTTTTTTGGATAAACTTGCTGAGTGCCACAAAGAACAACTATTATATGGCGAAAGACATGCTACATTTGTCATGGCAACCTCTATGAAGGTTGACCAAGCCTCAAGTAAATCTGAATTATAAAAACTGATATACCACATGCATTTCATATTTTTTACTTACCAGAAGATTTCATAAATAGGAAGTCTTCTAAGTACGGTTGCATCCACTATCACTTTTCATGGGTGCTTAAAACACCATGACTTGCTTGAAGGTGAGTAGAGTTTTTATTAGTATTTCAACATTCTCAATGATTATATGTACTAAATTTTCTATGTTTTAGGTGTGCGCGAACAAATTGAAAATGATTCTTCCATTCGTGAGGCGGTAAAAAATGTAGTACTTCTTAGCAGGGATGCTCAGAAACCGGCAAACGAACAGGACACCGTTGAACTACTTGTCCAAGTGCGATCCGTGAAATATATATTCAACTATATGAAGCATAGGACACCCCAGAGCTCGGCAAAGGATGGCAAATAAATTCAAAAAGGTCGATGTACAAAGGATGGCAAATAAATTCATGAGATTACATGTTCGTGCACAAACACATTTTACTAAAAGTAATATAGGATTGAAATGAGCATGACATATAACTCTATAGATGTGTAATCAAACATAGATTGGCTAAACATATACAATTCATTTTAAATTTGATTTTTGTGTTTGAAATATAGACGTGCACATGCACGTGCACCTTTACTAGTTATGTTAGTTTTGCTATTAAAATAAGATTGGCTAAAAAGTGATTTATTTGTAACAGTTCTTCCTAAAAACGGTATATATGCAAAAACAGTACCAAGGTGTACTAAAATATAATTCAAGTCAATTAATATAGATTAAAGGAAGTACTAAAATATAATTTAGTAACTAAAACAGCGCGCCAGGTAGGGGTCGAACCTACGACTTTCCGCTTAGGAAACGGACGCTCTATCCACTGAGCTACAGGCGCCCTCGATGAATTAAAACAACATTTTCTTCATATAATTGATAACTCCTTGCTTCTCATCCCCAGTTATTCCCCACTTCGTATTACCTTTTCCTGCTAGGCTGTCGCGATCTCGCCGACTCGCCCCGTCGCCCGGCTCCTCCTCTTCTTCGGCGACCATGATCCAAGCGGTGATGGTCATCAGCACTCTGGGAAAGCCCCGCCTTCTCAAGTTCTACAACTTCCAGGTCTCAAGCCCTCTCCATCCGTTACCCCTTTCTTCTCTCTCCTTGTTTCTCTGTATGTTCGTCAGTTCACGCGCTCTTTTCTCTCCACCTACCCACCAAGTGCTCGGTCAATTTCCCCACCTAGATCAAGCTCTGTTGTTTGTTTCCTCTGTTCTTCTTTTCACGGATTAAATGGTGGATGCAGGATCCCGAGAAGCATCAGGAGCTCGTCCGCGGCGTTTTTCAATGTGCGTGAACACTAGATTCGCTTTCCTGTTTTTTTTTCACCCTTTGTATAGTGTGCTTGAGCTGCCGAGTGTCTTCTTGCAGTGCTGTCTGCGAGGCCGGAGGGCGTGAGCAATTTCGTTGAGACCGATGCAATCTTTGGACCGGTGATGTACCCTCTCACTCTCAGGCTATCCCAGTATAATATAATCCAGTAGTAAATCGTGTGTCAAAAAGGGAGAAATGCTATGTAAATGCCAGCAACGAACAAGGACTTCTGGAATCTTCTTGCTTTGAAGTATATATATGTATATATTGTTTTATTTCCTGGAATTTCTGACCCAACTTGCTATCTCAGTCAATATGTATGCAAGTCGTGCTAACTACTAAGTATGTATGCAAATGCTTCAGAAAACTCTTTAAAGGAAAGGGGCGAAAAGCTATTTAGCAAGTTTGGCTGCAAAAGAATAAATAATCAGTTGTAAAATTAAATTAGTATGTTGATTAAATTTTTGCGAGGAAAAAACTTGAATTATCTGATTAACCTTGCAATTAGTTTACCTTCATTGAGTTGTGAGAGGGGTAAATGAACCTCTGATTTTCTTTTCTCTTTGCAGGGAACGAAACTGGTCTACAAGCATTTGGCGACACTATATTTCGTTTTTGTCTTTGACAGCTCTGAGAATGAGCTTGCTATGCTCGACCTTGTACAAGGTAACCTAAATCCTTATCAACACAATTGTTTCTTTAGTTATTATGAGTTATAGGCGCATGCACAATGAAAAATGAGGCTGCATAGATCAGCATTAGGGGCAAAATTATGTTCAGTGTGTTACCATGCTACACATTAGTATTTGGCATGTTTTGGTACTGAACCAATCTACTTGCACTCATAGATTTTGTCTGATTACCGTGGTTCTGTTAATGTTCAATATTCATATACAATTTGCTTATACTTATTCCATTCTGTATTTCCAACTCAAATTATGATTGTTGCTACAAACACTTATTCATGTCACTGCCATAGCACATTATTAACATGCATTCTTTTGTTCATCTAATACTGGCTGAAGTATTAAATCACATTTCTCCTCTATCACTTTAAGATCCTTTTATCAACTCTTTGAGGTGATCAACTAATCTTCGGAAGTGTTATCTTGTCACAGTATTTGTTGAAACATTGAATAGGTGCTTCAAGAATGTCTGCGAGCTTGACATTGTATTTAACTTCAACAAGGTACCATAATTCTCTTATTTGGTAATTATGTTCTGCATAGTCAACTGTTATAATTCTCTCACCGAAAATATCAATTTCTGTTCCCTGCAAAAAGAAAATCCACTGCAATTAAAAAATGAAGTTCACAACGTGTGGCATGTTCAATGATTTGCTGCATTTAACATACTTTTTACACTTGGATCATAAATGCATATCCAAGTGTGCAATGTAACAAATACTTCAATATAACAAAATCTATGTTGATGGATTGCTGCATATATATATATATGTATATTTATTTCATTTTCCACTGCGAATCAATTGTCACAATTGGAAATCTAAGAAACATTTTCTGGCTAAAAGTATATGCTGTTAAGTCTGCATATCTATTTCATTATCAACTACCGACCAAATTATCACAGTTAAAATATCAAGAAGCATTTTCTTGCTAAAAGTATATGCTGTTAAGTATTGGGTCATGCTAGTGGCCACTGAAGTTATGTAGTGTCTGCGCAGCGGGCACCTCAAGTTTACAATGTGCTTACATATGAACAAAGGATCAAAAGCACAGTTGAAGTGGTAACTTAAGTACGATTCATTTTAAAATACAAGTTAGGAAACATAATAATGTCAAGTCTTCTCTAGATTTTAGCAACGATAACTTAATATTAATTTGATCATTAGTGTCCAGTATTCTACTGTGAGATAGTTTGAAGAAAAATGTCAAAAGGGCCAACCCTATCTACCCTTAAACAGAGGATCAGTAACATTCTTTACTAAGCAATGGTGATAGCCGGTTATTGAGAAATTTTTAGGAAAAGGGAAGCTAGGGCCACCCGTGGCCCCTAGGAGCATCTCCAGCGGGCCTCCAATAGCCGGTTCGGCAACAGCGCTGGGCTGCTATTGGGAGGTCAGCTGGGCGCCGATTTCTTGTCCAGCAGGTGGGCTATTGGGAGGCCCACTGGAGATGCTCTAAGAAGCTCCAAACCTTTTGAGGCCTACGATGCTACTACCCTCTATCCCCTTCTTGCTGTAGTGTTTGAACCATGTAATTGTTGAAAGTGTCTATATATGTAGATATGCGCATTTATTCTGTTCAGAGCGAAATTCAATTCGTTCATTCCAACAGCCTGTTCTCCTGTCGTATTGACGACTGATGAGCAATACTACTTAAGAATAACCACCTATCTTCCTTTGCTCATGTAATTTGGAAATGCAGCTGCACACAGTTTTGGATGAAATGATACTGGGAGGACAAGTGATTGAAACAAGTTCAGAGCTTATCATGAAATCTGTAGAAGAGATTGCGAGGTTCTTACTACCTTGATACTTTCTGTCTTCATCCTCCATATCTTGTGGTCAGGCTCTTGTTCAATTCTAACAGCATTGCTCGCTACTTGATACAGGTTAGAGAAACAGTCAAGCACGACCAGCCTCATACCAAAGTCCATCTCGGAACGTTTCAGCCGCTGAAATTTTGCCACCGTTTTCAGGACAGACACTTTGGGAGACATGGGCAGAAGAGATCAGATTGGCGCTCAAGTTTACCTCCAGTGCTGTCAGTTCTCTGAAACCTTGAGCATCTGCCATTCGATATGGAAATTTACTGGCTGACATACACATCTTACTCTCTCTCTCAAGAGTTGTAAATTGTAACCTGAAATGTGAAGCTGGCGTGTCCAGTTTGTACTAGACTAGTCTAGTTATTGTAGCAGCGCAGAGTTCTTATTTTCGCCTTATTTTTCTGATGATATATGAGCAGTTTGAAGTTTCAGCTCGGCTCTATATGTTACACCTCCGTTCTGAATTATAAGAAGCTCTGGCATTTTTCTAAATATATATATAGACTTCTTTTGGCGTCTAGCTTTTGTTTCGTGAAAAACAAGTTTATGTCTCTGTTTTTTTTTGTGAGTATGTCTCTGAATTGATTCAACGAATTGCGGTGGCTTCTGCACCGGGGGTCCAGGACAGTGCTTTGTAAGCGTGGTCATGTTAGGCAGTTCGTAGATAGGCCAGTCCTCTCGGGGGAAATGAAACTGGCAACTAGACAACTAGTTTTTCTTTTTTTGCGAACAAAAATAGATCTTATTAAGCAGTAGGGATTACGTTCAATTCAAGTTCAATCTCCTACAGGACGACATCAGGAGCCGAACAACTAGTTGACCACTAAACTTTGCACTCCTCTCTCTTCCTTTTCCTATTTTTCGGCTTACAAGATGTGAAATAAATTTCAGCTCCCACTTCATTATTCTCTACTAATTTAGTGTCTACCTAATTTCTTTCACTTCCATCTATCTTCTCCTTACATGAGTCAATCTCTGATCAGTCACCATCCTGTTCAGTTCTAACAAGCTAGAATTTGTAGTATTTTGAAAAACTTATATAATATAATTAGATGGATCTGTCCACACTAAAAGGACATGTATGCTCCCATGTGTGGTTTTGTTAATTAATGACAATCTTTATAGACTAATGTGCAAATTGAGTTTCACTTATAGGTTTATCCATTGGCATCGCTTGCACCATGTGTTTGTTTTAAGGATGAAAAAGAAAAAGCAAGAATCAAGTAGAAGAAGAAGAAGATCAAGAGTGTCTTGAAGAATAAGATGGAATTCATCATGGCTATCTTCAAAACATCATCAAGAAATGAAGGGCAAGCTCAAGGTGCACCATCTCTAGAAGATCTCATGCGTGAAGTTTGTCATCCTCGGCGACCATTGTAACATCCCAAAATTTTCTTTAAAAATCTTCATCATAGCATTCAAATCATCATGGCATGTACTACTTTGCATTAGATTTGTCCTCCAGAAATTTGGTGAAATTTTGAGACTTTTTGGAGCACTTATGCTAAATTCAAAGAAAACTAGAAAAAGAAATTCAAAAAGAAAAAGAAAAGAAGGGAAAGGATTTTCAAACCGCAGCAGCAGTTCTGGCCTTTTGGCCCAAACCGGCCCAGCTAGCCCACCCGGCCTCCCTCTCCCCCTCTCTGTTTTTCCGCACCCCCCTCAACTCACCCCCCACTCACTTACCACTGGGCCCCGCGCCACGTCAACGCCACCTCAGCGTCTTCCACGCGAACGGCCGACGCCCCCTCCACCTCCTCTGCCGTTTCCATTGCCGACTGATTATGAGCATTTCACCGAGTAATTCTCCACCGCTTCGGCCCCTTCTTAATACCCTCCTTCTCCCCGACCGATTCCCCCAGACACAACCCCTGCAGAGCCCCCAGGCTCCCCAATTTCCACCTCACACCGCCGCAGACCAAAGCACCTTCGGCGAGAATTCCGGTGAGCCCCGGCCACGCCGTGCCCTCCTCTCTGTTCTATAATGCTTGCGGTGACCTAGCGCACGTTTTAACCTCAGCCACGTGCCTTCTTTTGCACCAGGTCGACGACGCGGTCCAACTCCGGCGAACCCCTCTGCCGCCGTCGTCCATTGCTTTTTCCGGTGAGGTTAAGGTTCCCGCCGCCCCCTTTTGGTCTTTGCTAGGTCGTGCAGATCCTTGCGCATCTCGCTGACCCCTTTGATGTCTGGTTCGAGCCCCAGGTCGCCGTCTCCGACACCGAGCCACGAGCTCCGCCGCCTACTCAACTCCAGCGAGGGATCAAGGCCAGGCCAGAACGCCTCCCGTGCCGTAGTGACCCCCATCGAGACCGCCACGACCTCCTCGACCTCTGGTACGTGTCCACGGTCTCCCAGCCCTTGTAGAATCGCCGGAACCTCATCGGCCGATGCTCCGCCGCCGCGTGCAGCCGGTCAGCGCCGCCCATCTCGGGCCAAGCCACCTGGAGCCGTTAGATCGTGTGCCTGCGGCTAGGATTAGATCGTGGACGAACCGGTACGGGCTAATCTGATCCGTCTGTCATCACTTAAGATCCAACGGCCCACAACGGTCGATCCGACCGAACCGGTACGGGCCAATTAGATTGCGTCGCGTCGCCCAAGATTATCTGTTTAAATAGAAATTAAACAGATTTTGTATTAAACTTAGAAAATCCATAACTTTTGTTACACAATTCAGAAAAATGCAAATTTGGTGCCTATGGATTCAGAAAAATAAGACCTTTATTATAGAGGCCTTGTTTCAGAATTTTGCCTCTGAAAAATTGGAATTATAGGCAGAACCTTTTTAGGAGTATTTTGCTCATAAAAAATGTTCTATAAATTGTTTTGGGGTATTTCTTATGCATTTAGATGAGGTATTCTATCCTCTGTACTGTAGACTCTATAAGTTATAGAGTTGTGATCATATCCTTGCATTTTGCATGCATTCATATTTTTGTAATGTTCTATTGATTGAATTATTGTTGTTGTATTGTTCTTTGTGTAGATTGTGTGGATTGTGAAGTTTGTTGCTGTGAGGATTGTACCTATTCCCCTAGCTACCAAGGCAAGTGATATTTCATCTCATGTCCTATTATTTTCACTATTGCACTAGTGTTATTTTGGTAGATCTTAGCATGATAGGATTATATACATGTTACTATGCTATGCTACCCTATAGACTATATCTTGGTAGTATCTCCTAGTTGAAAGACTTCGTATGCTAGATTTCTTAGCCATGATACTAGAATTCGTGGGTGGAATATACACATAAGATAGTATGGAAAGATATTATTTTATTTAACTAAGAAAACAACTAATATTAATGAAACACCTGGGTGGAATGGGACTTGCTTGGATTATGTTGAGTGGTTACTCAGGGGCCATGTCTATGGTCAGCTGGTGTATCGCACTTGTGGATGGCCACCCAGGAACAAAGAGATTGGAGACATTCTTGTCATGAAGCTTCCAGTGCAGCCACATGGCATATGGGCTCTGCCTAGACCAATTAAGTTGCAAGAACTCAGCCAGACGGACATAAGGTGGTAGACGTGGTAGGATGGAACGCGTCCGTGGTGGTCTGAGGGATTGCTTCTGAAAAGTCTTGTCTCGATGCATGTCGAGTCTTGTGGGGAAAGTGCACCACCTCTCGAGAGGGTAAAACTAAGTACTTAGCCGTGTCCCCGGTTATGGACAATTTCTGAGGCTCAAGACAGTGAAGTAGTTCAATAATCTCCTCATCCAAATTTCTCTAAGTTAAAACTTGTGGGTGAACATGGGTAGAGGTTCAGTGATGTCTATCATTGGTACCTTAGTGTTTGAATGAGAAAACTTACTCTTCAAAAACTATAAGTTAAACTAGCTTTTAGCAAAGCCAGTCGTAACCCACTTAGCCATATATTCATGTAGTTGTTGGATTATACTAAGTATCTATGGTATCACTTGCCAATACAATTCCAAATGTATTGACCCTTGTGGCTGTAACTTATTATGTTGCAGGATACTCTGATGATGAGTAGGGTTGCGGGTCTACACTCGACATGCTTGCCTGTGGCACATGAAGACTAAAGACTCTATTATTATTATGCTATGTAATGTGAACTTTAAGTGTCTTAGCCTTGGGCTAAGTGAGTTGTAAGAACCATTATATTCCTAGATATGCGATGTAATAATGACCTTTGTTTCTGTGTACTTCATCTTAAACTGTGGGTGCTAGCATTTTCGATCCAGGGACTAGCACTGCAATCACAAGGATCTTACCTTATTATGGTGAGATCTTACAACCATGGAGTGATGAAGATAAGGTCAAAGAAGAGGTTTCCCTATGGAGTATGGGGGGAAGCCATTCGCAAGTCTTCATCAAGCAAGAGCAATCAAGAAAGGTGTTCCATCTTGAGGTGACAAGATCGTCTACATCAAGCTCAAGTGGGATGTTCAAGGCAAATGTATGATCTTGATAGGGTTTCTATTTTACCGGTCTCTTGTAGTGTTGGGAGACTGGGTTTAGGATAGATAGCCGTACTATCAAGAGGGGCTCTCGAGTGAGTAGCCCGATCGTAACTTTCGGAGAGAGCTCAAACCTTTTCATACATAGCATCATTTTTATGGGTTGTTGTTTGGTTTTTGTCCATGTGAGGATCTAGAGCTTGTGATTATCTTCATAAAAAGCTCTAGTTCATCAAAAACGGATTTCCCTTACATATATTATTGCGTTTTTGATCTTGCGATCTTTTCGGCTCCACACCTTGGGAGATATCCCACATATATATTCATGGTATCCCTTGGTGATACCCAACATTTTGAGTTCTCCACACCTTGGGATTGTACACGTCGTTATCTTTTCAACAAAATTGGTTTCATCTCGTTTAGAGTTAGGATGCAAAAGTTGTGACAATTTTGGTTCAGGAGTTTCCTTGGGCGGAAGTTCCAGCTCGCCACCGGTACTACCGCTAGGGCATGTTTGTCGCCGGTAGTACCTAGTTTCGGCCGAAGTTCTGGTAACATTTAGTAAGTCTCTATTTTGCATGCGCTATTTGACAGAACTTCAGCCGGATTTTCTGGCGGTAGTACTGTCCCCACCGGAAGTTTCGGTGGACGGTGGCGATGAGTGCATATTTTCATCATGTTTTACATTATTATTTTGCATTGTAGATATAGGATTTTGGAATTTTACGGTGTTCGCGCGCATATTTTATGTATGTTTTTACCAGGATCAGGACAGATGATGGATCCAGTGGATACAATTATTGAAGCAGTTGTACTGTGGAGAAAAGAAGTAAAAAAACGTAAATCGCTTATTTGGGAAATATTAATAATACCAGAAGAAAACCAGAAGCGAACAAAGGAGGCAGAGACCATAACGACCAACTATACGGCGGGAGAGTTCTCCGCCCGTATAGCTCCGGTCGTATAGTTGGCGCCGCCTCCGCCTCGTCAAATAGTTTCACCCCGTGCAATTAGTTCGGGGAGACGACATACAGAACACCCAGAAATCACAGAAACATCACCTCCGGAAGGCATCTGGAGGGGGAACTCATCCGCCAGGGATCCACCTTCACCATGCGCAGATCCGAGAGGCTAAGGCATCGATCTTCATCATCCACCGCTGCATCACCACCATCTCCATACATCCCATCTACATCTTGTCTAGATCTTGTTGTAATTCATATACTCGTTGTGGATTTATACAAGTATTATTCATCCATGATTGTTTCCATTATCATTGCCATGATATTGATTGCCTCCGTGTCTTAGTAGATCATTAGTTCTTGGGAAGATGGAGAAACCCTAGTATGAGATTGAAATAAGTTAAAGTCTATTATTATATTCATCGTTGTGACTATGTGTTAGATTCTCTACATCTTGATGTTGAGAGAAGTCGACCTCTCAATATTTGCCTCTCGTGGGGACTTGATGGAGGGAACTACTTGTTAGTAGATGGAGGCGTGCTAGCACTTACAATGACTATAAATCTGTTAGCGATCCTTATGTATCAACTTGGGAAATCGAGGAAACTCAAGGAACACTATCCATGCCATGGGATACGTCCTACAGGATTGCGTCCCTTAATAGCGCAGTAATTCGATTGATGTTGATTGCTAACTGCTGTGGTTATGAGGATGATGTGAGCAGCGATTGTTGCCTATTCGTCCACATACAGAGTTCCTCCCACACATACATAGTTGAGAATGTTCATGATGATAATCTTTATCTTAGATCTTTACAACACTAGTGGTGTATCCGCTACTCCCTGAGAATGCTTTTTTCCCTATTGCAGTTCCAATCTTTCTTTACATGCGCGATACTTACCTTCTGTATTAAGTTATTTTGCTTTACTTTATTATTGCTCTTATACCCAAAACCCAAAAACACATTTTTACACATTACTCGCATTTTATCTTGTTACTTAGAACTTTATCTAGCATTTCTTTCATAATATTTATTTCAAGAATTATTAGACTTCAGACTCCTACTCCCTTGTGGGATCAATATCTTTATTTCGAAACTTGCTACAAACGATTTATGCACTTGCATTCATCAAGCTATTTTCTGGCACCGTTGCCGAGGAGCTAAGCGCTATAGGTCTTTTAGTTTTTGCTTATTTATTTTTGTCTTGCTAAATTTTGTTTTGAGTTACAGGTTTCCACCAACATGATGGAGTTTGAGTATATGACTAGTGCTAACCCACTCAACCATTTTGGGAAGCCCTATGATATTTATAAAAGAGACAACTGTAATGAGAAGATAAGGGGTTTGAAATAAATCCTCTACTACTTAGTATTCTGCATAAGAAGCAATTTACTAGAGATGGAGAAGATCCTGATCCATATGAGCATATTGCATGTTTTAAAGATATATATGTGGCACTTTTCTATTAACGGGATATACTGCCGATGAGGTAAGGGTTAAACTTTTTGGTCAAACTTTGACAAGTACATCTCTCTCATGGTATATATCTCTACCCCCTGAAGCCACTACTACTTGGGATAATTTAGCTTGTGAATTTCTATCAAAATATTATCCATTATCAAAATCTTTTGGAATCAGGCGTCTTATAATGACTTGGAAGAATCGTTCTAATGAAGGACTAGTAAGAGCGTATATTAGATTTAAAGATTTACTATGACTATGTCCTCACCATGATTTGCCTGAATGGTATTTACTACATATTTTTTATGGCGGTTTAATTGAACCTAATAAAATTAAACTAGACTCTTTCGCGGAAGGAGCCCTTATGAACCTTCCTATACCTAAAGCTTGGGCTTTACTTAATAGAATTCGTGATCATAGAGTTTCATAGAATTTTAGTCTAGAAAGTGAAGAAGGCATAGAAATAGAGCATGATTGTATTCATGATTATAATAAAAAGACCATGTGAAAGAATTGTCTAAAGAACTTTATCTGGATTCAGATCTTGTGTTACAAGTTTTTAAAGCTTTTACGGAACATATTAAAGCTCCGAAGGAGGGTCCAGACAAGTATGATCCACCACCTGAACTAGAAAAGAAAAGAGAGGATAAAGCAACAATTGCCTCCGTAGAGCCAATATATGAAGTACCTTTCCCTAACACTGCACAAAAGCATATTTTTGAATATGAACAGGTCAAAGTAGTGCAGGAAAAGAGGGAAGAGGAAAGTGTGCCAGAAGTCAAGGAACATCTGAAGGAAGACAAAGATGAAGAGGTAACCAAGGAAGCAATTATGGCTATGTACTCACACTGTAACATAGTTGAACTTGATGTAGAGACTTCCATATTGGTTGAAGGTAAAACAAAGGTAAAAGATGTGGGTAAGCCTATTCTTCCCTGCATATTTAAAGAAACCTCTCATTATGGTTTATGTGATCTTAGAATGGAAGTTAATGTTATATCTTATGATTTCTACCTAGAAATAAAAGAAGAAATAGAACCGGCTACGATTGAGAATACTAATATAACAATTATGTTTGAAAAGGAGATGGACGTCGCCTAGAGGGGGGTGAATAGGCGTTTTAAAAATAATACGGTTTAGGCTCTAATAAATGCGGAATAAAACTTAACGTTTAATTTATCAAGCCAAAACCTAAATCAACTAGGTTCACTAAGTGCACCAACAACCTATGCTAAGAAATACAAGCAACAAGGTGATAGCAAGATATAATACTTCAAGCACGAAGGCTATCACAATATAAATTGCATAAGTAAAGGGCTCGGTTGAGAGATAACCGATGGACGCGGAGACGATGATTTGTTTCCTGAAGTTCACTTCCAAAGAAGCTACGTCTCCATTGGAGAGGTGCGGGGGCGCAATGTACTTCGAACGCCACAAGTGGCTCACCTCGAGGTGTGGTGGCATGATGCTCACCCAACGCCACACAAGGCCTCACCCCAAGATGCGAAGGCACGCAACCTACCGACGCCACAAAAGGCTCACCCTATTCTCCCGTGAACTCGCCACAAAGGCCTACTCACGTTCCACTATGGGACACTTGAGGGCGGTCACCGAACCCGTACAAGATTGGGGCAATATCCACAACTCAATTGGAGGCTCCCAACAACAATGCCACAAAGGCTACAAAGCCATAAAAGGCAACAAGGCCACAAAAGGCTACAAGACAACAAAATGTCAACAATCCAACCACACAACTGTCTAGGGTTCCAAGGACCCAAGAGAAACAAGCCCAAGGGCTTGAACTCGCTGAATCTCCGAGGAGAACTCAAACCTATGCACCAAATGCAAGAGGCAAGTCCTTCACTCTCAAATTCCACCAAAACTACAAAAGCTATTGGGGGAATAAGAGAGGAAGAACATAAGAGGAGAACACAAACTCTCCAAGATCTAGATCCCAAGGATTCCTTCACAAAGAAGGGATTTGGTTTGGTGGGGCTTATAGATCTAGATCTCCTCTCTCAAATCCCTCAAAAAGATGCAAGAATCATAGGAGGGGGAAGGGGATAGGACAAGCTCTTCAAGGTCAACAATGGAGGAGAGAGAGAAGGGCAAAACCAAGAAAAAGCAAGTTTGGGCCGAAGGGGAAAGGCGAGCTCCTTTTAAAGGGCTCCCTGATCTGCCCGTTACCCACAGATTCGCGCACGACCGGTAGTACCGGTGGGTGGCCGGTACTACCGGTGGCACTCAGCCAACGGTCCAAAAACAAGGTGCGAATGAACACAAAAGTGAGGCCGGCCGGTACTACTGGTGGGTCACCAGTACTACCGCCCAAGATTCCGACCGAAGTTCCGACAAATACGCACACCAAGACAAAGAGAGTACAGAACCGAAATCGAGTTTACCGAAAGTTGGGCCAGAATTAACACCGGTACTACCGGCGGCAAAATGCCCTAGCGGTACTACCGGTGGCCTGCCGGAACTACCGGCCAGGCAAAAACTCTAGAACCAGAAATGCCACAAGTTTTGCATCCAAACTCCAAACGAGATGAAACCAATTTTGTTGGAAAGATAACGATGTGTAGAATCCAACAATTTTGTTCGAAATATTGGGTATCACCAATGGAGAAGATACCAAGAATATATATGTGAGATACCTCCCAAGGTGTGGAGCCGGAAAACCCGCAAGATCAAAAACGCAATAAGATATGCAAGGGAAATCCGTTTTTGATGAGCTAGAGCTTGTTATGAAGATAACCACAAGCTCTAGATCCTCACATGGACAAGAACCAAACAACAACCAAGAAAGATGGTGCTATGTATGTAAAGGTTTGAGCTCTCTCTGAAAGATACGAACGAGTCACTCACTCGAGAGCCCCTCTTGATAGTACGGCTATCTATGTTAAACCCGGTCTCCCAATCTACAAGAGACCGGTAAAATAGAAACCCTATCAAGATCATACCTTTGCCTTGAGCATCCCACTTGAGCATGATATAGATGATCTTGTCACCTTCAAGATGGAACACCTTTCTTGATTTCTCTTTCTTGCACTTGCTTGATGAAGTCTTGAGAAATGCTCCCCCATACTCCATGGGGAAGCCTCTTCTTTGAACTTGTCTTGATCAAACCATGATTGCCGAGGATGGCAAGCTTCAAGCATGAGATCTTCTAGAGATGGCGCATCTTGATCTTGCACTTCAATTCTTGATGATGTCTTGAAGATAGCCATGGGGGACTCCATCTTCTTCTTGTTGTTCTTCAAGACATACTTGATCTTATTCATCATCTTCTTCTTCTTATTCTTATTCTTCTTCTTCTTGTTTATCTTATTCTTCTACTTGATTCCAATAGGCACAAAGCCCTTGGATGATGCTTCTTCTTTTTCATCCTTGAAACCAACACATGGTTCAAGCGATGCCAATGGACAAACCTACAAGTGAACTCAATTTGCACATTAGTCCATAGGGATTGTCATTAATTACCAAAACCACACATGGGGGCATACATGCCATTTCAATGTTAGCCAATAAAAATCTTAGAATTCCAATGGGAGTAGTTGACAATGCAACTATCACAATTGGCAACAAAAACTTTCCTATCGATTTTGTAGTTGTTGATATGCCAGCTGACACTTTTTGCCCTATTATATTTGGAAGAACCTTTTTGGATGATATAGGTGCCTATGTTAATTTCAAGAAGGAGATTGTGACTCTTAATCTTGGGGGAACAGAAAACAAAATTCATTTTTCCAAATTTAAAGATATGCCTCCACAAGTACAAGAATAATAGGAAGAGAGAAATATTGAGGAAATGGCAACTCTTTTCTTTGGTAATCAAGACGAAGAAATAAATGAAGATCCAAATTATGAATAAATAGTTATGGAAGACAAGTCCTTAGAAGAACTAGAAGATGAATTTGATTCACTTCCTATTTTGGGACCTCCAACTGATGAGGCTTTTGAAGAGCCAGAAAAGAGAGGGGACGAGGAATTACCACCCCCAGAGTTGAAGACTACCAGATAATCTAAAATACATGTTTTTAGATGATACCAATAAATTTCCTATTATTATTAGTGCTAAACTTTCAGGAGAAGAAGAAGAACTCATGAGGATACTTAAGGAGCATCGCCAAGCCTTTGGGTAGTCAGTGGATGACTTGAAGTGCATTAGTCCCATGATAGCAGTCCATCGAATATTCATGGAAGAAGGTGCTAAACCAGTTGCGGAATTTAATAGAAGATTGAAGCCTGAAATGAAAGAAGTGGTAAGAAAAGAAATTGTACGCCTACTGGACGTAGGTATAATTTATCCTGTTAAAGAGAGTGATTGGGTAAGTCTTTCATTGTGTTCCTAAGAAGGGCGGGTTTTACTGTTGTTCCTAATGAAAACAATGAACTAATACCTACTAGAACTGTTGTTGGGCATAGGATGTGCATAGATTTCAGGAAATTAAATAAAGAAACTAGAAAAGATCATTATCCATTACCGTTCATAGATCAAACTTTAGAAAGGTTGGCAAACTACACTCATTTTTTGTTACTTGGACGGATATTCTGGTTTCTCTCAAATAGCTGTTCATCTAGATGACTAACTTAAAACAACATTCATAAGTCCTTACGGTTTACATGCTTACCGACGTATGCCTTTTGGTCTATGTAATGCTCCAGCTACTTTCCAACGATGTATGACTGCTATTTTGCTGATTTCATAGAACTTATAATGGAAGTATTTATGGATGACTTTTCTGTCTATAGAACTTCATTTACTAGTTGCTTGGATAATCTCAAGAAAGTTTTGTAGCGTTGTGAAGAAACTAATCTTGTTCTAAACTGGGAGAAGTGCCACTTTATGGTCAAAGAAGGTATAGTCCTCGGACACAAAGTATCAGGTAAGGGAATTGAAGTGGATAGAGCTAAGGTTGAAGCAATAGAGAGAATGCCACCACCTAGGGATATTAAAGGTATAAGAAGTTTTCTTGGTCATGTGGGTTTTTACAGAAGGTTCATTAGAAATTTCCCTGGGATATCTAAACCTTTGACTAACCTCTTGCAAAAGGGAATGAGATTTAATTTTGATGATAAATGTCTTGAAGCCTTTGATAAACTAAAAAATGCTTTAACTCGTGCTCCAATCATTAAACCACCTATTTGGGATACAACCTTTGACTTAATATGTGAAGCTAGCGATGATGTTGTAGGAGTAACTCTTGGACAACATATTGGTCATAGATTTAATATTATACATCATGCTAGTAGAACTCTTAATGGTGCCCAAAAGAATTACCCTAAGGAAGAAAAGGAATTGTTTGCTGTATTTTTCTCTTGTGATAAATTTCATTCTTATATAGTTGATGCAAAGGTGAGAGTTCATACGGATCGTGATGGTTTAAAAGAAATCCTTGAGAGGAAAGAACATAAGCCAAGACTGATCCGTTGGATTCTTTCACTTCAAGAATTTGAGTTACAAATTATGCAGAGGCAAGAAATAAAGATGTTAGATGCAGTGTCCATGCTTGCCCAGGAGGACACTAATCTTATTGAGAGGAACTTTAGTACTGATGATTTTTGTTTACAAGAATTATTTGATGAACTAAAGTCAATTCCTCCAAGAGAGAAGGAGTCCTTGTTGTGGGAGGAACTTTTCATCCCTGATAAAACAAGTGGTAAGTGCAAGGTAAATGTTCTTACCCAAATAAGTGATTTATTTTCACAATTTTTACTCTTCAAATTTCTATTTTCGAATTCCTTGTGTTTTTCTCAAGCTTTAGAGGGATCTTACCAACTATACGGGCGGAGCTATATGACCGGAGCGGGAGCTCCCGCCGTATAGTTGGTTGTTAAACTCTCTATATCATATTCGTGAAATTATTTTTGATATCTGAGCCTATATGGTCGCAACTATACGACCAGAGCAAAAATTCCGGCAGTATAGTTGGTCGTTGAACTCTCAGATAGTTTTGCTTTTTGGTGTCTGTATCTATACGGTTGCAACTATACGACCGGAGCAAAAATTCCGGTTGTATAGTTGGTCGTTAAACTCCCAGTCACTTTTGATTTTCGGTGTTTGAAACTATACGGTCGCAACTATATGACCGGAACAAAAATTTCGGTCGTATCGTTGGTCGTTAAACTCTCAGACACTTTTCATTCAATATTTCTTATTCATCTAAAAAACGTTATTGTCGGTTCCGAGTCAAGATTTAATCGACCTAGACTCGAGATATTTGGAAATATTATCCCGGAACCAACTATACGGCCGGACCTATACGGACCATGCCCGTATAGTTGGTCGTTACGCGGCAGGTTACTTCTAAATCTGTGATTTGTTTTTCTGTTCCGTTTGGAATCTTTTCTTGGACGACAATTTGGTGTTTCTCGCGAGTTTTACTGACCTCTGACCCCTCTTATATACTACTATTGTCTATCTCTCTAATCGCAATCTACAGAAACCAATCTAGCAATGCGCTATCCCACCCCAGGCCGTGGTAAACCCATGGGGCTCATTGCTCCTTCTAGGGACCCGCTCTGGCAGCCCGTCCGTGGAGGACGATGACGAGGAGGTGGAGAGGTTTATCCTGAAGTACAAGGAGTACATCGAGCCAAGCTACTTCAACAATGATTTAGATGGCGATGGCGATGACGATAACGATGTAGTTGACGTCTAAATCCGCCAATACATCTACGATCCACCGGAGATCAATTAGGTGGCGATGAAGAAAGCTCAACAAGTGAGAGAAGAACGCAAGCCACATGGAAAAGGGTGTGTGGAGACGGTCAAGTTCATCACCACAGATCTAAGGCCGCACAAGCGTAAGGAATTATCTAATATTGGTGCAGGTGCTAGCACGGAAGGGGAGGTTCCACTCTCGAGGCCAACCATTGGTGCTCGTATAAAGGTTAAACCTCAAGAGGAGTGGAGGTACAATTTCCACTTCCCCAATCCATCAATTATGGACGAGGAAGAAGAAGTTGTCCCCAGAACCAAGGATCGCGTTCGAGCACTAGAGATATATCAGAAGCAGGAGCTACTCCATCACATCGAAGTCCGTCACCGTCTCAATGAGATGGAGAAGAAGGAAGACCTCCTTCCATTGGTGACCAAGCTCGTTGATAGAGTGGATACTCTGCAATCTGATCTGCGCAGGTGCTATAGCCGCATAACTGCTCTAGAGGACACCAACAAGAAGCTACGCATCGCGGTGTTACATGCCATGGCACCCCAGTGATCTACAATAATCACGGTATCAAATAATCGCAAGGGATTATTTGATCCCGCCTGCCTTGATTCCAAACTTGGGGAGATCTTTAAGACCTTGTAACCTATCTTATAAGTTTTTATTATTCTTGCATTAGTCAAACTAGAAATAAAGTTTGCATCATTAGAATTCCCTTTAGGAATAGTCGATCCCTTTTATGAAATTCCGAGTTTATTATTATATATGGAGCAATATTGAGTTTGTGTTTGCTTTATTGATATATGAATGGCTTGAGTATGATTTTACTTGCACTTGATGATAGCAATAGGGGTCTTCCACACCATTGGTATTGATGGAACACATAAAGATAATTTGGTCAATATGCTGTAAGTTTACGGTTTAATTCACAAAGAAAAATTATCTATACAAATTAAGTTCAAAATAAAAACCTTGAACAAAGGAAAATGAAGTGCTATCTAAATAGAGTGAGAACAAGTCGTGGTAGCATCTCAAGTCATAAGAATGCTTCATATACAGTTGGAATTTGATAATTGAGATCGTTGAACTTTGAATTTCAACATGAAGTGGAATATATGGCTAGCTCCTTTGCACAGCACTTAAAAAAAGCGTGAGCATATATGCAAAAGAAAAGAAAGATAAAAGAAGAAAAGAGCGAATGTGCAAAGAGCAAATAGGCATATGCCACTATATTGTAGTATGACAAAGAGGCACTTTTGAGATTTTGAATCCCAAGTGAATATGTTGATCCTAAAAACACTTGGGACTACCTCTTTAACTCATTCGGTTGAACCGGATTCTTTTACATTATGTTGACATTCATATTTTATGAACTATTGATAACTAAGGTGTGGAAGCCTTCCAATACTATTTAGATGGTTTGAGTAAGGTACTATTCATGAACTTATTCCCCTATATTGTACATGATAAACACACGCTGCAATTGCCTCATTTATTTTATCGACTCAGCTTCATGAATATGAGGATCACATCCATTAAGCTAAAAGCTTGCTCGGGACGAGCAAGAGTCTAAGCTTGGGGAAGTTGATGAGTGCATATTTGCATCATGTTTTACATTATTATTTTGCATTGTAGATGTAGGATTTGGGTATTTTATGGCATTCGCGTGCACATTTTATGTCTGTTTTCACCAGGATCAGGACAGATGATGGATCCAATGGATACAATTATTGAAGAAGTTGTACCGTGGAGAAAAGGAGTCAAAAACAACATAAATCGCTTATTGGGGAAATATTAATAATACCATGAGAAAACCAGAAGCAAACAAAGGAGGCAGAGAGCGTAAGGACCAACTATACGGCAGGAGAATTTTCTCCGCCCGTATAGCTCCAGCCGTATAGTTGGCTCCGCCTCCACCTCGTCAAATAGTTTCACCCCGTGCAATTGGTTCGGGGAGACGACATACAGAACACCTAGAAATCGCAGAAACCTCACCTCCGGAAGGCATCTAGAGGGGGAACTCATCCGCCAGGGATCCATCATCACCCTGCGCAGATCTAGGAGGCTAAGGCATCGATCTTCATCATCCACCGCTCATCTCCACCATCTCCATCCATCCCATCTATATCTTGTCTAGATCTTGTTGTAATTCATATACTCGTTGTGGATTTATACAAGTACTATTCATCTATGATTGTTTCCATTATCATTGCCATGATGTTGATTCCCTCCATGTCTGGGTAGATCATTAGTTCTTAGGGAGATGGAGAAACCCTAGTATGAGATTGAAATAAGATAAAGTCTATTATTATATTCATCGATGTGACCATGTGTTAGATTCTCTACATCTTGATGTTGAGAGAAGTCGACCTCTCAATATTTGCCTCTAGTGGGGACTTGATGGAGGGAACTACTTGTTGGTAGACGGAGGTGATGGCCCAAAATATATCGAGCTCGTTGGGGGACCCCAAGAGGAAGGTATGATGAGCACAACAACAAGTTTTCCCTCAGTACAAAACCAAGGTTATCAATCCAGTAGGAACAAGGAAACAACCCAAAGGTGTAGCTAGCTGAACGTTGGCAGGGCGCACTATCGGTGCCAGCAGCAACGTGAATACATGCACAACACAACCACAAAACTTTGTCCCCAACTTGCGATGAGGTTGTCAATCTCACTGGTTTTGCTGAAAACAAAGGATTAAACGTATCGAATGGAAGGAAGTAATAGTTTGCAGAAAGTAAACACAAAGTAGTAAACAGTTTGTAGATTGAATGTAAAAGAAAGGACCGGGGTCCATAGTTCACTAGAGGTGGCTCTCCTTAAGATAGATAACATGCTGGGTGAACAAATTACAGCGGGGCAACTGACAAACATCAAGAAATCATACAAGCATATACTAATCATCTTGACTCCTTTGAGACTTGATTGGGCATTACAACATTATACATAGACCGTCATCCAACTGCATCTATGACTAATAATCCACCTTCAGGTTATCATCCAAACCCCCTCCAGTATTAAGTTGCAAGCAATAGATTATTGCATTACGAATTGCGTGTAAAGTAAACAATACGACTGTTCTATGAACAAAGGATCGTTGCTTTCTCCCTAGTAGCAACAACACATCTAGTACCTTAGAGATTTCTGTCACTTCCCCAGATTACTAGAGACATGAACCCACTATCGAGCATAAATACTAACTCTTAGAGTTGCTAGCATCTACTTGGCCAAGATAGCTACTAACAACGGAAAGCATGCAAGATCACAAATAACAAAGACATGATAGAATCAATAATCAATCTGAAATAGCATCTCAATATCCATCGGATCTTCGCAAACACAACATGTATAATTACAAATAGATGATCTTGATCATGAATGGAGCTCACAAGATCTAGACATGAAAGCACAAAGGAGGAGAACCAGCCATCTAGCTACTACATGGACCCGTAGTCCAGAGATAAACTACTCACGCATCACACCGGAGGCTTGCATGATGATGAAGAAGGCCTCCAGGGTGAATTCCCGTCTCCGGCAGGGTGCCAGGAAGAGCTTCAGATCCCTCCCGATCTAGGGACAGAGACGACGACGGCTATAGACTCTTTCGTGGAATTTTGCTCGGGTACTTAGGGTTTCTGTATCGGAGGCAGCTTATAGGCGGAAGGAGAGGCCGAGGGGGTGCCTAGGCTGGCCACACCACCCCCTGGCACGGGCTAAGCCTGGCCGCGTGGCCAGGTGGTGTGGCCGCCCTCTGCCCTTCTTTGTCTCGTATTCTGGCTCCAAGTGTCCCCCGGTAAAATAACGACTTTGGCTTTTGTCCCGTCCAATTCCGAGAATATTCATTTTCTGAATTTCCTGGAACCAAAAACAACAGAAAACAGGCAGCTGGCACTATGGCTCTTATTAATAGGTTAGTCCAAGAAATCATATGAAAAGTACTCCAAAGTGTGGACAAAACACAAGAAAGTAGATAAAACAAAGCATGGAACATCAAAAATTATAGATACATTTGCAATGTATCAACATCCCCAAGCTTAACTCCTGCTCGTCCTGGAGTAGGTAAGTGAGAAAAAGAAAGAATAATTTTTGAGGTGACATGCACCATCATAAACTTGATCAAAGTATTTGTAAAACATTCAAAGCTGGGATCATAGTACTTCAATCATAACATGAAAGACAAAGTTCTAGCAATAAGACAGAGTAACTATGTTGCAAGATGAAAAGGCACAAACAAAAGATTCATGAATAACAATGCTTTGCAAGACGTTTGTTTGTTTCACATAAAGAAAACATAGCATAGTAGCATTCAGCTTGTCCCTCATAGAGTAGCAAAACATAAATGCATAGGACACCTTCAAAGTCCATAAGAGTGACTAGATACAAATAGTTTAGAACAAGCAATATCAAGGTATGCATCAATCAACTAGTCTTGGGACAATGCACATAGAACTAAGAATGGCTACTATGCTCTCAAAGTAGGTGCATAAAGATAGAAGGTGGAGACTCAATATAATGGTGGAAGAAAGGCCTTCATAGAAGGAAGTGGGGATTCAAGTCTCATAAAGAGCTTCCAAAAATTATGGTACTTGTTAGCTTTCAGCTCTCATTGCCCCTATTATAAGCATCTTGAAGGTGATTAAGGTTAAAGTGACACAACTAAGAGGATATGCTTGACAAGTTATAAACCGAAATCTCATGCCCCTTACTTACGAAGACCGAACCTCATGCTACTCAAATTTAGTCACAAGTAAGCTCTTGTCATTGTAAGTACATATGTATCATAAAGAACCGCCAACGGGGTACCCCTTGCACATGATACAGGAGCTATCCCATAATCAAAATGACAAGGCAAGCAGACAATGAGCATTTGAGCAATCTTTTTATTTGCTATTTGCATAGGTTTTTATTGAGGATGCTTCATAGAGTGCTCATTATGGTGATGCTGCAAGTTTGCACCATGATTAGGCATGGCTTAGGCTAGCGGCCCAGGCGTTTCTCTAACACACATACAAACTCCATGATCTTACAAGTTCCACTTTTATTTCACACCGCCGGGATCCATAAGCAAAAGAACATGATATCAACGGGGTACAAAGTACAAGTGCAATGTTGAAAGCGTTCCCCATGATACATGGTTCTGCTGATTTCAACTTATAAAGCGCAAGCATATATGCAACAAAGAAGGACCCAATGGTTCAAGTTTATTAAATGCAAAAAACTAAAGTGTGTCGTCAAGTTTGTGAGAGCTTTAATCACTAGTTTTCTCATAACAAGTTCAATTTGGAAGGTAAACAAAAACATGAATATACTTGGAATAGCATAAGATAGTAGGTAGGTATGGTGGACTATTTGGAATAACTTGGTTTAAGGAGTTGGATGCATGAGTGGAACTCATACTTGGTTGTGGAAGCTAGCAAAAGACTGGGAGCGACAAACTAAGAGAGCAATAATGGCCATAATCATGCAGAGCGACAAAACATCATTGATCAAACATAAAGTGATACTACAAGTTGAAAACTAAAGGATCATAAAGGCTTATGGCGACTTGAGATAGTCATAACATGGTGTGAGCATGCGCCAAGTCAACCCAAATAAAGCATCAAAGGAGAATACCACTATACTATGCTTTAATATGCTAAAACAACGCATGATTCATCTAAGGCACATTAAGCAATCTCAATTGTTTATAACAAGTCATGCTACAACAAAGAATACTAAGCATAAATCCAAAACAATATCAAGCATGGCATGACAAGGCATAGGCCACAGTCAAAAACAAGCTCTCTTTACCACTTAAGCATGAACTTTCCTACTCTTTTCCAAACCAAATCAAACTATTTGAAAAGCAATGTATGAAAGAGGGGGTCAAACCAATTTATTCAGCAAACTAAGCAAACAAAGCAAACTAAAAACCAAAACGAAAACGAAAAAGAAGACGCTCCTAGAACAACAGAACTGTGCATGAAACAATAAAAATGAAGCGTTTGGAAGAAACCTGGGATTTTTATTGATGAAGAAGGGGATGCCTTGGGCATCTCCAAGCTTTGACGCTTGTACTTCTTGGATATTTCTTGGCGTGACATGCGTAGCATCCCCAAGCTTGAGCTTTAGTCCATCCTTCATCTCATTACTCATTCCTTCCATACACCTGCAATTTTTCCTTCATACAAAACTTCACACAATCTTTATTAGCAACATTAGTGCACTCAAGATAATAAGTATTTGGGTTTAGTTCTAACACAAATAAAACTTCCATTAAAACACTAGCTACTATAGCACTTCCCTCAAAAGCTCGATTCCCCAAAAGAACTCAAAAAGGAACCAACAAGAAGCAAATGCAGAAAATGGCAGAAATATGTCAAAACAGACCAGCAGGTAAAGACAAATTCTTTCAAAGACCTTCTGTTGCTCAAATCAAAAGTGTTGAGCTAACGAAAGTTAGATAACAACCTGGGGCAGAAGCAAAAAAATTCACGCCTCAAAAGGACGTACAAAGATTTTACACGAATTTTTACGGTGAAGCACAAAAATCTGTTTCGGGACATCAACTTTCCCAATCATTACTTCTCTCTCATTAGAGGTTACTCTTGGCACAAAAAGCAAATAAAAAGGATAAGGAGCGGTTATTACAGAGGTAATTACAGAGGTAATAACTTTCAAGACTCATCTAAAACTTTTGGGTTATCTCCCAATAAGTACTTTTCTTTAACGCCTTTAAGTTAGGCATAAGAAGCAAGAAAAAGAATCAAGTGTTCTCAAATGAAGAAGCATTAAGATTAATACCAGAAATATCTTCAACAAGGCAAGGTATATCATCCAAATAAGTTCTAGAGGATCCTCTCTCAATGCTCTTAGGTTCACTATTTTCATCAAAAGGGTTTTCAGGAACAATCCAATCAAGATTCTTTTCTATGGCTTCATGTATTGCTACTAGTTTAAAGGGTATTGGTATCTTAGTTTCCTCCCCATTAGGTTCAGTTTTGTTCATATTTTCTCGTGTACCAATAACATCTACACATGAGCCTAGCATATTGAAACGTTCAAAGATTTTTCTAGCTTCCTTGGCAACATCATAGAATTCCTTAAGCAAAGTTTCAAGAATGAAATCTCTCTTTTCAGGGTCATCAATTTCTTTAAGCTTAAGAAACATTACTTGTATTAAGGGGTTAAGGTTAACAAACCTAGCCTCCAACATGTGAACTAAAGAAGCTACAGCTATTTCATAGTTTGGAGCAAGTTCTACAAGGGATCTATCCTCAATATCCTCATGTTTACTAACATGATTAAAGAATTCTTCAATATTATCTTTCCCAATTATAGAACCACTACCTATTGAAAGGTCTTTCAGGGTGAATTTAGGGATCAACATGGTGAGCTAAGGAAGAGGTAACAACTAAAGGAGACTTAATTTTTTTGTATTTTTTAATAAAGAAAGCAAACTAGTAAAACTATTTTTTTGTGTTTTTGATAAAGAAACAAGCAAACAAAACAAAAATAAACTAAGAAAAACAAAAATAACAAAGTAAAGAGATTGGTTATGAGGGACCCCCCTTGTGAATATGTCCTTGACTCCCTGGCAACGGCGCCAGAACATATGCTTGATGGCCCAAAATATATCGAGCTCGTTGGGGAACCCCAAGAGGAAGGTATGATGAGCACAGCAGCAAGTTTTCCCTTAGTATGCAACCAAGGTTATCAATCCAGTAGGAGCAAGGAAACACCCCAAAGGTGTAGCTAGTTGAACGTTGGCAGGGTGCACTACCGGTGCCAGCAGCAACGTGGAGACCTGCACAACACAACCACATAAATTTGTCCCCAACTTGCGATGAGGTTGTCAATCTCACCGGTTTTGCTGAAAACAAAGGATTAAACGTATCGAATGGAAGGAAGTAATAGTTTGCAGAAAGTAAACACAAAGCAGTAAACAATTTGTAGATTATATGTAAAAGAAAGGACCGGGGTCCATAGTTCACTAGAGGTGGCTCTCCTTAAGATAGATAACATGCTGGGTGAACAAATTACATCGGGGCAATTGATAAACATCGAGAAAGCATACAAGCATATACTAATCATCTTGACTCCTTTGGAACTTGATTGGGCATTACAACATTGTACATACACCGCCATCCAACTGCATCTATGACTAATAATCCACCTTCAGGTTATCATCCGAACCCCCTCCAGTATTAAGTTGCAAGCAACAAATTATTGCTTTACGAATTGCGTGTAATGTAAACAATATGATTGTTCTATGAACAAAGGATTGTTGTTTTCTCCCTAGTAGCAATAGCACATCTAGTACCTTAGAGATTTATGTCACTTCCCCAGATTACCAGAGGCATGAACCCACTATCGAGCATAAATACTAACTCTTGGAGTTGCTAGCATCTACTTGGCCAAGATAGCTACTAACAACGGAAAGCGTGCAAGATCACAAATAACAAAGACATGATAGAATCAATAATCAATCTGAAATAGCATCTCAATATCCATCAAATCCCTGCAAACACAACATGCAGAATTACAAATAGATGATCTTGATCATGAACGGAGCTCACAAGATCTAGACATGAAAGCACAAAGGAGGAGAACCAGCCATCTAGCTACTACATGGACCCATAGTCCAGAGATGAACTACTCACGCATCACACCAGAGGCTTGCATGATGATGAAGAAGGCCTCCAGGGTGAATTCCCCTCTCCGGCAGGGTACCGGGAAGAGCTTCAGATCCCTCCCGATCTAGGGACAGAGACGACGACGGCTATAGACTCTTTCGTGAAATTTTGATCGGGTACTTAGGGTTTCTGTATCAGAGGCATCTTATAGGCGGAAGGAGAGGTCGAGGGGGTGCCTGGGCTGGCCACACCACCCCCTAACACGGGCCAAGCCTGGCCGCGTGGCCAAGTGGTGTGGCCGCCCTCTGGCCCTTCTCCGTCTCGTATTCTGGCTCCAAGTGTCCCCCGGTAAAACCACCACCCCCTGACACGGGCCAAGCCTGGCCGCGTGGCCAGGTGGTGTGGCCGTCCTCTGGCCCTTCTCCGTCTCGTATTCTGGCTCCAAGTGTCCCCCGGTAAAATAACGACTTTGGCTTTTGTCCCGTCCAATTCCGAGAATATTCATTTTCTGACTTTCCTGGAACCAAAAACAGCAGAAAACAGGCAGTTGGCACTATGGCTCTTGTTAATAGGTTAATCCAAGAAATCATATGAAAAGTACTCCAAAGTGTGGACAAAACACAAGAAAGTAGATAAAACCAAGCATGGAACATCAAAAATTATAGACATATTTGCAATGTATCAGGAGGCATGCTAGCACTTAAAGTGACTATAAAGCTATTAGCAATCCTTACGTATCAACTTGGGAAATCGAGGAAACTCATGGAACGCTATCCATGCCATGGGATACGTCCTACGGGATTACGTCCCTTAATAGCGCAGTAATTTGATTGATGTCGATTGTTGACTGATGTGGTTATGAGGTGATGTGAGCAGGGGTTGTTGCCTATTCGTCCATATACAGAGTTCCTACCACACATACATAGTTGAGAATTTTCATGATGATAATCTTTATCTTAGATCTTTACAACACTACTGGTGTATCCGCTACTCCCTGAGAACGCTTTTTTCCCTATTGCAGTTCCAATCTTTCTTTACATACGCGATACTTACCTTCTGTATTAAGTTATTTTGCTTTACTTTATTATTGCTCTTATACCCAAAACCCAAAAACACCTTTTTACACATTACTCGCATTTTATCTTGTTACTTAGAACTTTATCTAGCATTTCTTTCGTAATATTTATTTCAGGAATTATTAGACTTCAGACTCCTGCTCCCTTAGGATCGATATCTTTATTTCGAAACTAGCTACAAACAATCTGTGCACTTGCAGTCATCAGGCGGTAGTACTGGCCAGGCTCGCTTTTTTGCCCCTCGTATTGCTATTTTTGGACCGCTGAAAGGGCGTTGGTGGTAGTACCGCCCACCTAGCAGTACTATCGGCCGTGCACGAAAATGTGCATGATGGCCAGATCAAGGAGCCCTTTTGTCAACACCTGGATTTTTAATCCCAGATGCCTGTTATGCCATACCTCGCAATCCCAGGATTACCATTTTTACGAGACATAACAGATTGATATCACAGTACATCATCCATTACAAACCATAATAAGGTCTTACAAATAAAGGGTCTCATGATCTAGTCTTAATACAAATCAAGCAGCGGAAAAGAAACGTAGTAGGGGCTCCATCTTCAGAGTCACGGGCAATGCTCATGATGGGAGATGATCCTAGTTGTCGTAGACATCCTGCTGTCCATCATCCTGGTAGTCCTCCTCATAGTCTGGCCACGGGCATAGCCAGGGACAAAGCCATGAGTACTCTTTAAGTACTCGCAAACTATCACTAACAAGTAAGGTAGTTCTAGTAGGAATCTTAAGCTCTAGGTTTATTTGCAAAAAGCCAGTTTCATCTTAAGCTGAGTTTAGAAGTAAAGAAAACTAAGTTAATGTTCTACATCACTTTAAGTGGGAACCTAGTTTTCATGTCCACAATCCTGTGGTGTTCAAATCAAAGTCATAGTTCAATTCACAAGTCTTTTTGAAAACATCTGACGACGGAACAGTATGGCCACTCCAACTGTTCATGACTGCGGACGTGGCTATTCGAATAGTTTGACACTCTGTAGAGGTGGTACACTTTCACCACAAAATTTGATACATCCAAACTCAGGGATAACCCTGAATCAATCATACTTAGTATGCGGATAATCAATCATAGCCTTTCAATTACACACTCTAGTATAGGCACCTCCCCTATGAGCTTGGCCGCCTAGCCATGGCCATCTGCCATCCTGGGCACTGCATAGGTGGACATTCATCATGAGGTAGCCTCAGCTCAACCTCTTCCGCAAGGGAACCTATACTAAGGCATATAAACCTCCAGCTAAGCCCTACCCAATTCAGGTATTGTGGTTGTACGGTAAAATTAGAATGTTATCGCATCCGAACCCAACCATCAGTTTTTATAAAAGGGCTAAGGCTCATGCCTCAACATTTTCATCATCAAATCCTTTTGTGTCCATAACACATGTCAAAACATTTCAATAGAATGAATCATCATTCCAAGGTTTTCATAATCATTTTCACCAAGTATTCCCGTCTAAAGTGATCAACTTTTATGCTTAGCACTAGCCACTAAAGTTGAGGGTATTCACTAATGAGGGGTGCTAATCTCCAATCTCATGCCATGGAATGACATCTAGGTATAACTAGTTAGGCCTAGTTTTTTACTATTTATGGTATCTATTCTATTTTTCCAATACTCGCAAAGTACTAACTAGAAGTAAAGAACTTTGGTAAAGTAAAAGAATAAAGCTTGCAAGTAAAACTTGGGATTGGTATAATCAAAGATGTATAACCAGGCATGCTTAATGCATCTTGCATAGGTTATAAAGTTGGAAGTGTTAACTTGCATAGTTAACTCGTAGTGCTAGGCTTGCCTTGATTGGTGCAGTGGTTGAAGTTTTCTTCTTCTTCTTCTTGGTAATATTCCTCCTCCTCGTATCCTGGGTCGTTACTATCGTCTATAAATGAATACGAGGTACAAAATCACCAAACAATACTCAACTACTTCTATTTAGCACACTAAGGCTCACACTTATGATCTAGCAGCATCACAATCATCACATAAAATAAAGGCTTAATTTTATTTATCTTATTTTAGAAAAGTAATTTCTACTCATTGAAAGTACTTAAGATTTAACATTCTCCAATTAAAATATGGGATCATGTTGACACATGTCATCACCACATATTCTAATACCTGGGAATGTGATTTAAAGTGTTGGTCATATTTTATAAACTTTAAGATTATCATTTAATAGAATTAAAGTGACTAAAAATGCCTATATAGCATTATTTTGGTACTAGTCCAATGTCACCGCATGTAAACCTAAATATTTTTACATATTCAGATAGATCTTATAAAATGTGATTTTTGAGAGTTGGAATCAACTCAAAAGTATTTATGGTTGATTTTTGAAAAATGTTTGAAGTTGAAAAGTCTCTGTCTTGTTATTTTTACTATAGGTGATTTCTAACTCCAAATGATTTCAATCCAATGGGCTTGGATAGATAATTTAAATATGTTTCTAACAAAATTGGAATCATGTAATTTGGTTCAGTGAATCTCTTTGAATTGATTTTTGAATCTACTGACAGAATGTGGTTTTAACTAAATTGGAAAATACTTATTTGAATTCACAGGCCTGTGCAGGAAACTAACTGGGCCGGCCCAATCTGCACAGTGTGGCGCAGAGGGCTACTGACAGCAGGGTCCCACTATTCAGCGACTCAATCTACCCGACACAGTATCGTTCAATCTAGGCCCTACGATTAGAGAGCGAACCAACGGCTGAGGTTCATCGTCGACGGCGAACAACTCCGGCGAGGTCTAAACCCTAACGCGGTGGTGGGGTCGTGTGAGGCTCATCTAGGCTCCATCTAGGGTCGGTGATGGGGGCGAATGACGTTCTCGACGACGGCGGTTCGAGCGGTGGTCACGATAGCTCCTGGGGTGGCTCCAATCGACGGCGCCCTTCTCCTTCAGCAGCGGCGGGCTCCGTCCAAATTCCGACAAAGCGGTGCTTGCCTTGCTCCAGGGAGAAGTGTGGGAGGCTCAGTGAGGAGTGGGGAGTGTGTTGGTGTGGATAATGGAGGAGGAGGGGGTGTCTATTTATACACCGATGAGGGGACCGAGCGGGATGGGCTGGCGTCTCCGACGAGGGCGGTACAGGGTGCTATCAGCGTGGTTGTGGGTAGGGGCGGTGCAGTGCTCCCTGGCGGTCATTATGGGCGTAATGGCACGGCATGGGGCGGCGTGGAACGGTCGGGCGTGTGCGACGCTCTACACGGAACTGGCGGTGTTCGAGACGGTGCACGGGAGCTACGGGTCGCGAAGTGGTGAACGGGGGTGTCTGGGAGCTAGCTGGGGTTAAGGTGTGTCTGTGCACGCGAGGTGAGGGCTAGGCGCGGCGCGGGCGAGCTGGTCGGCTGCGACGCTCTGGCGCGCTCTCGGCACGGCGCAGAGACACTGGGCGCGTCGTTGTTGGGGTGGTCTAGAGCCTGGCTGTGATCGAGGGCTGGACAGGGGGTGGCGGTGGATGGTCGCCTGCCTCCTGCACATCATGGGAGAGGGCGGCATGGTCTGGGGCGCTCTGTCCATGGTCGGCCGGCGATGACCATTTTCGGGCAGCGTTTCACTGGTGCAACGGCAAAGGGGGTTGCGTGTCCGGTGCTACTAGAGGCTGGGGAGATAGGGGAGTGTAAAGAGGGCAATTGGTCTAGTGATCAATGCTCCAAATAGTGAAGTTAGGAAGAATTGGATTTGTGTCTGCAAGGTGTTTGATTAAATGGCTGAAAGAAATTAAATTTGAAATTTTTGAATGAATTTTGGTGAGTGTTTGGATCTTATGCTTGAGTGTCTATGGTTGCTTAGAGAAGTCAAGTGGAATTGGTTTGAGTGGTTTTTGCAAAATGGTGATCTTACCATATGAACTTGATTCAAATTTGAACTGTCCTTTAAATAGATTTGAAAATAGTTTCTGTGAGTTTGTAAAGTGGGCTTGGGTTCACTTTTACTTGGTCTAGCAAGGGGTGAAAAGAAGTGGAATTGTTTCTATTAGAAATTCTTTTCTGGGAACACTCAAAGTGGCCTAGTGGTTAACTTTGGTCAAAATGACCATTTGATCATTTGATTCATATTTGATTTCTTTTTTTTGATTTTGTTTGTAATTGGCCTAGATGATGTAGCGTTCATCTTTAAACCATTTCCTATCATTTGTAGCAAAAAAAACATGGCAATTGAAATCAATTCTACACTAATGCAAAACACACATGCATTCATATAGATTTTTGGAATAAAAGTTTTTGTTAACCCTAAATTTGGGTGATTAGGACTTGATAATCTTGATTAATGTTTTTGGGGTGTTACACCTTTAAAAGGAGCCCCCCTTCCCCTTCGTGAAACAAAACTAAATTTTTCTTGGTTTTGCCCTTCTCTCTCCTCCATTGTTGACCTTGAAGAGCTTGCCCTCTCCCCTTCCCCCTCCTATGATTCTTGCATCTTTTTGAGGGGTTTGAGAGAGGAGATCTATATCTACAACCCCCACCAAACCAAATTCCTTCTTTGTGAAGGAATCCTTGGGATTTAGATCTTAGAGAGTTATGTGTTCTTCCTCTCTTATTTCCCAATAGCTCTTGTAGCTTTGGTGGAATTTGAGAGAGAAGGACTTGCCTCTTGTATTTGGTGCATAGGTTTGAATTCTCCTCAGAGATTCGGTGAGTTCAAACTCTTGGGCTTGTTTCTCTTGGGTTCTTGGAACCCTAGACAGTTGTGTGGAGTTGTGGTGTGTTCTTTGGGCCTACAATTGAGTTGTGGAGATTCCCCAATCTTGTTGGCCTTTTGTGGCATTGTGGAGCCTTTGTGGCATTTCTTGGGAGCCCACCAATTGAGTTGTGGAGATTGCCCCAAGCCTTGTACGGGTTCGGTGACCACCCTCAAGTGTCCCATAGTGGAACGTGAGCAGGCCTTTGTGGTGAGTTCACGGGAGAATAGGGTGAGCCTTTTGTGGCGTCGGTGAGTTGCGTGACTTCACATCTTGGGGTGAGGCCGTATGTGGCGTTGGGTGAGCATCGAGCCACCACACCTCGAGGTGAGCCATTTGTGGCGTTCGAAGTACATTGCGCCCCCGCACCTCTCCAACGGAGACATAGCTTCTTTGGAAGTGAACTTCGGGAAACAAATCATCATCTCCGCGTCCATCGGTTATCTTTCAATCGAGCCCTTTACTTATGCAATTTATATTGTGATAGCCATCATGCTTAAAGTATTATATCTTGCTATCACCTTGTTGCTTGTCTTGCTTAGCATAGGTTGTTGGTGCACTTAGTTGAACCTAGTGTAGGGTTGAAAACGAAACGGAAACGGACGGAAACATGCGTTATCGTTATCGTTTCCTCTTGTGTCGCCAGAATCGAAAACGAAACGGAAAACTCCGAAAACGAACATGAAATCGGAAATCATCGGAAATGAATATGGAACGGATACATGACGGATACAATACGAAAACGGACATTTGTCGGAATGTGATATTGACGTAACATCATGGTCTATACATCAAAAGGACATATCATAGACAAAGAATAGCTCACAACTTCAACAAACGATAATTGAACATAAAGTAACACACATAATTCAATACTTGGACAAGAATATAAGTTCACATATAGTTTCACATAAACGATAAGACATTCACTTAATTAGTATGTAGCCTAGGCCGGTTGCATGTATTACGTAGACCCTTCATATATATTCTATGGCCCAACAAGAGCGAGGAAAGTCACTAACACAAAGTACTATTTCGTACATGGGTCTATCTAGTTATGTTTTCGGAAAGTTTCCGTATTTATTATCCGGAACTTTCTCACCGTTTCCGTTTCCGCCGGAAATGGCTCTCTCGTTTCCTTTTCCGTTTTTGTTTAGAATATTTCATTTTCGTTCCTTTTCCGTAAAATCCCGTTTCCGTTTCCTTTTTACCTCTCTGTTTCCATTTTCTTCGAAAACGAACGGAAAGTTTCCTTACCATTTTCAACCCTAACCTAGTGGATATAGGTTTTGACTTGATAAATTAAACATTAAGTTTTATTCCGCACTTATTAGAGCTTAAACCGTAATAATTTAAAACGCCTATTCACCCCTCTCTAGGCGACGTCTATTTCCCTTTCACACACAATACATTTCTAACAGCAATATATACCTAAACTATTCCCAAACAAAAGAATTTGATACTGCAGGTCATCATAGAACCATATAGTTTTGTAGTAGTGAGTAGAACCATGTAGTATTGTAGTTAATCACTACAGGTTAGCTCTTCCTCTCTTTGCACTTGTGAAATGCTCAAGAACATCATGGTAGTTGTACTTCTCTGTGATTTCGGTCTCTATGTTGACTAGCAAGTTGTTGGCAAGAAATTCATCCTCTATCTTATTGCGCAACCTTGTTTTACTTTCGCGAAGACGCAGAAGACTTATGTTGCGACGCATTGATAGAAAAGAAGGTTTATGTACATACCCAGAAAAAGGCCAACCCCACGCCATACAACTCAACCCACACAACTATACTAGGGGAGAAGCTGGTGAATCCCTGGGGCTCACGTGCTCGCCCACCATCTAGCCTCAGCCTTAATCGTGTTGCATAGGGAGGTCATCGAGGGTGTTTAGTTGTCAAAGACGGCCGCGTTCCTATGCTTCCAAATCCACCAAACCATGTGCGCGATCAGCGATGATGTTCCTTTGCGCAACTGGCGAGGGGAGGTCTGCAGCACCCGCGACCACTACTACTCAAAGCCTTCTCCGACAACATGAGGAAAAGTAGTGGATCAAATCCATGAAAGCACCTCGAACCAAATTGTCCTCTAGAAAGGGCATCTGGTGAGGATATGCGTCATGGTTTCCTCCGACGGGTAGCAAAGCAGGCAATGTGGTGGGTGCGGTAGATGACATCGCAAGAGCTGCTCACCCGTCCAATATCTATCCTGGCAAGCCAGCCAGACGAATAACTTCACCTGTGAGGCACCCAAGTCTTCTAGATCAACTTGCACAACCTTGTTTTAATAACCTCACTTATCGTAGAAACTGGAAGATTCACAAGCTATCGGAGCAATCTATCAATCAAGTTGTAGATAGAATGTCTCCCACTCTCAACAAGGTAGGCACGTGCATAGAAGAGACCTAGGTTGGGGCGGCGGAGAGCAGGGTGGCCGCCTAGCCGAAGATGTGGTGGAGGGGATCGGGGTGGGTCGCTGGCGGGGTGGTGTAGGGGAGCGGGGACACACAAGGAGAGGAAGGGGTTGCGGGAGTTGCCAATACGAGGAAGAAGAGTAGGGAAAAATAAAATGGTGTGCCAATGGTGGGCCCTGCGTAATACAAATCGGGATTTACCATATCCTTATTTCGGCTACATTTTAGATTGTAAAACACATTTTTTTAAAGATTTGCCCCAATCTATTAATTAAGAAGAAGAGAATTGTCTAGTTAATAGAAAACCGGACAAAAATCGTTTCAACAAACATCAAACTACAAGAGAGCAACATCAAAATCACGCAACCTCTAGAACCAACAAACATCCACAACCTACTACAACCGCAAACTGACAACACATGGAGCATGTTGCCGCAAGAAGATCCACCTAACGGATGACTCAAAAGAAGTTCCAACAATCAATCATCAACTGAAGCCTTCCTTACTACATCTCTCTTTCTTCTTCTATCTCTAAGAGAAGCCTTTCTGAGAGACTTCTCCACCTTCTTGATCATGTCCTCTGAATCCTTTCCTGCCAAAACACAATCAATGTTCTTGCCATATCTGGGCTCGTCGCCTCTAAACCAGTGAGTAAGCCGCAAAGCTCTCTAGCAAAAAGAGCCTCGGAGCTGTGCGCCAACATTCTTTCACTGACTACGGAGGCGAGCAACTGCGTTGGCGAGGGCGTCATGGCCACCGCCAAGGCCTCCAAAGGAACCACCACAAAAGATTCTCCACGCAACTCATGAAGCTTAGGTGTGATCTAGAACACTCGAGCCATGAGCCCGCTCAAGGCCTCACCTTTAGAGGCAACCACTACATCAGGTTGTGACAACGAGTATGGAGTGCCACGAGGAGGAAAACAACCGTAGAGATGTTCTTCCTCAACCATAGATGACTCTGCTCATCAGAGTCAAATGGAACCAAAGCATGTGCCTCCGTCGGCTCTAAAGAAACACCATCACGCGCCAACAACCGCTTGAGCGTTGCCACCTCCTCACGAAGGGGGCGAGACGCCTCCTCGATGCGGACGTCAACCGACCGATGGAGCTCCAAGTGCATCAACGTAACCTGGGACTGAAATAGGGAGTCCAAACTGGCATTGACCTTGAACTCCTCGCAACACCTAGGAGAGGTTCTTGGCGACACTGCAGCATGCAACGACGAGTGGGATATGACCTCAGCCCAACTTCGAGACGACGAGGCTGAGCAGACGAAGAGTGGCCGCACTGGCAAGGAGCATAAGCGTCCGGAGAACGAACTCGAGTGTCTGGAGAGCGAGAACGGGCGACGGGAAAGCATGCACGACAGAAACGCTCCCAATGACCAGGACGGCGACATCGGATACATATGAAGGGTTCACGACATGAGCTGACCTGGTGGCCACGCTCGAGGCACCGAAAGCATCTCCCTTGAGCTCGTTTCACATTTTCACTGCTATGTATACCCGTTTTAAGGGCTGTCTTTTTACCGTATCGGCTAGCGATGCTCTTAAAAAAACTGTTTGAGTCCAATTTTCTACATGTTCACATTTTTTTTGAAGTTAAAAGAACAAAATTTGTGAGTTCGTATAAATTTTTTTTTAGTTCGTGTAATAATAGCATGTACCAGGAACCTACAAGAACAAGACTAACACCATCCTCGGGCACGATCTGGAAACTTTTTAGCTCCACAGTTCACACACCGCGCCTTCACGAGTTTAGGCCAGCACATCACTCGTGCTTAGAAATTTTCGATGTTTCTAGAACTCGGATTTGTCTCTCTCTCTAGGGTTTGAGGTTAGGAGCCGCTCCTCCCCTCCGCCCCCATGGCCGATTTCGGCGGCTACGACATGCGGCGGCAGCCGACCGCGGCGGAAGTGGTGGGCCGCCTCAAGGACGACGGCGACTTCGACGCCCTCCGCCGCGCCATCATCCGCAAGGTCAAGGACAACGTAAGCACGTGCCCCATGTCCCCCCAAATCCTTTGCCTTGCAATTTGTAAGTTTCCAATGTTGTTGCTCCTGCGCGATGGAGCCTCGATGTGGCGAAATGGAATTCTCCATTACCTGATTGATTAACTGTTATGTTCGTAATAGATCTGACTGCATGCCCGAAAGAGTAGAAATCGTTGTGCATTGGTTCGATCCGTTGCTGTAATGTGGGGTAGGATTTGTCCCAAAGGGGTTGTTTTTTATCGAACCATAGATGAGAATTGGATCGATTGTTCGTTTCTAGGTTGTCTACAGTCGCTCTATTGAAAGTATTGCGTTTGGGCGCTTGGAGTTTTGCACAAATCGTCCAAGGAAGCTTGGAATGGAATTATTCTGCCCTGAACTCTGCTTGGGGGCTCCCCAATGGTTTCACGGTAAAAAAAAAGGCTTGGAATGGAATTCTCAGTGGAGAGCTATCACCCGCTTCATTAGAATTGTGATGTTTGGAATAGACCGGAGTGGCGTGAGAGTATAGATCGTTCTGCATTGGTTTGATTTCGTTGATGAGCATCAAACAAAAAAAACGGCCTATAGGTGTTGCTTTGATCTTTAACAGTAGTCACAGAATCATTAGTAGGGATAAAGTACAAATTTCTAAGGAGAAAACACACTCATTAAGGATATTTGCACCATAAACTCGACCTTAGTTGTGTTGGATTGAAGGAGGACTCGGTTTCACTGCGCAAAGGGAAAGGGAGGAACTAATATTGAATCCATATGGAAGCAACTTCCAAAATCCATGCAATCCGAGTAGAGATCGGCTCCGAATCTACATAACTTCAGACCTATCATCCATGTCCGTGGCAGTGTTACTCAGAAATGAGCACGGGCGTCCGAATCTGACTCGGATTCAGGTGTCCAATTTGTAAGTTTTTATTGGACATGCCAAATAACACTTGGAATTTAACACTGGGACAAATTTGGAATGTCTGATCTGGCAAAAAAAAACAGGGGCATGTGTAAGCATGTAACAATGCTAGAGGCCTTCGGATGTGAAAATTCTTTCCACAGGTACATCACACGTGTCTTATTTACTTCCCTGTGTGAGACCAATGATTTTCTCATATTAGGACTACGGGAACGTTAGGCCCTAACGTGTGCAGGTGGTGTGTGCAGCATTGATGAAGGACTGTTAATGAATTGCACATTTGGAATAAGGAACTATAGGGTGATAACTTAGCATCACATAGAAGTAGTTGCTGATTTCCTGATTCACATTCCTAGGATGATTCGAATTAGGCTGAAATGGAAATGAATGATAAATGCGGGAAAGCTGGAACCAGTGCCTTCAATATTTGGTAAGCTTTTCACGCTAGATGTAGATGTTATCGGTCTGGTACCACCCACCCAGCTGCTTCTTAATTTGTAGAAGTAGAGATATACAATCAAACTACAGCGGTCATTGTCAATGGTAGTCTCATAAGCTCATGTGAGATGCAGGATGATCAAAAGCAACCGAAAGTAGCATAGCACTTCAATTTCATTGATCAATCTTATTTTGACTTTTGAGTTGTAGCTGATGTCAGTTCCATTGATCAAACTAGTTTTGAGGAATAGCTGATATTGATTTTATTGGTTAATCTAGTTTTGATAAAATTAACTGATATCATCCTTAGCGATACTAGTTTAATACATTGCAAAGGTTTGGTGACATTGACAATTATTATCTAGTCACCTTTTGACATATACAACTTGGCGACTAATAGTCAATAAAATGATACTCGTTGTCTTTTTATCAGTCAGCCATGTGGATAAGCTTTTTTTTCTGCGGGGGAGCCATGCGGATAAGCTGATTGCTAGGTGCTCAACTTCATCTCAAATTGTTTTCCGGTGGCATTGGCTCTTCCGTTATCCGATTAGTTCCTTGTCCTTAAAAGTAATTTTTAACTTTATTATTATGTACCGTATAACAGAAGTTTCCTGGTTGTGGGTTACTCCGTATATGTTATCTGGTTTTTCATATTGTAAGTTACTCGATGTTGCCATACTTCAACTCAACCTCAGGGTATATTCTTGTTTAATGGCACCTTTTGTGTGGGGTTAATACCCTAGTATATGAAATCTGCTTGATAATTGTTATGACGCATCAATCTTGATGAGAGTATTACATGGTCTGCAAAATTTGTTAGCACCTTGCTTGTTAGTTGGGACTGTCTTGATTTGCGGACTGTGGCCTAATACCACATCGGTCTGCACTAGATAAGATCTAAACACTGTGCAGCTCTAATGGCAAGTTATTTCTGCAGGAGGTGCTGCGCAACAACATAATCGCAGAAGTCAAGCAGTCAATGGTGCTAAGTGAAGATGGCTCTGAAAAGTTAAAATTAAAAGAACTCTCTGATGCGATTTTTCAAGATGTTGGGTAAGCCAAGCCTTCAAATGTGTTACTACTATGTGCTAGATATAAAAGTACCTTATCTTTACTATGCTGCATTTCCACATCAGGAGCAAAATAATGGGTCAAATCTCAGACGAGGTGTGGAGTGTCATCCAGTCAAACGAAACTGATATCCGAGGAACCGTGGAAGGTGTCTTCAATAGGATAATGAACCCTGAAAAGCAAGATGACGCTGGGCCTTCTTCCAAGAGGCTGAAGAGAAATGGCAAGGAGGAGCAAGTTTCGCCAGCAAAAGCCTCAACCTCTGTCACGGCCAGGTTGGAAGAGGAAGACGATGATCCAGAGGAACCACCAGGGTTTGGTACCAGTATTAGCCATCACCACAGCAACATCGCGGTAAAGCAGGACCAACCGTTGAACGGGGAGAACCATTCCCAAGTGAAACCAGCTGAGGATAAGCCAGTGGACGCTAGTAGTTTGGGGGACGCCGACGATGAGGACCCTGATGTGCCTCCTGGATTTGGTTAACAGCCTCGCGATATCCCGCGGGCAAGCGCCGTTGTTTCTTTGGCAGCAATGTTGGAGAAGATTTCGTATTTGCTGCTTGGGAGGTGTAGCTGTTCATAGTATGAATCATGAGTCGTGGAAACGGTACAATCTGTGATGGTGGCAACCACAAGTTCATGCCAATCTTAGCTTTAGGTTTTGTTGTAATATTATAATCACAAGACAAATGGTCAATAGACTGAATGGTTTCCCCAACAATGGTGCGAAGCTGTGCGTCATCTCCAGATTGTGTTATAATTTGCTTCCTGACAGTTGGTACTCCTTATGTTGTTCGTCTAATTGCTGAAGGTGTTCTCACTTGTATGAATCTCCAAATGTATATACTCCCTCCGTTTCAAAATGTAAGATGTTTTTAGCTTTGTGAAAGAAATGTATCTAGATTATTTTAGTGTGTAGATTCACCCCAAATCTAGATGAACCTACGTATTAAAGGGGTCTCCATGCATAAAGCTAAACCATCTTTTATTTTGAAACGGAGGGAGTACATCTGCAACTAAAATGGGTTCAGTTTTACAGCCCATGAGCTATGTTTTACTTCTGTATATCGTGAACTGGAGGCCCATGAGAAGCTTAGGATCCCCTTCCTCCTCTCTTCAAGTAAAAAAAGAAAGAACCGCTTCAGAAACCGCAGGCACAGACGACAGGATCATACGGTATGATCTCTTCTTCTGATGGGAATATAGCAGTATAGAATTATGATCACTGACCATCTGTGGTAGTAGTAGAAAGAAAGCTGGTCTAGGTGATTGTTTTGTTTGGGTCAAAGCATAGCTACATCTACAGCGAAAAAGGCAACCTTGTCGACCTGGATCATGATTAAACCCTGAATCACATCAGACATGACGTATCAGCGCTTCTTTGGCATCACAGGAGGGCGTGGAGCCAAAATATTTAGAATCTTCTCGCAGGCAAAACTGTAGTAGTAACTCAAGCGCCAGCTTTGGTTCTGAACAATTTGGTGGCACGGTGCGAGAACATCGAGCAGGAGCAGGAAGGAAGGAACCGGCAGGAAATTACCGGATGGAACAAAAAAGCCTTCTTGTAGCTGGTACACCTGCAGCCTGCAGGCGTTCGGATTTCAATTAGTGCTCTCTAATATCATGTCACACGCCTGGTGCACCGGCGAATCAAAACAATGTCCCCTCTGAAATGAGTGATCGAGCCAGACACTCCCTCAGAACTCCGCATGTACTACGAAACCATCACGAGATCACGGTACGTCCTCGAGGTACTACTAGTACAATCGAACGCGCCACTGAGTGAATCTAAAGCCCCGCTGCTACCTGCCGCAACCACAACAACAACAGACCTGCACTTCTCTTGGGTTGGAGAACAGGGGACACTACTTGATAGATGGAGTTGGTACATGACGATACTGCGAGACTCTACCGATAGCTCATCTCTTTCTCTTTCTCTTTCTCTTTGAGCGCGTCGCTTTTGGCTGGCCACAACCCCCAACAGAAGATTGACACTGTCGTTGTTCATTATTCCTTTCCTACATGCTACTACTGCAGTACTGCTATCGCCGTTTTAACATCTTATTCCCTGAGGACACCTGCTACAGGAAACACATTTTTATATGTTACTCCATTCTATCACGGCGAGTGACCTCCACCTGCTCTTGTCCAGCCATTCTTTACGCTTTTTTTCCTTTTCGCTTTGCTTGCTGTCTACTAGTAGCTTCCTCCTCTCCTCTCCTCACTGCTCGCTCGCCCATGGCCGGGGGAATCCTGTATCTATCAACTCGACCTTTCTTTTCTCTTCTATATCAGTTTCATCATAAAAGGAACTCCCTAGCCCTAGGTGTGTAGCATAGTATAGTACTGTGTGCAACAGGTGAACATGACAGACGCTAACAGTAGTGAGACTAGGATGACAGGGTCAGGTCCCGTTGTATATATAGTAGTTCCTAGTTACATTCGAGGAGACCACACGCGCATGTGATCCACCAATCAGTTGGTACACCGACTACGCACCAGCTCCGTATTCGAACTACGAAACGGACGCATGTATTTGGGAGTACTCTGCACTCTCCGTAGTCAGTGCTGCCTCCACGCTGTGATGCTGGTTCCGGAGTGGCAGCCAAATACCATCATGAAAAAACTGGCCATTGCGGCTGCTAGTGCGAGATGATGATGATGATAACCCTTGTTGTTTCTCTGCAGCAGCTTGCCAAATCAAACAGCAAATCCCATCTCGTAGCGTATGGGCGCGAGCGTCGGCCAGTTTTTATCGCTTGCCTTGCCTTGCCTTGCCTCAGCGTTGCTGCAGGGGTTCACGAGCCCATGGATTTGCATCCGCGTCTTGCATTGTTAGCACGTATATGGGGCCTCAGGATTCACAAACGCCCAACGGGAACGGACCAAGAAACGGCGCAGAGGGTTTCGTCTCCCTGGGCGTATGATTTCAGCGCATACTGTCGAGGACTGGGCCCAGGGCCATGGACGGACACGAGTAGCGCTAGGGTGATCCGGTACACGAGATTAGCTTAACAGAACGGTCAAAGGTAAAAAAAAACTTATCGAACGTATGTTGTATGTATCTATGCGTTGTTTGTCGATTAGCTGCCGGTTTTGCGTTTGTGCGCACATGATCAAACGTTTATTCTTGCAGAGCGTACGGAACTGTGACCATGTATTTCGGGACATCGTGTATTTTCCTCGCGCTCAGTTTTTGTCGACGAGAGCGAGCCGATTGAAATATAAGATGAATCAAATGCATCTAAACGTATTTTAGTTTATAGATGCGTAGAGGTTCGGAGTAAACCTATATACTAAAAGATGTCTAGATATATTCGTTTCATAAAGCTAGAATGTCTTATATTTCTGAACGGATGGGAGTATTTCCTAGCCACGGCAGGCTACCTTGCCCTTAGAGCAACTCCAATATCTTACCTATATAGGTAAGAGGTGAAAAACCGTTTTTATGGGTAAGAGGCGAGTTTTTTTTGGGTGATCACCTATATTTTAACCCCTCCTACCCATATATGGGTAGATAGACACAAAATTTGGATAAGACTCAACTCCTACCCATTTGCTGCCACGTCAGCTAAAATGCACGAGCGAGTCTAGCAACCGTCCACGCGGAAATTTCTCGCGGGTCGCCGCCGTCCCTCGACTCGCTGGCGACCGGCCCACGCGCAGGCATCCGCTTGCCTCCTCCTCCCCGCCACCCGCCATCCTCCTCTGCGCCCGTGTGACAGTCGATTTGGCCGGAAGCGAGCCACAACAACCGTCTGGGTCGGCGCGCTGCCGTCGCCGAATCGCATTCGTGTGGGGGAGGGAGCCTTCTAGGCCAGTGCGCAGCTCCGCCGCAACCGGACATGCGAGCTCCGCCATCTGACGCCCAACGGAGAGTACCGCTACCCTCCAACGCCCCTCACCTGCGAGCTCCTGACCCGAGCTCCGTCCATGTTTCCCGTTGACCGCAGGCGACGATTCTGGTCACCATGCCCGGGCGGCGGCGCTGGCGAGCCCTAGGCGTGCGGCAAGGCAGGCAGCGCCTAGGCCGGAAGCAGCTCCGACGAGGCCGGGGCGTGGCGTGCGTGCATCTCTGGCAAGGGATGGGAGGTCCTGGTTGCTTTTTTTATATTTATGTGCAAGGTCCTTGGTGTAAAAATAGGGATCTAAATGTAGTTTGTAAATTTCTGAAGATCCAGCTGTGTTTTTGGTAGCCAAAAAATGAGTAAGTTGTTGGAGCAATTTTTTTGATCCAAGCTTCTGTTGAGGGTTTGTTTTAGCTTGCAAACGGTGTCTTGTATATATACCACTAGTATTTCTTTTCTTCTTTTCGATTTCTCAGGCTAGCTTCAGACTTTCAGAGGAGTCGTTCTGAAACTATGGGTAGAAACTCATGATTGATTAGAGCAACTCTAACCGAACACTAGAAAGGCAAAAAATTATTATTGGGACCTCTTTTTATCATCTAAGCGCACCCTATACCTACCCGCTGATAAAAAAATTAGTAACCTGCGCCTACGGCTCCTATAATTGCTTGGCCACACCAGCGGCTCCTAAAAATATCTCCCCCCGCCGCCCGCTGACATAGCGCCGGCCCCCGGCCCCGTCCCCACTCCCCCCCCTCTTCCCCCGCGTCTGACTCTATATTCTGCCGGGTCCAAGGGCGAAGTCGGCAAGAGGGCTACTAAGGCCAATATATGTACAACATAAAGATACATAGGCATATATATGCTTATTTTTATTTGCAAAAAGTAAGAGTAAATATCTAACCACACGTTCATAGTCTGCAATGTCTATAAATAATTATCAAGCACTAAAGTAATGTCACATTGTGATAGAAAGAACAAAAATGGTAGAAAAGTATAACAAGTATTCCGTCCTAGTTTGATTATGAGTACGGGAAGAGAAGGGGCAGACTGTGTTGGGTTGATTTCTTGAAGTCGTGAGGCCGTGACTCGTGAAAAGCAGGGGCACTATCACAGTGGAGGAGTTGATCACTCCAAGAAGAACCGACAAAATGTATCGTTGGATTTGCTTGTTCCTTAAAAAGTCCGGATCGATCCCTTTTCTTTTCTCCCGCCGAGCCCCTGCTCCCGTCTACCATTCCCGACCTTTTTTTTGGCCCATTAGCAAACAAAATCCGACCTTCCATTATACTGTCCTAGGCCCTTTCCTGGCCTGGGCCCTTGGACGCCGCCCATCCTGGCCTAGGGTCAGAGCGGGGTCTGCTCACCCCGCGCCGCTGGCACACCCCAGTTCTTCCCTGTAGGCTCCGCCGACCCTCCTGCACTGGTACACGGCGATGCCGCATGCTGTCGTCGTCGGATTCGGGCCGTACCGACCTGCATGTTCGGCCACAAATCCTCCACCGTCATCGCCGTATTCGACCAACCTAGGCCGCGGTGGACCACGTTTCGTCCGGCTGCTATGTCTTCCTCCTCTAGTCGTCGTCGAATCTCGTCGGACTTAGGGTTGCCACCGTCTCCGGTGAACAACGCGTGAGTGAAGGTTGCGGAGGTCGTCGGAGCGGCTACACCGACACCTGCATCGGCGCAGGCCACGTCCTTGGCTTCTCATCCCGACACCGGAACGGGGTGAATTTTGTCCCCCTATTTTGTTGAAAAGCTCATAAATTTCATAGTGAATAAACGTGTTGTTTCACCTTCTTAGCTCGATGAAGAGTGAATTAAAATGGTCGGAGGATGAAGACAACGAGGTTTTGTACTTTGTGTGACATCATCAAACACTCGTTGATAGCGCATTAGTCATAGAGAATGAAGCCAACAAACCATTAGAACAATTTTGAAAAAAATCCATAAGAACTTTAATAAAAAACAAGTGAAGAATCTATATCATTGTCATCATTTATGAATAGGTGGCATTTGCTAATGATGTGCTCTAATATGCACTATCTCATGTATGCCTAGGTGGTCGGTATATGACTTTGATGACTATTTATCACTAGAAAAACCCAATTTATCGGGTATTATGATAATGTTTATCTAATTGTATGACTAATGTATCGATGCATATGGATTATGAATTTTATATCATGTACTCTTATGTATTATGTGCTCAAGTGAAACAAATATGTCGAAAACAATTTTTTATCATCTAACTTTAGTAGTTTGGTTAGGAACCGCACTTTTTTAGATGATCAAACTTGTTCCTCCAAAGGATTTTGAGACTTTTTATCATCTAAAAGAAGATTAGGGGGTTCGGTTAGAGACGCTCTTACTTCAGATCTACAAATTTCTTACTAGAAGCAGAACGAAGAAGGGTAGTAACGGATGCGTTTACCAAATGTGGCCCAGTGGTTGGGCAGGGCGCAAGATAACTTAGATAAGGGGACCTCGCCTTGCTTCATGGCAGGAAATGTGGCGTGCATGCGCTGGCCATATATAAAATAGGTGAATATACAAGTAGTATCAAAATCGTACACCGATATATTCTTTAGCTTTCCGCGAGATCTAGGACTGGATGGTGGATGGACGTATGCTGTCGCATTGGAATTATTGAAACCGGAATCTTTAAACAGTCTCGGTTACTTTTCTTTATTTTTTGTAGGGAACAATACGATGTATGAACAGAAAAGAGGTGGTTATACTATAGGGCATTTAAAAACAGTAGAAACCGTACTACCACCGGTAACCAGTTATCAGTCCCCAAGTTCAATGCAGTCAAATTCCCCTGGATAAATCTTGAAGAATGTTACGAGTGCCCTGTCTGTGCTCCCTGAAATATTCTGCATACATTCGGATCAGTCACCGATGCACTCTCAGTCTGATCGAGCTCACTGCTCAATCGCTAAGCTTGGGCTAATGTGAAGAGAGCCCATCCTCATCAACTGTTATCAAGGCATTTCCCAACACAGTCCACGGGTCAGTCAAAGTTCCTGCAGAAAAAAGGCAACGTCATCATGGGCTCATGGCATTGCTTTATCCTAACCAAACGCAGCAGCCACATGACGAGCCAAAAAGGTGTCTGCTTGCTTAGCGCAGATGCACGCACGCTGATTGGGCGCATTTGTTTGGGAGTTTGGGAAGATCTCAAGTCATGGAATGTCTGGTGCCCCTGTCTTCTTCAGACAAAAGACGCCACTTCAAATCACCACCTAGCTGCTGCTAATATAAAAGTGCGCGCCACCTCTCCTTGCCCAGTACTAAAGCAAGTGAACGCACATCATTAATCTAGATTAATAATCAATTAATCTGGAGTCTCATCTCATGGACAGGAAAAACGAAAGGAGTCGCAGGCAACTGGAGGAAATTAAAGGAAACACATAGGATGGAACACCCCATGGACCCCTGCGGAGCAGCTCGCCTGCATGATTGAGGCATGCACATGAAATGGAATCATCACAGAAAAAGAGCCCATCTCAACCAGAAAAAGAGAGTCTGTCACCAGGGCTAGATTAATGTAACTCAATGTACTACGATCTCTGACTGAGTGCATTCCCCTTGCAGCAGCCTCTGCGCACAACCTAGTTCCGTTTTAATGTTCACGCCGTGCTCATCTCATCTGGCCGGTACGATGGCGATCTTGCGTGTCGCTGTCTATGTTCCGGCGTGGTCTGTAGATCTGGTGCTTACATGATACACAGGTGTGTGTGCTTTGGACGCTACCTGATGGCCAGTTCATGGGGTCGGTGCGGTCGCTACCCCCCCCCCATCTTAGATTTTCTTGGCTCGGCTGTTGTGCGTGCGGCCCGAAAGGTACGTGCGTCGGTGCGTGCGGTGGCGCGCGCGATCTGTGTTTTGAGTGACAAGGAGAAGGGGTTGAGAGGGAGGTTAAGACCTACTAATGCTTGACTTAACAAAAGATCGTTCTTAGTAGGAGCGATGGATGTGTCCGTTATGCTAAGATCAGTATGCTATTCGGTCTCTCGGTGTGGGTGACTGCTTGACTGGATTAGTTTATTTTGAAGTTGCAGTGGATTCTGAACTGAACTTCCCACTCAAACGACAGTTCGTGGGCATGTAGAAACCTGCACGCCCGGCCGGGGAATTTGAGGTGATGGTTGTGTTAGTTTGATCTCTCCCGTTCGAGCCCAACGGCCCGAACGAGCTTCTTATCCGCGCCCTGGTCGGGGGCGCCCAACCTTATCATGGTTGGTGGGCCTCTGTCGCCGCGCTATATAAAGTGGTGGGGGACCGGCAACACGGGTCACGAGGAACGCCGCTGCTCTAGTCACCCCACCTACACCCCTACCGATCTAGGGTTTTAGCGTGAGCCGACGGGAAGCGCCGCCACCACCGCACACCCACGCCGTCGACCCTTTTCCCATGGCAAATGACGGCGGCTCCAGCTCCGGGACTAGCTCCGGCATCCCCTCTGGCTCGTGCTTGTCGAGCCAGGGTGCAGGTGAATCTCTCTCTCTCTCTCTCTCTCTCTCAGATGCAATAGTTAGCGCTAGAACAGATGCTACCGGAAAGATCTAGACTAGTAGATGTAAAGTAGAAGATAACATTGGTATCAGAGCCACTAGTTCTAGTTTTTTCGGTGCAAAAGAAAGGGAATACCAAGGCATACCCTAAAAGGGCAAAGTGCGCCGCCCACACGGCCGCACCGTTCCACTCGATCCCAACGCATCGGCAAGCCGAGGCCGGGAAGAAGAACAAACCCCTAACGAGGCAAAGAAAAGCAAAGCCCCTGGTTTTTTTCCCTAATCCCCGTTTTCTCCCTTCCCCAAGCCCCAGATCGAAAGAAAAATCCGAAAAGAAAATCAAAGCCTAGATCGAAAAGTTTGAACCCTAACCCTAGTTTCTCCCAGATCCCGCATGCAAATCCCATACCAAAACGAACAGAAAAGAATAAAAAAAAGGGGAGCCAACCGGTCGCCGCCGCGCGCCGGCATAGGGCACCACCGCCGGCCACTTGATGGCGGCGCTCCCACCCGCGGGTGGAAGCGCTCGTCGGCAAGGAGCCAGGGAGGTGCCGCCGCTTGTTGCCATCTCTCTGTCTCACGGCGTCGGAGAGAGAGGGGGCCGCCAGCAGTGCCGGGCGGCGCCACCTCGCCTCGGGCCGCACAGGGCAGGAGGAAGGGAGGAGGGAGGGGCTCGCCGCTGGCGTTGCGCCGGGCGGAGCGGCCACCTCGCCTCACTCCGTTTTTTCCGTCGCCAGAGAGAGGGGACACATGCAAGGGGGAAGGGGCTCGCCGTCGAGAGGGAGGGGCTCGTCGCCGGCCGTACGCCGGGCGACGCGGCCTCCTCGCCACCTCGCCCGCGCGGGGCGGTGCGCCGCCGCAGCGGTGCGCGAGAGAGACGTGGGGAGTGGGGGTTATGGGCTAGGGTTTCCCAGGGCGGCGGCGGGCACTGGTTTTGTGCCTGCGAAAGGCGCGCCCGGCCGTTGGATGGCATCGGACGGCCAGGGAGAGCGGGCGCGCGGGGTCGGCGCGGTAGCAGGCCGCGAGCAGGCCTGGGCTTTTGGGCCGCTGCCGGGCTGCAGGTGGTCGAGCGGCAGCGTGCTCCGCAACGCGCGAGGCTGGGCCGCGTGCAGTAAAGGCTAACAACACAGTTTTTTTCTGTTTTTTATTTTACAGAAGCTGTTTAGACTGGTTTTGCTCAATTTTTTGACTGTTTTTTGATACAATTTTTTCTACACAAAATCTTCCAACGAAATTTTGTCTAGAAAATACTAAATTAACAGTAAAAGGTTTCAGTAAAGTTTAAAGTTAATGAATTTTAATTCATTCTTCCGCTGCAAATAGTTAAAGGGCTCTTTTAAAATTTAATAAAGACAAAAGTGATATTAAATTTTTGAGAGCATGTTAAAGTTATATTCTGGTCATATTCATGTTATTTTTCTGACCAACGTTGTAAATAGCATGAATGTGATTAGTGATAGAATGCATGAAAAATCTAGTTGTTTTAAATTGCTAGAATGCAATAAAGTGTATTAAATTTTGTTTTAAAAGATGTGATTAAATATTTTAAAACTGATTATGCTTCATGTTATTAATTGACCAACGTTATTAATAAACATGATCATGATCCCTTTTATTATGTATTATAGGTGCATTTAATTTTATCTTTACCCAACGGTGATATAATTTTAAATGGCACAAACAATTGCATGCTTAATTTCTACCAACGTTGGATTAATGCATACAATTGTTTCTGGTTATCTCACATCTTTTGTGGTTTTCAGGAGGTCTCAACCTCATGAGCTGCCTGAAGGATATCCCACTGCTCAGAGGGGATAACTATTCAGAATGGAGGAAAAAAGTTGACTTGGCCTTTGTCTGCGCAGAAGTAGACTGGGTTGTTGATACTAAACAGCCAGTCAAGCCTGAGGACCCAGTGAAGGGTGATGCTGAGGAAAGTGTTGCATGGGAAAAGAGAAAGAGAGACCATGCTCCTTTAGAGCTGGCTTACTCAATAGACAACCAAAAGTGGGTCAATGCAAACAAGAAGTGCTTGGCTTTTGTCAAAAACACGATTGAGAATGCAATAGTGGGCTCAATTGAAGAGTGTGCCTCAGTTGGTGAGTACCTTGCAAAGATAAAGAGCCAGTTTACTGGCTCTTCAAAGATGTATGCGACCCAGCTGCTAAAACAGCTGGTGACAGAAAAGTATACGGGAGGGCCATATGGCATTAGAGAGCACATCTTGAGGATGTCCAACATGGCGGCTAAGTTAAAGCCCATGGATGCGGACCTCGAGCTCAAGCCTGCTCTACTGGTGCATCTTGTCATGGCCTCTCTTTCCCAACAGTTCGAGAATTTCGTGATCAACTATAACATGTCCCCTAAAAAATGGGACATTGAAAAGACCATAGGGATGTGTTCTCAAGAGGAAGAAAGGCTTAAGTCCATTCACGGTGGTTCCTTGAACTACGTGAAGGACAACAGGAAGAGGCACTTCACCAACAGCAACCATGGTGGCTCCCCTTCCAAGCCACATGGCAAGGGCCCCCTACAGCACCAGCATCAGCATCAACAGTCTCTCCCTGGGAACAAGGACCTTTGTCACCATTACAAAAAGCCTGGTCACTTCAAGAAGGATTGACATTTATGGCTTAAGACCATAATGGCAAAGAAAGGTAAAGACATAGTATCTTTTGTAAATGAATCCTTGTATGAAAAGTTTTCTAAATCTACTTGGTGGATTGACTCTGGTGCAACCGTTCATGTTGCCAACTCTTTACAGGGGTTCCGTTCGACAAGGACTTTGCCAAGAAGAGAAAGACACATTGAGGTGGCTAATGGGGTCCAAGCAGAAGTGGAGGCTGTTGGCGACATTCCTCTGCAGCTAGCTGATGGCCCTACTATTCCGCTTAAGGATGTTTTATTTGTTCCTTCCATCCATAGAAACTTAATAAGTGTGTCGTGCCTGGACAAAGACATGTATGAGTGTTATTTTGGACATGGCAAATGTGCCATTTGGTTGAAAGATACTTGTGTGTGTGTTGCTTTACTACATGAAAAGCTTTATTTATTATCCTTGCATGAGAAAGTGTTTTCTGTGTGTGATGTGAACGAACAAGTTCCCTTGTCGAACAAAGAACAAAAGAAAAGAAAGAGAACTCTTGACTCATCGAAGTTGTGGCACTGTAGATTAGGCCATATTTTGAGGGGAAGAATAGAAAGCCTCATTAAAAATGACATTCTTCCTCCGTTAGAGTTCTCAGACCTCGAACAATGCATAGATTGCATCAAAGGAAAGTATGTAAAGAAGATTAAAAAGGGTGCAAACCGAAGTATAGCTACACTAGAAATAATCCACACTGATATTTGTGGACCGTTTCCGGTGAAAAGTGTGGATGGTTATGATTCATTCATAACATTCACGGACGATCACTCCCGGTATGGTTACATTTATCCGATCAAAGAAAGATCTGAAGCATTGGATAAGTTTAAAATCTTCAAAGCTGAAGTTGAAAATCAACATGATAAAAGAATTAAGATAGTCCGGTCTGACCGTGGGGGGGAGTACTACGGTCGGCATACTCCATATGGTCAAGTACCAGGACCTTTTGCAAGGTTCCTACAAGAAAATGGAATAGTCGCCCAGTATTCTATGTCGGGCGAACCTCAGCAAAATGGAGTAGCTGAAAAGCGCAACTGTACCCTTATGGATATGGTGCGCAGCATGATGAGCTATTCTACCCTCCCATTGGGATTGTGGATGGAGGCATTTAAAACCGCCATTCACATTCTCAACAGAGTACCAAGTAAGTCGGTGCCCAAAACACCATACGAATTGTGGACAGGCAGAGTCCCCTCTCTGCATCACTTGAGGGTTTGGGGGAGCCCAGCTGAGGCAAAAGTTTTCAATCCAAACATTGCAAAGTTAGACCCCAAAACAGTGTCTTGCCACTTCATTGGCTATCCAGATAGATCAAAAGGTTATCGTTTTTACTGTCCTGACAGATACACAAATTTTATAGAAACGAGACATGCAGTCTTCTTGGAGGACAAATTGATGAGGGGGAGCACGGTAGCTCGGAAAATTGATCTTGAGGAGAAGAGGGTGCATGCACCTAATCCGATGACTCAGGAGCCATTTTTCTCGCTACCTGTTCTGCCACCATCTACAACCCCTGAGGTTGTGGTGCCGGCACCTGTTGTGACTCCACACGTGACAACAATGGGAGAAGGTTCAGAACCTGTCCGTCAGGAGCCACCTGAACCCACTGTTGAGCACGAAACGGAGCCAGAACAGCCACATATTGACAATGTGCCAGAACCCGAGGCAAGAAATGAGCAAGAGTCTGATGAACTCAGAAGGTCTAAAAGAGAACGAAGACCAGCCATTTCCAAAGAAATTTACAAAGTCTACAACACAGAAACAATTCATATGGAGGGCGATCCTACCTCATATGAAGAAGCCATGAGAAGCCCTCACTCAGCCAAGTGGGTGGAGGCAATGGAAGATGAAATGAAATCGATGAGTTCCAACAATGTTTGGGACTTAGAGGAAATTCCTAAAGGAGCCAAAATAGTAGGATGCAAATGGGTCTACAAGACAAAGTATGACTCCACTGGGAATGTAGAAAAGTACAAAGCTAGACTTGTGGCAAAAGGCTTTACGCAAAGAGAAGTGGTAGATTACGATGAGACTTTTTCCCCGGTCTCATGTAAGGATTCCTTCAGAATCATAATGGCACTAGTTGCACATTTTGATCTAGAGTTACATCAAATGGATGTTAAGACGGCACTAAATGGAGATTTAGATGAAAATGTTTACATGAAACAACCCAATGGTTTTTTCATGGAGGGGAAGGAACATATGGGATGCCGCTTAAAGAAATCCATTTACGGGTTAAAGCAAGCCTCTAGGCAGTGGTATTTAAAGTTCAATGATATAATTAAAAGATTTGGATTCAAAGAGAATGTTGAGGACAACTGCATTTATGCAAAGTTTAAAAGTGGGAAATATATTTTCCTAATTCTGTATGTGGATGACATCTTGCTTGCTAGCAGTGATGTCAGTCTACTACTAGAAACAAAGAAGTTCTTGTCTTTAAATTTTGAAATGAAAGACCTTGGTGAAGCTTCTTATGTTTTGGGCATAGAAATTCACCGAGATAGAAAGAATGGAGTGTTAGGACTGTCGCAGAAAGCATATTGTGAAAAGATTCTAAAGAAATACAATATGCATGCGAGTAATGCAACACCTGCTCCCATAGTCAAGGGCGATAGTTTTGGGAAATCCCAATGTCCAAAGAACCAGTATGAGATAGATCAAATGAAGTCAGTACCATATGCTTCGGTTGTTGGAAGCTTACAGTGTGCACTCGCCCTGACTTAGCTTTTATCACCGGGGTACTCGACAGATATCAAGAGAATCCAGGCATAGAGCACTGGAAGATGGTAAAGAAAGCTTTGCGTTATGTGCAAGGCACAAAAGGCCTCATGCTAACATATAAAAGATATGATTCCCTGGAGATAAAAGGGTACTCAGATGCGGATTTTGCGGGAGATAAAGACGACAGAAAGTCCACGACAGGATAAGTCTTTACTCTCGCAGGAGGTGCTATTTCATGGAGAAGCGCCAAACAGTCGATAGTTGCATCATCTACGATGTATGCAGAATTTATAGCATGTTATGAGGCCATGGGACAGGCGTTATGGTTAAAGAAATTTCTACCCGACTTGAGAGTGGTAGACAACATCAGAAGGCCACTAAAGATGTACTGTGACAACGAGCCCGCAGTATTCTATGCTCACAACAAGTCGAGTAATGCTACAAAGTCAATAGATATAAAGTATTATGTTGTGAAGGACAAAGTCCATGATCAAACTATAAGACTCGAGCATATAAGGACAAAGGATATGCTTGCGGATCCGCTAACGAAAGGCTTACCACCCAATGTGTTCAAGGAACACATAGCCGGTATGGGATTAATGGAAAGCCTATGATTCCTGGACTACAGAGGCCTAAAAGTAAAAGGATTTGTTTCAAAAATAGAAAAGTATGTAGTGGCTGTCTGATTCTATCGGCAATTGAGCTGAGACGATAAAACATGCTCTATGTATCAATCTGTGATGAAACGAGTAAAATACAAAGTTAAAAGTAAAGTCGAGATCAAGGAGGAGAATGTTAGTTTGATCTCTCCCGTTCGAGCCCAAAGGCCCGAACGAGCTCCTTATCCGCGCCCTGATCGGGGGCGCCCAACCTTATCATGGTTGGTGGGCCCCTGTCGCCGCGCTATATAAAGTGGTGGGGGACCGGCAGCACGGGTCACGAGGAACGCCGCTGCTCTAGTCACCCCACCTACACCCCTACTGATCTAGGGTTTTAGCGTGAGCCGACGGGAAGCGCTGCCACCACCGCACACCCACGCCGTCGACCCTTTTCCCATGGCAAATGACGGTGGCTCCAGCTCCGGGACTAGCTCCGGCATCCCCTCTGGCTCGTGCTTGTCGAGCCAGGGTGCAGGTGAATCTCTCTCTCTCTCAGATGCAACAGTTAGCGCTAGAACAGATGCTACCGGAAATATCTAGACTAGTAGATGTAAAGTAGAAGATAACAGGTTGTACGTACTGGCTAAGATCAGTAGGGTTCCAATCGTAAGCTATACACCTTCCAGGCAAAAAAAAATGCAGAGACTATGGCATTGCGTCGCAATTTACCCTCTGATGGCTTAAAAGAAAGCAGGCTATCAAAATGACAAAACTAGCCGTGGACCAGTAGTAATTCGGCAAACACGCAAGCAGTGACAAACTTATCGGTTCAGGCTGGGAATCGCCGCAGTTCACAGAGTCACTGGTCAGTAGCTACGGGGCTAACTCTGTCCTCATTAGCCTCACTCTAAGTCCCAGAGTTGGACGTCCGTGCATAGGTTGAGCTGCAGAACCCATCACACTTACTTCGAGTTTACGCGCACACAATTTTAGCTCTGCATCTCTGTAAGGCCGGATCGCACTCTGGGGTTGGGGCGCCATGTGCTGTAGTAGGACGTGGAGTGCGGAGCGGACCACTCCGCCACGGACAGCGGCGGTGACACGACGGAGAGGGACAGCTTCGCATCGCACGCTCCTGGGATGCCTCGTCAGCATCGCATCGACGTGGCACCGTTCCGGTGTACTGTCTCCATGTGATTAGCACGGCATGATAATCCGGGCGTGGTCCAGGAGGAAACTAGCTAGCGGAGTGGAGATCACAGCTGATTCAGGCCGGGGACCACGGGTTTTCCTCTCCCCTGATGAACCCGTGCTCGAGCGAGCGGCGGCAAGCACAAGGCTCGCTGCGCATGCATGCCATTGGCCCGCCACAGTGCGAGTGTGCGACCACTTCCGCCGCGCTCCGGCCGACAGGCGCCAGACTGCGGCCATGATTTCTCAGCTGAGGCGGGAGAGGGAGGAAGGGTAGAAGACATCGACGATCGATGGATAGATCATCTGTCGTACGCTATCAGGCATGCAGCTACCACAGCTAGCAGCGTGCGTGCCGCGGGCCTGGCCTGGGCTAGCTCCCCTCTCGCTAAGTGCAATCCCTGGCGCTGTGCAACTATGCAAGATAGCCCTGATAGGGAACATTGTGTACTTTCGCGGTTGTTCCCCGTAAAGAGAATCCACTCACTACAGCACTGTTACTGTTACCCACGATTCGTGCGACAGATAGATCGCGATGCTGTACCAACGAAACCTCGCCGGACGCTGGTGCATAGTGGTTGGCCAGTTCGGCCGGGACGCGGGAGAGAGGGGCTCTGCACAGTGGAATCGACTCTTCGGGTGAGGCTGGGAAAAGGTTTGCATGCGTCGTCATGATGGGACGGGGCGCCACGAGGCCCATGACGACGTGTATTTTCTTACTCTAACTCTAACTAGGTTGTGTGTCGCTCTTGTGCCTTGGCAGTGACAGAAGAAAATGAGCATGATGAAAACTCTCCAACTTCTGAAAAAATCACCCCTTTTCAAATTTTTTTTGGTTTGGATTGCTTATCACCTTTGCCACGCCGATAAAAACAAATCATCTTTTCCGGTAGAGAAAGAACAATTTCATTTATCCCGACCTAAATACATAACATGATTTTTTCTTTCAAAAAAGGACATAACCTTCTCAAAACTCTCCAACGATAATTCATACTCCCTCCGTATGCTGTCCAAATAGGCACATAAATTCCGGGTATGCCACTATGGTTTGTTGGTACCAATTTACAACTTCTGGTATTGAGTACGTTATTGGAAAGATACTCAAGACCTCTAGTTGTTAAATAAAAACAACATGTGTGAGATTGATATAGTTATTTTCTTATAAAAATGAAATCATTGCGCTAAAGTCGTATATGCCAAAGTAGTGTTGATGCTCCCAAAAAATAAACTTTTTTGTGTGCGCATCATACCGTACCTTCTCTCAGAGGTGGATCTACCGTCTCTCTTGCACCGGTAACCGCCCATGCTTGTCAATAATGCAATGGTCGAGTTATATGAGTTGATTTTGTACAACGATTTCCTCTAATTTTCTTGCATTTTAGGGCTTACTTGATTTAAAGGAATCACATAGAAATTTTGCAGGATTTTGATCCATAGAATTTTTTTTCTATAGATATGTAGGACGGAACTTGTTGGTAGTTTTCCCATAGGATTGCGTTGCACTATGTCTTGGAGAAAAAAATTCAACCACTAAAACCTCATGTTACAGTTCTTGTGTTTTTCATGTGTTTCGAACACTGTTTGAAGAAAATTTATATAGGTTTCAAATTCTATAGGAATCAGCTAGACATGACACTATAATCCTGCATTTTTCCTGTACCTAGGAATCAAACAGACCCTTAAGCTCGTTTGTGTAGGTATGGTGAAATTTCCGGGTCCCCGTGCAGTGTGTGGTACCCGTACGGACGTTGCAGAGCTGGCCCTGAGTCTTGACCCCACCTAAACATGGTCCGGGCATGCCGAGCGAGCTCGATCATTCATCCGCAGGCTAGCACTAGATTTTGTGTCATGTGTCCATCTGAAACACGGGGAAGTAGTCACTGATGTCTGATGGCTTTGTACTCTTGGAGCACAGCACCTGCCGACTAATTGTCCCCCAATAATGACTGTTTTTATCCATTTAATCCTACTGCCCGCGTACGCGTAGTAACGACAAATTTTCCCATTTTGATGATGATGCGTGCCATGGCGGTAAAACAGCCATACGGACGCCAAGCTTGACGACGGTTTGACTGCATGGATTTCACTAGCGTTGCGAAACGGCACCCGATCTGCCCCGTTTCGTAGGCAAAATTTATTAGTTTTGTTCAAATTTTTCTATCATTTTTTTTCTAGTTTAAACTAAATTTTGCTTTCTCGGGCTCTCGCGGGTTGCCGCTTCGCCACCACAGATTTCACGAGCAGTAGTTGGGATGGGATTCATACGGAAACCATGTCGGTGTGTACCCCAAGCAGGGTTGGTGCGAATCTTTTCCGTTTCCCAGGTTGGTAGAGTAGACCTTTGTACTTATACGTATGTACCTTTTGTAGTTTGTACACGCCGTTTGAGTGCGATTTGACCGTGTGGTATGGTACTGCGAGTACACCACGTCTATGTTGTCCATATGCAACTGTTGCGAGAATCCCCAAGCTTTCTTCTTCTCACGGGGAGGCCCTACCACCATAGCCGTAGCCCGTAGGTTAGGCAGGGCTGATAAAGCGGAGGCATGGATGCGAGAGGAGAGCACAAAGCAGGAAAAAAAATGGCAGTACAAATGCCAGCTAGAGAGAGCCCTGGCAGCGGTTCCCGTCACGCTCGGCGACACGGCCGTCGGGTCCGGTCCAATGTCGTATGTGTCCATCGAACCAAAACGTCTCGTCTCCGGCCTCTTTTTCCTTGCGCTTGTGGTACTAGTGTAACTTGTGCTCTCATGTCATATAAAAAGATAACGTGTTCTCTCATGTGATGATATGTAGGGGAGAGACGGCTCGTGCAGGTCTACATTTTCCACGTCACATCGTGTCTCATGGACGGTCAGGCATACATGTACGTATGTCACGTAGATCGAACGTCTACTATCTAAGCAGCTAAGCCTTGCGTGCTATGCTAGTGCGGTGAGTTTTCTCTCTTCCCCATAGAACAGCCCCAGAAAGCCCCAGAAACACCTCCTTAGCCGGATCGGGCCTAAAATCCATCCGGCGAACACCGGTCGAACTCAACACGTTGGGGTTCGCGGGGGGCACCAGATAAAGCGAAAACGGGGGTGGACTAGCTCCGTCAACGGCTGAAGGCAATTTCCCTCCTTTTACCCTCTTTCCCCTTCTCCCTCGTGCGCTTCCGACAATTCGTTCGCCCAGATCTGTACACCATGATACCGAAGAAATTCAATGGACCACGGCTCATCGGCGAAGCGCCGCTAAAGCAGAGAAAGCTGAGGTCACCGAAGGAAAGGCCGTCGGGCTTGACCAACGCCTAGTTGTCGAGGGACGTGCAACGCTGGGGGCCAAAACCGAGGGCCGCCATGAGAAGGGATCAAGCTCAAGGCCAAGCAGGAGGCGCTGGCGCTGGCGGAGGAAGAGGTGCATGCGTTGTTCGATGTGAAAGGATACAAGCATCGATCGAAAAGTGCATGGCTGACGCGAAGTATCACGCCGTACCGAGGGACGAGAAGTTCGATGGGAGGTGGAAGGTGGTGTTGCAGAACCAGGGCGTCAAGATCGACATGCTCAAGACCACTGTTGCGGCCAATAAACGGAACACTGATCTAGCGTTTCTGATGGGGGCCAACACGGCAATGATGGATGACCAGTTGAAGGCATGGTACATGGCCGAGCGTGACGCGGTCTTTAACAAGCTACCGACGATGGCCACACCAACGTCGACGTTGAGCTCTGCCCTAGCTTCCTCTTCCACGACGTCGTCGAGTTCTACCACAACTACAAAGGAGCCGGTGTCCACCGCGACAGCTTCCATAGTGGAGGAACCTGGCATTTTTTTGTAGATACCAATATGTTAGGGGTGACCCCTTGGGGTTTCCCGATCTTTCACGAATCCCCCGTGGAAATCGAGAGGAAGGCCTAACAAAATGACGGTGTCGACCACGACAGCTTCCCCAAGAGTACTTCAAGGAAATGGAGCTCAACATGATCCGTGCCAACATTGAAGAGCGCGACGAGCAGACAATGGCACATTTTCTCATCAGCTTGAACCACCCAATCAAGAGCGTCATTGAGTTCCAAAAGTACAACAACATGGTTGACCTTGTGCATATTGCACAAAGGCCGAGCATTAAGTACAAGAGGACATCAAATACAACAAGCTAAATACACACTTCACCTACAAACAAGCCTCAACCGCTACACCAACAACCTTCAATGGAAGCTCCTCAAGTACCTCCAAGCCTCCTTTCAAGCCCACACTTCTTCAAGGAAAACCTCCCACAAGTGTCAAGCATACAAAGGATGACCCGCCTTTCAATGGAAAATGCTACAAGTGTGTAGGAAAAGAACGCAAGTCGGCCACATGTGGAAACAAGAAAGGTTTGTTCATTCATGACAATGGCGATGAGGAATACTTGAGTGAAGATGAATTTTATGCAAGAGTAAAAGAAGCAATGGCAAGGCAACATGTGGAAGATAATCAAGAACTCCTCATGTGTGAACATGACGTATGTCCTTCACTTTTCATCACAAGGATCTTGGCTACTCAACCCAAGAACATAAGATAAAAGATCCAACATCTTCCAAACATGTGTCGACATCAATGGGAAATCCATTGAAGTTATCATCGTTGGAGGGAGTTGCCACAATCTTGCAAGCACCGAGTTATGTGAGAAGCTCAACCTCACCCTGCATCCACACAAGCACCCCTACCATGTACAATGGCTAAGTGACCAAGGGTCCGTGAAGGTCAAGCACACCGTCTCGGTCACATTCTCAATTGGACCATAGAAGGACACGGTAGAATGTTATGTGGTTCCCATGAAGGTTTGCCATATGTTGCTTGACCGACTGTGGCAATTCAACAAAGGTGCTCTACATGATGGTCGCACAAATGTGTACACTTTCAAATGGCTTAACAAGACATTTGTTTTGCAACCGATGACTCCTAGCCAAATAATTATGAATAATGCAAAGGCTTTAGCGAGGGCGCAAACCACAACACCAACTTGTGAGAAGAGTAGTGAGCGGGAGAACCACCATATAGCGAGTGAGAGTCATAAGCCAAACTCGAGTGAAAAAACTAAGAGTGTTCTTCTTGCCACCAAAAGTGAGATGAGAGAAGTGAGGAATAACCCATCCATCTTGCACTACGTCCTCATTTGCAAGGGATAACGCAAGGAACTAATGACTTGATAAATATTCCTCCCTCTTTTATGGCTATTTTGTAGGAATTCAAGGACATGTTTCCCGAAGCGCTCCCTCATGACTCGACACACTTCTCCCAAACCGCGCCACCTAACGCACGAACCCAGATGAGACGAAGGAGATCGAGCGCTAAATCAACCAACTCGTCTCCAAAGGTTTGATTCAAGTAAGAACTAGCCCAAGTGTGGTACCTATAATTCTTGTCCCAAAGACGGATGATACGTTGCGGTTATGCATGGACTACCGCGCAATCAATGATATCACCATATGTTATCAACATCATATACTATGTCTCGATGACATGCTTGCTAAGTTGTGTGGAGCCACCATTTTCTCAAAAATCGATCTTCATAGTGGCTACCTAATGGTCCAAATATATCGAGCTCATTGGGGAACCCCAAGAGGAAGGTATGATGAGCACAGTAGCAAGTTTTCCCTCGGTAAGAAACCAAGGTTATCAATCTAGTAGAAGCAAGGAAACACCCCAAAGGTGTAGCTAGCTGAACATTAGCAGGGCGCACTACCGGTGCCAGCAGCAACGTGGATACCTGCACAACACAACCACAGAATTTTGCCTCCAACTTGCGATGAGGTTGTCAATCTCACCGATTTTGCTGAAAACAAAGGATTAAACATATCGAATGGAAGGAAGTAATAGTTTGCAGAAAGTAAACACAAAGCAGTAAACAGTTTGTAGATTGTATGTAAAAGAAAAGACCAGGGTCCATAGTTCACTAGAGGTGGCTCTCCTTAAGATAGATAACATGCTCGGTGAACAAATTACAGCAGAGCAATTGATAAACATCGAGAAAGCATACAAGCATATACTAATCATCTTGACTCCTTTGGAACTTGATTGGGCATTACAACATTATACATACACCGCCATCCAACTGCATCTATGACTAATAATCCACCTTCAGGTTATCATCCGAACCTCCTCCAGTATTAAGTTGCAAGCAACAGATTATTGCTTTACGAATTGCGTGTAATGTAAACAATACGATTGTTCTATGAACAAAGGATTGTTGTTTTCTCCCTAGTAGCAACAGACTTCTAGTACCTTAGAGATTTCTGTCACTTCCCTAGATTACCAGAGGCATGAACCCACTATCGAGCATAAATACTTACTCTTGGAGTTGCTAGCATCTACTTGGCCAAGATAGCTACTAACAACGGAAAGCATGCAAGATCACAAAAAACAAAGACATGATAGAATCAATAATCAATCTGAAATAGCATCTCAATATCCATCGGATCCCCGCAAACACAACATGCAGAATTACAAATAGATGATCTTGATCATGAACGGAGCTCACAAGATCTATACATGAAAGCACAAAGGAGGAGAACCGGCCATCTAGCTACTACATGGACCCGTAGTCTAGAGATGAACTACTCACGCATTACACCGGAGACTTGCATGATGATGAAGAAGGTCTCCAGGGTGAATTCCCCTCTCCGACAGGGTGCTGGGAAGAGCTTCAGATCCCTCCCGATCTAGGGATGGAGATGACGGCGGCTACAGACTCTTTCGTGGATATTTGATCGGGTACTTAGGGTTTTTGTCCCGAGGGTAATATATAGGCGGAAGGAGAGGCCGAGGGGGTGCTGGGGTCGGCCAGACCACCCCCTGGCGCGGGCCAAGCCTGGCCGTGCGGCCAGGTGGTGTGGCCGGCCCCCGTCCCTTCTCCGTCTCGTATTTTGGCTTCAGATGTCTTCCGGAAAAATAGGCACTTTGGCTTTTGTCCCGTCCAATTCCGAGAATGTTCATTTTCTGACTTTCCTAGAACCAAAAATAGCAGAAAACAAGCAGCTGGCACTATGGCTCTTGTTAATAGGTTAGTCCAAGAAATCATATGAAAAGTACTCTAAAGTGTGGACAAAACACAAGAAAGTAGATAAAACCAAGCATGGAACATAAAAAATTATAGATACATTTGCAATGTATCAACATCTCCAAGCTTAACTCCTTCCCGTCCTCGAGTAGGTAAGTGATAAAAAGAAAGAATAATTTTTGAGGTGACATGCACCATCAAAGACTTGATCAAAGTATTTGTAAAACATTCAAAGCTGGGATCATAGTACTTCAATCATAACATGAAAGACAAAGTTCTAGCAATAAGACAAAGAAACTATGATGCAACATGAAAAGGCACAAACAAAAGATTCATTAATAACAATGCTTTGCAAGACGTTTGTTTGTTTCACATAAAGAAAACATAGCATAATAGTATTCAGCTTGTCCCTCATAGAGTAGCAAATATAAATGCATAGGACACCTTCAAAGTTCATAAGAGTGACTAGATACAAATAGTTTAGAACAAGCAATATCAAGTTATGCATCAATCAAATAGTCTTGGGACAATGCACATAGAACTAAGAATGGCCACTATGCTCTCAAAGTTGGTGCATAAAGGTAGAAGGTGGAGACTCAATATAATGGTGGAAGAAAGGTCTTCATAGAAGGAAGCAGAGATTCAAGTTTCATAAAGAGCTTACAAAAATTATGGTACTTATAGCTTTCAGCTCTCATTGCCCCTATCATAAGAATCTTGAAGATGATTAAGGTTAAAGTGAACAAACTATGGTGTACATGCTTGACGAAGTATAAGTTAGAAATCTCATGTCCCTTGAATACGAGGGCCGCTCCTCATGCTACTCAAGTTTAGTCACCGGTAAGTTCTTGTCATTGTAAGTATATGTGTATCATAGAGAATCGCCAACGGGGTACCCCTTGCCCGATGATACGGAAGAATCCCCATATCAAAATGACAAGGCAAGCAAACAACGAGCATCTCAACAATCTTCTTATTTACCATGGGAATATGGTGCTTTTTTCTCTCTTTCCTCTTTTCATAATATCTCTTTTTTTCTCTTTTTTCTCAATATAGGACTCTTGTTTTATAAGAAGAATGCTTCATAGACAACTCATTATGGTTACGCTGCAGGTTTCCACCATGTCAGCATGGATTAGACCAGCGGCCCAGGCGTTTCTCTAACACATATACATAACTTCATGGACTTACAAGTTCCTCTTTCATTTCACACCGACGACATCCATAGACAAAAAAGCATGATATCAACTAGGTACAAAGTACCAAGTGCAATGTTGAAAGCGTTCCCCATGACAACATGGTTCTGCTAATTCCCAACAAATAAGTGCAAGTATATACAACATAGACGACACAATGGTTCAAGTTTATTAAGGGCAAGCAAAGTAAAGTGTGCCATCAAGTTCGTGAGAGCTTTAATCACTAGTTTTCTCATAACAAGTTTAATTTGGAGGGTAAACAAAAGCATGAATATACTTGGAATAGCGTAAGATAGTAGGTAGGTATGGTGGACTCTTTGGAATAACTTGGTTTAGGGAGTTGGATGCATGAGTGGAACTCATACTTGGTTGTGGAAGCTAGCAAAAGACTGGGAGCGACAAACTAAGAGAGCAATAATGGCCATAATCATGCAGAGCGACAAAACATCATTGATCAAACATAAAGTGATACTACAAGTTGAAAACTAAAGGATCATAAAGGCTTATGGCGACTTGAGATAGTCATAACATGGTGTGAGCATGCGCCAAGTCAACCCAAATAAAGCATCAAAGGAGAATACCACTATACTATGCTTTAATATGCTAAAACAACGCATGATTCATCTAAGGCACATTAAGCAATCTCAATTGTTTATAACAAGTCATGCTACAGCAAAGAATACTAAGCATAAAGCCAAAACAATATCAAGCATGGCATGACAAGGCATATGCCACAGTCAAAAACAAGCTCTCTTTACCACTTAAGCATGAACTTTTCCTACTCTTTTCCAAATCAAACCAAACTATTTGAAAACCAATGTATGAAAGAGGGGGTCAAACCAATTTATTCAGCAAACTAAGCAAACAAAGCAAACTAAAAACCAAAACGAAAACGAAAAAGAAGGCGTTCCAAGAACAACAGAACTGTGCATGAAACAATAAAAATGAAGCGTTTGGAAGAAACCTGGGATTTTTATTGATGAAAAAGGGGATGCCTCGGGCATCCCTAAGCTTTGACGCTTGTACGTCTTGGATATTTCTTGGCGTGACATGCGTAGCATCCCCAAGCTTGAGCTTTAGTCCATCCTTCATCTCATTACTCATTCCTTCCATACACCTGCAATTTTTCCTTCATACAAAACTTCACACAATCTTTATTAGCAACATTAGTGCACTCAAGATAATAAGTCTCAAGATTCAGTTCTAACACCAATAAACTTCCATTAGAACACTAGCTACTGTAGCACTTCCCTCAAAAAGCTCAATTCCCCAAAAGAACTCAAAAAGGAACCAATAGAAGCAAATACAGAAAATGGCAGAAATCTGTCAAAACAGACCAGCAGGTAAAGACGAATTTTTTCGAAGACCTTATGTTGTTCAAATAAAAAAGTGTTAAACTAACGAAAGTTAGATAACAACCTGGGGCAGAAAAAAAAATTCACGCCTCAAAAGGATGTACAGAGATTTTATACGAATTTTACGGTGAAGCACAGAAATCTGCTTCGGGACAACAACTTTCCCAATCATTACTTCTCTCTCATTAGAGGTTACTCTTGGCACAAAAAGCAAATAAAAAGGATAAGGAGCGGTTATTACTGAGGTAATAACTTCCAAGACTCATCTAAAACTTTTGTGTTATCTCCCAATAAGTACTTTTCGTTAACGCCTTTAAGTTAGGCATAAGAAGCAAGAAAGAATCAAGTGTTCTCAAATGAAGGAGCATTAAGACCAAATTTTGTTTTCATAGGAGAGGCAAAATAAATCTTCTCTCTCTTCTTAGGGAAGTGTTCTATACCTTTCTTGAGTGGGAGTTGATATTTAATGGTGCCTTCTTTCATATCAATAATGGCACCAACAGTTCTAAGAAAAGGTCTTTCCCAAAGTAATAGGACAAGAAGCATTGCATACAACATCCAAAACATAGAAATCAACAGGGACATAGGCATTTCTAACCATAATTAGAACCTCATTAATACTCCCCATGAGTTTCTTTTTAGCATTATCATCAAGTGGGACATTCAAATACCTATCTTCAAGTGGAGGCAAATCAACCATATCATAAATCCTTCTAGGCATAATAGAAACACTACTATCAAGATCACATAAAGCTTTGAAATCAAAGTCATTCACTTTCATATTAATGATGGGTTCCCAACCATCTTCTTGTTTTATAGGAATAGAAGCTTTATGTTTCATCTTTTCTTCTTTAATCTTTATGAGAGCATCAGTAATGTGTTTTGTAAAGGCCATGTTCATAGCACTAGCATTAGGACTTTTAGCAAGCTTTTGTAGGAACTTAATAACTTCAGAGATATTGCAACCATCAAGATCAAAATAAAAATTATCATCTAATGTAGTAGAACTATTACTAGCCTCAACACTAGTGGTGGTGATAGTAGAAACACTAATGTTTCTAGCAATTTCATCTTCTCTTTCCCACTTAGCATGTAATTCAGCTAATAGTCTAACATTTTCATCAATTCTTACTTGTATGGCATTAGTAGCTGCAAAGGGATTATCATTAGTTTCAGGTTTAGCAGTCATTTTATTAATCAATGAAGATTGAGCTTCAGACAAAGATGATATATTCCTTTCAGCACTAGAGAGTTTCAATTGTAAACTAGGAATTTCCCTATTTAGACTTTCAAGTTGATGTCTAATGCTCTTCAATATGGTAGATTGTTCCTCCATAGTTTTAGTAAATAGTTTATTTTGCTCATATTGCATTTGCATGAATTTTTTAGTGGCTCTTTCAACTTCTAAAATTCTTCCTTCACTAGGTAATCCAGTTTTAAAATTATAACCATAAGTATTATTAGGAGGGTAGGGCCTATAATTGTTATTACCATAAGCATTATTGCCAAAATTGTTATTTCTTATGAAGTTCACATCAACTTGCTCTTCTTGAGCAACCAAAGAGGCTAAAGGAACATTATTTGGATCAATATGGGCTTTCCCATTAACAAGCATAGACATAATAATATCAATCTTATCACTCAAGGAGGAGGTTTCCTCAATAGAATTTACCTTCTTGCCTTGTGGAGCTCTTTCAGTATGCCATTCAGAATAGTTAACCATCATATTATCCAGAAGCTTTGTTGCAGCACCCAAAGTAATGGTCATAAAAGTACCTCCAGCAGCAGAATCCAATAGGTTCCTCGAAGAATAGTTCAATCCTGCATAAAAGGTTTGGATGATCATCCAAGCAGTCAGTCCATGAGTGGGACAATTTTTTACCTAAGATTTCATTCTTTCCAAGCTTGAGCAACATATTCATTATCAAATTGTTTAAACTTCATTATTTCACTTCTCATAGATATAATCTTAGCAGGAGGATAGTATATTCCAATGAAAGCATCTTTGCATTTAGTACAAGAATCAATACTATTCCTAGTTAAGGTATTCAACCATTCTTTAGCTTTTCCTCTCAAAGAGAAAGGAAACAATTTCAGCTTAATAATATCACCATCTATATCCCTATGCTTTTGCATCTCACAAAGTTCAACAAAGTTATTTAGATGGGCAACAACATCTCCGTTACCAATACCAGAAAATTGTTCTCTCATAACAAGATTGAGTAAAGCAGGTTTAATCTCAAAGAAAGTATCTTTAGGAACATGTGGAGCAATAGGTGTGCTCAGAAAATCATCGTTGTTGGTGCTAGTGAAGTCACACAACTTAGTGTTTTCAAGACTAGTCATTTTTTGTATTTTTGAATAAGAAAGCAAACTAGTAAAACTAATTTTTTTGTGTTTTTGATAAAGAAACAAGCAAACAAAGCAAAAAGTAAACTAAGCAAAACAAAAATAACAAAGTAAAGAGATTGGTTATGAGGGACTCCCCTTGTGAAGATGTCCTTGACTCCCCAGCAACGGCGCCATAAAAAGTTGTTGATGGCCCAAATATATCGAGCTCGTTGGGGAACCCCAAGAGGAAGGTATGATGAGCACAGCAGCAAGTTTTCCCTCAGTAAGAAACCAAGGTTATCAATCCAGTAGGAGCAAGGAAACACCCCAAAGGTGTAGCTAGCTGAACGTTGGCAGGGCGCACTACCGGTGCCAGCAGCAACGTGGAGACCTGCACAACACAACCACAGAACTTTGCCCCCAACTTGCGATGAGGTTGTCAATCTCACTGGTTTTGCTGAAAACAAAGGATTAAACGTATCGAATGGAAGGAAGTATCAAATTATAGCGGGGCAATTGACAAACATCGAGAAAGCATACAAGCATGTACTAATCATCTTGACTCCTTTGGAACTTGATTGGACATTACAACATTATACATAGACCGCCATCCAACTGCATCTATGACTAATAATCCACCTTCAAGTTATCATCCGAATGCCCTCCAGTATTAAGTTGCAAGCAACAGATTATTGCTTTACGAATTGTGTGTAATGTAAACAATACGATCTTTCTATGAACAAAGGATTGTTGTTTTCTCCGTAGTAGCAGCAACATATCTAGTACCTTAGAGATTTCTGTCACTTCCCCAGATTACCAGAGGCATGAACCCACTATCGAGCATAAATACTAACTCTTGGAGTTGCTAGCATCTACTTGGCCAAGATAGCTACTAACAACGGAAAGCATGCAAGATCACAAATAACAAAGACATGATAGAATCAATAATCAATCTGAAATAGCATCTCAATATCCATCGGATCCCCGCAAACACAACATGCAGAATTACAAATAGATGATCTTGATCATGAACGGAGCTCACAAGATCTAGACATGAAAGCACAAAGGAGGAGAACCAGCGATCTAGCTACTACATGGACCCGTAGTCTAGAGATGAACTACTCACGCATCACACCGGAGACTTGCATGATGATGAAGAAGGCCTCCAGGGTGAATTCCCCTCTCGGGTAGGATGCCGGGAAGAGCTTCAGATCCCTCCCGATCTAGGGATGGCGATGACGGCGGCTACAGACTCTTTCGTGGATTTTTGATCGGGTACTTAGGGTTTTCGTCCCGAGGGAAATATATAGGCGGAAGGAGAGGCCGAGGGGGTGCTGGGGTTGGCCAAACCACCCCCTGGCGCGGGCCAAGCCTGGCCACGCGGCCAGGTGGTGTGGCCGCCCCAGCCCTTCTCTGTCTCGTATTCTGGCTTCAGATGTCTTTCAGAAAAATAGGCACGTTGGCTTTTGTCCCGTCCAATTCCGAGAATATTCATTTTCCGACTTTCCTGGAACCAAAAACAACAGAAAACAGGCAGCTGGCACTGTGGCTCTTGTTAATAGGTTAGTCCAAGAAATCATATGAAAAGTACTCCAAAGTGTGGACAAAACACAAGAAAGTAGATAAAACCAAGCATGGAACATAAAAAATTATAGATACATTTGCAATCTATCACTACCATCAAATACGCATGGAGGAAGGTGATGAGTGGAAAACCGCCTTCAAGACCAAACTTGGTCTCTATAAATGGTTGGTCATGCCATTTGGCCTATCCAATGCCCCATCCACCTTAATGCGCCTTATGAATCATATTTTGAGATTCCTCATTGGAAAAAGTGGTATTGTCTATTTTGATGATATTCTTGTCTATAGCAAGTCGCTTGAGGAGCATGTTACACATGTTAAGGAGGTTTTGCAAATCCTTCGAAATGAAAAGCTATATGTTAATCTCCCCAAGTGCACTTTTGCTAAAAACAAGTTGATTTTTCTTGATTTTGTTGTTTCCACGAATGGCATTGAAGTAGATGTTTCTAAGATAAAGGACATACGAGAATAACCCATTCCCACAAATGTGAGTGAACTTCGAAGTTTTCATGGGTTGGCCGGTTTTATTGTCACTTTGTGAAGGATTTCTCTACCATTGCTTGTCCTCTAAATGAGTTGACTAGAAAGAATGTCACCTTCGTGTGGGTCAGAGAAAAACAAAAAGCTTTTGATGAGCTTAAAAAGAGACTCACGGAAGCACCTCTTCTCGCGTTCCCGGATTTCACAAAAACTTTTGAGATAGAGTGTGATGCTAGTGGTATTGGCATTGGAGGAGTCCTCACGCAAAATGGACGTCCTATTGCTTACCATAGCTAGAAACTTGATGGTTCATGCCTTAATTACCCGATTTATGACAAAGAGCCTTTTGCCTTAGTTCGTGTCCTTCAAGTTTGGCAACATTACCTTTGGCCTAAGGAATTTATCATATATTCTGACCATGAGTCGTTGAAATATCTCAAAGGTCAATCCAACTTGAGCAAAAGGCACGCTAAGTGGGCTGAGTTTCTAGAGTCTTTTCCTTACATCGTCAAGTATAAGAAAGGTAAAGTTAATGTATTTGCGGATGCTTTGTCTCGCAAGAACAGAAGACTTATTACTCGACTTGAAGTAAACATGTTGGGTCTTGATGACATCAAAACTTTGTATTCTTCCAACCCGTTCTTTGGACCAATATTCGCAAAGTGTTCAACTAACAAAGGAGTTGATGATTTATATTTGCATAAGGGCTTTCTCTTTAAACAAAACAAGCTTTGCATTCTGAAGTCATCTCTCCAAATTTTGCTTCTCCAAGAGTCTCATGGTGGTGGCCTTATGGGTCACTTTGGCTCTGACAAGACGTATGACATGCTCTCCACACACTATTGTTGGCCAAGATGAAGAGAGACGTGGAGCGCCACATCCAACGATGCACAACATGTGTTCAACCTAAGTCTAAGTCTAACCCATTTGGTTTTATATGCCATTCTCATGCACCATGGTCAGACATTAGCATGGATTTCGTGTTAGGATTACCTAGGTTTAAGCATGGTCATGATTCTATATTTTTGGTAGTGGATCGCTTTTGGAAGATGGCACATTTTATTCTGTGCCATAAGACTAATGATGCTTCACATGTTGCAAATCTATTTTTTAGGGAAATCATGTGTATTTATGGTGTGCCAAGAACCATCGTATCTGACTACGCTGTCAGATTCATGAGTTACTTGTGGAAGATGCTAATGACCAAGCTCGATGTCAAGCTCCTCTTCTCATCCGCCTCGCACCCTCAAACCGATGGCCAAACCGAGGTTATCAATCGAAGCCTCGGACTCCTCTGCCTGTTGATCAAGAAGAATCTTAAGGATTGTGAGGAATGCATTCCCCACGTCGAGTTCGCATACAATCGAGCCGAGAACACTACAACAAAGATGAGTCCCTTCATGATCATCTACATTTTTGAGCCCCTCATCGTGCTCGACATTCTCCCACTTCCTATCAACGAGCGCACCAACATGGATGTTGACAAGATAGTCCAAGCTATGAAGAAACTACATGAAGAGACAAGAGCGAAAATTGAGCAACAAGTGCATCGCCAAGCATCAAGGCTAAACAAGGAGAAGAAAGAGATGGTCTTTGAGGAAGGTGACCTTGTGTGGATACACTTGAGCAAGGACCGTTTCCCCAAGGAATGTGATTCCTAGCTCAAACCGAGAGGACTTGGCCCTTTCAAAGTCCTAAAGAGAATCAACAAAAATTCTTACATCATCGACATACTAACAACAAAGTACCTCATGAGCAAGACGTTCAATGTCAAGGACCTCTCACCTTTCCATGGAGACGGTGAAGATGATATGAATGAAGAGTCGGGGACGACTCATTTCCAAGGGGGGAGCTGATGCAGCCCATCCTACGGATGTCCCTACATCTACACCACCAAATCCCCCAAGTGGACCAATGGCTCGCGCCCGAGTCAAGCTCCTTCAAGCTAAGGTTAAATCGCTCCTCTCCTCGTGTGATTTCGATACACCCTTGGATGGGTTGCTACTTTATTCCCATACATTGTGTATCCTCAGCTTTGAACCCCATAGAGAAATGCCAAGAGACGGAACCAAAACGCTCACAAGAGGAAGTTCTAGCTCGAACCGGCACCAGGACCAGCGAACCAACGCTCCCGTCGAAATTCCCGGCGACAGCTCCAGCAGACCTTAACCCTGACCGGAATACTATTTTGTATGCTATACTAGCGAACACCGAAGCAAACCGGCGACCGCCCTAATTTCCAGCGAGAATCCTAGCGCCGCCGGACTTATCGCCAAAATCACCTAACAAAAGTCAACTCTTGGGCACATCCCATGTAATTCCCTATTTCGTCCCGACTTTACCTTTTTTTACCCAAACTACCCCTGTATTAGTGGCTCGCCTATAAATAGCCCCACCCCTCCATTGGAATCCTTAGATTTGAACCCTTGTGAATCTACATAATTCTAGTCTCATGCTCCTTGACAAGGAGCACCAATTATGCCCCACCTCTTAAGATTTGAATTGTCCGTTCAAGTTTTACAAGGACTTGGCGTCGGAGTCGTCCACCAAGTTGTCAAGATCTCACCAAGCCTCCCGCTCACCGTGTTGGTTACATAGAGAGATTATCGCCCTCCACCGATCTTAGGGATTGTGTTAGACCGGTAGCCGCTAGTGTGAGCTATTGGTTTATATCGTGTCTTCGTGTGTGTGTGTTCATTGAGTTCTTCGCGTGTGTGTTCATGGATTTCAACCTCTCCCTCATCCCACTCACCTTTCTCTCCATTTCTACAGAGATTCGTGAAAGATCGGGCAACCCCAAGGGGTCACCCCTAACATATCCCCTAGTCTATGTAATAATTTGTTGCTGAACTCTAACTTTTGATCGTCGAACGGTGGCATTTGGGTGAGGATTTGAGTGTTTTTGGTGGCGGGAAAGATATCTTTTAAAATTACCATCGAATTCTAGTAGCTAGGGGACAAAACTTCGGGGAGGCTCGGACTCGACGCCTCCTAGGCCGAAAGTTTCCCCCTTCTGGCGGTAAATAGCGTCGAAAACGGCATGGGGCACCAACGAGTGGAGATGATGTTAGCCCGGACATGACAGGTGGTGTTTTGGTTGGTGAGGGGCCTAAATGAAGCTATCACGAAAAAACATAGAAAACATATTGCAAAATGCCAAAAAATCTGAAACAAATTTTCGCGTGTACATCCAGATATTTGTGTTCACACACAGGTTTTTGAGAAAAAAATTACATTTTATGTTACTTGAGTAATAAAAAATCTAAAAATAATATGTTGGAGCATCCAAAATTGTATTTTTTTCACCGGACATAACAATGTTATTTTCCCCGAAAATCTATGTGTGAAGATAGAATGTCCAGATGTATACACGAAATTTTCGTTTGGAATTTGTAGGCATTTTGAAATATGTTTGAAACAATGGGTTCATCTGCACCCTTGAGGCGAATTGGATTCTCGAGTTCGTGCATATAGTACTAATGTATGATATTGTGTTCATATGCATGGTATCATGTAGTAGTACCATCTTTTTATTATACTAATTGATTTGTAAAATCATGTACAATATCTATTTAACATTAATTTTTTAGTTCTATGTGGTATTATACAATATCTATTTATGATACTAATATCATCTCTATCGTCATTAATTGTAGTGACACATGAGATATTCTCCATGCATGATACCCCATTGTGGGTTAGGCCTTCCCATTGCTTGTAATGCGGTGCCCACCTTCATGCTTCTAGAATCGGTGGATCCCCGGAGCCAGGGAAAAGAAAAAGGAAAGGCTAGACTCTTTGGCTGAAGCCAGGTGCCGACTCGGTGTGCCCTCCAATTCATGACGGAGTGGCCTCTAGGGACCGTTTGATTCAAAGGATTTTAAAAGCACATTAACAGAAAAAAAATGTAGACCAATATATCAACTTGTCAAGACATGTGAAATTCTACATGAATAAAAACGTAGAAATTAGTTGTAGAAGCCATTTGGCGGCACCATAGGGAAAACACGGAAAATTTCTATAAAGATTGTGTGCATGTCATAGTATAAAAGGTTGCATGCATATCACGATGCCTTTGTTTTTGTTGTCTTGAAGGACTTATCGTTGACTCTACTAATTGATTGGTACATGGTGTTGGGGAATTAGCACACTCATATCTGATCTGAATATAAGCAGCAAAGTAAGATGTAAACTTCATCAACACTAATGTACTAAATACATGGATTGTTGCTTAATCATGAAAAAAACATATGCATCAAACATGTATGGAGGAAAGGAGACACTTCACAGTTCGCACCGAACCATAGACAATGTCTCCTCTTTTGTGAGAAGTTGTCTTCTAACCCTAGACGACGTCTATGGTAAGGATAGAGGTTCTCAGGGAAACAACAGTAGAAAATCAAGATACATAGACACCAATCCTTGTTACGTGAAAAAATCTCTCAATTTGAGACGAAAAACTACGGGTCGAAGCCACCTAAATAGTTTTTCCACTATTATAAAATGTGGATACAACTTTTTCTTATCTAGAGATCACTAGTGGAAAACGGGCCTTTAGTCCCGATTCGGGGCGCTCTCTACTACCTGTTTCCCAACCGGGACTGCCGACTCGGGATTAAAGGCACCACCCTTTAGTCCCGGTTGCCTTATAAACCGGGACTAAAGTTCCTCCACGTGGCCGCTCTCCGTGACTAAAGATGATCTGCTGCGACAACGTTTTGTCGTAATCGGCTGCCACAGCAGGAGATGGGTTTTGTGTTTTCCTTTTCATTTTGTGTTTTGTGTTCAATTATTTTTCATTTGAAAAAAGTTTTATGCATATATAATATAATTTGTCTTACGAGCTTACATATATATATATATACAATTTGATATATGAGTCCCTAGATCTCATCTATTTGATTATATAGAGATCACTAAACTATCTATTTCGTATTCTCCATTTGGGAATATGACCTTGCCAAGCAAAAATCCCATCAGTTCCTCTTGAATTGCTAGTAGGCGGTCATGTGGTAGGAGCTCATCCCACATAGCATCCAACTATAAAGAAAAATATCAATATGAATATATCAATCATCATAACAAAAATTATGAATGGAACTCAACAAAAATTATGGTAATAAAATAAATTGTTTACATACTCGAATAAATTCCGCGCCCTTCCCAATAGTCGATGTGCGAATGAACTTGCAAACATAGTATCCATATAAATTAGTCCCCTATGATGGCCTCACGCACTTTACAAGAATATAATTCAATCAAATAATAATCAAGCATGATAATTGTATTGAAACTAGAATTAAAAAGATGCGCAGACCTAGATCGTACTACTTACCCGGACCAGATTAAAACTGAGCTCCTCACACCATTGACCGGCAACCACATTCTTGAACCTTTTCCAAACACTGCCCGGTAGAGAAAATATATGAATGAATCATTAATTACTTGATATCTCAGAAAATGAACGAAAGAAAACGATATAGTATGATAATGATTGAAATTACTTCTGGAGCATATTAAGCAGGTCACGGTACTCTTCCATGTTTTTCTTAATGGGTCCATGATTTCTACTCTTCCACTATCAATGGCAATGCTTAGAAGAATCCAGTGGAAGCTGTACAGGGTTTATACGTTAGTAACTCAGTAGTTACGCTTAACATCGAGTAAGCAAAAAAATTAATGTGTACAAGACAATAACAATCTCACCTATAGTTTTAAGAAAATAGTATTTCCTTACACAAATTTTGCTCCTTTAAAAAACTTGGCAAGTTAGGCTCCATGTCCACATGACTCATCTACAGCGTAGCAGAATTAACTTGATTTGGGTCAATAAACCCAATACAATAGATTCTCTTTCTTTTACATTCGAGAATCTTCATTCTGCATAATAGTGTACAAAAGGATATAGTGAGGATAATTACAGGCAATGAATTGAACGAGATGAGTTCGAGACTTAATTACATAAATAAATTAATCACTTACATATAATAGCAACTGATGAGAGATTTGTCGAGGAACCTTTAATTGAATAACTGAAAGAATTCTAGAAACTCAATATGGATCTCGTCTTCGCGAAAGTAATGCCCCTCTCTAACTTTCGCCAGGATAATTTCTCACCCTTGCTCTGCGACTTTTAAGTACCAGTCATGCAATTTTTGCATTTGTGTTGGCAGATGCAGGAGTATCTCATCGCTAACCAGAGTCTCCCCGTGGACATATTGCCGTGCTACATCAGCCTTGGGGATATCTTCGTCGCCTAGAAATTCAGCAACAGACATACCACATTGCTTAGCTAATATCTTAGATGCTTCCATATCTAAAGGTTCTTCCATATCTATTTGTTGTTCAGGTAACACCATGAGCAGGGGGATTAATTGTTTTGCCTCTTCTCGGAGCTAGGGAACGTCTCTTTTCCATCTTGCACTACTACTTGATCTCTTCTCTTTGAATGTATTCGTAATACAACGTGTATAGTCATCTGGCTTATTTAACTCATGTTGGGATGGTTGCACGAGAACATTATTAAAGTGCTCCCGGACTTTTAAATCTGTTTGCTCGTGTCATTTCGGTGCAAAATGGGCATTCACTTCGACCCTTATGACCACCCTGTTTTCCTCTTCAGTCCAGTGGTAAGCTAACTTGGGAGAAGCCGGTGGTACTCTTGGGAGACGTTGTCGGTTTCCGCGTCGGTTATCCATCAACAAAGCGGTGGTACACTTCTGCTTTTGGCCCTTTGACTTAGTGGGCAGAGTCGGCTGAGGCACCGGAGATCGATATGGACTCGCACTATGGTCCATCTCGGGAGGGGTCGACTCGAAGATGGCGGACTTCTACTCGGAGGAGATGGTGGCCTTAGAGGTGATGGATTGCTTCTCAAAGGAGATGGTGGCCTTGGCACCGAGCCTAGAAACACGATGTTTTACTTTTTCCATAGAATAAAGCCACTCATGACTTCTCCCAGTGTCGTCTCCCCTTCACCTCCAGGTATGTCAAGCTACAATGACAGAAATACCGGTTGAACTTCATCCACACAGAAACGAGCATATATAGCTGGAATCGGACGAAAATGGTAGGTCGCTCCAGGTGTAGAAGGTAACGCATAGCCAACCTGCACCTTCATGGAGATGTTCTTCAGTGACACATGTAGCTCACAACTTGTGTTCTCCTTGATTGCATCCATGGGGTAGCCATCCATAGGTGCACCATCTATCATACATGCATCATCTATAATCGGTGCACCATCTATCCTCAGTGCATTGTCAACCGGAACCTCCGTGGAAGCCATGCCACTTTTCCGCTGAGATGGACTACCGGTACTATCGAATGCAAGATCTTGCTGCCGCTCCTCAAAGATTGTCAATATGCTCCTGCTGCCTCTCAATTCTGGCTAGTAATTCATCATTCGTTCTTTCTACCTTCACCCACTGGTCTTCCTCCTTCTGCCACTTCTTTGCTCTCTCTCTCTTGGCTTCTATAAGTGTTACTGTCCTTGGGAAACCCAACCCTCCATAGAAAGAAGGTCCAAGGCCTTGTGTTCATCCTTCATGTTCCTTATTCACGAGGGCCTTTGTTAGCTCGCCGTTCTCTCTATTGGGATGGAACTTTCCCTCTTCAACCTCTTTCATCACTCTAACAAGGGCTTTCTTAGGTGCAACAATTTCTTTCCTTGCAATAATGTCCCCTGTTTGTGGGTCATACGATGCCCCATGCCCAAGTAGCCAATTTCTTGACCTCAAGGGCCAATCCTGTGTAACTCGAATGATCCATTTACCAATCATCTCGACCTTAGTTTTATCCCACTTAGGAATGGTAGTCTTGTAACCACATACCCCCAGCTTATGGTGATATATCTTTTTTTCCAGCATTTATCTTATTCTTTTGAGACCTTTGCTGAGCTTATTCCGATTCCTTGTACTCGACAAATGCACGCCAGTAATGTTGCTGCTTCTCTAATGGCCCCTTGAATTCTGGAACTTTTTTGTCCTTGAGATATTTCTTGTATAATCTTTTCTTGAAGTTCTGGAATTGTGTGTCCATCTTCTTAAGAGCCCACTTCTTGACTTTCAACCTCATTTTCTCCCTCGGCAGTCTCCAAGACCGGTAGGCTGAAATGTCACATGAGGTCTTTCCAATAGATACATAGAGTCACATGCCAGGTGCTATTAATGCAGCTCTGCTCCTCAAAAGGATTCATGTCATCTGTACTTATACTAAACCATAATTTTCTCGCGTCATCTTGCAAAGTCCGGGAATTTTCTCTCAATTTTTATCCACTGCGACCCATCAGTGGGCTATCTCAACATATCGTCTTTCTTACAGTCTTCCACGTGCCATCACAACAAATTGGCATGCTATTTGTTTCTCAACAAACGTTTCAATCGTGGTATTATAGGAGCATACCACATCACTTTGGTAGGAACCCTCTTCCTGGGGCGCTCGCTGTCAACATCCCCAGGGTCATCTCGTCTGATCATAACGCAATGCATTGCATACCGGGCACGCATCCAAATTCTTGTACTCCTCACCGCGGTATAGGATGTAGTCATTAGGGCATGCATGTATCTTCTACATGTCTAATCCTAGAGGGCAAACAACCTTCTTTGCTTCGTACGTACTGGCGGGCAATTCATTATCCTTTGGAAGATCACAACTTGTCTTCTACTTTATTGCATCCACTAGGTAGCCATCCATAGGTGCACCATCTATCATACGTGCATCATCCATAATCGGTGCACCACTTATCCTCAGTGCATTGTCAACCAGAACCTCTGTAGAAGCCATGCCGCTTTTCCGCTGAGATGGGCTGTCGGTACTATCGAATGCAAGATCTTGCTGCCGCTCCTCTAAGATCGTCAATATGCTCCTGCTGCCGCTCAATTCTGGCTAGCAATTCATCATTCATTCTTTCTATCTTCGCCAACCGGTCCACCTCCTCCTCCTTCTGCCGCTTCTTTTCTCTCTCTCTCTCTCGACTTCTATAAGTGTTACTGTCCTTGGGAAACCCAGCGCTCCATAGAAAAGAAGGTCCAAGGCCTTGTGTTCATCCCTCATGTTCCTTATTCACGAGGGCCTTTGTTAGCTCGTCGTTTCTCTAATGGGATGGAACTTTCCCTCTTCAACATCTTTCATCACTCTAACAAGGGCTTTCTTAGGTGCAACAATTTCTTTCCTTGCAATAATGTCCTCTGTTTGTGGGTCATACGATGCCCCGTGCCCAAGTAGCCAATTTCTTGACCTCAAGGGCCAATCTTGTGTAACTGGAATGATCCATTTACCAATCATCTCGACCTTAGTTTTATCCCACTTAGGAATGGTAGTCTTGTAGTCACCTGTCCCCAGCTTATGGTGATATATCTTTTTCCTAGCATTCATCTTACTCTTTTCAGACTTTTGCTGAGCTTATTCTGATTCCTTGTACTCCACAAATGCATGTCAGTAATGTTGCTGCTTCTCTAATGCCCCCTTGAATTCTGGAACTTTTTTGTCCTTGAGATATTTCTTGTATAATCTTTTCTTGAAGTTCTGGAATTGTGTGTCCATCTTCTTGAGAGCCCACTTCTTGACTTTCAACCTCATTTTCTCCCTCGGCAGTCTCCAAGACCGGTAGGCTGAAATGTGACATGACGTCTTGCCAATAGATACATAGAGTCATAGGCTAGGTTCTATTAATGCAGCTCTGCTCCTCAAAGGGTTCATGTCATCTGTACTTAGACTAAACCATAATTTTCTCGCGTCATCTTGCAAAGTTCGGGAACTTTCTCTCGATTTTTATCCACTGCAACCCATCAGTGGGCTATCTCAACATATCGTATTTCTTACGGTCTTCCACGTGTCATCGCAAAAACTTGGCATGCTATTTGTTTCTAAACAAACGTTCAACCGTGGTATTATAGGAGCATACCACATCACCTTGGCAGGAACCCTCTTCCTGGGGCGCTCACCGTCAACATCACTAGGGTCATCTCGTCTGATCATATCGCAATGCAGTGCATACCGGGCACGCACCCAAATTCTCTTACTCTTCACCGTGGTATAGGATATAGTCATTAGGGCATGCATGTATCTTCTGCACCTCTAATCCTAGAGGAGAAACAACCTTCTTTGCTTCGTACGTACTGGCGGAAAGCTCGTTATCCTTTGGAAGCTCACAACTTGTCTTCTCCTTGATTGCATCCACGGGGTAGCCATCCATCGGTGCACCATCTATCATACGTGCATCATCCATAATCGGTGCACCATCTATCCTCAGTGCATTATCAACCGGAACCTCCGTGGAAGCCACACCGTTTATTCGTTGAGATGGGCTGTCGGTACTATCGAATGCAAGATCTTGCTGCCGCTCCTCTAAGATGTTCAATATGCTCCTGTTGTCGCTCAATCTGGCTAGCAATTCATCATTCGTTCTTTCTACCTTCGCCAATCTGTCTACCTCCTCCTCCTTCTGCCGCTTCTTTACTCTCTCTCTTGGCTTCTATAAGTGTTACTATCCTTGGGAAACCCAGCCCTCCATAGAAAAGAAGGTCAAAGGCCTTGTGTTCATCCTTCATGTTCCTTATTCACGAGGGCCTTTTTAGCTCGTCGTTCTCTCTATTGGGATGGAACTTTCCCTCTTCAACCTCTTTGATCACTCTAACAAGGGCTTTCTTAGGTGCAACAATTTCTTTCCTTGCAATAATGTCCCCTATTTGTGGGTCATACGATGCCCCATGCCCAAGTAGCCAATTTCTTAACCTCAAGGGCCAATCTTGTGTAACTGGAATGATCCATTTACCAATCATCTCAATCTTAGTTTTATCCCACTTAGGAATGACAGTCTTATAGCCACCTATCCCTAGCTTATGGTGATTTATCTTTTTCCCAGCATTTATCTTATTCTTTTCAGACCTTTGCTAATCTTATTCCGATTCCTTGTACTCCACAAATGCATGCCAGTAACGTTGCTGCTTCTCTAATGGCCCCTTGAATTTTGGAACTTTTTTGTCCTTGAGATATTTCTTGTATAATCTTTTCTTGAAGTTCTGGAATTGTGTGTCCATCTTCTTAAGAGCCCACTTCTTGACTTTCAACCTCATTTTCTCCCTCGGCAGTCTCCAAGACCGGTAGGCTAAAATGTGACATGAGGTATTTCCAATAGATACATAGAGTCACAAGTTAGGTGCTATTAATGCAGCTCTTCTCCTTAAAAGGATTCATGCCATCTGTACTCAGACCAAACCATAATTTTCTCGCGTCATCTTGCAAAGTCCGAGAACTTTCTCTCGATTTTTATCCACTACGACCCATCAGTGGGCTATCCCAACATATCGTCTTTCTTACGGTCTTCCACGTGCCATCACAATAACTTGGCATGCTATTTGTTTCTGAACAAACGTTTCAACCGTGCTATTATAAGAGCATACCACATCACCTTGGCAGGAACCCTCTTCCTGGGGCGCTCGCCCTCAACATCACCAGGGTCATCTCGTCTGATCATATCGCAATGCAGTGCATATCGGGCATGCACCAAAATTCTCGTACTCCTCATCACGGTATAGGATGTAGTCATTAGGGCATGCATGTATCTTCTGCACCTCTAATCCTAGAGGGAAAACAAATTTCTTTGCTGTTTACGTACTGGCGGGCAATTTGTTATCCTTTGGAAGCAGTTTCTTCATTACTTTTAGCAACTTTTCAAATCCCTTGTCAGCGACACACTTCTCTGCCTTCCATTCTAGCAATTCTAGTGTGCTACCTAGCTTTTTTTGGCCATCTTCGCAATTCGGGTACAACAATTTGTTGTGATCCTCTAACATCTGCTTGAACTTAAACCTGTCCTTTTCAGTTTTGGAGTCTCTCTTTGCATCAGCAATGTCCCGACCAAGATTATTATTAGGCCCATCTGATGCCCGTTCTTCAGCTTCTTCTTTATCATTATCTTCCATTGTAGTACCACCGTATTCAGAGAACATATGATAGTTGTCAGCATTCTCTTTTTCTTCGTTGTCTTCCATCATAACCCCTCTTTCTCTGTGCTTGGTCCAATAATTATAGCTAGACATAAAACTGGACTGAAAAAGGTGGCTGTGAAGGACTCTTGAGGAAGAGTATTCCTTCTGATTCTGATAGACACCACATGGACACCACATAAAACCATTCCGCTTGTTTGCCTCGGCCACAACGAGAAAAGAAAACACGCCTTTAATGAACTCGCCAGAGCATCGGTCATCTTACATCCATGGCCAGCTCATCTGCATTATATAAGTATATCAAATGTAATCACGATGCTAAAATTAGTGCCGGTCTAAAATTTCTACTCCATATTTTGTCCCGGTTGGAGACACCAACCGGGACTTAAGGGGTTGCGGCAGGATGGGGACGGCGTGAGCCTATTTAATCCCGGATGGTGTCTCCAACCGGGACTAAAGCTGGACCTTTAGTCTTTGTTAGAGACACCAACCAGGACTAAACGTTTAGATTTATTTAATCGTGGGTGGCAACACTATTCGGTGGGTGGCGACACTATGTCATGAGGTGAATGTCGACACTATGCCATGAGTGGCAGCATTATGTCGTGAGTGGCGACACTATTCGGTGGGTGGCGGCAATATGTCATGAGTGAGTGTCGACACTATGTTGTGGCGCTTAATCTATAAATAGGCAAGATGCATCTTCAATGAGATCGCCATAGAGGCACCACTATATATGTGAAATTTGTTAGCTCTCGGGCATATTGATCTAGCTAGAGAGGTTATAAACTTGAACATGGTGCGAGAGGGACACCACTATGGCAGAGCTTCTCGAAGATGTCTTACAATCCCATCCTCAGACATCTTCGAGGAGCTCGCCATAGAGGCACTCCCATATATTGATCTCGAGGAGCTTCTCAAAGATGTATTGAGCTAGTGTATCTTATTATGAAGATTTTTGAATTAACCATATTTGTTGTTACAAGTTTGTGACTATTATTGTTTACTATGGTACATATATATGTCTATGCATAATGATGATGTTATTTTGTTTATATCCATCCGGAATTTGAAGATGAAGTGGTTACAAATCTCTCTACCGCGAGAGCATGAAATGAGCTAACCTAGCAATTACAGATGAAAGGATGGAGTTTCTAACCTTTTAGAACACTTGGATAGATGGGACGCCGTCAAATCTTGATAAATCGTGTGAAAAAAGGGATGAACTCGAGCTCGGAAAGGAGTGTTGCCAAATTTGCATTGTATAATTAAGTATATCAAAGACCATTACAAAACATAATAAATAGAGAAGTGACCAAATTAATACAAGTTCATCACATTAAAAACCAACTAAAGTAGTGACCAAATGTTGTTATTGCAAAAATTACTCCCAAACTATACCCACAAATCCCTCTACTTCTAGAGCATGGAATGAGCTAAACTAGCAATGAAAGATGAAATGATAAAGTTGCTTACCTTTTAGAACCCTTGGATAGATGAGGCGCCACCAAATCTTGACAAATCTTGTGAAAAAATGGGCACGAACTCGAGCTCAATGGAGGAAACAGAGAGGAGAAGCAGCTTGAAAATGGAGTGTGGATCGGGGCAGGGAGGAAGATGATATAGGAACCACAATAGGCCTGGTTGGAGAAAACAATCAGGAGTAAAGGTTCTGGAACTGGCCCAACCTTCCAGAAACCCTTTAGTCCCGGTTGGACACACCGAACACAACCGGGACTAGAGGTCGCCAGGCCCTACGGTGGTTCTAGACGTTGGGACCGGAGCATTAGTCCCAGGCCCAAACACAACCGGGACTAATGCTTCAAACGAAAGTCCTGTTTTCTACTAGTGGATCTCATACATCAAGATACACATGGATTTTGGATGCGAACAACAAGATATGATACATAAGAGTTACGGATTAGAACAATTTCACCAAAGATGGGGGAACCACACCTTGAACGACATAAGGTAGTAGATCTGGGTCTTCACAACCTTGTGGGAAAAGCCCGGTGCTCGATTTAGTGTAGTCCTTCAACTTCTTCCGTTTCCCTTCTCTCTTGGGTTTTTTCTCCAATGGAGGCTAACCTAGATTTTTTTCACTCCACCTATTGGGACGGTCTTGCACCTGTTTGGCCCGCCTGAAAGGCTCCATAAGTCCATGTCCTCACAACCCACATGAGGAGGATACCCAACACATGGGGAGTAGTGTTCGTGAACCATGTCATCGGGAGTAGGCAAGATTGTTGAACCTCGTTAATAAATTTTGATGTTGTCTGCTCTGATTTTTTTGAGAGTAGTCCACTCTGCTTCTTTGTCCTTGTATGATGTCTTCTACGCCTCCGGTGATAACAAGTTATGTGTCATAGTATTTGTAATATAAAAAATGTTGGCTATGAATTTTTACGCTATTTTTTATGGCAGGTAGCTCACAATTTATTGGTCAAATTGATTGTCAAAGTTGAAGCTCGAAATGCGTGTGCAACAAATAAACAACGAAACATGGAGTAATTATAAGTTGATTGAGCTATTAGTTTGTCCTCAAAATGTTGAGAACTTTTCAAATATAGTGAATTTGAGAACTAGTTCACAATTCAGTCACAACAAGCGAAAATCTTGGGACCCCCTTAGGTTTTGAAGAAGAAGAATAAGAAGATCGAGAATGAGAACGAGTTGTGCTAGAATTACTAGGAGGAAGAAAAGGTTGCGCAGAAGCAAAATTTTAAGTTTGAGTGACCTTAATATTTTTCGGATGTTCGAAATAATATTTGGTACACTAAACCCAACAAAAGAAAGCTTGTTAATGCAAGCCAACATATGGCAATCACCATTGGTCCATATCATGCTACGCCAACCATATGTGCAAAGGTGAACTCCTTCCATCACCTGTCTTGTTTTGGTCATCACTTGAATTGGATCTTACTTGAGCCAAATGCATGTCACATGCCTAGGTCCCTACCCATGATCATGATGCCAATAGGATATCCAAAGTACGACCGAGGAGTCAAGACCACCAAGCACGAAGCATGGAAGAGACGACGTAAGAAGAAGCAGAAACATGCATCACTGGTACTACCGCTCAACCAACCAGTACTACCAGCCCAACTTGACAAGCTACGCCAACTCGCGAGGCCTTCCCGGTACCAACAACCGGAACTACCACTCGACACCAGTACTACCGCGAACGACACCGGTACTATCGAACCTTGAGGTTGCACGCATCTCCGAAGCCCGGCGCTACCGCTCCGATCACGGCTAGCCCAGTACTACCAGATCCGAGGGCCGGTACTACTAGTCAACACTGTGCATGCGCGCATAAGGCCAGGAGCCTCATCCCATGTAATGCCACAAACCCTCCTTTATGCCTAAACTACCCTTGTTTAAGTGGATGGCATACAAATATGCCACCACCCCATTCTAGAAACCCTAGAATAAGTATTGAGTAGAATTGGCTTAGCCTCCATCTTTAGGGGGGACCTCTCTAGGATCTACATCAAGACCTAGGTTGTACAAGACCCTCGTCATTTGAGCGCTCTTTCTACCTCGTTGAAAGCTTTTGAAAAATAGTGAATTTGAGAACTATAGTTCACAATTTAGTCATAACTAGCGAAAATCTTGGGACCCCCTTAGGTTTTGAAGAATAAGAAGATCAAGAATGAGAACGAGTTGTGCTAGAATTACTAGGAGGAAGAAAAGGTCACGCACAAGCAAAATTTTAAGTTTGAGTGACCTTAATATTTTTCGGATGTTCGAATTAATATTAGGTACACTAAACCCAACAAAATAAAGCTTGCTGATGTAGCCCAACATATGGCAATCACCGTTGGTCCACATAATGCTACGCCAACCATTTCTACAAAGGTGTACTCCTTCCATCATTCGTCTTCTTTTGGTCATCAGTTGAATTGGATCTTACTTGAGCCAAATGCATGTCACATGCCTAGATCCCTACCATGATCATGATGCCAAGAGGAGATACAAAGGATGACCAATAGGAGATACAAATGAAGACCAAGGAGTCAAGACCACCGAGCAAGAAGCCTGGAAGAGGCAACATAAGAAGAAGCAGAAACATGCATCATTGGTACTACCGCTCAGCCAACCGGTACAACCGGCCTGAACCACCGAGCTATGCCCAATGCCTTTGTACCCTCCGGTACCAAAAGCTAGAACTATTGTATGCACCGGTACTACTGCTCTGCACGACCGGTACTACCGGCCCAACTCGACAAGCTACGCCAAATCGCGAGACGTTCCCGATACCAACAACCGGAACTACCACTCGACATCGGTACTATCGCCAACGACACCAGTACTACCAAACCTTGAGGTTGCATGCCTCTCCAAAGCTTGGCTCTACCGCTCCGATCACGACTAGCCCGGTACTACTACACCCGAGGGTCGGTACTACCAGTCAACACAGTGCATGCGCGCATAAGGACGGGGCCTCATCCATGTAATGCCACAAACTCCCCTTTATGGCTAAACTACCCCTTTTTTGAGTGGATGGCATACAAATATGCCACCACTCCATTCAGAAACCTTAGAATGAACTAGATTTAAGGGTGCGCCTTGGCGCACGACCCTATGGCTCTCGTATCGGTTTATTTTGTGTACACTAATACAAAATAGCTGGAAATCGATAATATGATTACGAATTGCAGTTTTCTTTTACAAAATTAAATTAATAACCCCGCCTTTCACACCGAAAATCGGCTTATACACACTGTTATGAGTACGTGCCTGCTATGCATATGCAAAGGATATAGCTTATACTAATGATCATCTTGTTCTATACAAATCATATACACCTACATACACAAGGTATACATACAATTTTCTTTGTAGACTTCAATTAGAACTAAATGCAATTTTCCATCGAGGTTGACTCTCTATGAGACACATCACATAGGACCTGATACATCATATATGAAGGAATTTGAGCTCTTGCTAAGTTTTCTTGTAAACTTCCCAGGAGACATCCATCAAAGGCTTCCTTCTTAAACCTTTTTGTATATTTTTTGGTACGATTTCATGCATGCGGTTTCTTGGATTGCTACATACTCCTCGGCTACTGAAATATATGGGTCAAAAACTTTGTTAGAGTGCTGGGACTAACAATGCCAATGTTCCTGGTGACAACAATGTTTATGTTTGGTTCAGAAGATCCAGATCATCCAACATTGTGTTGAGCATGCGCTGAATGATTTTTAGATGAGATCCATGGTTTACACATGAAAGGGAGGAAGGTAAATGTGAAATTGTCCAAGAGGGGTTGAGTATGCAGACATCAACATAGAACCAAAATGAGCACACAGCCTATAAAAGGACGTAGTGAATAATTTAGATCAGCATGACAAAGGAGAATGATGAAGTAAACAACTATGTGATAGACCAGGAAATCACCTTTAGAGGAAACGAGAGAATTGTATTACTTTTCCTTTTTTTTCAAAGGCATCATCTTCTTGGATGGACAACCAGCTCTAGAGGGTGGATCAGACACATTGGCCGACACGTTCTATGAAAGTATAAGAAATACAATGTACTGTTAATCAAGATAGTAGCACATGTACATCATACTATAAGAAAAATAACATGACAACAATGAGCTACCTCTTCTTAGCACCATGGTTATTTCAATCATCAATTTTTATCTCAGAATCATGTAAAAATATGGTAGTCCTTAGCTAATAGGTTGTGATAGATCTTAATGGTTAGGGTCAAGTAACACAGAGTCAGCAATATTTGTAGCACCTCGTTTGATTCTCCTACTTCAGTGATAGGTAAAAAATAAGATCCCTAGTTTCTTTGTTTTTGTGAACGAGAAAAAAGAAGAAGGAAACATAAGAATATCACATATCACATCGACAACTATAGGCATTCAAATGTTCAGCATTACATGTAAATTGAACCCTAGGAATTAGAATTGTAGATCCTATTACTTGCAGTTGGTATTCATATTTATATGTGAACTAATCAAGTTCAGCAAGAAAGCGGCACTAAAAGAAATCAGAAAATACAAGTCCAACAAGAGAGCGACACAGATAGCTGCGGAGGGGTCAGGCACACCGGTGGGCACATGGCGGTGTACTGAAAGAAATCCCTGACCGAGGCACCGGCCGGAGGACCACCGCCAATCGAGCTCTAGAAGCCTCTCGTGAAGCTGCACTTGGAAAATAGATCGATTCGGGAGCCAGACCGGATGTACCATAGCACAAAAATAGAAAAAATAACTAATGGTTGAAGCGAAACGAGTCACCATTTAGTTGTGAGCTCCAAAGGAATTATCAGAGAGGCATCCTTAGCATTATTATCGAGAGCATTGTTAAGAATGACATCGGCGGTATCACCAGCAAGATGCTTCTCACTGAGTAAGAAAGGGAAATTCAGTCCACGTCGAAAAAGGGCGTCAAATAGGAGTGGTCAAATTGCATTAAAACAACGAAAGTGAATCTAACAAATTATTTATTTGTAGATTCTATTCACTATGTATGTTTATGTTCAGTTTGGAATATGGAAGATAAGCAATGTCTATATAAATGCACGGTTTTTTTGAAGAATTAATAGAAATCCAAAGGAAACACAATTGATAGAACTAAAAGACTGTAAAACAAATAAGTTATGTTGATGATGATTTAGCTATGCAACGTACGCACCTAATATTACATTTGCTTTCTCGCAAAGAAAGGCATCATCGAAGGGCAAACCTAATTTGGAAACAACATAGGCACTAGGTGGCAAGGCGTGCTTCGCTGTGTCGCCTTTAGTGAGTTTTAGCACTCTGTGATAGATTATGCTGATGGTTGTAACCTAAAATTCAATCACCAAGAATATATCATGCAACATTTACCTGGACCCTTTTTTAGATAAAATAGTAGTCGGATGGTTTATTGCAAATCAAGAATAAGAAGCATATGTTTACCAAAAAGAAAGAAAATAGAGAGGCCATTCGCTTCTTCTTAAATAATATATATAGTAATATTAGGTAGGATTTTCGTTAAGCACCTTGTAAGCATAAATAAAAATGAATATGCATAAATAAAGATGAGATTTAATTTCCAGGGGTCCTCCACATTTACCTCGGCCTTGAGAAGGTACGGGTGTTCCTTTGAGAGAGAAGACGCGCAATGGAAATGCGCAGGTCGGGTGGAGCTCCACCAGCCGCTCCTCCAGGGGGACATCACGATGTGCGACCTCCTACTCTCTACTACATCAGCCGCCGACCCATGGTGTTCGGCTCCTCACGCGCCGCCTCCTCTTTCTCACATGTCAACCACCTGCCCATGGCCGCTACTTTTGCTCGGTCAGTGAGGCAGCTGTTGCTGTGAGAACGACCTAGGCTCCCACCGGTGAGGGAGGCGTGGCGGAGGAGATGATGGCTGAGCCGACCACGATGGAGAGAGAGAGGAGTATAACGAGTGGGAAGGGGAGGGGCACAACGGGGAG